>CM061558.1:188069702-190569702 GCA_030864225.1 Capsicum baccatum var. pendulum | reverse complement strand
TAATTTAGATCTTTTGCAGTTAAGAAAAGTGTATTTCGCCTTAACTTTAAGCAAAAAAACATGGATAATAATTGTGACTATTCCATGAGCTTTGAATATTGATTTTAGGCTAAGGGGATTTTGGTTTTGGTCCTAAAGAATCTAAAATCATTTTGGTCTATTGGGTGGGTTTTTGTTAAAATGACCCTTTTGGTGTGGTACCTACATTGGATCAAAACGACCTGACCTCAAATGGAAATTTTAATGGTACTGTTTAGTCCTAAATATTGTATTTGGTAGTGTATCATTAGATGTTTGTGTTCATTGTATTACAAAATATTCTCGAGAGTCTGAATAGAGCCTTAACACTTGGCCAAAAACCTGTTGTTGCAGGTGCATCAAATGTAGGGAAAGAATGGTCTTCGCATTCACGAGGCCTTGGTTATGTTCTCAAAGACAAATTTTATTGCTCATAATTTTTCTGAGCAAGTCTTCGCATTCACTAAGAGTCAACTATAGAACATTTTAGGTTTTCTGATCCGCGATTGAGCTGAACCTAATAATTTTCATGAAGTCTTATCAAGGTCATATGTCACATTTTCAATAGTGGTTCCCACAATTGAAATAAAGGGTCCCTAGGTGTATTTATCTTTAGAAACCTAATTTCAACTCATTTATTTCATGTCCAAAATATCATAAAACCCTTGAGAGCATAGAAATTATAGGAGAATAATCATTGGGTATTGGGGGTGAGTTAGAGATGTCAATATGGTCATTTCCTCGTCTTTATTTCCACAAGTTTCCATTTAATTTCCAGTTTAATTTTCTAGTTATCTTTAAATCCATAGATTATTATTCGAGCTGATTTGGGGCCTAATTATTCTGGAATTCCACCCATTTTAGGGTAATTGACCTATGAATGTGTTAATGATTTCAAATTTAGATTTTACCAGTAGGTCATATGTGGGATTTCTTAGTTGGACTTTTGACTTGGAGAATTTATATGCAATATTGGTTATTCTCTTCTTAATGAGTCGTTCATTATTTGAATAGTGTGGCCACATTCAAAGGCTATTTGGAACGAAAAAGCTTCAAAGTGGTGGACTTTATGAGCTTTTGATGGTATCTTGATAGAATAGTTTTACTACAATGGTTGATAGAGCTTTATTATTGTATTATTATTCTATTATGCAAACTATGGATAGGTATTTATGACTTGGTTGATTGTCTATCATATTATGGGGTAAAGTTAACAAGTTTTGGGGCCTTTTGGTTGATTTTAGCCCCGTTTCCCTCATAATAGTTACAATGGTAATTTACGACTAGTTTGGGTTTAGTTAGACCTTATGATTAAATTGTGTAGCTTAGTCTTTGTTTTGGAATATGTTTGCCTTTGTATAGATATTTGGGATTATTATCGGGCCCTACCGACCCTCTCTTTAGGTCAAATGCATAAATTAGCTCCTTAGATATTGAAGAGGCCTTTATTCATTGCTTTAGACTCAAACACGAACCTTAGGGTGGCTTACGCCATTTAATGAATTTTGTTTAGGTTTGTTACTTAGGTTAGGTGAACTTATTGCCTTTAGAACCTTATACATAAACTTAGTGACATAAATGCACTTCACTTATAGATTTGTTCATCCATCTTTGGGACTTAGAAGTAGTTTATACTGAAAGAAGCTATAACATTGGGCTATCATTAAGTTAACTATATTTTCTATTTAAATCTTCTTTGTTTGCATCTACCATGATTATGGGGGCTCGATTAGGTTATTCCTCTATTTGTTGCGCCTTCTGGGGTTATGGGGGTTTATTTACGTTGTAGTTAAACTATATTTACCTTCAAGTTACCTATTCTATATTTCATATATATATATATATATTATATTTTCCTAGTTTTTAATATTATTTTTCTTGTGCGTCTTTACTCCTAAATTTATGTTACATTCTCACCTTTTTATTATATAGTTATTATATCGATGTTTAGTGCTATCGTATTTATATATACCGGTCCTTAGTACTTCCATTATATTTTTATAGTTTGTATTCTTCTATATTCTGCTATTTATTTCATAACTTGATGTTCTTGGCTATGGTTGACTTACCTACAAGAAGGTTAAGTGGCTTTCATCATGACTTGAAGAACTGGATGATGACGATTTTTAAATCAATTTTTTGAAGAAATTTTTGACCTAGAACCAAAATATAACGATGTAGATTTTTGTAGAATCCTTTTGCCTTGGAGATATTTTACGTTTTTAGATTAGACATGTTTGGTGATGATTAGAGGGCATATTGCTTTCTGTTGATGCTCCATACTATGTTTAACCTGGAGGATCTTCCTTACAGGCATGTTGAGATATTGTAAGGCCCCACAAAACTCTCAGCTGAACTCAGCCCTTAGAGCTTGATAAGGTGTCCCATACTTAGAAATTGCAGCCATGTTTATCTTTAGCATCATAAGTTAGTGATCCCATTTCCCGACCCTGAAGTCCTTAAAGTGTCAGTTTTTAGGTTGATTCATGATCAGGTATGTCAATAGGTGTTCTTGGGCAAGTTGAATTTTTTGAACATCTTTGAATCATGTTAGGAAGTCCAAACTAGTGGATGAACTTGATCTTGACACGCCGCGTGGCCTATTGCATTGATAAATGTTTTTCTCAGCTCCCAGTGTCAATTTCAAGTGAGACAATGCAGACTCGACGTGGCTCTTCGGCCATCGCATCGACCCCATCGATGCGGCATGTCGGGCTGTGCGTCACTGGACCCATTTTCAATCATTAAAACTCCCCGTCCATAAGGATATTTGGGTCATTTTCCCACCCTTTTTTAGTCCCAAAAATATAAAATTAATCACTCTTATGGAAAAAACATTCATTATTTCTCTCAACTTACTCAAGAACAAAACCCTAGGAGATCTAATTTCAATTCAAGCTTCAAGAAATTCACCATCAACCTTCAGTAATTTAAGTACCAAGGTATATGAAGTATTCATCCAAGGGTTTTCTTCCACCCTTAGAGTTCAAAAAACTCTTTTGAATTACAAGTTAAATGATTTCATAGATTTTATGTTGGAGTTGAATATAATCTTGATTATGATGTTAAATGGGTTTTCAATTCCATGATTTGTCACAAATTCCATGAAAACAAGTTAATTTTGGATTGCATTATGAGAACTTTATGTTCAACTCTTGAATTACAAGTTGAATGTAATATCCATCATTGTATTACATGTTTATTGATATGTGAAATACCCATGCTACCCAAGTGTTTGTCAAAATGCTTGTGTAAATTGGTTAGTGCAATTATGACATGTTATTATGTGATTTCATTCATGCACAAGCTCATGTATATTAAGTGTTTGAGAAAAATGTCTAACTGAATGCATTACTAGTAAGAAAGTACTATTATGCTACTAAAGTCATGCAGTATGTTACTTTTCATATTATCGAGTCCTGGGGGTATTCAATACCAGAAAATCTAGTTATTTACCTAGAGCTATAGTAGTTACAGAACAATCTCAGTATTGTCACAAATAATAATACTCAGTAATCAGTCCAAGTCTCAGTTCAGTAGTCAGGTCAAAGCTCAGTGAACTCAATTTAGTTCAATTAGACAGCCAATCAGTAACAATTCAGTCAAGCCTGGTATAGTTTAGTGTTCATCCAGTTAGGAGTAGGAATCAACACAGAGAAAACCCAGGGATGGGGTCATTCCTACAAGTATAGGGTTTGACCCTTAGTAGGAATCCCCGAGTTACAAAACTATGTAGCCAGCGTAGGTTGAGATATCTTCCTGCCAGACTAGGATGGATACATCTCACATGAGTTTTCCTACAAGTAAGGTTTGATGAAAGTGCTTCCTGTCAGAGAGGGTTAACTCACATCTTGTCTTTACCCATGGCACGATATTGACACCCTTCTAACTGAGGTTATGGGTTGGACCCCAATATATTTGGAGAGTGGCATGTCGGTTAGATAACTACCTCCCATAGTTTCAGTTTCAGTCATAGCATAGAACTTAGTTCAGTTCTACAAATTTAGGACTATCAGACACAGTCTCCCAACTTATTATAGAACTTAGTTCCATTCTACAGAAAAGGACTGGAAGAATTAGTTACTCAGTTATAAGTACTATAGTATCAGTAAACTCAGATAACAGTTAATCAGTATTCAGAACTCAGTATCCAGTGTTAACGTGATCTCAGTAACAGTTTATGTATTCATACATATACTCACATGCAGTTACATCCATGTTACTGAGCTAGTTGTTATCCAAGCATATTAATCTATGCATATCAGCCTACCTTACTTAGCATACCAGTGAAATAAAAGTACTGACAAATACTTTTCTTTTGTGCTATGATGTCTTATAACATAGGATCAGATGCATGGGCTCTTGACTATACTTAGAAGCCTATATTATGAGAAGTAGATTTAGTGGTGAGCCCTCATAGTTCGAGAATAATGTTATTTTTCAGTATATTAGTAGTTCAACATTCAGTACACGGAGTTAGTTGGGGACTTGTCCCATCAACTCCATATTCAGAAAGTTAGAGGCTTTCAGACAAGAGTATTTCAGACAAATATTCTATTTTTAGTACTCATTTATCAGTATTCAGTATTTGTTTTTAGTTTTAAAACTTATGGAGACTTCAACCTAATTTTTGTATTTATTTTAGTATTATTATTACATTGTGATTATTTAGTGTTCACAGCAGATATTAGTCATGGGTTAGCTTGTGGTCCTTTGGAGTCGTACGCACCATGTTGCACTCATGGTATAGTCTCTAGGAGTTACTAACTTGGTATCAGAGCCTAAGGTTCAACAGAGTCCTAGAAATTCTGAAAGCTGTGGCTAGAAGAGTCTTATACATGCGTGTGTTGCGTTGCACACTTATGGACAAGGGGCTATAAAACATTTTTAGGAAAAGTTTCCCTTCTTTCAGTATTTATGTTAAGCAATTGTGCATGAGATCAAGTCACACTCTTAGTATAATCCTTTTCTTCCTTTCTATTGTAGAACATGCCTCCCAAGAAGAATGAAAAAAGAACAAGAAATCAGCCAGCCTCTCAGCCTGTTTAGGTTGATCCTCTGGATGAGCACGTCTCCCATGCAGAATTTTGGGCTACATTTACTACTCTAGCTAATTATATAGTAGCCCAGATTGAACGCCCAGCTACCATTCTGGCTAACCTAGCGGACAATACTACTGCAACTAGGATTCGGGACTTCACTCGAATAAACCCTCTATCTTTAATCAGATCAAACTCAGATAAAAATCCATAAGATGCAGAAGGTTACAGATATTATGGGGTGACTGTAGGTAAGAGTGCTGAGTTGGTCGCATATCAGTTACTAAATGTGCCTCACTCATGGTTCAAGCACTGGAAGACATAGAGGGCCGCAGATGCAGGGCCAATATAATGGGAGGAGTTTTCCACTACTTTCCTTGATAGGTTCTTCCTACTGGAGTTAAGGGAAGCTAAGGTTTTTAGATTTTATTAATATGAAGTAGGGAAATATGATAGTGTAAGTGTATTATCTTAAGTTTTCTCAGTTATCCAGATATGCCCCTCACATGGTAGCCGATTGCAGATCGAAGATGAGTAAGTTTCTGTTGGGAGTGTCTAATAATGTGATTAAGGAGTGTAGTACCAAAATTTTGATTATAAAGATGGACATATCTAGTCTCATGGTCGATGCTCAGCAAATAAAAGAGGCTAAGAATAAAGATTAGAAGAGAGAGAACATGTAGCTTTAATTTCACTGAGCTTAAGTTAGAGGGTGGTAATCATTATCAATTCTACCCAAAATCATTAGTTCCAGCTTAGTCCTCAGCATGTGCTCTAGTGCCAAAATTCAAAGATGGTAATAGAGAAAGAGTATCAGGTCCTAAAACCCAGGGTAGTGTTAGTAGTGCCTGAACAAATCTATTTTTCCAAAGATATAGACAAAACCATCAAGGTATCTGCAGATCTAGCAATGATGTGTATTTCAAATATGGCAAGCCAGGCCTTAGGATCAAAGTGTGTGTTAAGGTGGGTTCTCAGAGTCAGCATAACCGTCCCCCAGGTCAATCTGGTCGCCCAAACTAGCAGGGTGCCACTTACTATACCACCAGTGGGCAAAGACCAAACAAACTCTATGTACTTCAGTGTCAACAGAATTAGGAAAGTTCTTCGGATGTGTTCACTGGTATGTTATAAGTTCACCATTTACGTTTTTATTCTTTGCTACATCTAGGAGCTTTTTTGTCCTTTAAAACTCCTTAGATAGCCGTTAACTTCAGAGCCAGTCCCAAAATTCTAGCATAGCCTTTCACAGTTTCAACCACAGTGGGTAAATCTATTTTAGCCAGGCGGATATATAGGAACTGTCCAATTATAGTATCTCAGAAAGTTACTTTAGAAGACTTTTTAGAGCTAAAGATGACAGATTTTCATTTCATTGTCGACATGGATTGGCTTCATTTATGCTATGCTTCAGTTGAATGCAAAAACAAAATTGTTCAATTTTAGTTTCGAAATGAAACTATCCTAGGGTGGAGGGGTAGTACTTCAGCTCTTAGGAGTCAGCTTGTTTCATACCTTAGGGCGAGGAAAATGATATCTAAGGAATATTTCTATCATCTTGTTTTAGTTCAACACTCAAGTTCAGATACCCCTAATCTTAAATCATTGTAAGCAGAATGTGAATTCCCATATGTGTTTCTCCAAGATCTTCCCGGTGTTCCTTGCGATAGGGAAATTAACTTTAGAATACACCTTTTCCCATATACTTAACCCATCTCTATCCTGCCATATAGAATTACTCTAGTAGATCTCAGAGAATTAAAAAAATAGTTAAATAATCTCCTAGATAAGGGATTTATCAGACCCAGTGTATACCTATTGGGTGCACCAGTCCTATTTATGTGTATGAAAGATGGTTCTCTTAGAATGTGTATAGACTATCGTCAGATAACTAAAGTCTCGGTCAAGAACAAGTATCCACTTCCCAGAATCAACTTGTTTGACGAACTTCAGGGTGCCAATAAGTTTTCTAAGATAGACCTCAAGTCAGGCTATCATCAGCTCAGAGTCAGAGAATATGACATTGTAAAGATAACTTTCTGAACCTGGTATGGTCACTTTGAATTCCTAGCCATGTCATTTTGTCTTACCAATGGCCCAGCAGCTTTCATAGACTTGATGAGCCGTGTGTTCAAGTTGTACTTGGAAAATTTTGTGATGGTCTTCATTGGTAACGTTATTGTCTACTCCCGCAGTGAGCATGACCATGCAGACCATCTCAAAAGAGTGTTACAGACCCTCAGAGCCCATCATATGTTTGCCAAATTTAGTAAATGTGAATTTTAACTAAGGTCAGTAGCTTTTCTTGGTCCTATCATTTTTGTTGATGGCATTAGAAATGATTCTCAAAAGACCAAAGCAGTGAGAAAATGGACCAGTCCCATCACTTTATTAGATATCAGGAGTTTCTTATGCTTGGCTGACTATTACCAATATTTTAGTGAGGTATTTTCATCTATTACATCCCCTATGTCCAGAATAACTCAAAAGAAATTCAAATTCTAGTGGTTAGACTCTTCTGAAAAGAGTTTTCAGGAGTTGAAGACTTGACTCACTACAACTCTAGTTTTGACTCTACTAGATGGTTCAAACATGTTTGTGGCATATTGTGATGCTTTTAAAGTGGGTTTGGAGTGTCTTTTGATGCAGGGAGGTAAGGTTGTAGCCTATGCCTCTACACAACTTAAACCCCCTGTAAAGAACTACCCCACTCATGATCTTGAGCTAGAAGTTGTAGTATTTGCCTTAAAAATTTTGAGGCACTAGTTATATTAGGTGCATGTTGATGTGTTCATTGACCATAACAGCCTACGGTATGTGTTCTCTTAGAAAGACCTGAATCTGCATTAGGGGAGGTGGTTAGAGTTGCTAAAAGATTCTAACATGAGTGTTTTGTGTCATTTGAGTAAGGACAATGTAGTGGCGGATGCCCTAAGTAGGATTTCTATGGGTAGTGTTGCTTACATGGAGGATGGTAAGAAGAAGTTAGTTCACAAAGTTCATCAGATTGCCAAACTAGGTGTTCGCTTAGTTGATTCAGCAGAAGGTAGTGTGTGGGTTCAGAATAGTTCAGAATCATCTCTGGTTTCTTAAGTGAAGGAAAAATAGGATAGAGATCCTAGTTTAGCTAAGTTAAAAAAGACAGTCAGTGATAAGAACATAGAGGTGTTCTCCTAAGGGGAGATGGTGTGTTTCGTTGCCATGGTTGACTATGTGTGCCAGGTGTAGATTACTTGAGCCATCGAATTCTTGCAAAAGCACATGGTGCGCACTACTCAATTCTTCCAGGGGCTACCAAGATGTACCACGTCTTGTAGGAGGTTTATTGGTGGAGTGGGATGAAGAGAGATATTGCAGATTTTTATCTAAGTGCTCAACATATCCATAGGTTAAGATCGAGCATCAAAAGCCTAGTGGGTTTATGTACAATTTTAGTATTATCATTCTGAAGTGGGAGGAGGTCAATATGGATTTTGTAATAGGTTTGCCCCGTACTCGTCATCAGCATTATTCGGTTGGGTTATTGTAGATAGGATGACCAAACAAGCTTATTTCTTTTGAGTCCGTACTTTTTATTCAGCCGAGGAGTATGCCAAGCACTATGTTTGAGAGTTGATCATATTACACAGAGTTTTGTTTTCCATCATATCAGATAGAGGTATGTTGTTGACCACTTATTTTCAAAAAGCTTTCCAACTGGGTCTAGGTACCCAAGTTCACCTTAGTACAACCTTTCACCCTCAGACAGAAGACCAAATAGAAAGGACTATTCAGAATTTGAAAGATATATTAAAGGTGTGTGACATTGACTCTAAGGGTAGTTGGGATAACCAATTTCCTTTGATTGAGTTTGCATATAATAACAGTTACTATTCTTGCATTTAGATGGCTCTATTTAAGGTGATCTATGGGAGGAGATGTAGATCTCCTATTGGTTGGTTTGAACTGGATGAGGCCACAGTGGTAGGGCCTGACTTGGTATTTGATACCTTAGAAAATGGTCAGTTAATCAGCGAAAGTCTTAAGATAGCTCAGAGCCTGAAGAAATCATACGCCAATGTACGAAGAAAGGACCTTAAGTTTGAGATTAAGGATTTTATCTATTTTAAAATCTCTCCTAGGAAAGGAGTGAAGAGGTTTGGCAGAAAGGGGAAGCTCAGTCCCCGGTATGTCGGTCCTTACTGAATTCTCAGTCATTTTAGAAAGGTAGCTTACGATCTTGAGCTGCCTTCATAATTAGCTTCAGTCCATCCCATGTTTCATGTCTCCTTTCTAAAGAAATGCATAACTGACCCAGCAACTGTATACCATATAGAGGGCACAAATGTTCAGAACAACCTCTCTTATAAAGAAATCCCAGTTGAAATCCTAGATTTTCAGATTCATAAATTGGGAAACAAAGAAGTCTGTCAAGTCAAAGTTCTTTGGAGGAATCAGTCTGTTAAGGGAGCTACTTGGGATGTAGAAGAAGATATGCGGACCAAGTATCCTTACCTCTTCTCCACAAACTCAGATTCAGCCCATGGTAATAGTTTTCCTTGAATTCACTCAGTTCCATATTCAGATTATCTGTATGAGTTATATATCAGTTTAGTTGCATAGCATTCTCATATCACACAAAACCTCATGAAACAACTCAGTCATATTTCACGTCCACAGAATTCAATCATGTTTCAATCATGTATGTTCAGTATAAAAATTTAGTATATCAGAAGTTTCAGTCATGAAATCATGCTTTAGCTATGCAAGATCAGTAGGCAAGTTTAGTCTATGAAATCATCCTAATGTCAATTTCCAATGAGCTGACACAAACTCGATGCTGTACTTCAGCCATCACGTCGAGACCATCAATGCGGCACAACAAGTAGTGGGTCATTGGAACCATTTTCATTCAGTAAAACTCCGCATCCATAAGGATATTTAGGTTATTTTCCCAACCCTATTTAGCCCCCAAAATATAAAATTAATCACTCTTAGGGAAAAATATTCATTATGTCTCTCAAATTACACAAGAACAAAACCATAGGAGATCTAATTTCAATTCAAGCTTCAAGAAATTTACCATCAACCTTCATAAATTCAAGTATCAAGGTATGTGAAGTATACATTCAAGGGTTTCCTTCAACCCTTGGAAATCACAAAACGCTTTTAAATTACAAGTTAAATGATTTCATAGATTTTATCTTGAATTTGAATATATTCTTGATTAGATGTTAAATGGGTTTTCAATTCCATGTTTTAGTATAAATTCCATGACAACTAGTTAATTGTGGATTGAATTATGCAAACTTCTTGTTAAACTCTTCAATTACAAGTTGAATGTAGTATCCATGATAGTATTACAAGCTTATTGATATGTGAAATATTCATGCTCCCTAAGTGTTTGTCAAAATGCTTATCTGAAATAACTAGTAGAAGCATTACATGTTGTTATGTGATTTCATTCATGCACAAGCTCATGTATATTAAGTGTTTGACAAATATGTTTAAATGAATGCATTATTAGTAAGCAAGTACTATTATGCTACCTAAGTCATGCATTATGTTACTTTTCATATTATCGAGTACTAGGGGTATTCAATACCCAAAAATCTAGCTATTTACCTAGAGCTACAGTAGTTATAGAAGAGTCTCAGTAGTGTCATAAATAGTAAATCTCAGTAATCAGTCCCAATCTCAGTTTAGTAGTTAGTTCTGAACTCAGTGAAATCAGTTCAGTTTGGTTAGATAGTATGATAAGTAATAATTCAATCAAGCCTAGTAAAGTTTAGAAATTAGTTCAGTGTCTATTAAATTGGGAGTAGGAATCAGCACAGAGCGAACCCAGGGATAGGGGCATTCGTGCCAGCATAGGGTTTGTCCCTTAGTAGCAATCCCTGAGTAACAGAACTACATAGCCTATTTAGGTTGAGATATCTTCCTGCCAGACTAGGGTTGATACATCTCACATGAGTTTTTCTACCAAAAAGGGTTGACGAAAGTGCTTCTTGTAAAAGAGGGTTAACTCACAGCTTTTCTTTACCTGTGGCACAGTATTGACACACTTCAAACTGGGGCTACAAGTTGGACCCCAATCCATTTGTATAGGGGCATGTCGGTTAGATAACTACCTCCCATAGTTTTAGTTTTATTCTTAACATAGAACTCAATTCTATTATACAGATTTAGAACCGTCAGACACAGCCACCCAGATCAGTATAGATCTCAGTTTCTTTGAACAGAATTAAGACTGTTTGAAATAGTCACTCAGTTATCAGTACTATAGTATCTGTAAACTCAGATATTAGTTAATCAATATTTAAAACTTAGTATCCAGTGTTAACATGATCTTAGTTATAGTTTATGTATTCATGCATGTACTCTCATTCACTTATGTCTATGTTAGTTGGTTAGTTGTTGTCCATGCATATGAACCCATGCATATCAGCCTAGCTCACTTAAAATATCAATAAATTTGAAGTACTGACACATACTTTTCTTTTACACTATGATATATTATATCATAGGTTCAGACACACGGGCTCCTAACCACACTTAGCAGCCCAAATTACCAACAACAGATTTTGTGGTGAGTCATCATAGTTCAAGGGAGATGTTATCTTTCAGTACTTTACTAGTTCAACATTCAGTAGATAGAGTTAGTTGGGGACATGTCCCATCAACTCCAAATTCAGACAGTTAGAGACTTTTAGACAAGTATTTCAGACAAATATTCAGTTTTCAGTATTTATTTATCAGTATTTAGTATTTTTTTCAGTTATGAACCTTATGGCGACTTCAGCCTACATTATATATTTATTTTAATATTATTATTATTACTACCCTGTGATTATTCAGTGCTTACAGTAGATATCAGTCATGGGTTAGCTTGTGGTCCTTTGGGGTTGTAAGCACCATGCAGCGTCCGGAGTACATACTCAGGGCGTTACATATATACTTTACTTTTCCAAGGTGTTTATGTTTTGTATGATTATTCTCTTGTATTTTTCAATTGTTTTGGATTGTGGATCACTCTAAGCTAAATGGCAAGCAACTCAGTAGGTGCTAGGGTTTTTTGGATGCATTACAATTATATAATTACTTATCTTAGCTAGTCTTTCAACTTGTGTATACGCCTAGAGTAGATTATAGATAATCAACTTATTAATCTTGAATAATTTATAGTCAGTACCTATTTAATAGCTTGAATCATTTTAGTGCACTTTATTATGCTGATTGGGGTTTAGTGTCAATTTAAGGGATAGTTGTGTTATTATAGTTATTTAATTGAACAATTGAGGATTAGAAAATACTTAGCATATAAGTAGACTTGCAATAGTCGAGATGGTTATCAGGGTTTGGTATCTCTTATTGAAGGATATTATTAACTAGCTTTGTTTTCTTTTAATTAATTTAATCTAATGATGTCATTTTTAGGAATAATGAGTCTTATTGTATGAAATAAACTAGTTTTGGCTATGATTATCTATATATTATTATTTGGATTGCTTACTATTTTCATCTTTGTTATGTTGCAGGTGGTCACTTAATGTTATTATTGAATTGAGAGATTATTATTATTATTGTAATGACTGAGTGAGGGATCGAATTGATATTATAGACTTTATTTGTGCATTCGATTTTCTTTCTATTACCGTGATTCCAAAGTGAGGCTTGAATAGATATTATATGCCTTATTTAAGGATTAATTTATCTTATAATTATTGTGATACCCAAGTAAGGGCTTATATTTAAATGATATTACAGATGTCTAATATAACTATTTATTGTAATTGTGACATACAAGGGCTGATACCATGAATTATTGCATATTTAGTTGATTATGAACTCATTTATACCTATATTAAATTTATTATTATCCTTATAATGATGGGTTGTGATCATTAAAATCTCATTATATATATATATATATATATATTCATTAGATTGGTAGAGAAACACTAATTTTGGTAGAAAATGAAACACTTTACAAAACCTTTGATCGGGAAATTTTTTGGCAGGCTGATTGATACTTGAGATTTGATATTGTGAATGTGTATGGTCCTATCCTAGAAGTGAGTATTGTCCTATCATAGAAGTGAGTAGGATCTAAAGGCATATATAGAAGCAATACAATGACTTATATAATAATTATTCTTTTATCATCACTACATTACATTGCATTTCTTAGCATGGTTTGATATTGTGTGTGAGTATTTACTTTTGTATTGAATTATAATAGTTGAATCTTGTTTGTGAGATTGTGTATTCCATATATATTTAACTGGATTATATCATTTTATATCATCTCTTAGTTGATTTGGAGGTTAAGATATTATGAGGTGTGGGATATGGCTTTGGCTTGATTAGACAGATTGTTGTGTCACACTTGTTGGTAATATGTTCTTAATATAGATATGCACTCTGACAATTTTATTATACATTATTGGTTGAATATAATTGATTTAGCCTTCTATGTTATATTAGTAGTTTCTCTCACAAATGTCTTTTTTTACTTGTTGATCATAGAATGACTAGTGTCGACTCAGACTAATTAATTTGCCTACCCTATTTATTGATATTCCTGTGAAAGTTGTGTTAGGATACCCTATTAGGATGAAGTGGTGTATTTAATTATTGTAGATTGATTAGGTGACTTGGGCAATTGGGTGGTGGTATTTGCCATAACTTTAGATTAGGGTCAAGTTATTAATGATTCTTGTTAATTACATGTGTTTCATACTCATTTCTAATTTTCTTTCTTTTTTTCTTTCTTATGCACCCTATGCAGGTATTGGTTTGAGTAACAGATCGTAGCTTTTGTTACCTCAGTGTTGAAGTTGCAGATATTAAAAAAGGGCCTGGCATTTCACAAGGCTTGCCCGAATCTCTCTTTTTTAGTCTTATGTTTTATCCAATTTTATGATACATTATATTCTTGATATTATTCAATATTAAATCTTGTACTAGTGATAACTTGTCTTGGGATGTTTCTTGAATTATTATTCTAGCTTTAGTTATTTTGGGGATTATTCTATTCTTCTTCCACTTCTGATTTTCTTTGAGTATTGCGTTATGGTTGGGATATGCTTACCTATTCTGGATAGTATGTTAAGTTCCAACATGCACTCTATTTTGCATTATGACAAATTTGTATCAGAGCCCTAAGTTTAATGCTCTCATTATTACAGTGCAGTCTAGTAGTTTGTAGATTGGTGCAGAGACCTTTATTAGCTATCTTTAAGAGGTTGCAAAACTGTAGGGGAAATCCAATACATTATTTTATGTCATGTGTTATAGGTTAATGTTATAAGAAAATCTCTTCTTCACTATGTTGCTGATGGTGCAGACAAATTTTTCTTTAGCTAGAGATTTAGATCCCGTGCCTTTGATACACAACAGTATTAGTGGTTAAGGCAAAGGTTGGATTGGAACATCTATACCAGCTAAATGGAAAGTTGGGATTTCCTTATTATGCTTTGGGGTTACTTATGATTAAGTATCTATTAACATAGAGGGGATGAGCTTGGGGATTACTTAGTAAGGTTATCTGTGCTTGGGGATTACTTGGTAAGGTTATTGGGCTTTCTGGAGATGATGTGTCACGACCTAAACCGGGGCCCATGCCACGATGATCATCCCAAACTATGAATGCCCGATAACCCTACTCTATAGGTAATCATATACATAATTCATTAACAATAAGGAAAAATGGAAAACAAAACAGAATCATGGTCATCAAATTTCAACAAAACATTACGGTTGTAAGTTTAACACTAACCAAATCCATCTAACACCTATCTGCAAAATCTCTATTAACTCAAAGAAAACAACATCTATTTGAAGATCGGTACAAGGCCCCGGATTGGAATATGAACTAAAAATAATAATATCATGAGATAAGGCCTTTTGATCATCTTACAATGGCCTACAACTTTGCAGGATCTCGAGACTGATCCTCACAAGCTACAATATAAGGGTCAATACAAATTTACTAGTACACAGAGTAATCCAAAATAACATACTTTTATATAACATAAGGGAGAGAAATTTATGAAATAGTTTACAAACGATATATGAAAACACATGGGAATTCTTTAAAGACTAGTAAACATTTCTTTGAAACCATGACCCACTCTTTATTTTACTTTTGGGCTAGACGGTACACCCTACAATCAATACTTCCATGGGCTATATGGAATCCACCCTTGACTCGACGGCCTATCCCCCAATCCAAGTTTTACGCAATGATTGGAGTATCTAGAAGGGGGACACGCAAGATAACACAGTATGGTGCCAAAATATCCAATTATATCAACTAGTCATGGTAGTGCACAAGATCACAAAGCTGGGCTCCTAACCATAGTCCCAATTTGGACGACATGAATCAAGGTAACATGATCACAAAGAAATCACTTTTTCTAGCGTTGAGTCTATCAACTCATAATTTCTTCGGGTAACCATCTAACTCTCTCTAAGACATCTTTAACTTTTTATGAACATGCATCTTTTTGAATTCAAAATCTAAGTAAAATTTATATTTTTGTCTATTTTGAATTTGCTATGGCATTCATCTGATTGGTATCGTGATACCAAGACTTTCAAGTCATATCTCTAAGCCATAAAGTATCAAGTTACAAGCTATTCATTCAAAACAATGTTTAACCCCCCAAAATTTCAAATAGTACAAGAGAACTCATATTTCAAAAACATATGTCAAACAATGTAAAAATCCTCTCTTTTCAACATTTCGACAAATGGAGGTCAATTTCACAAAATAATAATTCAATTCTTTTGATTATCACATTCATCCTTTACAAAGATGAAATATACCTCTCTGCAATTCACAATCGACATAAAATTCATAATTGATAGGAAAACCCTTGGTTCGTGCTTTAGGATATACAATTGAGTAATCCATGACTTGTCAATCAAAAAATAACACCAAGAAAGGGAAAATTCATTATTCATGCTCTCAATTCATGTATCAAAACTTAAAACACATATATACATATATGCAAGAAAATCAATTTCAAGGGAAAGACCCTAAGACTAAAACATTATATCATTGTAAAAGGATTTCTCGATTCGGTTATATAAACAATTGTTCAAAACACTCTTTGTAAGCATGATTGTGTATCTTTAAACTTGATAAAAATTATAAATATCAAGCCCATTAATTTAAGATAGCCCCACATACCTTAGATTACTTAGTTTAAAGAGTAGAACCCGAATCTTGATTTCTTTCTTCGAAATCTTAGATTGAAAGGCTTGAATTTTTACCTTGAAGGAAAACCCTAATTTCTTTTGTACATGAGAGTAGAGAGGATTGAGATATGTTTAAAACTGATAAAAGATGGATTATAACACTTAGGGTATGATTTAAATTTTTGGAGAAGGAGTTTGGGATGGAAAATTACAAAAATACCCCAAAGAAACCAAAGAAATAGCAGAAATTCTTTAGTCAGCAAACAAGGTTGATGGTTTGTCACCTAAGTCATCACTTTCGGGATGGAAAATTCCCTTTACAGTTATAGGAGGAAGACTAGGGCTGATGTGTCTTCACTTAGTTGAAGGCTCGGTCACCTAGTTGACAAGTTGCCAACTATGTCATCATTTCTTGGCAGTCAGACACTACGAAGTAAGATAAGCATAACTTTCTACTCCAATATCGGATTAAGGTAAAACTGGTGGAGTTGGAAAGATGACTCAGAGGTCGTTTGGATGCGATTTGTTTTCTCTTATAAGCCAAAAGCTAGAAAACCTAGCTTTTGGTGTTTGGCTTATTTATGCCTTTTTAGCTTAAAATAAAGTACTTTTATGCACTTTAAAAATTTACCCAAACACTATTTTTGGCTTAAAAGCTATTATAAGCTTAAAATAACTTAAAATAAGCCCATCCAAATAGGAACTCAAAGACCTTTAATTAGATATATAGTAGACCCTCTAACTTGTTATTTACAATATGTTTTGATCGATGGAAGTTGACCCAAGTTTAGTTGTTCACTAAAACATAAGAGATAGGAAAGTTTTCCACTCGTCTTCTAATTAGGGGATTTTCGTGACCTAAATTCATATCCAAAGGTATTCACACCCTATAGAATTGATCATCACACATTTATTAACAAATAATCATTGGGTTTTGGTCTATATGGGTAGAAACAATTGTTTGAAATCTAGCACGAAAAAAATGTGGGGTGTTACATTATCTCCCCCTTGGAATAATTCATCCTCGAATGATGGATACAATTTTGTTGAAGTTTTAGAAGTATGGAATAAGGGATTTAATCTCACATTAGGAATTTTATTTACCTCAATGAAATATTCGTAGACATTCAAGAAGAGATTTATGGAATCACTATGAAAATTGTGTAAGAACAAATCATGAGATTACGAAACTTGACATCAATATGATTTTAACATGTGCTTTATGGCACAAGAGTATAACATTGTAAGGCATGAATTTTCTAAGAATCATATGCCTAATTAAGATTGGTACAAGACATGGGTTGAGACTGATATTCTAGTTAGACATAAGAATAGAATCGAAACATTCTCTACCTTAAATGATACGGCTAGTAGTCTTTATTTATTTTTTGGTTTTTTGAAATGCTTCTCCACTATGATTTCAACTATGAATACCACATTCAACATCCCAAATCTTATAATTCCCACGCTCAATACGTTACTACAAGAGCTTGAGTCCAGCTGTATTGTACTTCCATGGTGAAACCTAACCTGGAGTAAAAAGATGCTAGCTTAAGCTTTGGGGACCCATATTCTACATCCTTTAGGAACACTTATCCATCTTATCACTATAATCAAACATCTATCTTCCTTAAATCGAGGAGTACTAACCATAAAGTTCATGAGTTTCTGTCTTTATCAATCACCTTATTCAAGCCTATCATTACTTCACCTATTTCATGGATCTCCCAACTAAGACCAGTAATTTAATCGGTCTCACAAAGGTTTTTCCCATATATCTCCTTTCTAACATTTTATGTAACAAAAGTTTGTCTCCTTCTTTAACCCTCCACCTATAAAATAGCTAAAGAAATCACCTCAAAATTTTCACATTTAAGAACATCTACTCCCCTAGCTAAAACATCACTACTCTTTCATAACTACTATTATACTATCCTATGGTGGGTCAAGGACCCAAGCATGACCATCATGGAAAGGGGGTGACACTATTCCACTATAACTTAAACTTATTGAATTACTAAAGGAAGGACATGAGGTGAAGATACAATTGACTAGACACGAAGGGCTTCATAAATTGAGTGGCAGGATCGTAAGTAAATAGTCGTTTGGCATAACACAACACAACATGATTTGTTAGGACATACCATAGTGAGAGACCTGGTTGCACATATCATGAGCTATATGATATAAAACCGAAATTTGTATAGTTAAAAACTAAGACAAGGATTGACTCTTGATGTGATTGACCCTTATTTGAAGAACTAAAATTTTCCATTAGTTAGCATAAACATTATCACTTTGGATAATTCTAGCATAGAATGAATCAGTAACATATAGAAATATATTTTATTAGGACCAAGCATGTTGTGAGACATAGATCTTTATGGATCATGAGCAACATAACATATGGCTTGAATACTTGAAGGATTGGGTCATTGAAAGACAATATTTCTTCAAGTTTCCAGGTCGGAGTTTGACATGAGTTACATAAAGAGCTCAAATCTTAGTCATAAGAAAGACATAAATATATAAGACATTGGTAGATATCCATTCAAATCGAAGTAGGAGGAGCTTTATTGAATAGGAATTGACTTTTCATGATTCTTACTTAAAACTTGACACCACAAGAAAATTTAGGAACTACTTTAATCCAGCATCCCCCCCTTAGATCAATGTAACACTCCTAGACTTGCGTACATAACCTCATATAAAAATCTATAACCATGACTCTCAATACAAAAAATACATCACCATATACTTAAACTCTAAACTATCCATGAAGAACTATACTCTGAAGGCCTCGCTTTCCGAAAATGCTGCTCTTAAATTTTGATAGCCTCTATAGCCATCATTGTACAACTCTCACTCTCATAAGTGTACACATACACACTTCTTATCAGAAAGTGGGTATCAATATACAGATGAACACAAAATCCCCTCAATAATTTTAATATAAGATACTAAATTTTTTCTAGAACATCCCTTTCATGGACACTAATCATAATTTACTCTAAACCCCAAAGTCATCAACTTACAACTACCATTATCAAAGTCATAGACGCCACGCTTCTAAACACTTAACACTCCATCTTCAATTCCTTAGAATATAATCTTTACACCTCTAATCAAACAACTTGCAACTTAACAAAATTTATAAAACTAAACTAAAGACGCATATTGCCTACGTATATCTCATCAGTTCAAATCTAAAGAACACCATACAATAACTTTTGAGACTTCTCCAAACTAATAAGATTCAATAACAAAATCTAGGCACACATGACACTCACACACATGATGCCTTATCTAAAGACATATTACCTCGAGGTTCAACTTATTCCTATTCACTCACGTTCTTATCTACTTAATGATTCAACCACAGTTCATCCTTTCACTATTTTTCTCATGTATACACTACATCACAATTGACCACTCATTATTCCACAAGTTTCAAACCTAGGTTATTGCACACCTCACATCAACCCTATAAGTTTGTTCCCACAAAATACATGTCATTAGTCTTAAGATACTATTCTTATCATCATACTTCACATGTAACATTTAGCTTATTGACTAACAACAATCATGTAACACCGATGAAGCATGCCATATATTATACTAGTACATCAAATAGAAATATTAACCTAAGCCTCTTACTTCCCTTTACTATGACTCATAAGTTCATCCTCTCCACGATATTACTACTACACCTCAAAATCTACTACATACCTTCTTACATTAAGTCTACTTACCAATGCATACATTCTAACTATCACAAAATTCCATAAACACTAATGAGTCTCTACCCACAATATATTGAATAGTCTTCCGCTTTCTACTCAAAACCAATAACTGATTCCTATAACCACCCTACCTATCCACTCTAGGCTCCTTCCCTAATTTGAATCAATAATAATCATATCCAACACTTCCTTTACAAACTACCATAAAATCTATATATCTTGCTATAAGATAAGCCAACTACCATAGAAAAATAAAAAAGATCCCTCTATCAAAGGGTTATACAACTAAACCTACTTATTTTTCCAAAAGTCACCCTCACTCGGACCGCTAACGTTATGACTTCATGTCACCAACTTTTAGACCATCTCATTACTAATAGGTCATGAAACTTTAACATATACTACTACCCAGGTGGAAATACAGTTCCAACATTCTCCTACTCATCATTACGCACATATATGACATTTGCAACAAGACTTTTTAAAGTGGGACTGAATACACTTCATACCTCAGGCTAAAAAATATGATTTTATCAAGATAAGGTACGCACTCGAATCGATACACCTTGAAGAACTAATGGACTCCTCTCAATTCCTTGTGCTATCTCAAAATTTTATGGGTAACTTAATTAGAAAGAACTACATCACTGGGAAGCTAGACTCTTACACTTGTATAACCTCAAAAATGAGGTATGGCCTGTGAAATTAGAACAAGGAAGGAATTTGGATAACATTCTTATGGATAATGCTATAGAAAGAATGAGAGTATGAAAGAATAATAAATATCTCCTAAATTCCCCGTAGCCTCCTGATTATAATTATGTTGTACAACACACCCATAAGCAAGACTCTACTAGACATAATTTTGCAGATATCCTAAGACCATAAACCATTCTCAGATACCACGTTTTTCATCACCTAAACCGAGTCCTAGGAAACTACGAGCATCTTAAACCATGAAGGACCAAGAGATCTTCTCTAGTGAAAATCATATACATAATTCATAAAGTATAAGGAAATATGGAAAACAAAATGGAACCATGGTCATCTAATTTCAACAAAACCATATGGTTATAATTTGAACTAGACTCATATCTATCTAACACCTGTCTCTAAAATCTCTACTAAATGAAAGAAAACAAAATCTATTTGAATATTAGGAGAAGGCTGTCAGTAGGACTATGAAGTAAAGATAATGAAATAATTGGATAAGACTTTCCGAAATAAAGGAGGCTCACCAACAATAATTATCTGACATTGGTATACAGCTTCGTGGGACGCCGGGACTGATCCTCAGATCATGAAATATAAGGGGTCAATACAAATATACACATATGCAGAGTAATAAAAAAATAACATAGTTTTATATAACATAAGTGAGAGCAATTTATGAATCATTTTACATATGATATATGAAAACACATCGGCATTGTTTAAAGACTTGGAAACATTTCTTTTAAACCATGACCCCCTATTTATTTTACTTTTGATTTCGATGGTACACCCTATAATCTATAATTCATGGGCTACATAGAATATCCCTTGACTCGACGGCTAAGCACCCAATCCATATGTGTCGTATGGATTGGAGTATCTATAAGGGGGACACACAAGATCACATCGCACAGTTCAAAAATCCCCAGTCAAATCAACATGTCATGGTAGTGCACAAAGTCACAAAGCAAGGTTGCTAACCATAGTCCTAAATTGGGATGACATGAATCAAGGTACACAAGATCACTAGGCAGGGTACCATAATCCCGTGTCGGTAAAGCACAGTTTCTACTATTGAGTCTTTCAACTCGTACTTTCTTTGGATAGCCATCTAACTCTCTTTAAGCCCATTTTCAACCTTTTCTAAACATGCATCTTTCTTAATTCAAAATTTGAGTAAAATCTGTATTTTAGTATATTCTGAATCTGCTATGGCATTTATTTGATTAATATCATCATACCAAGACGTGCAAGTCATATCTCTAAGCCATAAAGTATCAAGTTATAGTATCTTCATTAAAAAAAATATTTAGACCACTAAAACATTCAAACAGTACAACAAAACTCATATTTCTAAAACATATGTCAAACTATGCAAAAATCCACTCTTTTTAACATCTGAACAAATGGTGGTCAATTTCTCAAAATAATTATTCAATTCTTTTAATTTTCACATTCAGCCCTTACAAGCAAAAAATATCCCTCTCTTCAATTCACAATCAACATAAAATTCATAATTGATAGTAAAACCCTTGATTCATGCTTTAAGATTTACAATTGAGTAATTCATGACTTGTCAATCAAGAAATAACACCACGAGAGGGAAAATTCATTATTTGCACTCTCAATTCATGTATAAAAACTAAAAACACATATATACACATACAAGAGAAAATCAATTTAGAGAGGAAGGCCTCAAAACCAAAACATTATATCATTGTTAAAGGATTTCATGATTTGGTTATTTAAGCAATTTTTCAGAACCCTCTTTATAAACATGATTGTGTATCTTTAAACTTGATAAAAACCACAAAACTTATTCCTAATGATTTTAGGATAGCCCCACATACCTTAAATTACTTAGTTTAAAGATTAAAACCCAAATATTTATTTATTTCATGGAAATCTTGAATTGAAAGGCTTGAATTCTAGCCTTGAAGGAAAACCATAATTTATTTTGTCCTTGAGAGTAGAGAGGATTGAGATCTATTTAAAACTAATAAATATGTATTATAATGCTTAGGGTACGATTTAAATTTATGGAGAAGGAGTTTGAGATAGGAAAGTTCCAAAATACCCCTAAAAAACTAAAGATTGCAAAAATTCTTCATTCGATGACCAAGATTGACGGACTATCACTTAGGTGATGACTCATCACCTAAGTCACCACTTTTGGGCTGGAAATTTCCCCTTACTGTCCTAGGATGACACCTAGGACTTATGGGTCGTCACTTACTTCACAGCTCGTCAATTTAGTCATCACCTATTTGAAAAGTCATCAAATTTGTCATCACTTTTTAGAAGTCAGACACTCTAAAGTAAAATGAGAATAACTTTTAACTCTATTATCGAATTAAGGTTAAACCGGTGGCATTGAAAAGAAGACCCATTTATATTATATCACAATGTTAGATTTGGTTTCTTTGTATATTGTGGATATTAGTATGATTTGAGTAAAATTTTCAAGATGGCTATGTTGCATGCTATTAATAGATCGATGGTAGGTATAAGGATATTCAGATTATAGGTCATAATTCAGAGGTTTACTTTAGGGTTATGTTATTAGATGGTTTCGAGGATGTGATTCCATTATTAGGATGGCGAGTGGTGAATAAAGAAAGCTTATAACTAGTAGATGATACAACCAAACTACAACTCGCTTAAGATGCATAAGCGATCATTGTCAAATATATAACCCAACAAAGATTGAGATCGAATCCCACATGAAATATGGTGATAATTAAATCGTATGTAATTCTAATGACTACTAGTTGACAATTTACATGAAATATGGGGTTTTATAAGTAAATTATGAATTCAAATTTAGTTGGTTTCAAGTATTCAATGATAAATTCACAAACTTATATCTATAGATAGATGAACTAAGATTAGTCAAATTATTGATGAATTCATGTGAACAAAGTAACTACAAGGCAAATAAGCTCAAATATTCACCTAGATGTTTCCAAACCTATTTATTGTATAATTTTTTCGACTTAAAGTGATTAAAGTAATAAGTCATGTTTGGCTTCAAATAAATAATCACATTAGAGCATTGTTTATTAGAGTGAGGTTAGAAGCACTAAATCCCTTTTCTTAAAACTTAGGGATTGTTCTAATGCTTGTAGCATTAGAAATCTTTAAAATCAATACAACTAATAATAAAATTATGTATGTTAATAGAATTCACAACAATATTCACCCTAGAATTTATATTTAGCCATGAATTCCACAAACCTAGTTATAGGGGTTTTATCCACTCATAAAAAAATAAGAGATAAAAGCAATTGATCTTATAGTGTAATTATTGTATCTTACAAAGAAGAAATTAAAGCCATAAATACGTTGCAAAATCCACAAAATAGCATTTTCAAACCCACACAAACATTTCTCCTAAGAGAATACAACAACAACAACAACATACCTAGTGTATTCCTACCTAGTGGGGTGTGGGGAGGGTAGAGTGTTTGCAGACCATACCTCTACCTCAGGTGAAGTAGAGAGGTTATTTTGATATACCCCTGACTTAAAACAAATAATAGTATAGAAAACACAAAACATATATGAATATAAGCTTGAACTAGCAAAATAAACTAACAATGTTAGCCACAAGAAAATACTAGAGCCAAAAGATACTACTACAAATTATATATCAAAAAACATAGACAACACTCAACCCACAAACAAGAAACTTCCAAAACAAAAAAGTAATGCCCCTTACTGTTACCAATGCACTCCCATCTCCTAACCCTTTATCCTAATTTCCATCCTACATACCTTTTTATCAAGGGTAATGTAATTCATAAGTTGTAACTGCTTCATATCATGCCTAATCACCTCCCTCTAATATTTTTTCGGCCTACCTCTACCCCACCTAAAATCATCCTTAGTCAGTATCTCACACCTATGCATTGGAGCATCAGAACCCTTCCTTATCACGTACCAAAACATATGTAACCTTAATTTTTGCATTTTGTCCTCCACCGAAGTAACTCCCACTTTTACCCAAATAATCTCATTCCTCATTATATCTTTCCTGGTATGCCCATACATCTATCGCAATATCTTTATCTCTACTTCCTTTAACTTTTGGATATGGGAGTTCTTAACGGGCCAACACTTCGCTCTATACAACATAGCTGGTCAGACTAGAACTTTGTAGAAGTTACTTTAAAGATTTGGGGGAACCTTCTTATCACATAAAAATCCTAAAGTGAGCTTACTTTACAACCACCCTTCCCTCATATGATGTATGACACCCTCATCAATCTTCTTATTTCCTTGAATCAGTAACCCTAGATACTTTAAACACTCCCTCTTATGAATGGCCTGAGTGTCCAACTTCATATCCATACCAGTCTCCTGAGACACATCGCTAAACATACACTCTAAGTACTCCATCTTAGTCCTGCTCAAAGAAAATCCTTTAGACTCAAGGGTCTATCTCAAAATCTCTAACTAATCATTAACTCCTCCTTGAGTCTCGTCCATCAATACCACAACATCAGTAAATAGCATACACCATGGTACTCCCCTTTGAATATGTCGTGTTAAAATGTCCTTCACCAAGGCAAATAAGAATGGTCTAAGAGTTGATCCTTGGTAGAACTCTTTCAACCCCTGAAAGTGCTATGAATCTCTACCTACCATACTCATGAGTCTTCGCACCATCATACATATCATGGATTGACCTAATGTATGCCACGAGCACCCGTATAGCCTTCAATTAACTCCACAGAATCTCCCTAGGAACTTTTTTTATATGTCTTCTCAATATAAATAAACACCATGTGCAAGTCCTTCTTCTTCTCCTGAAACTGCTTCACTTATCTCCTTACAAGGTGAATGGCCTCAGTAGCTTAGCGACCTGACATCGAACAAAATGGATTCTCAAAGATAGTAATGATCCTTCTTATTCTCAACTCTACCACCATTCCAAAACATTCATAGTATGACTCAATAACTTAATCCCTTAATATTTATTGCAACTCTTAATGTCTCCCTTATTCTTAAATAATGGAATCGTAGTACTCCATCTCCACACCTCAAACATCTTAGTCTCCCTACAAATAATGTTATACAACCTTGTCAGCCACTCCAAATCTACCCCACCAATGTTCTTCATAAACTCCATTAGGATCATGTATATTCCCATCGCCCTACCCCAACGCATCCTGCAAATAGACACCTTGACCTCTTTAACCTAAATACGCCTATAATAATCATAATTGCAATACTCCTCAGAATTATCTAACTCTCCAAACAAGAAACCTTAGTCCCCTTTATTTTTTATTAGTTTATAAAAATAGGACTGCCACCTCTTCTAAATGAGGGTATCCTTAACAAACACTGTACCACCATCTCCCTTGATATATTTTACTTGGTCAAGGTGATAAGCCCTCTGCTCCCCATCATTTGAAAACCTATACAACTTCTTATCCCCATTTTTCTCCTCTAAAGCCGCATACAAGCTATCAAAAGTTGTAGTCTTAGCTGAAGTAACCACTAACATAGCCTCTTTTCCAGCTACCTTATACTCCACCTTATTTTTCTACCTCTCTTCATCATCCTTTCTCTTAAAAAACTTAGAATAATCCACCATATTAGATGGCTCATTAGATATACTGATATTTGTCACTCAAATCATCTCTAGGTTCCAGTTAAACCTTCATTCTTTTTTGTCTTAATGGAAGAGCTGATAGTTCGTATCCCTTGGAAGACTATAACTTTATTTCATCACAATGATTGGAAAACTCTAACAATTTATTATTGTTTGATGGTTTTTTCGTGGCTTTTTGGACCCTTGATGACCGATCATATTGTCTTATCACATCATGTACTTCTCTAACATGTTCTCTTTAACTATAGTGGAAAGTATAGTATTTTGTCACTCTATTGGTGGCTCATCAAGTGAACCACCACTTAGTATTTTAATCCTAAATAAACATTTATTGGTCATTGGGTAATTCTCCTGTAGTTAAACATCAACGCCATCAAAACTACAAAAATTTGCTTAAAAACTCACAATTCTCCTATGTCAAAAGTGTAAAATATGTCATCATTTACTAGACATCAACATCCTCAACTTAAAAAATTTTCTTATCCTCAAGCAATAATATAAAACTTCATTACACAGATTGTAGTACCCCAAATATTCCAAATCAATATTAGAGCGATGTACCAAGCTCAAGGATAGTACATTATAGTTATTTTATAGTTAATTACTAGGTTATATGTATATTAAGGCTTCAAATAAACACCCAACTATCAGATCAATCAAAACGTTCCTTACCGATTGAGTTCTTGAGAATGATATTTGTATAGTCTACTTCAAATGAGCATATCTATCATTATACTTGGAATTTTTTGAGTTCATGACCTATAAACAGATATATAATTGAATTATCTTTCCAACTATACCAATTTCACTTAAATATAATAACGGAGCAAAGAGTCATTCCTATTTTACTCCAGCATGTCAGGCTGGAAATTGTGTGACGACATTCCTTGTATCTTACCACATTTGTGATGCCCTACCATGAAGGTTATCATCCTTACCTAAGTGACGACATTCATGGTAGCTTACCACATTTGTGAAGCCCTATCACAAAGGTTGTCAGCCTTAGGCAGAATCTAGCTCCTATGTGATGGCATTCGTGGTAACTTACCACATTTGTGATGCCTCACCACGAAGGTCGTCAGCCTTAGGCAGAAACTAGCTCCTAAGTGATGACATTCATGGTAGATTACCACATTCATGATGCCTTACCATGAAGGTCGTCAAACTTAGGTAGAAACCATAAATTCCAGCTCTTGTGTGACGATATTTTTGACGGCTTATCATATTTTTTACGCCTTGTCATAAATGTCATCATCTATGATTTTAGGCAACTGGGAATTTATTTTATAAGGGTAATTTGCTATTTTACTTCACCTTCAATGACTTATAACCCTAAAAAGGTGTAATTTTGTAACACCCCATAAATTGTTTCGTACACTTATCGCGATTATATGGAGTCCTAAAGGCTTGTGTATGGGTTAAATTAAGATTATGGTGTTCGGATGTATCCCGTCAATAGTTGTATGTGTAGGTATTGGAATAAGATTTTCAATGATATAAAGTTTGCCCAAAATAGAGGAGTATTTCATATAAGCGAGCATATTCGAAATTTCAAAACGGTGGCTGGGAAGCCGGTGAACAGTAAAACTGCCGGAAAATTAATGCAGCTAGGCAATTATTTTTTTTGGATCAACTTTAGACGATCATCACTCCTTGTACAAAAAGAACTGTGTGAGCTGCTATATATCAACGAAAATCTACGAGAGTCTTATTTCCGATGAAATTTGTTTCATCCAAATCCAATGTCTGAGTAAGGAACTATACCCATTTTACTACAGCCTACCAAAAAAAAACAAAATTGTGGGACAGATTTTTGGGTCAAATTTAAACGACCATAACTACTTGTACAGGAATAAATGGGTGGTATACTTTATATGAAAATCAAATCCCTTTGAGTTATCTTTCCAATGAAATTGGTTTCACCCAAATCCGATACCAGAGCAAAGAGTTATGATTGATTTACTTCAGCCTGTCAAAACTGTCCACTGGGGACAGATTCGGATTTATTTAAATATTTAGGGCAAAATGGTCATTTTCTATTACCTCTTGGACGAAAATTGGTCTTTATAAACCTAAAATTAGCCTCATATATATCAGATATCATCCAATTATTAAGACAAGGTGAAACCCTAGCCTAATTTCAACTTCAAATATTTTGTGATTCAACCGTAGAAAATTTGAATTGGTTCCGTAGTTGTGTTCACCATCTTGAAAGCTTCGAGAAGCACCCCATGGTTATGTAAGGAGGATTCTAAATACAAGAGTTCATTGTCAAGGTATGAATATTGTTTATAATTGATTCTTATTCATGAATAAATATTGATAAGGGATTATGAGTATTGTCTTGATGTTGGAAGATAGCCAGAAACATAGTTATGAATCGTTTTGTATATATTGTTAGTAGTAAATTATGGAAGTTGTTGTATTGGATTATGGAGGATGAATTGTGGTGATATATCATTATATTAGTGGTTATGTATGCCTAGTGATCATATTGGTATTGGATGGTGATTAAGAAGGGAAATAAAGGCTAAGAGTGATGTTGAGGGATACTTCATGAAAATGCATGATATGTGAATGTAATAAGAGTATATGAGGATGTATGTAGAACTCTTATTGATGAGTTAAAGGATTACTTCCTAGACATTATTTGGTGAAGTTAATACCTAAATAGTAAGGTTTGGTTGCTAATACTAGTTTGCCACAAAGAGGTGATAGAGGAGCATCTAGTTCTAGTGGAGCTCAGAATCGTGTGTATGCCCTAACAGATCGGTAGAATTTAGAGGCTTATCCAGACGTGGTTATAGGTACATTGTCCATCTTTGCATTTGATGTGTATGCCTTAATTGATCCTGGTTCTACATTATCGTATGCTACTCCTTTAGTTGTGGGAAGGTTCAGGAGAACACTCGAATTATTAGCCAAGCCATTTGAAGTATCAACGCTAGTGGGGGAATCTCTTATAGCTAGGAATGTTTATCGAAATTGTGTTGTGAATAGTTGTCTTCGTGATACGATGGCCGATCTTGTTGATTTAGAAATGGTAGATTTTGATGTTATTATGGGCATAGATTGGTTAGCGTCTTGTTATGCTACAGTAGATTGCTGTTCTAAGAAGGTGTATTTCCATTTCCCAATTGAGCCAGTCCTTGAATGGAAGGGTAATGTTGGCGCACCGAGAGGTAGATTTATTTCTTACTTTAACGCAAGAAAAATGATTTCCAAGGGGTACATATACCATTTGGTTAGAGTAAGGGATACAGAGGCAGAGCCGCCAACTTTTCAGAACGTTTCAATTGTGAATGAATTTCCTGATGTATTTCTTGAAGAACTACCAGCTTTACCTCCTGAACGAGAAGTGGAGTTTGGTATTGATATGTTGCCAGAAACACATCCAATCTCAATTCCTCCTTATAGAATGGCACCAGCAGAGTTGCGAGAATTGAAAGAGCAACTGAAAGACTTGCTAGAGAAGGGATTCATCAGGACTAGTATGTCCCCTTGGGGAGCACCAGTATTGTTTGTGCGTAAGAAAGATGGTTCGCTGATGATGTGTATTGACTATCGGCAATTGAATAAGGTGACTATCAAGAATAAATACCCTCTTCCCCGAATTGATGATTTATTTGACCAGTTGCAGGGTTCCCAGTGTTTTTCCAAGATTGACTTGAGATCAGGCTATCATCAAGTGAGAGTCAAGGATAAAAATATACCCAAGACAGCTTTCCAAACACGGTATGGTCATTATGAATTCCTGGTTATGTCATTCGGGCTGACAAATGCACCCGCAGTTTTTGTGGATCTGATGAATAGGCTGTTTAAGCCGTTTCTAGATGTGTTCATGATAGTTTTCATAGATGATATTCTGGTCTACTCTAGATCAGAAGAGGACCATGTTAATCACTTAAGGCAGGCGTTGCACATTCTTCGTGATCCTAAGCTGTATGCAAATTTTTCTAAATGTGATTTTTGGCTCAAGACAGTGGCATTTTTGGGCCATATTGTATCCAGTGATGGCATAAAAATTGACACTCAGAAGATTGAGGCTGTGAAGAATTGGCCAAGACCCACGACGCCTACGGAGATTCATAGTTTCCTCGGGTTGGCAGGTTATTATAAAAGGTTTGTTGAAGGTTTTTCTTCTATTTCTGCACCCTTGACTAAGTTGACGCATAAAGCCTCCAAGTTTCAATGGAATGATGCCTGTGAAAAGAGTTTCCAAGATCTGAAGAGCAAGTTGACTTCTACACCGGTATTGGTACTTTCTGAAGGCACAGAAGGGTATGCAGTGTACTGTGATGCTTTGAGAATTGGCTTAGGATGCGTATTAATGCAACATGGTAGAGTAATAGCCTATGGCTCTAGACAGTTGCGAACACATGGGTGGAATTATCCCACACATGATCTTGATCTAGCTGCAGTTGTATTTGCTTTGAAGATATGGCGCCACTAATTATATGGGGTTCATGTTGACATACATACCGATCATAAGAGCCTGCAATATATCTTCAGTCAGAAAGATCTAAACATGAGGCAGCGGAGATGGCTTGAATTGTTGAAACATTATGATGTTGATATCTTGTATCATCCAAGGAAAGCGAATGTGCTAGCGGATGCACTGAGTCGTAAGTCTAAAATGGCATCTATAGAAAAGCAGGGGATGATTAAGGATCTTCACCAACTAGCTAATTTGGGAGTTCGACTTCTCAAAACTCCATATGAAGAGGTTATTGACTGTAATGCAGCGGAATCTTCATTGATAGCTGAAGTGAAAGAGTAGCTGTATGCAGATCCAATTTTATTGCCGCTTAAGGAGGATGTGCAGAGTGGCATGACAAAGGCATTTGAGCTTACGCGAGAAGGAGTGCTTCAGTGTCAGAATCGTTTATGTGTACCTGATGTAGTTGAGCTAAGAAAGAGAATTATGACAGAAGCACACTGTTCAAGGTATTCGATCCATCCAGGGTCGACTAAGATGTATCAAGATTTGAAGGCAATATATTGGTGGAATGACATGAAGAAGAATATTTCCGAATTTGTAGCTGAATGTCCGAATTCTCAAAGAGTCAAAGTAGAACACCAGAAACCCGGTGGTTACATGCAATGTATAAATCTTCCAGTCTGGAAGTGGGACAAGATCAATATGGATTTCATCACGGGTTTGCCTCGTACATATCGGAAGTTTGATTCCATATAGGTGATCATTGATAGGCTTACTAAATATGCGCACTTCTTACCAGTTAAGATAACTTATACGGCGAAAGAGTATGCGAAGTTGTATATTAAGGAGATCGTTCGGTTACATGGAGTTCCAATTTCCATTATATCCGATCAAGGAGACCAATTTACCGCGAATTTCTGGAAGTCTTTTAAAAGGAGTTTGGGGACACAAGTAAATCTAAGTACGGCTTTTCATCCTCAAACGGACGGACAAGCGGAACGTACCATCCTGACATTTAAAGATATGCTACGAGCATGTGTATTAGATTTCAAAGGCAACTGGGATGATCACCTACCTCTTATCGAGTTTGCCTACAATAATAGCTATCATTCAAGTATCAAAATGGCACCATATGAAACATTGTATAGAAGAAAGTGTAAATCGCCAATAGGATGGTTTGAAGCAGGTGATGCGGTCTTGTTTGGACCGTATCTTATTTATCAAGCAATGGAGAAGATTAAATTGATCCAACAACGGCTTAAAACATCCCAAAGTCGACACAAATCTTATGCGGATGTTAGAAGAAGAGGACTTGAGTTTTCTATCGACGATTGGGTATTCTTGAAAGTATCACCAATGAAAGGAGTGATGAGGTTTGTCAAGAAAGGAAAGTTAAGTCCACGATACATAGGTTCGTACAAGATCATTCAATGATTTGGACAAGTTGCTTATGAATTAGATCTACCTCAAGAGCTCTCAGCAGTTCATCTCGTATTTCATGTTTCTATGCTTCGCAAGTACATCGGAGATCCATCGTACATCACTACTACGGAAGATGTACAAGTTACAGAAGATCTCACTTTTGAAGAAATGCCTATTGCTATTCTTGATCTCCAAATTAAAAAGATAAGGAATAAAGAGATAAGTATGTAAATGTTTACAATTGTTGTTTAAGTTTCACTATGATGTCTAAAGGTGTTTTCATGGAATATAGATGTTTGTTATTTGAAAACCATAAACTTTAGGTGGTTTAATATGGTGCAAGTATGAAACTCACCTATGCCTTAAAAAATGCATGCAAGGTGTTTGATAAAATGCTTAGGATGCTAGAAATTCATGTTTGTATTGTTCTATGATGTCTAAATGACAAGTCAATGTTAGCTATATACTTCAATATGAATACCATGCTTTTCATTTGTTGCTATTGTGATGGTATGAAGCATATAAGATAATGGACATATACAATATGTACACGAAATATATCCATGCATTCCCTACAATGTTTAAGATGTTGAATAACTATATGAAATATGATACCCCCTACTTATGATATTATGAATTGTGGACTCAAATCTTATGATCAAGTCATGTCATCTGTGTCAGTTTTCTTTTATCGAGTCCTGGGGTTATTCGTACTCAAAAAACATAGTTGTGTGCCTAGATCCATGTCATGTTTTCATGATAATCTTAGTCAAGCTATAATCTATAGAACTCAATCAGTCATGTGACTCAAGAAACCTCAAAAATCTCATGATCTCAATTAACACTTAGATAATAGTACTGCTCCATCAGTCAACGAAAGTCAGTTAATCTATCCATGTATAGTCAGTTGAATCATGTTTAGTCTCTTAAGATGGGAGTAGAAGTTAGCATCGAGTGAACCCAAGGATGGGGACTCACCTGCCAATTTTAGGGTGTGATTCTTAGCAGTCATCCTTATGTTCCAGAACTACGTAGCCAGCGTAGGTTAAGAAATCTTAGCCTGTCATATTAGGGTTATAAGGTAGCTTAACCTGTCAGTTTAGGGTCCCACTATTCTCACTTTGAGTACCTGCCAGATAAGGATCACTCACAATTGTCCTTACCAGTGGCGCGGTATTAATACCCCTCCAGTTGGTGATAAAATTGGACCCCAGCTTAGCTATAATGGTATACATGGGGCATGTCGGTTAAACAACTACCTCCCACAGTTTCAGTATCAGTCGCATTACAGAACTCAAAAAATTCTTCAGATATCAGTATACCAGGACTATTAGATACGATCAAATTCAGTTATAGCACGGAACTCAGAGAGTTCAACCAGATTCAGGGTTGTCAGATACAGTCATCCATGATATCAGAACTACGATTCCAGCCATGTATTAGCGTATATATTTAGCCATTACATACTCACGATCTTAGTTACTATGTATGTATGTTTTCACTATTATGTTCATATCAGTCAGTCAGTTAGCATTGTTTATGCATGAAAATCCTTGTTAATATTTAGCCTACCTCACTCGTATACTCAGTACATCCCCTCGTACTGGTGCATTCTTTTCATGTTACACCATAGGTTCAGAGACACGAACTCCAGATCCGCAATAGCCATAGCATTTCCAGTCGCAGAGATTCAGTGAGTCCTCTTCATTCGAGGACAATATGATTGGATTTATTCATTATTATTTTATCCAGTTATCAGTTTATGGAGTTAGTTAATGACATGTTCCTTCAACTCCTTATTTCAGACAGTACTTAGAGTCCTTCGGATTTACGCTCAGATTTAGCTTTCAGATTCAGTTTTCAGTTCTTTTGGGTATCTTTTTTCCCTATATGGATGTTACATTATTTCAGTTGAACCTTATGGACTATTGTGCATCTTTTCTACATTATTATGTCATGAATTGTAGTATACAGGTACAAATATCAGTCATGAGTTAGCTTCTGGTCCCTTGGGGTCATAAGCACCATGTAGTGTTCCGTTTCAGAAAATTAGGGCATTACACAGATGCTTTAAACACATAAAAATTAATCTATACTAAAGCAATCTATCTGAAGTATTTAGTTCTTTCGTACACTCACCCCATTGCCAATATTGTTCTAACCAACACATATTAGTCATTCAATATGCCAAAAATATTGGATATAAATATGTCGTTATAATAAAGGAAAAGTCGCATGCACCATAATCTCTATCGCTACAATAAAATTTCAGCAGTGCCTTTTGATGCCCTCACTAAAAGAAAATCCAACACACATGCAATTTTTATTAGGGACTAGGAAAAATTTACTCACATGCACTAGAATATTTCCATTAGTGCATAAACGAACATAGATATGAACTTAGCTAAATCTGGAATTGATAGATCTCTCAACCTGTTATTTACCTGCTCAGTAAAGTCATCCATATGGGTATGTATATTATCATAACATTTTAGTACTTTTGCTACAACTTCATCCATTAATGTCTTCAACTACTTTGCCCAAGCACTAAACTGTTTCTTAATTATTTTTCCTCTACACCACTATCACAAAGTTTTCATGGTTGAGTCGATATTCTGACTAAGAATATGGCATGGAGTAGTGTTAATGGTCTTAATAGTGTGAGCAGTAGACTAACTCCGAATGGAGCAGACACACCCTTTGGATTAATATTAACAATAGCATGGGGAATACTTGAAGGATTTCCCAAAACTTTTGGAGTAGTTTGAGACTAAGGTCCAATGTAGGAGGCTTGTTGACCCTTAACTTGAACATAGAATCATCTTGTGTCTTATTGATGTCATGGTTTTGTATGTATGCAACTATAGCATCAAACTCACTCAAAATAGGTACATTTGAAAGCCTACACAGTTTAGTTACTAAATAGGGGAACAATAGAGATATAGAAATTTTGTGCATCTGTGCGCGTAATTCGTTCGTAATTATCTGAACAATATTTATCTTGAACCCCACCACTACATTTGTAACAACGCTTAATCTGAGTTTATCTAGATTAGAATCTATGCCTATTGGCATTAGTTTTAGAAGTACAACTACCTACCAAAAATTAGCTATAAAGTTTATTAAAGACTTGGCCATTATTTCCTTCTTTTTCTTCAACCATGATAGTTCACGGCTATCTATCAAAATTCATGCTAACCATGGAAACTGGGTAAAATTAGTTATAATCTCTTCTTTAAACATAGGGGTGATAGATTGAGGTTCATAGAGTTATCAAAACAAAATCCTATTAATTTTATGATTAAAGATATCCACTAAAATCCCTAGAATCAAAACTTTTACCAATAATCTTTTGTCAGAAACCTGTTGTCCTCTATCACTGTTCTTCTCCAGAATTGCTAAGTAGTTTGCATATAATTTTCAAACTATGGTAGGGTAGTACTCTCCTGGAGGTTTTCTCAACTAACCCAATTAGTACTTGTTGAATCATCATTCAACATTTGGGTGTACAAGAAATTTAGAAGTGATAATTTGAACTTCATTAGAAAAGGTTCTCTATAAACTTCTTGACGTCGAGAGGTGACCATCTTGATTTTGTTTTTCTTCTCCTTCAATTTCCCAACAAAGAGCATCTCCATACCTAGGGATGTTTTCAAAGCACTTCACCCTTCACATTTTCAGGGTCAGTTTTTGGGATCTTAATGGCCTCAGTATCACCATCTTTATTTTGGTTAGAACTCGATCTATCACTTTCTTCTTTTGTGCTACTAGTCTCCTTAATTGAGGATTTATCCTCCTATTTAGACTAGGAGGCATGATCATGCTTCTTTTATCTTTGTCTAGTGCTAGTTTGGGGCCTCAGTTTCCTCAACCTTTTTATCAGCTTTATCTCTCAATCACGAGGTTGAGGTATCGCTTACTTGCCTTTTTCTTTCTCCACAACTTGTTTTTTAATGTTTTTGAGACATTGTACATTTGGAGGGAACCAATTAGTTAATGAATGAGATTGAGATAGAAAGGAAAAAAATAAGATATAACTAATAAGCTATTTGTAGTTGACGATAAGATATAACTAATAAATAACTTTCTTAATCACATTTTACGAGTTGTTTAATGGTTCATCACAGAGCTAACAGGATTTAGGTTAGCCGTAAGACCTTAAACAAATACACTAAATTTATCTTTCTTGTGACAGTTTAATTGGTGAATTGTCAAACTTGTGATGATTAGTCACATGAGCCATTATGGATTAATAGTTACTTTCTTTTCTTGGAACATTTTATTTAGCATTTGATATGTATCCATTAAATCAATTAAACTATTTTATAGTTTTAACCACACCTCCAATCATAAAAATATCACAGATTTCATTTGGGTTACTCAAAATTCACTCACTTGGTTTCACTAAAACTAAAACTAAAATAAAACAAAATATACAATAAGAATGAGAATACCTGAGTAGTCATAACGGAAAAAAGAGCAATTCTTATAATGTGTACAATGAGTGTAAGTAATTTAAGAATGGAGGGGTGTGGGAGATTGAGTGTTAGTCATGCTTAAGTTGTTGAATGAAGTAAATAAGTAGTAAAGAGGAGTGAATAATAGAGTTAATGGACTAAAAACATGGTTGATGGAGGGTTACGAGGATGTTTTTAGAGTAATGGGGCGTTATTAAGAAGACAAGAATATTTAGGAGAATCTTGTGGTTTGAATCGGTCTCGTTAACCTCCCAAATAAAAAAGAAGGGTGTCACATAAATGGAATCCATAAAGAGAATTTAAAAAGGAAACTATATCCTTGACCTACAAGTTGTGAAACCTTGGTAATGAATGAAAATACACAATGTTGAACTCTCTTGGATCTTTTCTTTAGTTCCCTTCTTTAAAGAACATTCATCCTTTTTGGTAAAGCCTCACATGCATAACTTTGGTCTATCAAGTGGATTGTAAGTTTCCAAGAAAGACTTTTCATCATAAGGATGGATACCAATAACCTCATTAAGACTTTTCTTGTCATGTTGACCAAGAACTAAGTCGAGTGTATAGAAATCACCACATTTAAATAGGTCATCGAGGTCAAATGGGAGAAGTAGCCAAGAAAATGGGTCAAGACTATACTCTCTTTGCCCAAAGGTGACATCTTCATAATTAGACTTACCCTCTATATGACCATTGAATATTTCATAAGCAAAGAGGGGGCAGAGAAAGGTATCAGTCAATTTAACTTCAATTAAGGTTTCCTCATGCATATACTCACTAATTAATTAAAAATCATCACCATGAGTATTCTCAACAATCGGGACACAAAAAGTAGAAAAGTATGTGATTCCCTAACTATTAGCACCTTTTCTATCAAGAAAGGAATCCTCAAGTAGACACATACCACTACAAAAATCAAAGGGATCATTACTCAAGTCACCCCAACAATCAAGAAATTCATCCTCATACTTATCAACATAGGATAAGATAACGTAGAAGGGATAACAAACAAAACCATTTTCATAAGAATAACATTATATGTTTATAAAAGTGTAAGAGATAACATGGTTACCTTGTTGCTCATAAGAAGCATGGTCTTCCCCTTGGTTTATAATATGGGCACTTACTTTATCCTTTGAGAAGATCTCATCATAAGGGAGTTTGTCAATGTTAAACCCTTGAAACATCTCTTTATCACCCTTCCCAGAGTTGGAGTCTGTAGCAAAGATCTTCATAATATCATCAAGAATATGTTTGTAAGGAACTCTTCTTAGATCCTCCATTGGAAGTATATATTTTTGAACCTGCACAAGAGAAATGTTAATACAAGGTAAAATGCTAGTATCACGGTTAGTGGGTAATAAGGGATTTGTCTTGACATTCCCCACAAGTAAGTTTTCCTTGTCCATACCTTTCAAGAAACCACTTGGCTCATAAATATTAGTTAACTCATATTTACTTTGATCCTTGTCATTCTTTCCTTGTTTAAGGGATAGTTCCCTTTACCTCTTCTCCATGTCCTCCTTTTTCTTTACATCATGGAATTCTCTCGTGATCTCAAAGTCCCTTCTTCCTTGATCACCATCTCCTCTTAAGATCATTAAGTTTGGATTATGGGTTTGGGCATCATGAATTTTTTCTATGGAGTTTAAGGACTTCTCTATGCTAGTCATGGTACCTTCCATGATTGTTAGGCTACCTTCTATGGAAGTTAAACGACCTTTAATACTTCCCAATGTTCAGTTTATGCGCTCAATCTTTACATATATGGCTTTCACTATATTTTTACCCATTGGATTTTGAGTATCTTGATACATATCCATTGTACATAAAATTAAGCACTCAAAAACGATAAAAACAATGTTAGTTTTATCAAAACAAAAACTCACAATAAATTTTTTTTACACACTTTTGATTACCTCACAATTGGATAGGCTAATATTGAAACTTGGTTATAGTTCGGTAGTTCATAAGGTGTTAATTGCTACTTATGCCAAGAATGGATTTTTGTTTGAAACAACTACATTAAAAGATGTACAGAATTGAGTCAAGAAACTGTGAAGAATTAAAATCTAGAAAAGCTCAAAAGAAGTATGATGATGGAAGAATTTAGACTCGAGAATTAATCAATCAACTTAGTAGATGAATTGTTGGTGTTTGAGTAGTTCAAGAATCAAAGAAGCAATTCAAGAATTATTAAATGAAACTAAATGTATCTAACCTAAGCAAATTGGAGATAAGAAGCATTGAAATATGGTTTTGGATTTACCAAAACTACTTCATTGCACCCCAACACATGTCAAACGCTAAGGTGGCTATTTTGACCTGCTCCAGTGCATCTCAGGGGAAGACCAAGAGCATAAGGCACTAGTTTGACCTTTATTTAACCTTATGCATCAGCTCTAACATACTACAAATGAAGTTTCAAAGAAAATCAAACACAAATTAGCCAAGCAACTTTTTAGTTGGCGGTTTATACTTGTTGTGGTCAATTTTTTATTCTCAACTCTTGGAATATTCTTGGAAACTTGGTAGATGCTTTAGTACTAACAATTTTGAACTCTTTTTCCATCTCTTTAAAGTATCAAACACAGCCTTTTTTCTCAAAATTTAGTTAAAACATAACAATTTCTCTAAGAACACCATGACGACAAACTTATCAAACTTCTTCAACTTAGCTCGGAATGATTTGAAGTTTTCCATCTAGGAACTTTTCAACCATTTAAACTCATTCCAAAAATCATTTATTCCAAATTACCCAACAAAAATATCATATCTTGCAACCCATATTAAATTTCTTCAACACAAGATTTCAATAATTATAGAATACTCAATATTGCTCTAATATAACTCAAATTCAATTTTAAAACTCCTATAGTGTTAGAGAAAAATAATCTAACACTAAGAAAATAAGAAGACAATATAGTCAAAGACTTAAATTTTGACCTGACCCTAAAATGGGAATAGTAAAAAATTTTAATTGATTGTCGATTTTTCAAGATGACAAGACCCAAGATTGATTATGTGGAAATTAAATCAAGATCAACTCTGATCCCAAATTATAGAGAAAAATAGATGGAAACTAGAAACCAAGGCCAAAAACTAAAGAACAAATGAAATTGAAATACAAAAATAAAATTAAAAACTAAAGATTATAATAAACTCTAAAACCCCTAATTCATATATCAACAGCACCAACCTCTTACGTTCACTGTAAGGAAATTGAAAGGCCCTTAAAACAAAATATTTAAACAAGATCCACAAAAAGTTTTTCCAAGCTCTAAATCACTATCTTAAAGGTTTTCATACATTCATCATCAAAAACAAACTTAGTCAAAAAATGACCAATCCAAATTTATTTATAGTCATAAGGTTAACTTATTAAAATAGGCCCAAAAGTAGACAATGAATCAAATGACAAAAATATCCACATTTAATGAACTATTTTTGGGAGAAAAAATAGCCATATTTAGTGGATTATTTTACGTGATAATCTAGCAAGTGTATATCTAAGTTCTATGTTATCAACCATACATAAAATTGCTCTAGCTTATGGTAAAAAGGGTCCTCCAATAGAGTCCTTGTGTCCTTACATTAATTATAGTTTTGACCTCAATAAGTTGGTATTGAATTATATGTTTGCAAGTCTTGATGTCATTTTGAATTGTATCACCTAGAAATGATATTTATCTAATGATTCAACAATCCTAGATATAGGGATTTTTCCACTCATAGTAATGAAAGAGATGAAATAAATAGTTTTCATAATGTAAAAATAAAATCTTACAAGAAGATATTTCTGCTAGAAATCCTCTAAAAAGCCACAAAATAGCATTTTCAAACCCACATAAGTGCTTCTCCAGAGAGAATACGATGTAAAAATATCCTCAGTCTCAAAAGAATCATATTCCAAATTTTACACTAGGAATTTATAGGAACCAAAATCATTTTATCTAAAATTTAAATTCAGAGGACATTTCACTGTTCATGTCTAAACTGATGGCTCATCGAATGCATGGTGGTTCATCACTCAAACCGTCACTAGGCTCTAGTTAACCTTTATTTTACTTTTACCTAATTAAAGAGCTAATGGTCTATAAGACTCTTGGTGGAGTATCACATTGTTCTATCACCAAGATGGTAACACAATCAATCTTTTAATGTCTGATGGTTTACTTGGAAGCTTAGCGGCTCTTGGAAAAATGTTAGACTAAGCTCTCACATCATGTAATTCTTCAATTGGTCCTATTTAAATCTGATGGCTAATGTGGTGGTCCATAACTCTCATGACAATTCATAATGTTAACTGCCACTTAGCATCTCTTATCCTAGTTTCACACTTTTTGGTACTCGGGTAATTTTCATGCAACTAAATACTAAAGGCATCAAAATTATCAAAAGCTGCAAAAAAATAATGATTATCCTTAGTTAGAAGCTTAAAGTATTTTTTATTAGATGGAATATGAGTATATTTGTATTGAATTATTTTTCAAGCATTAGCAATAGTGTGCGTGCATACTTTGTTTATTTTACAGGTTCACATCGCTATATCTATGATTTGAGTTAGAGCATTAATCGTGAGATATACTTAATGGTATTACTTATGATACTAATCAAATTAGGAAATAAAACGTTTAGATGAATAAGACTAATGTTATCACTAACTTGAAAAAAGTGTAATTGAAGGATTCTTGTTGGATAAGAAAAAAATATTTAGACATTTAATCCTTGTGATTTGTTACTTCATTGGTGATTTTATTTGCTTTCATTGAAATATCTATGGTGTTGAAAGAACACTCAAATATATTCGAAGGATTTCATCTTATAAGGAATTTTTTTAAGTTCAAAATTTAGTAACTTATATAGAGCCAAGTGGTGACTATCTCAAGATTTAATTTGTTCTTTAGGCATCCATCACTAAGATATAGTGTTTTTTGCACTTTTTCTACGGTTTGATTATCCCTGATATCATAGTTTTCTCATATTTGTTTAATAGATCCTATGCTCGGTTCAGTTGATATTACATACTTAAGGGTTCCAAGACTTGAATTTTTCACTAAGTGGTAAGTACTTAATCATTCTCAAGACCCCTAATATTTGATGATTTTATTTTGACCTTCCCGACCTTGAGATGCTGATTTTTAAGTTGATTCATGTTTAGGGTTGTTAAAAGTATGTCTCGAGGGAGTTTCAAGATTTTTAAATAGACTTATAGGCATGTTTGGGAAACAAAAATAGTTCACCCACTGAGATAGGCCCATACTGCAAGGGCTAGTCAATATGGTAGGGCCCATATTATCAGGGTTAGTCCACTCGGACAGGGCCCCACATTGCGAGGTTATGTATTTTTAGCTTTATTATTTAATAGACCAAGGGGTAGTTTGGTCTTTTTCCCTAAACCCAAATTTTTATTAACATAATTTGGTACTTCTAAAGGGCATTATTTTCCCCTTTCACTACAAATTCCTTTCAAGAAACCCTCATCTTTCCCAAAGAACAAACTCAAACTTTTTCCCTAAGAAATCGAGAGTTCATACTTCCAATCTAAGTAATCCTAAAGAATTTAATTATTGAGGTATATGGGTTGTTCATCCATGGGACCCTTTCACCCATGGAGCCTAAGAACCTTTCTTTGATTAAACGTATGAGTTTTTCTTTATTACGTAAATTCATATGTTCAAGATGAGTTTTAGTTCATGTTTTTCCTTAGTATTTTGACTCAATTCATGTCCTAGTATAATTCTATGGAAAGTTAAGTTATCTCATATTGCATGTTTCGATTTTACCATGTAGTATTAAATTGAATTTAATGTCATAATATCGAATTGTCAAGTTAGTCATGAAGTCATGTTGTTTTCCCATAATTCAAGATATCCCCATGTTAAAATTCATGTTTCTCACATAATTGGTGAAATGTTATATTTTGGGTTTTTGAATCATGACTCCCTACTACATCTTTAAGCATTAATATTATGTTTATTGATTATTCAATGATGGATATAGATAAACACCCGATACCAATGTGTTTACTTACATTTCAGATATTTTATGTAATGATTTCAGTTAAAGCATGAATTTTACCATTTATTTAGTTGTTATGACTATGATGAGCAATGTCAGTTGTTCTATTTAGTTGAGTTTAGTTCAGTTTAGTACTAGTGTCAGCCTATTTGGGTGTAGTATTTAGCACCTAGAGAACCCAGGGGTGGGGGCTAACCTTCCAGTATAGGGTGTGACCCTTAGTTGTAATCTCTGAGTTACAGAACTTCATAGCTAGTGTAGGTTTGAGATTTCAACCTACCAGTTGAAGGTTGACGTATATCTCATTAGAGCACCGGCAAGTAAAGAGTGACTCCTTAGTCCTCCGAGACTCCAGTTTAGTGGATCCACAAAGCCAATATTAGTATCGGTGGAACGGTACTAATATCCTTCTAACTGAAGTTATAGGTTAGACCCCAATTAGTTTAGATTGGGGCATATCGGTTATATGATACCTCCTATAATTTCAGTTAGTATCTTAGTGTATCTCAAATCAGGTTTGCTTGATGATAACGCTCAATCTACAGCTCTCGTGGGAGTGTAAAGCGGTCGTTAGCAAATATAGAACCCAACCTGGGTTGGGTGTCGATCCCACAGGGAATAGCTTGGCCAACAAGTAAGTAAAATTAAAAGACTTTTGGTGCAAGTCTCGTAAGAAGGAGGGATTGTAATAAGTAACCAAAACAATAAAGTAAAGGCTGAAAATAGCAAAGTAAAGAGAGAAAGAGATTGTTACGTTGGTTGTAAACAATGAGAATTGAAGCGTTGGGGTTATGTCCACCTTCAGAGGTATACGTCTCTATTGGCTATGAGTGTGTAGAGTCTTGACATGCAATTGCTTATAGAGAATTGTAGTCGATGGTAAATCCAAGCGTCTCTCGACCTAAACAAGGACTATTTCACTTTAACTCTCTCGAGCTTAAAGCGTGTCTAGCGGTACGAATTCTCCAAGAGGTTAGTCCAGTTACGGCACTAGCTTTTTAATAGGAAAGGGTGTCCTATTACCTTGACATTATCTCTTTTCCAGACAAATAACCTTTCTCTCAAACAAGTTAAATGTTAGACTGGCGTATTCTTGCGTTTGCAACCGCAAAGAATGTAGATTAAGATGAAGAGCGTAATGATATAAGCAATATACATGTCTTGAACTCACAAACTCACAGCTATAGATAGTAACTCATTCGGCTTACATAACCCCAACTAAGAGGTTTAGTTACCCATGAATGCGAAGGATATCACGTCTTGCATGGTGGATGGCGTGAAAAGTAGGTGTTTAGGCGTGTGGTTTTTGTGATTCTGTAGCAAGTAACGATTCTCTTGTTGTGGAATTTAAGAATAGAAGAGTAGATTAGAAGTGTTTGTAGTGGAAGATGAGAGGGATGGAAGAAAATTAATAGTTTAAGAATTGAAGAATTAAGAATGTTAGAAGATGAATAAAAATCTCTAGCATGATAGGGTATTTATAATACTCCTATCCTACTCCTACTAAACTAATGAAATTAAATAACCAAATCCTAATATACTAATGAAATCCTTGACCCAAATGTACTAGGGTAAGGTTACAATATCATAATCCAAATAGATTAGTGAAACACATAACCTAATTGCACTAGGTTAATGTATCTAGGAAAAAATCCAGCTTTGTGTCTGTAAGTCCCCAAAGTCTTCAGAATTGCTGTTTTAGCCCGAGACAGATTTTCCATGCAGCAGATTTGGTCCTTTAGGCGTCCAGCTCCTTTCCATCTTGTTCGTGAGCTTTCTTTTGCATCAAGTAAGCCATAAAATGCTGTATTTTGCATCATTTATACCTGAAACTTTACTAATCATGTTTGTTAGCTCATTTATAGGAAAAAGGACTAAAAGTGCATGAAATAGATAATTAGTTCTCAAAACTAGGCTAAAATATGGGCAAAATATATTGATATAGGCACGTAAATCCGCCTATCATCAACACCCCACACTTAGAGCTTTGTTCGTCCTCGAACAACATATCATGTCCTTCTAAACATCGACTTAAGGTTTTTACAGCAACAACACAAAACATTCTTCAAGACAAGCACAACAATTATCAACAAAGAGTAGCTTTCTGATTATAAGTAGAAACAATTTAACCTCAAGCATAGACTCGTGATGGTGATCAGCTCGCATGCAAATGTTAAGGTACATAGAATCATATACAACTATCCAAAACTCATCAACCATGTGTGTCTCACAATATAGTACCCATAATCACTCACAAGTATAGCATATTTTTCAAACATGGGTATCAAAGTATCCTTGCACTCACTCTCACAAAGAATTCATATGTAGAACTAATGACCATAAGCTTGCCTTTAACGTAGTACTCTACTAAATGTCGGAATGTTAAGATTAGGATCAAGTAGGTCTTTAGATGGTTGTAATGTAGGCTAAGGGACCGGTAGGACTATTTTGGCCAAGAATAGTGACTAGGTTCCTAAGCGCTTTAATACATTACTTTGTATCATTGACACTTTTTTCTTTCAACCTTTCTTCTTTTTATTCTTCCACCCTTGTTCTCATCTTTTGTTTTTCAATTTTAAGCACAACTCACTTTTCAGCTTTCTTTTCCTTTTTCTTTTCACAACATACCTCTTATGATAGCATTTTTTTCTTTTTCATAACACATTCAAGAACCCTTCCAATTTATAGCATTATACTCACCCAATTTCCTCTTATATTGTCACATGACTTTTTCACTTTAAATCACTCAGGATTTTGGATCAAATTATGGTCTTGAAAGAAATGGATTAGGCTTACATACAAGGTTGTCAAAGAAATAGGCTAAAGGCTCAAAAGGGTTTAACTAGGATGATTTACATGGGTAGGAAAAACTGACGGTAAACATGTATAGGTTGCCAAAGAAATGCCTTAATCATATCCTAAACTTACACTCCTTATTTTCGCTTTGCATACATACCAGGCAAGTTCTAGCATCAGCCACATACATAGAATATACTATTATCTCGCACACACAAGGCACATGGTCGACTTGATTGGAAGTAATATAGACTCTCAACCCAATAAGTGAAGGAATTGAGTCACACAATATCACATAATAAGTCACAACTAGAGCCTAAATGTCTCAATAGTCACAATTGTAGCACATACTCTTGTTCTAATCTCATGCTGCCTATCAAAATAATTTCATGCGTAGCTAGAAAAATTTTACTCCTAAAAAATTAAAAAAAAACATCACACGAAAAAAATCAAAAAAAATTGGACTCAAAACAAAATAAACAAGCAAACATACAAACATAGGTGCAAACAAAGAAGTATAGCATGCAGATTCTGCCACCCCACACTTAGACTGGACACTGCCCTCAGTGGAAAATAAAGTCGAAGAACCTGATTAGTCGGACTCCTCATCAATGTCGGGGGTCATACCCCCTTCGTCAGAATCATCATAAGAGTCATCGTCAGAGTTCTCCTCATCATCAGAATCAGGCAAACGTCTATCATCATCAGTTGGCACGTCATCGTCAAGAGGTTCCTCAAAATATACGCCCACTCCACACATCTCCTGGGCATGCCTATTCATTGGGTAGTCGTGGTCCAGCTGTTGGAGCTCTTCAGCAGTTGGAATACGTCCACCACTCATCATAGTGAATCGCGTCATGCCATAGAGATGACGGAAGAAACTCCCGTCACGAGCATGTCTCTCCGCAGTGGTAAGGTTGACTCCATGCGTTGTTTCAGCATCTTTGACCTTGGTGAGGTCAACCTTCTTTGGGTTATGTGGGAGTTTGTGGTCAGCTGGTTCCTCTTCTATATCCTACTTCCGCAACATTGCTGTCAACAAATTGCCGAATGTGAAATGGGACCTCCGGTGGAGTCTGGCCTTCCTCATGGTAGATCGAATGATTGCCCCAAAGTTGATAGGGACATTCGTCATCAATGCATAAACCAAACACACTCTATCTCTTGATATCTTGGTGTATTGCGTCCCAGGAATAAGGCATGAGTTGACAATGCGCATCCAGATTCTTGCTTCCCTATTTAGTGGATCATAGGGGAAGGTGTTGTGACGGCCTGTTTCCTTATGTCTGCCCCATCTTGCCATCGATCTGCTTCCACAAAGCGTGTGTCTTATTGCTCTGTAAGGAGGCCTGCTGTACAACTCTTTGTATGGTGCTGTGTCGATCGAAGGTAGGCCAAGAAAAGAGTTGATCCAATCCGCTGTAAGCTGTAACACTTGGCCCCGAATTTTGACTTCGTTGCCTGTTGTGTTTGGCGACCAGTTGGCATAAAACTCTCTTGTCAAGTCAAGATTGCACTCTCCCATGTCACGGAAGATGAAATCCAGCTTCAAAGCCATTATTTTCGCCAACATACGCGGCTCTTTCTTTGCTAAGGTCTCCTTGTTGATCAAGTCGACATGCACGTACTTCCTTTCTTTGTTGCTGCTGTACCATGCCTTGGCTTCTTCCTCAAGAACCCGTTTGATTCCGAACATTCTGCGTGGTAGGTGTGCTGAAGATGATTCTCCTTGGTCTTTTCGACTTCTCTTCTTGTCCTTTCGGGACGTGGTCTCCTTCTCCTTGCCTTGCTTTGCTTTAGGTGCCATTGTACCTGAGACTAGAAATAATGTTAGTTGCAGCACAATCTCACGTTATACAATCTATATGCAAGCACTAGGGGTACCACCCCACACTTAATCTTGTTAACACAAATCAGTGAAGTGAAAGTGGTCGAGTACTCAGATTTCGTCGACATACATTTTAGGAGTGTATTCCGACAAGAAAATCAGCATTACATCACTTATTTGCAGCCATTGGATTACTTTCATGGTGGATATAGCACGCTACAACCTAGGGGATACCACATGGAATCATTATTCTTACAACAAGCACAACCTCCTAAGTCGATAGGTACTATAACCTTATCCCGATGGCTGGGAAGGTCTATCATGTAAGCATCCAAACAACAATCTTAAGCAATATTCATAGTCATAACAATTTAGTAATTATCATAACAATGCTATCGGAGCAAAATTCAAGTCGGAAACAAGTCAAGAATTCCCTACGTAGATATTCACTCACACGTTTTTGCAACAATTATCCAAACACATGATCATCACCATCAATCTCACATGATTTAGCAAAATATAATAAGCATAGCAACGTAGTACTTACTATAAATAGATGAAGAATAACAGAGCACTTACTTGCTTGAAGATTGTGGAGAAGTTGTTGTGGATTGGAAGAACAAAGGAAGAAAATTTTGAGAGGATTTGGAGTGATATGCGGCGCCTTTAGGGTTGTTTCTAATGTGATTGTGTTATAAAACCAAGTCCCCTTTATATAGGAAGAGTATGGGTTGGGTTATGACCCATTTACAATCGGATTTGGGGACAAAATCACCACATATGCGGCGCATATCCCTCGGCATATCACTTACATATGCGGCGCATTGTCCATGGCATAATGGGACATATGCGCCGCATAGTCTATGGCATTTCTAGACATATGCGCCGCATAGTCTATGGCATTTGTTCTCAGTATCTCAAATGCCATAGCATAGGCGGCGCATAGTCAAAAGCATACCTAGGAATAGGCGGCGCATAGTGTATAGCACACTAGATTCCGAGTCCTTAGGCTATAGAATAGGTTGTGCATCGTTCGTGGCCTATTTTTACCAAGGCCTAGCCTTCCTCGAAGCCTATTATGACGTGAGAAAGACTCAATTCATAGCCTTATGCATCACCATTCCTAACTTACCGACTTTACCATACAATGCGTCCAAATCGTCGATTGAGATCAATCTCCTCGTCGCGTACTTCTTGCACCTATATTTGCTCAAAACAAAATGAAAACGATTAGTACGATGGGTTGCCTCCCACCAAGCTCCTTAGTTTTGGTCGTGGCACGACTCTTATTTTTGGATTTTCATTTATCAAGAAGAAAAAAAATACTAAAGCGACGAAATAATAAAATGATAAAATGACAAAATGATAAAACAATAAAACGAAGGGTTGCCTCCCATCTAGCGCCTTATTTATTGTCGTGGCTCGACGTAGTAATCTCGAGTACCTAGACTTCGTCGAGATAAGTGATGGCCATGTCATTCATTGAGTCAAGAGGACCGATATATGGCTTGACACGTTGGCCATTCACTTTGAAGATAACACCCTCATTGTTTTCCAATTCGACTACTCCAGATGAGTAGACTTGGATGACTTTAAATGGACCAGACCACTTTGATTTTAACTTACCTGGGAAGAGCTTGAGTCTGGAGTTAAAGAGCAGTACCCTGTCACCTTTTTGGAAGTTTCGTCGAACAATCCGCTGATCATGATACTTCTTCATCCGCTCCTTGTATAAATCTGATCTTTCATATGCATGGAGACGAAATTCATCTAGTTCGTTCAGCTGCTCCAACCTCAGGTTCTTCACATCATCCCAATTCAGATTCAAGTGCTTCAATGCCCACAATGCCTTGTATTCAAGCTCGATGGGTAGATGACAAGCCTTCCCATAAACTAGCTGATAAGGTGACATGCCAATGGGTGTCTTGAATGCAGTCCTATACGCCCATAGTGCATCATCTAGCATCCGAGACCAGTCCTTCCTATCTGCATTAACCGTCTTGGCAAGGATCTGCTTGATCTCGCGGTTGGAAACCTCAACTTGTCCACTGGTTTGGGGATGATAAGGCGTAGCTCCCTTGTGTTGCTTGACTCCATACTTGGCCAATACAGATTTGAATAGCTTGTTGCAAAAGTGAGATCCTCCATCACTTATGATAGTACGAGGTACTCCAAAGCGAGAGAAGATATTCTTCTTTAAAAATGCTACAACACGCTTTCCTTCGTTGTCAGCCAATGCTACAGCTTCAACCCATTTCGACACATAATCCACAGCAACCAAGATGTACGAATTCACGAATGGTCCCATGAAATCAATACCCCACACATCAAAGAGTTCTACCTCCAGAATTTTGGACATGGGCATTTCATGGTGTTTTGAAATAGCACCTTGACGTTGGCATTGGTCACACCTTCTCACATAGTCGTGTGCATCTCTGAATATTGTAGGCCAATAATAACCACTTTGCAAGACTTTCCTTGCCGTTCGATTCCCTACATGATGTCCTCCAACTTGCGAAGTGTGGCATGCTTCCAATATAGTAGGCACTTCTTCATGGGATGTACATCGTCGAATGATACCATCCGCGCATCTTCGAAACAAATAAGGCTCATCCCAATAGTAGTGCTGAACGTCATGCATAAACTTCCTCCTCTGGTGGTAAGATAAATTGGAAGGTAACACATTACTCACCATGAAATTTGCAAAGTCGGCATACCATGGTAATTTCTCCATTGTTGTCGCTAGTATCTCCTCGTGAGGGAATGCATCATCAATCTGATTTTCTGGTTGCGCCACATACTCATTCTCAAGTCTAGATAGGTGATCAGCCACTTGGTTCTCGCAACCTCTTCTATCTTTGACTTTGAAATCGAACTCTTGCAGCAGCAATACCCATCGAATCAGCCTTGGTTTTGCATCCTTCTTTGTCATTAGATACCTGAGAGCTGCATGGTCTGTATGAACGATCACCTTAGTACCCAATAGATAGGCACGAAACTTCTCAAACGCATACACAACCGCTAGGAGCTCTTGTTCAGTGACAGTGTAGTTCCTTTGGGCTTCATTTAGGACCTTACTCGCATAGTAGATAGGATGAAACAATTTCTCCTTTCTCTGTCCAAGAACAGCACCAACGGCTACACCACTAGCATCACACATGACTTCGAACGGGAGCGTCCAATCTGGTGCTACCATGATAGGGGCTTCAATGAGTTTTTCTTTAAGGCATTCGAATGCCTTTAAGCAATCATCGTTAAAATCAAACTTCGCATCTTTCTCCAATAGCTTGCACAATGGACTAGAAATTCTGGAGAAGTCTTTGATGAATCTTCGATAAAAACCGGCATGGCCAAGAAAACTACGAACTCCCTTCACCGAAATTGGAGGCGGTAGCTTCTCAATTACTTCTATTTTGGCGCGATCAACCTCTTTTCCTCTTTCGGAAATCTTGTGCCCAAGAACGATTCCTTCTTTTACCATGAAGTGGCACTTTTCCCAATTCAGCACAAGGTTGAACTCTACACATCTTTGTAATGCCATGCTCAAGTTCACCAAACATGCGTCAAAGGACTCACCAACAACTGAAAAGTCATCCATAAATACCTCCAAAGTGTCTTCTACCATATCAGAGAAAATAGACATCATACAACGTTGAAAGGTGGCTGGTGCGTTGCACAACCCGAATGGCATGCGTTTGAAGGAAAAAGTACCATATGGGCATGTAAACGTTGTCTTCTCTTGGTCTTCGGGGGCAATACAAATCTGATTGTAACCTGAATAACCATCCAAGAAGCAAAACCATCCTTTCCCCGCTAATCGATCTAGCATTTGGTCCATAAATGGCATGGGGAAGTGATCCTTGAGAGTCCAAGAATTCAGCTTGCGGTAGTCCATGCATACTCTCAATCCAATAACGGGCCTGAGTGGAATAAGCTCATTCTTTGCATTCGCAACCACCGTCATACCTCCTTTCTTGGGAACACATTGTACTGGGCTTACCCATGTATTATCAGAAATAGGATACACGACTCCTGCGTCTAACCACTTGATAATCTCCTTCTTCACCACCTCTTGCATTGGTGGGTTTAGACGTCTTTGATGTTCAATGGTGGGTGTGCACTTTTCTTGAAGCTGAATTTTATGTGTGCAAATCCCAGGTGGAATACCAATGATATCCGCAATGGTCCATCCAATAGCTCTAATATACTTGCGTAAGATTGCAATAAGATCTGCAACTTGTTGCTCACCTAAATCGGCTGCCACTATGACTGGAAGAGTGTTTTCGCTTCCTAAGAATGCGTACTTCAAATGGCTTGGCAGCTCCTTCAATTCTAACGTGGGTGGTTCTTCAATAGATGGCTTAGCTGGTGGTGTGGGTCGATTCTTGAGATCAAGATCCATCTTCTTGGGAGTATAACGATATGTTCCTAATCCCGATAGAGCACAAATATCATCTTCAGAAATTTCAGCATCATCATCCTCTTCTTTCATGAACAAAGCCTCCAAAGGATCATCAGGAATTTGCTCTTCTGCAAGTAACTCTTTCTCGTCATCAAAGACAACATCAGCCACCAAAAATACACTTAGATCTTTGGGTTACTTCATTGATTTGCAAACATCAAAGCGAACCACTTCATCATTTATTCGGAATGAAAGCTCATTAGCTCTCAAATCTATGAGCACACTTCCCGTAGCAAGGAAGGGGCGTCCAAAGATTATGGGAACCTCTGAATCTGCTTCACAATCCAAGATGACAAAGTCTGCAGGAAATATGAATGAAGATACCTTTACCAAGACATCGCATAGAATACCAACCGGTCGTTTTACCGACCTATCCGCCATCACAAGCCTCATATTAGTTGGTGTAGGATCTCCTAACCCCAACTTCTTATAGATCGATAATGGTATCAAGTTGATGCTGGCTCCTAAGTCACACAATGCTTTAGCAAAGTCCAAAGATCCGACGGTGCAAGGAATCGTGAAAGCTCCGGGGTCGGCCTTCTTCTGAACTATCGATCGAGTAGCAATTGCACTACAATGATGCACATCATCTTTCAGCTCATAGCTTGCTGCCCTCTTCTTAGTCAAAAGATCATTCATAAACTTCGCATACCCAGGCATTTGTTCAAGTGCCTCTACCAATGGGACATTAATAGTCAGCTGCTTCAACACGGTCATAAATTTGCTGAACTTAGTGTCATCGGCCACCTTTTTCAATCTTTGTGGAAAAGGTGGTGGTGGGTATGGAAGTGTTCTCTCCATGACTTTCTTGTCCTCTTGCTTCCGTTTATTATTTTTTTCAGGCTGCACGTCACTAGGTGAAACGTCCTTGACGTTGGAAGTAGATGTTGCGGCTTCTTCTCTTGTGACGTCACTAGGTGTGGCGTCCATATCTGCTGTTCCGTCAACCACTTTCTTGCCTTTTTCTGAAGTTTCCAGCACCTTACCACTCCTGGTAGTGATGGCCATGCATGAACCATCATTCCTTGGGTTTTGGACTGTATCGCTCGGTAAGGTGCCAGCCTTTCTTTGATTGAATGCTGCTGAAAGTTGGCTTAATTGCTGCTCTATTTGCTTGATAGAAGTGGAATGAGAATCAACTAGTTGCTTCATGGAGGCCAAATCGTCAATTACTTCCTTCACTCCTGCGCTTGTTGCTTCCACTCCTTTCAATAACTTAGCCATCATGTCTTTCATAGAATTAGATGTGGTGGTATCACGTTTACCAGGGGAAACGTACAAACCACTATTTTCATTATTTTTCTTCCAACTACCTTGGTATTTGCTTCCAGATTTAACATAATAGTTCCGACCTTGGTTTCCTTGGGCATTCCCACGGAAACCCCCCTGATTGTTCAAGTAGTTGGCCTCCTCTTCCGAATTAGATTCGTCTCTTCCTTTTGACGCAATAGCTTTCACTTTTTCAGTCTTCCCTAATAGATGCTTTGTAAGAAGATCCATTTGGGTTTTCATGTGCGCCATGTCTTGATCACGTTCTTCTTCTCTTCTTCTTTGGTCTGTAGACATGCCAATAGATAAAGTGGGGCTTGCTACCTCAGAATCCCTAGTATGCCAAGCTCTACTTTGTTTCGTCATACAATCTAGCATGTTGCTTGCTTGACCAAAGGTGAGGTCCATAAAAGAACCTCCAGCTGCGTTGTCCACCACTGGTTTAGTTACTGAATTCAAGGCTCTATACAAGATCTCCATGAGGTGAACATTAGTCATGTGATGGTTTGGGCATCTCGTTAGCTTTGTCTTGAACCTCTCCCATGTTTCGTGAAGAGCTTCAGAGGGAAGCTGACGAAAGTTGTTGATTTCATCTCTTAATTGAGCCCTCTTGGATGGCGGAAAGAATCTTTCTAGGAAAGCGTCTCTCAATTGCCTCCAATTTGTAATAGAATCAGGAGTCAGCCCATTCAACCATAATGTTGCCTCCCCAGACAGAGAGAATGGAAATAGACGTAATCAAATAGCATTCTGACCAACACCAGGATTGTCAAAAGACTTGCATGTAGAAATAAAGTTGATGAGATGCATATTCGGATCATCGCCTGCTAGTCCACCAAATAACCCCTTGAGTTGCAATAACTGAATCATGGTGCTAGTGATGTTGAATTTGGCTCCGGGCGCTAATGGTGGTGGAATTATAGCTCCAGTGGCTCCGGCACCATCAAGATCATCATCATCATCGTCGAAAGCTGGTTGCAAAGGTTGGCGATCATATCTGTACCGAGCTTGTCGACCTCTTCGATTGGCAGGTGTTGCAATTTCAGCGCCATGCCTTGGGTTTATCAACTCGTCATCTCCTAAATCTTCATCGTCAGGATTTGTTGCTCGTCCAGGATTATCAATGTTTTGTTGTTGGACTTGAGCAGCGGCAAGAGCAGCTAATCTTGCTTGCTCGTGTTGAGCATCCATCCTGTCGATTTCAGCTTGTGCTGCCATTCTTCTAATTCGTTGCGGTTCAGGATTGATTGGTAATAACGGTTGACCAGAACTTCTAGTATGGGGCATGCACTAAAAGAAAAACCTGCAATAAACAAAAACAAAAACTAAACGTAAAAGTACGAGAATCTTTGACCAAAGGGTCTAGTAATTATCACGAACTTGATTGACACTCGTATTCCCCGGCAACGGCGCCAATTTTTGATAACGCTCAATCTACAGCTCTCGTGGGAGTGTAAAGCGGTCGTTAGCAAATATAGAACCCAACCTGGGTTGGGTGTCGATCCCACAGGGAATAGCTTGGCCAACAAGTAAGTAAAATTAATAGACTTTTGGTGCAAGTCTCGTAAGAAGGGGGGATTGTAATAAGTAACCAAAAAAATAAAGTAAAAGCTGAAAATAGCAAAGTAAAGAGAGAAAGAGATTGTTACGTTGGTTGTAAACAATGAGAATTGAAGCGTTGGGGTTATGTCCACCTTCAGAGGTATACGTCTCTATTGGCTATGAGTGTGTAGAGTCTTGACATGCAATTGCTTATAAAGAATTGTAGTCGATGGTAAATCCAAGCGTCTCTCAACCTAAACAAGGACTATTTCACTTTAACTCTCTCGAGCTTAAAGCGTGTCTAGCGGTACGAATTCTCCAAGAGGTTAGTCCAGTTACGGCACTAGCTTTTTAATAGGAAAGGGTGTCCTACTACCTTGACATTATCTCTTTTCCAGACAAATAACCTTTCTCTCGAACAAGTTAAATGTTAGACTGGCATATTCTTGCGTTTGCAACCGCAAAGAATGTAGATTAAGATGAAGAGCATAATGATATAAGCAATATACATGTCTTGAACTCACAAACTCATAGCTATAGATAGTAACTCATTCGGCTTCCATAATCCCAACTAAGAGGTTTAGTTACCCATGAATGCGAAGGATATCACGTTTTGCATGGTGGATGGCGTGAAAAGTAGTTGTTTAGGCGTGTGGTTTTTGTGATTCCGTAGCAAGTAACGATTCTCTTGTTGTGGAATTTAAGAATAGAAGAGTAGATTAGAAGTGTTTGTAGTGGAAAATAAGAGGGATGGAAGAAAATTAATAGTTTAAGAATTGAAGAATTAAGAATGTTAGAAGATGAATAAAAATCTCTAGCATGATAGGGTATTTATAATACTCCTATCCTACTCCTACTAAACTAATGAAATTAAATAACCAAATCCTAATATACTAATGAAATCCTTGACCCAAATGTACTAGGGTAAGGTTACAATATCATAATCCAAATAGATTAGTGAAACACATAACCTAATTGCAGTAGGTTAATGTATCTAGGAAAAAATCCAGCTTTGTGTCTGTAAGTCCCCAAAGTCTTCAGAATTGCTGTTTTAGCCCGGGACAGATTTTCCATGCAGCAGATTTGGTCCTTTAGACGTCCAGCTCCTTTCCATCTCGTTCGTGAGCTTTCTTTTGCGTCAAGTAAGCCATAAAATGCTGTATTTTGCATCATTTATACCTGAAACTTTACTAATCATGTTTGTTAGCTCATTTATAGGAAAAAGGACTAAAAGTGCATGAAATAGATAATTAGTTCTCAAAACTAGGCTAAAATATGGGCAAAATATATTGATATAGGCACGTAAATCCGCCTATCATCACTTGACCAAACATGTGGATTGTCAGTTATATAGTTATACAGATTTTAGCCTTATATCTTAAAGATTACTCCAGAATTATGTATATGCTTAGTCTTGCATTATCAGATATTACATGTTCATATATTCATGCTCAGTTATCTTATACAGTTATATTAGTCCTCATCTCTTATACCAGTACATTCAAAGTACAAAGTCCATATTTTTCTTTGTGCTATACTATTCTATAACAAATATTTGGATGCTTAATTTCTTGATCGTTCATAGAAAGCTCAACATTACTCAGTAGCCCTAGTGGTGAGTCCTCATCCATCGAGGACACAATTTATTAATCCTAGTTATTTTGGTATTTCTGTATGTTCTATCAGGCAGAGTTAGTTGGGGACTTTTCCCATCAACTCCTCATGATAATTAGATGTTTTTAGACAATCAATTAGATAGTTAGTCAGTCCTTTCAGTTTATTAGTTGCATCAAAGAGATAATTTACTTTTCCATATTAGATTCAATATAGTAAATATGCTATCAACATGTATTTAAGTATTTAGATTTTCGTATCTTACTAGTTTATCCTTTTATAATATTGTATTACTATTTTATTCAGTGCTCATAATAGGTGCTAGGTCATGGGTTAGCTTGTGGAACCTAGTTACCATACGAACCATTGTCTCAACTAGGTGGTAGCCTCAAATTATGAAAAAAACATGGTATTCAAGCTTGAGGTGTTAAAGTATCCTAGGGAGTCTGAAAGCCACATTGAATAGAGTTTTGTACATGGGTTTGAAGTGTGCCACACTTATGGACAAGAAGCTATAAGTCATTTTAGGAAAATGTCCCTTCTTTCGGTATTCAGGTCATGCAAAAGAGCATGATATCTATTTAATTCCTATTTATAATTTCTCCATCATTCCTTTTTCAGGCAATGCCTCCCAGAAGGAACAATAGAAGAATGAACGGGGATCAGCCTTCACCACCACCTTTTCAGGAAGATCCCTTGAATGAGCATGTCTCTTACACTGAAAACAGGGCCACTTTCATGACATTAGCACATTCAGTAGCTGCTCAGAAAAACTAGTAGGCTATTGCTTCAACCAGTACAGTGTCAAAAATAGCTACAGTTACGATTTGGGATTTCACTCTAATGAATCCCTCTTTGTTTTCAGGATCTAAGTCTAAGGAGGATCTATATGAATTTTGGGACATGGCGAATAAAGTGATAGATATCAGTTTGAGTAGGAAAGTATAGTTGGCTGCATATCAGTTACAAGATGTAGCTCACAATTAGGTTAAGTACTGGAAGGGGGATCGAGGTGTTAATACAGGGCCTATAGAATGGAAGGAGTTTCCTATGACTTTCTTAGACAGGTTCTTTCCACTAGAGTTAAGGAAAGTTAAGGTTCAGGAGTTCATCAACTTTAAGTAAGGTAGAATGAGTTTAAAGGAGTACTCACTTTAGTTTACTCAGTTGACTAGTTATGCTCCTACTATGGTGGAAGACAATAGGTGTAGAATGAGAAATTTGTATCTAGTGCAGCTGATAGTGTGGTTAAGAAGTTTAGGACCGCCTTGTATAATAATGAGATGGAACTATCTACACTCATCGTTCATGCTCAACAGATTGAGGAGGAGAAGTATATGTAGAAAGTGTGAGAATAAAAGTGCAAGGATAGGTAGTTTTAACTTTTCTCATCCAAGGTTAAAAGGTGATAACCTTTCTTATTTCCATCAGAAATTTTTAGCTCCAAATCTATCTTCAACTAGTGGGCCAGTGCCTAAGTTCAGAGAAGATAGTCGGGATAGAGGGCTAAACTTTATGTCCCAGGGTAGTGTAAATAGTGGTCGTACTAATCATCTTTACAAGAAATGTGGTCAGAATCATAGGGTGAGTGTAAGGCTTGTAGTGATGTGTGTTTTGGATATGGAAATCCGGGCCATAAGGTCGGGTATTACATAGAGGCTGGTCAGCAAGGTCATTCCAACTGTCCTTTGGCTCTAGTTAGTTGCCTACCTCAGGAGGGTACCACCTCCAGTGCAACCAGTGAACAACTCCAAAATAGATTGTATTCTCTCAAGACTTTGCATGATCAGGAAAGTTCTCCTAATGTAGTAACAGGTGTGTTATAGGTATTTTACATCCATGTGTATGTTATATTAGATCGTGAAGCTTCACTTTCTTTTGTGACTCCATATATAGCCGTTAATTTTTATGTTAATCCTGAAATGTTAGCAGAGAATTTCTTAATGTCTATCCCATTAGGTAAATATATTATAGCCAAACGGGTGTAAAAACAATTTCTCAATTACCATATCCTAGAGAATCACCTTAGTTGATCTTATGGAGTTAGAGATAACTAATTTTGATATAATTCTCGACATCGATTGGATCGACTAAGGCTATGCCTCAATTAATTGCAGAAATAAAGTTTTTCAATTTTAGTTTCCTAATGAACCTGTCATAGAATAGAGTGTTAGTACTTTAGTGAATAGGGGTAATATTATTTCATATCTTAGAACAAGAAAGATTATATCTAAAGGGTGTGTTTACCATCTTTTTCAAGTCAAATACTAAAATTTTGAGACCCTAAGTCTTGAGTCAGTTCCAGTCGTAAAGGAAATTTTAGATGTATTCCCTGAAGACCTTCACAAAGTTCCTCCCTAGAGGAAAATCGACTTCGAAATGGATCTCCTTCCAGATACCTAGCCTATCTCTATTACACCCTACAAAATTGCTCCAACTAATATTAGGGAAGTGATGGAACAATTTAAAGACTCTCCTAGGTAACGGTTAAATTTGGCCCAGTGTTTCTACATGGGGAGCTCCAATCCTGTTCGTGCATAAGAAAGAGGATTCTCTAATAATGTGCATCGATTACTGTCTGCTGAACAAAGTCACCATCAAGAATAAGTACCTTCTTCCTATAACTGATGACTTGTTCTACCAACTTTAGGCTGCCAGTTATTTCTCTAAGATAGACTTCAAATCTGGTTATCATCATCTTAAAGTCAGAGAATATGACATTTCGAAGACCACTTTCGAAACTTGGTATGGTCAGTTCAAATTTCTTGTTATATCTTGTTTACTAACAAATGTCCCTACACCTTTCATGGACTTTATAAATAGTTTTCAAGCAGTACTTTGACAGGTTTATCATAGTCTTCATTGATGATATCCTTTTCTATTCTTGTAGTGAGCATAATCATACAAATGATTTGAGAATTGTATTACAGACCCTCGAAGCCCATCAATTGTTCACTAAATTCAGTAAGTGAAAATTTTGTATTAGAAAGTAGCTTTCCTTGTCCATATAGTTTCTAGTGATGGCATCCAAGTTGACCCTCAAAAGTTCGAAGAAGTGAAAAACTGGCCTAGACCCATCTCTCTATCATATATCATGAGTTTCTTAGGTTGGGCTGGCTATTACAGATGGTTTATTTAAGGTTTTTGTTTAATTTACTCCCCAATGTCTTTATTAACTCAGAAGAAGGTCAAATTTTAGTGGTCATATTCTTGCGAGAAGAGTTTTTAGGAATTAAAGACTCCACTCACTTCAGCCCTAGTTTTGACTCTGCTAAATAACACACATGGGTTCCTTGTATATTGTGATGCTTCTATATTTGGTCTTGGATGGGTTTTAATACAGAGAGGTAAGTTCATACCCTATGACTCTAGATAGCTTAAATCGCAGAACTATCCTACCCATGATCTTGAGTTGCAAACTGTTATTATTACCTTGAAAATTTAAAGGTACTATCTTTATGAGGCTCGTGTTGACGTGTTCACTGACCATAAAAGTTTACCGTATGTGTTGACATAGAAAGATCTGAATCTTCTTCATAGAGGGTAGCTTGAGTTGTTGAAATATTAGGATATGAGTGTGTTGTACTTTTCCCTCAACTCAACTCATTCTTAACACAATTTGGGACATCCAAAAGGGCTATATTTGCCCTTTTCACCCCAAATTGTTGACAAGAAACCCTCATCTTTTCGCAATATAGACTCTTCTAGTAACCACAGAGTCACCCATTATAGGATGATACTATGCTTTATAAGGGTCTCCTAGACCACACAACCCTTGTAGACTCTCTTGGAAACCACAAAGTCACCCGCCGATGTAGAAATAGAAAAGAGGTCGGAAATACACTCAGGATAAAAACCAAAATGTACAGCTACAAGCAGGGTCACATAAGAAATAGTGGACCTTGTGTCAATTAAACTGTACATATCATGAGAAAAGAGTTTCAACATACCAATAATGACATAAAGCGATGCCTTAAACTCCTGACAGGTAGTCAAAGCATAGAGTCAATTCTGACTTGTGACGAAGCCATATAGTGCACCCTTATGTGCCATAGTTAATGAATAGGAAATTGAAACCATCTTTTACCCAGAAACAACCCTATCCACTGGACAGTTTCTAAGCATGTGTCCTTTCTCACCATAGTTGAAGCACTTTTCCCTGTTTTCATCACAAAAACTCTAATGTAATCGACCATAAAATCTATAAGGAGGATATGATAGAGCTTATTCGGCCCCACTAACCTAAGATTAAGCGATTTGTTCCCTATAATTTTTTCAACAATGAAAATATCTATCGCCAGACGACTTTGGGTAAGGAGCAATGTCGTCAAGTAGGAGGCAAAATTTCCGGACTTCATTTTATACAATTTTCTACCATCCTAGTTGTTATGCTATTGACCTCCCCCTTGATTTGAATGTCCAACTTTCTTGCTTTGCCTTTGCCCAATTTTAACTCGTTTCCTCTTCTATTCCACCACTTGTTCTATATACATAACCAGTATGGAGATGTCCATGTCCTTGTTCAACAAGGCAGCCTTAATCTCTATAATAAAATTTTGAGACAACTCGGAAGCGAAATTCCTCATTTTAGACCTCATACTAGAAACCAACTCTTGAGCATATCTGGATAACTGGTGAAACTTCAAAGAATACTCCTTGACTAAAATCTTTCCTTACTTGTGTTTAACAAACTCTCTCGCCTTTTCCTCCAATAACTCATGAGGAATGAAGCGATCAAGAAAATTCTAGAAAAGTCCTCCCACAAGGCAGACCCAATATCCACACTTCTATGTTGCTCCCACTTTTCATTCCACTGATGACCAACATATTTTAACTGGTAGGATACAAACTCTAATCCTTCCATTTTCTTAACATACATCACCCAAACAATCTTTTTAATTTGATATATGAAGACCTGATAATCCTCTATAACTTTCATACCGATAAACACAATAGGATTAATCCTTATAAATTGGCCATCTCTAGTGGCTTCAAATCATGTAGTAATAGAATTCATATGCTCAGTCTAAGAGGATACCAACTGAGTGATCAAAAGGATGGACTGGCAAAACTCAGCATTATACACGTCAGTTTTTGTTATTTAGGAAGGAATAACAGAAATCGGTGGAGGTCTATTAATGACATCAGAGATAGTGGACCTAAACTTAGTCTAAACCCCTTAGGTAGGATGGGCTAGATTTCCATTATCCTTAATTAAAATAGAAGGGTTCCAACAGATATTAGATCTTCTCATAAGAATGATCTAAAAGGTGAACAAATAGGATAAGAGAGATCCAACACCTTAGACTCTACACCCCAAAAACAAAATTCAAGAAAGAGAAAGATTTCTAAATTTCTCATAGACTCTCCCTTATAAGTGTGGCGCACTACACGCCATTAAAAGAGACACTACTTGATGTGGATTTGTGGACACCAAATTAACCATGAACCTAGGTCCCTAATACCAATCTGACATGACTCAAACCGGGGCCTATTTGTGTTGGCTATCTCTAGTCTCACTAAGACTGGAGACCATATCCAATACCCAACCATTAACCGCCCAACACCCCAAGTTGGGTGAATTTCAAACATATTATATTTTGATGCTTCAAATTCTAACATACATAAGAATCTTGTCTGGGACTACTTCTAGAGTTATAGTTATGAAACCACCAATGAGTCCCCCTATTATCAAGGAATATTTACCCTTAAGAATGGTTAAATTTTGAGTCTAAACATTGATAGTATAAACCCAGCAATAATTTAGAGATTTTTTAAAATAATAAAGAAATTAGCCATGTAATTTATGAAAACTTACCAAGAATTTGGCGAAAAATGAGAAATATAAGCTAACAAACTCCCCAAAATCACCTAGTAATGTTTCTCCCAAGTTTCCACACTTTCTAGAGTTTTTCACTCTTTAACTTATGGCTAAATAGAGAGAAAATTTGGCTGATTAGGGAATTTAGTGGATCTCTAGTGCCACTAAATTGGGCATTGGGCCACTTTAGCAATCACCGCTAAAGTTCCCAGGTGCTACTAAAGTAGTACCCGTCTATACCTTCCATACTATTTATGTGGACAAGCTCACACTAAAGCAGCATACATTTGTCAGCTTGCCACTAAAGTCGTACAATTGGCCTAGCAACTAAAGAGCCCAAATGGAGACTTTAGTGGACACAGTAGAGTGAACCAAGTGAAGACTTAGAAATTTTTACAATTATCTACCGACACCTCGAGATTCATTGAAAATGTCATATACCTAATGAAATATGCTACGTTATCAAATTGATGTTCCAAACTCAAAAGTGGGGTCAAAAGTTCCTTTTAAGGTTTTTTTCATAAAAAGTGGTCCCACACCCAAGTGTCATTTTTATTAATTTTTAGTCAATAGCTCAATGTATGTTTTGAAGCTATGTGACCAAAACAAAGGTCTCATAGACTAAAATTAATGTTTCATAGATATTGGAACTATCATAATTGGTATACGAGGTTATTAGACTTACAAATATAATAAAGCATTATTTTTCCCCCATACTCAATCACTTAACACATTATTTCCTCCTCTCATCATAAAGAATATCAAGACCATTAAGATTAGGGTTCCTCACCAAAAATTCACCTTTCAAGTCCCAAGATGCAAACTTTCTTCATAAGTGAAGGAACTTCAATATGTGGGGTTTACGAAAGAAGTTATTCTATCTTTCTTGTGCCTAAAATACATGGTTTTAATGTTGAATTTCTTTATTTTGAATTAGCGTTCATACCCTAATTACTATCTTCTTGAATTATGCAATTACCATGGGATTAAATGCTTTAAGTACATCAAGGTTACATATATTTGCATTTTGACTCATAAGAAATGTGATTTAAATTTCCTTATTCGGACTGGAATTATTGAAGTGCTTCAAGATGATAATTTAGCATGAAATTTTGTCATGAATATCTATGAAATTAATCATATGATATAAGTCGTATGTACTAGCATTGAGTTTACAAGAAGATTATTCTCTTAAACTCTATTGATAAGTTTATACTATGATTTAAAGAAACAATTGATCTTTTGATCTTAAAATAAGATAAGTAATCCACATTTGTTCATCTTGATTATGATTTAAAGTGGAGATAAGCATAATTGGTTTTTATTCTATAAACCATTATGATACTTTAAGGTGGAATTTCTAAAGTATGACCATATAAGTATTCTAGAAGTAGAATTTATTGCAAAGAAGGGGTAGGTTAAGCTTTTTCCCCGATGTAGATGAAGTTTAGTGATCACTTAATATTAAGGTTCTATTCCAATGTCAAGGATAGGACACCTCTCTACAATTTGGGTAAGAACTTGGACTGTATAATAGCTTATATGGTTTATGTTGGTTAAAAGAACCGCCCAAATAAAAGAATAATAAGTAAATCTTTTAGAACCAAGTTTTACGGATCAAAAAGTTATCATTATGCTTCATTACTCATGTTTACAATTTTGCAGCCTTGTTTTATTCTAGCTCAAGGTGAGTAATTTACACTTAGCATGCATGATTTGAAAGTATGTATTTAATTTCTGCTTTACTTATGCATTCGGCCCTACATACTCAGCAAATTCTAGATAAACTAATCCACATATATGTCTATGTGCTATATTGTCTCATAATTTAGGTGCCAGTTATTGCCTGATATCATAATTAGATAGTTTGCAGCTTCCAGTCAGTAGGTGATGAGTTTTTTTGATTTGAGGACTCGAGTCAACCATAGTTCTAGTATTATTTTCTTTATCTAATCTTATTTATAATGGATAACTGGGAGTTATGTATCGGCTATCTACAGTCAATATTAGTAGATTTTTCATAGACGTCGTATTTATTTTCAAGTTTATTTTGTATAACTAAAGTGTAAATGTGTTTAACAATTTTGTATTGAACATGTTCATCAAAGTCATCTCTTACTCTTATTTATTTTAGAGTTATGCAACATATTTAGTTGCTCATGAGTTAGGCAAGTATCATGTATTAGCTTAGGATCATATATGGTTATAAGCACCATATAACATCCAGGTGGTAGTCTCAGAGTGTTACAAAATTTATAGTAGAGCACAAAGGTTAAGTGTACTAGGGTGTCGATTAAGGTATGTCTAGTAGACTCTTATAGAATAATATAGAGACTTTTTGAGAGGCTAAATGGCATTTAAGAAATCTTTTCCTTCTTCATGCTCTAGATCATGCTGTAAAGTTATTCTCTTAGAAACTCTTGTTGATTCATTTATTACTCCATAATTCTTCATATATGACTTATTCTAGAGATAATATGTTTAGTAAGTTCCAATTCCTACCAAGATGATGCTCTCAGATTTACTATTAGTAATTTCAAAAGTCATACAAAGGGCTTGAGAGGAGCTCAATTGTTTGTTATAAGTCCCTTATGTTGAAAGCTTATTTGCTCATCCATATGAAATGTGTAGTTAAGATTGAATACGATATGTATTCAAATTCCTCACTAACCCCTCAATGCAGATGGTGTTTTTAAGAGGAGATACTATGTACTTGGATTGTCAAATAGAGTTTGCATTTAAAGGATAATATCACTTAGGTTGTTATGAATCATAATAGTTAAACACCTCTGAGTTGGAAATATGGATTTAGAAGTTTAGTGACAAAAATGTTAGAGATAGCGACTGGTTAAGAGTATAATTTGGGATTTAGGAATGTTATCAAGTAATGATTAAGGTGATGCATCATTAGATGTCACCTAAAAAGGTAATGAACGTGGTGTAGATTTCATAGTGGAAGGTAGAGAAAGAGTTATTTGTTAAGGTGAATTAAGTATGCTTTAAGTAGGAATGGGGTTATTGATTTTATTACCTAGTATTGGAAACACATAAGTTATTAATGAAAAGTATTTGGTGGTTGAGTATTATTAGATTAGTCTTCCCTTGTGGTTGTGAAAAAAGGGGGAGTTTCGATAAAACATACTGATTTATGAAAGTAATTTAGGTGTACAGATGGGTAAATGGTAGTAATGTGTTGAAGGAGGATGTGCTAATGGATTATAATAAGATACACCGTATGATTATGATTGATTTTTATTATTATGCGGTTCTAGTGGACTAGTATTTCTTGGTATTTTATTTTATAGCTTTCAAGTTATAATAGTATGTGAGGATATGTTGTTAATCATGTCTAGAACTACACACAAAGTTTGAAAAGTGTATGATCATCATGGTGGAAATAATGATTTCTTGTTCGTGATGCTAGTTGTATGTAAGTGATCTAGTGGGATAGAACCATTTATACAAGATTTTATGTTCATTTATTCGCAATTAAGTATGATGTTGTAGGTTGTACCCAAGGTGATATGGGGTTTCATTATTTACTATGATTATTAAATTTGAAGTATGGTTAGTAGTACCCTTGAGTTGCTACATAGGAAAAAGGATAGTTATATAGTATATGGTGTTCATAATCGACAAATTAAGGAGTTAGGGATAAATGATGTTTAATATTTTGGTATGATAGTAATTATTGTGGTTTATGAAAAAATAGAAGTTTAAATATGTGATATTAGACGGTTATGAAGGAAAAAAGATACATTATGTATTTAATGAGGCAGGTATGCTTGCGGGGAAAAATGTAATTCTATGGAAATGGTTATTAAAGATGTACAAAGTTAAGTATTTTATATATGATGGGATTGTCCATGAATGAAGTTAGTATGTCGGAAATATAGTTTATATGCGTGAATTGAGCAATTCTCTATAAAACATTAGAGTGAAGAAAGTAGGGCTCAGTGCTAAGGATATGGAATAGATCCATAAACTTAGAAGGTTGGCTCTAATCTAAACGAGAGATGATAGTGGTGATGAAAAATTTCTTAGATGGGAAAGAGTAAATGTTTCTTGTTAGGGAAATATTGTTGTATGCTTGTTTTATCTAAGGCTATATGTTTTAAGGATGATTGAGGAAGAGATTTTGAGATATGTCATGGTTAGTTAAGAATTTTGTTTGTTTTTATTGGGGATAGTGCAATGGAGTTGTTATTGACAAGATATATTAGAGAAGATAGGAAAAATTTCCTTGGTAGGTTATTTGCGTAAAAGTTCATATGTGGTTAAAATGATATTATTTAATGTCATGTTGGTATATAAGTAGATGGGTGCATTGTGCCTTAGTGAATTCCTAGTCTGAGGTTGAATTTAGTTGTTAAAGTGGTAAGAGGAATTATTCTTGAGATAAAAGATATGAATCACACATAGGGCATCGATTTCATTGTTTAGACTAGTATTACAGTGTTATGTGTTGCACTTTGTAATTTTTAGTTAGGGTTAAACATGGTGAGAGTATGTAGTTCATCTCCTACTTTAGCTTACGTAGCTATTGTTCCCATGTGAGAATTATAAGTCGAACAAATTGAGCATTGTATTTAATGGGAGAAGTATAGTTATGGGAGTATTTAATAAGTGTGGCTAAGCTTTAAAGTTAGAAGTCGTATTGCCTACAACCTAGTAATTCTATCATAGCTTATGTATTATAGTCCTATTTTCCATGTTATAGAGTTAAAGCCATATTAAGATTCCTTATTAAGATATGTTTTATAGATAATGCCCAAGAATTATTTGCTCCCTAATGTTATTAGAACTTCTTTCAAAGAGTGTTGAAGGAATACTCTAGTTTAGTATAAACTTTCAGTTTGATTTAGTTTGTAAAGCCAATAATTCATTTTAGCAATCAAACAGATAAGCTCCTATGGTTTTCCATCTTTCCACTAAATCTTACTATAAAATTTTAATGAGTATGGCCATTTCATGAATTTAAATATTTGTATTTATTAAAATCATGAATTCAGCTCAGTCCAAACATCATGCATCAGGTTCAGATATTAAGTAATGATTTAGCTCGTAAGTTTTTTATACATCATCTCCTCTATAGAATTTCAGGAAAGTCAATATCATTTGAAGATGAATGATTCCAAAGGGGAGATAATAAAATACCTCGTGTCTGGAAGGTTATGTATATTATATGACTTCTCCCTTGAGTCATACATAAAATATACTAGTGGTCTGTTGTAGTCATATGCAAGATAGTGTGGCATGGTGAATATTTTGTTGTTGGTAAGAATTAACCCATAGAAGTCATCAAGTATGGTACGAGTTGTATGAAGGTAAATCATAAGTTCATCAGTATAGACTCATTATGTTTCTGCCCAGCTTACGAGTAGTGGGTATATGTGGTACTGACTGATTACGAGTCATAAGATATGACTCGTATCCTGACCAGTGAAGGATCCAAGAATAAAGCCTCACATTTTGATAGTTTTATAAGTTACTTGGGCATATATTAAGTCCTCAAATATCTCCTAGCTCATGAAAAAATCAAAACACTCTTTCGCGATTAAATTCTTTGGATTTATATAACTCTAGTAATCTTTACATAGGTATAACATTAGTTCTACAATGAATTCCTGAGTTCAAGACCCCCCAACAGATAGATAATTAAAATAGCTTTCCAACTATACCAATTTTTCCCTAATCTAATATCTGGGTGAAGTTTTATTGCAAAATTAGTGAAGCATTGTCAAAGTTGTCAGTGATTACGACTCCTGATGATGACTCATAATCAGACCATACGAGATGGAAAAAGAAGTAGTATCCACGATGTTAGAGGTCAAAATCTAGTTTCCTGGTGACGACTCGAGATACGACCCTTACCCAGATCATAGAGTCGTAGTCTAAAATGTCGGGACAACTTCCAAATGATTTCTAAAATGTTCTTAAGGGTTTTTTTTGGTCTTTTCTCCTCTTTAAACTTCCAACACATGATTTAAAAACATAAGAAGGCCTTATTTTTCCCCTATCCTCAATCAATTACCACGTTCTTTCCTTCTCCTATCATAAAGAAATCGAGAATATTAAGATTATGGTTCCTCACCCAAAACTCATCCTTCAAGTACCAAGATTTAAACTTTCTTCACAAGTCAAGAATCTTCACGTATCTGGGGTTTATGAACATGGTTATTCTTTCATCCTTGTACCCAAAATAGACGGTTTTAAGATTGAATTTCTTTATTTTGAATTAGGTTTCATACCAAATTGCCATTTTCTTGAATTATGCTATTACCATAAGATAAAAGGCTTTAAGTCCATCAAGGTTATTTATATTTATGTTTTGAATTATAAGATTCATTTTGTGATTTAAATTTCCTTATTATGACTGTAATTTTAGAAGTGGTTCAAGATGATTTGAGCATGAAGTTTTGTCATGAACTTCCATGATTTTAAGAATATGTTATAGGACCTATGTACAAGTATTGAGTTTACAAGAAGATTATTCTCTTAAGCTCCATTGATATGTTTATACTAAGATTTAAAGAAAAAATTGGTCTTTTGATCTTAAATTGAAGAGAATCATAAATGGTTTTCATTCTATAAACCCTTATGCTAGTTTAAGGTGTATTTCCTAAAGTATGATCATATAAGTATTTTGGGAGTAGTATTTAGCACCAAGAAGGAAATGTGGATGACTGTATCCTTAATTACTAAAAACTATGAGCCAATGTGGGTTAAGTTTTTTTCCCAATATGGATTATTAATCATTTAATATTAAGGTTCTATTCTGACGGTAAGAAAAGGACAGCTCTCCCCAACGAGAATAAGACATTGGTCTCCATGATATGCACATGGTTTAAGTCAGTTAGAAGAACCTCCCAAAAGAAAGAATAATAAGCAAAACTTTTAGAACTAAGTGTTATGGCTTACAAAGTTGTCCTTATGCACATTACTCATGTTTATGATTTTGCAACCTTGTTTTATTAAAGCTCAAGGTGATTCATTTATACTTAGCATGTATGATTTGAAAGTATGTATTCAGTTTTTATTTTACATATTCATTCACCCCGTCATACTTAGTACATTTAAGAAGTGCTGACCCATATATATGTCTTTGTGCTACGTTTTCTCATAATGTAGGTACTAGTTTTGTCCCACATATCATAATCAGATAATTTATAGCTTCCATTCAGCGGGTGATGAGTTTTTTTTATTTAAGGACTCGAGTCAACCATAGTTCTAGTAGCATTTTCTTTATCCAATCATAATTATTAGGGATAACTGGGGCTCATGTCCCGGATACTTAAATTCAGTAAGATTAGAGGCTTCGTAGACGATTGTATTTACTTTCTATTTTGTTTTGAATAACCAAAGTGTAAAGGTCTTTAACAATTTTGTATTTAACAAATTCAGCAAACACATCTCTTTTTGTTATTTCTTTCTGACTTATGCAACATATTTAGTTGCTCATTATTTATGTAAGTATCATGGGTTAACTTAGTATCACTTATGGTTCTAAGCACCGTGTGACATCCACGGGGTAGTTTTGAGCTATTACAAATCAAGTGTGGGTGATTCTGGATCTTCCATTAAATTCTTGAGAGAATTAATTTTCTTTTTCAAAAATCCCTTGAATATGTGTAGCCTTATTATATCACCATTAGTGCTCAGAATTCACCAATTCTGATAGTTAATGTTTTGTGAGAATAGAGGGACATTGCACTAGTTTTAAGAGTTTGATTTCAATGATGGGCCCTATGTGAGATTTTATGTAATTTGGGACCTGAAGCGCAATAGTGAAATATGGGTATCATTGTTCTCATATAGATAATTATATTGTGATATTTAATAGCATGGCACAATGATAAAACTTCTTGAAAAGGAAAATTGGTGGTCTAGTAGATTCTTTGGGATTTTCTTCGGGGTCCAAGTAGGATAGGTTTAATTTCTTCATAGATTGAGCTCTTTCATAGTATTTTTATGATATTATACTAGATGTAGGGTAGGAATTAGGTTTTGGATTATTTGAACCATTTATGGTATCTTGAAATCGAAAATTAGATATAGTTATCTTAGTTACTCATGTCTTAGGTGAAGTTGTCTTTGTGGTTCACGTTTAGGATGAAAATGACTTTGTTGCTCAACCAAGGAGAAATTAGCTTAGTCACTTATGCTTAGGGTGGAATTTCCCTTTGTTGCTCATGTTAGGTGAAATTGCCTTAGTTTATATTACATTAAAGGGACTGCCATAGTTTTTCATGGTTAGGAGAAATTTCTATCCTAGGTTTAGTTCAGCTTATGAAATACCTAGAAATGACATTAAATACCGTATACTAGTTTGGGGTATAAGTTGCCTAAAATGAAATTTAGGGTAGAAGTGGGCTGCTATGGCCCACCTTAGGCCAATATTTGGGGTAAACTAATGGTATGGCTTATATTTATATGATTATTGATATGTCTTTCGACTATGATTAATGGTATTATTTATATATAAGACTAATGGTATGGATTATATATATTATTATTAATGTAGCATCCAAATATGATTGATGATATGATTTATAGATATGACTAATAGTATGACATATATTTATATATGATAATTAATACGGATTCATGATATGATTAATGAAATTATTTACATATAGGACTAATGGTATGGCTTATATCTCTCTCTCTATCTATCTATACATATTTATATATATTTTTATTTTTAGGGCTTCTGCACTTGGTTAATGATATGATTTATATACATGACTAATGGTAAGTCTTATATATATTGATATGGCTTATGGATTGGATTAATTATATCACCTACAGACATTCTTAGTAATATATTTGTAGATGTCATTAATGATATGACCAATATATATTATTAATGGTTAATAAATATGATTAGTTGCCTAGAGATATGAACAATGGTATAATTATGGATGTGTCTATGGAAATAGCCTATGAGCATGGTTATTGGCATGACTTAATAGATAAGGTATTGGTATGGTTCATGGGTGTAGGGGTGGATATAACTTATGCTGTGTTTCTTGGACTGGGGTATATATTTGAGTAAAAATGAAAGTATATAGTTTTAGGTCATTTGTATAGTGTAGTGCGTTAGTTCACCAATATTGCTTGTTGATATAATTTATTGATACAATTTTTATATATATGAGTTCTAGTTCAATTTTGGACATTGATGATAATGATGATATTGATAACGTGAGTTCCAACATAAGTCCAGCTAATGATGATAATAATTATGGTGCTATGATTTTTGGCTGAAGTTCGTCACGTGCAGTTGTTAGGATAAGATACGATTTAGATGGATTATTCGTTCTATCCTAATAATGGGTAATTTATGGCTATTCAATTTGTAGTTCTCTTTATTGTACCCTTTAAATTTATGGGGACCTGCGTTGGGTTATTTACTTTTCCACACTTATTGGCTTTTAGGGGCCACTCTTGTATTTATAGTTGAATGGTCTTATTCTACCATTTCCTATGTAGTTAAAATCAAGAAGAAGTAATAACAACAAGTATACAAACTATCCATATCTCAATACCATAACTGTAGATCTTTCCATACCGTAAACACCAAACTCAAACTTTTTCCATAACCATTATAAATAACTTCTCAATACCAAACACGAAACAAAAATAGTATCTCACATTTTGGACTTGAACAAGAAATAATTTCATGAATATTGAACTTTAACCAGATGTAATACTATCATAGATGCCGGAATTGAATCGATCTCAATATTATAATTTTATGGACTTAAATTGCTCTTATCATCTCCTAAGCACAAGCCTAGAATAAGCGATAATATGCCTAAATCCACCTCGGGCTCAAGAATGTAGTTACGATAATGCGTAAGGGCCTATTAAATTAAGAAGGAACTAACAACAATAATCTTAGCCTAAGATAGGTCTAAGGGGACACTTCTAATCCAAAAAATCCATTCTAAGGTGAATCTTATCCCCATGTAGGCTATGGTGTCAGGTCCCACTATAAGGTGCTAGATAAGCCTCACTAATTCCTAAGATAGAAATTCAAACTAAGGTATAGGTAGTTAAGTCAATTACACCTAATAATTGTCCTTTAAATCCAAGTGCTAACTTCTAACCCAAAATGATCATAATATCATAATGATACTATTGTTAACGTTAAATTAAGAGAAAGGTCAACCTAGTTACTTAGACACCGAAGAAAGCCCATAAATTCTGCTAAATTGGTGATATCCCTTTCCAAGAAGCTTCCACATAATGCCACTCTATCAAAATAGTAATCTACACATTAATACAAGAACAATGATACCCATATTACATTTTTATACTTTCGGTCCAAAATCAAGTCAACATCCCATGGCGTACCCGCTTGTGGAACCATACTTTTAAAACAGTCAACACGTCACTCTATGATCATGGATCATTTACCCTTAAGAATAGAAAAGTTTTGATCTCAAATGATACTGAAATCAACCCAAAAATAATCTTTGGATTTGGGTCTAAAAGGATGAATTAAACATAGAATTAAAAGGAAAATTACATGGTTTATGATGAGGAATTGACTATTCAGAGCTAACGAACACCTTACAATTACCCAAAGATTTGTCTCCTAGTTTCCCACAATCTCTAGTGTTTTTTATATTTTGAGAATTGTAATAAATGGAAGAATTAAACCATGATTCAGATGGAAACTTACAAGGTTTACAACGTAGAATTTACTATTTAGATCTCACCCAAACCCCACAATCACCCAAAGATTTGTATCCTAATTTCCAATACTCTTTAGTGTTTTTTGGATTTTGAGAATTGTGATAAATGGGGTAAAATCGGGTAAAGTGCTGAAATTAATACCCTCCCAGGTGCCACTTAAGTGGTCACTTAACCGCTTACGCAATCACCGCTAAGCCAGTCCATGGATCTCAAAAGTGATCCCCTTCTTAGTTTAGTCTCTGCTAAATCGGTGATGATATTGCCAAAGCAACAAGGCTGGATCAGTCTTGGCTGTTAAAGCAACTGAAGGTCCGCTTTAGCAGATGCTTCAGTTGAATTAAGCATCAACTGAACTTAGAATTTTTCCAAGTTTCCATAGGAATCTTGTGAATGCAAATAAACTATGCTACCTTATCAAATTCAATAATCCAGACTCAATGTCACCATCAAAATTTTCATCCAAAGTTATTTTAGATAAAATGTGGGGCCCATACCAAATGACCAATTATGACTAATAGCCAAAAATGAGTTTGAAAGCCTTGGAACCCAAACACAAGGTCTTTCTAGCCTAAAATTATGTTCTACAGCTGATGGAACTATCAAAATTGGAATACAAGGTTCTTACCCTAATGTTTATGCTGGATAGCCAATCCTTACAAGTGAATACTTAAAAATAAAGAATTGGCTCTGAAAACCAAATGAACTGCCCGATAACTGAACTGTTAGCTTCAGTAAGTCACAAATGACTCGAGGAAGCTATAGGAAAGTTATAAGTTGAAAAAATATTATGTAATGAAGAAAATGACCTAGAAGGTTACGTTAAACTAGTCGTTCAATAATGAGGAATAAGAAGGTATAGGGGAAGAGGTATAGCAATACCCGCCAAGGATGGAGCTCGAGAAGCTACTAATCAAGCTCATCAAAGTTTCGTAACAAATCCCTTACCCTTGGGATTAATTTTAGAAGGTTGAGTTTATAAACAAAGATGATATGGAGAAGTATGAGGAGGCATGAACTATAGGTGAATATCTTTCCCTAATATTTTGTAAGATGATTCAGTAGGTGCTTCTTTCTTTTTTGGGTTGGTCGATACCATAGTCGCTCTTTTTATGCTTTCTTATTAGTTTCTTGGTTATTAGTCAATTACAACTATTTTCCCTGGGGTGGTTATGGCAACTAATATTTTCCCTTATCGAGTGTTAGGTTTTGTCATGACTAGGACCGAATATGAAATGTTGACTAACTTTCTAAAAATAAAAACACCTATTTTTGTTGGTTCTGAGAATAAGGGTGTGTTTGAGTACATTATTGATTTTTATGAGAGGCTTCATAAAATAGGTAGAAAAACATATTTTAAGTTTGTTACCTTCCAGCTACAAAGTGATACAAAATAGTGGTAGAGGGAATATATAGTGTGTCGATCACCATCTGTACTCCTTATGATCGTAATAAGGATAAGATTTTGGCCCTTGAGTAGGGAAATATGTCTGTTGAAACCTATAAGGCTAATTTTTTTTCTTTGTCCTATTATGCTACTCAATTACTTGGGATAGAAAAGAAGAGGATTTAATTTTTTGGGAAGGTTCTGTTACAAGTTTTATCTGTGTATATGGATTTAGCTGGAAGGACTTTCAATGATATTTTTTATTAGGTGAAGAAGGTAGAAGGAGTCAAGGTGGTTAATTAGGTTATGGCGTTAGCAAAGAATTCATAAAATGCAAGTAACCTTAGTGGTTCTTACTTTGAAGGTCATAACCATCAGACCTATCTGGCTTCAATGATGTAGTTAGCTTTGACAGCTTCTATAATGATTGATAAAGAGGCCACTTAGTTGCCCTTGGTTTCAAGAATCCAAGGGGATTTATATTCGTTGGTAAATAGACATTTCTTCAATTGTGGTTGTTACACTTATGGTTCTATTGGGAACTTTAAGAGAGCTTAACCTCCAAGAAAGTTTAGTTTTTAGGTTCAGCAGTAGGATAGAGTTGTAATTCCTGCTAGTATAGGTAATGAACAGGGCAGTAAAAAAGGTAGGCGGCGTAATCATAATGGAGGTTGTGCTAGAAATTAGGATTGTGGTAATGCATGAAGAGGTGGTGCCTAGTCTACTAAGGATGACTAGATTGATGATCAAACTCATTATTATTCCTTTCTACACAAGACTGAGGATGATTCTTTTGATGTTATGTATATAGGTACTATTATCATCTTTGACCAAATGGCTACTATTTTGTTTGATCTGAGTTCCACCTATTCATATGTATCTTTTAAATTTTCCTTAGGATTTGACTTGGTTTATGATTTACTTCACTCTCCTATTTATGTGTCTACTTCGATTGGAGACTCCTTGATAGTAACCCATGTGTATCATACTTATTCTATTTGTTTTAGGATTTCCAAACCTGGATAGATTTGATAATCTTGGATATTCTTGATTTTGAAATTATTTTAGGTATGACTTGGCTATCTCTATATCATCTTGTTCTAAATTATAATGCTAAAACTTTGGCCTTAGAGATGCCTAGGATGGATAGGTTAAAGTAGAAAGGTATGTATAAGTCGAGACTAGTGAAGATTATATCATTTATTTGGGCTAAGAATCTAGATGGAGGGGGTGTTGTCCTTTCTAGGAAACCTTTAGGCTATTAGTATGGAGTCCCCTTCCATGGAGTCAATCCTCCTGGTATTGGAATTTCAGGTGGTATTTCCCACCGAGTTTCCAGGTATCCCTCAAGACTAGGACATTGACTTTTGAATTAATTTAGAGTCAGGCACTCACCCTAATTCTATCCCACCCTATCAAATGGCTCTGTTTGAGTTGAGAACTCAAAACTTAGTTGCAAGAGTTACTTGATAAAGGATTCATTCATCCTAGTGCTTTGCCTTTGGGTGCTCTAACTTTGTTTGTTAAGACAAAGGATGGTTGCATAAGAATGTGTATTGACTAAAGACAATTAAATCAAGTTATAATTAAGAATATATAACCTTTGCCACAGATATATGATCTTAACAACCACTTAAAATGTGCTCTAGTTTTCTCTAAGATAGACTTGAGGTCTAGTTATAACCAGTTAAATATTCAGTCGAAGGATATACCTAAGATAAATTTTAGAACTTGGTATGGTCATTACGAGTTCTTTCTAATGTCCTTCGGGTTCACCAATGCATTGATAACTTTCATGAGATTGATGAATGATGTATTATGTATTTTTAGATTCATTTGTAATTGTTTTATTATTTAAATTTTGGTTTACTCCAAAATTAAAGAGGATTATTCATGTCATCTTTGTATTATTTTGAGAATTATAAAAGATAAATGAATTTAATATGGTTTTAGAAAAGGGTATGATGGTAGATCCCTAAAAGATAGAAGTTATCAAGAGTTGGGTCTAGCTTAGCTCTATAAGTGATTTTAGGAGTTTTGTGGGTATTTCTAGTTACTATTGCAGGTTTGTCAAGAATTTTGATTCCATTTCTACTCTCTTGACAAGGTTGACTCAAAAGAAGGATCCATTTGTATGGCCCGACAAGTGTGACGAGAGCTCTCAACAGCTCAACACACTTTTAACTACAACTTTCATTCTTGCCTTTCTAATTGAAGGTAAGGATTTTACATTTTGTGATGGCTCACACTCTGGTTTGGGTGTTTTGTTAATGAAGGATCGGAATATGATTGCCTATTCTTTAAGGCAATTAATACCTTATGAGAAGAATTATTGGAGTTGGCAGCAGTGGTTCTTGTACTTAATATTTGGAAACACTACCACTATGGTGTCAAGGGTAAATTATTAACAGACCATTGTTGTTACAACATGTTTTCACCCAAAGCAATTTGAATTAGAGGTATAGAAGGTGGGTGGAATTATTGAAGGATTATGATGTGACCGTCAAGTACCATCCGGGTATGTCTGAGTGGTGGAAAACACACTTAGTAAGAAATTGATAAGTATAAATAGTTTGACTTTCTTTACAGTATCAAGGCAACCCTTCTCTAGAGAGATTCAAACTCTAGCATTATAGTTCATGTCATTTGGTGTTTCTTAAAGGGTTTAAGTGTTGGATAATGTTGAGTTAAGGTCAATATTCCTTGATCAAATCAAGGCTAGATAGTTTAAAGGTGTAAACTTAAATAAACTTTGGAACAAGGCAGTGTGTGGTAAAGTTTTTAACGTCAAACTCGATATATATGGAGTGTTGATCATGAGGTGATATGTGTGTATGCCACAAGTTGGTTCTTTGATTTTGGGTTCTCTTGAAGACGATCATAGGTCTCGATACTTAATTCATTCAGGCACAACCAAGATGTATCATTACTTGAGATAGCTCTATTGGTGGCCCGGGATGAAGAGAGATATGGTCAAGTATGTTTCTAAATACCACAACTATTAATAGGTTAATATAGCATCAAATTCCTATGGGGTTGCTTAAAAGAATACCCATTATCAAGTGGAAGTAGGAGAGGATAGCCATGGAATTTATAGTGGGTCTTTCTAATACCTTAGAGCAGCATAACTCAATTTGGGTCATTCTTGACAGGCTAACAAGGTTAGCTTATTTTATTCCAGTTAGAGTGGATTATGTTTCAAAGTAGTTAGCCAAGTGTTATATCATATCGACATTGAGGTTGTATGGGGTGCCAATTTTCGTTATTTCTAATAAAGGTATGAAATTTACCTCTATGTTTGGGACTAGTTACATGAAAATGTGAGCACCAAGCTTGATTTTAGCATTTTTTTTCCATCCTCAATCTAATGAGAAATCAGAGAGGACAATTTAGCTACTTGAGGATATGTTATGGGCATGTGTAATTGATTTAGGTGGGCATTGGGTTATGTTCTTGCAATTGGGTGAATTTTCATACAAAAATAGTTATCATTCTAGCATCGATATAGCTTTATTCAAAGTATTTTAAGGGAGATGTTATAAATCACCCATAGGGTGGTTCAATTTTTGATATAGGTGTAGATCCCCTATAGAATAGTTCAAAGTTAGTGATGTCAAACCTTTGGTCACAGACTTATTGAAGGAAGATTAAGAGAAGGTGAGGTTCATTCAAATCATGTTTTTAGAAGCCTAGAGTAGGTATAGGGAATATGTAAATCGTAAGGTGAGGGACATACCATTCAAACTCGAAATGCAAATTTTGTTAAAAGAATCTCCGATGAAGGGATTTATGTAGTTTGGCAAGAAAGATAAGCTTAGACCTAAATATATTGGTCTGTTTAAGGTTCGTGATAATGTAGTCATAGTAGCTTATAGGTTGGTGTTTCCACCAAGTCTATTAGGGGTCCATTCAGTATGCTATGTATCAATTATTAAGAGATATCATAGATACAGAGATTACATCCTTAAATGAGATTCAATTTTTTTATAAGAATCTTTTGTATGAAAGGAATTGTTTAAAATTCTTGACCGATACATTCCAAACTTGAGAATTAAGGAGATTTGATCTTTAAAGTTTCAATGGAAGAATTGCCCTGCTAATGAAGATACTTAAGAAACTAAGAGGGACATGTGGTACACGTATCCTTATTTGTTTAAGTATACAGGTATTCTCTTCCTTTTTCATTTCATTATTTTTCTTATTTAATTTTTGGTGTGACTACTCGGTAGTGGATTATGTACCTCAGTGTCATTTTCTATGCTTGTTTAGCTTTGTTTTGAGGACTTATTGAGTATTTAATGAAATTTTAGTAGTATAATTAATCATCTTATTATTATACTACATGATTACAATGTTTAAGGTGTGTTTCAAACATGTTTGGAATTTATTTGGTCACATAGAGTTTAGACGAGGAAACTAATGTTACTAGCTTGAACTATGTGTTGCTCTAGTTGATCTCGGTGGATTATAGTATGTGTAATGAGTTAATAAGTGAAGGGTTTGGGGTGGTTTTATCATAGATTCAGGCAATTATTCCAAGTAAAGACAAAAAACCTCTTGAATACAAAAACTAAAGGCACAGTGCTTTTATGTGGAAACTTCTTGCCTAATAGAGAAAAACAATAACCTGCCCCTAGGATTTCAAGTGCTACTATATTCAAGAAAACTCTTGAATATAGACTCCAAGGATTAACCTCGTAATTATTTGTTTACTATCCATAACTCTATTATAAGGAAACCTAAGAAATAACTCTACAGCTTCTACCTCCAAATACCTCTAATTGGACTCTTCAAACTAAATTTATCTTGGAAGACAATCACCTAAATCTAGATGATCATATATAGATGGTACAACCACACCAACTGAAAATAAATAGAAACACATGAAAACTTTTAAGAACAAAATTACAAACTCCACTATTACAATAAAGTAAAGATAAACTGGATGAGCAATAATTTCCCTGCTATAGTTCCAGCCTTTTATTACAGTGCTGCTCCACTTCAGAAAGATCTTTAATTGTGAGTATATAGATGTGTTGGTTTTATTTTTGAGGAATATAAGTATTATATGTTTTAACATTAGAAAACCTAGAATCATTCTCAATTGTTGAGGCAAAAAGATGGAAACAACTTTTCACCAACTCTTGTACTATGTGTCAGTTGGAAAGTTAACTGTGATTGCGATAGTTGAGCCCTACCTATTCCAAAATACACATAGGCCTTTGTAATTAAAATAAAATCTTCAAGGAATATTTCCTAAATTATGAATAATCAAAACCAAGGACTTAACAATTTCCCTCATTTTGATGATCAGAAACCCATATAGTCAGATCAACATTCTCAGCATCTTCAATGAATATCTACATAGAATGACCTATCCTTCTAGCACCATAAAATAATACATAAAATTACATGCCATACTAGCTTTCCCAACAAATTTCCCCTATCAATGATGCCTATAAAAATTTAGGCATCTTCTATCTTGTTCCCCATATGAATGAGAATTTACGTTCCCCCTGAATAAGAGAACCCCTGTCTATATCTGCTTTTCTCCAATGACTAAATATCTCCAAAGTTACTAAATATTTTTTTACAATAGATTTCTGTACAACAACATTCTACATATACGCATATACATATTGATAAATGTATTTTGTTTTCCTTTTGACATCATCAAAAAGGTTAGTGAGTAAACCCGGAATAGATAAGTCATATATATTAATTCATGGCCACTAAGCAAACACTGACATGAGCAAGAGAGGAATAAATATACACAGACAAAGTGATAGCATAAGAGAGAAGTCATGCATTTAAGATTCAAATATTACCAAAAACTATACACAAAAATAGTGATCAAAAATTATTAAATTAATTGCGCCAAGCATTCACTACAGGCAAGAATCGGGGAAAAAGATGACAATGTTTCACAAAATTGATGACATTTCAAAAGTAAGAATATGTGTCAGAAATAACACATCTTATGGAGAAATATAAGATAAGGGAAGAAGTAGGAGACTAATTAGGATATGATTCCAAGGAGCAACTATTTAAGAAAGGAGGATTTGTGTCTGTCTTTCACACCCTATGCGGCAGGGAAGCAATTTTGGCACACACATTCTTCCCTGATATTTTTTTCTTTTTTATTTCTATTTTTTTGAATATACCTTCAACACAGCTATCTCTAGATCTATTAAAGTGAACAAAGTAGTTAGGGTCTCCATTTCTTTCTGCAATTGTTCCCTTTCATCCATGAGAGTTGCTGCCAAGGACTTGAATTACTCATCACTCATCATGAGAATGAATTTGTTTTTCTCAAGATTTGTGATACCAAACATTACCTTCACTGAGTCAGCTTTCATCTTCCCATACTCAGTATTGATGTTCAAAAACTCAATTTATCCAAAGTCCATAGGGTATCCCATTCCTTCTAACTTTGCCATCAATGATACCATCCATTGGTTTAATCACAATGGTTGATTCATAAACCTTCTTGAACCTAAATAATATCTCTATGAGATGCAGATTAGAGTCTTTAGAGTACTTCCCATGTCATATCGGGAAGTACTTTCCTTGTCACCAGCTCAAGAAGAAATTAAAGTTCCCTTTTGAGAACCCTTTTCTTGAAATTTTGAATGTTAAACAAATCAAAAGAACCATATGGAAATACAAACTTAATAGACCTTTTCTCTATTCTAGTGGATCTAATTCCTTTCTTTGTAACACTAAGGATTTTAGATAGTGTCTCTTGGTCCAATTTTATAGGCACCCCATTTAGCTGAAAAGTCAGGTAGAGGCCATAATCTAAGATTTCCAAGTTATGATAAAACATCTGTACTTCTTCCTTATATACTTAAGGAACACAAGATACATATAAGTATTCCCAATTCTGAAATAGCACAATGTCAAGAAACTCTCGCATTTCTAGTGTGTCAGCCGCAGTAGAGTCAAATACTCTTTCACCCAAGACTTCTTGATCCTAAAGAATCTTATGCCTTTCCCTATTAGAAAAGATTGATACTGAACCTAATTCTTTGTCAGTAATTTGATCTGGTCATTTTCTTTTACAAGTAATAGAGGACACTAGTTTGATAATTGATGACCCCTTATCTTTCTTTAGAACTACACACCTATTTAGTCTTTCGCACTTTACTATATCAGAATCAAGTGACCCATCCTCTATTCACTTAGTCCTTCCAAAATTCTCTCAATCTCACTATTCTCACTATCATCAGGTTTGCTCTCAATATCATTTTCTTATGTTCAATATTTGCATCTCTCTTAAATCCTAACCTTACTTTGACCGTATTTCTCTTTTGTAGTATCCCTATTTTCTTAGTGGGTTTCATGATCATTATTCTCTTTCCTGATAGATTGATCATTGGTGAAGGAACCATATCAATATCATCAATACCTTTAAATGAGTCATTATTCCTTTTGGTAGACAAACTAGTTCCCCAATGAAAGATTGGGTGCTTGAGGGCATCTGTCTTTGAGCTTCCATCTCCTTACTCATGTTAAAATTAAAGGTTTTTTTTTATAAGGAGTACCTAAGAATAATGGGAGTCTCAATATCATTGAATGATTTTGCAACTAATAAAAATTGATATGAGTGAGTTTTGTTTGTTTTGTTTTCCTTTTAAGGGATGTTAGAGAGGGATGATTAGATTTTGAATTTGATATATGACACAAAGGAATGGTTGAGATTTGAATAATAAAAGGCTTATGATAAGACGTGTCCGATTAGATGGATGCATCTGACAAGTTTAAAGTTCATGAGACAACTTTTGAGAAGATGGGAAGTGATGTGGAACAATCATTGAATATTCAAATAATGATCATTATTTTAGGAGTAGTAAGTGATACTAACTGTTTAGGATTCTAGTCCCTAGGCACTGATAGATTTTAGTTGACTTAGTGTTGTCTCAGAACTCCTATCATATCATTCCTTCCTTGCCATGGGTGCATATCTGAAAAGATATGATATTGGATTAGACATGTATGCCAATGTATTGCTGCATACCTGCTTAGTATTTCATAGCCACCAAGGAGAATTTGGAAACCATCCACTATTTAACTGGATCACATAGGCTCTATCTCGTCAGTCCTCTTTCAATAACTTCCCTATGATCATTCCCTATGATCATACCTGCAAGGGCATTGTGTAAGAGGTACTCTTTTACCCTTTTAGACATATTCTGAGCATCCATCTTTAGTTACATCTTTATTAGTCGCTACCACATGCATTGCCCTACTTTAAATATTTTTCATTATTTTTAAGAACCTACTTCAATCTAAGTTCCTAATAAGAGGATGAGGGATAAATTAACTTCTTCATGGTCCAATGGGTTAATATTCTTTTCTTCCCTTTTAAAGTTATGAGTGTACCCATTTACCTCTAATTTCTAGCCTTTCGACCCTATGAGTATAGGTTATCGTCCTTGCCCTTTGTGTACCTGACAGTATATTTAAATCCTTCACCTTAACAATATGATTCTGTACCATGCCAGTTGTTTGGATACTGATTGGTTGAGATAGCAAGTGCATATGGTGAAGAAGTCCATGTGAGTACCTTTCCAAGATTAGGTTTTACTCTAGTTAGTTCTTTTTTAAGAATAAAGTACCTTTCAAGAGAGACAACTAGGTTAGCTTTAGGTTCATCTAGTTCTTTTTCCAACTGAAACTATATATTTCTTCCCTCTGCCTTTTCTTTTGACACTTACTTGGTAATAAAACTTAATTTTCTACTCAGAAAATCATTTTCGCATGAGATATTCTTACAAGTTTCGTGATGCTCAGCTACCTACACATTAACTTTAACCAATTCTTCTTCGCATGTGCTCAAATCATTCTTCAATTTTCTTTTTCCACTTGTGAGTTCTGTCATTTTGACACTTAACTCAATGACTTCTTCTTCATACTTTTCAAGTTCATTCTTTAGATTGATTTTATCTATAGCTATCTCATTTAAGAAATCAATCATTTTAGAGGCAAGGGATCTCATCTTGTTAAGGGACTAATCCTTCAAATTCTTCTTGATGTCAAAAAGAGTGACTCATTTATTTGGGTCTTTCTCAGTAACTAACATAAGAGAAAGGAGTGAATTAGGGACTTGCATCTTTTTTTTCTGTTTCAATTACGGAAATGTCTTTCCTTCTCTAAGACTCATCTATATCATATGATTATTCATACCAACAAGCTACAAGCACTTGACTAGAAATTTTGTCAGGCTCAGTTCCATAATTATGTTTCATAGGGACTAGCTACTTTCCTTTTCTTTCGACCGTATGCATAGGACAAATCTTGATAAAATGCCCTATTTTTCCATATTTTTGACCCGTACCATTTCTCTTTGCTTCATCACACTGCTTGTTAGATTTATTTATTTTAATTACTTCTTGACATTTTTAAGGACTTGAGAACTATTTTTTCAATCAGAGTAGTTTCATTTTCTTCTAAGGTGTAAGTAGCTTGTGAAGCTTGCATTTCTAAGGATCCCTCTAGGGTGTTATCCTTATTAAGGAAGAACCATTACGATACCAAATACAGGGTTTGAGATGCGTTTCTCCTCAACTCAGGGAGCTATTCCCAGAATCACAAATGTAACAACTAAGAGGAAAATGCAGTAAGTAGTGCAGGAGTACAAAAAGTAAAGACACAAGGTTTTTACATGAAAACTCCTTGCTCAAGGGATAAGAACCATGACCTACCTCCTAGATTTCAAGATCCATTATATTCAAGCAAGCTTTTAAATACAGACTCCAAGGATTAACCTCTTAATCCCTTGTTTCCTAGAAATAAATCTATTACTAGGAAACCAAGTTGTAACTTTACTACTTCGACCTCCAGGTACCTCTAATTGAACTTATCAAGCTAAATCTAGCTTGCAAACAAACACCTAACTCCAAATGATCACAAAATATTGTACAACCATAACTACTGACAATCATAAGCAATGTAGGAAGACTTTTAAGAACAAAATTATAAGAAGTCGACTATTACAAGGAAGTAAAGATCAACTGGACGAGAAACAAGTTCCCTACTATAGTTCCAGCCTTATATTGTAGGACTGCTCCACTTTAGAAAGATCTTTAATTGTGAGTATATTGAATTGTTGGTTTACTTGTTGAGGAAGATGAGCACTATATTTTACAACACAAGAAAACATAGAAGTATTTTTATTGGTTGAGGCAAAATGGTGGCAACAAATTTTCACCATCTCTTATACTATGTATCATCTGGAAAGTTTACTGTGAAAGCAACCGGTGAGCCCAACCTTCTCCCTAATCCATAGAGGCCTTTGTCATCACAACCAAACCTTTAGGGAATAAGTCCCAAATTATAAATTTATCAGTCATCAAAACCAAGGACTTAACACTAAGGGTATGATTATGTAATTATGTGTGGAATAAATTATCTATAGTTTTTAAATTTCAATTAAAACAATTTATTAGACTAAACAAAATGTTAAAAAGCAAAAGGACAAAACTAGTACTCTTAGCTTAAGTTACTAGTTTATTGTATTGAATTGTTTGTTGATTCAAGCTTTTATTCGTGGGGTTTTATGATATAGGTTTCTTTAAGAGTTGATAATAATGATATATAGATGATACATAGGCTGTAAATCAGTTGTAAACAACATCATAAGGCTTCTAATGGATTGACAAATTGAAGGGACCAAATTTGACCAAAAATGAATTTTATGGAGTAATTGGCATGCCACGACCTTAGGTACCGCTTTAGGTCCATCCACACTCTTTTAAGAATCCAATAAAACTATGATAAGGGAATGTCATGGACCCTAGGAACCGCGATATAGGCATGGCACACCACTATGTAAAAATTGGCAGCTTTAGTCCAAGTATAAATAGGACACTTTGTTAGTATATTATACACCTTGGACGACCTTAGAACTTTGAGAGAGGATGTATAACACTTCATTTGGGTATTTATTCCATTACCTTGATTTTTTTAAGGAATGTTAAAATGTATTTGATGTGTGAGCAGATGCTAACACATTTGAGGATTTTAACTAAGAATAATTGTAAAGTCTTAACCAACTTTTGTCATTTTTGATTGTTTTATCTTTGATTTTGTAGTAGAAGTCAAGAGGCAAGAGAACTAATAATGATGGAAGTAAAAGAGTTGAAATGGAAAGAAAATAGAAGAGAAGTGCGGCTGACAACATTCCTAATAAGTCATCAACACTCTGATAAGTTATTAGCTTCATCGTCAGCCTTAAATAGAGAATAATATTCAGTTGGAAAACGTGACGATGGCATATGATAAGCTGTCATCCTTTTGATAAGACTTCAACCTTAGATAGAACATAGGAACTGAGGTAGAGAAGTGATGACATTATCTGATATGTCATCACAGTCTGGATAAGCCGACAGGATTCATCGTCAGCCTTATGCAGAAATTGTCAAAATTGAAAAGGAGATGATGACATCCGTGATAAGTCGTCAGCCTCCTGATAAGGTATCACGCATGTCATCACCTAATTCAAGAAGAACACTAAACTTTGTGATTTTGTTTCCATAATTAGGATGAACTATTTAAAGTATTGTTTAGGGTTTTCTTGGGGCTGGTACTCAACATTCGGAACCTATTTTGGAAAACACGTATTTTGTTTTTTTCTCTCCAGTTTCTTGGCTTGAACAAAACAATTATATTTGAAGAGATTATCACCAATATTTTGGGATTTCTACTTTGATCTAATCTGAGAAACGCTCATTGTTATTCATCTTGCTTTAAGGTCATCTTTCAAATTATGAATTCAGCTTGTTGTATCGATTATTAAATTATGAGTGGCTAAATCCCTTTAACGTGAATTGTGAGATCTATGGGTTAGATCTTGGTAATTTCATCTTTCAAATTATGAATTCAACTTGTTGCATCGATTATTAAATTATGAGTGGCTAAATCCCTTTAACCTGAATTATGAGATCTATGGGTTAGATCTTGGTAAGTTGTTAAATGTTCAAAATTCTAAAGGTAATAGGACGCCTTGATTATTCCAAGGTTTTAATTATTGTTTATTGGTTGAAAACGATAGATAGCACCTCCTTTTATTTGCTTGAGATAAGAAATCAACTATAGGAGAAAATGAATTATTGAAACCAACCTTCCATTTAATAATTGACATTGTAACAAGGTTAATTAACCTAAGGTGAAGTCTGGTCAGTGTATATAAATTCCCTAAGTCTGAGAGGATTATCTAATTAAATTCTTAAGTAGGTCGAGATACATTTAGGCATAAATTTGATAAAGACAATTTGTTGTTCCTACAGATCGTGATAATCTTGAATCACTATTACCATCTGTCAAGTACCAAAACCTATAGTGAACATAATTCTGGTTTTCCATAATCTCTTGATTACAAAAATTGAAACTAAAGTGACCGATAATTGTTTTCTAAATTGTCATAACCCCCAATATACCAGAAACAACTAACTATCAGTTGATTAACCCACATATAACTCAGATTCACACCTTATTCCATGTGGGATCCGACCCCAACCTAGTTGGATTGTATATTGACAATGATCGCTTACATTCTCACATGAGAAGTGTAGTTTTAGCGCTACCAAAAATGGTTCTATTGCCGTGGAATACCGTTATAAATTGAAGTTTGTGTGCGCTAATTGACTGTCAGTCAAGTTTCCTAGTTTTACATTTATTGGTTGTTTTTTTATTTATTGCAAGATATTTGTAGTGTATGCCAAGAACCAGAAGTTCTAGAGAACCATTATTACCATTTAATCTGGAATCATAATGAATTGGAAGAATGGCAGACCAGCAGGAGGTTGATAGGTTAGCAACCTTAGCTAGAGCTCTGGTGAATGTGTAGAATGTCGGTCAACAAGTACGGCAACCATAAATGAAGGATGAAGATTTGGGATACAAGAAGTTGCTAAAACCTGGTAACCCAAGGCATGTAGAGCCAGTAGCTGTACCAGTAAAGTGTGATGCTAATAGGAACCATCTGTTATAAAGAAGGCAAAATTACCAGCCGATCCAGTATGACCTCAATGATGATGATGATGGAATGGATAGATCAGGTTCAACGGGTGTTATTATTCCTCAACCATTGGCACCTGAGGAAAAATTTAACATTACCGGTACTATGATTCAACTCCTTAATCTGAAGGGGTTATTTGGTGGCCTTCCTGGGGATGACCTAAACTTGCATCTGGTGAAATTTTTCATCATCTGGAAATCTTTTAATAACATAGGAATGGGTCAGAATGCTATCCATTTGAGATTATTCCCGTTGTCTCTATCTGGAAAGGCACCATTATGGCTTAACAAAATGACACCTGATTCAATAACCAACTGGAGGCAGTTGAAAGAGCTTTCCTAGAAATGTTCTTTCAACTTTCCAAGAGGGTAAAGTTGAGGGATGAGATCAACAACTTTAGACAACTTCCAACTAAAGCCTTACATAAAACTTGGGAGAGATTCAAAAAGAAGCTGACACAGTGTCTAAACCACAATATGATGGACATACACTTGATAGAGACTTTGTATAGGGCTCTTAACTCTATAAAAAACAAATTATAGATAATGCCGGTGGTGGATCGTTTGTTGATCTTACATTCCCAGAGGCTTCAGAAATGCTAGAGAGAATGACCAAATAGAGTTGGGCATGGCATACCAAAGACTCTGTAGTAGTAAGCCACACTATTTCTGTAGGTATGACTGTGGAACAACACAGAAGATACGAGGAGTGTGACCAAGACACGGCTTACCTAAAAATGCAAATGGACTTACTAAACAAGCACTTGCTATCAGGCAAGACTGAGAAGGTGAAAACTGTGGGATCTCAAGATAGAGTTGATGTTGATCAAGAAGAAGAGGTGGATTATGTTAATAATCAGGTGTTTTCTGAGGAAATATCCAAGGGAATAAAGGTTGGAATAATTATAATAAGCCTGGATATAAGAATCAGCAACAAGGAAATTGGAAGAGCAATAATGATAGGAGCGGGCTATATATCCCTTTGGAAATTGTGAGTCTGCTATAATAAGTTATGAAAAGATGTCTATTGAGGACTTGATGGGTAAGAGTGGAGGATACCAACTCAGGTGTGACTACCAGGAAGACCGATCTATAATATATTAGTCAATTGCTAAAATCGCACTCTGCTTTGATCAAGAAGCTGGAACAGCAAATAAGCCAACTCTCTACAATATTAAATAAGAGGAAGAGTGGAATATTACCTAATGATACAGTCCAAAATCCGCAGAATGATGGCTCATGTATGGAGATTACCACTAGAAGTGGTAATATATTACCTGGCCCTTCTGTGGACAAAACTACAGTTGATGAGGTAGTTGATGATGAATCGGAAGAAGGTGTTCCAGTGGAGTTTGAGAAGATGGATGGTTTTGATGATGCTCTAAAAAAAGGAAATAAAAGGAGAAGAAGGCAGTGGTAAAAAATCTCCCAAGACCACCACATCCCTTTCCTTAATGATTGCAGAAAAAAGCTGATGATACAAAGTTTACCAAGTTCGTGATGATGTTGAAGCAGTTCACAACAAATGTGCCTTTGTTACAGACACTTGAGCAAATGCCAGGATAAGCTAAGTTTATGAAAGATCTGGTCATGAACAAATGGAAGGTTAGCCATGATCTTGAGGAAAATCTCCATCATTGTGGTGCTATCTCTATAAGGTCTTTAGTATAGAAAAAGGCAGACTTTGGAGAATTTACCGTTCCATGAACTATTGGATCCCTGAATTTTACAAAAGCTCTATGCGATTTAAGAGCCAATATAAACCTAATTCCAAAAGTTGTGTACAAGAAGATGGGTTTGGGGGATCATACACCAACAAACATGTGGTTAGTGATACCAGATAGGTCTGTAAATAGGACAGTGGGCATATTTCATAATGTATTGGTAAAGGTTTCTGACTTTATACTGCCTGCTGATTGTGTAGTCCTAGACTGTAAAGTGGACTTCGAAGTGCCCATCTTCCTGGGTAGATCATTCCTTGCAACTGGGAGATTAATAGTGGCATGAAGCTGAATGAGCTGAAGTTCAGGATCAATGACAAAGAAGCAAGATTAAAAATACACTCATCCATGGCCCAGCAAAATAAGATGAGTGATTGCTCAATAGTTGATTTATTCTATGAAGATGGTAAAGAGATATCAGTAGGTTGTCTCGACAAAGTCTGAGTAGTCAAGATAACCAAGTCGTGTCGCGACATTAAATTAGGCACTATTGGGAGACAACCTAAAATTTTTATGTTCCAGCAAAGTGTTGTTTTTTTATTTATTATTTTGTATTTAGGTTCTAGTTTAAAGAAGGTGGAATTGATGTATCCAACTAAGTATTCCTGACGATATATTTGACGGGTTGTCATAATTGTCATAAGCCATCAGATTCCTCGTCAGAGAACTCAAACCTGAGGCATGTTATGTTAAGGCTGGAGATATTCGTGATAGTCTATCACAAGTGTGATAAGCCATCAGACTTTGTCGTCAGAAAGCCTAAAAGAGTAGCCAAAATTTTGAGCTAAAATAAAAAGATCTGAACAGGCCCACAACTTTGTCTTTCCACCTTCCCGTGTATTTCCTTTATTTTCTTTAAGTTTTATTTCCTTCCATATTTAGTTTATTTTCTTCCCTTTCTAAATTATTTCCAAGTAAAACAAAAGAAAACTTCCTTCATTGTGAGTGTGGCTTGAAGTCAAAATCTAGAGTTTTTCTTTCATCTACTTCCTCTTAATTGTGTCACCAAGTTGAAGGCACTTATCATGTATGCTCAAAAGCTAACTCTTCTCTTCAGTTGGTAAGTAATAAACTGATCTGAACCGAGGTTCCCAAGAAGATTGAGTTAAGTTTGGGTTGTGTCCTAAGATGATGATATGGCTGATAAGTTATCAAAGTTGTGATGGCTTATCAGACATGTCGTTACAAGTTGATAAAATTTTATGGGTTTTATTTATAGCTGAAAACATTCTTGATAAGTTATCACAACTGTGACGGCTTATGTCGCGACCCAAACCGAGGCCCTGGCTGTGATGAGCATCCCAAACCATGAAGGCCTGGACACCCTTCTAAACTTGAAATCATATAAACCATTCATACATAAACAAGGAAATACGGAAATTATAGCAAGGAAGAATCATGGTCATAAATCTGATATGAAATTAGAATTTAAGAATGCAATACAAAACTAACTAGCAGCATCTGTAAACCATCTACAAAATCTCTACTACATAATCACTAACACAATCTGAAAACTTAAAGAAGGACCCCAGTAGACCAAAACCATATCTAATAATAGTTGTCTGAAAGTAAACAAGCCTTCTGGAATAAAGAAGGCTCACCAAATGGACACTGCAACTCTGTCTGATAAAATCTATTTTTTTTCTGGACTCCTAGACTGAGCCTCAGAACTTGGAGGGAGGGGGAGTCAATATAAATGTACTGGTATGCAAAGTAATCCAAAATAAAAAATTTATCGAAGTAAAATATTGGATAGCAATTTGTTAAAACATCATGCATAAACAGTTCTCAAAACATATAGGCACTTTCTGAAAATCATGTCATTCTTGTCAATGCACTATCTGTTCTTTGTATTACATCTAAGTAAGGTGGAACTCCCCTACAACTCTGATATCTCACGGGCTATATGGAATCCATCACTGACTCGGCGGGAAAGCCCCCAACCTAAGTATGACGCAAGGGTTAGAGTCTCTGATTCTGATACGCCACATGGCATTAGGCCAGCATAACATAATAAACCTGGATCGACAAGTCACGTTTTTGGGAAATGCATTATCTGGACTCGTTCCCTCTTCAGGGAACTACCAAACATCTCTTTATGCCCTATTTTAGCCTTTTCTTCACATGCGTCATTCTAAAATTTTAAAACATGAAAGTTTGATTTCTGTATTAGTCTGTCTCTTTTATGGCATTGTCGGAATTAGTATCGTTATACCAAGACTTGCAAGTCATTATTCTGAGCCATATATGATTATTTCATTCTAATACAATGTTCAGGCCACTTTATCATGCATATAGTGTAAGAATAGTCATTTATCAGATCATAAGTCAAAAATCATGCAAAAACTTTCCATACATTCAACAATTTCAATAAGTAGTGGCCAACTTCTCAAAATCATTCATGAAGTTTCTTTGTTTATCAATCTAAACACTTCAAATCATTAAAGCATTCCCCTCACCCATTCTTAATCATCATGAATTTCACATAAGACAAATAGTATCTTGAATCATTCTGTAAACAGTAAAATGTAAGGGTTCATAACTTGTAAATCAAATAAAAAAGTAATGGGAGAGAGAGATTATATATTTCATGCTCTCGATTCATAATTCATGACTTTCTATGCATACCTACATATATTTAATTCAAATCAATTTGGGGGAAGGCCTAAAAACAAAAACAATATTATTGAAGCTTCTAAAATATGAATGTATTAATAAATTCAAAAATCCTTTTCATAAAATCATAATTCCTATAACCATGAGATTTTAGGAAAACCCCTCGTACCTTGATTATGAAGAATAATGGCTGATATTTGAAGCCTACAGTTTGGGGATTCCAAATCTCTGATCAAATTTGAAAACCCACGGTTGAATCTTGAGTTTCTTGGAGGAGAAGTATATGAACTATGGTTTTCCTTTTGAGGGAAATATTGAGAATGTCGTATATTATCCTTGTAGAGGTCTAAATCTCCTATTTTGACATTTTAAGAGACTTGAAAAAAAGACCAAACTACCCTTGTTAACTTCTAATGAAATTGGAAAATTTTAAACTGGGAACCCAATATTATGGGCCACCGCGATGCGCCACTATCGCGGCTGCTCACTGAAAATTGATGAATCGGAATTTAGCGCACTCTGCGATGTGCCAAAGAAAAGAATAATGATGTTTTATGATTAGGAAATAAATTAAAAATAACTCTTTCACCGAGTGTCTGTTTTGGACTAATCTTATGTCGACGAAAAACTTATTCGATCATATACGTAATAAAAAGTTGAAATCTAAAGAATTTCATAGGGAAATAAGTATAAATAATTATAGAATCCAATTCTTGATACTTTAGGGACAAAACATTCAGCTAGGGAAAACTTCGGGGAATTACAATACCCCCTCCCCCCACCCCCGGGAATATTCATCCCCGAATGTTGACGCGGGACACAAAGAAGCATACTAAGGCATAGAAAGAATAATGCAAGGATTGTACCTTCCACTTCATCATCCATTAGATCAAAAAGGTTTAGGTATCTAGCTCACATGTCAACTTTTGATTCCCAAGTTGCTTCTTCAGTTTTTTGATTTCTCCCCAACACTTTAACTAAGTCTATCTCTTTATTCCTCAATCGTCTAACTTGGCGATCCAAAATTTATATAGACTCTTCCTCATAGGATAAGGAGTCTTCCACTTTGATTTCTTCCATAGGCAATACTAATGAATGGTCTCCCATGTACTTCTTCAACATAGATATATGAAATATTGGATGAACAGAACCCAAACTGGCAGGCAATTCTAAATTATACACAACTCCACCTATCCTTCTCATAATAGGGTAGGGCCCTACATAGCGTGGACTTAGCTTATCCTTCTTACTAAATAGCATAACTCCCTTTTATGGGAGAAACCTTAAGAAATACCCAATCTCCAACCTAAAACTCTAGATTTCTTCTGCTAATATCGGTGTAGGATTTCTGATGACTCTGAGGTGTCTTAAGTCATTCTTTAATAACTTTTGCATCCAGCATTACCTGGTGAACAAGATTAGGCAAAAATATCTGTATTTCACCCACTTCATACAACCCTATTGGTGACCTACATATTCTCCCATACAATGACTGAAATGGTGCCATCTTATACTTGAATGGAAATTATTATTATATGCAAACTCTATCAGTGGCAGGTGTTCCATCCAACTACCTTTAAAATTAATCACACAGGCCCTCAACATGTCCTTAAGGGTCTGAATGGTGTACTCAGCCTGTCCATAAGTCTGATGGTAAAACGCAATGCTTAGGTTCACTTGGGTACCTAAACATCTGTGAAAAGTTCTCCAACATTGAGAAGAAAATTGTGTACCTCGGTAAGATATGATGGAGACAGGTGCCCTAAGCAAATGAACTATTTCCGTAATGAACAACTTGGCATAATTCTCCCCAAATAATTAGTCCTGATAGGTAGAAAGTTAGGTGACTTGGGAAGCCTATCTACAATAACCCAAATGGAATCATACTGGTTTTGGGACCTCAAAAGTCCTATAATGAAGTCCACATTAATCATCTCCCACTTCTACAAAGGCAAAGCTATCTCTTGACAAGAACCATCTGGCCTCATATGTTCCACTTTAACTTGTTGACAATTGAAAGACATGGAAACATAGTTATCCTGATCATGCTTCATATTATTCCACTAATAAAGGGTTTTCAAATCATGATACATCTTAGTAGAGCCAAAGTTAACAACATACCTCGATGTGTGAGCTTGTTTCACCAAGGATTCTCTTTCTCAGTCCATCTATATCTGGCACACACAACCTACCCTGGTAACTCAAAATACCATTACCACTAATTTCAAATGACATTACCTTTTATTGACCCATATCTTTCTTGATCTGCATCAATATGGGATCTTTATCCTATTTCTATTGAACTTCTGTACAAAAGAAAGATTTTCTCATCTCATGAACAACCACTCCTCCATTCTCAGAATCCAAAAGTCGCACTTCTAGATTTGCAAGTCGGTGAAAATTCTTCACCATCTCCCTCTTTTATTTCCCCACATGAGGAAGACTACCTAGAGATAACCTGCTGAGGGCATCGATTACCACATTCACCTTGCCCGAATGATAGTCCAGGCTTATGTCATAGTCTTTTAAAAGTTCCAATTATCACCTCTACCTGAGATTTAATTCTTTCTGTGAGAAAACATAGTATAAACTTTTATGGTCAATAAATATATAAAAATATACCCCATACAAATAATGCCGCCAGATCTTAAGTGCAAAAACCACAGCCACTAACTCCAAGTCATGAGTAGGAAAGTTCTGCTTATGCACCTTCAACCACCTAGACTTATAAACCACTACCTTACCATCTTGCATAAGAACATACCCAAGTCCCACTTAGGATGCATCATAGTATACAACAAAACCTTCTATACCCTCCAAAAGAGTCAAAACAAGAGCAGTAGTTAACTTGTCTTTCAACTTCTCAAAACTATAATCACAAGAGTCTGACCACAAAAAATTCACCTTTTTTTGAGTCAACTTAGTAAGTGGTGTAGCTATGGAAGAGAAACTCTCTATAAACCTCCTATAATAACTAGCCAAAACTAAGAAGCTCCGAATGTCAGCTACAGTCGTGGGTCTGGGTTACTTTTTCTCTATCTCAACCTTTTGGGGATCAACCTTTATACCCACACAAGAACAATATGCCCCTAGAAAGCAATATCATTTAACCAAAATTCACACTTGGAGAACTTTGCATACAACCTATGATCTTTGAGAGTATAGAGGATAATTCAAAGGTGATTGGCATGGTCCTCCTTACTTTTAGAATAAATCAAGATATCATCAATGAAAACTATGACAAACAAGTCTAGAAACTTTTGGAAGACCCTATTCATTAGGTTCATAAAGGTTGTAGGGGTGTTAGTCAACCCGAAAGACATGAGTAGGAATTTATAATAACCATATCTAGTATGGAAATCTATCTTAGGAATTTTTCACTGCCTAACTTTCAATTGATGATATCCTGAATGATGGTCTACTTTAGAAAAGAACTTAGCATCCTAAAGTTTGTAAAGCAAATCATCAATCCTAGGAAGCAGATACTTATTTTTTATAGTGACCTTATTTAACTGGTGGTAATCTATAAACATACGCAGCGAACCATCTTTCTTTCACACGAAAAGGACAGGTGCACCCCAGGAAGAAATATTAGGATGGATGAATCCTTTATCTAAGAGGTCTGCTACTTGCTCTTTCAACTCTTTTCAACTCTGCTATAGCCATTCTATATGGCAGAACGGAGATGGGATGGGTATCTGGCAACACATCTATGCGAAAATCTATCTCTCTATCAGGTGGTTTCCTGGGAGATCATCAGGAAAGACTTCTAAGAATTTATTTACTATAGGGATAGACTGAAGAGGAAGACTTTCGGTGTTAAAATATTTAACCCGAATAAAGTGATACAATCATCCCTTGGAAATGAGTTTTCTAGCCTTGAGATAAGATATAAAGTGCCCTAGAGGTGCTAAAGAGTTCCCTTCCCATTTTATTGTTGGCTGATTCAGAAAAAGAAAAAGTAAACTTTCGGGTTCTACAATCTAGTATGGGATAACACAAATGGAGCCAATCAATCTCTAGGATAGTATCTAAATCAACCATATCAAACTTTATGAGATCTACCACAGTATCTCAGCTAATAATAGACACAACAAAATTTTTATATATCCTCCTAGCCATAAGGTGACATAAGACAATGTAGACCAGGATCAAATAACACATAAACATCATAGAAAAATATTTGTAACGTACCAGTGACAACATCTGGTGAGAAATCAATCTCCTGGCAGTTAGTCAATGCGTACAATTGGTTGCGACTGCTTTCGACATATAAAGTGGTGCCCTTTTAAGGTAGTGGTGGTGCAAAATAATTTTCCTGAGATTTTGCACCAACAACATTCCTTCTACTAGATGGACAATCCCTGTATAAGTGAACCGGATGACCACATGAATAACATACAAATGCGCCCCACTGACACCTTCCTAGATTATTCCTACACAAGTCTCACACCATAGAAAAGTATGATGTTGCGGAGCCACACTACCCTGTGACTGAGTATCCTGAGCTCTGGATCTCTGATTAGTCTGGAAACTCTAAGATCTTCTATCAACTGGAGGTATGGGCACCGGGGCGCTGCCTGTGGACTGTTTACTACCCCAATTCTTCTTCTTCCATTTATTGTCCCACTTACCACTCTGTGGCCAACTATGATGTTGATCTGTTGTTATGGCTCTCTTTGCCTGCCTGTCATTCTCTCAAGATTTAATGATTTTCTTTTTCTTTTCTTCTACCTATTGCATATGGACTGACAGCCTAGCAAAGTCCATATCCCTATTTAGAATTGCCCCTTGACATTCAAGCACTAGATCATATGAAAGGCAAGATGCAAACTTCCTCATCTGGGCTCTCATATTTCTTGTCATCTCTGGTACATAGTGGACTAATTGGTTAAACTTTAAAGTGTACTCCTGGACACTCTTGTCTCCCTGCTTCAGATTCATAAACTCCTTGGCTTTCGCCTCCCTCAACTCTAGAGGAAAGAACCCATCAAGAAGATTTCCACAAATTTATGCCAAATTGTTGGCTCAACACTCTTTCTCCTTGCATCTTCCCACTCGTTAAACCACTAATTTGAAAAATCCTTGAGTTGATAAGTTGCCAAATCCACTAATTCTATATCCTCCACATGCATCATCTTAAAGATCTTCTCCTTCTCATCCACAAACTCCTATGGATCCTCTTCTACCTCGGTGCTAGTAAACTTGAGTGGGTTCATTCTCATGAACTGACACACCATAGTAGCCTCAGATGTAAGAGATATAGACCTAACATCTTTTGATTATTGATCCTGATTGGCCACCAACTGTGCCAACATATTAATAGACTATCTGAATTCTACATTAGAAATATCCCTCTGAGAATTTGAGTGATGGTTAATATTAGTCCATGGAGCCCGAGGGGGGATGGTCAGGACTGGAGGTACTCTCGGAGTAGTAACAGGTTCATGGGTGAGAGCTTTGTTACGGGTCCACATCCTATGAGTGGGACAGACCTCATCTGTCTATACATTCAAATTGATATGCGATGAGGAGGCATGATCGATTTTTCTGAAAAGCAAGAAAGCATTGATTAGAGGTAGATTAGACTCTAAAGTACGAACTAGATCACAAAGATGGGAAACATTCCTAAAAGCCTTCTAACCCCCTGCTTATAAGTATAGGACACTACACACCCATAAATAAGACTCTATTCGATGCAATTTTGCAGACACCGTGGGACCATGAACCGTGCTCTGATACCAAGTTTGTTATGACCCAAACCGAGGCCCTGTCTGTGATGAGCATCCCAAATCATGAACGCCTGGACACCCTTCTAAACTTGAAATCATATACACAATTCATACATAAATAAGGAAATACAAAAATTATAGCAAGGTGGAATCAGGGTCATAAATCTGAAATGAATTTAGCATTTAACAAAGAAATCCAAAACTAACTAGCAACATCTGCAAACCTTCTGCGAAATCTCTACTACATGATCACTAACATAATCTGAAAACTTATACAAGGCCCTAGTAGACCAAAACCATATCTAATAATAGTTGTCTAAAAGTAAATAGGCCTTTTAGAATAAAGGAGGCTCACCAACTGGATACTACAACTCTGTCTGATAAAATCTATTGCTTTTCTAGACCCTTAGACTGAGCCTCAGAACCAGAAGGGAGAGGGAGTTATTATAAATGTACTGGTATGCAAAGTAATCCAAAATAAAGCTTTTATATAAGTAAAATAGTGGAGAGCAATTTGTTAAAACATCATGCATAAATATTTCTCAAAATACATGGGCATTTTCTGAAAATCATAAGTCATTCTTGTCAATGCACTGTCCGATCTTTGTATTACTTATGATTTAAGTGGAACTCCCCTACAACTTTGATATTTCACAGGCTATATGGACACCATTGACTCAGCGGGGAAGCCTCTAACCGAAGTATGCTGCAAGGGTGGGAGTCTCTAATTCTGATATGCCACATGACACTAGGCCAGCGTAATATAATATGCTCGGATTAAAAAATAATAGTTTTAGGCAATGAGCTATCTGAAATCATTCCCTCTTTAGGGAACCCCCTACCTTCTTATTATACCCTATTTTTGCCTTTTCTAAATATGCATCATTCTGATATTTTATGACATGAACGTCTGATTTCTGTATTAGTCTGTCTCTATTATCGCATTGTCATATTAGTATCATCATACCAAGACTTAAAAGTCATTATTCTGAGCCATATATAATTATTTTATTCTAAAAAAATGTTCAGGCCACTTAATTATGAATATAGTATAAGTAGAGTCATATCTTAAATCATAAGTCAAAAATCATGCAAAGGCTCTCCATTCATTCAACAATTTCAATAAGTAGTGGCCAACTTCTCAAAATCTTTCCTAAAGTTTCTTTGTTTATCAATCTCAACACTTAAAATCATTAAACAATTCCTCTCTCCCATTGTTAATCATCATGAATTTCACATAAGACAAATAGTTTCTTGAATCATTCTGTAAACCATAAAATGTAAGGGTTCATAACTTGTAAATCAATTAATAAAGTAGTGGGAGAGAGTTATTATATATTTCATGCTCTTGATTCATAATTCATGGTTTTCAATGCATACATACATATATAAAATTCAAATCAATTTGGAGGGAAGGACTAAAGACCAAAACAATATTATTGAAGCTTCTAAAACATGAATGTATTCGTAAATTCAATAACCCCTTTCTTAAAATCATGATTTCTATACCCGTGAGATTTTAGAAAAACCCCGCATACCTCGATTATGATGAACAATGGCTGATCCTTAAAGATTACAGTTTGGGGATTCCAAATCTCTGATCTATTTCAAAAACCCATGGTTCAATCTTGTGTTTATTGGAGGAGAAGTATATAAACCATGGTTTTTGTTTTGAGCAAAATCTTGAGAATGTCATAAATTATGGTTGTAGAGGTCTAAATCTCCTGTTTGGATGTTTTAAGAGACTTGAATAACAAGTCAAAACAACCCTTGTTAACTTCTAAACAAAATTGGAAAAATTTAAACTGTGAATCCAATCATATGGTCCACCACGATGTGTCACTATTGCGGTGGCTCACTTGAAATTGTCGAATGAGAATTTGGCCCACTTCGCATTGCGCCACCATTGTGGAGTCTCACTGGAAATTGACCATCATTATTTAAAACCTCTCCGCACTGTGCCAAGGACAGGAATGATGGTGTTTTATGATTAGGACTCAAATTAACCACAACCCCTTCACCGAGTGTTTGTTTTGGATGAATCTTATGTCAAAGGAAAACTTATTCAATCATCTAAGTAATGAAAAGTTTAATTCTATGGAATTCCACAGGGAAATAAGTTTAAATCATTCTAGAATACAATTGTTTCTACTTTAGTGACAAAAAATTCATCTAGGAAAAACTTCATAGCGTTATAGCTTATCAGACATGTCGTCACATCTTTGACATGAAGCATTAATAAACCCTTTCAAGGGGTATGGAACTTTAATGACTAATGTGTTTATGTATATACTATAGAGTGTTGACTAATGGTTTTCCTCTTCCTACAGGTCTTATAATGACACCCAATGGAAAGAACCCAAAATCTACAAAGAAAGGGACCAAGGAAAGTGTACCTCAGAGACTCTTCAATGAGGGCTTCGATCATGAGGAGGACAAGCCACTGCTCAGGAAGCAAAAGAAAAAGAAAAGCCCAAAAAATACTTCACTACATACACCAGGGTAGGTGCAGGAGAGTGAAGATAGTGATACTGAGCCAACAATATCTGAACATACAACTTCTGAGCAAATGGCCTCTAAGCTACAAGAGTCTAAACATGCTAAATCTGAAGAGCATGATTCAGATCATCCTGATTCTGAGTAACATGAGTTTTAGTAACATGAATCTGAGGAACCATCATCTGAGTCCCTTTTTTTTAGCAACAAGATGATAAAATCTCTGATTTGGGGAACTACAGTTAAATACAAGAACTCTAAGGTTCGAGACAGTGCTAGGTTGTAAATTCCCAAGGGACAAAAAATCTTATATAATGGGCTTAAAATAAGGGCTATTAAAAAGATAATATTTGAAGAAAAAAAGATCATCAGTACCGGGCTGAATGGATATCCTGAAATGGAGCAGAAATTCTGATACTACGAATTAGGATAGACCACGAAAGGAGGAATCTCTTTTTGCCTTGCACTAGTTAGGGATTTCTATATGAACTTTAGGATCAATTGGAAAATATGTGTAAAGAAGGGGAGAAATTAGAAGATCAACGCTTGTTTGATAGAGTTCCAGTATGGGGTATAATGGTAGATCTCTTAGAAACGACAATCAACTGATTTCTTTATGGCCCCAAATTCACTCATCAAGACACTTCACCTATTTTCTATGCTCGATTGAAGCATTATGAGAATCAATAGTCTTGGTTAGTGATCGTCATAGTGAAAGGAAAACTTGAATGGCTAACCAACCCTAAGGAGAGGATATTTAAGGCTTTCCTGACTCAAGAGGCAAAGTTCTGGTGGGGTATAGTGCACACCCATTTGATGCCTACTGAGGGAGATAATATCCTTGGAGATGATAGAGCAATATTGGTCGTAAGTCTTACGGATAAACTCAATTACAGGTACCATCTCAGCACCTAATATAACGGTGCAGGATTCTGAGGCTACATCACCGACCACCTCATCAATAGCATATTCAATGCCTAGAAATAAAACAAATCCTTTAGCTGCTATATCTACCATAGAATTTTTCTTCAACCCTATGAACTTCAAGAGAGTGGCAAAACAAGCTAAGTGGTGTGGTGCTCAGCTGTAACTTTTTGCCAAGCAATTTGCCTATATGGTAGACAAGAGGATTAAGGCAGCACTGGAGCACTTTCTATCCTTTACCGGTCTAATTTATGAATTAGAAAATCATTTCAATACACTGGTAAGAGAAATGTTGGGCTCATACCTTGCATAATTTAGAGCAACCCCAGACAAGGTAAAGGTGGATATTGGAGTATTACAACAACACCAACTTATGGTGTTGGCAGATCCAGCTATTGATAAGTCAGAGGGTGAAATCCCATTTCTTGATCTCATGAGGGAAAATATAAAGAAAAAAAAAGGGTGAAAATAAAAGGTACAGGTAAGAGAGAAAGGCCTGATAGTGATGAAAAAGAAAAGAAGAGAAGAGGAAAAGAAAGAAGGCTGAAAAAGAAGAGACAAGGAAGGTGATAATTAAGTCACTAACTGACAATGAAAAATGGGAGGAGGACCTGGGAGAGATAGTCATTGGTGCCTCAACTATTAGGCCTCCAACAACTATTAGACCAAATATGTCTGAATGGGGGGGGACTCCCAATGGAGATTGGGCAGCTGAGGATACAGCAGCAGGGTTAGAGACCCATGATTCCCGTGCTTGATCTACTAAAGGTATAACATAACCCTTAGTTCAGTTTTCCTTTGATTTTTAGTTGAGGGTGTAAGGTGAGTTGTTGTTGTAACATTTTGTAGTTGACTAGGAGAAATACAAGTACTTGTGGCAATTAACGCAGTTTTGTTATTTTATGAACACCTCTCAAATGGTCTAATTCTTTAACTATATGATTAGCATCATCTTTGTATGGTATTAGTTCTAGTAACTTTATAACCATTGCTAAACAATTACATGAACCGGATAAGTAGTAACTTATAATATACTTATGTGCCAAATGCGTGTGAGACTTTACTTATCTTCTTTTGTATATTAGATTTAGAACTTGCCAGGTTAGTCTTACCTCGGTTGAAGGATAGGGTTTAGGAAAGGATCATACGTCGTCTTGATATTAGCCCACTTTAGCCTAAATGACCTCCCTATAAGCATAATATCTCTTGATTCCTATTTTGAGCCTGAATAGCCTATTTATTTTATGATACCTATCACCATCCTATTTTTATATCATAATGAACCTATTTTGGCCCTGGTCCTCCTTGGACACAGTGCACCTTTACTTATGTAAATGGCTTAAGTTGAGGGTGGCTATCATAGGGGTGCATGATGTAAAATGAGTATGAACAAAGGTAGAATAAAAGAAAAAATTAAAAGCTGGGTGCAGTGGAAAAGAGCAAAAAAAGAAAAGTTGTGAAAAAAGTGATTGTAGAAAAGAACCGCACCCATCCTGAATAAGTGTAATCAAGAAAAGAGAAGAATAGAAAAAGGCTAATGAGTTAAACCCCAAAAGCTAGTGCAGTGTCAAGGAGGCTTAGTCACTTTTAATATCATTGAGTATCATACCAGCCCCTAGCCTATATTACAAGCTAAGAGAAGACCTATAGTGATCCTAGCTAAACTGTCTAAAAGTCATAGTAATGAAAATAAGGGCAAGCCTATGGTATTCAGCATACATTGATTGGAAATTCATTCTAAGAGTGAGTGTCTTATGATTGTACCCATGGGTACATATGTGATTTCTAATATAAGTGCAATGGAACTTCATTGTACTGAGGGTGCACTGGTTATGTTGCTAGTTGTAAACTTATTTAGATAGTATAAGTTTGATACATGCATGGTTGTTGTTGTTTATTTAATGCCATATCTTGATTCATGTGTGTCACGCTGTTTCTCTTCAATAACATACAAAGTTGTTTGTAAATTGATTGACCTTAGAGATGGTGAAGATGTTTTGAGATAATATAGATGGTTGACTGCTGAATGTACTTTGTATTCTCTTAGTTCTGTTTTAGTTGCTTGAGGACAAGCAATTATTTTAAGTTGAGGGTGTTAATGTGTGAGCATAATCTAACACATTTGAGGAGTTTAACTAAGAATAATTGAATAGTCTTAAGCAACTTTTCTTATTTTTGATTGTTTTATCTTTTATTTTACAGTGGAAGTCATGAAGAAAGAGAACAAACAATGATGGAAGTAAAAGAGTTGAAATCTGAAGAAAATAGAAGAGAAGTGTGGATGGCGACATTTTTGATAAGTCATCAGCACTCTGATAGGTTATCAACTTTATCGTCAGCCTTAAACAAAGAATGAGAATTAGTTGGAAGGAGTGACAACGACATGTGATAAGCTATCAGCCTTGTGATAAGCCATCGAAGTTGCCGTCAGCCTTAGACTAAACATTGGAGCTGAGGTGGTGAAGTGACGACATTTTCTGATATGTCATCACAGTTTTGATAAGACATTTGGATTCACCGTCATTCGTAAGAGGAAATTTTTAAATTGAAGAGGATATGACGACATCCTTGATAAGTCGTCACCCTCCTGATAAGGCGCCACACATGTCATTACCTAATCCGAGAAGAACACTAAACTCTATCATTTTGTTTCCATAATTAGGGTAAACTATTTAAAGATTTGTTTAGGGTTTTCTTGGGGCTGGTACTTGACATTTGGAACCTATTTTGGAACATACGTATTTTGTTATTTTCTCTCTAGTTTCTTGGCTTGAACAAAACAATTATATTTGAAGAGATTATCATCAATATTTTGGGATTTCTACTTTTATATAATCTGAGAAAAACTTGTTGCTATTCATCATACTATAATTTCATCTTTCAAATTATGAATTCATATTGTTGTATCGATGAGTACATTATGAGTGGCTAAATCACTTTAACTCAAATTATGGGATCTATGGGTTAGGTCTTGGTAAGTTGCTAAGTGTTCAAGATTCTAAAGGTCATAGGACTCCTTGATAATTCTGACGTTTTAATTATTGTCTATTAGTTGCAAACGATAGATTGTACCTGCTTTGAATTGCTTGAGTAAGAAATCAACAACAGTTGGAAGTGAATTATTGACAGGTACTTGGAAGCTACCAACCTTCCATTTAATAATTGACATTTTAACAAGGTTAATTAACTTGAGGTGAAGTCTGGTCAGTGAATATGAACTCCCTAAGTCGATAAAGACAATTTGTTGTTCCTACCGAACGTCAGAATCTTCAATCACTATTAGCATCTGTCAAGTACCAAAACCCATAGTGAACATACATTTTCCATACACTCTTGATTACAAGCACTAAAAATAAAGTGACCAACAATTATTTGTTAAATTCTCATAACCCCCAATTTACCGGAAACTACTAACAATTAGTTGATTAACTTGCATACAACTCAGATTCACACCATATTTCCTATGGGGATTCGACGCCAACCTAGTTGGGTTATATTTTTACAATTATCTCTTACATTATCACATGAGAGGTGTAGTCTGAGCATTATCAGTAGTCAATCATTGAGATAACGATTATGTCCATGAGCAGCTAAAACCTTTTTTTCAAAGTTAAGGCGAAAAATATAAGTATGATTGTTATGAATTGATTTGTTTTGGTTTTTAATAATATCTTATTATTTATTTATACTTTATAACACTATTTTAGGGATTCTTAACCCCTATAATACATTCATAATCATCTTGTAAACCTGAGAGGAGGAACAAGTGCATATAATGTAGGATAGATAGAATAGGATTGTAATCTTCTAATGGAATGGAGTTATAATTTGAATTTAGGATAGGAATATACCTAAGTTTCATATTTGATTCACTCATAGTATTAATACAAATGAATTTAACTTAATTGTTGCATCCCGGCTCAACGATGTAGTTGTAAGAATAAGTTAGATAGTTGTAAGGTTATGTCCATGAGGAGCTAAAACACCTTTTTCGGGGTTAAGGATAAAAACATGAGTATTATTTTTATGAATTTATTTGGTTTTGTTGTCTATTTATACTTTTTAGCTCTATTTTAAGGATTTTCGACCCTTAGAATACATGCAAACTTATCTTGTGAACCTGAGAGGAGGAACAAGAGAATAGAACGTGGGATAGATAGAAAAAGATTGTAATCTTCTAATTGAATGATGTTACAATTTACATTAGGATTGTAATATACCCTAAGTTACCTATTTGGTTCACTAACGGTATGAAATATCAATGCATTTAACTTTGTTCTTGCTAACCCACTCAACTATGTAGTTGTGGGGCTCAGTTAGATAGGTGATTAGAGGCTAGAAAGATCATGATCACAAAATAAACCTCATGAATCAACAAACAAGATAATAAACCTAACTAATGAAGTTCTATTGAGTTGTATGATTTTTAGCCGAGCCTTAACCTTGGGTTTCTCCCCATTACTATAAAAAACCTTTACATAATCGCATTGTTTAGTTTACTCTTAGTTGTAACTTTCAAACTCTTTCGATTACGATGTCCCTTGGTTAATCATAATAGTAAACTATAATTATATAGTTGTCAACACAATTCTCTAATGGATCGATACTTGGCTCATAAAAGTCTACTATATTACTTGGTGAGGCCGGGTATACTTGCTTGTGTGCTTGGACGCAAAAGGGACAACCAATTAGTAAATTGGCATATGTTGTGAAGACTTTTTCCATTGTTACGGGCAAGTCTATGTGCAAAAATTCATGTTAAGGAATTTTCCAAATAAAGAGTTAGAAAGTTTAAGCTAGGTTAGTCTTGGATAAAATCTTTGTGTGGTATAGTATAGGGTAATCTTGGAATGGTTAGTTAAAGGTTATATAATTTAAGGTGATTATATGATAGAAAAGATGATAAAGAATTTCTAGTATCTCTCTAAAGTAAATTTGGGTGAGTATAACTCTTGCTATCAAACTTCAAGTAAAGAGGTTGGTTTTGGTGTCCAAATTTGAGCGTTTGATGCAAAACTGGCAAAACTAGTAGAAATCATGAGTTTCTACCTTACTTAACCTGCTAAAATATATGGCAAGATGATACTACTATGCTACTATAGTGAAAATTTTCCCATTATTGTGGGAGTCACCTTTGGTCAATCCCGCCATAGCAGGCGAATCGACCATAGCAAAGTTGCTATTGAGGGATTAGGCTGCTAAAGAAGGATGTATGTTAATTAATATAGAAAATATCCCCAAAAAGGTATTATTTTTCCACATTTTTGTAGGGATTATTGTGTCAATTAGGGGTGAATTCCTCCAACTTTCCTTCAAAATTCTTTGTAAAGGAAAGTTAATCCATTCCATTAACTAGTTTTACAATTATTAACTCCTAGAATCATGAGTTTTCGGGGTTTGGGAGGATTTAACTTGGCCTAACTAACTTTTATAGGGTAATTAGGTTAATTTAGTAAAAAAAACCTTGGGTTTTGGTTTGAAGTTATTTAACTACCCTTACATAACTACAATTCACTATTGTAACCATGAAATTGGTAGGATTAAGGTAGAATAATGATATAAAACCATATAATGGGAGGAGTAATCAATAACTTGACCTTGAAAGTTATGGGATTGGGTGTAATAGATGCATTTACTAGGTCAGTATGTGAATTGTAATCATGTGATCTTTTCTAGACCATAACCAAGAAAAAATTGCATGAAAAGAAAAGGATCAAGTTAACTAGATTGGTGCAAGCTTAGATTAAGGTAGGTGATAGTTTAACAAAGATGGGTGCTTGATTATCTCCTTATATATGGCTGAAATCTCATATGCCTAGAGCAAAAATTCATCCAACTCACTTACCTTGCTTAGCCTTAAATTTTCTGCCTCATGCCATCCAAAATTTTGCTTTTTCAACGCCCAAAGTATTTTATGTTCCAACTTAACCGGTAAGTGACAAGATTTTCCATAAAAAATATGATATGAAGATTCACCTATCATAGTTTTATAAGCTTTCCAGTAGACCCACAATGCATTATCTAGCTTCCTAGACCAGTCAGTCCTACTGGCATTCAGAGTCTTTGCTAATATGGACTTTATTTAACTATTAAAGATTTCCACTTTCCCGCTGGTCTGTGGATGGTAGGGTGCTGAAACCCTATTCCTCACACCATATCTATCAAGTAGATCCTTGAATAATCAATTGTAGCAGTGACAACCACCGTCTCTAATAATTGCTCATGGGGTGCAAAATCTGGGAAAGATGTTTCTCTTCAAAAAAATAGAGACACTTTTGCCTTAATTGTTCAAAAGTTCAACTGCCTCCAACCATTTTGATGCATAGTCAACTGAAAAAAAGAATGTACCTCATGCCATATGATCTCACAAATAGACCCATGAAATCAATCCCCCACTTAAAAAATAAGTACAACTTTAAGATTAGTGGCATAGGGAGTTCATGGAATCACGAAATATTGCCTTGATGCTGGCATTATTCATAGGCTTATGCAAAATCATGAGCATCTTTGTAGATTGTAGGCCAAGATAACCCATAATGTATAATCTTATGAACTGTCCGTGTAACATTATGATGACCCCCAACTGGTGATAAATGACAAGCCTTTATAATGCTCTTCATCTCCACATCTGTTATACATCTCTGAATCACTCCATCAGCATAAACTCTGAATAGTTATGGATTATCCCAAAAGACTCCTTACCTCATGCATAAATCTCTATCGCTGCTGGAAGGATAAATTTTCTAATACAAGATCACTTGCCAAGTAGTTGGTAAAATTAGCAAATCAGTAAATCAGATCATGGGATGCTGCCAGCACATGCTCATCTATAAAATAATCATCTATCTCAAGATCATTCCTTAGTTTTTGGATTGTCTCTTCTTTAAGTCTGGATAAGTGGACCGCAACTTGATTCTCTTTCCCTTTTCAATCCTTCACCATAAAATTAAACTCTTTTAGAAAGAGTACCAAATGAATCACTCAAAGTTTTGCATCTTTATTCATTATCAAGTACCTTAATTCTACATAGTCATTATGAACAGTCGCCTTGGTCCTGATTAAGTAGGACCTAAATTTCTCAAAATTGAAAACCACTGCAAGTAGCTCCTACTCAGTAATCATGTAATTTTCTTCTGTGGGGTTTAGGGCTTTGCTTGCATAATAAATAGGATGCAAGATCCTCTATCTTCTTTAGCGAAGGATAGCACCCAAATCTACTTTGGTTGCACCACATATTAGTCAAAAGGTACAGACTAGTTTGGTGAAACAATAATAGGCGTTCAAATCAACTTCTCCTTTGGTATTTGAAACCTTTGAGATACTCATAATCAAACAAAAATTGCACCTCCTTCAATAAAAGTTTGCATAGTGGGGCTTTAATTTAAGAGAATTCCTTGATGAATCTTTTATAGAAATTAGTGTGACCCAAAATACATTGTATACCTTTAACTGATACTAGTGGAGGTAATTTCTCAATCATTTCTATCTTTTCTTTGTCTACCTCAATGCCATGTTTGGAGATCTTATGACCTAAAACTATACCTTAACTCACCATGAAGTGACATTTTTTCCAATTTAGCACCAAATTGCATTTTCACATCTTAGCAGTGTACTGGATAGATGTGCTAGGCAACCATCCAAAGAATATCTGACTAGTGAGAAGTCATCCATGAATAATTTGATCGTGTCTTCCACCATGTCAGAGAATATAGACATTATATATCTCTAAAAAGTGGCAGGTGCATTGCAAAGTCCGAACGTTATCCTCTTGAATACAAAGGTTCCATATAGGCAAGTGAAGGTAGTCTTTTCTTGATCTAAAGGAGAAATCATGAATTGGTTGTATCCTAAGTACCCATTAAAAAAATAATACCAATCCCTGCCAGTAAGTCTGTCCAGTATCTGATCTATGAATGGCATCTAAAAGAGGTCTTTTTGAGTCCACTTGTTTAGCTTTCTATAATCCATGCATACGCTTTATCCAATAATTGTCTGTCTTGGTACTAACTCATTCATTTCATTTGGAACCACTGTGATTCCCCTTTTCTTTGGTACACATTGAATTGAGCTAACCCACCTACTATCTAGAATAGGTAAAACCACATCAATGTCTAACTATTTAATTATCTCCTTCCTTATCACATCTTGAATAAGAGGGTCTAGTCGTCTCTGATGCTCAATAATGTGTATGATGTCTGGATCAAGTTGTATATTATGTGTACATATAAAAAGTGGGATTCCCATAATATCAGTAATGGTATATGTAATAGCCTTATTAAAGGATTGAAGACCTTTAATTCCAATACCAATGGTTCTTTAATCTATGGTCTCGCGGGAGGTGTGGCTCTAGTCTTAAAATACAAGATCGAGCTTCTTAGGGGGCTACTTGTAAGAGACCATTCCATGTAGAGCATGGACCATCTCATCATAGTTATCTAATCCATAATTCTCAATGTTTATGATTACAATGGATAAGGCTTTTTCCCCTTATATTTCCTAAATAAACACCTCAACTGTGATCAAGTCATTTTCCACTGCATCAATCACTGCCATAACTCGCATATCATTTTGTTCTTGTACTTTCATGAATATATTAAAAACAATTTACTTGTTTTTCCTTATGAAGGTGAGCTCTTCAAAGTCAATATCAATAAATACCCTGCCAGTAGCTAGGAAGGGTCTACCCAATATGATTGGAGAATAGGTATCCACTTTGCAATCTAGAATCATAAAATCTGTCAAATAATTGAATGATACAACTTTGACTTCCACGTTATGCATGATACCTATTGGATCCTTTACTGATTATTCCATCATCAAAACCTTACTAAGGTAGGTTGTAGTTCACCTAACTCCAAGACTTTGTATATAACCAATGGAATGATATTTAATCCTACTCCAGTATCACATAGGGCCTGACTAATCTCATATAGTCCAAAAGAACATGGGATGTTGACTGCACCTGGATCTCCTTTCTTTTCAACCAAAGATGTCTACATACTTGAGCTAATTTTATTGAATATATTTTGGAGCTCTTCACTAATTAAGTCATTATCACCATCACTATTAAAATTATCATTCGTACAGCTCGGTTTCTCAAACCTTGCCTTTGATAGTTTTTTTTCATCACCATCCTTTTTTGTTGCATATCTGTTATATGCAAATAGTGATCTTTAGGTGAAGAGTCATTCCAAGTATCAATGTCTATATAGTGAACAAGTGTTAGAGCGATTTATACATTATCTTCAAGTACTACCACTGACTGTATCTCTACTAAAGTGATAGATATTCTCCCATACTGCTGCTCCAACTGCTTGATAGTAGTTTCATGTGACTCAACCTTTTTGGCTAATCCAGAAATTTCAATAGTAACTTCATTCAAGAAAGATACTTGACTCTTTTGACCCTTCATCAACATAGTTAACATCTCTTCTATTTTAGACTCTGCCTCTAGTCTACTATGTGAAATATTCTTATATATCTTGTCATGATAGTTCCAACCTTGATTCACTTGACCTTGGGATTGGTAACTCACCAACTGAAGATCCATACATTTTTCCTCCTTAGAGACCCGCACTTCATACACTTTTGAAGAATTCATGGTTGCAAATTGCTTGACCAACTCACTATTTTCTATCCATAATAGTGAAATATACTGGGCTACAACATCCTTAGATACTCTCTATGTACTGGAAACTCCAATTTCATAAATATCGAAACCTTTCTTAACCTCCTGAGTTTTCCATCCCCAGTTAGTTAATGAGATCTGATCCATCATACTCAAATCTATCTTTCATCATAATCTAATGAAGGCTCCTCTAGAAATAGTGTCTACCATCATTACTTTTGAGTGGGAAGCCATAGTTCTACAGAATATCTTTGATAACCTTGTCCCTAATTTTTGGTGGTTGGGTACCATACTTAGTCTCTTCTAGAATCCGAATAATGAATCATACATAAACTCAAACTTTAGCTACCTAAAATTGTAAATCTTGTCCTTGAGTTGTAATGCCCTGGATGTAGGAAAGACATGTTCAAGAACTATCTACGTAGCTTTTTCCATGCAGCACTAGTTCATCTTTGCAGTTCCCTAAGCTATAAAAATGCTTCTCCAGTAAACGAGAAAGAAAAAAGCCTTAATCTTAGTGCCTCATGATCTACCATTGGTATGGTGTATGAAGTGTATATCTCAATGAAATTTGCCAAGTACATGTTTGCATCATCTATTGGAAGCCATAAAAACACACCCTTTAAGTAAATGAGATAAATCATAGCACTAGAGATATTGAATATCACATTAGAAGACAAGGCAAGAGGGATAATAGCTCTTACATCAGCCATCTCATCATACCACAAATATTCTTTATCATTAATATATGTCTGAATAAACTGACATGTTGGTATCACTTTAAGTTGGATTATGGTCTGATTTCCATCGAGCTCTACTCAGCAGCCTACTGTCTGTCTCTCATTAACATGCTAAACTGTCTTTAGGGAGATTGCCCCTTGTTGATTCTGACATCCGACTATGTGGTTGTAGGATTTTCTCTGAAATTTGCAGGATTAAGGGATTACCTCTACTCTGTGTTCTAGGCATACACTATCATACGCCAAACTAAGAACCATAAAAAAAACTAAAAACAACAACAACATCAACCCATAAATCAACACCATGTTCCCTGTTAATAGCGTCAGTTTGCTCTTAATGATGTCTAAGCAAAACCTCCTTTTAGATAATGATACAATCTCTATCAAGATAGAGTAAGACAACTAAGGTTGGGGTTGAATCCCAAGGGAACAAGTGGTTTGCAGTTATCAACATTTGTAGTCTACAAGAAAGATTCAAAAGTAAATAGGGATTTTTTTGTAATAATTTCGAGCAAGTAACAATATTAAATCTGGTAAAAATCAATTATGGGTGTACACTAGGACTGTGTTCCCTCTGGAATCTCAGCTACATAGGTTTATATGTGTTATTGAACCTACTCAATACCTTGCAGAACTGATAAGTTATGTACCCCCTACAATTTTTTAGACGAGTAGGAAGATTTCACCCTTTCCCTATTGAGTCTCAAAGTATCATACTAATAAACCGTACTATGGTTCCAGTTAACTATTACCTTTTAAGATTCAAGTCATTATATGAAGGATAATAGACATTCATATATATCGTTGTGCTGCAATGGATTGGCTATTAACTCCCCAAATTGTTGTTGTCTTTATCTTTTCCTAGTTACTACCCTTTTGTTTGAGCATGTAGTAATATCTAGGCGGGATCCTAATGTTTAAAATTGCTGATATAACTATTATAATAAAGATAAAGCAATGCATACCATAGGTATTAGTTTCTTATAAATAATCACACTTCCCCTACTTTGTCAATTTGCCAGGGTTTCCAAAACCCTAGCTATAGGTTTTAGCCACTCATGATTGTGAAAAAATCAATAACATTCATACTGGAAAGAAAAGCTAAAATCACAATGATAAGATGAAAGAAAACCTACAACCATAAATTAAATAATCAAGCAAAGTCAATACAATGGAATCCCAAGATTGAAGATGGATCTTGAAATTAAAATACGTTTCTAAATAATAAAAGTGTCTTTTTTTATATATTTTAGATATATCTTACTAAAAAGTACATAAAGGGTATTTATAATTCAAGAAAAAACCCTAAAAACTAAGCTTGAATGAAATAGGAGAAAATGAGATCGATCACCACCTGCTTCCGGTACCAGCGGTTAGGCAGCATATATGTACTACTATGGCCCAGGCATAGGGCACAGGTAGTGGGCGCAGGTAGAAAGATAAAAAATACTATAATGTTTAGCTCTTGGGATTTTTACTTTATGTTACCTTCTTTGTGTACATACGGCCCGTAGGTCCTTCTTGTGACCACATGTTGACTTGGTAGGTGCAGGGAGTAAGTTTTTTACCTCTTCGTTGAGTCTCAAACATGCTTTAATCACAATCAAGCTGAAAAACATCCCTATCGACCATAGTTACTCCAAAAGTAACCAAAAGCATCTTTTCTTACCTTTTTCATAAACTTATCATTCAAAATGTGATTTCCTACAAAAACATACCCAAAATAGATCAAATCTAACAAAAATCCCTTAAAAACTTACATATTTTCCTCCTTTTGAGCATAAAAAGTGTTATATTTCTATAGCACATCATACTTCATGGTGAAAAAAGGAATAGTTCAAAGGAAAAAGATCTTGAAACATGGTATTGTGGTGGACAGAGCAATTATTGAGGTAATTGAAAAATTGCCACTGATAGTATCAGTTATAGGCATACGAAGATTTTTGGGTCATCCAGGAATTTATAGGTGGTTCATCAAGGAGTTCTTTAAATGTTCAAATCCTCTATACAATTCTTTAAAGAAAGAGATAAAATTTGTGTTTGATGATACTTTTCTCAGGGCTTTCACATGCCTAAATGGGAGATTAGTTTTGGCACCTATTATTGTGTCTTCGGACATGTCTGCACTTTTTGAAGTCATAATTGATGCAAGTAGAGTGGGGTGGGTGTTTTCTAAGTCCAAAGATGAGAAAATATCTTACATCCCATCTACTATGCTAACAAGGCATTAAAACCTACATAGAAAAATTATACAATTGCAGAACAAGAGACAATTATGGTAGTTTTTGCTTCTTATTTGATTAGGACTAAGGTCATAGTTTATACTTACCATGCATCCTTTAGATACTTGATATCAAATAAATATACAAAAACCAATATTTACTTATTGAGTTCTCACACTATAAGAGTTTGATTTTAGAGTAAAGGACCAAAAAGAAAAAAAAATCAGGTTGTATATCACTTATCCGGAATTGAGGAGAAGACAATGCATAAATGAGGGGATGATCTTGTGATATATTATTCTTTTCAGATAGGTGAGCATTGACGACATCTCAAGACTTAATTCCCAAATTAACTTGTTTTGCCCACTATTTGGCAAATGATCTTATTCCATAAGACCTTTCCTTCCAGCAATGAAGATGATTTATGCATGGGTTAATGAAGTTATTTTTGAATGGTCATATCAATTTAGGATTTATGTTGATGGTGTGATTTAGAGATGCATCCCAAAGTTAGAGATGATGAGCATTATAAAAGCTTGTCATTCATCACTAGTTAGGGGTCACTAAGTGGTATATGAACAGCCTAGAAAATTCTGTTGTGTGGGTTTAATTGGCCTGTAATTTATAAGGATGCTCATGATTTTGCGTTATCCTATGGCCAATGTCAGTATCAAGGAAATATTCCATGTTGCTATGATCTTTCTATGATACCTATTCTTGAGTTAGAGTTATCTAATATATGGGGGATCAATTTAATGGGCCCATTTGTGAGCTCTTATAGGATGAGAGATATTTTGGAAGTCGTTGATAATGTGTCAAAATGGGTGGACACAATTGCACTTCCAGACATTGAAGGTAAAACTTTCACTGCCTTTTGAAGAAAAATATATTTTCTCAATTTGGCACTCCACATGCAATTACTAGTGATAGTGGGTCTCATTTTTGCAATATCATGTTTAAAACCCTGCTTGATAGATATGGTGTAAGGCATAAGGTGGAAAAACCTTACCATCCTCAGACAAATGGCCAAGTTGAGTTCTCCAATAAAGAAATAAAGTCCATCTTGGCAAAAACTGTGAATGCCAACAAGGTTGACTGGTTGAGAAATTAGATGATGCTTTGTAGGCCTATTAAAAAGCCTACAAGCCCCCCCTCTCATAGTTGTCTCCCTATATCAGTTTGTATACGGAAAGGCATGCTATTTATTAGTTGAGATTTCAGGCAGTATAGGCATGGAAAAGGCTAAATTTTGAGTGGCGTGATGCTGCAAACTTGAGGTTGAACAAGGTGGATGAGTTGGATGTATTTTGACTTTGTGCTTATGAGAGATCGTCCATATACAAAGAAAGAATGAAGTTGTATCATGACAGAAAAATGGCAAAAAAAGTATTTAAACCTGGTGATTTTTTGTTGTTCTATAATTCAAGACTTTGCTTTTGTCCTAGCAAGCTAAAATCTAGGTGGAATGGACCATTCACTAGTGTTTAGGTATTCCAACATGGTGCTATAGAAATAAATCATAATAGTGAAATATCGTTCAAGGTAAATAGGCAACGAGTAAAGCAATACATGGGAGACCTGGAGGAAGTAAAATTCTTTGTTGATATAGACCTTGAAAAAGTGTGAGTAGCCAAGGGAACAGAGTGGTGTTGTGACAGTCAATCAGACGCTAGTTGGGAGGCAACTCAAAGTTCATGGATGCCTAATATTCCCCAAGTATGTTCTTATTCTATTTTGTTTTATATTATTTTAGCGCATTTGGGACACTGTGCAGTTTTTAATTGGGGGTGGGGCATACCATTACCACCTTGGATTTTTGTTGCTGTATTTTTATCTACCGTCACAGTATAGTTGTAAAATAGACATGTCTAGGTTAACATTTGTGTCATATTGTGTTTTGTTTTGTATTGTGTTATGTTTTGTGTAATTAGAAGGTTGTTAAGTATTTAGGACAGCTGTCATGTTTTTTGATTGACTTTTGAGAAAAATGATGGCCCTCCAAAATTATGTTTTAGAATTGTGTGAATAAATATATGTGTGAACATTGTGGATCTTGTTATGTAATTAGGATTAAGGACATGATAATTACTTGCTAACAATTGCATGAACTACACAAGTAGTAGCTTGTAAAATTGACTATGTACTATATGTGTGTGAAATGCTACTTAGTTCTCTTTGTGTGTCAATTCAGAACTTGCTCGATTAATCTAGCCTTGGTTGTAGGACAGTCGGTTAGGAAAGTATCATAGGTTATTTTTTATTTTAGTCCACTATTATCCTAAATGACCTTACTTATGTGTAATAGTATCCCTTTCTCCCTATTTTGAGCCTTATAACTTGTTTTTCTTGTTTAACCTATCACCTTCCTATTTGTGTTGCTATCACTTATTTTGGCTCTTTCTCCTTAGACATTGTGTATCTCAACTCAAAAAAACCGTATAAGTTGAGTGTGGCTATCATAGGGTTATGTGATGTAAGGTGGGTATGTAGAGGGGTAAAATAAGAGAAAAGGTTAGTAGGTCTGGGTCTAGTAGCAAAAGAAAAGAAAACAAAAATTATGAAAAAGTGAAAAAAAAAGCAATAAAAGACTACACCTAACTTAAATGGGGAATAAAGTATAAAAAGAGAGAAATAAGGGTGAAATAAAAAGAAATATGGTAAATAAGTGAACCACAGAGTTAGTATGGTCCAAAGGAGACTTAGTCACTTGATATCAATATGTACTATACCATCCCCCTAAGCCTATGTTACAAGCCGAGAAAAGTCCTATTGTGATCCTAACTTGACTATATGAAAATTAATGTAAAGAATATAAGGGCAAGCCTATGGTATTTAATGAACGTTGATTGGAACTTGTCTTTTGAGTGTGAGTGTCTCTTAACTATACCTGCATTGAGATGCATTATTTCATTGCAGTGAGTTACACTTTTTTTGTTGTGAGGACACATGAGTTATGTCACTAGCCTCTTACGTGTTTGGGTAGTGTAACTTGTACATATGCATGATTGTTTCTTACTAATGTAATTTCATACCTTGATCCCATTGTGTCAAATTATTGTGCTTCGTGTTTCTGTACAGTTAGTTTTTAAAAATTGAGATAGAAAGGGATATTATAGTTTGAGCTTAAAGTGTGATTAATTGCCTTGAATAGCTTAGATTCTCCTAGTTAAGCGTCGTTTTTTCTTTATTGTGTTTTTTTTGCCAGAGTACATTCAAAAATTCTATGTTGATGTTGTTGATGTGCTATAGAAATATAGTACTTTCGACACATAAAATAAGGAAAATATCCAAGTTTCTTAGGTTGTTTTGTTAGTTATGATGCATTTTGGGTATGTTTTGCACAACACTAGATTATGGATGCTAAAATTGTGAAAAAGATGAAAAATGGAGTTTTTTGGCTACTTACTTGATTAATTTTGGGCAGTCATGACACTTTACAAATGTACGTGACAATAGTATGTGATTAAAGATGATGATTTAAAGCGTTGTAGCAAGTATTGAAAGGCCTGGCACATACCTATGTCTACATGTACACCGCATATAGCACATATGATCTGTATAAGACTATGGTAAGTATTAGAATTGAGATCCAGAGTGTGAACAGAGTTGAAAAAGACTTTCGACACTTACCTATGTCAACATGGGGATTGCATATACTACATATGGACTGCATGTGGGAGTGGTAATTACCAAAAGTCCAAAATCCCAAGTGCAGAAGCAGAAGGAATTTCTTGTGGCATTTGTAGATGTCTACGTGCGTCCAGCCTTAGGCTACATGTGGCAGTTGTGCCCAAGGCCGACCACATATGGATACAGATAAGCGGCCATCAATTTTTTGTTCTTTTTCGTTCGGGCTTTGAATTTAGGATTTCCTCATGTACTATAAATATCCCTTATGTGTTTTTTATTAGAAGTTACACACTTTTAATACTTACAATAAATTTTGATTCCGAGATTAGAGTTTGGTCTTAGAATCTCTTGTATTGATTTTGGTTAATTAATTTAGTTAAAGTTTTGGGTTCTTGTGATTATAGTGATTTCATCTTTGTAAGGCCCCATAAGATCCTAGCTCAATTCAGCTCACCATTGTATGTAAAAGGGGTCAATTAGTTAGAAAATTTCACTAAGTGCTAGGACTTACTCATTTCTAAGGCGCTAAATTTTGATGATTTTATTTTTGACCTTCCCAATATCAAAAAGATAACTTTTAAGTTGATTCAAGATTGGGTTTGTAGATAAAACATCTTGGATAAGTTTTGGAATTTTTGGAAGAGCGTAAGGGCACGTTTAGAGGCACAAAATAGTAGATCCCCCAGAATGGGCCCGCGGTGTAGAGAATAGACTTTCGATCTAGATCCCACTGTGCCCAGCTCATTGCCCACCCCTTAGATTTAACCTTTTAGTCATATTTTTCCAAGGGAATTTAGGTCTTTTCCTTTTACCCATTTGGTAAATAACATGGGATTTAGAGTCCTAAAAGTATAATTTTCTATCCTATTTCACAAAATCCTCTATAAAAAAAGGTATCCTCTCTCCAGAACAAACCCTAGCCTCCTTAAAAGTATCAAGGAAATTCAAGCTTAGTTTTCAAGAAAAATCATCAAGAACCTTCAGAAAATCATCAATTAAGGTATGTGTGATGTTCATTCCGGGGTCCTTTTCACCAATTGAGACCAAGAATCTATTTTTTTAATGATTTAAGTTATTGGTTTACATAATACTATGAATTATCTCCATTAAACTCTTATTAATTTCGATCATGTATTATCTTCCCAAGAGTTTTGATAGAAAGAGCCTTTACACATTTGAAAGTTGAAATATGCTCATTAATATCTTGGTAATTTGATTTCATGTCATGATTACAATTATTTTCTTGCAAGATAGGTTATAGTATGTTTTAAATGTTGTAGTTTCCATACCTTGTTCATGAAATTAAGAATAAATTCTCAGCTTGTAATTTTGTCATATGATCGTGTTATCTCATCATGTTTAAAAGCATCCCTATGTTGAAGTATTGATCTCCATGTGTTTGATAAAATGCCAAAGTGATAGTTTCGAAGTAATGATATCCTATCATGGTTGTCAAAGCTTCCATGTCATTATTGATATTTTCATTGAGTCTTAGAGGGTTAGGAATACCCAAAAACTTAGCCTCTTACTTAGTCTCAGTATTGTCAGTATGGTTTCGAATATGTATGAGCATAATTAGTTCAGTTAGTTATCATATCAATCAAAATTAGATCAGGGCAGTAATCCGAGTAAGTTTAGTTGGGATTAAGATTTAGCATTAGGTGACTGAAGGACGATGGATTCCCCATCTATTAGGTCATTAGTAGCAATCCCTGTATTCTAAAACTATATACCAAACATGGGTTATGAGGAGTCACCCGTCAGTTTAGGATTGACTACCTCCTAGGGGTCATCTATTAGTTTAGATTAACTCCGCCCAGGGATCACCCGACAGCTTAGGATTGATATCGTGGTTCTTCAGTAGCTTAGTTGATCCACATAACCATTGTTAGTACCCGAGGTATGGCACTAACACCCTTCCAACTGAGGTCATAGATTGGACCCTAATTAGTTTAGAATGGGGTATGTTGGTTAGATGATACCTCCCATGATTTCAGTCTCAGTTTAATATTCAGTATAAAATTCATTTTCAAGTTTGCATTGACCATAGCATATAGTTATCAGTTACTCAGTTATTATATTTCTACATTTTAGTTTACAGACTATTTCAAAATTATTTTATGTGCTTGGTCATGCATTATTAAATTTTATAGATTTTACGTATTTTATGCATCGGTCATCTCATACTATTTAGTCAACATTACTTCATGCACATAAGCCTATGCATTTTAGCCTAACCTTATCTTGCATACTAGTACATTCAAAGTACTAACCGCATACTCATTTTTTGTGCTATGATTTTTAATATCATAGGTTTAGGCGCACAGTTTCCTGATCATGCTTAGACAGTTCATCTTATCTATAGCAGCAGTAGTGGTGAGTCCTTATGTTTCGAGGACCTATTATATTTCTTTCAGTATTTCCTTTTAGTTAATCAGACGGATTTAGTTGGGGTCTTGTCCTATCAACTCCTCAGTCAGTTTAAAGGTTTTCAAACACTTAAGACAGTCAGTTGGTTTGTAAGTCCTATCAGTCAGATTTCAATATTTCTGCATATATTCCAGTTTTGTGGATTTAGTTGTATTGTTTTTAGAACTTAAAACCTTGTTGAGTTTTTTAATTAATTTCTGCACATGTCATTATTATCAGTTTTATTCAGCGGTCATAGTAAGTACTAGCTCATGGGTTAGCTTGTGGTCACTTGTATTCGTAAGCACCATGTGGAATCCATAGGTTGGTCCTGGGGTTTTACAAACTTGGTATTAGAGCCTAAGGTTTTAAAGTCTCCTAGGGAGTCTAAAAGTTTCATTGAGTAGAGTCTTATGCATGGGTGTCAAGTACTCCACACTAATAGACAGGAGTCTATAAGATATTTTAGGAAATGTTTCCCTTCTTTCAATGTTTATGTTGTTCGAAAGAGCATGAGATAAATTTGAACTTCCTTTATTATTCATTATTCCCTTATATTTATAGAAAATGCCTTCTAGAAAGAATAATGGAAGAAGAAATAGGAATCAGCCCATACTTCTACCCGTTCAGGAATATCCCATGAATGAGCACATCTCTCACACTGAATTCTGAGCTACTTTAACTGCCTTGGCTTATTTAGTAGTTGCTTAGAATAATCAACAGTCTATTATCCTATATTGGCATATGGTTCATAATCAATAGAGTGAGAGAGATAAATATATGAAAATTAGAGAAAGAATAAAAGGTCTAGAACAAGTAGTTTTAAGCCAAGGTCAGAGGATGGTAAACGTTCTCAGTTTTGTCAGAAGTTTTTAGCCATATATCTTTTTTCATTTGGTGTGCCAGTAACAAAGTTCAGGAATGACAGTTGGGATGGGGGACCATGCTCCAAAACCTAGGTCAATATGAGCAGTGTTCGTACCCATCTGCTTTGTAAAGAATATGGTAGAAATCACCTAGGTGTGTGTAAAGATAGTAGTGATGTGTTTTTTAGGTGTGGTGAGCTAGGACACAAGTTTCAGGAGTGTAGGGTAATGGCTCAAAGAGGAAAGGATTTGCGTCAGCAGGGTCAGTACAACCATCTACTAGTTTCTTCCAATCGACCGACTCAACAGGGCACCACTTTTAGTGCCACCAGTGTCCAGTATTAGAATAGGTTGTATACACTCCAGTTCCAACAAGATCAAAAAATTTCTCCTGATGTGGTTTCACGTATGTGGCAATTCTTTTATCTGCATGCTTATGCTTTGTTATATCCGAGAGCTTTGCTTCATTTGTAAATCCTATACATAGCTGCAAATTTTGATACTATTCCCGAGACTCTAGGGGAGCCCTTATCAGTGTCTACCATATTGGATAAATCTATCATAGCCAAATGGGTATACAAAAAATTCTCGATTACAGTATCCTAGAAAATCTCTTCAGTTAATTTCAAAAATAGAGTCATTGATTTTTTTAGTTTCCAAATGAACCAATCATCAAATGGAGAGGTAGTACCTCAATGCTTAGTGGTCAGATGTGTCCTAAATTTCTTTTTAAAATCCTATGATAGCACATGACCTAGAATTAGAAGCATAAACCCAGTAGTTTAACAGAAGTAAAATGGTGATAGTATTATCTAGATTTAGTAAATTATGTATCCATGGGACTAGTTTTATGAACATGAAATAGTAGACTTGAACAGTGCATGCAAGAATTTAAGTTGTTGATTTAAAATATAAGTAGTGAGATATGATATTAGTAGGCCATAAAGGAATTTAGCCTGGTTCATTAAAATTTTGAGAATATATATGTTAAGTGTTAGAAAAAAATCTTGAATCTTTGAAAATTGAGCTAGTGGAAAGTAAAGTTAAAGCACTAGATTATGTGGACTCGTGGTTTGGTAATACTCCTAGAAATTTAATGTTACGCAGTGTTTCAGTTATTGTATGGTGATTGTTGAGGCTATAGAAAGCTAATATTTGAGTATCAAAAGGAAGTACTAGCAGGGGGCATTACATTTTCAATGTAGTCTTTCAAGTTAAGTATTGTATTTATGTTCCTTATTATACCTCAGACTCTACTGTGAAGTGGTGACATTTTAGTTTAGAGCTTATGCCCACAGACTTAGGATGATGGCTTTACGCTAAGGGGGATATGATGGGACTAGTAACTAAGTTAGGCTCTCAGGTTCTAGTAGTGATGTCAGGGTGTTGAAGAGAAAAACTAGGAAGGGAGATCCCCAACCCATTCTGATCCCAATACAAGGGTTTGTACTTCTGCCATTGCGATATCTACTCATGTCTTACATGTCAGCTCAATGATCATAGCTCATATTAGTCCACCTTATGGAAAATAATGTACTCTCCTCATTCCTAGTATGTGCAGTTCCAATCAACTCAGCATTACGAATCATGTTCCATGAATTCAGGAATACCAAACTTAAGTTACGCATCTTAGGACTCATGTACTCATGCTTTACAATATGTTCAGTTCTAGTAATCATGTTGTACTTTTAATGATCAATGAACTTTATACTATGTCATGTTTATCCTCAGTTTTGATCTATATAATGAATCCATCATATTGATACTCTATTCCTCAATCCTCAATAAAGTTATGAGCCATGCATAGTATCCTTTTATGTTTCAGGTCCTCATGTGCAAACCTTTTAGTGACTTTTCCTTATGTCAAGCTAAAGTTTATGAACATATTTTTTAGAATGGCATATATGGTTATAATGAGAGGCTTGAATGTCAAGTTGATATATATAAGTGGATGGATGCATTATGCGTTAGTGAATTCTTTGTAAAATATTAAATTTAATTGTTGAAGTTGTTATAGGAATTATTCATAAGATGAGAAGTTGTGAAAGTGCAGGGTGTGTCAAATTCATGATTTTGGCTAGTATTATAGTGTTATGTTTGCACTTTGTAGATTCGAATAGGCTTGAACATAGTAAGAGAATTCAGTTCAGCTTAGACTTCAGCAGGTAAAGTTATCAGTGCCTACATGAATATTTTCAGTAGCCTCAAGTGAATTGCAGTTTTGAAGTGGAATGTATAGTGAATATTAGCTTTTAGAATAATTCAGTCTGCTTAGCTAGTTTTTCAGGTAGTAGTCATACAGATAAGTTCCTATGGTTTTGCTATCTTTTGATCTAGTCTTACTATGTGATGTTTCATGAATATGGCTATTCCAAGAGATAGTTTATCCATATTCATGTAAATTATAAATCCATTTTAGTCCATCCATCATGTTTCAGGTTGTATATATTCAATCATGATTTAGTTCATAAGTTCCCAGCGCATTATCTCAATCTTTCCTTAGTATTTCATCTAAGTCAATATCATTCGGGGGATGAACTATCCCAAGGGGGAGATATGGTAATACACCCAGTTTACATGTACTAAACCTTTCAATCTTCTCCAAGAAATAAGATCTATTGTAAAGTAATGGGTACTCATTAGTTTACTCTCTCATTTTTATCTAAGCCTTATAACCATTCTAATATCTTTGCATGTATTCACGAAATCATTTCATCCATGTACCATGTTACAGACTCATTCATGTAATCATGTTTCTAGTCATGCATGTTCAGTATATGATCTTAGTTCCTTCAGTACTCTCAGCTTAACCAGTCTCATTCGAGGATGAATACTCCTAATGGGGAGATATTGTAAGACCCCATAAGATCCTAGCATAATTCATCTCACCATTGTAAGTAAAAGGGGTCCAAGAGTTACAAGATTTCACTAAGTGTTAGGACTTAGTAATTTCTAAATCTTCGAAACTTTGATGATTTTATTTTTGACCTTCCCAACATAGAAAATTTAATCTTTAAGTTGATTCATGATCGAAGTTGTCGATAGAACATATCGGGTAAGTTTTGAATTTTTGGACGAGCATAAAGGCATGTTTGGAGGCGCAAAATAGTAGACCCCCTGAAATAGGCCAGTTCCATGGGGCTTAGACCATGGGTACAGATCCCGTAGCATCCAGATCATCGCCCGCCACTTAAATTTAAGCTTTCAGCCACATTTTTTCAAAGGCATTTGGGTCTTTTCCGTTCACCCATTTGGTCCATAACACGGGATTTAGGGTCCCAAAATAATAATATGCTTTACTATTTCACAAAGTCCTCTCAAAAGATGGAATCCTCTCTCAAGAACAAATACTAGCCTCCTCAAAAGAATCAAGGAGATTCAAGCTTAGTTTTCAAGAAATATCATCAAGAACCTTCACGAATTCATCAATTAAGGAATTTGTGGTGTTCATTAATGGGTATTTTCACCTATGGAGTCCAAGAATCCATTTATTCATATTTAAATTACAGTTTTACATGATACTATGAATTATATCCATGCAGCACTAATGAATTTTTATCATGTATTATGTTCGCAAGAGTTTTGATTGAAAGAGCCTTTACACATTTGAAAGTTGAAATATGTTAATCAATATCTTGGTAATTTTATTTCATGTCATGATTACAATTGTTTTCATGCAAGATAGGTTATAGTATGTTTTAAATATTGTAGTTTTTTTAACATGTTTATGCAATTCAGAGTGAATTCTCAGTTTATGATTTTGTCATGTGATCGTGCTATCTTATCATGTTTAAAACATTTCCATGTTAAAGTATTGATCTCCATGTTTTTTATAAAATGCCTAAGTGGTGGGTTTTGAGTAATGATTCCCTATTATGGTTGTCAAAGCTTGCATGTTCTTATTGATATTTCCATTGTATCCTGGAGGGTTATGAATACCCGAAAACTTAGTTGTTTACTTAGTCTCAGTATTGTTAGTATGGTTTCGAATAAGTATGAGCATTATTAGTTCAGTTAGTTACCATATCAGTCAAACTTAGATCAGTTCAGTAATTTGAGTCAGCTCAGTTGGAAGTAGGATTTAGCACTGAGTCAATGAAGGATGATGGATTCCCCATCAGTTAGGCGAATTCCTTAGTAATTGTCCTTGTATTCCAGAACTACATACCCAGCATGGTTTATGAGGAGTCACCCATTAGTTTAGGCTTGACTACCTCCTAGGGGTCACCCATCAGTTTAGGATTGACTCCCCCCAGGAATCACCCTACAGTTTTATCTTGATACCATAGTTATTCAATAGATTAGTGGATCCCCAAAGACATTGTTAGAACCTGATGTATGGAACTAACACCTTTCCAACTAGGGTCATAGGTTAGACACCAATCTGCATAGAATTGCACATGTCGGTTAGATGATAACCCCCACAGTTTCAGTCTCAGTTCAATATTCAGTATAGAATTCAGTTGTTGGTTTGGATTGACCATAGAACACAATTATTAGTTATTCAGTTATCATATTTTAGTATTTTTATTTACAGACTATTTCAGAATTATGTTATATACTTGATCATGCATTCTCAGATCTTACAGTTTTCCCTTTTTATACATCAATCATCTCATGCTATTCAGTTAATATTTACTTTATACACATAAGCCTATGCATTTTAGCCCAACCTCATCTTGCATACCAGTACATTCAAAGTATTGACCACATACTCATTTCTTGTACTATGATGTTTAATGTCACAGCTTTAGACACACAGTTTCCTGATCACACTTAGACAATTTATCTTATCAGCATCAGCAGTGGTGAGTTCTTATGTTTCGATGACCTATTATGTTTCTTTAAATATTTCTTTCAGTTAGTTAGTTGGATTTAGTTGGGGGCTTATCCCATTAACTCAGCAGTTTATTTAGAGGCTTTCAGACAATTCAGATAGTAAGTTAGTTTGTCAGTCCTATCAATCAGATTTCAGTATTTCCTTATAGGTTTTTTCAATTAATTTTTGCATATGTCATTGTTTTTAGTTTTATTTAGTACTCATAGCAGGTACCATCTAATGAATTCTCTTGTGGTTACTTATGACCGTAAGCACAGTATGTCGTCCATGGTGTACTCCTAGGGCATTAGAATCTTAGGATTTCAAACCTAAATAATGTTGATTACTTCACAAGCATAAGTGTCTAAAAACCCTTATCTAGGGATGTGGAAACCCTAGCAGATTAATGAAGTAGGAGAAGTGTTATTGTTGTTTTGAACTGATGCCCATACATGTATTGTATTATCTTTACTTTTGAAGATAATCTTAGCAGTTGCAAATATTAAGATCCCGCCATGATTTTGTCTACTAAATACAAAAGAGGAGTAGTGACTAGTAAATGACAACTACAATACTAATTTGAAGTTTAATTATCGATTCACGCTACTAGTTATTATCTAAGTAAGATGGTTGGGCACCATGCTATGCTTCTTCTTGAACCTGAACCATTCCTCGTACATAGATTCTAACTGCAGCTTCTTGAAATTATAAATCTCTTCTTTGATCTGCAACACCCAAGATACAAGAAAGAACCTATTTAAGAATTATCTGCGTAATTTATTCCACGTAGTGATAGATGCTTTTTGAAGTTCCACCATCCATAAAGATATTTCTCCAGTAAGCAGGAAAGGGAATAACCTTAGTCTAAGAGCTTGTTAATCTATCCTAGAAATGGTATATAAAGTGAAAATTCCAGTAAAATTTTCCAGATGCATGTTTGCTTCATCTGTAGGCAGTCCACCAAACACACCCTTCAGGTATAAGAGCGGGATCATAGCACTAAAGATATTAAACTTATCATCGAGGGAAAAATAATAGGAATAATGGATCTAGTCTCTATTGTCTCAACGTACTCCATATCTTCTTCATCATTTTTTATGGATTCCAATATTATTATGATGGAATCACTTAAGGATGGCCTCATCTATCTCTATTCTTATTTCCATCGAGTGTTGCTCGGTGGTCTTCTTCTTATCTCTGCTCAGCTAGTTTTACCTCCATAGCTATTCGTTTAGCCTCTAAGAAATAGATACTTGTTCTAAAAGAACCCTTGTCTTCTAATCAATAGTATTTTTAAGTCCTTTGAGAGAAGAGGAGGCATGTAATCACGAACACCTTCAGGAATTATCTCTTTTTAGCCTTGTCATCCGACTAGGTATTTGCAGAATCCTCTCTTGTTTTAGATTCACTGGGAGAAAGGTATTGCCTATACTTAATTTTCTAGGAATACACTGATGTATACCCAACTAAGAACAAAAACAAAAGGACCAAAAAATTCCAACAACCTTAATTCACAACTTAACATCGTAATCCACGACAATGGCACCAAAATTTGGTAAAACCTCAGATACACCTTTACTCTAAATATTATTTGGTCGATGTCAAATATATTAACCTAACAAAGGTTGGGGTCGAATAAAAATGGAATACATGGAATTGTGGCTCTCACCTATTGTAATCAATGAGAAAAATTGGTAAAGCGAATGGGAGAATTCGATTATCAGTATTGAACTAGTAGATAATATCACTTCTCGATGTAATTTTTTATCGGTGATCACTAGGATTATGTTCCCCCTAGATTCTCAACTGTGCAGGATTATTTTGCTCTATTGAACCAACCTGATACCTTGCATGCAAAATCTGATAAGTTATATACCATTCACCATCTTTTGGACTGGCTAACATATTTCACCCTTTACCATTTGAGTCTCAAGATGTCTCCTTACTATCCCTTATCCTAGATCCCAGTTTACTATTACCTTTTTAGTTTCTATTTATTAGATGATAGCTAACCATCTTAATTTTAGATAATACCTAGTAGCGTGGATCGATAATTAAACTTTAAATTACTATTGTAGTTATCTTTTCCTAGTCCCTACTCCTCTGTTGGAGTAAGTAGCAATAATCTTGGTAGGATTTTAATATTTGCAACTTCTGAGATAAGTATTAAAGTTAAGATAATACAATGCATGTATGGTTATCGGTTTAGAAGAAAAATGGCACTTCCCCCACTTTTTCAATCCTTTAGAGTTTCCACCACCCTAGCTAAGGGATTTTAGCTGCTCATGGTTGTAAAAAAATCGGCAACATCCATGATTGAAAGCATAATATAAATCTCAATTATCACAACTAAAAATCCCAAAACTTTAACTGAATTAATAAACCAAAATCAATGCAATAGAATTCTAAGACTAAAATTGAATCTCAAAATCAAAATGTGTTTGTATGTATCAAGAGTGCATCACTTCTACTAAAAAATACATAAGGGGTATTTATAGTACATGAGGAAGCCCTAAAATAAAATCCCGTATGGAAAAAAACAAAAAATGTTTGGTGGCCACTTATATGTGTCGCTATGGGGCCTAGCCTTAGGCGTATGTGCCACATGCGGCCTAAGGCTAGGCATATGTAGACACCTATAAGTGCCAAAAAAATTCCTGCAAGTTCTACTCTTAATATTTTGGACTTCTGGCATTTACCATACCCACAAGCAGTCCATATGCACTATATGTGGTCTGTATGTTGACATAGGTAAGTATTGAAAGTTCTTTTCCATCTCTATTCACTCTCTGGATCCCAATTCTGATAAATCTAACATGGTTGTTGATGCACTTAGCAGGTTGTCCATAGGATTTTACCTCATGTAGATAAGGAGAACCGACAATTGGTGAAGGATATTCATTGCTTGGCTATTCTTAGAGTTTTTCTCTTGGACTCCTAGAAAGATGGTATAATGGTATAGGAAGTCGTTCTATCGTCTCTAGGAGCAGAAATCAAGAAGAAAAAAATATTATATCCTATCTTGATAAAAATTAAGGATCATGTAGGTGGGTAAAGGGTGATGGTGTTTGAGATCAATGGTGATGGTACCTTGAGGTACCAAGGGTGATTATGTGTTCCTAACATTCATGGTTTGAGACAAAGTATTTTGGCTAAGGCATATGAATTACACTATATTGTATATATCAATTTGATGAAAATGTATCATGATCTAAACTGCACCATGCGAAGCTTCTTCATGAACCTGAACCATGCCTCATACATAGATTCAAACTATAGCTGCCTAAAAGTATAAATGTCATCTTTGAGCTACAACACCCTAGATGGAGGAAAGATCATGTTCAAGAATTATCTATGTAATTCATTCCATATAGTGATAGATTCTCTTTGAAGTTCCACCATCCATAACGATGATTCAATCATGAATGTTGTTGATTACTTCACAAGCATGAGCTGCTAAAAACCCTTAACTAGGGTTGTGGACACCTTGGAAGATTAATGAAGTAAGGATGTTCTACTATATTTTTTAACCGATGTGCATGAATGCATTTTATTATCTTCACTTTAATAAATATCTTAGTAGTTGCAAATGCTAAGATCCCGCCTAGATTATTACTAATTAATCCTAGAGAGGAGTAGTGACTAGGAAAAGATAACTACAACATTAATTTGAAGTTTAATTATCGATTCACGCTACAAGGTATTATCTAAGTAAGATGCTTTAGCGCGATACTAAGCTTCTTTTTTAACCTGAACCATGCCTCATACATAGATTCTATCTGCATTTTTCTAAAATTATAAATCTCATCTTTGAGCTACAACACCATAGATAGAAGAAAGAACATGTTCAATAATTGTCTGTGTTATTCATTCCACGTAATGATAGATTCTCTTTGAAGTTCCCCCATCCATAAAGATGCTTCTCCAGTAAGTGAGAAGGGGAATAACCTCAGTCTAATCACTTCCTGATTTACCCTGGGAATGGTATATAAAGTACAGAACCCAGTAAAATATCCAGATGCATGTTTGAGTCGTCTTTAGGCAATCCTATAAATACACCCTTCAAGTATAAGAGCTTGATCATACCACTAAAGATATTAAACTTTACATCGGGGGCACAAGAAGCAGAACAATGGCTCTAGAATCTATCGGCTCAACATACCCTATATCTTTTTCATCATCTTTGTATGGATACCAATATGGGTATGATGGGATCACTTAAGGACGTCCTCCCTTAGCTCTGTTCTGATTTATATCGAGTGTTGCTCGGCGATCTACTTCACATCTCTGCTCACATAGCTTTGCCTCCCTATGTATCTGCTGAGTTTCTCCTGTTTCATTTTTCTTATTAGTGGCTTGTGCTAAAATCACACTATCTATCGATCAGTGGTATGCTAAACTCCTTTGGGAGTAGGGAGCGGCATATCATCATGAACCCTTTCAGGAATGCTATCTTTTGCTGGTTTGTTATCCTACTAGTTATTTGTAGGAGCCTCTAAAGATTTGAATTCACTGGGAGTAAGGAATTTCCTCTACTTCGTGTGCTAGGCATACACCGATGTATACAAAACTAAGAACAAAAATAGAAAACTCAAAAACAACAAACTTAGATGACAACTCAACACCGTAATCAACAATAACGGCGCCAAAATTTGGTAATGCCTAAGCAACACCTTTACTCTACAAATTATGTGGTCGCTGTCAATTATAGTAATCCAACAATGGTTGGGGTCGAATTCCAAGTGAATACATTAAATTATGGCTCTCAACTGTTATAATCAACATCCAAAACTGGAAAAGTAAATGATGGAATTTGAGTATCCATATCGAACTAGTAGTTAATATCACTTCTGGATGTAATCAGTTGCTGGTGAACACTAGGATTGTTTTCCCTTTGGCTTCTTAACTCCGTAGGCTTGGCATGCTCTGTTGAACCAACCAGATACCTTGGATGCAGAATCTAATAAGTTAGGTACCATTAACTGTCTTTTGGACTGGCTAACAGATTTCACCCTTTACCTTTTGCATCTCAAGATGTCTCCTTATTAACCTTATCCTAGATGCAAGTTAACTATTACCTTTTGAGTCTCTAATTATTAGATGACAGCTAACCATCTTACTTAGATAATACCTAGGTAGCCTGGATCGATAATTAAACCTCAAATTATAATTGTAGTTATCTTGTCATAGTCACTACTCCTGTTTTGGAGAAAGTAGTAATAATCTAGGTGGGATTCTAACATTTGAAACCTCTTAACATAACTATTAAAGTAAAGATAATACAATTCATGCATGGGTATCGGTTCAAAACAACAGTGGCACTTCCCCTACTTCATCAATCCTCTAAGGTTTCCATAACCCTAGCTAAGGATTTTTAGCCGCTCATGCAAGTGAAAGAATCAACAACATTCATGATTGAAAGAATAATATAAAACATATTAATAAGAACTAGAAAACCCAAAACTTTAATTGAATTAATCAACAGAAATCAATACAAGATAATTCCAACACTAAAATTGAATCTTAGAATCAAAATATATTTTTAAGTATCAAGAGTGTATCTCTTCTAATAAAAAATACATAAGGGGCATTTATTGTACATGAGGTAACCCTAAAATCAAACCCTAGATGAAAAAGGATAAAAAAAAGGGTGGTTGTCCACTTATATATGTCCATATGCGGCCTGACCTTGGGCGCATGGGTAAATTTGACCTAAGTCGACGCACATGTAGACACCTTAAAGTGTCAAAAACAATTTCCACAGTCGATATTTTGGAATTCTGTCAAATACCTTACCCACATCCATTACACATATACTACATGCGGTCTATATGTTGACATATGTAAGTGTCAAAAGTTCTTTTTCTTCTCTTTTCACTCTCTAGATCTCAATTCCGGTGCTTACCTTAGTCTTTTATAGACCACATGTTCTTTGTGTGGTCCACATCTAGAAATAGGTAAGTGTCAAGCCTACTAATAATTGAAACCAAGCTTCAAATCTTCAACTTTCGTCACATGTTTTATTCACGTACATGTAGAAAGTGTCACAAATGCCCAAAATTGATCAAGGAAGTATCCAAAAACTCTATTTTTCATCTTTTTAGGAACTTACCATCCAAAACCTAATTTCTTCAAACCATACTCCAAAATGCACCATATCTAACAAAACAACCTAAAAGGCTTGCATATTTTTCTTGTTTTAAGCATCGAAAGTGCTATATTTCTATAGCACATCGGTTTTGTCACACATAAGAAGAACATATTAGAATGATAAATCAAAATCAACTAATTGATACATAATCCATAAAATTTTAATACCATAGTTACCAATGGCTATGTATTGAAGTTTGTTTCTTTCTATTCCAAGTAATTAGGGAATCACCAAGAATCAGAAATGTTCCACTAGTGCTTTTCCTATAAATTTTATCACCTACAAATTCAGCATCTGAGTAGCAAACTAATTCAAATTTTAACGTCTGAGGGTACCAAAGTCCAATGTCTTGAGTCCCGATGAGGTAGAGAATAATTTTGTTAACGTCAGTCAAGTGGGACTCTTTTGGAGCCGACTGAAACCTTCCACATTTAGCCATACTAAACATAAAGTTTTGTCAACTCATATTTAAGTAGAGTAAGGACCCGATCATTCCTCTATATGTCTTTTCACCACCATCCTTTCCAGATGTATTGAAATCCAGGATTGTTGAGGGATGCATTGGAGTTTCAAAAGCCTTTCTTTTTTTTATTCCATATTTTTTAAAGAGTTCCCTGGTATATTTAGCTTGGCTGACAATAGTATACTCAAAGGTTTGCTTGATCTATAATCCCAAGAAGAACGTGGGTTCTCCTATGAGGATCATTTCAAATATTCACTTTATTAGATTTCCAAAAGTTTCACACAAAGAAATGTCAGCGCTTCCCAAAATAATATCATTAACATAATTTGTAGAATAAGTATGTTAGAGTCTAGTTTTTAATTGAAGATAGTAGTATCAATTTTTTCTCTTTGAAAATTATTTTTGGAAAGGCACTCAACCTCTCATACCAAGCTTTTGGAGCTTGTTTAAGACAATAAGTTCTTTTAAAAATTTGAAAGCATGGTTTGGATAAGATAGATTTTCAAAACCGGGAGGTTGTTCAACATAAACCTCTTCATGATCGTAACAATTTAGGAAAGCACTTTTTATATCTTTTTTTATATAGTAGTTTAAAGTGTTTGAAAGCAGAAAAAGCTAATAAAATTCAAACTGATTCTAACCTTTCTATGGGAGAAAAGGTTTCATTATAGTCAATACCTTCCTGTTGAGAGTAACCTTGAGCTACGAGTTTGGCTTTATTTCGGATAACCTTACCACCTCTCTTAGTTTATTTTTGTAGACCCATTTGGTTATGATAATTGCATAGTTCTTGGGTCTTTGAACTAGAATCCATACTTGATTTTGTTAAAAATTCTCTAATTCTTCCTTCATGGCCTCAATCAATGACTACTCTTTGAGGGCCTCATCAACTCTTTTGGGCTCGATTTGAGATACAATAGCAACAGACACCTATTTTATTAATTAATCTCTCGTCTGTATCTTATCATATGTGTTTCCAATAAAAAATTCATTTGTAAAGATTGTATTGTATCTCAATTCTCTTGGAATATTTGTTTTTACTGTCTCATTAACACAAGCTGACTCTGAATGGACTGTAGTTGACTCATCGATTGATTATTCAAGAGTTATGTCTGCTTTGGATCTTGACTATAGATCATTACCTATTCTTCATCATAACTCAAGCTCAGAGAAGAGTAATTAGTTCATTAGGTAAAATATGCCCTGATTTTTAAACGTATAAAGTCCATTTATTATAGGCTTGATAAGAATCACTAGTGGGAGAGTACCCAAGAAAAATACCTTTCTTACTTTGTGGGTCAAACTTCCCTAAGTTATTCTTACCATTATTGTGGATGAAGCATTTACATCAAAAAGGATGAAAATAACGCATATTATGTTTTTCCCCTCTCCACGGCTCATAGGGAGTTTTCTTTTGAACTAGTCCGATGAAACATCTATTGAGAATGTGACATGTTGTGCTTACTGCCTCTGTCCAAAAATGATTTGGTAGATTATGTTCTAGAAACATGGTTCCTATAGTCTCTTGAAGAGATCAGTTCTTTTTTTCACCACACCATTTTGTTGGGGAGAGGGAGGAAATAAAAAGTTCTAAGAGTATCCATTTTAAGCACAATATTCCTCGAAAGATTTATTCTCAAATTCTCCTTCTTGATCACTATGATCATATGTGATAAAATGTCCTACTTCTGTTTGTACTCTTCTAAAAAGATCTCAAAATTAGTGAATGTTTCATGCTTATGAGCAAGAAACACTACTCAAGTAATATGAGAACAATCATCAACAATAATTACACGTCCGAATATCGAACCTTATCATAGAGGCACCTCAGAGGTTACCCCAATAACCCATCATGATCATCACATCTATCACAAGGGTCAGGTGAATCTCGACCATATAATAAGATAGAAAAAATAATACCAGATGTCATAACTTAAACATGTCTAAATGCTTCATTACATTCATCAACTAACAAATATAACCAATTCCACAGTCATCTACAATACCTCTATACAAACTAATGTTTAGAAATATATATGTTAGGACAAGCCCCCGACAATAACCAAACCAAGTCAAAATAAGACTAAGTCTAAAGATAGGAGACTAACAGGGAATGTCTTCCAAACTAAGAAAGCTCACCACTCCCAAGTCAATGCACGAACTGATTCGATCACCTAATCATTGTGTGGGAAAAGCAAATGATGCTCCGACTCCTATATGTCATGGGGTCATAGCATTCATAGATAGTTAGCGGTTGGAAATCTAACATATAACTCAAGGATAAGGATAAAGTATCATCATCATTCCACACCATGTCAATCTATCATATTCAATCACATTCATAATCTTATACATACATAGAGACATATCACATGCTAACCAAGGTAGCAAGTCTTATCAACACTTTGGAAGCACTCATTCACCATACATGCAATGGAGTATTCCAACCTTCCACACTTATAGATTGAAGTATTTCTAATTAGGCATAGGACTTTAACCATATTCATATATTCTCAAGTAAGGGACTCAAATAACATACATATCTATTTAATTGAGGGACTCTTACCACTTGCACACATTAATTCAAGAAAGGGACTCTAACCACAAACTCACATATTAGGCAAGGGACTCTAACCTTAAGCCATATTAGATAGAGGACTCTAACACCAAGCCAATTTATTTAGGGAGGCACTTCGACCTCTTGAGATGTCATTATGTAAATTAGTTTAACCACTAGTGATTTTATTAGGCAAGGGACTTAAACCTTATGCCATCATGACTATCATTAGTTGACATTCGAACTCTAACCCTTTGTCCATGAATCCATATACATTTAATTCCACACATAAGGACTTTAACCCATTTAGCCAATTCAACACCATACATGACCACATATTCTTCATGGTAACCTTCATTACTCAACTATTTAAATAGTCCAATGCCTTAATTCAGCTCATCATACAATTAAAACTATGGTTGTCAAGACCCTTACAAGCCATTCACACTTTATTACCAATTCTGTACCATAATTTAGTTCAACACACAATACAAGTTCATTTTCATGTTAGGGATTTTAACCCCCTTCTTATTGATCAAGGTCACTAATTTCACATTACATGGATCATTTTACATTCACAATAACATTTAATAAGCATTCATATATTTTAGGCCATTTCCCTAGTTCAAAGTATCATTATCATGTGACTAGACATCTCACTTAGACATTTTTACAAACACCTTGTGTACGTGCCTTTGCCAAGGCTAATTTCATGGTATAAATCATCAAGAGTAGGTTTACTCAAGACCCACATGTTATAACATGTACAACACCCATTAACATGTGAAAACTACAATCAATAACATGTATAGACATAAGTCTAAGCAAGAATCATCATTTTGCAACAAAGCCCTTGTCATTTGATTTCAAAACCACCATGTACACTAACTAATCCAAGTGTAAAATACATGGGTTTAGAGTTATGTAGAAAGGGGAAGAGTTATATGAATTAAAAAAGCTGAATCACCAAGAATATTGACTCCGCTTTTCCTATTGAAGACCACTCTTAAAACTCTAGCCTCCAGTTTTCAAAAGATTAGCTTAAGAGAGTATTTAGTGTGTTGGATCCATAAAAAATGGATGTTTAGGGGGGTACAAGGACTTATATAGTTAGAGGACTTACGGGTTTAGGCATGGGAAATAACCACAAGACCCTTAAGTAAAAACTAGAAAATGATCTCGTCCAGGGGTACGACTCACGATAAGACTCACTAAGGGACTATATCCTAGGGTAGTAGTGGTACCCTGACTTGAACCCTTGGCTTCTCCTAGGTCTCACACACTAATAAGGATATGACTATATACCCATGAGTTTTATCCATAGGGTATGACTCAAACCCAACTTTTATCTATCAACCGTACCCTTAAATAGTCCACTCCAAGAATTAAGACACCTATATATGACTCACTTCGTACGACTCATACCCTTTTGGGTACGACTAAGGAGACTGGGTGAATGGAGTTCATACTATAAGGCAACTCCAAATCATAGACAATATTGCCAACCCTTTTCACAATCAAGTAGGGTCCAACACACCGGGGACTAAGCTTCCGCATCTTACCAAATTGCATTAGTCCCTTAATTAGAAATACCTTTAAGAATACCTAATCATCAATGCTAAACTGTAAATCCCTATGCCTCACATCCACATAGGACTTTTGGAGACTTTGAGTGGCATTCAATCTATAATGAATCACATTCACCTTTTCTAAGGCTTGGCTAACTAAATCGGAGCCAAGTAATTTACCCTTACAAACTTTGTACCACCCAATAGGATATCGACATCTCCTGCCATACAATGCCTTATAAGGGGCTATGGCAATACTAGAGTGGTAACGATTATTATAGTCAAACAAAATAAAAGTCAAGTGTCCATACAAACTACCACCATAATTGACGACACAAGCCCACAACATATCTTCCAATGTTTGGGTAGTGTTTTCTGCTTGCCTATATATTTATGGGTGGAAAGCGGTATAAAGACACATTATAGTACCTAAACCCTTTCGGAACAACTTCCAAAAATGGTATAAAAATAAAGGACTGCAATCTGAGATAATAGAAATCAAAGCATCATGCAACTTTACAATCTCTGCAAGATACAACTTAGCATAATCTTCCACCAAGTAATTTGTCCTCACAGGCAAAACGTGAGCAGACTTGGTCATTGTATAAACAATGAACCAAGTTGAATCACGTTGATTCCAAGATCTAGGAAAACCGGTAATAAAATCCATATTGATTGCCTCCCTCTTCCATTCTGGGAACACGATTGCTTGATTTAACCCTCCGGGCCTCAGGTGCTCATTTTCACTTATTCATACACCATACACTTTGTCACATAGCTAGCCACATCACGTTTCATATTGCTTCACCAATAGAACTCTCTAAGATCGTGATACATCTTGGTGGAATCGGGATTTATAGCATACAAAGACTCTTGAGCCTTGGCCATGACCCTTTCCCTTAATTTTTCAACATCGAGAGACATAGTCTACCTTGGTATCTAAAGATACCATCACCACCAATCACAAAATCTACAACTTTATGTTAACCCACACTACTCTTAATCTTCATTAAGTCATTGTTTGAGGCTTTCTTCTCTTTTATCTCAACAAAAAAAGATGACTGAGATACCAAAATCATAAATAGACCACTATCCTCGGAGTCTGCAAGTGGAACTCTAATATTATCCAAATGGTGAATATCCTTAGCTAATTCCTACTTATACTCATCTATATAGGCCAAACTCCCCATGAATAACCTATTGTGAGCATCGAAGACTAAATTCTCCTTACCAGGATACAGATGAAGACCCATATCATATCTTTAAACAAATTGAAACACCTTCTTTGTTGCATATTTAACTCCTTTTGGGTAAACACATATTGGAGACTCTTATGATCAGAAAAAATATTGACCTGGACCCCATAAAGGTAGTGTTGCTAAATCATTAATTCTAAAACCATAACTAACAACTCTAGGTCATGAGTAGGGTAGTTCTTTTCATGAACTTCTAGAAGCATAGGCCACCACCCTACCATGAGTAGAGAAACTATCCACAAATCTTTTATAGTAATTGGCTAGACCCAAGAAGCTCCGACTATCGATTGGAGTCGTAGGCCTAGGCCACTTCTGAACTGCTGCAACCTTTTACAGATCTACCATGATCCCTTAACTAGAGACTACAAGACCAACTAAAGCTATGGCTTTCAAAAAAAAAAACACTTAGAAATCTTGGCATATAAATGATGATCCTTTAAAGTTTGCAACACGGATCAGAGGTGATCTACATGAATAGATGAGGATATTAGCAATGAAGATGATGATAAACATATCCAAGAATAGATGGAAAACCCTATTCACCAAGTCCATAAATTCCACTGGGAAATTAGTCTACCAAAAAGACATAACAAGAAACTCATAGTGACCATATTGGGTTCTAAAGACAGTCTTAGCGATATTCACATCCCTAATCTCAAGCTGATGATAACCCAATCTAAGATTAATCTTAGAGAAATACTTCACACCCTGAATTTGATTAAATAAATCATTCATCCTATGAAGAGGGTATTTAATCTTTATGGTCAGTTTTTTCAATTAACGAGAATCAATGAACATATGAAGGGAACCATCTATTTTGCACATGAATAACATGGAAGAACCCCAGGGAGAGACACTAGGGTGGATTAAATGTTTATCTAAGATATCTTTTAATTACTCCTTAATCTTTTTTAGCTCCATCGGAGCTATTCTATAAGGAGGTATAGAAATCGGATAACTATCCGAAACAAGATCAATACCAAAATTAATTTCCTTATTGGGAGAAATACTAGGCAGATCATTAGGAAATACCTAAGGAAACTCATTAACCATGGGAATGGATTATAGAGAAGGATCATATAGTTATAATCTTTACTTCTGACCAAATGATACAAATACCCCTTTAAAATCAACTTTTGGGCCTTTAGATAAGAAATGAACCTTCCCTTAGTCACTAGGGAACTACCTTCCTATTACTGGATGACTCATTAGGAAATTTAAAACTGACCCTATAGGGCCTACAATGTAAGCAAGTAGAGCAAGAATACAACCAATTTATTCCCAGAATGACATCAAAATCAACCATGTCCAACTCTATCAAGTTTACAAGTATATCTATATTACTAACTGATATAACACCCCCTTATAGACCCATCTAACAATTATAGGGTCTTTGATCAAGGTAGAAATAAAAAAAGGAACTGATAAACTCATGAGACTACAATCAATATGCATAGCCACATGTAAGGTCATATAAGAAAAAGTAGTCCCTGGATCAAGAAAATAATACACATCACGAGAGACAAGTCTCAACATACCTGTGATAATATCGGGAGATGCCTCAGAGTCTTGGCTAGTAGTAAGTGCATACAAGTGGTTTCAAGCAGTGCTGGTGCTAGAAATTGAAGCAGAAGAATAAATAGCACTCTTTAGTGTGAGAGTAGATGGAGTAGCAATAGGGGCCCTATTAGACAAAGAAGGGCACTCATATTCTATGTGCCTAACCTGACCACAATGGAAACATCTATTTCTTCCCTTCTCATACTAACCACAATGATCATGACCAAAATCTACAAAGAGAGCAAAGCAGAGCTGACAAAGCACCACTAGCCTAAAATTGTTCACCTTTTGCTTGGGACCTACCTCTATACTAAGTCCAATGACCACCCAAAAAATTTAGGTAAATAATGCAAACACTAGATGAGTATAAAGAACTCGAACTCCCCTACTTCTTCCATGAACTCTTGCCACCATCACCACACTATACTCAGAAGGACAAAATTTCTCTCCTTGCCTCTCACTAACCTTAATTGGATTTTTGTCTCACATTCAAATAGACAATCAACCTAGAAATATCTATGTTTTCAATCAACAACACTGCTTTTCTCTCAAGGACAAACTTGAGAGACAAACCCGAGACAAACTTATATATTCTAGCCCTCATGCTAGAATCTATCTTAGGAGCATACCTTGATAATTGATGCAATTTCAAGGCATACTATTGAATGGGCTTCTAATGTGTGAGTAAATGCTAAAACATTTGAGGCTTTTAACTAAGAATAATTGCAAAGTCTTAAGCAACTTTTGTCATTTTTAATTATTTTATCTTTGATTTTGCAATGGAAGTCAAAAGGCAATAGAACCAACAATGATGGAAGTAAAAGAGTTGAAATATAAAGAAAATAGAAGAGAAGTGTGGCTAACAACATTCTTGATAAGTCATCAGCACTCTGATAGGTTATCAGTTTCACCATCAGCCTTAAATAGAGAAAAGTATTTAGTTATTAAAAGTGAAAATGACATGTGATAAGACGTTAGCCTTGTGATAATCCTTTAGAGTCGTTGTCAGCCTTAGGCAGAACATGGGAGCTGAGGTGGAGAAGTGGCAACATTATTTGATATGTCATCGCAGTTTTGATAAGTCGTCAGGATTTACAGTCAGCCTTAAGCAGAATTTTCAAAACTAAAGAGGAGCTAACGACATTCATGATAAGTCGTTAGCCTCCTAATAAGGCATCACACATGTCGTCACCTAATCTAAGAAGAACTCTAAACTATATGATTTTGTTTCCATAATTAGGCTAAAGTATTTAAAGCATAGTTTAGGATTTTTTAAGGAGTCTAAACCTATTTTTGAATTCGTGTATTTTTTTATTTTCTGTTTAGTTTCTTGGGTTGAACAAAACAATTAACTTTGAAGAGGTTATCATTAATATTTTGGGATTTCTACTTTGATCTAATCTGAGAAACACTTGTTGTTATTCATCTTGCTGTAAGTTCATGTTTTAAATTATGAATTCAGCTTCTTGTATCAATTGTTACATTATCAGTTATTAAATCCCTTTAACCCGAATTATGGTATGTATGGGTTAGTTCTTGGTAAGTTGCTAAGTGTTCATGATTCTAAAGGTAATAAGACTCCTTGATAATTCCATAGTTTTAATTATTGTGTATTCGTTGCAAATAATAGATAACACTGACTTTGATTTGGTTGAGATAAGGAATTAACTATAGTAGTAAGTTAATTATTAATAGGGACTTGGAAGCTACCAAACTTTTGTTTAATAATTGATGGTGTAACAAGGTTAATTAACCTGAGCTAAAGTCTGGCCAGTGAATATAAAATCCCTAATTTTGAAAGGATTAGGTAATTAAATGCTTAAGTAGTTCGAGAGACATTTAGGCATAACTTTGATAAAGACAATCTATTATTCGTACCTATCGTGAGAATCTGGAATCACTACTAGGATCTGCCAAGTACCAAAACCCATAGTGAACATAATTTTAGTTTTCCATAAACTCTTGATTACAAACATTGAAACTAAAGTGACCAACAATTATTTACTGATTGTTAAAAACTCTCATTTTATCTTTTCATATCATCTGTTTGAATTTAACTTGTAGCTTTAGTTTCAAACTTGTTTAATTACCACTCACATTGTTCCCTATTGATTCGAACCCAACTCCAAAGTTTGGTAAATATATTAACGACGATCGATTACATTCTCTCATGAGAGGTGTAGTTTGAGCATTATCAAAAATGGTGCCATTGCTGGGGATATTTGGCGTATTGAGTTGGTTTGAAATTTAAGTTTAGTTGCTTGAATTCAAACTTGTAAATATTTCTTTTGTTTATTTTTTTATTTTCTTTTATTTTTTATTTTCTCATACCTTTCTTGAGATGTCAGCCTAGATAGATGGTTTTTTGAGTGATGATGATTCTGGTTATTATTATAGGGGACCATATTTTGAGGCTAGCTATCCAGATTTACCTGGAAGTGCATAGATGGGACATTCACAATATGATATGGATATTGTCCTACTTACTGTAACTTGGTGTTTGGCTTGTGGTCAAAGAGATCATACTAAAGATATGTGTGTTGTAATGATTCAAGTGAACAAATTGATAAAATAAATCTTAGAGAATCAAGAACAGTTATGGACAGAGCTGAAAGAGTTACCACTCCCACCATGTTTATAGTGGCTAAACAAAGAAGAATAAAAGGGGGATATTAGCCAGTTTGAGGAGAAAACTCAAGAATAGAAACCACTCAGTTGTCACCTTAATCTTGAGACTGACATTAAGAAGGTGAATAAAAGTTAGTATGTAGTAGATAGTGTAAATTTTAAAGTAAAATTAGTTGGGCCTCACTCGAAGCATTTTTCCACATTATGTTTCGATGATATCTTGTATGTGGAATCATCTAAAATAGTGGAAGAGTGTGAAGATGAGGAACAAAAATCCTATATACTTTATTTTACACTTGATAAGCAACATAAAAACACACATCACTTTAAGGCCAAATGGTTTACCACGTTCAATCCATTACACAACTTCTTAATTTTTGAACCACCCTCTATGATTGAGGCAAAAAGATGGACTCTAAGTTGGGGGTGAGATTCATATCCTCAAGGTGGAGGAAAAAGATGAGTTGGGTTATACCGTGACACTAAATTAGGCGCTTCTTGGGAGGAAACACAAGGTATTTTGTTGTTTGTATTCGTATTATATAATTGACATTAGATCTTTGCACCCATGGTGCCACAGGTATATTTTTGACTCTATTGTTTTGGTTTGATGTATTGACTACAATGTATGATTATAAGTTTAGGGCGTGACTACTTGTGGGTGTTGATGTCCTCTTGGGGTTTTTGTTGTCATGCCTCTTTTTTTTGGAGTCTTGTTCATAGTAGAGTTGGCATATTTAGGCGTATTGTGATTTGTTGTAAAATGTTGTAGTTGACTAGGAGAAATACAAGTACCTCAGGCAATTAATATATTTTTGTTGATTTTTGAACACATGTCTAATGGTCTGTTTTATAACTGTGTGATATGCATTTATGTCTGACCACTGTGCATCTTGATATGGCATTAGTACTAGTGACATGATAATCACTACTATTAATTGCATGAACCAAATGGGTAGTAGCTTGTGATGTAACTTTGTGCCATGTGTGTGTGAGATACTAACTAGTTCTCATCGTGTGTTAAATCCAGAATTTGCACGGTTGGTCTTGCTTTGGTTATAGAATAGCGGTTAAAAAGGGATCATAGGCCATTGTTGATATTAGTCCACTTTTAGCCTAAAATACCTTCCATGTGTGAATAATATCCCTTGATCCAAATTTTGAGCTTGAATGCTTATTTTTTATTATACCTATCATCTTCCTATTCGTATCACAATGAACCTGTTTTGGCCCTGGTCCTCCTTGGACAATTGTGCACATTAACTTAGGCAAATAGCCTAAGTTAAGAGTGGCTACCATAGGGGTGCGTGATGTAAAATGAGTATGAGGAAAAGTAGAAGATAAGAAAAGAATAAAAATTTGGGCGCGGTGAAAAGAATAAGAAGATAAAAGTTGTGAAAAAAAAGAAATGATTGTCAAAAAAACTGCACCCATCCTGAATATGTGTGATCAAGAAAAAAGAAGAATAAAAAAAGGTTAATAAGTGAGACCCTAGAAGCTAGTGTAGTGTCAAGGAGGCTTAGTCACTTTAAATATCATCGAGTATCATATCATCACCTAGACTACATTACAACCCTAAGAGAAGACCTATAGTAATCCTAGCGGACCTGTATGAAAATCTTTGTAATGAAAATAAGCGAAATCCTACGATATTGGCATACGTTGATTGGAACTTCATTCTGAGTGTGAATGTATTTTGATTGTCCCCATGGTTACATATGTCATGTTTGATAAAAGTAATGTGTGGCTAATTTGTAGTGAGGGCACACTGGTTACGTTGCTAGTTGCTAACTTGTTTGGATAGTGTAATCTTGGTACATGTATGGTTGATGTTGCTAAATTGATGCCATATCTTGATTCATGTGTGTCGCATTGTTGTTCTTCAATAATATGAACATCTGTTATTTTTAAATTAATTGACCTTGGAGATGGTGAAGATGTGTTGAGATAATTTGGATGGTTGACTGCGGAATGTACTTTGTATCCTCTTAGTTGTGTTTTAGTTGCTTGAGGACAAGCAGTTGTGTTTTAGTTGCTTGAGCAGATGCTAAGACATTTGAGGCTTTTAACTGAGAATAGTTGCAAAGTCTTAAGAAACTTTTGTCATTTTTGATTATTTTATCATTGATTTTGCAGTGGAAGTCAAGAGGCAAGAGAACCAACAATGGTGGAAGTAAAAGAGTTGAAATCTGAAGAAAATAAAAAAGAAGAGTGGCTGACGACATTCCTGATAAGTCATCAGCACTTTGATAGGTTATCAGCTTCATTATCAGCCTTAACCAAAGAATAGGATTCAGTTGGAAGAAGTGATGACGACCTGTGATAAGCCATCAACCTTGTGATAAGCTGTCAGAGTCGCCGTCAGCCTTACACAGAACATGGGAGCTAAGGTGGAGAAGTGACGATATTGTCTTATATTTCATTAGTTTTGATAAGCCGTCAGGATTCACCATCATCCTTAAGTAGAAATTGTCAAAATTGAAGAGGAGCAGACGTCATCCATGATAAGTCGTCATCCTCCTGATAAGGCATCACGCATGTCATCACCGAATCTGAGAATAACACTGAACTCTGTGATTTTGTTTCCATAATTAGGCTAAAGTATTTAGAGTATAGTTTAGGGTTTTCTAAGGAGGCTGAACCTATTTTCGAACACAAGTATTTAGTTATTTTCTCTCCAGTTTCTTGGCTTGAACAAAACAATTATCTTTAAAGAGATTATCATCAATATTTTGGGATTTGTAGTTTGATCTAATCTGAGAAACACCCGTTGCTATTCATCTTGTTGTAAGTTCATATTTCAAATTATGAATTCAACTTGTTGTATTGATTATCACGCTATGAGTGGCTATATCCCTTTAACCCGAATTATAGGATCTATGGGTTAGGTCTTGGTAAGTTGCTAAGTGATTAAGATTCTAAAGTTAATAGGACTCCTTGATAATTCTGAGGTTTTAATTATTGTCTATTGGTTGCAAATGATAAATAGCACCTACTTTGATTTTCTTGATATAGGAAATCAACTATAGTAGGAAGTGAATTATGGACAGGGACTTAGAAGGTACCAACCTTCCGTTTAATAATTGACGTTGTAATAAGGTTAATTAACCTGTGGTGAATTCTGGTTAGTGAATATAAATTCCCTAAGATCAAGTGGATTCGGTAATTAAATCCATAAGAAGGTCGAGAGACATTTAGGCATAACTTCGATAAAGATAATTTGTTGTTCCTACCTATCATCAGAATCTTGAATCACTATTAGAATCTGTCAAGTACCAAAACCCATAGTGAACATAATTTTGGTTTTCCTTAAACTCTTAATTACAAACACTAAAACTAAAGTGACCAATAATTATTTGTTGATCATCAAAAACCCCCCATTTTATCTTTTAGTATCATTTGTTTAAATTTAACATGTAGTTTTTGTTTCAAACTAGTTTAATCGCCACTGACATTGTTCCCAGTGGATTCGACCCTGACTCCAAAGTTAGGTAAATATATTGACGACGATCACTTACATTCTCACATGAGAGGTGTGGTTTGAGCATTATCAACATCCTTCCTTTCTTCAAGTTCACAAACTCTTCTGTCTTTCCCTCCATCAACTCTAGAGGAAAGAAGTGATCTAAGAAAGCCTCGGAGAAGTCCTCCCATATGCTGGGACTTGCATCAACACCTCTAGAAAACTCTTACCCCTCATACCATTAGTACGCTACATCTCTCAATAGGTAGGAACCAAACTGAACGATCTAATTCTCTGAAGCATGCATGATTTAGAAGATGTTTATTTCATCAACAAAGCTGTAAGGATCCTTCTCAAACTTTGCACCAAAGAAAATAGGAGGTCTCAACCTCATAAATTGGCCAATTCTTGTGGTCTCAGAAGAAATGGTAGCTGGAGTACCATGCTCCGCTTGAGAAGATACCAATTAAGTCAAATGGTTAATAGAGAGATAAAACTCTGTATTAGTAGCATCCCCTTGAGGTGATGGAATAGAAGGGTCACTTTTATAGTCGGGGTTGGTAGGAATAGGTGGAAGCCCATGTGATAGTCAGATGCCACAACCTTAGCCTGGGTTCAAACTCTAAAAGTTGGATGCGCTATATACATAGGGCTCTTGGAAGGTTTTGCCTGAGTCTCAGATCCATGGAGGCATTATCTGATAGATAGCAAATAAAAATTAGAGGAATCCAAGACCTTAGACTCTATAACTTGTGATTGACACACACGAAAGAGAAAGATTTCCTAAAATATCTCTTAGCTCTTTTATAAGTGTGGCATGCTTCACGCCCATAAAAGAAACTCCACTCAACATAGTATTGTGGATACCCAACTGACTATGAACCTAGGTTCTGATACCAACTTGACACACCTAAAAATTGAGCCATGTCGTAGGGGCACCTCAAACCCAAATAAACTAGAGGTCACCTTGATAATCCACTATAATCATCACATCCATCATAAGGGAAGGGTGAATCCCGACCATATAATAAGATAGAGGAAACAATACTAGAAGTCATAACTTAAACATGTCTAAACACTTTATTATATTCTTCAACTAACCAATAAATTAAAGTCCATAGTCATCCATAATACCTCTATAAAAACCAAAGTTTATAAATGTATATGTCGGGAAAAGCCCTCAACAATATCCAAACCAAGTAAAAGTAAAACTAAGTCTAAAGATAGGAGAACAAGATGGAATGTATTCCTAAGTAAGGAAGCATACAACTCCCAAGTCAATGTGGGAACCGCTTCGATCACCTAATTATTACGCAGAAAAATAAGATGATGCTCTATCCCCTATGTCATGCGGGGACATAGCATATAAAGTAGCATCATAATTCAACAACAAGTCAATATATATCATATTCAATCACATTAATAACCTTGTCTATACATATAGACATATCACATGCTAACTAATGGGGCAAGTCTTATCAATATTTCGGAAGAACTCATTCATCATACATGTAATGAAGGATTCTAACCCTCCACACTTATAGATTCAAGCATTTCTTATAAGGCATAGGACTTTAACCATATTCACATATCATCTAGTAAGGGACTCTAACCACATACGCATCTATTTAAGTGAGGGACTCTAACCACTCACACACATTCATATAACTGATGGACTCTAACCACTCACACACATTTATTAAAGCAAGGGACTCTAAATACATACTCACATATTAGGAAAGGGACTCTAACCTTACGCCATATTAGATAAAGGACTTTAACCCCAAGTTAATTCATTTGTCAAGGGACTTTAACCACATGACTTTTCATTAGTCAAAGGACATTAACCTCAAACCATCACGACTATCATTAATTGACATTGGGACTCTAACCCTTTTTTCCTATGCATCCATATACATTCAATTCCACATATAAGGACTTTAACTCATTTAGCCAGCTCAACGCCATACATGACCATATGGTCCTCATGGGAGCCTTTATTTCTCAGTCATTTCAATAGGCCAATCCTTTACTTCATCTTATCACTAAATTCAAACTATGGTCCTCAAGAACCTTAAATACCATTCACACTTTAGTATCAATTATACACCATAATTTAGTTCACCACACAATACAAGTTCATTTTTATGTTAGGGACTTTAACCCCCTTCTTATTCATCAAACCATCAAGGTCATCAATTACACAATACATGACTTATTTTACCTTTACAGTATCATTTATCAAACATTCATGCATATTGGGTCATTTCCCTAGTTCAAAGAAACATCATTATGTAACTAGAAATCTCACTTAGACATTTTCATAAATACCTTATGTACATTAATTTACCAAGGCTAATTTTATCATAGAAATCATCAACACTAGGGTTAATCAAGATCCATATGTTATACCACATACAAAAAGCATTCACATGTGACAACTACAATCAATAACATGTATAAACATAAGTCAAAGCAAGAATCATCATTATTCATCATTAGGCAACAAAACTCTTTCCATTTGATTTCAAAACCACTATGTTCACTTACTAATCCAAGTGTAAAATACATGGGTTTAGAGTTATTTAGCAAAGGGAAGATTTATATGCCTTATACAAGATGAATCACAAAATATTGATTGTCTTTTTCCTCTTGAAGACAACTCTTGAAACCCTAGCCTTTAATTCTTCAAAGATAAGATTCAGAGAGTATTTAGGGTGTTTTATCCATCAAAAATAGATGTTTAGGAGGCTACAAGCACTTATATAGTTAGAGGAATTAGATTTTTAGGCATGGGAAATGACCATAAGACCCTTAGTTAAAAGCTAAAAATGAACTCGTCTAGGCATATGACTCACTATATGACTTACTAAGGGAACTGTACCCTAGGGTACAAATGGTGCCCTAACACGTACCATAGGATTCTCCTAAGTCACACTCATTATGAATATTACCCATACTCCGATGAGTCGTATCCAAAGGGTCCAACTCAACCCTAACTTATATCCATCAACCATACCCCAAATAGTCTACTTCAAGCTTCAAGACACCTCTATATGACTCACTTTGCTACGAATCATACCCTTTGGGTATGACTAAGGGTAAGCCAAGTCATATAGTGGGTTGTGTGTCCTTCTTCTATGAAACACCTTAGTTTCAGGACCTTAGAAAATTTCCTTGATTTTTGGTCTTTGGATGGGATACAACTGGAGGAAATAAGTCATACACTCGGGTACGATTCATGTCGGTCAGTTGTATATTGACTAGTATTGGTTGGTAGGATGGATCTTTCTTACTGAACAGATACGAGTTTGGTGTACCAGTCGTATTAGTGGGTAAAGATCGTCTAGTTCCTTAACTTAGTCTAGAACTAATTACTTGGGACGTATCTAAGTATGAGTGGCTTACCTATAGCCATAATTTATGGTATGATTCATAACATGGACTCATGTAGGAAATAGTGTTGAAAGCTTAGGTGATTCTATCTTGCTAGGGATACAAGTGAAGGTTACAAATCGCAAATTGTCAATATGACTTGGGAAAGATGAGTCGTGTACTGGGAACTATTGGTCCAAGGGTTTGGGTTTGGGATATGAGTAATGGGTAGCACTCTTATTGGAATTTAAGACTCGTAAGGGTCAGTCGTACCCTTGTGACGAGAATTTTAAGGGATTTAAGTAAAGCCAATATGGATATTTCCCCACTTATCCTAATCAGTTCCCATGATATATATTGTACTTGAACAGTTATATTACCCTAATATTCGATTCATTAACACTTATAAACTCTTCCTAAGCTCTCTAAAATTCTCTCAAGAGCTTTTGGGCAAGAAAGCAAGGGTTTTATACTAAGGGCTTAATTCATGGCTTGTGTTTGTGGTTTCTTTGTCTACTTCTCAATTAAGGTATGTTTCTCTTCCCACATTGTTAAATTTACTTAAATGTGTGGTTTATATGAATTTTTTCAAGATTTTACTATTACATGATTTTTTCTTCCAAATATGACTTGGGGGTTTTGATGTTAAATGGTTTGTTATGGTTTCCCATGGTTTTCGTTATGCTTTTATATCCATTAATGGTGATTTTGGATAATTTTATTAAATGGGAATGGTTTATTGGTAATTGGAATTGATTTTGGTTATATTATGCCACTAATGTATTTGACAAAATGCTTATAAAGATATATTCATTGCATTAACTTTTTTTAATGAAACTCTTGAATGCTTTCAACTTGGTAAAGGAATTATGCATGGTCTAAATGGTTTGGAAAATCTGAACAATAATTAATTATGCTTATGGGGAACATGGAAGTCTTCCTAGTGGTTTAATATAGTAATTGGAAGGGCACTTGAGAGTTTTCTCAAACCTATAAACGGTCAGCTATGAATGATACTTCCAAGTAAAGATTGGTATGAAAATACTAATATCAATGTCCTTGGTTAATAATTGAATAATATTTTTGTTTATTAGGAAGATGGTTTTAATTGGGAATTAAATGGGGAGGTGTAGCTAACCAGTGAAAGGTGGAGGTCCCGGGGGGGCCAAAGCTAGAAACTTATATTTATCGATAAGAGGTTTGGTCTTGGTGACCATGTCTGTGTTCCACACTTTATTTTAGGGGATGTACTAGTCATCCTAATAGGATACTTCTTTGTTCGTATGGCTACACGTACCGGGTCCCTTTCTGCAGGGAGAGCTGAACTCGTATAGCCTGAGGTGGTTTAGGACAGCAAACCTACACAGCCCAAGTAATGCTTTTAAATTCATTCTAAAAATGGTTCAATTTTTCATCATGGTTTTATATATATATGTATATATATATATATGTTTGGTTATAGGCATCTAGATAATTATCCTTATCATGATACCATTCTAGTGGAACTCGCTAACCCAGCTACTGGTGGTTATATACCCACTCTATGCAAGAACTGGTCATTTTTCTTCTCCTACATAGTGATTGACTTGGGACAACTTGTTTCATTGAAATGGTGAGCCTCCATATTTTTAGAAGGCTCCATTTTATGTCATGGATTCTGTTAGACACTTTTATTTTACTTTGGATTTTAGTTTTGTCTATGGTTGGGGTAATATCCCTACTGGATTTATTACTCTTTTGGATAGAGGCTTTATGGTACTTCTAAGAGTTGGAATGGGCGGGATAGATATTGTTGTCAGCCTTGGTGTTGGAATAAGCTGGGAGGTTGGCATCATCGGACATATTTTCTCATTGTTCCATCGTATTTAATTTTAGGATTAAATTATATTATATTTTTGAAATTATTTGGTTATGCCCTAGTTTACATCCTTTGTTTTGTTAATTAGTTTTGCTAGGTTTGTTAGGAAGGTTGTACTCGATTAGGTTGGCCACGGTTATGATCCTATCCCAGAGTCTTGATTAGAACAATAATTCTATCTTGTTACATATTTGCAATTCAGCCAACTAGAGGCAGGTGGTAATAGGTTGGGTTGGGTAATAGGGTTATCTCTATTCTTGTTGGGACTTAAGATGCCCATTACGACATGGCTCGAGGGATGGTTCATGTCATATAAGGATGCTCAAGGTATGAGAAAGGAGGGATAGGAGAATACAACTCGTATCCAAGGGGTATAACTCACACCCTTAGTTGTATCCATCCTAGAGATATCAAATGATGAAATTCTTGGCATAGTTCAAAGTCTAGGTGTTTCAAATAACAAATACATATCTTTTTCAATCAATACTTGCGGTTTTGGTAGGGGCAAACAAATCCTTGTGCATTATTTGAAGAGGTTTGGTGGTAGTCACAAAATCTTTGTCTTTAGATGATATCCGATTCTATTTACCAAGTTTCCAAGTATCATAAATGTGATCCTTCTCAAATTTTAGCTTTGGCAGAACTTTCACCAGTATAAGTCTAGAGAGTTTCTTGATGGCATGCCTAAGTTTTTTGTGCTACAACCATATTTCATTAGTTTGTATAGTAAGACAAGTCAGAGTATCAAAAATTAGGATTATTAAGTACATAAATATTATCAACACATTCACTGATATAAGAAATATTTCTCTTTTCATGTTTGATAGAGAAACTCTCAACTTTAAGGGATACTTTGAATCCTGTATCACATAGTTGACTGATACTTAGTAGGTTGTGTTTGAGTCCATCCATGATATATACTTTAATAAGTTTGCATGAGGAGTTGAGCTTCACTGAGCCGACTCCAATGGTGTTACCTTTGGTGTTATCTCCAAATATGGTAGATCCTCTTTTTATTTTTCGTAGTGAACAAAAAATTTCTTTCTTTTTGGTCATGTGTCTGGAACATCCATTGTCGATGACCCACATTCCTTTCTTATAGCTTTTGTAGATATGATTCTACAAAATAAGAAGATCAATTTTCTTTAGGTACCTAAGTGATCTTGGCTCCTTAAGGGTTAGATGTACTTTCTTTGGGTTGCCAAACCCACAAAGCTTTAGACCTTTGTCTATGGTTATGTGATTTATGACCCTTCTTACCATAGGTGTTGCAGACTGGTCCTCAAAAATAGAAAGAGGTTTTAGCCGACTCAAACGAACTTGATGAGGAACTTGATTTCATTTTATAAGAATTTGACCTTATGAAACTTTAACTTGGTGATTTTCTAGTTCTGTTTAACTGTATTTTTACATCAATAAGTTCTTCCTGAAGTAAGTCCATTTGCATTTGGCATGCTTTAAGTTCAATTTGCCAATTCCTTCGTTCCTCTTAAAGCTTTTGTTTTAATTGAGCTTCCCATATTTTATTTTGTTAAGCAATTTTACTGTATTCATCAATAAATTTTTGGAGAACATCAATAATCATATCAAGATTTGTTTGAAAAATGTTCCAATCATAACAATTGTATAATCTTACCTCACTTGGTTTTCCTTTTTCTATGAAGAACATGTTGGCCACTTCTATCTCTCTTTAGTTTTATTTCCATCACTCCATGCCCGAAAGTTTTTGTTTTTCCTGGATAATCTTCTCCTCAATTCTAAACAATTTTATTTAATATGTCCCAATTTCCCAAAGTAATAACAACAATCATCATTCCTTTTGAATTCATTGATCTTTGATCCTTGTGGTCTCTACTGCCTTTGTTTAAAGATATTCCTTACTCTGTGATTAAGAAGAGCCATTCCTTTATTGTTGTCTTCTTCTAGGGATTCCTCTTCTCCAATTGTTATGACATTGAAGGCCACTAGTTTCTTCATCTCTTCTTTGTTGTACCTGTTAATATAATTCTGTTCATAGATAATAAGGTTACCTCTTAATTCATTATAGGTCATACAGTGAAGATCCCTATCTTCTAGATTGGCATCTTTAGCTTCCCATGCTTTTTGGAAACTTCTTACAAGAGTTTGCTTTTGCAGACTATTTGGATAGATCATTTCCAAGGACTTTAATTCACATATAATTTTTTTTGAATCAAGAAAACATTGATTCCATGCTTTTATTTTTTCCATTTTGAAGAGCTCGTACTCATTGGCCAGAGAATTTATTCTTGCCATTTTGACCTTGGTGGTTCCTTAATAGGTTATTTCTAATCTGTCCCATATTTTCTTTATAGTTTCATAGGTTGATATGTTGTTATTTTTTTCTTAGCTAACTGTACAATAGAGTAAACTTATAGCACTTGAATTAGTTTGAATTACCTTTTATAGTTCCTTGGTGACTTCAAGGTTTTCAAAGTCATCCACGTCAATGCTACTTGATTCCTTGTCTTTCTGTTTTCTTTGATTCCTGAAATAGGATTTGGTCCATTTTTAATAAAAACCCAGGTTTGGAAGTCATTTGACTTCAAATATTTTTAATTTGTTCTTCCAATGAGAGTAGTGTTGTCCATTGAAGTATGGTGGTCATTTAGATGAGTGACTTTCTTGGAAGAGAGCTCTAGGAATCTGATAGTTTTCCATTAGATATTTCCTCATGTATGGTTAAGCAACACTATTAGTGAGACCTACTCTAATTCAAAATGAAATTTCAAGAGGGGGTGAATTGAAAATTTTTCTGAGTCTACTGGTTGGGATTAACAGTCAACTCACCTGCAAACAAGTATACTTGGATAGAATATATTTATGAATAATTATGCTAGTAAATAAACAAGTAAATACAAGTAACAAGAGTGGGATTTTTCCTGGATTGTAATAAATATATAGTGCCTATATCCAGTCCCTTTGGGTTTCAAGAGTTTTGTTAGAGCTTTCAAAGTAGAGTCAGTGTATAAATGTAGTAAACAAGTTTTGAATCCTATTTTGCTATTCAGATCTTAGGACACAGCCTCAACTGGTATGACTAAGTAGACTTGATCATTCTTTTTTGTAATAATTGTAAACTTAAAAGATACAAATCTTTTTTAAGACTAAGATTAAGACACACTAAGAATTTTTTTTGAAGTTTCAAGAGGTCTCAGGTCTTCAGTCTTCTCTTTTTATATTCATCAACTGATACTACTATTTTTCTCAAATAGAAAACCCATTGGATTTCATCGCAATCAAGGATTTTATTTGGATCCTTGATTGAGGGTAATACATCCATATTAGATATGTCCATATATATAAGGCACGACTTTCCTTTCTTCACAACCATTCATATCTATATCATATATATCTATGAAGAGAGCATAATTTCCTCCCATGTTGCACTATGATCTTGCTGATCTTCCTTGAAATATAGGATCTTACATAATCTTAGGAGATCCTCTCTTGATATTGTCTAATTCCGGCCATGATTCACTTGTAATCAAGAATTATACAAGATGCTTTTTCAATTTATATGTCCAGGGTGAGTTTCCTTACCATAATTAGCCTTATGGTATATCGCACAAGTTATCAATCATTAGTTTGTCATTATTAAAACATATTATATTGATATGGAAAGATAACATTATGGTGCAAGTGGTGATATTTGTAAAATTGCTTGATGATTGCACTTAAGCTAGTAGGTGATGGTTAAATATAGTTGTAAATAAATTTGCTTTTTATGTGCATGTTAACTACTCCCTCTGTTTCAAAAAGAATGACCTACTTTTCTTTTTAGTCTGTTTTAACAAGAATGATCCCTTTCCTTTTTTGGCAATACTTTAATTTTAAATTTCCACATGGTATGTTTAGGATCACAAGATTAAAGGGCATTTTGGTACATTTGACACAACTTTAATTTAAGGCCACAAAATTTATAAGTCTTCTTTATTTTCTTAAACTTTGTACCAAGTCAAAGTAGGTCATTGTTTTTCAAATAGAGGGATTATTTCTTTGTATACCTATTACATTCATGCTTAAAGAGACTAAATTATTGAATGGTATCCTGAGTGTTAATCACATATAATGAGGTTATATCAAGGGCTTATTGATTGTACAAGTATGATTATTTTGTTCTCATAGTGGTTGTGATTATTGTGATATCTGCTACTTCTATGGGATGAGACAATAATGAACTTCATATGATTTACTTATTATTATGAGGTAAGCCAATAATGGACATCTTCATAAGATTTACTTATTATTATTGTATCAGCCGGTAATGGACATCTTCACGGGATTTATTATTATTTTGGGATGATCTAGTAACGAATATCTTTATGGTATTTACTTATTATTGTGGGATGTACCAGTAATAGGACAACTTTATGGGATTGATTGATATAAAGTTCAAGATGTCTAGGATGTTTTGTACATCGACTAGATCTCATCCCTAGTAGTTCATGGCAAGTGGGACACTATAAGATCATCAGTATATGTGTATAAGGTACTAGTGAGTTTGACAGTTCGTTGAGTGGACTAGGGTTGTTTGTTGATATACATATATTTAGTTCCTTGAGTGAACTGGATTTATTTGTTGATTTATTTATATTTTGTTCCTTGGGTGGACCTAATTTGTTTGTTTATTTACTTATATCTGGTTTCTTGAGTGGACTGAGTTTGTTTGTTAACTTATTTATAATTAGTTCCTTAAGAGGACCGGTGGATATTATAGGTGTTATAACGGATCCTTGTGTTGTCTAAGTTATTTTCATAATTAGAAGGTATAATTTCTATTGATGACTATTTAAAGAACAACTGGGGCAAGTGAAACTTATCGTTGTTAATTATAAGTTATTGACTTGGTCAACTATTATTAGTTGTGTTCTTGTCTTAATGAATTGTCCGTCATAATTTATACTTACCTGGTTATTAGTGGTTGTCATTCGTTTGGATGTTGCCTTGGTGGATTTCTTTATTGAATTATACCTCCTTAATCCACTAATATTGATGGAAATAAAGTAAAGATGTTGTTGATATGTTATTAGATGGTTATGTGTTCCTATGATGTATGGGTGCCTTTAAGGTAGGTATTTTTGATAAACATAATAAATATTGACTTTATTGAATAGGAACTAAGGGTTGGGATTCTACATGGTCATTGTAGTTAAGTCCTTAATAAAGTGGTGTGCTCTTATAGTTAGTCTAGTCTAGAGATCAAAAGGCTGGTATAACTAAGGGTAAAATAAAAGTTACTCATATTAAGTGTTGATATGAACTTAACACTAGGGGAAGTTAATTGTCACATTATATGTACCTGATTTATCTTAATATTTTGTATTATATTTTATGTGCTTTAAACTCAGTCATTGATGAAGCCTACAAATATGTGTTGTTTGTACTAATGCTACACTTGTTATACCCTTTAGGGTATAGTCTAGTTTAAGGGCCAGTTTATGTTTCTTGGGTGACGTGGATAGTGATCTCCAATAGCTTTTAATCTTATCATTCTTATTGTAATGACCCTTTAAGTCATTTTCCATATTTATTCTTATATTCACCATTTGAACTTCTCAATAGATGCCCCAAGTCATTTATGACTTGTTGGAACCAACGATCAGTTACTAGGAAGTTTATTTGGTTCTTTGGGCCAATTCTCTATTTAGAAGTCTTTATTGGTTCCAAATAGCCATTGAGCAAAAACTGTAGTGAACAACCTCGAATGCAAATCCCAACGGCGCCAGTAGATCCAAAATATTGATTTTACCCTAGATAGACCTTTGGTTTGGGTCCCATTTCATCGAGGTTGTTTCAACCTATTGGTCGGAAAGTTGAAAATTAGAAAGAATAGGTGTGGGATCCATATTTGGTTAAAACAACCTCGGACGGAAAATATAACATTGACATCGCATTTGAAACATCAAATTTAGGCTAGGGATTCCCTCAGTTCATTTCCCAATGTTCCCAAACTTATTTTAGGCTATTGAGAGGATTTTATAAAAAGCAGTGAGAAAAGAGGTATGGGCCTTACTTTTTCCCAAAACTATCTCCTATGAAAGTTCTAATGATTCAAATGGATTTGAAATTTGGTTTACACTCAAAATTCACCATTTGATTATGTTATCTAGATTTTGGATAGTTCGGAGGGACAAAAACTTATATTTTAGTTTACTATCATTTGGTGCAACCATAATCGTAACCAAAAGTATGAAATCATGGGAGCACAATCGCGGCCTGTGTGACCATGACAGCGGTACCTAAGAACCTGTAGGGGCTATATAAAGGTCCTAAGACAGGTTTGGGGAATTTCCCCTTCACTCTTTAGACCTAGGAACCCTAAAATGACTGTAATAACTCACAATTGGTCATGGGGGGTGACTTGGGAGCATAATTATCATCTTGTGTTGCGATTATCTTCAATATTAAGGTAAGATATCCTTGATTTCATGCTTGAATTTCTTAATTTGGACCCAAAACCCCAATTTAGCTTAAGGCTTGATTTTAGCCTAAAACATGCTTAGTTATCACCCATTCTTTGAGGGTTATAATTCCTTATTCATGTGTGGACATTGGGTTAGCCTCGAAAAGTCATTTTCCATATGTGGGACCCACTTGGGGATTTTGGTGTCATTTTTTAACCTGAAGCATAATAGTACAATAGGGGTATCATTAGACTCGTACTGATGATTAGATTATGGTTTTGATAGTGTGATGGCTTTTTTAGGATTGTAAAGTGAAGACGATCATGTGGTGAATGAAGTGAGGTTTTTCGATTTGTCTTTAAGGTAGACTTCTGAGTACTTCTCTTTGTAAAAGATATGTTATATATGTTATATGTGAATATGGATGTTAGTCTTAATTATAAGTATGATAACTTAGTCTTTATTGTGGATGTTTTGGGGAATAGATGAGGGTTTTGAACCAGTAAGATGGCATGTTTATAACCCTTTTGTATCCTATTGGCTTTCCTCTTTTGCTTAAATTAGTTATAGCATGGATATGATATAATTCTACGTTCGTAATATGGTTTTAGCTTTTGAATCATGATTTGTATATTTACCTTTATTGGGATAGTATGGTTGTCTTAAAACTCTAAGTTAGGTAGCGTTTACTTGAGTACCCTTATTTCTAGTTGAAGTTGCTATCTTAGGATTGAATATGGCTTACTTGAACTGTAGAAGATAAAATAGATACCTTAGCCTTGTTTGGGGCATAGTATGACTAATTATGAAAAGAGTGGATTAGAAGTGGGATCGTTCGACCCACTTAGGCCTAAGCTTGTGTTAAATCTTTCAAACTTAGTTGTGGATGTTAGACAAAGATATGGCTAGTAAACCTTACAATAATGTTAATTCATAACATGGTAACTTGTATTGATGTTCCCAGATTATGGCTTTTAGTTATGGTTATGATGCTTCTTGCAGAAGTGATATTGGGAATTTAAAAATGATATTCCTCCTAGATACATCATGTGGCCTATAGAGACGCTATTTCCTCTTAGAATTGATGATTGGACTACTGAGTTTCTATTACCTTTAGTTATGATTGTTGGACCTATAGAGATGATGTTCCTCACAAATATGTAAATTGTCCTAGAGAAATAATATTCCTCGATGTCATGATGTATGGCCTATTGATATATGATAAACTATAGATAATTACATATCAATCTATATTAAGCCTCCTCGATGTGAGATTCCTCTTATATGAGAGATTATTACGCACTTATTGATATTATGCTTCATGTATGTGAGATAGTTAGAGATATGCTATATGATTATTAATATGAGTACCAGATATGTGTATGGGCCTAAGGCAGTGATTATGATGTTGTGATTATTTTGGATAAATTGATGGGCCAAGGGCCATGTTATGATATTGATCAATAGTTGAGAAGTGTCTGTCATTATAAATGATATGACTACAGTTTAAGAATATTAATATGAATATGGTTGTACACACATCTCTAAGGTATGGGATGGAGGAAGATATGGTATGAAGCTTACTATTCCACTGATTGAATACTAGAGATGGCATGCATAGATTTGCTACATTCATGATTATTATATCGATAATTGATGTGATTCTAGTTAAAATACGATCGTATGACTATTCCTCCTAATTGAGGGTTAAGCTAAGTAGTAGCTAGATACCTTTCAGGTGGCTATTGTACTTGATGGCTAGAAATCTAATATACTAGTTAATGAACCTTGCTTAGTTGAAATATGGTAGCTAACTATTTGAGTCGATATGTGGCCATAAAAATGGGTTTATCTATGATAATAATTAGTTGTTATTGATAACTAAGTTCTGATATTGATTAGTTGTTAAATAAGGATAACGTGGCTTAATATTACTAGATGATAAAAAATTTAGTAATAATGATGCCTAAGTTAATTACGATGCCTAGATGAATATAATATCGTGTTAATAATGTTGACTAGCTAATAATGAGGATTAGTTGAATAACGAGGATTAGTTGGTAAATGATAGTTAGGTAATGATTGGTGTTAGTTAATAAAAGATGGTTAGATGATAATTGGTAATTTGTTGACTAATGATGATTATCATATATATGATAATTAGTTGATAATAATGAATAATGGATAAATGTTGGTTATAGTACTGTGATGAATAGCAAAGTAGCAGTTTAATAATCATAAGTATTGGTTAGCTAATAAGTATGTATTGAGAAGATAGATATCTTTACGTTTATGAGTATATCGACCTGTGTCTGTGCCCATATTATATATTTGTATTTATCTGTTGATAGTTATGATGATATATGAATACCCGGTAAGGCCAAAGGATTTGTGATAACATATTGATTCCCAGTAAGGCCGGAGGATATTATGATGATATTGATATCCGATTTGAGTTCAGAGGATACTATTGAGATGATATTGATACCCGGTAAGGACGGAGTATATTATGATGATATTGATACCCAATTCTATTTCGGAGGATACTGTTGAGATGTTATGGATACCCGGCATGGCCGGAGGTTTATTACGATGATGATGGTCCCTGTGAGGACAGTTATGATGAGTTGTGGTATTGATAGTATACTCTGCATGCATTCTTGCATGCACATCACCTATCACTAGTATGTACTTATATTTATCATCCAGTATGGGATGGTTGCATAGATATGGGTGAAGGATATGTCTTGTGTTATTGTATTTGATTGAACCTTTTGAGCCTAAGGCGGTGGGGGTACACATAGGCCCAAATAGGTATTTGTTTATTCAGAGTAGCTGATTATTTACGCTATTATTGAAATTGTTGTTAACATTATTATGATCATTATTATGGCTAGATTATGAAAAATTGGTCATTGATCTGGTATCGATGTGTGAGGTATGTCTTCAGCCTCTCCTATCTTATGATTGTATTATTATGCACGATTATTTCTTGTCTAGCCACGTGGATTAGAAACCATGAGTATGATAGTATTTAAATCCTTATAGTGTTGTAATGAGGTCTTACAATGAGAATAGGATGATGTAGGTTATGCTTTGAGTAGACCTCGTGTTTATATGTATATAAACCTATATATATCTAGCTATATAAAGCTATGATACTATCGTATATCTCTTCCTTTATTATCCATATTGTATAGTTGTTTCTTCTCCTTGTTTATTACTATAAATATTTCTTTCACTCTTTATTCATATATTGACATGGGATATACGGTGTAGCATTGACGTATATTGAATGCAGATAGAATAAGATAGTTCACCCTAATACTTCTCCAGTCTTATTATGTTAGACTATTGGACATGAACAGGATAGTTGTTTCTTATAATCTCATTGACTTGTCATATGATTTCTTGACTCTTGGGTGTAATTTTTATTTTGTTTATATAGTTTACATATCTGCTTTATCTTTGGAGCTCAGTTGGTAGGAGCCTATGTATTACCATTCGTTTGGTGCTCATACTACACTTCTGTAGCCTGCAGATCATAGTACGGGTTATTGCGATTAATGTGTGCATCGAGCGGAGCAAGACTGGTGATGTTAGGCGTACTTACACGCGTAAAGAACGTGAATTTACCCATATTTTAGCTAAGTTTTAAGGACAAAACATATAATTCCTGCACTTTTAGTCCTTTTTCCTGTAAGTGAGCTAACCAACGTGATTAGCAAGTTTTCAGGTATAAATGATGAAGATTTCAGCATTTTGTGGACTGTTGGACGCCAAAGGAAACCTCAACGTAAGAAGGAAGGAAGCTTCTGGAAGCTTGTGGACTGAAAGTGATGCATGGAGAACTTATCCCGGGCAAAAATAGTATTTCCAAAGACTTGGGGATCAGCAGTAACTTAGTAGGATTAGAATAAGGATGCAGAAACCTAGTAGGATTAGGATAAGTACGCATTAGCTTAGTAGGAATAGGATATGGGTGTTATAAAAACCCTATTTTGCTGAACTTTTCAGCAACCAATTTCCACCACCCTCATCCTTATTCCTCCCTATTCGATCCTTTCCCCTTTTCTTCATTAATTCGTTGTTGACATTATTCATCTATTCAACTTTTAATTTTTACGACAAGAGAAACGCTATTTGCAAGGAATTCACGCCACAAGTGCTACCAAAACATACTTCACATGAGATTCTTATTTTGGTATGATGATAATGCCTATTGTGTTTTCCGTTGCACTCATGAGTAGCTAAACTTCTCTGTTAGGGTTATGGAAGCCTTATGAGATACTATCTATTGCTATGAGTTTGTGAATTAGTGACACGTATGTTGCTTATATCATTACTCTCTTCATCTTAATTTATATTATTGTGGTTCCAAACATATAGAATACGCCAGTATAGCATTAACTTGTTCAAAAGAAAAGTTATATGTCTGGAAAAGAGAGAGTGACAAGGAAATAGGGCACCAACCCCTATTTAAAAGTTAGTGCCGTAATTGGATTAACCTATTGGAGAATTCGTACCATTAGATACGCTTTAAGCTCGAAAGAGTTAAAGTGAAATAATCCTTGATGGTCGAAAGACGCCTGTATTTACCATAGAATACGAATCTCTTTAAGCACATGCATGTCTGAATTCCGCATAACTCATAGACAATAGATACGTAGAACTCATAAGGTGGACATAACCCTAACTTACAATTATCATTGATTAAAACCTACTAAATATTCTGTTTTTCTTTGTTGCTTTGATACTCTTAATTCACGCTACAATTAAATCCCCCATTTTTGTAGAATTTTCGATCAACAGTCTTCTAATTGTTGCATACTTAGTGACCAAGTATTCCCTGTGGGATTCGACACCCAACCCAGTTGGGTTCTATATTTGACGATGACCGCTTACACTCTTACGAGAGCTATAGTTTGAGCGTTATCAAATTTTGGCACCGTTGCCGGGGAATACGGTTGTCAACTAAGTTTGTGATAGTTACTAGACCCTTTGGTCAAAGATTCTCGTACTTTACTTTTAGTTGTTGTTTTTGTTTTATTCAGGTTTTGTTCAGTGCATGCCCAATACTCAAAGTTTTGGTCAACCATTATTAACCATAAACCCTGAACTGTAACTTATTGGAAGGATGGAGGCGCAACACGACATTGAAGGAAGCGTTGCTCAACAGGAGCAGGCTAGACTAGCTGCGTTGGCTGTTGCCCAAGTACATCAGCAGAATATTGATAACCCTGGACGAGCAGCAGATCCTGACGATGAAGACTTGGGTGATGATGAGTTACTAAACCCTAGGCGTGATGCTGAAGTAGCGACACCTACTAACAGAAGAGATCATCAAGCTAGGTTTAGGCCTGAACGCCGACCTATGCAAATACCATTCGATGATGATGATGATGATCTTGATGGAGCTGGTGCGACAGGAGCCGTTATTCCTCGGCCATTGGCACCCAGAGCCAAGTTCAACATCACTAGCACCATGATTCAGTTATTGCAACTCAAAGGCTTATTTGGTGTACTTGCAGGTGATGATCCGAATATACATCTGATCAACTTTATCTCTACATGCAATTCATTCGACAATCCAGGCGTTGGACAGAATGCAATTCGGCTACGCTTATTTCCACTATCTCTATCTGGGGAAGGCAACTCTATGGTTGAACGGTCTGACTCCTGATTCTATCACTAATTGGAGGCAATTGAAAGACGCTTTCCTAGAAAGATTCTTTCCGCCATCCAAAAGAGCAAAATAGAGAGATAAAAGCAGCAACTTTAGACAGCTTCCAACTGAAGCTCTTCATGAAATATGGGCGAGATTCAAGAAGAAGCTAATAAGGTGCCCAAACCATCATATGACCAATGTCCACTTAATGGAGATACTATACAGATCCTTGAATTCAATAACTAAACCGGTGATGGATAATACGGCTAAAGGATCATTTATGGACCTCACCTTTATTCAGGCAAGCGATATGCTAGACCGGATGAAGAAGCAAAGTATATCTTGGCATACCAGGGATTCTGAGGTAGCAAGCTCCACTTTATCTATTGGCATGACTGCAGAACAAAGAAGAAGAGAAGAAGAACGTGATCAAGATATGGCGCACATGAAAAAACAGATGGATCTTCTTACCAGGAATTTGTTGTCTGGGAAGAACAAAAAAGTAAAAGCAGTTGCATCAAAAAGAAGAGACGAATCTGATTCTGAAGAAGAAGCCAACTACTTAAACAATCAGGGGGGTTTCCAAGGTAATGCCCAAGGAAACCAAGGTCGAAACTATTACGATAAATGTGGAAACAAGGACCAAGGTAGTTGGAAGAACAAGACTGACAGGAGTGGTTTGTATATTTCTCCTGGAAATCGAGAGGCCGTGGCATCTAGTTCGGGGAAGATGTCAATGAAGGACATGATGGCGAAGCTGTTGAAAGGAGTAGAGGCAACCAATACGGGAGTGAATGAAGTGAAGAACGACTTGTCTACAATTAATCAATTGGTTGATTCGTATTCTACTGCTATAAAATAGCTAGAGCAGATATTATGTCAACTTTTAGCGGCATTAAATCAAAGGAAAGCTGGAACGCTACCTAGCGACACATTGCAAAACCCTAGGAACGACGAACCATGCATGGCTATTACTACCAGGAGTGGTAAGGTGCTGGAAACTTCATCCAAAGGCAAGCAAGTGGTCGACGATGTAGCGGACAACGATATTAATGTTAATGGTGAAGACGCCGTAGAAGCTAGCAAGGGTGATCATGACATCACCCCTAGTAGTGTGCAGCCTGAAAAGATCAAAATTCAGAAGTAAGAGGAAAAGAAAACTGTGGAGAAAACAATTCCCTTTCCACCACCACCTTTTCGTCAAAGATTAAAGAAGAAAGCTGATGATACCAAGTTCAACAAATTCATGGCAATGTTAAAAAAGCTGACCATTAATGTTCCGTTGGTAGAGGCGCTAGAACAGATGCCTGGGTATGCAAACTTTATGAAGGATCTTTTGACAAAGAAGCGGGCAACAAGTTATGAGTTGACAGATACTGTTCATCATTGTAGTGCAATCGCTACCAGATCACTAGTTCAGAAGAAGGCCGATCCTGGTGCCTTCACTATTCCTTGCACTGTCGGATCTTTGAACTTTGCCAAGGAATTATGCGACTTAGGATCCAGCATCAACTTAATGCCACTATCTATTTACAAAAAGTTGGGGTTGGGTGCTCCTAATCCAACCAATATAAGGCTTGTAATGGCAGATAGGTCGGTAAAATAACCTGTTGGTATTCTATGTGATGTATTGGTGAAGGTTTCTTCATTCATCTTTCTGACAGACTTTGTTATCTTGGATTGTGAGGTAGATTCAGAAGTTCCTATAAGCTTGGGGCGCCCTTTCCTTGCAACAGGAAGTGTGCTTATTGATTTAAGAGCTAATGAACTTCTATTTCGGATGAATGACGGAGTAGTCCGCTTTGATGTGTGCAAATCAATGAAGCAACCCAAAGATCTGAACGTGATCTCGGTAGCTGATGTTTATTTTGATGAGAAGAAAGAATTATCTGTACAGGAGCAACTTATTGATGATCCATTGGCGGCTGTACTTATGAATGTTGAGCGTAAGGATGCTGAAAATTATGAAGAAACTATGTGTGCTCTAAAAGGATTAGGATCATATCCTCATGCTCCCAAGAAGCTGGACCTTGATCTCAAAAACTGATCTACACCACCAGCTAAACCATCTATTGAAGAGCCACCCACGTTGGAATTGAAGGAGCTGACTAATCATTTAAATTATGCATTCTTGGGAAGCGGAAACACACTTTCGGTTATTGTGGCGGCAGATTTGGGTGAGCAGCATATTGCAGCTCTCATCGCTGTTCTACAGAAATACATGAGAGCAATCGGTTGGACCATCGCTGATATTATTGGTATTCCACCTGGGATTTGTACACACAAGATTCAGCTTGAAGAAAATTGCATACCCACTATTGAGCATCAAAGGCGTCTAAATCCACCTATGCAAGAGGTGATAAAGAAAGAAATTATTAAGTGGTTATATGCAGGGGTTGTGTATCCAATATCCGACAGTAAATGGGTAAGCCCGGTACAATGTGTACCCAAGAAAGGTGGCATAACGGTATTTCCGAATGAAAAGAATGAGTTAATTCCACTGAGACCTGTCACAGGGTGGAGAGTATGCATGGACTACCAGAAGGTGAATTCATGGATGCTTAAGGACCACTTCCTAATGTCATTCATGGACCAAATGCTCAATCGATTAGCGGGGAAATAATGGTTTTGATTCTTAGATGGTTATTCCGGCTATAATCAGATTTGTATTGCTCCCGAAGATCAAGAGAAGACAATGTTTATATGCCCATATGGTACGTTTGCCTTCAAACGTATGGCATTCGGGCTATGTAATGCACCCGCCACTTTTCAGTGTTGTATGATGTCCATTTTTTCTGATATGGTTGAAGACACCTTGGAGGTGTTCATGGATGATTTTTCATTCATGGGCGAGTCGTTTGAATCGTGCTTAGCAAATTTGAGTATGGCATTGCAGAGATGTATTGAATTCAACTTGGTGCTAAACTGGGATAATTGCCACTTTATGGTTAAATAAGGTATTGTTCTTGGGAACAAAATCTCCGAAAGAGGAATTGAGGTTGATCGTTCTAAAATTGAAGTCATCGAGAGACTACCACCTCCAATTTCTGTTAAAGGAGTTCGTAGTTTCCTCGGGCATGCGGGTTTTTATCGAAGGTTCATTAAAGACTTTTCCAAGATTGCTAGTCTATTATGCAAGCTTTTGTAGAAGGATGCAAAGTTCGACTTCGGTGAAGATTGCTTGAAGGTATTTGAATGACTCAAAGGAAAGCTAATTGAAGCCCCTATCATTGTAGTGCCCGATTAGTCTCTACCGTTTGAAGTCATGTATGATGCTAGTGGGGTAGCTTTGGGTGTGGTACTTGGCCATAGAAGATAAAAGTTATTCCATCCAATCTACTATGCGAGCAAGGTCTTGAACGGAGCCCAGGAAAACTATATTGTCACGGAACAAGAGCTTCTAGCGGTTATGTATGCTTTTGAAAATTTCTGTGCTTATTTATTGGGAACCAAAGTGGTAGTTCATATAGACCATGCATCTCTGAGATACTTAATAACAAAGAAGGATGCGAAACCAAGGCTAATTAGTTGGGTGTTATTGCTGCAAGAATTTGATTTCGAGGTAAAAGATAGAAGAGGTTGTAAAAACCAAGTGGCTGACCATCTATCTAGACTTAAGAATGAGCATATAGCGCAGCCTGATCTTGAGATTGATGATGGATTCCCCGATGAAGAGATCTTAGCCACGATGATGGAAGAGTTACCATGGTATGCAGACTTTGTGAACTTCGTGGTAAGTAATGTGATGCCTGCGAATCTATCTTTTCATCAAAAGAGGAAGTTCATGCATGATGTGAGACACTATTTTTGGGATGAGCCATATTTGTTTAGACGATGCACGGATGGTGTGATCAGACGATGCATATCTCATGTAGAGGTGCCAAGTATCTTGGAAGCAAGTCATGTTTCCCAAGTTGGGGGACACCATGCAGGTGGTCGGATAGCAAGGAAGGTATTGCAAAGTGGCTATTATTGGCCTTTGATATTTAGAGATGCCTACGAATTTGTGAGAAGATGTGACCAATGTTAGATACAAGGCACGATTTTGAAGCACCATGAGATGCCCAAGTTAAAAATTCTTGAAGTAGAGTTGTTTGATGTGTGGGGTATTGATTTCATAGGCCCATTCATAAATTCATGTGGGATGAAATAAATCCTAGTTGTTGTCGACTATGTATCAAAATGGGTTGAAGCAGTAGCGCTGGCCGATAATAAAGGAAAGCGTGTTGTAGTATTCTTGAAGAGAAATATCTTCTCTTGTTTTGGGGTACCACATACCATCATAAGCGATGGAGGATCACACTTTTGCAACAAGCTGTTCAAATCCGTGTTGGTGAAATATGGGGTCAAGCAACATAAGGTAGCCATGCCTTATCACCAACAAACTAGTGGACAGGTAGAGGTTTCTAATCCAGAGATCAAGCTGATCCTTGCGAAGACCGTAAACGCTAATAGGAAAGATTGGTCACGGAAGTTGGACGATGCACTATGGGCTTATAGGACTGCATTCAAAATGCTAATTAGCATGTCCCCGTACCAACTAGTTTATGGGAAGTCCTATCACTTTCCCATTGAGCTTGAGCATAAAGCATTGTGGGCATTGAAGCGACTGAATTTGAGTTGGGATGATGCTATGAATCTAAGATTAGAGCAGCTGAACGAGATAGATGAATTCCGTCTACATGCGTATGAAAGATCAAACCTCTACAAGGAACAGATAAAAAAATATCATGATCAGCGGATTTTTCAATGAAACTTTTAAAAGGGTGATATGGTACTTCTTTTCAATTCCAGACTGAAGCTATTCCCAGGTACGTTAAGGTCCAAATGGTCTGGTCCGTACAAAATTAGCCAAGTCTACTCGTCTGGAGTAGTTAAGTTAGAAGACAATAATGGTGTTGTGTTTAAGGTAAATGGCCAATGAGTAAAACCATACATTGGTCCTCTTGACTCGATAAAATGCATGGCCACCATTTATCTAGACGAAGTCTAAGTACTCAAGGTAACTATGTCGTACCGCGGCAATAAATCAAGCGCTAGATGGGAGGAAACCCATCATTTTTCATCTTTCTTCGTAAGAGTTTTCTTTTTAAATAAAAATCCAAAATGAAGAGTAGAGCCATGACCAAAATTAAGGCACTTGATGGGAGGCAACCCATCGTTCTAATCGTTTTTATTGTTTTTGAGTAAGTGTAGGTGCAAGAGATGTAAAGGAGGAGATTGGTTTCGAATTTTGATTTGGAAGTATTGCATGTTGAAGGTGGTAAGTTAGGAATGAAGAAGAAGAAAAAGGCTATGGGTTAGGCATTGCCTATGAAAATATAGGCAACGAACAAGGCAAGGCCTATGTAAATCTAGGCCACGAACAATGCAAGGCCTATGCTATCGTCTAAGCTCTCGGATTCTACAATGCCATGGCATAGGCGCCGCCTATACCTAAAAATTCCATAGCATAGGCGCCGCCTATGCAAAAGCCTTTTGTCTCTGAATCTAGAATGCCATGGCATAGGCGCCGCCTATGCCCAACAATGTCATAGCATAGGTGCCGCCTATTCTCAACTAGGCTTTGCAAAAGGCACCGCCTATGCTCACTTTTTGGTCTCCTAACCCGGTTCCAAATGGGTCAAAACCCGACCCAAGCTTGTCCTATAAATACAACCTTAGTCTTAAAACAAAATTGCATTGCAACTTCAACCAAGGCGCCGCCTACCTCTCCAAAATCTCTCAAAATTTTCCTTTTTGCTCTTTTAAACTTGCAAGAACATCTTCCTAGGCCATCAACCAGGTAAGTACTTCTTTGCTCTTCTTTTATATTCTGTAATTATTCCAATACTACGCCTGTAATAAGTGGTTAAATCTTGAAGTAGTGTTGGTTATTTGAATATGGTTGATCTGTTGTGATACAACTAAGTTAGTGAAAGAATACGTAAGGTTGTTCTTGAATTGTTTCCAACTTGTAGTTAATTTTGATACACTATCATACTTCCTGTGAAATCGACATGGTTCAGATTATCGCATAATCTTGTAACTTGAAAGCTTGCTTGAATGACTTGTTCATTGAGATAAAAATCATGGTTAACTACAAACATGAGATGTTGTGATTATTTCAAGCTATAAATTGATACAATATCCATGTAGTAGTTTTATTCAAAGTGATGCATTAGTCCAAAACATGAAAGCATTGTCAAGATTACATGAAATAGAATCGGAAAAGGATAGTTAAGATGACAAGAAAAGTATGATTGCACTGATTATAGTGTTGGAACATAAAGCCTAAACGTATATCGACGAAGTCTGAGTAATCGATAACGTTCACTTAATTAGTTTGTGCCAACAAATTAAGTGTGGGGTGGTGCCACTACTATTTGTTTATCGAGTGTATCTACCGAGATGAAGCTAACATAACTATCATTTTAATCTCAGGTATAATGGTACGAAAAGAACGACAAGGAAAAGACAAAGCGACCACCTCACAAAAAGGTCAGAAAAGGAGACGAAAAGAGCAAGGTGAATCCTCCTTGCTGCAAATACCTCGCCGTATGTTTGGAATCAAATGGTTCTTAGAGGAGGAAGGAAAGGAGTGTTATAGGAACAATAAAGAAAAAAAATATGTTCATGTGGAGTTGATACACAAGGAAAGCCTAGCAAAGAAAGAACCTCGCATGTTTGCCAAGATAATGGTGTTACATCTTGATTTCATCTCCCAAGATATGGGAGAGTGCAATCTCAATTTAGCACGAGAATTCTATGCCAACTGGTCACCGAAAACTACAGGGAGTGAAGTTAAGATTTGGGGTCAAGTTCTACAACTAAATACGGAGTTCTTCAACTCCTTTCTGGGTATGCTATCTGTTGATCCATCACCACTCAAGGAGCTGTATAACAGACCTTCGTACAGGGCCATTAGACATACACTATGCGGAAAAATATCTATGGCACGATGGAGTAGACACAAGGACAACGGTCGGCACAACACCTTCCCATATGCTTCCTTGAATAGAGAATCTAGGATATGGTTGTGAATAGTCAACTCTTTCTTGATTCCAGGGACACAGTACATAAAGATAACACGAGATAGAGTGTTCTTGGTGTATGCATTGATGACTAACGTCCCTATCAACATTGGGGCGATCATTCGATCTTCAATGCGTAAGGCTAGGATGCACAAGAGGTCCCACTTCAGCTTTGGCAATCTGTTGACTGCAAGATTGAGGAAGGAGGACATCAAAGAGGAATCGGATGATCATAAGCTTCCACAGAACCCAAAGAAGGTTGACCTCAGAAAGGTTAAAGATGCTGAAACTATGCATGGCGTCAACTTGACCACCGCAGAAAGACATGCTCATGACGAAAGCTTCTTCCACCATTTATATGGCATGACGAGATTCACCAGGATGAGCAGAGTTCATGTTCCAACTGCTGCAGAGCTCCAGCAATTGGATTATGACTACCCAATGAATGAGCATGCGAGGGCCATGTGTGGAGTCGGTGTATATTTTGAGGAACCTCTTGACGATGATGTGCCAACCAACGATGATCGCCGACTACCAGACTCCGACGTAGAGGAGAATTCTGATGATGATGACTGCGATGATGATTTTGATGCAGGGGGTATGACCCCAGACATAGAGGAGGAGTCCGACTAATCCAGGTTCTTCTTATTTATTTTCCACTGAGGACAGTGTGTCCCATTTAAGTGTGGGGTGCTGCTATTTGCATGCTGTGTTTCTTTGCCTACATACATTTATTTATGTTCATTTGTTTGGTTTTTAGTAGTAGTTAAAAAAATATTCTCTTCAAAATTTTTTTTTAGATTTTATCTTGCATAAAATTGTTCTGATAGACAGCATGATATTATGACAAGAGTTTGTGATAAAATCATTACTGTTGAGAAGTTTAGGCTCAAAGTGTGACTCACTATGCGATATTTATGTGGTTTAATTCCTTCATCTGTTGGGTCAAGAGTCTATACTACCCCCAATAAAATCGACCATGTGCCTTGTGTGTGTGAGATGATAGTATATTCTATGTTTGTGGGTGATGCTAGAACTTGCCTGGTATGTATGTAAAGCAAAATAAAGAGTGTGAGTTTAGGAGATGATTTAGGCATTTCTTTCGCAAGCTATACTTGTTTACCTTCTTTTTACCTACCCGTGGACATCATCCTAGTTAACCCCCTTTGAGCCTATTAAGCTATTTTCTTTGACAACCTCATATGTAAGCCTAATTCATTTTTTTTCAAGACCATAATTTGATCCAAATTCCTAAGCGCTTTAAATTGTAAAGTCATGTGACAAAATAAGAGGAAATTGGGTGAAAGTGATGCCTTAAAGTGGATTGGTACTTGAACTTGTTATGAAAAAGACTGGCTATTATAGAGGGTTGTTATAAAAAAAAAGAAAAAAATAAAAAGAAAACTAAAAAGTTAGTTCTGTTTAAAATTGAATAACAAAAGAGGTGAGAAGGGGTGGTAGATTAAAAGAATGTAGAGAGGTTGTTTAAAAGAGAGTGTTAATGGTATAATGTGATGTATTAAAGCGCTTAGGAACATAGTCACTATTTCTGGCCAAAATAGTCCTACCCGTCCCTTAGCCTACATTACAACCTGTAAAAGACCTATTTGATTCTAAGCTTAGCATTCTGATATTTAGTGGAGCCTTACACTAAGGGTAAGCCTATGGTCATCAGTTGCAACATATGAATTCTTTGTGAGAGTGAGAGCAAGGATAATCTTATACCCAGGTTCGAAATATATACAATACTTATGAGTGATTATGGGTGCTATATTGTGAGACACACATGGTTGATGAGTTTTGGGTAGTTGTGTATGATTCTTTGTGCCTTAACTTGTGGATACGAATTGACCATCATCACGAGTCTATATTAGAGGTTGTATTATTTCTAGTAGTGATCAGAAAACTACTCTTTGTTAATAATGGTCGTGCCTGTCTTGATGAATATTTTGTGTTGTGTATATGGACATGATATTTTTTTCGAGGACGAAAAAAGCTTTAAGTGTAGAGTGTTGATGTTAGGTGTATTTACACACGTAAAAGACCTAAATTTACCCATATTTTAGCTAAGTTTTAAGGACAAAATATATAATTCCTGCACTTTTAGTCCTTTTTCCTATAAGTGAGCTAACCAACGTGATTAGCAAGTTTTCAGTATAAATGATGAAGATTCAGCATTTTGTGGACTGTTGGACGCCAAAGGAAACCTTAACGTAAGAAGGAAGGCATCTTCTGGAAGCTTATGGACTGAAAGTAATTCATGGAGAACTTATCCTGGGCAAAAACAGTATTTCCAAAGACTTGGGGATCAGCAGTAACTTAGTAGGATTAGAATAAGGATGCAGTAACCTAGTGGGATTAGGATAAGTACCCAGTAGCTTAGTAGGAATAGGATATGGGTGTTATAAAAACCCTATTTTGCTGAACTTTTCAGCAACCAATTTCCGCCACCCTTATCCTTATTCCTCCCTATTCGATCCTTTCCCCTTTTCTTCATTAATTCGTTGTTGACATTATTCATCTATTCAACTTTTAATTTTTACGACAAGAGAAACGCTATTTGCAAGGAATTCATGCCACAAGTTCTACCAAAACATACTTCATGTGAGATTCTTATTTTGGTATGATGATAATGCCTATTGTGTTTTCCGTTGCACTCATGAGTAGCTAAACTTCTCTGTTAGGATTATGGAAGCCTTATGAGATACTATCTATTGCTATGAGTTTGTGAATTCGTGACACGTATGCTGCTTATATCATTACTCTCTTCATCTTAATTTACATTCTTGTGGTTGCAAACATATAGAATATGCCTATATAGCATTAACTTATTCGAAAGAAAAGTTATATGTTTGGAAAAGAGAGAGTGATAAGGAAATAGGGCACCAACCCCTATTTTAAAGTTAGTTTCATAACTGGTTAACCTCTTGGAGAATTCGTACCATTAGATATGCTTTAAGCTCGAAAGAGTTAAAGTGAAATAATCCTTAATGGTCGAAAGACTCCTGGATTTACAATAGAATACGAATCTCTATAAGCACATACATGTCTGAATTCCGCATAACTCATAGCCAATAGATACGTAGAACTCATAAGGTGGACATAACCCTAACTTACAATTCTCATTGATTAAAACCTACTAAACATTCTGTTCCTCTTTGTTGCTTTGATACTCTTAATTCATTCTACAATTAAATCCTCCTTTTTGTAGAATGTTCGATCAACAGTCTACTAATCGTTGCATACTTAGTGACCAAGTATTCCCTGTAGTGTTCGACACCCAACCCAGTTGGGTTCTATATTTGACGACGACCGCTTACACTCTTACGAGAGCTGTAGTTTGAGTGTTATCACCTGGTTCAGAGACTTAGAGTGAACTCCTGACGTTTGGAGTATTACTTATCTCTCTTTTATGTATTAAACTAGTCTCTAAGTTGTATTCGGAGATAAATTGTATCAGTGTATTTCTCTTGATATTTTACTTTTGTACTCTTTTTATATTGGAAGATCTTGTACTGATACCACCAGGTTTTGGGATTCTTCTATGTATTGATCTTTATTTAAGATATGCCACATTCTTTTCCTTATATTATTAAGTAGTACATTACTAGTTGTTCTGTTATATAGGTTAGCTTGCCTACTGGTGGGTTATGGTAGGCGCCATCATGACCTAAGGAAATCTGGTCGTGAAACCTATGGTGAGAGATATGTTGGTTATGTTGTCATTTACTTATTAAAAGATCTAATACATAGTCTATACTAGGTCCTTAGGGACGGATGTTCTTTTAATATATTTAAAAAAACAATTGTAATAAGTTTTTATACTGTTGTGAAGAGTTTTATGATACTTCCTTGTGACTTGTACTTTTATTTTATATGTTATAAATGTTATTCTATCTAGGTGGATTAGAGTAAGTGCAGTCATGACTGATTTTATATATATATATATATATGATACATATTGATAAAATACAATACATACTTGATTCATATTGACACAATACAATACATATCTAGTACCGATATATAATATGATCGTGATAAATTCATTTTTATACAATAATGATACTGTTTCAAAATGCAATTCAAACACATAAATTATACAACAATGATAGAATGTCTATACGCACTATATGGTGATTTTTAGCTTTCCTATATTTTGACCATTTTACCATTCTTCATAATTGTTTTATATTATTTATGAGTTGTGAGAATGGTTGGCATGGTCTTTAAAGCATTCAAGAATGACTTATGTGAGTTTAAGATGTTTAAGTAGCCTTAAAAGTGATAAATTTGACTTCAATAAACATTTTATGCTCTCAGTGTCAGATGGTAATTCTTTGAGTTTTATTAGATTTGGAATGTGGTTTTAGGGTTAGTAGTTTGGTTGACCTGAGTTTTGAGATTATATTTGATTTTTGAGATTTTAGATGAGTCATAGTTTATTTAGCCTAAAGGAGTTCTTAGGTTTTAACTTGTTGATAACAACCTCATATGATAAATTTGATGGTTCCATTGAATTTAAAACATCAAAATTGGCCTAGTAACCAATTGGGTTATTTTTGTGGAGTTCTAAATGAAATTTCGAGGGTTCGTTGGAACATTTTGCCTTAGACTAATATCTGGTGCCCAGTTTCTAGTAATTTAGTAATTTACTCATCCTAATCATACATCGAGGTGTTGCAATCATGAAGAGTAGGTAAATTCTGCATAGCAATTGTATAGTGGTCTATCATAATTATATGGTCCAAGTCAGGTTGTTGTCGTGATTGTGTATGTCTCTACCGTAATTGTAACGACCATTTTAGTTGTGGTCAACGATTGACCTCGCAATAATGTGGGATGGGCTACGATGGTGAGGTATTATCACTAACCCCTATTACGTTATTTCAACACCATTTTAACCGTATTTGAGCTTAAAAACCTCATGATAGGCGATTTCCAAGAGATTTTTCTACAAACTTACTTGGGTAAGCTTCTAAATCAATTTCTATCATCACCCATTGATTATCTTGAAAAATTTCTTCAAAAATTAAATTTTAAACTTCAAAATATGAGTATTGATAGACTCTTTATCTTATGTCGAATCTATTTTTGATAGACTAGAATCATTCTAAAGCCGTTTAGAAGGGGAAAGATTCTTTTTGAGGGGTCCAGACTTATGTTTTGGCTTTTGAGTTAGGTTATAACCAAAATTTCTTCAAATCAGGATAGGTAGATAACCATGCATGTAAAGGGGGTTTTGTCCATAAGAATATATTAATATTTCCAAAAAAATAATTTATTTTAGTAAAAATTGTAGTGTTTGTCCATAAGAATTTCCAATACAATTTGGAATTGTATTTTGAAAAGTGAAAACAAGTTAAACTTGTTTTCAACATTTTCTCTCACAAAAAGTCAAAAACAAATCCAATTTATATTTATGGTCAAACACAACTCCAAACTCCAACTTCAACTCCAATTCCAACTCCTAAAAGTTTTGGTTTTCCATGTACAAACACCTATAAAGTATGCTATGGGTCAGGGTTTTTATTGTGGTTTTCATCTTTTGAGATCATTATTTTACTGTGCTTCCCATATGGGGGCTTTTTGTGAAAGTTATTATTGTCTTGAGAGATTATTATCGCTGAGATACATGTATGGGGGCTGTATTAGTCTTGTTTGAGCAGTATTTGTTCATTATTATTATTATGATACCGATGTGGGGGCGCAGATAGATATTATTGATGTTTCACATGATGTTTATCTATTGTGATTTAACGTATTCATTAATACCATTATTGAGTTGATTTGTTATATGTGCAGGGCTGGTTATGAGCGTACATCTTCATTGATACATCCATAAGAATAGAACTGGTAATACTGAGGAACACTTATTTTTGAAAAATAAGACACTTTATGAAATGCCTTAATCGAAGGATGTTTCATAAGATTTACTGATTAGATTATGATAAGTTGCTAACCCCCCATGGGTCCTATCCTAGAAGATTAGGCTTGAAACGTGTATAGGAGGTGAAAAAATTATCATTACAATCATGACATATGATCATATTGCACTATAATACATTCTTTTATGTGATTGATATTGTATATTTTGATCTTTTTTATATGTATAATTGTCTTGTTGACATATCTTATACTGTTATTTTAATTGTATTATCATATTGTTAGGAGATCTACAACTTGATCCACTGTTGGGAACTTTTCTAAATGCAGGTGGTTGTGCTACTCGTACTTTCTTATATATATATATAGTAATCTACTTTGCTTGATCATCCTAGGATACCTACTGTGCACAAGTGGACCATACTTACTCCTACTTCTGTACACTCTTGGTGCAGATTCCAGTTCTTGTGTGAGCTATAGATAGTGATACTCAAGTATTTTTGGCATCTTCAAAGACTAGTGAGCTCGCCCTCTGTAACTATGCACAACTTAATCTAATTTCATATGTATTTACGAGATAGACATTATGTACTTATTTTCTATGTTAGATTTATGGTGCTCTGTATTCATAACATAAATCTTGGGATTGGAGTTGTATTATTTTGGATATAGCTTGTCATTATTATATTTGTCTAACTTTATCCTAAAGTCTCGTATTTGATTATTGGCTATCATTTTTTAATCTTTTGTATCTCTTGTTTAGTTAGGCTTACCTACTAGGGTTAGTTAGGTTAGGCGTCATCGTGACGTCAAATTTGGCGTCCTGACCAATTTGTATCATAGCCCTAGATTAATCAATCTCATGAGTAAGTGAGCAAGATGTCTAATAGATTCCCAAAGATTGATACGTTGATGTCTGTATCTATCTATAAGAGGATATGGTATGTTTTAGGAAAAGTTCTCTAATTTGATTCAATATAGTGTGTGTTGTTCATACTTGGTATTCTATATTTATATCTCACTTTTTTTGTGCAAATGGTGAAAACTCAATTAAGAGTTATTGAGAATGTTGAGCCATCACCAACAGCAGAAGCCCAAGATAGAAAATGAGGCAAGGGTTGCAACCGAGACCAAGGTAGAGAGCTCATAAAAGGATCATCTACAAATAGGGGGTTAGCTAAAGCAGCCTCACACCAGCCAAAGATTGATCATGTTGAGGTAGCTTATAGGATAGAGAATATAGGACTAGCCTAGTAGGGTACTAGTCACCCCAGTGTTGCCGGATATTTTAATTTAGCTTTTGAGCTATTTGAATGGCACTTCTCAAGCAGGTATTCTACTAAATTCACTTGATGGTTCTCAAAGAGAGAGGGTGTCCAGAAATTAGGGAAGTTTTTATTTATGGTTGTCAGACCCTTAGGCCATAGTAAGATGTTATTATGGCCACACATGTTGAGTCGTTGCCTACCAATCTTGTTGTTTTACAAATATTTCATGGTCTAATGATATTTATTCATGATCATAAGAGGTTAAGAGATTTATGAGATTGTCTCCTCCTACGTTTAGTGGTGTTTTTGGTGAGAAAGCTTATGATATCTTGAAGGATTGTTAGGAGAGGTTTCATAACCTTGGTTTGATTGAGTCCCATGGTGTTAATTGCACTTCCTTCCAGTTGACTGATAGGGTGATGAGTGGAAAAATTTCCACTCATTTACCTCTAAATTTGTGCACACTACGAAGAATTAATTGTGTGCGTAAGGCAAATTTTCTATTTAAATGTATTAATATCAAGTTTTTGGTGATCTTGTAGGAAATCTGATGAAAATGAGTTGAGATAAAGCTAGAAGAGGAGGAAAGTGGGAAATACGAGCACAAGCTAAACATTACAAAACCCTCAGATTCTACGATCGCAACCTGAGGGCCGCGATCATGGTTAGTCAAAATAAGTTAGTATATGGAGATCGATGAGTGGTGAATTTACCACTTATTTACACTCAACATCTGTGCACACTACTGTGATTTAAATGTATAAGTGACACATATTTGTGGTTAAATCCACTAATTCCCATACTTTGAAGGTATGCAAGTGCTAAGATAAAAAGAAGCAACCTTGATCTAAAAAGGGACCAAAAAGGGGAATAAGAGTGCAAGAGCTGGACAACATAAAACAAGAGAAGGATCTTTCCCTTAGTTACAGCGATCGTGGAATAAGGGCCGTGATCGAGATCATTCAAGCTATTCAACCAAAGACGATCGCGATCACTCCTCTACAATTGCAGAAGTTGCGATCACAATCAATCCTCCGCAATGGCGTGACAGCGGAAAATGGTCTGAGGGTAAAAATTCATTTTGCACTACCGACCTCAAATCCCATTTAAGTCTCAAAACCCATCCATTATACAAAGCTTATAATCATCATTCCACAACCCTACCTCTTATCCTTACTTTAGGGTTTTCGTAATTTCTTGGATCTTGGAGCTTAAATTTACACTAATGTGAAGCAAGATTTAATTAGAGGAACTCTAAAGTATAGATTTGGATTTGTTTATTGAAGATTCATTTAGTTCTAATGTGTGGTTTGTCCTCTCTCTATTTTTCTTATGAATAACTTTGATAGACATCTTGGTATATTTGATTTTATTGTCCTTATGATGTGCTAGATCTACCTCTTGAGGTTATACTTGATTAGGGTGCAATGTTGTGTGGGTTGTAATGTATTTGTGTGAATTCTAGGTTATTGATGATGGGTTCTAATATTTTTTGATCAAATTGGTTGTAATTTATGTGTGAAATCCCCAAATATCTATATGGGTTTGATTGGTAAAAATCCCAGGCTCTTGAAAGCTCAAACGATCCTTAAAAGAAGGGTTTGGGTGAACTTTTGGAATCCATATCATCCTTAAAAAGGGTATGTGGGAACCAAGGAAATAGTAGATAATTTATGGGCATATTTTGCTAATTCTCACTATCTTAGACATAAGGGTGATTACAAGGTTGACTACACCATAGGTATCATCCTAGAAATAGGGATTCCCAATTGAGTTGTTAAAAGGATTTAATTAACACACTCTTTATGTACTCGAAGGATTCAATAAGGGATATCTTTGAGGTTTTGTTGAAGAACAATCCTTAAGTACTTTAAACCTATCCTACCACATAACAACGATTAGAATTTGCACCAAATAATCATATTCCCACGTATAATTATCCCTTAGGAAAGCATAGTCCCAAGATCCGTTCCAAATTGTTTATACTATGATCAATCTTAGTCTCAAGTTAGTCCTTTAAAAGCCCAAGGATAATTATTCCTTTGAAAACCCCCAAACTACTTTGTATCATAGGTTTGACCTTAGCATGTAACTTTTATTTCAAACTTACTCAATCAACACTCACATTGTTTCTCGTGGATTCGACCCTGACTCTTAGTTAGGTAAATATATTGACAACGGTCGCCTTGCACTTAAATTGACGTGTAAGTTAAGCATTATAAAAAATGGTGTCGTTGTTGGGGAACAATTTGGTATATTGAGTTGGTTTGAAATTTTAGCTTATTTGCTTAAATCCAAACTTGTAAATACTTTTTATTGTGATATTCTTTTATTCCTTGTGTTAAGTAGATTTTTATTTTTATTTATTTCTTACTATAGCATAATGGGACAAATATGATTTTAGAGGTTGGAAATATTATCTTGATAAACCATGGCCATATTGTGGTGGACCCCAAATTTGGAAAAATTATAGATAATGCTCTCCAAAAAGAGGTATGTGTACCATCCTAATCCTATTGGGAGTATGATTGTTCTTTATGTGGTGGTCGTGATGGACATTAGAGTGATTGTCCAAATGCCCGTTCCCCTCATTATACTAACCCAAATGATAGTTCTTTTGATGAGCTTGATAGTTCTTATGATGAGAAAAAATAAGAACAATGTGTCAAATGCAATGGTGTTGAAGCAATGCTTCAACTTATCTTGGATTGGATAGAAATAATGCGGGATAACATACACTCATGCATTAAGACATGAGGTCATGTAAAGAGAAAATCAAAGGGTTAGAAGAAGTGGGCATGGAGGCTAATCTTTCAAATACCATGACTGTGCCCACTCTTCAAAATGAGTTCTATGTTGAAGAATCCATGATAATTTCCGAACCTACCAAACCTAATGTAGTTGATGATGCCAAAGTTAGAGAAGTAGCATGAGAGAGAAAATAAACATCTAAGAAGTGGGCATGGAGGTTAATCTTTCAAATACCATAATTGTGCCCACACTTCAAATTGAGTTCAATGTTGAAGAATACTTAGTTATTCCCGAACCAATCAAACCTAATATAGTTGAAGATGCCAAAGTTGAAGAAGTGGAATGAGAAACGAAAAACCTAAGAAAATTTCTTACGAAGACTCTAGTCCATCTCGAGGTGAGGATGCTAATAAGGATGCAAACTTGAAGTTAATGGATAGGCCTCATTCAAACCATTTTTCAACATTGTTCTTAGTGGATATGATGAAAGTCTATCCACCTAATCCAATAATGGATATTTTGGAATTTGACATTCCAAACACACAAATGTGAACCCCACTATCTAAGGCAAAAGAGCTCAATTCCTGATGTACAACTAGTTGCCTATTGATGGTCTCACCAATACCCAATGATCCTACTCAAAAATTTGATGTGAAATTGGGTAAAAGGTTTAAGTCCTCCAAGTGGCATGATAGAACATGTTTCTTCGTGCCCTTGCATTTGCCCAACACACTTCAAAGATGTATTGATCAAAAATTTGGGTAGGAAATTCAAATCCTCTAAGTGGAGACACAAATAATGGCTAAAGAGGCATCATTCTGCGACGTTAAACCAAGATCTTGATGGGAGGAAACCCTTCATTTTCATGTTTACTCCATATTCTTTTGAATAAGTCAAATAATTTTGATATTTTGTAGGTGCTTTGGACAGGTTAGAAGCCAAAATAGGTGAAAACTAAGCTTAGAACTGTAGCAGCCATGTAGAAAAATAGGGCAAAATAGAGAAGTAGATGGCCTTAGTTACCACAATCATTGACTGAGGGATGTAATTACGGTGCCACCATTGCACCAATCTTGTCGAGATTGGACCACTATGCCCATATTTTAACATGGTTATGAATTTGGTTTCAGGAAGCCGTTTTACCCTTCTTATTTTTTATGTTATGTAGTGAGATCACTAAAATTCTTGTTATTGGGGATGTGTGGCCCTGCCCTTTTGTGAATACACGTTGTCTTGCAATACTTGAATTTAGTACATACAAATCATGGAAATTTTGTGAATTGATTGTTTTCATTTTTAGATGTCTACTTCTTCTAATAATGATATTGGGTGAGCCTTTTCTTATGACATATTGAGTGTTGACATTCTTAAGTAAAACTCATCGGGGTGGGTCTTAAGCCATAGAAGTAGGGGAAGTCTGAGTACCTATAGCATCAAAGCTCTAAATACAAGGAAAGTGTAAGTAATTGTGGCATTTTTGATTTGCGATCGCACTTATACCTATAGAAAAGTCTAAGTAGCCATATGGTTTTCCAGAATGGAAGACAAAATATGAGACGAAGCATAGGTTGGTTCCATAATTAGCAAATTATGTATGGTGCAAATGCAAAGCAAACACTCCCCATCCATTAAAAATATTTTTCAAAAATCAAGGGCATGGACGTGAGAGACCTTGTATCAATACTTCTTCTCTTTTTGTGACTCAAAATTTTGGTTTGTGAAAGTTAATATATAGTCCATTTTTGTCTCTAGTAGGAGGTAAAATTGAGCCCCATGGTAAATTTGCATGACATGTGTGGTGAACTTATTTGTTTGAATATCATGTATACGTGTACTATCTAAACTTGCCCTATTAGTCTCTCAAAGCTAATTTTGATTTTACGTGGTTGGTGAGATGATCTTAGGCCATCTTTGAGATATTGTAAGTCCACTTTAACCAAAAACGCCTACCCGTGCATAAATGTTATCCCTAGTCACCCACTTCGATCCTTGATACCTTTCTTTAGAAAACACATAGCAAGTTATGATCGTTTCAATTTTTATCCGTCTTTTGAACCCCACACTCGTTGAACTTAAAAATTCAAATTATGGCTAAAATCCTAAGTTGGGGTGGTGAATATTTAAATAGATAACGTTGGGCTATGAAGTTGTAAGTGGATGTTAAAGAGCTTAATCATTGAGAACAAATGAGTAAGAGAAAAAAAAGGATCCAACAAAGGAAACAAAACCAAGAAATAGGTGAGCCAAGGAGATAAAAGTAGGCACATATGTAAGAGAAAACAAAAGAGGTAGCTCATGATCAAAAGATGGATAGAATTTTGTGATGCACATGTTCAATGATGGAATAGCCTTGATGTTCCTAAATTATATCCTACCCTACCCCAAACCTACATTACAAGCTCAAAAATCCCTTTGTGATCTCCAACCACGTATATTCATTGTAGTGGCGATTGAAAACACGGGCAATCCTATGTCTTGGTACTTGTTGACATCGAGAGTTCTTAAGAGAGAGAGTTTTGCACTTAAATTCCTTATTGTATATTTGATAACATGGTGTGTGAATTTTTTTTTCTTGTGAGGTGGCATGTCAACAAGTTGAGGTGTATGATTTTGTTATCTCCCAAAAAATGAGACAAAAAGGAGTACAATGTTGTAAAGGCCAAAGGTGAGTCACCCCTAGGTGTTCGTGATTGTTGGATGGTTTCTCTTTGGAGTTTTTTGCACTATTAAATATTGTATTTCATGTTGAGAGGTGTAGTGAGAACAGCCTTGTCCATGTTTGAAGCGCTATTGGTGATAGTAACCAAGTTGAAATCATCATGATAATTTAGGTCATCTAATTTGGGCATAAATGTGCATTGTTTTATGGTAAGAGTTAGTGTTGATTAAGCACAAGCAAAGATTTGAGTTGGGGCAATGGTGATTGCATGAAGATGCCACGCAAATGCAGAATCGCAATCACGACCAGGAGATGGCGATAGTGATTGACTAGGATTTGAGGGGTCGATTTAGAATTTCACAAAGATGAGTCCTAAAATTCAAAAGGCTTAACCCTTTCACAATTTCACCACCTTTTAGCTAATTTTCCCATTTTGGAGAGAGAAGAACAACTTTGTAAGTGAGAATCAAATTATGGAGTGCACCTAAGAGATAATTTATCTTTGTTGATTGAACTTGAATTTGTAGATTTTACTTATTTTACTTTTCAATGGATGAGTTTAATGCCAATTTGGGTATATATCCTCTATTTACTTGCATCGGTAGCAAAATTCATATCTTGAGGTTATGTATGATTAGGTGGTAGATAATGTGTAGGTGTTAAATGATTTTCTAATTAACTATTTACTTGTTTTGGGTTGGACTTTTACTCTATGTTTGAATTAAGAATTAGGACTGAAAACCCCAATTGCCTAAGGATCCCATATCATCCTTGAAAGAGGGATGTGGGTGAGGGATATTTGTGAACAACAACCTGAATTTGCCTAATTCTTAGCATCATCTTAGAAATAAGGGTGTTAGTTAAATTAGCTATGTTTATAAGCATCATCTTAGAAATAAAGATCCTAGTTTGAGGTAATGGATTGGTGAACTTGTCACGCTCATGAGGTGTTTTGGTGTGCAAACAAGTGTTTGGTATAATACACAAATGAGTTCCTTGATAATTTTTCCATGTTTAAAGGGCAGGATTGAGTGTTTAGGAATTATGTTTCATACTGTTAGTGTCATTTACATGTTATGAACAGAAATTGGTATAAATATTTGCAGTTTTGGTCAGGATTATTCTAAGCATGCAACTTTAGGTACCGCGATCGCGGTTGCCAGACTACGATCGGGATAGCGTGATCGCGATCTAGCAACTCGCAAGTGCGAGACCTAAGGCCTGTTTGATAGTCTTCTCAAGTTTTGTGATCATAATCCAAATGGATGTGATGGTGATATCTAAGGTCTACCATACAGGCTTGTAAAAAATCCTAAACCCTTATTATAGGCCCAAATTTGACCCATATTCCATTTCTTTATCTTAATTAAGTCACGTAGCATTGTTTTCACAGTATAGTAAGTTCTTTGCGTGTTTTGTTTTTCAGGTTTTAAAGCTGAAGATGGAAACATATGATCAAACTCGATTCATGGCCACTAAGTGTCAGACTGTCTACTATGAGGACCTTGCCAGGAGCAAGTACTCCTTGAGAGAGGCATAGCAATGGAACTAGTGCTTGAAAAGATCCCTACTTTCTGTGAAAGGTTGGTGGCCAAAGGTTGGAGATACTTTTCCCCAGATCTTTGTCGGGCCAATAAGCAATGGGTTAGAGTATTATACGCAAATCTTATTATAGTGAAAATCTCCAACACAGTTATGAGAATTGGGACAAGGAAGTTCGTTTCGGGGACGAATAGATCAATGAATTCTCTGGGCATCCGGATGTCGATATGGGAGGGTACGAAGCTAAGAACTGTGCCTCCGAAAGCTGGTTAGCTGCTTAGTTATTCCCGGGAAGAGAATTCTCATGTTCAGTACAATAACAGAAATAACAATGAATGTGGTCATGGGCGAGGCTATAATTTGGCTAACCATCATATGTAGTCATGTATCAGCGACTACCAACATGACTCATATCTCTGTTATGCTAGCCCAGATGGTAGCATGTCTTATGGATAATATTCCTTTGAATGTTGGATGCTTTGTGCTTTTGAATATCTAGCATTTTAAGAACAAAGACGGACCCATGCTCTTATTTCCATTCTTGATAACTACCAAGAGGGATGAAGTTGAGTAGTATTCGAGGGACAATTAGATATCCCCAAAGAAACCCATTTACCTATTGAAGATACTGGGATGGGCGCACTTTCAAAGAGCAAAAAGAGAAAGATCGGTTTGGGTAAATCAGTGGATGATGTTGTCTCGTGCAAGCCATTTTTGGTAGGTTCATTCGAGGAACTCTAAGTTAGATGCAGATAGTGAAGGAATTGGTGTCTAATATACCTTAGGTGTCTGGAGAGCCTTCTACCAGTCACCACTCCTATGTTGCCAATACTAATTATGAGAGGTCTCTTGAGGATCAGAGAGAGTAGGGAGCTACTATTTCTAGGCTTGATCAGGCCTACTCTTGATATGACCCGAAATTGGTCCATGTCGTATGGACATCTGAAGCCCAACATGGACCAGAGATTACCCCGTTAACCCAACCTAACCATCGCCTCAATCCACAAGTATCGGATGAAATCCGACCATAAATCAAGATAGCGGAAACAAAACAAATATCATAACTTAGACAATGTTTAAACATTTGATTTACGTCAACTTACCCAATTCCATAGCCATCAACAATGCCTCTACACAAATTTGATGTCTATCTATGTTGGGACAAGCCCCCGAACATAGCCAAACCAAGTCTAGAGAAGTCAAGGATCAATGATAAGAGACTGTGAAATGCAAGCCTTCTGAAGTAGGAAAGATCACCACTTCAAATTCAACACACAAACCGCTTTGATCACCTAGTCACTATGTAGGAAGAGAAGAAGAAGCTACGACCCGTATGTCATGTTGAGACATAGCATCCAGAGACGGTTAGCGGTTGGAGTGATAGGATGTAACTCAAGGATATCAAGAAAATAAATCAAACTTAGAATATTAACACATACCTCAAGCATAGGTTTCCAGAATGGAAAAATAATATGGATACTTGGACTTCATGTCCTCTTCCGCCTCCTAAGTAGCTTTCTCGGACTTTTGGTTCATCCATAGAACCTTCATCAAAGCCACCTCTACCTAAGCCACCTCTTTCATTCAAAACTAGTGAACTTTCCAATCTAAGATCCTCACCGGGACCTCCTTATAGGATAAAGAGTCCAAAACACAAACATCCCTTAAAGGGACAACTGTCGAAGGATCACCTACATATTTACGCATCATAGAGACATGAAAAATGGGTGGATAGAGTTCAAACTAGAATGCAACTCCAACTCATAGGTAACATTGCCAACCCTCTTCAAAATCAAGTAGGGAACAACATAACGGGGGATAAGTTTCCCCTTCTTGCTAAATCGTATCACTCTCTACATGGGAGACACCTTCAAGAATACCCAATCGCTAACATTAAACTCCAAATATCTATGCCTAACATCTGCATAGGACTTTTGATTACTTTGAAAGGTTTTAAACCTATCATAAAGCACCTTTACCTTCACTAAGGCTTGGTGAATCAAATCGGGGCTAAGAAATTTACCCTCATCAACTTCATACCGCCCAATAAGAGAACAACATCTCCTACCATACAATACCTCAAAAGGGGCCATGCCAATGCTAGAGTGGTAACTATTGTTATAGGCAAATTCGATCAAAGGCATATGGTCTTACCAACTACCACCATAATCAATCACACAAGCACGCAATATATCTTCCAATGTTTTGATAGTCGTCTATGCTTGTGCATCCATCTGTGGGTGGAAAGCGGTACTAAGTCACACCTTAGTCCCCAAACCCTTTTGAAATGACTTCCAAAAGTGAGATGAGAATAGAGTACCTCAATCCAGTATGATAGAAACAGTAGCACCATGCAATTTCACAATCTCCATGAGATATAACTTATCATAATCCTCCATCGAGTACTTAGTCCTCACTGGCTAAAGTGATCAGATTTGGTCATCATATCTACAATAACCCAAATAGAATCACATTGATTCTGACATTGGAGAGACTAGCAAAGAAATCCATATTAATCACCTCCCACTTCCATTGGGGAAATGCAATCTCTTGGTATGAACCTCCAGTCCTCATTTATTTACATTTTACTTGTTGATACACCATATACTTGGCCACATCTTGCTTCATAATACTCCACCAATAGAACTTCAAAAGATCATGATACATCTTCTTAGAACCGGGATGAATAGCATAACGAGATCCATGAGCCTCGGCCATAATCCTTTCCATTCATCCATCGACATCAGGAATGGGCAGCCTACCTTGGTACCTCAAGATACCATCACCACCAATCACAAGGTCAATAATCTTTTGTTGACCCATGTTACTCTGAATCATCATCAATTCGGGATCTAACATTTGTTTTTTCCTTATCTCAAGAACAAAAGATGATTATGATACTTGATGCATAAATACACCACCTTCCTCCATGTTTATAAGACGAACTCTAAGATTAGCAAAATGATGAATGTACTTTACCAACTCCTACTTATCCTTATTCACATGGACTAAACTCCCCATGGATAATATGCTAAGAGCATCAGCAAGTACATTATCTTTACCTGGATGGTAATGTAGACTCATGTCGAAGTCCTTCAACAACTCAAGCTATCTCCTTTGCCTTAGATTTAACTCCTTCTGAGTAAATACATACTGAAGACTCTTATGATCAAAAAATATGTCCACATGAACCCCAGAAAGAAAGTGATGCCAAATATTCAAGGCAAATACCACTGCTAACATTTCCAAGTCAAGAGTGGGGTAGTTCTTCTCATGAGCCTTCATTTGCCTAGAAGTATAGGACATGACCCTACAATGCTGCATCAATACATAACCAAGCCCAATATGAGAAGCATCACAATACACTACAAAACCATCATTACCCTCAGAAAAGGTCAAAATTGGAGCCGAAGTCAAATTATCTTTCAACATTTCAAACTACCCTCACACGCACCTGACCATAAGAACTTGACCCTTTTCGAGGTCAACTTAGTTAATGGAACAGATATCATTGATAAAATCTCCACAAATCTCCTAGAAACTGGCTAGACCCAAGAAGCTTTGAATACCGGTTAGAGTTGCTGGTCTAGGACACTTCATAACATTCGTAACCTTTTATGGATCTACCATGATCCCTTCACTAGAGATGACATGACCAAGAAATGTCACGGCCTTGAACCAAAACTCAAACTTAGAGAACTTGGCACACAGCTGATGCTTCTTCAAAATTTGTATTACGGAACAAAGTTGATCGACATGATCTGCCTAGCTTTTGATGTAAACCAAGATGTCATCAATAAAGAAAATGAAAAACAAGTCCGAGAACGGATGAAAAACACTATTCATCAAATCGATAAATATCGTGGGGGTATTGGTCAACCCAAAGCACATAATTAGGAACTTATAGTGACTATACTGGAATCCAAAGGCAGTCTTAGGGATATCCACTTCCATAATTTTAAGCCTATGTTACCCTGACATAAGATTAATCTTAGAGAAACATTTCGCACCTTGAAGTTGATCAAACAAATCATCAATCCTAGGAAGAGGATATTTGTTCGTTATGGTTACTTTGTTTAACTGACAATAATCAATGCACATATGAAAAGAACCATCCTTTTTATGCATAAACAACACGAGATCACCCAAGAAGACACACTAAGATGGATAAAACCTTTATCTAAAAGGTGCTTTAATTGCTTCTTAAGCTCTTTTAGCTCCATCGAAGCCATTCTATAAGGAGGTATAGAAATTGGATAAGTGTCTAGAACAAGATTAATCCCAAAATTGATTTCCTATCAAGAGAAATACGGGGAAGGTCCATAAAAAAGACCTCAAGAACATCATAAACCACGAGAACAAATTTTAGAGAAGAACCTTCTGAGTTAGAATCTTTAACTCAAACCAAATGATACAAACAACTTTTTGGGATCAACTGCTAGGCCTTAAGATGCGAAATAAAGCTCCCCTTATACACTAAAGGACTACCTTCCTCTATAATGACCGGCTCATTTGGGAATTAACACAAGACTTTATGGGCCTGACGATCTAAGATCATAGCATGAGTGCAACCAATCCATTCCTAGAATAACATCAAAATTAATCATGTCCAACTCTATCAAATCTACAAAAGTTTCTCTACTACTAGCAGATACCACACACCCCTATAGACCCTTTTAACAACCACCAAGTCTCCTACCAAGGATGAAATAGAAAAAGAAATTGACAAACTCTCAAGACCAAAAACAAGTTGCACGCCACAAACTGGGTCACATAAAAAAGATTGGACCCTAGATCAAGCAATCAATACACATCACAGGCAAAAATTTTTAACATACGCATGACAACATTGGGAGATTCCTATAAATCCTAATGTGTAGTAAGTGCATACAACTAGTTTTGGCTAGCGTCGATGCCAAAAATAAAAGTAGAAATAGAAATAGCACCCTTCAGTGTGAGGGTAGATAAACTAGCAATAGGGGCCCTGTTGACCCAAGAAGCCACTTGAGAGGGGAACTCACGCTGCATATGCCAAATCTGACCAAAACTAAAACATCTTTTTCACCCTTCTAAGACTAACCATGATGATACTGACCATAAAATTTGTAAGGAGGGTAAGTTGGAGTTGATTGAGCTTCACTAGCCTGGAACTGGGTGCCCTGCGCTTGGAACCTACCAGCAAATTAAGATCGACTATCTCCTAACAACTTTGGGTAAGGAGCACTAGCCGAGGATAAAGAAAACTGAACAGCCTTAACCTATAAACCATCCATGATCCAAAATATCTTCTCTATTTCATCAATGAAACTTTGAGAATCCTACTCCACCTTCGTACCCATAAACATAAAAGGGTGCAAACTTATGAATTGGACAACTCTTGTGGCCTTAAAAGAAATAGTAGACGGAGCACCACGCTCTGATTGAGAGGCTACCAATTAAGTCAAGAGATTAATAGAGTCATAAAACTAAACATTAGTAGCATCCCCATATGGTGAATAATTAAGAGTGTGACTCTCATTAAAAGGGTTAGTAGGGACTGGTGAAACCCCATGAGCTTAGTCATATGTCACACCATTAGCTCGGGTTTGGACCCTAGAAGTTGGATATTCTCCAACCATAGGTCCCTCAGTTGGGACAAAAGAGTTTGTCTGAGTGTCAGATCTCCTCGGAGGCATGATCTAAAAGATGAGCAAAAAGAAATTAATGGAATCCAAGACCTTAGACTCTATAGATTAAGATAGAAACACAATAAAGGGAAACATTCATAAATATCATGTTGCCCTTCTTTTATAAGTATGGCGCACTACACACTAATAAAATATATTCTACTTGACATGGCTTTGTGGACATTGAACTGATCATGAACCTAGGTTGTGATACCAACATGACATAACCCAAAATTGACTCATGTTGTATGGGCATCTCAATCCTAAAATGGATCGAAGATCGCCTCTTAACCTAACCTAACTATCACCCTAATCCACAAGTGTCGAATGAACGCCGACCATAAATCAAGATAGCAGAAACAAAAATAGTATCATAACTTAAACAATTTCTAAACATTTAATATACATCAACATACTAACTAATATACCCAAGTCCACTTCATCAAAAAATTCCTTTACACAAATTTAATGTTAATATATTTTGGGACAAGCCTCCGACAATAGCCAAACCAAGTCTAAATATGTAGCAAACCAAAGATAAGAGACTATGAAATACATCCCTTCGAAATTAGGGAATCTCACCACTTTAAAGTCAATACACAAACCACTTTAATCACTTAGTCACTGCGCTGGAAGAGAAAAAGAATATCTGGCCTTTATGTAACATGGGGACTTAGCATCTAGAGATCGATAGCAGTTGGAACACTTGCATGTAACACAAGGATAAGGACAAAATAGAGTCATCAGTAAAAACCAAGTTAAAAAATCATACTCAACCATATTTATATAGATAGGCATACACGTAGGTACATAATAGGTTCATAACATGCCAGAATGAAACAAGACTTAGCAAGTATTCTTGAGGCACTCAATCACAAGTCATGAAAGAGAGAACTCCGACCTTCCACCCTTATAGATTTATACATTTATTTTCTTATTAGTCAAGGGACTCTAACCATATGTGCCTTCACTAGGCAAAGGACTCAAACCATAGGCCATCTACTTAGGAAAAGGACTCTAACCTCAAGCCATATTAAATAAAGAACTCAAACCAAAGTTTTCCATATTTAGGAAAGGGACTCCAACCATAAGCCATCTCATTAGGAAAGGTACTTTAACCCAAAGAAATATTATTAGGCAAGGGACTCTAACCAAAAGCCACTATATTTGGAAAGCGACTTTAACCACAAGTCATCACGACTATCTTTAGTTGACAATAGAGCTCTAACCCTTTTTCTATAAATCAACATTCATTGACTTCAACAATTAGGGACTCCAACCCATTTAACTAATTCAACACCACGTATGACCACAGGGTCTTTATGAAAGCATTCGTAAATCAAATACTTTAATAGGCCAATTCTTTAATTCAATTAATCATTCAATTCAAGTTATGGTCATCAAGAATCTTACTAAACCATTCTTTCTTCATTAGCATTTCGATACCATACTTAGTTCTAAACATAATTCAAGTTTTATTTCATGTTTAGGGACTTTAACCCATTTACCCATCAATCCACAAAGTCAGCAATTAACTCAATACATGGCTAACAAGGTCTTTACAATGCCATTTAACAACCACTCACACTTAATAGGCCATTGCCCTAGTTCAAAACAACACCAAATTGTGACTAGATATTTCTCTTAGACTTTTTCACAAACACCTTGTGGGAATGCCTTTACCAAGGCCAAAAGCAAAGTACAAATCATCATTCTTAGAGTTACTCAAGACTCATTTGTTAAACCACAAATAAAAATAGCCCACATGTACAAATAATGGCCAATATTATGTATAAGAACAAGTCTAAGAAAGAGCAAAAATTACTCATCACTAGGCATAAAAAACCCAAAGCATTTGATCTAAAAATCACCATTTACAAGTCATAATCCATGTTAAAATACATGATATTTGAGTTAACAATAAGGGAAAGAGTCACATGCCTTAATAGAACTTGATTCAAGGAAGATCTTGATTTCTCTTTGCCTCTAGATGAGCACCCCTTGGAACCTAGCCTCCAAATCTTAAAAAATATGATTGAGATAGTATTTGGATTATTTGATCCACCAAAAATATATTTTAGGAGTTTATAATACATTATATAGTGAGGGGACTTAAGGTTTTAGGATGGTAAATACTTACAGATCCCTTGACTTAAAAGGACAAAAGTGACTTCCCAGGTGGGTACGACTCACTTAGCTCAACCATAACCTAGGGTGCGTGTACTACCCTAAATCATACCCTAGGACTCACAAAAGACCCCTACACTGATAAAGGTATGACCATACACTCATGACTCGTACTTAAGGGTACGAATGGTACCCTAAACTTTCTCCGCAGACTATACCCAAGAGAATTTTATCTAGGTCAAGCTCAACACTTTATACGACTAGGTAGTGTACGAATCATACCCTAATATATGACAATAGGGAGGATAAGCCTTATCTTAGTTAATGTGTAAACCACACCATACTACCTATCATATGAGAGGGGGTAACTAAGTCTTATCCAAGGGTACGACTAGTACGCTAGAGTCATACCTAGTCCAGAAGCTTCAACTAAGGAAATTTTCTAAGGTTACAAAGCCTAGGTATTTCAAATCTTCTTTGGTACTGTCACATTAGTCTCTTCGAGAGTCTCACAAAAATATGAGGAGAAGGGCAAAGAAGAGAGTTAATTTTTAACTCATATATAGAAAGGGTTGAAGGGCTTATGGAAGGTCTTGAAGATCAAAGAGATACTTCCTTCCGCCAGAGCAGATTTTGATGATGAGATCCCTTTCTAGTGCTTTGAGGATGATAAAATAGATTTTAATGATGAAGGGGAGCACACGGCTAGTGATACCAACACTTGATATAGTTTTAAGGAGCCCTTAAACTCTTTTTTATGTTTTTGTGACATGTAGTGAGGACACTGCAAGATCTTTAGTTAGGGGTTCCCATCTATGTATTTAGTTTATATTTGATTCTTGGGTTTGTATTATTAAATTATTTATTTCGATGTGTGTGTTTTATATGACTTGATTTGGGTTGTAATATGACATGCCTATGATTTATGGAACATTGAAGATTTTTCCCAAATTTTTCCCTTTTAATTTTATGTAGCTTATTTTTTCTAGTATCTTATCTTATTCATATCATGATTTAGCCCATTCAGTCGATGGTTCCTACTGAGTACCTATGGTTTTGGTACTCATACTACACTTTTGTAGCTTTTTGGTGTATATTCAAGTACTAGTCGTTGCCAGTAGTTTGATGATCATGTAGGGTTGATTTAATAAATTAGGTAAGATCTTGGAATCAAAATCCCTTTTTTTCCTTCTATTTATCTGTGTTTAGTCTTTCATTTTTGTGATGGATTGTATTTGACTAGTTAGTACTCATAGTTGATCGGTAGGTATTATACCGGCATTATGAATTATTGTAATAGTTGTTTATTTTTTATTTATCTAGACTATTATCACTATATTATCACTACTTAAGTATTTAATTGTTAATTTTTTGGATTTTAGGAATTTTTTCACTTAGTTATCCCATTGCATCTAACTCTAGGCTATGGTTTGGTTTACCTACTGGCAGTATAAGGTAGGTTCCATCATGACTCATAAATTAGGTCATGAATAATTGCTATCAGATCCTAGGTTTTATCGATACTATTGGTACAAGATCAAGTCTCTAGTAGAGTTCTATGGATCAGAACAATGACATTTATTTCTTATCTTTGGAAGGCTATAGGACACTCTTATGAGTTCTTCACTTCTTTCACTTATTTCATGCTAAGAGTTTGAGTTTATTTCTAAGGAATTCCTTTAGTTATACTCTTTCACATATGGATAGGACACGAGCCTCTTCTATAGGAGATGAGGGTCCCAAGATTAAGGATCTTGCATTGTTTTTGGATAAAAAAGAGGCCTTGGATAACCAACTATGTGTCCCCAGTTAGGGTCTATGATAGGGGTCCTTCACTTAACCTTTTTCCTTCTCCTAAGCCAAAGATTCTTCCTCCCTATCCAGTAGTGGGCCATAGACCAACCCAGGATATACTAGGATTTATTTCTTCGTCAAATCTTAGAGATGATTTAGTTTAGCTTTTGGTATTAGTTGGTGGTGCACAATCTACTGATCAAAGTAGTACTAAGGAAAAGATGTAGACAAAATATATGCTATGTAGAGTTGAGTTCCCTCATGATTAGTAGTTACCTAGCCAACTATGTATATCGAGGTGCAGAATATGTTGGGTAGATTCTTGAGATTTTCTCTGCCTAGGTTTTCTAGTGTACCGAGTGATACTGCATATGAGTTCTTGATTACTTGTGAGGATATGCTCTGTAATTTATGCCTAGTTGATACTCATGGTGTAGATTACACTACTTTTTAGTTATACTTAGTTGCTTGACATTAGTAGAGATGTCATCGTGATTCTAGGCTAGCTGGATCTCTACCTTTGTTGTAGACCCAACTCTTTAAGATCTTCTTAGAAAAGTATATGCTATATAATCTCCTAGATTATTTAAGGGATCATTTCTCAAGGTTGGAAAAAGGATCCATTGATGTTGTGCAGTATGAGGGTCAATTTATGAGTTGGATAAGAATTCTACTTATATCCTATCTATTAAGTATTAAAAGGTTTGTTTCTTTGTTTGAGGATTAAGACTTTCTCTTCAGATGTCTACATAGAATTTGGTTATTCTTAGAAGGTATTTTACTGAGGTTTCTAATCATGCACAGATTATGGAGAAAATGCATCACGAGCACCAAAGGATCAATAGTAAAAGGTTGCGATATCTAGGTAGGTTTAGTGGGAGTCTTATATCTCATGACTTAAAGAAAGTGGTTCTCACAATAGGTACCCTCTGCATTGTTTGTATTAGTATCTGAGTTAGGCTAATAGACTCATTCAGTACGTGCTTCATATTTTCAATGAAGGCCAGTCTGACTTTAGTGATCGTCCTGGCTAGAGTCATGGTTGGTCTTTTAAGGGTTCTTCTTATTATTATTTTAGTCATCATGGTTATTTTGTATTACTCCAATATTTTGGTTTTAATCCATCTCATGGGGAATTTTATGGTGTGAAGCTTTTAGTAATTTCTCAAGAGAGTGCCTCGATCATGGGGTCATGTTTTCTTAAATTCAGAGTGTTCCATAGATTTGGCCAATTCCACCCCCAGCCTAAGGTGGTAGATATAGTCATAAGGGTGATCCTCAAGGTGATCATGGAAGTTCTCAAGTAGGTAGGATAGGGAATAGGTCAGTAGCTTAGCAAGATGGATGGCATGGTCAATTTTATTGTACTTGCTAGACCCAAGAATGAGCCTTCATATGTTTTTATCATAGGTACAATTTTGTTGGGCCATTAGCTGACTTTTTTCCTATTTTATCCAAGATTCACTAATTCTTATATGTTGGATTACTTTGCCTTGTGATTAGAGTTGTCTTGGGATTCATTATATATGTTATTACATGCATCTACTCCCAGGGGGGATTTTTTAATAGTGGATCAAGTTTATAAATCATGTGTTGTGACTATTCGAGAATTTAATACTCAAACGGATCTTATTATGTTAAATATGGAGGATTTTAATGTGATTCTAGGAATGGACTAGTTATCCCACAATAATATGGTCATAGATTATTTTTCCAAGACCATTACCTTATCCATGATTGACATACTCCTGATCGTGTTGTAGGAAGTTATTAGTCGCGAGCCGATGAGGATTATTTATTATATTCATACTAGACGGCTTATTTTGATGAGTTGCAAGTCTTATCTCACTTATATTTGTGATGTTAGTATAGAGAGTCCACTACTTGTCTCTATTCATATAGTTCATGAGTTTCTTGATTTTTTCCTTACCAATCTACCTGGCTTTCCTTTTAGGTGTAGTATTGAGTTTGTTAGTGATCTTAAGCAAGGCACCTAATATATTTCTAAGGAACCTTACCATATGTCTCCTACTGAGCTTAAGGAATTGAATTCTCAGCTTTAGTATTTTCTAGGTAAGGGTTTTATCAGACTGTGTATGTCTCTTTTATGAGATTCTATGTTATTTATGAAGAACAATGATGGCTTCATTCATATGTGTATGTATTATAGGTATTATAATAAGGTGACAATAAAGAACTATTATCCTATGTCTCGTATTAATGATTTGTTTGACAAACTTCATGGTGCAACAGTGTTCACTAAGATTGATTTGAGGTCTTGTTATCATATGCTTTTTACCAAGTTCTCAAAGTATGAGTTTTGTCTTGAGTTAGTGACATTACAACGGAATATGGTTTCTAAGGATGGGATTATGATAGACCCAACAAAGATTGAAGTTATTCATAATTGGTCTAAATCTATATCTCTGACTTATTTTAATAGCTTCATTGGTTTGGCTAGATACTATAGATGATTTGTTGAGAGGCTTGGTACTATTACTGTAGCGATGATTAGATTGACTCAAAATAAGGTTTCTTTCTAATGGTTCAATGAGTGTGAGTTAAGATTTGGATATCTCAATGGATTTCTCACTTCAACCATTATTTCATCTCTATTTTATTAAGGTTGAGGGATTCACCATGTACTGAGATTCTTCTGGTGTTGGTTTGGGTTGTCCGTTGATGCAACAATGTTGTGTTATTGCTTATGCTTTGATGTAGCTAAAGGTACACAAGTGCAACAACCTCACTCATGATTTGGAGTTAGCAGTAGTAGTTTTTATGCTTAAGATTTGGAGACATTTTCACTATGGAGTGCATTGTCAGATCTTCATAGATCATTATTATCTTTAGTATTTTATGACCTAGGGAGAGATTATTTCTAGGTAGTATAGATAGATGAGTTTCTTAAGGATTATGATATCTCTATCTTTTGTCATTCGAGCAACGTAAATTTTGGAGTGGATGTCTTAGGCCAATATGTAGTATGTATGGGTATCTTGGCTTATATTTAATTTCTTAGACTGTTGGAATAGGACATTAAATTTTTAGACAACTTGATGGTATGGGTTGAAATTTCAGACCCTATAAGGATCTTGCTAGTGTTGAGGCAAGGTCCTTGCTATTTTAGCAAATTTGGTATTGCCAGCTTAAGGATAAAAGACTTTGTATCATTCATGGTTAGATGTTAAGTGGTAAGTCGTAGAGGGATACCATAGATTCTAAGGGTGTTTTGAGATTTAATAGGTGCATTTGTTTTTTAAGAGTTGATGACTTAATTCAGTAAATTTTCCATGAGGCTCATAGCTACAGATATTCTATTCATTAAAGTATAGCTAAGATGTATACAGATTTAAGATAGCAATATTGGCGGAATCGTACGAAGAGACATATGGGGACTTTCTACCTCGCTGTCTATGTTGTTAGCAGGTAAATGCTTAGTATCAGAGACCTGGTAAATTGATTCAACGTTTGCACATTCTTGAGTGGAAATGGGAGCAATTTCCATAGACTTTGTTTGTGCATTTCCTTATACTTTCCATGGTTCAAATGGTATTTTAGTCATTATTGATCGATTGACCAAGTTAGCATACTTTATTCCCATTTTAATGTTCTTCAGTTCCAAAAGGTTATCCCATATCTATGTTAGTAAGATAGTCTATTTGCATGGTTTTCCAATATACATTATTTCAGATCGAAGTTCAGTGTTCACTTCTAGCATTTGAAGATCTTTTATGGAGGAGTTTGGTATTCCAATGGGTCTTTGTTTAACCTTTATTACTTAAATTGATAACTAGGAGATGTATAAGATTTAAGTTCTTAAGGATATGCTTCGAGCCTATGTTATGTATTTGTGAGGTTAGTGGGAGCTGCACTTAAGCTTAACAGGGTTCGCATATAATAATAGCTACCATTTAAGTATTAATATTGTGCATTTTGAGTCTTTGTATTGTAGGTGATGTTTTTCCCCAATTAGTTGGATTGAGACTTCTAAGATTTGGACCCATGGTATGGACTTAGTTTAGGAGTCATTAGATAGTGTAAGGGTTATTTAGAATAAATTGAGGGAAACTCCAAATAGGCATAAGTCTTATGCAGATCATAGACTTTATGCCTTGAAATTTGGAGTTAGTGATCGGGAATTACTCAGTGTATTGCCTATGAAAGGTGTGATAAGGTTCAGGAGGAAGGGTAAGCTTTGCCCGAGATGTATTGGACCCTTTGAAATTCTTTTCATAGTCGGTGAGGTGGATTTTGAGTTAGGCTTAGCCCTAAACTTTCTATTGTCCATACATTATTCGATGTTTCTATATTGCGTTGATATATTCCTGACCCTTCTCATGTACTTAGGTCGGACTACGTTTAGTTAGATGAGCGGTTGACCTTCGTGGAGAAGCTAGTACTCATATTAGCTAGTGATGTCAAAAGGTTGCTCACTAAAGAGATTCTAGTAGATAAGGTTTAGTAGAGGTACCGCCTAGTAGAAGGCTACTTGAGAGATCAGGAGTGAGTTATGGCTCCAGTATCCCCACTTGTTTGAGGTTTCAGGTACAACCTAATCCTATACTTTGTGGACAAAAGCTCTTTTAGTAATGGACATTGTAAAGACCCACCAGGTCATTTTTATGTATTTTAGTCATTTTTGTTTTTTAGCGCTTTCCTATAGCTGTCCCAAGTCATTTATGACTTGCTGGAACGGACAGTTATCTGGAAGTTCTTTTAGTCTTGAGAGCCAATTCCCTATTTTGAAGTCTTTGCTAGTTCAAATTGGTTACCGAGTGAAAACTTTATTTAACCAACCTCATATGTTAATCGTTACAGTTTTAATAGGTTTGAAATATCTATTTTAGGCTAGGTGGACCCTTGGTTTGGGATACAAGGCTCCCAAACTTATTTTGGTTTATTAGGTGTAAGTTGAAAAATAGAAAGTAGGTATGGGACCCACTCTTAATTTAAATGACCTTGGATTGAAATTTTGAAGGCTCTATTGCATCTTGAACATCAAATTTTATAGGGTATTTAGTTCTTTTGCATATATAGGATTTTGGATGAACCCTGTGTGGTTGATAGAGACTTAGAATTCCAAGTCTCAGTTGGTACTGGTGTATCACTTAAGCGATGCCTCTAATAACATAACCAGTCTACCAAAGCCCAAAAATTATTGCTTAAGTAATCTTCCAAGGCCCCAGTAGGTATGGCTTAAGCGATACCCTTAGTCACTTAAGTGATAGGCGTGACAGAGTCAGGTATTGCATGAGTGGAGGCATTGTCGATTCTGTGAGATCTTCTAAGAATGGTCAGTATAGAATAAGTGAGACTTGGTCTCTTAATTTATAGTCACTTAAGAGTCCCGGTGTTTGCTTAAGTGAGTCTCGTGGGCCTAGGAAGGGTATTATACACCATTTAGAGAATCAAGTGTATGTGATTTTGGAGCTTAGGAAAAGTTTATTTATATGATTCTTCTTTGAATTTGCGGGAAGGTTTCATTAATTTCTTTGTAGAATTTTTCTTATTTTCAAAAGATGACTAGAATCTTATTGGCTTGATTATAGCCCCATTTGAACTCAGAATTCACCTATTTTGAGAATAATATTCCTTGAGCATAGAAGGATATTGGGCTGGTTTTGAGAGTGATATTCCGCATATGGGAGCCTCTTGGAACTCTTCATATTTTTTGACCCGGAGCACCATACCTCAATATGAGTATCATTGTCCTCGTATTGATGAGTGGATTATGATTTTGGTAGCATAGCACCTTGCAGAAGCATTTTTTAAAGGAAAGACAGTGGTTTAACGAATTCTTTGGGCTTTGCTTCGATGTCCAGGAACGCTAGGTTTACCTTTTTCACGGATTGAGCTATTTTGTAGTATGATTATGATATTATACTATACTACATATGAGGTGGGATTTAGGTGTTGGATTTATGAAAGAGAACGTTTGGATCAGTTGAACCATTTAGGCTATCTTGAACCCATAAATTTGGAATAGTTTGCTTAGTTACTCATGTCTAAAGTGAATTTGGCTTCATGGTAAGTTTATGTTTAGGATGAAAATGCCCGAGTTTTAAAGTGTTGGAGAAATTACCGTAGTCACTCATGTTCAGGGTGGGATTTTCCTTCGTTGCACAAGTGACATGAAATTGCATTTGTTTGTTATTACATTAGGAAGGATTGTCTTAGTTGTACGTGGGTGGGAATAATTTCTACTCTAAGGCTTGTTAGGATTATTACGTACCTAGAAATAGAATTAGATACCTATAAACACCCTTCAGGTTATTTTCAATATTTCCTCTTATTTTTGCTATTAGAGCTTTTCTACGGCTGTCACAAGTTGTTTATGATTTGATGGGACTGGCAATCTATCAGGTAGTTTATTTGATTCTTTGAGCTAAGTCTTGATTTTGAAGTATTTGATTGTTAAAATTACCTACTTAATAAAACTTTACTCAAATGAACTCGTATGCTAATTTTGAATGTTCCAACAGCGGCAAAATGTAAATTTTATGCTAGGAGGATCTTTTGTTCAGGTCCTGAGGCACCCAGTCTCATCTCAAGCTATCGGTCAAATTATAAGATAATGGAAAGTTGGATGTGGGGCTCACTTTTCATCAAAACTATATTGGATGGAAATTTCGACTGCACCATTGAGTCCAAAACATTAAATTTGAAAGTATAGCATAGTTTGCTTTCATATACGGGATTTTGAATAAATCTCGAGGGGTTGGCGGAGCCTTCCTAGTCTTAGTTGGTACAAGTGCACTAGCGATCATGAGCCAAGGACCCCATTTGCAATTTGGCAAACACCAAAGAGCATCGCATAATTGACATTTGAAGTCCTGTTCTCAACATCCCTGCGAGAAGGTCAGGTATGGCTATTACAAAAATAAAATCGCGTAGGTAACTTTTGCATATTTGGATAGGTGATGCAATTGTGATTGAAAAATTGTGAATATAACTCCCGTGTACCTAGGAAGGGTATAAATACCCCATTAAGTATGTTTTGACCTATTTCTTATCTATCCTCAAGAGTTATAAACCCTAAGTATTGGTATACCTAGGAATAGCATTGTAGGTGTATTGGGTGCATGGATAAAATGAGTAATTACGCTGATATTCCTTCAAATTTGTGGTAAGATTCCTTCATTTTCATGGTTGATTTCCCCATTTTATCCATCTAAAATCCCTAAACCTTGGTGACTTGAGTTTAGTACCAATATACCTCAAAATTCACCTATCTTCGAGGGTAATTAATCTTTAAGAGTATAGGGATGTTAAGTTGATTTTGGGAATGCATTTTGTGTAAAATTAGCCCAACATGGGATTTTACATAATTTTGGACATGAAGTAGAATAGGTAAATATAGGTATCATTGTTCTTGTATTGATGAGGAAATTGTTGTTTTGATAGTGTAGCACTAAGTGGAAGTTTCTCAAATAGGAAAGTTGGTGATTTAGCAAATTCTTCCTGCTTTCTTTAATGTCTAGGTAGGTTAGATTTTTCCGATTCATAGATAATCTATGTCATAGTATTTTCATGATATTACGTTAGATTTGGGATGGATTCTTGGTATTATTGTTACAAATGACATTACTTATGTTAGTTGGACAAGGCTATCTGAAAATCATAATTTGGGCAGAGTTGGCTTAGTTGCTTAGCTACTTAGTAAGATTTATATCTTATGGCTAATTAAGACTTGCTTAACATTAGTAGTGGATTTAGATACCTTCGTTTAGTCCGAGGTATAATTTCTTTATGATGGAGTTAGTGGATTAGAAGTGGGTCCCTTTGACCTGTCTTAGGCCAAGACTTGAATTAGTTTTTGTAGACTCTGATGTATGCGTTATACATTTTTATGATGCTTATTAAGAGGATTGATAAGACTAATATTCAATATTCATGACAATTTCATATTGAGAATTGATGCTAATTTTGATAGAACCTGATGGTTATGACGTTGGTAATATATATATACCGGTTTAAGTTCGGAAATTGATTATTATATTAATGATAAAAATACCAATTTGAGTTTGAATATTGACCATGATACGAATGATATATGTACCAGTTTGAGTCCAGCTACTGACAATGATATTGGTGATATGAATACTAGTTTGATTTCGGTAGTGGGAGTTTATCTTAGTGTGCCATAATATGGATCACAGTGATAGTATGAAGGTTGGTAGATTATGGTTGTTCGGTTATATATACTTTCCTTAATTAAACCCTCTTGGCTTATGTAGGTCTGTAATAGGCTATTTACTTTTTCACACTTATTGGCTTATAAGGGATAATCTTGTATTTTTAATTGCATATTCCTTATGTTATTGTTCCAGTTGTGTACAACAAGGTTATAGTTACTTCTAGGTTTTCCCCTTTACTTCAACTTAGTTATGTTATCCTGTATCTTATCATATTTATATAATCATTTAGCTCTGTCGGCCATGAAGATTATTGAGTACCTGTGATTTTGGTACTCATACCACACTTTTATACCTTTTTGTTATAGATCCGAGTACTAGTTGCTATCATTGATTTGAGGATTATGATTTGGTGGAATTTTGAGAAAGGGTGAGCTCTTGGAGTCATAGTTGCCCCCTTTTCCTTTAATTTATTTATGTCTAGTCTTTTATTTTGAGATAAATTATACCAACTATTTAGAAGTTGTGGTGTATTATAGTAGCTTATCTACTAACTCTACCAGGTCGGGGGATGGTTTTCTATGTTATGACTACCTTTTAGACTATTTATATTACCTTTCTTAATTATGAATTATTTTGTCTAATTTGCCCTATTTTGGGAATTTTTCACAAAGTTAGACATTGCAATTATTGATCGGCTTACCTACTGGCGAGATTTAGTAGGTTCCATTATGAACCATAAACTGGGTTATGATAAATTAGTATCAGAGCCTAGGTTTCATCGATATTGTTAGTACAAGATCAAGTGTCTAGTAATGTCCCACAGATTGAAATGATAAAATCTATTTATTATCTTCCAGAGGATATAGGACAATCTTAGGAGTTCTTTGCTTCTTTCACTTATTTGGTTCTAAGTGTCTGAATTGTTTTCTATATCATTCCCTTAGTTTCACATTTTTATATATGGCTAAGACATATGCTACTACAATACGAGATTAGGGTCCCCATATTGAGCGTAAAGATCCTATCGGTTTTATTGGATGACCAATAGGTTGTGGGTAGCCTTGAGATGTGTCCCTATCTAGGGACCAGGATAGGGTCCTTCACTAAACTCTATTCCCAGTCCTAAGCTAAAGGTTCTTCTGCTCAAGCTACCGGTAGGCCGAGGATTGTCCTAGGCTCAATAAGGATTTATTTCATTTTTATTGGTCAACGATGCTTTGGTTTAGATTTTAAGGTTGGTTGTTGGTTCTCCATTTGATAGTGCGTAGTTTATAAATCAAATTTTTATTAAGGCAGGGGCATAACCTAAATCTTCCTTAGAGTTGAGGTCCCTCCTGCCCCAATAGTTTCTCAGCTAGTGGTTGTCTAGCCTACTATGTCTATTGAGGAACAGAAGATGTTTGGCAAATTTTTGAGATTTTCTCCACCTAGGTTTTCTATTGCACTGGGCAAGGATACATATGAGTTTATGAATGCTTGTGAGCATAATCTTAGTAATTATAACCTAGTTTAGACTTGTGGTATGGATTACATAACTTTTTAGTTGGTCTTGTCAACTCGACGTTGGTGGAGAGGTCATCTTGATTCAAGGAAGTTACATCTTCTTCTTTGACATGGACTCAGTTCTCTGAGATTTTCTTATAGTAGTACTTGCCTCATAGTCTTAGGGATCATTTAAGGGATCAGGTCTCGAGGTAAGAGCAGGTCTCTATAATAGTTTTTGAGTATGAGGCTTATTTTCATGAGATGGCCAGTCATGCTTCTTCTATTCTAATTACTAAGTTTGAGAAGGTTTGTTGCTTTGTTTGAAGATTAAGACTTCCTTTTTGTATGTCCACTAAGTGTTTTATTGATGTAGGTAGATCTTTTTCTAAGGTTTCTAACCACACTTAGGTCATAGAGAATACGCATTGCGAGTCCCAATTGTGCAGTGATAAGAGACCTCCGTATTAGGGTAGTTTCATTATGAGTCATAGTAGCTCTTGATTTAGAGGTAGTAATTCTCAAGGTAGATACCCTCTACGATCTATGTATTAGCCTCAGAGTCAGTAAAGTAGACCCTTTTCAGGAAGCACTCTAGATTACTGACGAAGGTGAGTTTTGTATTAGTGATCACCCTAGTAAATGTAATAATCATTCTTTGATGGGTTTATCTTATGGTTATACTAGTTGTGGTGGTCATTTTGGGTCAGCTAGATATTCTAGTTCTCGTTCAACTCATGGGGTATGTTATGGTTGTGAAGCTTTTGGTCATTACTCGCGTGAATGTCATAGTCATGGGATAATTGTTACAACAACTTAGTTTTCCTCCTATTAGTGGAGTTCATCCCTCATCTTGAGGTGGTATGCATGGTCGTAAGAATGGTCCCTAGTGTACTCAGGGAGGTTATCAGGTAGGTAGGGTAGGAGATCAGTTAGGTGCCTAGCCAAGTGGCAGGTGTGGCCAGTTATATACCATACTTGTTAGTCCTAAGGCTGAGTCTTCTGATCCTATTTTCATAGGTATAATTTTTGTGTACCAAGGATTAACTTACTCTTATGTGTCTGCTTGTAATGCCATATGATTAGAGTTACCTTGGGATTTTTTATTTGTGTCTTTGTGTATATCTATTTTTGTGGGTGATTATTAATAGGGGATCGGGTTTTCATATCATATGTTATGTCTGTTAGAGATATTGATTCTTATGATAATCTCATTACATTAGACATGGTTAATTTTAATATGACTCTGGGCATGGATTGTTATCCTATCATCATGCAGTCAGCATACCCTCAATCATGTGCCAGGGAGCTGTTAGCTGCAAGCTAACATGGATTATTTCTTATGTTCAATTTAGGAGACTTATTTAGAGGGGTTGCATGTCTAATCTATCATATATTCATTATCTTAGTATAGAGAGTCCATTGCTTGACTCTATTCCTATAGTCTGTGAGTTACATAAAGTTTTGCCTATGGATCTCCCCGGTATACCAACTTCCCATGAGATTGAGTTTGTTATTGATCTTTAGCTTGGCACCCAACCTATTTCTATGGAACCTTATTGTATAGATCCTACCGAGCTTAAGGGGGCAGAATTCTCAGCTTCAAAATCTTTTTTGGCAAGGTTTTATTAGACGGAGTTTGTCCCCTTGGTGAACTCATTTGTTGATTCTGAAGAAAAAGGATGGCTCCATGCTCATGGTGTTAATTATAGGCAACTTAATAAGGTGACATTGAAGCTGTTATCCTATGCCTCGTATTAATGACTTTTTTGACCAACTTCAGGTGCAACAGTTTTCTTTACGATTGATTTGAGGTCTGGTTACCATTAGTTAAGGATTCAAGAGGAGGATATCCCAAAAAGAGCCTTTAGGACCCGTCATGGTCTTTTTGAGTTCTTAGTGATTTCTTTTGGATTGAATAATGCCCTAGTTGCATGTTTAGATTTGATAAATTGAGTGTTCTGGCCTTATTTGAATTATTCTATTATTGTTTTTATCAATGATATCCTTGTGTATATGAGGAGTAGGGAGGCAGATGCGTATTATTTAAGGATTGTGCTCCAGAATTTGAGACATTATATGCTTTTTGCCAAGTTTTTTATGTGTGAGTTTTCTCTTGACTAGGTAGCACTCCTTTGGCAGGTGGTGTATCAAGATAGGATTTTGGTAGACCCAGCGAAGATTGAGGCTAATCATGATTGGGCTAGGCCTACATTTCTGACTTTGGTTCATAGCTTTATTTTTATGGCGTGTTATTTTAGATGATTCATCGATGGTTTTGCTACTATTTCAGCACCTATGACCAGATTGACTCTGAAAGAGGTCCTTTTTTGATAGTTCGAGGAGTGTGAGTTGAGCTTTGGTAAGCTCAAGGGGTTCCATACTTCAACTCCAATTTTGCCTCTTTCTATTAAGAGTGGGGATTCATCGTGTATTGTGATGTTTTTTGTGTTGTTTTAGGTTTTTTATTCATGCAACAGGGTCGTGTTACTACTCATACTTTAAGAAAGCTTAAGTGGCACGAGCACAACTGTCCCACTTATGATTTAGAGTTGGTAGGGGTAGCTTTTGTGCTTATGATATGGAGGAAATATCTTTACAGTGTGCATTGTAAGATTTTCACAAATAATCACACTTTCTAGCATATTATGACCTGGAGAGAGCTAAATACTAGGCAACATATGTAGATGGAGTTTCTTACAGATTATGACGTCTCCATATTGTATCATCCAGGAAAGAGAAGTTTGGTAACGTTATCTTAAGCCAGAAGGCAGTGAGTATAGGTTGCTTAGATTGTATTTTAATTTCTCAGAGATTGTTGGGGTAGGACATTTAGTGTTTGGTCAACTTGATAGTGTCAATCAATAATTTAGACCCTAGGTGGATTCTTGCTAGTGTTGAGGCACTGTCTTTAATATTTAAGCATTTTTGGGATCGTAAGTTTGAGGATAAGCGACTTTGCATCCTTCATGATCAGTTGTTAAGTGGTGAGTCTCAGAGGGATACCATACATTCTAAGGGTGTCTTAGGATTTGACAGTTGCATTTATGTTCTGAGGGTTAATAACTTGATTGAGCTCATTTTACATGAGGCTGATAGCTCTAGGTATTCTATTTATCTGGTTAGAGCTAAGCTAAATAGAGACTTGAGATAGTATTATTGGTGGAGTGGCATGAAGAGAGACGTGGAGAGCTTTATATCACATCGCCTATGTTGTCAGTAGGTGAAGGCGAAGCATCAGTGGCCTGGTGGATTGATTCAGATGTTACCTATTCCAGAGTGCAAATAGGATCTGATTACCATGGACTTTGTTAGTGGGTTTCCTCGCACTTCCAGTAGTTCTGAAAGAATTTGGGTCATTGTGGATTTGTTGACCAAGTCGGGACATTTCATTCCTATTCAAATGTCCTTTTGTTCTAAGATGTTAGCTCGTATCTATTTACGTGAGATAGTCCATTTTCATGGTGTGCCTATATCATCATTTCACACTTAGGTTTTATGTTCATTTGCAGCTATAAGAGAGCTTTCCAAAAGGAGGTTACAGGTTTATGTCTGCATATTGATTATATTTTTATTAATCCAAGTTTGGTTATTAATTATATGTTTATCGATTTAAGTGCGGCTATTGATTATTTTTACCATTTCAATTCCAGCTATTGATTATATATTTATCAGTTTGAGTTCGGCTATTGATTATATTTATCGATTCCAGTCAGGCTATTGATTATATATATATTGATTTAGCCTAATTATGCATATTATGCTATGATGATATAATTATTATGATATGATGACATTGGAGTATGAGTTTATAATCTAGCTAAGTCAAAAAAAGGAAATGGTTATAATGTAGTATGGTATAAATGGATTCTAGTGAAATTATGATTAGTTGATAAGTGTTGATTAATTGACAAATAATGTATATGGACAAGTGATGGCTACAGTATGGCATGACTTTGAAGACTTCTAGTTGCTTAAAATAATGGTGATGGGTTATTCTATCTTTGTTGTACCTTCAAGTCTTATGGGTCTTGTGATGGGTTATTTACCTTTTCTTCACTAATTGGCACATGGGAGCCAATTTTGTAGTCATGATTGCATGTGTTGATGATTTAAGTTATGATATGCTATTATTTTGATCTATTTACCTATTTTTACACATCTATATTGGAGATGATTCAGGTTCGTACCTACCTTGACTTAGTTATGTTATCTTACAATTTATCATAATTATATCATGATTTAGCTAAGTCGGCCAATGATCCCTACTGAGTACCCATGGTTTTGATAATCATACTTCACATCTGCACCTTTTGGGTGTAGATCCGAGTACTTGTTATTGTCATTGATCAATGCTCGTGTTGTGATGACACCCGAAGATAAGGTGGGCTATTAGAGACAAAGTCACTATTTTCTTCAATCTATCTCTGTTCAGTCTTTTATTTGGAGACAATGTTATTGACTATTCAAGATTATTGGGTTGTATTGTTATTACTAGATGTTCTTATACTGGCTCTACCAAGTCATGGGATGCAATCTATGTTGATGATATTTATTTATTTCAAATAGTATGCTTATTTATAACTTGTTATGTCAATTTTTGCCTATGTTATGTATTTTCCAACAACATAACCCATTGCATTTAGCTATGCTTTATGGTTTGGCTTACCTACTGGCGGGATTTAGTTCGTTCCATCATGACTTGTAAATCGGGTCATGATAAATCCTTATCAGAGCCTTTGTTTCACCGATATTATCGGTACAAGAGCAAGTGTCTAGTAGAGTACTACAGATTGGAATAATGACGTATGTTTCCTATCTTGGGGAGGATATGGAACATTTTTAGGAGTTCTTCACTTCTTTCACTCATATCATGCTAAGAGACTAAGTTTGTTTATAGAAATTCCTTTGATTCTACTCTTTTATGGATGGTCAGGAACGTGCTGCCATTACACAAGATGAGGATCCCAAGATCGAGCCTAGGGATCCTACTCCTATTTTTGGATGATCCAATGGTTGTATAAAACCTAGATATGTCTCCCCATATAAGTTCCAAGATAAGCATTCTCTACCATACCTTTTTCCTGCTCTTGAGCCAATGATTCTTCCGTCTCAGCCATCAGTGGACCAGGGACCATCCCAGGCTCTACCAAGGTTTTTTTCATCTTCGGTTCTCAATGATTCTTTGATGAAACTTCTAATATAGTTAGTGGTGTGTCATCTAATGGTGAATAGTCTAGAGATCAAATTAGAACTGAGAAAGGGGCCTCTTATAGCTGTGGCTCCCAAAGTAGAGGTTCCTCCTGCACCCGTTGTTGCTTAGTTGGTAACCTCTTAGCCAGTGGTTGCCGAGCGCACTATCTCTATTGAGGAGAAGAAGATGTTGGGTAGATTCTTAAGATTGGCTCTGCTTGGCTTTACTGGTGCTTCGAGCAAGGATGCGTATGAGTTTCTAATTGTTTGTGAGGATACAATTCATAATTTGGTCCTTATTGAGACTCGAGGTATATATTAGACCATATTTTAGTTTAACTTTATTGCTTGACATGGTGGTGGGGTTATATGGATTCTAGACCAGCTGAATCTTCTCCGAATCTTCTCCTTCGACATAGACTCAGTTCTCCAAGATATTCTTAGAGAAGTACATACCTCAAAGCCTTTGGGATTTCTTAAGACATCAGTTCTCCACATTTGACAGAGGCTCTATGACAGTTACAGAGTATGAGGCTCATTTTAAAGAATTAGGTAGGTATGCTACTTCTATTCTAGATACTGAGTATGAGAGAGTCCGTTGCTTTGTTCAAGGATTGAGACTTCCCCTTCTCATTTCTACTAAGATTTTGGTTGCTATGGCTAGGTCTTTTGCTAAGGTTGTAGATGACGACCAGGTGATAGAGTAGACGCATTGTAAGGCCCAAGGGGGAAATAATAAGATGCCTAAATATCAAGGCAGTTTCAGTAAGAGACGTAAAAGTTACCAATTTAGAGCTAGTATTGCTCGTAGTAGGTATTTTCTAGATCCATCCTTTCAACCTCAGAGTTAGCGCATTTGACCAATTTAGGCAGCTCTTTATATTACTGATGAACATTAGTCTAGTGCTACTGATTGCACTGGTCAGGTTGGTGGCCCGTGTTTAAAGGGTTTGTATTCAAGCTATTCTAGTCATAGTGGTTACTTCGATTTTGCCAAATTTTTTATTCAAGTTTAGCTTAGGGATCATGTTATAGTTGTGGATCTTTTTATCATTACTCCTATGAGTGCCCTAGTCGTGGGGAAATTATTGCGTTAACTCATAGTGTTGCCCTATTAGAGCAGTTCATCCCTCAGCTAAAGGTGGTTCTCAGAGTGGTTGGGGTAGTTTCTAGAGTACTGAGGAGGTTCTTAATCAGGCAGGATAGGAGGTTGGTTAGGAGGCCAGCCAGGTGGCAGGCGAGATCAACTATGTACTCTACCTACTAGACCCGAGGCTAAAAGTTTGGATGTTGTTATTATATGTATAATTTTTGTGTGCTGTCAGTTGGCCCTTGCTTTATTTGATAGGTATCTACTTATTCTTATGTATCTACTTATTATGATCCATGGTTATAGTTATCTTGGGATCTATTATCTATGACCTTGCGTGTATCCACTCTTGTGGGTGATTCTTTAGTAGTGGGTTGGGTATACAAATCCTGTTTTATGACTACCAGAGATGTTGATACTGATGTTGATCTTAGTATTTTGTATAAGGTGGATTTTAATGTCATTTTTGGCATGGACTATTTATCCGACTATCATGTAGCCATGGATTTTTTTTTCAAGCCTATTACCTTAGCCATGTCTGGTGTAACCCTAGTCGTATTGCAAGACATAGCTAGACGCGAGCAGGCAGGGATTGTTTCTTACATTCATTCTAGGAGGCTTATTTCAAAGGGTTACAAGTCTTATCTCCCTTATATTTGACATACTAGTGTGGAAATTCCATTGATTCACTTTGTTCCACTAGTTCGTGAGTTTCTTTATGTGTTCCCTACCTACTTATCTGGTATTCCCCTTGTCCATGAGATTGAGTTTCCTATTGATCTCAATCTTGGCTCCTGACCTATTTCTTTGGCACTTTACCGTATATCTCCTATAGAGCTTAAGGAGTTGAATTCTCAGCTTTAGGATCTTCTTGGTAAGGGATTTATTAGAGCGAGTGCGTCTCCTTTGGAGCTCCTATGTTGTTTGTAAAGAATAAATACGGATCCATGCATATGTATTGATTATAGGAAGCTTAATTAGGTGAGGGTAAAGAATCATTATCCTATGCCTCGCATTGATGATTTGTTCTACCAGCTTCAGGGTGCCGCAATATTCTCTAATATTCTTTTGAGATCCAGTTACTATCAGTTGAGGATTGGGGCTGGGGATATTCTGAAGGTAGATTTTAGGACCTATTATGGTCATTATGAGTTCTTAGTGATGTCCTTTGGCTTGACTAATGCCCCATCTATATTTATCGATTTTTTGAGCCTAGTGTTCAGGCCTTATTTGGTTTTCTTTGTGATTGTGTTAATGTATGACATCCTTGTGTATTTGAGGAGTAGAGAGTAGCATGTGCAACATTTGAGGATTGTGCTCCAGACTTTGTAAGACCATGTGATTTTTGGGTTGAGTAGGTGACATTCCTTGGGTATGTGGTGTCTAAGAATGGTATTATGGTATACCCAACCAAGATTGATGTAAATCATGATTTGGCTAGACCAACATCTCTGACTGAGGTTTGTAGCTTCATTGGTTTGCTTGATTACTATAGATGATTCATTGAACGTTTTGCTACTATTTCAATGCCTATGACCAAATTTACTCATATGGAGGTTCATTTCTAATGGTCTGAGGAATGTGAGTTGAACTTTGGAAAGATCAAGGATTTTCTTACTTCACCTCCTACATTAGCTCTTCTTATTGAGTGCGAGGGATTCACCATGTTTTGTGATGCTTCTGTTATTGGTCTACGTTGTTTTTTGATACAGCAGGGTTGTATTATTTCTTATACTTCAAGAAATATTAAATCGCATGAATACCACTACCCCACTCATAATTTAGAATTGGCGGCAGTAGTTTTTGTTCTTATGATTTCGGGGAATCATCTCAATGGTGTGTATTATGAGATTTTCACCGATAATCATTGTCTTCAACATCTACTGACCTAGAGAGAGATTAATGTTATACAACATAGATCGATGGAGTTGCTTAAGGATTATGTTATCTCTATCTTATATCAGTCAGGCAAGGTTAATATAGTAACAGATGCCTTGAGTCAAAAGGCAGCGAATGGGTAGTTTGGCTTGTATTTCAGTCTCTCATAGGCCATTGGCATGAGACATTCAGTACTTAGCTAGCTTGCTTATTTGTATTTATATTACAAGTCCTGGGAGGATTCTTGAAAATGTTGAGGTGAGATCTTCATTATATGATTAGATTCGAGATTGTCAGCTTGGGGATAGTAAGTTTTGTTTCCTGTGTGATCAGGTGTTGAGTGGTAGTCATGAGAAACACCAAAGATTCTGAGGGTGTTTTTCAATTTAATAGCAATATTTTTCTTCTGAAGATTGATGACTTGATTCAGTTGATTCTACAAGAGGATCACAACTCTAGATATTTTATGCATCCGAGTATAGCTAAGATGTATAGAGATTTGAGAAAGCATTATTGGTTGAGTGGCATGAAGAGAGATGTGGTAGACTTTGTAGCTCATTTCCATTGTTATCATTATGTAAAGGCCAATCATCAGCATCCAGGTGGTTTCATTCAGATATTGCCAATTCCCAAGAGGATATGGGGGCGATTACCGTTGATTCGTTAGTGGCTTATCTTGAACTTCTCGTGGTTTAGATGGTATTTAGGCCATAGTAGATAGATTGATTAAGTCAGCACATTTCATTTTGATTCAGATATCCTTCAATGTTTCTAGGTTCGCTCTCACCAATGTTCATGAGATGGTCCATTTTCATAGTGTGCCCATATGTATTATTTTAGACTGGGGTTCCATGTTCACTTCTAGCTTTTGGAGAGCTTTTCAGGAGGAGTTGTGTACTTAGGTAGATCTAAGTACATCCTTTCATCCACAGACCCATGGACAGTCCACGCGGACTATTCAGGTGCTTGAGGATATGCTCGAAGCTTGTGTTATCAATTTTGGAGTCTATTAGGAAGAGCACTTAGCATTGGTAAAGTTTTCTTATAACAACTATTATCATTAAAGTATTGAAAAGGCTTCATTCAATGCTTTGTGTAGTAAGAGATGTCGTTATCTGATTGAATGGTTTGAGACATCCAAGGTTTTGACACGACTCAAACCAGGAGCTTGTCGTAATAGGCATCTCAAGCCAAACAAGGATCGGAGATTGCCTCGCTACCTAATCCAACCAACCAACATATACCCTGAGTCGGATAAATCCCGAACATAATACAAGATAGGGTGATTAACAAAACAAAGACTTTGGTATAGGTCCAATACCAAGACCAACCCAAATAAGTCTAACCATCTAATGCCAAACCAACAACCATAACAAAAACCGAAATTATATCTAAGTTCATATCTATACCATAACATTTCCAAGTCAACAACTTGTCCATACAAAGCCTCTAAGAATAAACCAAGAATACCCGGTGGGGACATCCCCCTGACCGTAGCCAAAACCAATATCCAAGTCTAAACTAATAGAGACATAAGAAAACTCAACCAAGAAATGGAGCCTTTCAAAATATGGAAGCTTACCACTTCGAGTCAAAACAAGTTATTCCCATGTCAAATCACTGTGTAAGAGATGTAGTATGACCAACACCTGTATCACATGGGGGCTAGAATCAATTTGATGCCGCTATCCATTTTTAAACAGTTGTGTTTGGGAGATCCTACACCAACCAACGTGTGGCTCGTAATGGCAGATAGGTCAGTAAAACAACCTGTTGGTATCTTACATGATGTATTAGTGAAGGTTTCTACCTTCATTTTTCCTGCAGACTTTGTTATTTTGGACTGCGAGGTGGATTTTGAGGTGCCCATAATCTTGGGTCGACCTTTCCTCACAATGGGAAGTGTGCTTATTGATTTGCGAGAAAATAAGCTTTTATTTCGGATGAATGACAAAGTGGTACATTTTGATGTATGCAAATCAATGAAGCAGCCAAATGATATGAATGTGTTTTCTATAGCTAATGTTTATCATGAGGATGCGAAGGAACTATCGTTAGAGAAGCAGCCTACTGTTGATCCATTGGTTGTTGTGCTTTTGAACTCTTAGAGAGAGGATGTTGAAGAGTACGAAGAAACTATCTATGCTTTGACAGGAATGGGGTCATCTTCATATGCTCCTAAGAAGCTGGACCTTGACCTTAAGAATCGACCTTCACCATTAGCGAAACCTTCCATTGAAGAGCCACCAGTGCTAGAACTGAAAGAGCTCCCCAGTCATCTAAAGTATGCGATCTTGGGAATTGGAAATACACTTCTGGTTATTGTTGTGGCTGATTTAGGTGAACAACAAGTAGAGGCTCTCATCTCTGTTCTAAAGAGGTACAAGAGAGATATTGGTTGGACTATTGATGATATAATTGGTGTCCCTCCTGGCATATGTATGCACAAGATTCAGCTAAAGGAAGATTGTGTACCTACTATTAAGCATCAGCGCCGTCTGAATCCATTCAGAATATGATGGTCCATATATCTCAATGAAGTCTGAGTAATCGAGATAACCATGTCATGTCGCGACAATAAATCAAGCGCTTCATGGGAGTCAACCCATTGTTTCTAATCGTTTCGTTTTACTAGGAGTTTGTTTTTGTTAAATAAAAATCCAAAAAGAAGTGTTGAGCCACGACCAAAACTAAGGCGCTTGGTGGGAGGCAACCCATCCTTCTAATCATTTTTGTTGTTTTTGATTAAGTGTAGGTGCAAGATGTATAAAGGAGGAGATTGGTACCAAATTTTGAGTTGAAAGTGAGCCATGCTAAAGGTGGTAAGCTAGAAATGATGGAGCAAATGCTATCGGCTAGGCATTGCCTATGCTAATCTAGGCAATGGACAAGGCAATGCCTATGCTAATCTAGGCAATGGACAAGACAATACCTATGCCAATCTAGGCAATGGACAAGGCAAGGCCTATACCATTTCCTATGCTCACTGCCTCACATAGGCAACGGACAAAGCATTACCTATGCAAATCTAGGCAATACCATAGGTACCGCCTATGCCATTACCTATGCTTACTATTTTAACTAGGCATTGACAAAGGCGCCGCCTATGCCCAACTAGGCATTGACAAAGGCGCCGCCTATGCTAAGCATAGGCAAGGCATTAGGCGCCACCTACTTATCCTTTTTTATCTCCTAACCCGATTGTACATGGATCAAACCTGACCCATGGCTTAGTCTATAAATATATCCCCAATCTTAGAGCACAATGCACTTGTTTGGTCAACATAGGCGCCGCCCAAGCTCCCCAACTCTCTCAAAGTTTTTCTTTTTGCTTATCTAATCTTGCAATCTCATCTTTTCGAACCATCACCAAGTAAGTAATTCTTTTATAGTCCGTAGTTGTTGAAATACTACGTTTATAATGATTTATTAGATTTTGAAGTGGTGTTTGGTGATAAGAATATGGTTGGTTTGTTGTGATACATCTAGTTGAGTGAAAGAATACGTGTGGGGGGTTCTTGACTTTCCTCCAACTTGTATTTGTTTGTTATACATTGTCATATTTTTATGAAGTCGAAATTGTGAAGTTAATACATAATCTTGAAATTTGAAAGCTTGAATGTTTGAATGACTCATTCATCGAGATACCGATCATGATTGACCACAAGCATAAGATGGTGTGATTATTTCTATGCACTAACATGATACGATCTTTATGTGGTGGTGTCGTTCAAAAATTGCATTAATCCAAACATGAAAGTATAGTCAAGATTACATGAAAAAGAGTTGGAAAGGATAGTCAAGATTACATGAATGTATGACTATGCTAAATATGTTCTTGGAACATATCGTCTAAATGTATGTCGATGAAGTTTGAGTAATCGACATCACTCACTTAATTAGTCTGTGCCAACAAATTAAGTGTAGGGTGGTGCCATTACTGTTTGATTTTTGATTGAATCTTCTGAGATGAAGCTAACATGACTCTATTGTGATCTCAAGTAGAATGGCCCCAAAAGGACAACAAGGAAAAGAAAAAGTGTCCACCTCACAAAAAGGTCAGAAAAGGGGAAGAAACCTAATGATGACGACTCTAATGATGATTCCGACGTAGGGGGTATGACCCCAGACATAGAAGAGGAGTTCGACAAATCAGGTTTTCCTTATTTATCTCCACTGAGGGCAGTGTGGCCTGTCTAAGTATGGGGTGCGGGTATATGTCTGTTGTATTGTATTTCTTTGCCTACGTTTATTCTTGTTTGTTTGAATTGTCATAGTTAGTTAGTCGTAATTAGTTAGCTAGATTTTTTTTAGATTTTGCATGAAGTTATTCTGATAGGTTGCATGGTAGTATAACAAGAGTTTGTGCTAAATCATTACTATTGAGACATTTAGGCTCTAAGTGTGACTCGATAATTGTGTGGTTTAATTCATCCATCTTTTGGGTCAAGAGTCTATAATGATCCCAATTAAGTTGGCCATGTGCCTTGTGTGGGTGAGGTTATAGTATATTCTGTGTTGTGACTGATGCTAGAACTTGCCTGGTGTGTGTAAAGCGAAATAAAGAGTGCGAGTTTAGGAAATGATTTAGGCGTTTTTTTGGCAGCCCTGAATTTGTCTATCTTCTTTTTACCTACCCTTATACATTGTCCTAGTAATCCCCCTTTGAGTCTTTAGCTATTTTCTCTGACAGCCTCATATGTAGCCTAATCCATTTTTTTAAGACCATAATTTGATCCAAATTCCTAAGCGCTTTAAATTGTAGAGTCATGTGACAAAATAAGAATAAAATGGTGAGAGTGATGCCTCAAAGTGTATTGGTACTTGAAATTGTTGTGAAAAAGAGTGGCTATCATAGAGGTGCTTTATATAAAAAAAAAATAAACAAATAAATAAATAAAATATATAAAAAAAAGAAAAAAAGAGATAAATAGAAAAATAAAAAGATAGTTGTGTTTATGATTGAATAACAAAATAGGTGAAGAGGGGTTGGTAGATGAAAGAAAGGTAGAAGGGTTGTTAAAAGAGAGTGTAAATGGCATAACGTATTGTATTAAAGCGCTTAGGGAACATAGTCACTATTTCTGGCCAAAATAGTCCTATCTGTCCCTTAGCCTACATTAGAACCTGTAAAGACCTATTTGATCCTAAGCTTAGCATTCTGATATTAGTGGAGCATTACACTAAGGGCAAGCCTATGGTCATCAGTTGCAATATAAGAATTCTTTGTGAGAGTGAGAGCAAGGAGAGTCTTATACCCATGTTTCGAAAAATGCAAAACTGTGAGTGATTATGGGTGATATCTTGTGTGAGACACACATGGTTGATGATTGTTGGGTGGTTTTATATGATTCTTTATGGCTTAACTTGGATACGAATTAACCAACCTCATGAGTCTATGTTGGAGGTTGAATTATTTCTAGTAGTGATCAAGAAAACTACTCTTTGTTAATAATTGTCGTGCATGTCTTGTTGAACATTTTGTGTTGCTACTGTAAAATTCTAGTTAGATGTTTGCATGGATGTAATATTTTGTTCAAGAACAAACAAAGCTTTAAGTGTGGGGTGGTGATGTTGGGCGTATTTACACGCCCATAATTTACCCATGTTTTAGCTAAGTTTTGAGGATAAAATATATACTTCTTGCACTTTTAGTCCATTTTCCTTTAAGTGAGCTGACCTATGTGATTAGCATGTTTTCAGGTACTAATGATGAAGATTTCAGCACTTTATGGACCTATGAGCAGCAAAGGAAAACTTCACATTAGAGGGAAGGCATCTTTTGGACTGAAAGTGATGCATGGGAACTTTTTCCCAGGCAAACCCAGTATTTTTAAATATTTAAGGAGGCAGTAGCAACTTAGTGGACAAGGATACTATAAAAATCTTATTGCTGAATTTTTCAGCAACAATTAACTATTATCATTATTCATTATTCAATATTGGATTCTCTAAGTTTAGAACAGAGAAAACACGCTACACTTGGGAACGGCTAGAGAGGGAAAGACGTTTTCTTCTCTTTTTAACGCCAAAATCACTTCCATCGCCAAGATTATTCTAGTTGTGGTATGATTATTATGCCTATTGTGATTTCTGTTGTATCCATGAGTAGCTAAACTTCTCTATTAGGGTTATGGAAACCTTGTATGATACTATCTATTACTATGACTTTGTGAATTCTTGATGGGTATGCTACTTATATCATTATTCTCTTCATTTTAATTAAATTCTCATGGTTGCAAACATAGGTAATACGCCATATTAGCATTAACTTGTTCGAGAGAAAAGTTACATGTTTGGAAAAGAGAGTGTGACAAGAAAATAGGGCTTCCAACCCCTATTTACACGTTAATGCCTTAACCGGATTAACTTCTTGGAGAATTTGTACCATTTGTTATACACTTTAGGCTTGGGAGAGCTAAAGTGAAATAAATCCTTGATGGTTGGGAAACACTTGGATTTAGAATTAGAATACGATTCTCTATAAGTGCTATAAGTGCATGCATGTCTAAATTCCGCGTTACTCATAGTTAATAGAGAAGTAGAAACTACAAGGTGGACATAACCCTAACTTATTATTCTCTGTGATTAAATCTTACTAAAAAAATCATTCATTCATTAATTTGTTAACATTAGTTCACGCCTAAATCAAAACCCCCCTTTTCCGTGGAATTTTTTACCAACAGTCTACTAATAATTGCAACACTTAGTGACCAGAGTATTACCTGTGGGATTTGACACCCAACCCAGTTGGGTTCTATATTTGACAGCGACCGCTTACACTTCCTAATGAGAGCTATAATTTGGGTGTATCAGTTACCTTTACAGTACTCATTCAGATTTTAGTTAGACATGATATGACATGACTCCTTATTTTTCTCTTATAAACTTTAAGTAAGCTTTATTCTAAGTATCAGCCTAAAAGGGTTAGCTTGGGGATACTTGTATCCTTAATCACCGTGTGACACTTTGGGATAGGATTTTGGGGCGTTACAATGACTATAAAAAATATAGTCTAAAGACTCAGTAAAGTCCTAAATCAATCTGGGGCTCACCAGCCTACACTATGTATCATGTGGTTCTATTAGACAGATCCATTAGCTGGGTATATATACCTACAACATAGAATATTGGTCCCCTATGAGGGATGATGAGATGAATAAATGTACTAAATATGCAAGGCATGAGGTAACCATATATAAAACAAAAGATCAATGAAATTATTTTTCAATACAAGACATATAAGAAAGGATAAAAGACCATTTTATCTTACACTTGTGGAATCATGTGCATTATATTTTTTTTTGTACTTTTATTTTCCTAATATTCTTTATAAGACCTGGTATATATGACCAGTTGATTAATGGTAAAAGAGTATGAACCATTCTAGGTATTATACCCTTAGGATACATTCCTTATCAATATGCAAATTGAGATTAACCCATGCTAGGTGTTTCTTCCACCTGTGAGATACCAATCATAAGTCCAAGATTTGGGAATAGACCCATGCTAGGCTTTCTTCCCGCTCTACCACCCATATATAATCATAATTTATTTACATTACTTTTTTAATATTTAATGTTATTGTTTTTGTTGTCATAGTATTACTATTACGCTTTAGAACAACAAACCATAATATGAGACATGTTCATATGGACTTAAGGTAGTAAAAATGACATGGGAAGAAACTGTAACACCAATAAAATACTTAGGAGTTTATGTGACATAATAAACACTTTGCAACCTCAAACAAAATCACATATCAAGTGGAGATACTGAACTCATCAAGCCAAAAGATATGGACTTCAAACAATAATATGATGGTCAAATACTTAGTAAATGATATAAAATAAAAGGGTTACATAAGCATAGGTACTAATAAAGAACGTGCAAAAATTCAACTTATGGATAGTATACACTCTAATATAGCACATATAAACTATATAACAGAACAAGAAAAGATTATGTAAGCTAAGATTATAGGGTAAGACACTAGAGTGATATCTAATAAAGGGAATATGTAAATGTCTAAGAAAATAAAGTAAATAATTAAATAGACCAATTAAAACAAGTTGGAAGTATGTGGGTTAATCGTGTACCTAACAAATGAACATACTTACCATGTGTAATCTAGCATCTCAATGACATACGTAAGAGAAACATGTGACAAGGGTTTTTGTTTTTACTATGAAACAGCTTAAAGTTTTTCATGCTAATACTTTATAGAGTAAGCACATAGATCTAGCAATAAGCTCATGATAAAATAACTTATTACACAAAGGAGTCGGAATGAGCTTAGCTACATTGTTGATCATATATAGCCACTATGTAACATTTACTTGCAAGATCACTTAGAAACCATACTTTGTAACACAAGAGTTGGATTCATGCCAAAGAAATAGGAAATTGTATATCCTTGCATACCTTATCTTCCAACCAATGTGCCTCCAATGATTCAGCCTTTCCTTTAAGCATTACTCTATCATATAAATACATAATAAAGCTAATATAGAAAAAAATCATATTATAGTCCTACAAAATAGTATCCAAACACTTGTTGGGATATAAGAGCATCCAATCCCTAATTACATGGTGTGTCACCACACCCTTGTTTTATACTTCAATATAACTCCATTCAACCTTTGTATAAGGTGACTTAGTTCCTCACAACAACTATACATATAAATATCCCATAAATAGACACAAAATCTATAAACCATTAAAATAATCCCCAAGTTCACGCTCTTCATTTCTACCTCAATACAACTATGCATTATCATTAAAGAAAGTCCCCTAACTATTTCCCCACAAAAACACACATAAACTACCTAAAAAAGTTCCAAAATTTATTTATGTATAATAAGAATAGTGAATTTAAGGATTCCAATTACCACCTCAAAAGTTTTTAACAATACTACATATAAAATCCTTCATCTGGGCCCATACATAATAGGGAAAAAATTGGAGCAGTAACTTTACCTATATTTTTTAAATTTGCCACCATAAATTATACTCCATCAAGACTTTAATATTCCCTTCAAATTGAACCAAATACTACTAGAGATACCTTAGAATTTAAATAGAAGTAGACTACCAAACTTGGAAAAGGGGAGTTTTCCTACACTTTAATCATACAAAAAATAATTCCATAACCTTTCATAGGAGAATCAGGTTAAGCCATAAATAAATTTACTTACCTTTAATGTGTAATGAGAGGAAATTGTAAGAGACCTAGAAGGAATTTAAGGCTGCAATACAAAGAAGAGAGAGAGTGCTTGAGAGAAATTAATTTTTCATCAAGAGAATAATGTAGAAAATGAGATGATACTGGAACTTAAAGGAATAACTAAACTAACTCTATATTTTACCCATTTTTGGACATATTTTGGTAAAGTAGATGATACATCTACTTGTACATTTTAAGTTGGTCAAATGTCAAAGTAGATGGTACACCTACTTATCTATTTAATTTGCTACTTGGTGGCCCTGGACAAATTAGTCTTTAGAGTAGATTTGGGAATTGGGTTAGGCTGCCTATTCTTCTCTTTTTCTTTCACCTACTTTGGGTCAAATTGGTCACTTAATATATGCCTTAATTTGGTCTATTAGTCTAATTAGGTGATGCACCTACTCATCACCTACTAGCTTAATTAAGTCAAGCAAGAACCTCACTTATTTTTTAATTTTTTCAAAATCTTAATTCCTCTAGTTTAGCTTAACACTTAACTTTAAATTTAAACTCAAATACCTTCTTACCATCTTAAGTTCAAATATATTCATCAATGCTAACTTGGTTATATATGTGTTGAAATGTATGAATTGTTATAACTATGACTCAAAATTTTATTAAATTTGAGTGGAGTTCTATGTGTGTTATGGAGTATATGCTTAGAGATGGTGTACATGAGTAATGGGGTGATCATCTTTATTTAAGCAATTTCCCATCTTTTGAATAAAAAAGTAAGGCATCAATGTTGATAGAATACAAGGACAAAGCTAGGATCATGATTCATATGCAGCAAGTTGAGAAATATATGTTGAGATAAGAAAGAGTTTCAAAATAAGAGAGACAAGGTAGAAAATTACTAGTTTAGTCACAAGAGGTCAATCATCCTTCTAGAAGAAGTTATGTAGACTAGATCCATCTTAAACTAGCATACTTGTACCCAAATCCAATTTGATTAAAAAGTTAGAATGTTAGATTTGTAATCTAAGGATGGTGTTGTAGAAGAGTTCAAAGCTTACCCTACTTGTAAAACGTATAGAAAGAATCATTCTTAGAATGTCTCTATGGTAGAGAGAGTTGATACAGTGTGTTTGGATGTTCATAGGCTTTAGAATTTCCCTCTGCTAGTCAGGGAAATAAGGGTAATAAAACTCAGTGCACTACTTCATCAACTCTAGTATAATTAAATTCTCAAGAAAGATCCACTTTAGGTGTAAATGATATTTAAAATTACTTCTATGTCTTGTGTTCTCTTTATGATTAGGATAGTTTCCCCAAATATTGTTAATATCATTACTAGTATTCTAAAATTGTTCTCTCTTGACCTATATTCTTTGTTAGACCCTAGCCCACTTTGTATTTTTTAAATTTCTATTAATTCCAAATTCAATCTGCAACAACACCTAGATCCCTTTTTTAGTTTTACTCTAATTAGAGAATCTATTATAGCTAAAAGAATCTACAAAAGTTGCATTATTTTAGACATCATATGAATATCACAGATAGTATAGTAGAGTTAGATAAGGTGATGTCATCCTTGAAATAGATTGCTTGTATTATTGTTATGCCTTAGTTGATTGTAGAACTAGAGTTGTAAAGTTCAAATTTCCAAATAAGCCTATCTTAGGGAGAAAAGGTAGTATTGTCGTACTTAAAGGTTTATTTATATTTTATCATTTATTTATAATTTATCTTAAATCTAGAGAGATATTTTCAAATGGTTATATCTACTATTTAGTTTTGGTTAAGAATTCTAACTCTGAGACCTTATTTATTTATTCAGTTCCTGTAGTCTATGAGTTTCCAAAGGTCTTCCCCCAATAATTTTCTTGGATTTTTCCTGATAGAAAGATAGGCATTAGGATGTACATTTATCCTTATACATAGTCCATCTTTATTCTTCCATAAAGAATGGATCTATTCATGTTAAAAGAACTAAAAGTGTAGTTGAAAGACCTTTAAGATAAAGGATTCATTCGACCTAGTGTTTCCCCATAAATTGCCCTAGTACTCTTCCGATATGATAAAGATAGTTGCCTCAGAATATGTATTAATTATCGTTAATTGAATAAGGTTAAAATTAGAATAAGGACACCATTTTATTAATCAATGACTTATTCAACCAACTTCAGCATGTAACTTAGTTTTATTAATCTCAGAGTTAAGTACGATCAGTTGAAGGTTACACAGTGTGATATCTTTAATATGGATTTTTGAACTTAGTATGGTCACCATTAATTTATTGTTATGTATTTTGGACAAATTAATGCTTCTACAATTTTTATGGACATCATAAAGAGAGTGTTCAAGTAGTACCTCAACATGTTTATTATTATTTTTTTAGATAATATCCTGATTTACTCCCAGAGTGAAAAAGAGCATGTTCATCACCTTATAATCATTCATAAGAACCTAGGGATATATAGTTGTTCATAAGTTCTCAAAGTATGAATTCTAGTTTAGGTCAGTTTCTTGTCTTGAGCATGTTGTTTCTAGTGAAGGATTCATGTTATCTCCTAAAAGATCAAGGAAATAAAAAGTTAGCCTAGACTAAAATCCACATTCAACATTGAAGTTTCTTAGGATTGGTTGGTTACTATATGATATTTGTAAAATAAGCTTTTATTACATCCTCATTGACAAGGTTGACTCAAAAAAAAGTAAAGTTTCAAGATCTGAGGCTTGTGAAGAGTGTTTTTAAGAGTTCAATGTTTGGTTGACTTCTTATTTAGTTTTTACTTAAACAAAGGTATAGATGGTTTTTTGGTTCATTATGATGATTTCATAGTTGGCCATGGTTGTATTTGATACAGAATGGTAAGGTTATTTCTTATGCTTCTAGACAACTTATTACTGACGAGAAGAACTGCACTATTCATAATCTTGAGTTAGCTGTGGTGATATTTTCTCTGAAGATTAGGCATCACACTTTAATACTATATATGTTGATATTTTCAAAAATCATAAAATTTTATTGTATGTCCTCAGTCAAAAAGAGTTAAATCTTTGGCAGATGAGATTGCTTAAACTTTTCTAGATAATGATATGAGAGTGTTTACCATTTGGTTAAGGAAAATATTGTTGCTAATGCTCTTAGCAGATTGTTTATAGGGATTATTTTTCATGTAGAAAGCATAAAATGATCTTCTAAAGGATATATATAGACTCACGTGTTTTAGAGTCTATATCATAAATTACGATGACACTGGTATGATAGATCAAAATGGCTCTAAGTCTTTGTTAGTGATTAATGTAAAAAAGCAAGATATTGATCCATTATTGCTTCAGTTAATAGATGTAGTCCATAAGTACAAAGTTAATGTTTTCCCTTGTGAGAAAAATAATATTCTTTAATATCAAGGTATATTGTGTGTTCCAAATAAAGATGGGTCATGATTTTAGATCGTCAGGTTAACAAGTTAAGAATTATGGAGGTAGAATTTGTTAAACTCTTATAGACAAAAGGTCAAAGAAGATGTAAAGTCTAAGTATCTACATCTATCATTCTTTGCAGTGATAATAATAGAGGTATTATCCTTCTTTCTAAAGTAAATCATAGAAACTTACATGTCTAAGAATTTTATCATGTAGCTCCATAGTTATGTTCGTTCCATGTACTCTCTAATTCAACTCTTAATCATGGTATGAACTAGCTTATTTATGTTAGTATGGAATAAGCTTTCGATAGATAAATTGAAATACCCAGGGTTTTGATTCTAAGAAAATTTCCTGAGTTTTAAAATCTCTGGACATCATACAACTAGGGGTACTAGTTATATTGGGATACGATTTAGGGGTCATCACTCATATGTTGATCAGTATGGTTAGTTTGTCTATCGTCAAAGGTATGACTTCTCTATAAGGGTCATATAATCGGGTGTGAGTCATATGATGCAACTCATATGATGTCCTATGTTCTAACCTAGGTGATTCTATTAAACCTAGGGTACAATTTATGGGTACTAATATATAATTGGATATGAGTGGGGATTTAGATTCATAGGTTGGTCAGTATGGGTATTACAATTCTACTTAGGGTACGGGTGGTAGGTACCACTCATACTCTAGGGTACAAATGAGGAGAGGTAGCCATACCATCATACGGGAAATTAATACAAGTTAAGTTGGGAGGTATTCAGGACATTTCCCTTTATAACTCCTTGGGACCCCATGACTTAAAATACCTTCTTAGGTTTTTATTAACCTATTTGAATTCAATCAAACACTCTAAACCCTTTCAAAAGATCTTAAGGATCTTGGCTAAGAAAAAGCTAGGGCTTACTTGATGGTGGTCAATTAATGCTTATACGAGTGATTTCTTCTCATCTTCTTCTCAATCTAAGGTATGTTACTCCTGCCGTATTGTTATTTCCAACTAAAGGCATATTTTATTAATTGTTTTCATGGTATAAATGTTGTATGGTTTTGGGTTTTCAAATATATGTTGGGTGTTTTGGTTATAAATGCTTGGTTATGGTTTTCCCATATTTTAATGATGCATTTACCTATTTTAATGGTAGATTGGACATTTGGTTGCATGAGAATGGTTAATTGGTACTTGGTTTTGGTTTTGGAAACACTACACCCCTGATGTGTTTGATAAAATTCCTATGAGAATGCTTTTACTATATTTTTGGACTTTTAATGGAACTATTGCATGGTATAACTTCATAATGGAACCCTAAATGGTATAAATGGTTTGAATGGATTGGAATGGTTAAATGGTAAGGTCTTGGTGGTTATCATTGGTCTAATTGAAAGACTTATGGGGTACAAGGGAAGCCCCCAAGTAAACATAATATTGATTACTTGTGGGGTACATAGGATTCCACCAAGTCAACTTAATAATGTAATTTATGGGTACATGGGAATCCCTTCTAATATAAAAGGTTAGTTTAGGATATTACTTGTAAGCTATAGTCGGTATAATGATACCACTACTTATAACCTTGATTAATAATAAATGAAATGGTGGTTTGGTTATTTGGTAATGGATTTAAATTAGCAATAATAGCAGGGTGTGATAGCTAACGGTGAAGGTGTGAGTCCAATGGCAGACACTAGAAACTCATATTTTCCAATACGAGGACTGGTCATGACAACTAGAGATGATACTTATAGGGTACATAGAAATACCCTAAGTACACTTGTACATATGGATCATAGAGAGAAAAGGGTACTTGAGAATCCACTACTTCTATGGTATCTCCAATTTATGTGGCTATATGTATTAGGGACCGTTTAGGGGATTACACTAGACCCATATAGCTCATGGGTGGTTCTAGGATGATTAAGAAACATATACACAGGTTAAGGGTTTTAAAAGCATGCTAAACCCAGTTCTCTTTCCCAGCATAGTTATAAATATATATGTATGGTTGTGAATGAGTATGGTTGGTTTACTGGTTTTCAAGGTTGGCATTATTTTATCCTCATCCTGAGTACTTGCTAGCGTTCACTTGCTAACCCATCTTCGGGCATTTGTATCTAAGCGATGCAAGAATCAGCCATTCTACTCCTCCTAGTTAGTGACCGTATTTGGGATTAGCTAAATTGGATTGAAGTGGTGATCTTCCATATTTCAGAAGTCTCCATTTCATATCATGAATGCCTTTACATACTTTGGTTATTTCAAAGACATTGGTTTTGGCTATGGTTGGGGGAATGTCCAAATTGTATATGATTTTATTTTTAGTTAGAGGCTTTGTAGAACTACTATGGGATAGAATAGGTGATGTAGGTTTTGGTATCAGCCTTTGTATTGGCATTGGTAATAGGGTTGATTCCATTAGACTATATTTATGATTATTTCATCCTTTTAAGAAATGAACATATACTTGGTTATTTTTTGTTTTTGGTACTGGTTATTGTGTGGGTGTTGGATGGTTGGACTAGCTTAGGTTTTTCACGATTATGGACCTATCCTAATGTTTGGATTGGTATGAATATGTTATCTAGTTATATATTTGATATCTATCCGACTCACAGTTTGCATTTGGTGGTTGCGTTGGGTAACGGGGGTGGTCACCAATCCTAGTTGGACTTGGGATACCCATTACTACAAGGCCCAGGTTTAGGTAATGTCATATTAGTATCAGAGCTTTAGGTTCATGGTCAATTGGGAGTCTACAAAGCCGTGTCGAGTATAGTCTCTTTTAATGGTATGTACCACACTGCACTCATAGGGTAGAGCTACAAGGTATTTTGGAACTATTTCTCTTCTTCGTGTTCTATTTTAAAGCTTGGAGTCTAAGTCTTAGAACCTCTTCTAAATTTATTTGTTAGCTTTTTAGATCATGCCCAACTAGGGATGATGTTGATGGGACACAATCTACTCAGGGGATCCATACTTAGTATAGGGGTCCAGTACCTAATATTTCTAGATTTCCACTAATTTCTTGTAGTTCACCTTAGGATCCTCAAGCTAATATGATGAATGCGGAGTTTCATCAATTGATTCATATGATTGCTCAATTGGTAGTTTCTTAGGCTGAGCATGGTGCATCTAGTATTGTATTTTTTGAGGCCACAAAGGTTAGATAATGTATGATATTGAGTTCTCCAACTTTTACTAGTCTTAATCTGGAGAAGGGTCCTTAGAGTCTTCTGGATAAGATGGAAAAGATCTTCAGGGTGATGCAGGTCACGAATATAAAAGGGTAAATTTTATTCCATATCAGCTAAAGAATGTGGTGAACCAATGGTACGAGGAATGGGATCAAGCAAGGGGTGAGGTTGATGATTCTTCTCTGCGGGAGACTTTCTCTAATAAATCCCTAGATTACTTTTTTCCTCTGGAGATGAGGGAAGCAAAAGTGAAGAAATTTGTTAATCTACTATAGGGGGAAATGTCGATTTTGGAATATGCCTTGAAATTTCACTAGTTATCTAGGCATGATCCGGAATTGGTATCTGATATAAGGGTTCAGATGAGAAAGTTTACTTTAGGACTATCTCATGAGGTGATCCTTGAAAGCAAGGCTACATTGTTAATCAAGGACATGAATATTTCAAGATTGTTTGTTCATATGCTATAAATGGAGGAGGAAAATAGAAAGCTAGTAGAGATTGGGGAAAGGCAGGGTAAGAAGTTTAGGTTCTCTGAGTAGGGTGTCAACAACAATATGGTCAGGATGGTGATAAGTGGCTAGGGAAAAAGTAGAGGAGTTCTGGTTCTTTCTCTACAACTAGTGCTCCTTACCTAAAGTTATTGGGTCATAGGCGTCAGTAGGGTGGTGATAACTTTAGGGCATAGGATGCCCAATTTTATGCTAGTGGGGTTCAGTCAGCCTTATCATATCCTCCTTATAGGTTCTATGGTTGGTTATATTAGGGTTTCTACGATGAGTGAAGGACATGTGTTTCAAATATGGTCAGCTAGGTCATATACTTAAAAACTATCCAATTGGTAAGGTCGTTTCTAAAAGGAACAAGGTTTTGGTTCCCTCTTCATCTGCTCCTTCAGTTAAGGTGCTTCTTCTGTATCTGTTTCTATTTTTGTTACTGGCACAGGCCGGAAGAGGTTATATGATCTTGCTACCTAACAGGAGTCTAAGGTATCCCCTGATGTCGTGACTGGTATGTTATAACTCTTTTATTAGGATATTTAATATTTAATTGATCTGGGTTCCACTCTCTCTTATATGACCTCAATTGTGGATGTTTATTTTGGTTTTGATCTCGAGGTTATTTCAAATCCTTTTTTATTTCTACCCTGGTAGGTGACTCTATGGTTTTTAAAAGAGTCTATAGAGGATATGTGGTATATATTGGTAGTAAGAAGACTTTGGTGGATTTTTTAAATTAGATATGAGGGATTTTGATGCCATTCTTGGGATGGATTTGTTACACTCGTGCTATGTGGCCTTAGATTGTCAAACTCATAAGTTTGTCTTTAACTTCCCTAGTGAATCAGTTATTGAAAGGAGGGTGGTTCCCTATCTCCTAAGGGAATATTTAAATCATATCTTAGAGCTCGGAGGTTAATTTCCAAAGGGCGTCTCTATCATTAGGTTTGAGTTAAAGACTTTAATCCAGAAGGTCCTTTTTTTCATTAAGTTTTAGTGGTGAATAAGTTTCCTAAGGTCTTTCCGTATGATCTTCCTATTGGTCCTTCGGATAGGGAGATAGAGTTTGGGATTGATTTAGTTTGGAACACTCATCCAATATATATTCCTCCTTATAGAATGGCTCTGGCTTAGTTAAGAGAACTCAAGGAGAAACTTAAGAATCTCTTAGATAAGGGTTTTATTTGTCCTAGTGTATTCCTATTGGGTGCATTGGTGTTATTTATGTGTAAGAAGAATGGTTCCCTTTGGATATGAATTGACTATCGATAGTTAAATAAGGTGACAGTTAAGAACAAGTATCCTCTTGAAAGAATAGAAGAATTGTTTAATCAATTACAGGGTGCCGAATTATTTTCAAAGATAGATTTTTGGTCTAGGTATCATCAGCTTAAGATTATGGAGGTAGATATCTCTAAGATAGATTTTCAAATCCGATATGGGAACTTATAGTTCTTGGTTATGTCATTTGGTTTGACCAATGACACGGTGGCATTCATGGATTTGATAAATAGGGTATTCCATTAATTTCTGGATTTTTTGTTATTATTTTCATTGATGACATTCATTTGTATTCTAAGAGTGAGGTATATCATATTGATCACCTCTGTGTGGTGTTATAGACCTTGAAAGAGCAGCAATTATACGCCAAATTCTCTAAATGTGAATTTTTGTTGAATGTTGTTACTTTTCTAGGTCATATTACTTCTAGTAAAGGGAACATGATGGATCCACAAAAGGTGGCGGTGGTTAAGAAATGGCCTAGGCCCACAACTCCAACCAGTAGTTAGAGCTTCTTGGGTTTAATTGAGTACTACAAGAGGTTTATGGAAGGTTTTTTTATGATAGTTTCCCCATTGACTAAGTTGACTAAGATGATGATAAAGTTCTCTTGGTCGGATACTTGTGAGAGTAGTTTTAAGAAGCTAAAGAATAAGTTAACTTCAGCTCTGGTATTGACATTGCTTGAAGGAAATAAGGGATTTGTGGTTTATTTTGATGCATCCAGGGTGAGGCTTGGTTGAGTTTTTATTCTGCATGGGAAGGTGATAGCATATGCTTTTAGGCAATTGAAGGTGCATGAGTGGAATTATCCCACTCATGATTTGGAGCTTTGAGTGGTAGTATATAGATTGAAAATATGGCAGCACTATTTGTATGAAGAGCACGTGGACATCTTTTTTATCATAATAGTCTATAGCACGTGTTCACTCAGAATGAGCTTAATCTCAGGCAGAGGATATGGCTTGAGATTCTCAAAGATTATAACATGAGTCTTCACTACCATCCAGCCAAGGCCAATGTTATTTTTTATGCTCTTAGTAAGTTGTCCATAGTGATTTTATCTCATGCAAATAAGAAGATACGAGAGTTGGTGAAGCATATTGATCACTTGGATAATCTTGGAGTTTGCTATTGGACTCTGAGAATAGTGGTATGTTTGTACAAGAAGTGATTCGGTCATCTCTTGGTCTAGAGATCAAAGAGAAGGAAATTCTAGAACTTGTCTTGATAAAAATCAAGGGTGATGTAGGTGGACCAAAGGTAATGGTATTTGAGATCAGTAGTGATGGTACCTTATGGTACCAAGGGAGATTATGTGTTCCTGATGTTAATGGTTAAAGACAAAGGGTATTATCCGAGTTATATAAATCACGCTATATTGTTCATTTTGATTTATAAAAATGTATCATGATTTCAAGGAGATATATTAGTGGAATGGTATGAAGAAGGATGTGGATAATTTGGTAGCCAAATGTTTGGTGTATCCACAAGTGAAAATTCAACACATAAGGCATGGGGGATTGTATGAGGAGATTGAATTTCTATAATGGAAAGGGGATATGATCAATATGGAATTCCTTATTGGTTTTCTTCGATCTCGGAATTAATTTGATTCAGTTTGGGTCATCGTGGATAAGATGACAAAGTTGGCTCACTTCTTGCCAGTGTAGACTATTTTTTTGGCTTAGGATTCTGTGTTGTTGTATCTTCATGATATTGTAAAGCTTAATGGAGTACCTATTTTGATTATCTCTTATCCTTGAAGGCAGTTTTTATCTTAATTTGGTGGTCATTTTAGAAGGGGTTGGGTACTAAGGTTAATCTAAGTAATATTTTTCACCCACAAATGAATGGGCAAGAAGAAACGACTATTAAGACATTAGAATATATGCTTCATGCATGGGTGATAGATTATGGTGGTAATTTAGTTGAGCATCTACCTCTTGTAGAGTTTTGTTACAACAATAGCTACTATTCTTGCATTGAGATGGCCCCTTTTGAGTAATTGTATGGTAGGATATGTAGATCTGCTATTGGGTGGTTTGAGCTTGGTAAAGCAGAAAAGTTTGGCCTGGATTTGGTTTATCAGGATATGGATAAGGTAAAGGTGAGTCAGGATAGGCTTAAGGCTTTCCAAAGTTTCCAACAGTCCTATGTAGATGTAAGGCATAGGGACTTAGAGTTTGAGGTTGGGGATAGGGTATTCCTAAAGGTTTCTCTCATGAAGGGAGTAATGTCATTTGAAAGAAAGAAAAGCTTTGTGCCCAGTATGTTATTCCTTATGTGGTTTTATGGAGGGTTGGTAATTTTGCGTATGAATTGGAGTTGTCTTCTAGTTTGAACTTCATTCATCCGGTATATTATGTCTCTATGCTAAGAAAGTGTATAAGTGATCCTTCATCGGTTGTTCCCTTAGAAGGATATGGTATCTTGGATTCGCTATCTTATGAAGAGATCCCAGTTGAGATCTTAGATTGACATATTTATTGGTTCTAGACCAAGGATGTAGCTATGGTTAAGGTTCTATGGCAGAACCACAAGGTGTAAGAAGCTACTTAGGAAGTAGAAGAGGACATAAAGTCCAAGTATCCCCATTTGTTTTATGATCCAGATATTCGTACGGAAGGTATGTGTTCTTGATCACATCATTGTTTTCTAACTTGGTTAAAGGAAGGTTGATTTCCTTCTAAACTTTTTGTCTAACTTAGTTAAAGGTTGGAATAGTTATGTTGGGGTGTAATTAGTATTTGTACTACCTTTTCCATCATTCAAGGATGAATGATCCTAGTGGGGAACACTGAAATACCTGGGGTTTTGGACCTTAGAAAATTTCCTGAGTTTCAAACTCTCTGGATATCATACAACTATGGGTACTAGTTGTATGTTGGGATACGATTTATGGGTCATCAATTATATATTGATCAGTGTGGTTGAATTGGCTACTGTCAAAGGAACGACTTATCTATAAGGGTCATATGATGGAGTGCGAGTCATACAATACAACTCGTATGATGTCCTATGATTAACCTTGGTGATTCTATTTTGGCTAGGGTACGGTTTATAGGTACCAATCATATGATTAGGTATGAGAGGGGATTTGGAGTCGTAGGTTGGTTAGTGTAGGGGTTGGGATTTATCTTAGGTACAAATTATGGGTACCACTCTTACCCTAGGGTACGGATGAAGGGGTGGTCATACCCTCCTACGGAAAATTAATAAAATTTAAGTTGAGGGTATTTTGGATATTTCCCGTTATAACTTCTTGGGACCCCACGACTTAAAACACCTTTTTAGGGGTTCAATAACCTATTTGTAATTAATCAAACACTTTAAACTCTCTCAAAATCTTTGAGGGCTCTTGCGTTAAGCAAAATCTAGGATTTACTTAAAGGTGGTTAATTAAGGCTCATAGGAATGATTTCTTCTCATCTTCTTCTCAATCTAAGGCATGTTACTCCTTCCTCATTGTTAGTTCCAACTAAAGGCATATTTTATGAATGTTTTTCACTGCATAAATATTGTATGGTTTTGGGTTTTCAAATATATGTTGGGGTTTTTTTGTTATAAATGTTTGGTTATGGTTTTCCCATGTTTTAATTGTGGATTTACATGTTTTAATGGTGTTTTAGAGATTTGGTTTCATGGAAATAGTTTATTAGTACTTGGTTTTTATTTTGGGAACACTACGCCACCAATGGGTTTGATAAAATGCCTATGAGAATCCATTTACTATATTCTTGGACTTTTAATGGAACTATTATATGGTATAACTTAGTAATGTAACCCTTAATGGTTTAAATGGTTTGGAATTGTTAAAGGGAATGGTATTGGTGGTTATGGTTGGTCTAATTTAAATCCTTGTTGGGTACAAAGAAATCCCCTAATATATCATAATAATGATTACTTGTGAGGTACATAGGATTCAACCAAGTCAACTTAATAATGTAATATATAGGTAAATGAGAATTCCTGCTTCTATAAAATGTTGGCTAAGGACATTTCTTGAAAGCTATAGTCGGTATGACGATACCACTACTTATAGCCTTGGTTAATAATAAATGGAATGGTGGTTTGGTTGTGTGGTAATGGTTATAAATGGGCAATAATGGCGAGGTGTGATAGATAACTGTGAAGGTGTGAGTCTAATGGATGGACACTGGAAACTCATGTTTGCCGACATAAGGTTTGATCATGAAGACCATATATGATACTTACAGGGTACACGTGAATCCCCTAAGTACACTTGTACATATGTATCATGAAGATCGAAGGGTACTCAAGAATCCCCTACTCCTATAGTATCTCTGGTTCATGCGGCTACGTGGATTCGAGCTCATTTAGGGGTTACACTAGACCCATATAGACCATGGGTAGTTCTAGGACGGTTAAGCTATATATACCCAGGTTAATGATTTTAAAAGCATGTAAACCCGGTTCTCTTTACCAACATGGTTATAGATATGTATGTATGGTTGTGAATGTATATGGTTGGTTTTCTTGGTTTTCAAGTTTGGCATTATTGTATCCTTATCCTAAGTACTTGGTATCTTTCACCTGCTACCTCCTGTCAGGGCAGTTGTATCCCCAAGTGATGCAGGAACCGGCCATTGTACTCCTCCTGCTTAGTGATCAGATTCGGGATCAGCTCAGTCGGACTGAAGTGGTGAGCTTCCATATTTCAGAAGGTTCCATTTCATATCATAGATGACCTTACATACTTTAGTTATTTCATAGACATTGTTTTTTGCTATGGTTGGGGGCATGTCCCAACTAGATATTGTTTTATTTTTGGTTAAAGGCTTTATGTAGCTACTATGGGTTGGAATGGGCGGTATAGGTATTGGTGTTAGCTTTAGTATTGGAATTGGTATTGGGGTTGATACGGATGGATAGTTTATTTGATTGTTCCATCCTTTTATGTTATGGACTCATACTTGTTTACTATTTTGGTTTTGGTATTGGTTATTGGATGGTTGGACTCGATTGGGTTGGTCATAGTTATGGACCTATCCCAGAGTCCAAATTGGTAAGAATTCACCATTTTGTTATATGTTCAGGATCTAGGCATCTCAGGGTATGCATTTGGTGGTTGGGTTGGGTAAAGGTGGTGGTCCCCGGTTCGGGTTGGACTTGGGATGCCCATTACATCAAGGCCTCGATTCGGGTCGCATCATAAAGCAAGAGAGTTTTGTGTAGTTCTTCATTCTACTTTTGCCTTCATTCGAGGATGAATGATCCCAAGGGGTAGGTATTGTAACATCCCCAAGTTCAATCAAGACCGTAGTAATTTTCCATCAGTATAGACTTGTTAATTTAATTCATTTGACCCTTTGAATGGTTGGAGATCATTTGGGTTGTATTTTGGTACTTAAAAGTATATTTGGACTAAAGAAGAGAACTTTGAGTAGAACAAAGGAGGTCCCATAGTAGGACCCGCACTATGCAGCATTTTGATTCCATATAATAGTTTGCCCCAAAGTTGAGAGGCGCCAGCCTCTCCTCTACGGTGGGAGTTGCAGTGCACCCGACATCTCCTAGGAATTCAACTTCAGTCGTCTATATAAAATTAGGGTTACTTTGGTCCTTTTACCCTCAGTTAACCTTCCCAAACCTGAATTAAACCCTTAAATTTGTCCTAAACTTAGAGAAATTAGATATTTTCTCATTCTCTTTCTTTCCAACTTCAAGAACACAAAAAGGATTTCCTTCAACGAAAATCTCAAAGGTTTTTAGTCCAAGTTGTTCTTCAAGGATTTACATCTTTCTAAGGTATGTAGGAATTCCTTAAATCCTCACGTCAACAATTTTAAAGTGTCTTTATTAGAAGTTTAAGTTAGTGCTTTTAAAACCATGTCCGTAATTTCCCTTGTTTTATAAATTGGATTGAGTTTATTGATGCTTACCCCTGAAAGCTATTAAATTGTATGAAAGTTGAAATCTTTTTTCGCCTATTGATATTCTAGTATGTGCTTGAAAGAGTTTATGAATTTAGAAAGCTAACATTGCAGTTCCTTTAAAATTTAGATATGATTTTATGTGATTCCCTTGAATTTTCTTTCATAGCATGTTTTCAAAAGGGGTTTAGTTATCATGAAGTTGACAGAATTGATATAAACTCATAGAAGTGTTGATCATGAGTATAGTCCTTGAAAAGATGATTTTTTGTGAAGATAATTATTAGTGTTAAGTAGATAGAAATTTATACATTAATGAGCGTATGATTATAGAATTGGGCAGATCATTCCATATGTCAGTTGATCATACCGAGAGGATACAAGTTTTGCAAACCTAAATCCTATAACTATATGCCACCATAGGATATATGATCATACCAAAAGTCGGTTGATCAGTCTTGACCCAAAAGGATAACTTGGGTAGATCTACCTATAGATAGAAGGGTTCTATACCCTGGCAGTGAAGGCCTCCCAAATGGGTTAGGCATTGGACATCATGAACTCACATGATATATATTGGTAGTAAAAATCTGTAATTTAAAGACATAAATTTATTTTGAAAGCGTATTTTATATAACCACTTATGTAGTTATAGATAGTGTAATTTTAAGATATGTATCTTCAAAAACTCTCATTTTATGGTTTTATCTACATCGACTATTATCTTGCTAATTTTGCTTATGAAAATCTATTTCAATTTCTAAAGAACATTATATTATTTAAAGTGCTTATCCTTAATATTGCATACATATTACCTTACATGCACTAATCATATATTTTCCTTATGTTATATGTTTTCATTGATTCTGTAGCTCATTCTCAAGCTTATGACTAGATAGATTCAGATACCTACTCAGAAGTTGGTGGGTCCTTATTATTATGGGGATTAGCATAGTTTGGGTTTTTTTTACTCTCTTTTAGTACAGACTTAGTTTTTGTCTTTATAGGTCACTGGAGGCCTTGTCCCGACAACTTATTTCATTAAGTTATTACAGGCTTGACAAACATTAGTTATTAAGTATTTTAGACATCTTTTGATTTAAAAAATTTAGTCATGACTTTAGTCCACGCTCAACTTTAGTTTCCATATTTATTGTTCTATAAATATGCTACGCCAATGGTTTATTTAGGGCTACTCATAGTTCCAAGTGTCGATCATACCTACGGTGTAGACACAGCTCATGTAACAAGCTCCAACACCACTACTAATCATCGGCTTTATGTCTGACCAAAAACTTGCACGACTAGGTACAAAAAGAAAACAAGTGTGACTACGACTCCATACATACTCAACAACATCATTGACTAACTTAATATGAACCCTTTTTCTTGGTTCCAAAATATATCATAGTTACTACTCAGCTTAAAGAAAGCTAAAATAGATAAGCAACTAATATATATATATCAACAATAACATGAATAAGTCAAGTCCTGTCACGACCCAATATCACAGATTATGATGGCACCTACTATAACCCAGCAATAGGTTAGCCAGCTCATAGTTCGGAACTGCTAGTAATGGATTACCAAGAGAAATAAAAGGAAAATGAGAAATAAATATAATAAATGACTAATATACATATATATAAGACAGTCCTAAAATCTAGTGGAATGAGTATAAAAGCTTCGAATACAACAAGAATACAATATCAAATACAGAATAAATATTCGGATATAACCCATCTCTGTATATATGACATAGAGATAAGTCTAATCTATAAGAAGAAGAATAGTAATACTTTCAATGCTAGGAGCTCACACTAAATCTCTTACACATAGATGCTCCGCATGATACACACAACAATGGTAAGAACCCGTACTATGGTCTACAGGATGCAGAAGTGCAACATGAGTACCAAACACGTGCTACTCAGGAGGCTACTATCGACTAAGATCCAAAGATAATCCGAATATAGATAAAATGTAAGCAGGAATGTAATGTACAACCCAAGTATACATGAACCTAACATAATTAGAGTAGAGAGGCAATAAGGATGAACTATTCTAGCCTAACCATACTCAAGAACTAAAGCACTATGCCATATATCACTGGCTAATAGAAAAATAAAGGGTAGAAAAAAGATATATAGTAGTATACAATGCCAAGGGATGAATATACAACATGAATAAACAATGTAAGAGAGGAATAGTCAGAAATACAATAGCTATATATACACGCACATACATACACACACCTATAAAAGACTAATTCAAAGGTACAACCTAAGGAAGTCATATGTGCATCTTAGGTCTACTAAATGTAATATTAACTAATACTAGCATAATCAGGCCTATAACCATAATGTCCAACCATGAGATAATTATCCATAATAAAATACTCATAAGAGAAAGGACTAAGAATTATACCACAAGTCTCAGTACCAGTCGATAATTAGTATGCCATGAACTAGCCATAATAATAATAATGAAGTAACTAGATAGTTCGGAAAAATAATACCTAAATCGAGACTCATAAATCGGGAGGCTCAATAAACACACAACACACAACAAACATTACTCATAGACAATGCGCATGCAAGAATGAATACAAATTAAATATATAACACCGTAAATGATCTAAGTATCATAATATAATTCAGTGTATACACCTCCTTCAGCTCGACTGCTTACAAAGGCAGGACATACCACAACCTCTCTTCTTCGACACGATGGCTCACAGACAAAAGGGCCCTTAAGGGGTTTGAGAGTACCCATATACGCCGACCTAATCCCATCCAGGATTTTTGATAATAATCATCATTATTAATCTATTTCATCCTGTACTAAAGAGATGTATATATTATAAATACACACACTCAAATCATGAATAAAATAGTGTAAGTCCTTAAATCCTTCACCCAGGGTAAACTCCAGGACTAAATAATCATAAAAGTGTAGATAGAGTCAGAATCTCTCTCGACCAAAGTAGTTAGTAGTAAAATCGTGAACTAGAATTTATCTCAGTCAAATCTCCAAAAAAAGCATTTTTAGTCTCAAAAGATCATAAAATATTCATTAAGGTGGTATGATTCCCACTATGAAAGGTTCTATGTTAAAGTAAAAAGCAGGGATAAATACCTTTTTTCGGAAAAATAGTAGTAAAATCATAGTTTTAGTTGGAATTGTACCATTTAGTGTGTATGAATGTACCGAATCTATAAAAAGCCATCACCAGTATCAACGCAATACACTAAAAGCATCTAAATGTTGACAAACTAAATCACGTTATTTACAAGGATAAATCACTCGCCCAATATTCAACCAATATAATAATCACGGCCTTGGGCCCAATAATATATGATCGGTATAACCATAACATAATTCGGGGAGATCCTCATAAACAACCAATTTAAGTATTAAAGCTTATTAGGTTGTTAACCTCAACTATGTCTAACATGCCAGTAACCTACGGTGATAGAATTCTAGAAGCATAATAAGTATTTCACATTCTGGGTTGATTCCCATTCTACTCCTCAAACTCATAATTTAGCCTAAGACACGGTGTTCTACCCATAATCACACCCTAACATCGCTATCTAACATGCATCATATATAATACACTATATCGTGAAGAAGAGTATACAAAAACCTACTTCGATCTGTGAATTTCCCATAAATCGTCTGAATTGTTTCATAATCCTGACATGCCAACATGCTATAAAAAAAATAGTAACCTATAGGTCATAAGGAGTAAAACGAGACCCCTATTCCTATATAAAGAATCAGTTCAAAATTCAGATCAATAATGGGCTTGCAAAATGCACAAACGGAATCCCAAAATTAAATGTATTATGATATCCCTCAAAACACAAAAAAATATTTGCTCAAAACTTGAGGACAAATGGAACGCAAATCAAGTCTCAAATCAACCATTAAATTTTGGGAATTTTATGATCTAAATCTAAGAATTTACATGAAAATGATGGAATTTTATAAAAGTAATGAGAAATGACTAAAGAGTGTTGAATCAACTTACCTTAGGTCAACAGATGATTCCCGACTCTTTCCCTATTCAAAGGCTATAAAAATAGTGAAAATAGATTCAAAAAATAAGGGGAAAATTGGGAGAGGAAGGTGATATAACACCAGTGGGATTCGTTTAAGTGACCCAAAGATAGCTTAAGCGATCCCCGATGGTAGGTTGACCCTTCGCTTAAGCAACGTAGTGTAGATTAAGTGACCTTCAATTAAGTGATGGGATCTTTGATTAAGTAATTACAGGACTAGCTTTAGTCACTTAAGCGATCGCACCAGCTTATGCCAGGCATCAGATTGTTCTAAGTCTAAATGGATTCCAATCGGGTGCTCGAAATTTATTCAAAACCCTGTGCATACAAATGAACTATGCTACCATACCAAATTCAAAGTTCCAAACAAAATCATCAAAAGTTTTACTCGAGATCGATTTGCCTAAATATTGGGTGGACACCGATAGTTTTATTTCTTATATAATCCACCTAATATCCCATCACGAGTCTGGTAGCCTCAAGACCTGAACTAAGGGTACACCTAGCCTAAATTAAATATTTCAAAGCTGATGGCATTATTGGACTTCTCATCCTAGGTCATCTACTAGGAGTTCGATCTGAGAACAAATCGTAAACAAAAAAAGCTCCAAAATAGGGAACTAAGCCTAAAACCAAAATAAATTATGTGATAACCAAACCAACAATTCTGACAAGTCATAAATAACCTGTAGCCGATGCAAGAAGGCTCAAAACACTGGAAATGCACCTAAATAAAGGAAATGACCTAGAGGTCATTGCAATATCTACTACTAAAAGGACTTTCATCTGTAAAATTCAATGGATAGGAAGGGCATGAAAACTCAAAAGGATGAGGTACTAGGCATGTATGCTTCGAGCAAGACTCCTCAAATAACCTCTAAGAAGAAATTTTAGTTCCAAGGGATTTTACCATAGGTATCCCTTCTTTAACCAACTTTCCTTCTTCACTTCTCAAATAGCTAAAACTTAACCTCAACAACCAATTGGCCTCTAGCCAAACTGAGGAAGGCTCATGCACGAAAATTAAAATCACAACACACTGATACCACATAATGTTGGCACAACCATGTATAAAACCATCCAAACCAATGACAATCCAAGGAATGACTCATGCAACCAACTCCAATACCTAAATATAGCTCTTTTTGCCTTTCCAAACCTACTATCTACTTTGAACTACCCAATTGGTCATCCCATACCTATTCGTGCAACTCCAGCCACCAACGTCCACAATGGAAAACATAAGGATAAGCCCATAAACCACTACTAGGGCATACAAATTGAGATAACCATGGTCATCAATCTATTTCAATGCTACAACTGCTCTGAATGACCCTAAAAATTTCTAACCAAGAGTCTGAAGCACAAACACTCAACATAGAATGATCTTCTCCAGGATATCCACTAACTGAGGAATAAATCATGCTAAATCCTACTCAAGCATACTACTCCTGCTGAGTTGGTCATCCAAAATTCCAATGATAACTAAAAACTAAGGTAAAGATAAAGGAACCAATACAGTGCAAAAAGGACTATCATTTTAACACCTATCAATCACATCCATCAAAATTAAAGATGACCAATTAGGTAGACAAAGAGTAGGCTTAGCCATCCTATAGATGCAATCCCAACTAAGATAATTCTAAAAATGAAGGTTGCACCCAACCTCTACAACTTTCAGATGAATCTCAACACCAAGGTTGAACTTCCCTATCTTAACTATTCAAACCAATCCTATAGATGAGTAAGCATCCATACTGCAAATCCATCATAACCTCTAAGCCGCCATTCTAAGACATCAAATTTAAATTGATCCAACAAGTCTAAACTAAGGCCAAATACCTAAATCGACCTTATTATCCAAATTAGACGCATGCCCACTAGATCATATTAGGCTAAAATTGAAACATAACTAAAGAAAAATATCAGGATAAAGGATAAACCACATGAAGAAAGCACAAGCAATCAACTCTATATATATTAGAGGGCATGAAATACCAAAACATGCCAAAGAACTCACCAAGATTGTAGACTGTACTAGTAATAGCCAAAACTCTAGTAACTCAAAAAATGCAAAATTATCCAAAAATTGGACAATTCAATACTTCATCTAGGCATTGAATACCAAATTTACCAACTTAAAAAGTGGTCAAAAGAAAGATCAGCTATCTCCACCTCTCATAACTCCTCTAGAGTAAGAACCAACTCTATACAAATACTAAGATCAAAGCTATAACTTGGAGGCAAACCCAACAAGCTTGAAAAGCGGATCCAAGACCTCTAGACATTTATATCAAGACCACTACCAGGTGATCAACTAGTCAAATCAAAAGAACAAATCCTAAATTGGTTAACCTAAGAAATGGGCTATAGAGAAGGATAGCCAATAATATAATCTTAGCAAACCAAAAAGCATGTCCTAGAATCTTAAACTCAAAACGAGCAATATAACCAAATTACCAACTCTAAAACTATAATAGAACCACAGAAGGTCAATTTACCTTTACTACCATAACCAAATCAATGACTAATCTAGCCTCGCCAATCAAAGAGGAAAATGACTAATTTCACTATGCTACAACATAGAAATCCTCCAATCAAGCTAACCGCCTTGGCCATAAATCAAAACCAAAAAAAGAGGATTCTAGCTAGATAATGCTAGTCTAGTCATCAACCAAGCGAGGATCAATCAAGATCAAATAATGAAAAAATAACAACAGCAATACAAACATCTATATAAAGAGTAGCTGGTACCAAAATAAAAATCAATAGAAAGTACCATTGTAGGTGCAGAAGAAGGCCAATATGCCACGATAAATGAGACTAAAACCTAAATAGTACAGCTCAAGGAAAATATCATATTGATCTATTCTATTCATAAATAAAAGAAATTATCTACGAGGATAGTCATATGAGCATAAACTCTACACCAAGGAATACAACAATAATTGTAAACCTACCACACACACAATAATTCATGGGTATGAAAACCCTAATACACTCATATAAAAAGGTAAAGGCAAAAGATAAAAGATGCAACTATAATGGTGGAGTCCAAAGTCACATGCCTAACGTGCCTGAGAGATTATAAATCTAAGTGAGTCCAAACTCGAACTAATCATCAATTGAAGTAATAAGTTCACTCCCTGTAGTCGAAGATACCACAATACTATAAAACTAATCTAGACAAGCTGAATAACTAATAGTCCCATATTTGAGACACTCTCTAGATCAGTGACTGATGTTAGGCGTATTTACACGCCTAAAGCACCTTAAATTACCCATATTTTAGCTAAGTTTTGAGGACAAAATATATAATTCCTGCACTTTTAGTCCTTTTTCCTGTAAGTGAGCTAACCAACGTGATTAGCAAGTTTTCAGGTATAAATAATAAAGATTTCAGCATTTTATGGACTGTTGGACGCCAAAGGAAACTTCACGAAGAAGGAAGGCAGCTTTTGGAAGTCTATGGACTGAAAGTGATGCATGGAAAACTTGTCCCGGGCAAAAACAGCATTTTTAAAGACTTGGGGATCAGCAGTAACTTAGTAGGATTAGGACAAGGATAAAAACCCTATTTCAGTAGGACAAGGATAAAAACCCTATTTCAGTAGGACTAGGACAAGGGTGTTATAAAAACCCTTATTTGCTGAATTTTTCAGCATTCAATTCATTCATCCTATTTTCTATTCAATTCTATTTTTCTTTTATTCGACATTTAGTTCTTCATGTTACTTTCTGACTGAGAAAGCACGGCTCTTGTGAACAACGTGAGATCATTCTAGTTTTGATATGATGATGATGCGTATGGTGATCTCCGTTGCACTCATGAGTAGCTAAACTTCTCTGTTAGGGTTATGGAAGCCTTTTGATAATACTATCTATTGCTATGAGTTTGTGAATTCATGATACGTATGCTGCTTATATCATTACTCTCTTCATCTTAATTTAAATTCTTGTGGTTGCAAACATATAGAATACACCAGTATAGCATTAACTTGTTCAAAAGAAAAGTTACATGTCTGGAAAAGAGAGAGTGACAAGGAAATAGGGCTACCAACCCCTGTTTAAAAGTTAGTGTCGTAACTGGATTAACCTCTTGGAGAATTTGTACCATTAGACACGCTTTAAGTTCGAAAGAGTTAAAATGAGATAATCCGTGATGGTCGAAAGACGCTAGGATTTACCATAGAATACAAATCTCTATAAGCGCATGCATGTCTGAATTCCGCATAACTCATAGCTAATAGATACGTAGAACTCATAAGGTGGACATAACCCTAACTTACAATTCTTATTGGTTAAAACCTACTAAACATTCCATTTCTACTTTACTATTTTGATACTTCTAGTTCATGCCAAACCCTAAATCCACCCCTTTTCATAGAATTTTAGATCAACAGTATACTAATCATTGCATACTTAGTGACCAAGTATTCCCTGTTGGATTCGACACCTAACCCAGTTGGGTTCTATATTTGACAGCGACCGCTTACACTCTTATGAGAGCTGTAGTTCGGGCGTTATCAGTGACCAAACTATCTGCAGTCATAGCAAACCCTTGAATCCATAACCTAGCGATGAATATGAGTTGGGTACAATTAGTTAGAGACCTAAAGCAGAGGGCACTGCTTACTGTAATGACCATCCCCTGAAAATCACAACATAGCTCACGAGCCCTACGCCAGTGAGAAAGATATACTAACTCTGTCTAAACAACCAACTCACATCTCAATCACTCTCTAAACCAATTATTAATCTCACTATAACTATGGAAAGCTCCTATAATACTTTAAGGTACTGCACCCTATGATTCTAAATAGCTTTCATGACCTAAATATCCATACCTAAGACTGCCAAATAGAATGAGTACTCTATGTATTATTTGAGAGTCACCAATAAACTGAGATGCTAACTGCTTAGAACTGATAGGCTGGAAGTATATTTGACCTCCACTGAGAGGATCCTCACTCATGAATCATATAAAAATAGCACTACATTGATGGCATGGTATGTTACCACTCTCTCCATAAAACTCAATACATGATCTCTCGATGGCCCTCACATGACCAACAACCTGGGAGAAAAAAATCCAACTACTATCAAATGCTTTGACTCCAAATAGAGTGGCAAAATTAGTCCTCTAGTAAACCCACACACCATCTCATGCTTTAAAGGATATAGCATATATATATGCCTAGCCCACTCAAGAAAGGCAACTCATACTTTAAAATTGACAAGGAACCCTGTTGCACACAAACAAATCCAACTCTGGCCTGAGAACTACTTGATGAAGTAAATGTCATCTCTAGCTGTAAAGTGCTCATAAAAGGCTTGAAATCTCCAATACCAATTCTTGAAAGGCTAAAGTGGTTGCAAACTCTAGTGGAGCCTGGGTTGCTCTAAATGGTTGATACTGAAAATCCCTAATGTCAATCTCTAGCTCCCTAGTCTAGTGTTGTGCTGAAACTCTAGAGGCACGTGTTGATGTCCCATCTTCATCAATCAATAATCTTATTCACCCATCTAGTACATAATAGAGTCAAATAATGTACTTGAGGTTCATAGAAATACGAACTCAAGACAAAGAATCTAGAATAGAATTTCATAAATATGAGCTATAGCCTCGAAAATATAGGTTATATATGTCCCTGTCCCCATCCACAGGACTCTACTTGACACCAAGATCTTGTACCACCACACCAGTAAACCTAGGCTCTAATACCAATTTTTCATGACTCAACTTCTTAGGTTATGATGGAAATTAATAAAAAAAAACACCAGTAGGTAAGCCAACCCCTAGTCTGAAACTTCTAGTAACAAACTATCAAGAGAAATAAAAAATATAAAACAATTATAATAAAAAAATAATATACTTATATATAAGGCAGTCCCTAAATCAGGTGGAATTTGTATAAGAGCTTCTAATACAACAAGAATACAAAATGAATATATCGATACAACCAATCTCTGAATACGACATAGAGATTGGTCTAATCTATAAGCAGAGGATAGCAATACTCCAAATGCTAGGATCGCATCCTAAATCTCTGATCCATAGTTGCTTCTCATGATACACAAAATAATGGTGAGAACCCTTATTATGATTTGCAGGTTGTAGAAGTGTAGTATGAGTACCAAACACGTTGTACTTAAGAGGCAATTGCCGATTGACATCCAAAGATAATGCAAATACACATAACATACCATCAGGAATGTAAAGTAACTCCCAAATAACTAAGAAGCTAATATAATAAGATTACAGAGGTAATAAGGATGAACTATTTAAGCCTAACCATAATCAATAGCTAAAGCACTATACCATATATCCTAGATAATATACAAATAAAGGGTAGAAGAAGGATACATAATAGTATACACGGCCAAAAGATGAATATACAATATGAAGAAACGAAGAAAAAGGGGGATATATGATAATACTATAGCTATATACATATATTTATATACAACCTAAGAAAGTCATACTAGCATTTTAGGTTCGTTAATCACAGTAAGAATTAGTACTAGGATAATCAAGATTTATAACCATAATGTCCAACTATGAGATAATTATCCATGATAAAATAATTGTAAGAGAAAGGAATTAGAATCATATTTCGAATCTCAGTACCAATTTATAATCATCCTACCAAAAACTAACCATAATAATAATAATAATAAATTAATTGGCTAGTACGGATGTATAATACCTAATTGGACCTCATAACCCAGTAGGATCAATCAGCACCTAGGACACAAAAAACAGTACTCATAATGTATACCTATGTAACCCTCTATAAGGCTGATAAATCTAGAGATCAAATAATATACTGGTGATATGTAATAAGCATGCAAGAATAAATGCAAAGTAAATCCATAACACTATAACTGATCCAAGTGTCATAATATAACCTCCAACTTGAGGACTCGCTATGGCAGGACCTACAGCAACCTTTTTTATCTGGTAAGATGGCTCACAAAAATGAAGGGGCCCCTACGGGGTTCGGGAGTACCCGTACACACCAACCTAAACTCTATCTAAGATTTCTAATAATTATCATTATCATCAATATACTTCATCCAATATTGAAGAGATGTATATAAAATAAATGCACGAATTCAAATCATAGCTAAAAGAATATAACTCCATAAATCCTTTGCATGATGTAAACTCTGGGACTAAATCTTCATAAAATTGTAGAAAGGGTCTGAATATCTCTCGACAGAAGTAAATAGTAGAAAAATTGTGAACTAAAATCAATCTTATTCAAATTTCTAAAACATCATTTTTAGTCTCAAAAGCTCATAAATTATTCATTAAGTTGGTATGATTGTCATTATAAAATAGTTTGTTTTAAATCTTAATAGTGGGAATAAATCTCTTTTTAGGAAAAATAGTTGTTAAACTATATTTTTGTTGAAATCATACCATTTAGCGAGCATGAATGTACCGAATCTCTGCAAGGCCATCACCAGTATCCATGTAATACACTACAAGAATCTAAATGTTAATATACTAAACCACGTCCTTTACAAGGATAAACCATTCACCCAAAATTTAATTAATATCATAATCATGACCTTGGAACCAATAATATATAACTGGTATTACCATAACATAATCTAGAGAAACCATCGTAAACCACAGAGTGAAGTATTAAATCTTATAATAAAGGGGTTATTATCCTTAACTATGTCTAACATGATAGTAACCTTAGGAAATAGGATTTCTGAAGAATAATAAGTATTTCATCTTAAGGGTTAATTCACTCTTCTACTCCCTGAACTCATAATTTAGGCAAAGTCATGGCGTTCTGCCTATAAACACGCCCTAACATCCCTATCTAACATGCAACATACATAATATACTATCTCATAAAAATATTATACAAAACCCTTCCTCAATGCCAATCCGCAAATCTTGAAACACCCACAAATTATCCACCTTTGCTCCATGATTCTAAAATGTTTCCATGCTATCAAACTAGTAACCTACATGTCACAAAGAGTAAAACAAGATCCATATTGATGTATAAAGGATCGGGTCAAAATTTAGGTCAATAACAGGCCTTTGGGACGTGTAAACAAAATCCAAAATTGAATCAGTCATAAAATCCCTCAAAGGCAAGGAATGTATGCTCAAAAGTGGAGCACAATCGGAGTGCAAATCGAATCTCAAATCAGCCCTTAAAGTTAAAGAATTTTAAGGTCTAAATCTAAAAATTTATTAAAAAAATAATGGAATTTAATATGGAAAAGTAATGGGAAATTACCAAGGAGTGTTGAGTTAAATTTTCTTAGATAAATGGATGATTCCAAAGCTCTCTAAAATGGTGAAAATAGATTGAGAAAATAAGGGAAAACTCAGGTGAGGAAGGTGATATAACACCAGTGGGATAAACTTAAGTGATCATCACTTAAGCGACCCAAAGATTAATTAAGCAATCCCCAATGAAAGGTTGACCGTTCACTTAAGGAACCTTCTCTTAAGTGATGGGGTTATCGCTTAAGCAACTGAGGGGACCAGAGATGGTTGCTTAAGGGACCCATATGTCAGTTAATAGATCACACCAGTTGATTCCAGGCATCATATTTATAAGTCCAAATGGACTCCGATCGAATTTATTTGAAACCTCAGGTGCGCAAACAAACTATGCTACCATACCGAAGTCAATGCTCCAAACTCAATGGAATTGTCAAAACTTTCATTCAAGATTGCTTTGACTAAATGTAGGTCCTAAACCTATAGTTCTATTTATCATATAATCATCCATATAGCCCAACAGTAGTGTAGAAGACTCATACCTGAATCAAGGGTCCCCCAGCCTAAAATCAATGTTCCAACGCTGTTGAAAAGGTCAAACTTCTCATTTGAGGTCATTTACTAGGATTTTTTATCTAACACCAAATTCTAAATAACAAAATCTCCAAAATATAAAAATGAGCCTAAACCCAAATAAACTATTTAATAATCGAGCTGACAGTTTCAACAAGTCATAAATAACCTATAGCCATTGGGGAAGAGTTGAAATATTGGAAATACATACAAATTGAGAAAATGGCCAAGAGGATCATTACAAGTCCAGATACCATAACCATAATAAAATCAAGAAAAAAGAAGCAAATTCACCTTCACAACAATTCATTCACTATTTACACCATGATAATAAAAATTTGATACAAATGATGTAATAAATGCATATGATTCATATATCTCTCAATTGATCAGCTTGTATATACACGTCATCATAGGGTAGCTAAGTGGGACCCATGGTAAAGTTGAGGTCCATATACTCATCCAGAAATGACCTTAGACTTATCTAATAATGAATTTGGAAAATGTCATCAAAAATAAACTAATGTCAAGACCTTTTTTACCGCATCACAAGTAAAGACCTCGACACCACATGATCGATAAAAACCTTAGTAATATAGAATGACCAACATAAGCATTTCACCAATATTGCAACTATATCAGGCTCACATTAGCATAAAATTCCATAAAAATAGAAATATTATCTCATTTACCCATAACATGGCATTAGTACCCAAGTAAATTGTAATTTTATTTATAAGAAAACCCAAATATATGTAAAATGAGTTTAAATAGCATTATCTAAGATAATCCTATTTAATCCTGTATAGGAGATAAGCCTGACTACTTATAAGTCTCAAGAAAAAGAAACTCTCAACTTACCTTAATTATCGTCTGATAAGTCAAATTATGACTTTATCCTGCCTCAAAAACTTTGAAAGATAACAATAAGGCAACATATCTAATCTACATATACATAAATTATAAGTAACCTTATTGCTATACTTTTATCTTAGGCCAAAAAAGTTACTCCAAAATTCAAATTCGAGCCTACAATGGCAAAACAAAAAAATTCTTTAAAAATTGTGCCATTCATAAAGTAAGGAAATTATATATAAATATTCATTAAAAATGGAGTTTAAATCATCATTCAGATCAAATAAATTACTTTTTAAATAATAAAAGTCCCCCTCCCTACAGAAAAAAAATCTTTAATGTGGGTCTAATATACACTTTTCTATATCATTTTTTGCCTATTTTTAAGTTTTGTTTTAAGGATAAATAGCCTTATACTAAATAGTCATATTGTATTTCATTATGTATCATTTATGAAAGGTATTTTGTGTATTTATGCATAAATAAGTGAAAAAGTGACCAAAATGGAGCTCAAAAAGCTGAAAACTTGCAAATCAATGTCTAGGGTGAAGTCAGAGGGTGGACGACGAGATCTAATATGTAACAGATTAAATAAACCCTCTATAAAGTATATATCCTGAATAAAATATCCTATGGTGAGCAACATTATCTTATGACACAAGCTCTCAAGCGAGCTAGAGAAGCCTGTAGTTAGGCAAGAAAGAGGAGAAATTTTCCCCTTTGGAGAGGTCCTTAAGGTAATTTTAAATACTATAAATGCCCATTTAAGTTGTTTTTTATATAAGTTTTGAGAGTTTAAGGAATTTCAGAGTAGAGTACCATAGAGATCCATCATAACTAGGGTTATCTCTTATATTTTTGTACTTATCATAGTTTATCATTGAAACATCATTATTGTATTGCTATCAGATTATGTATGAATAAAAACTCCTCTTCCCATATAGGGTTGTGGCCACAGTATGAATAAAATAATTTATTTTCTTCAAATATGGGCAAAACTATTTTCATGACACCCCCCAACATAAAATGCAACTTTCATGTATGCAAAATACTTTAAAGAAAAAACATGCAATAATCACTAATACTTTAGAAGTTACTCACCTTTGACATCAACTACATTATACTCATTCTACCTCAATTTTCAGAAGATGACAAAATCACCCACCTCAATTTATTCGCATACCTCCTAACAACAAAGAATATTACACACACCAAGTTATCAAATATGAAACAAGAAATTTAAGTTCAAAACACTCTCTCTCTCAAGAACTCTCAATGCTAACAAGTGTCATGCCATAGGATTTCCCCTATTTTCAATGTCTACTACAATGAAAATACTTGGTTGGTAACATAGGTTTGGGGTAGGGAAGGGTAGGATATTATCTAGGAACAACAAGGCTATACCCTCCTTGAACATCTACAAAACACTTTTCTATACAACTTTTGATCATCGGCCACTTCTTTTTGTTTTCACTTTTTACACATGTGCCTAGATTTATTTCCTTGGTTCACCCATTTTGTTTTATTGCGCCCTTTGTGTTTATTTTCCCTTTGTTGGATCCTTTCTTTTTCTTATTAAATTGTTCTCAATGCTTAAGACCATATACACTCTCTTAAAACTTTGTGGCCCAAAATTACCTCTTCCAATCATCACCACCCCCAACTTAGGCTTTTAACCTCAAGTTGTAATTTTAAGTCCAGGGAGGGTATGGTTCAAAAGAGGGAAAAAAATTGAAAGGCTTACGGCTTGCAATATATTTTGCAAAGAATGATCTAACGGCTCAAAGTGGGTGACTAGGGATAACATATATGCAAGGGTAGGATTTTTAGGCTAAAGTGGACTTCCAATGTCATAAAGATGGTCTAAGATTATCTCACAAACCAAGTACAATCAAAATTATCTTTCAGAAACTAATGGGACAAGTTAGATGGTACAAGCATATATGAGATTTGGACAAATGAGCTCATCACACATGGAATTCAAACTCAATAAGGAGGCTCGATTGCCCCTCCCATTAGAGATAAAAATAGAGTATCTATCAATTTTGACAAGCCAAAATTTTGGAGTCACAAAAAGAGAAAAAGTATTGGTGCAGGGTCGCTCACGTCCATGCCCTTGATTTTCAAAAAATTTTGGATGGAGGGTGGTGTTTGTTTTGTATTTGCACCACGCACAATTTACTACCCATGTCAACAACCCAAGACTTTGTCTTACATTGTCGATTTTCTATGGGCAAACCAACCATATGGCTACTCAATTTTTGCCATAGGTATAAATGTGATCCTAAATCCAAAATTCCACAGGTACTCATATTTCCCTTGCATTTGTGACCTTAGTGCCACCGGTACTTAGACTTTCCCTGCATCTATGGATCAAAATCCAAGCACGATATTTTTCCCTGAAGAATGTCGTCACTCAATCTATCATAGAGAAAAGTTTATCCAATATCATTACAAATATAATAAAGATAATGTTAAAAAGAAAATTTAAAATCAAACCAAATAACTAATCAATGAAACGTGGGCGCCATCAGAGTTCTCTATTAATGCAAACCAAAAACAAAAATAAAAATAATCCACGATGTCATTAAAACATCAATAAAATATCCAATAATACAAATCCAGGGACTGGAACCCCCAAATAAAAGGATAGTTGTGTCCTTACTGCATAACTAATAAACCAATAAAAAAGGATGCTCCTTGAATCTGCATCAAGAGCTGTTCTTACTTGCTGACTCGGCACCATCACCACCAGTATCAAAACCTAACTACTCAGTATGGGCCTTATTATCACTCTCTACTCTAGGAGAAGGTAGTTTGTTATAGGGTTTCAGGACCTTCTATAAGCCTTTCACCCCACCTTCACATCTTGTGGAAGAACTTGTCTCTCTTCTTCTCCCTTTTCTTAGTCTTCTTATGGAAGTCCTGAAGCTTCATATAAAATATTGCCAGTGCTGAATATGCCCTTTCGAGCCTACATACAGTGGCTCCCTTTGTATACTGCTCCTCCTGATACTTCTCACAATTTGAGTGGGAGACATAAGAATGAGGCTTGGTGGAGGGCTCTCCCATTCCCTGAGGTAATCCTTATATCAGCTCCTTGATGGCCTTAGTATGAATACCAATATCTTCCAGCAATATATGGTCTACATGACTTTGACCCCTCAACTATTGACTTTACCAAGTCATCTTTTTCATTTTTCTCTTACCAGGCACACCCTCACCCCAGAAATTGAGTAGGTAAATAAGGGTTCCAGGGCGCACTCAAGTATCATCCATGTATTCCACCACCCTGCTCTTTTACCCAACTCAGAAATAACAGAAGGTTATAAAAGATGTGTACCACTATGGTTCCTATATAAATTCATATCAAATATCACCAAACGACTAACATTCAGAGGAATATTGTCCAATATGCAAGAAGCCATACGGGTACACATATCTGTAACTGCAGGTATTTATGTGCAAGGAGATATCTAGCTACAAATGATGCTCAGCCATATCTGAGCCTCTGTTGTGAAGTCATTCATAGAGATGCCACTTTTTGTTGATACCCATGAAACCTCCTTTCTCGGGCATCACTTCTCTGCCATCCAGTTGCCTGGCTCACACCCCTTTTCCTTTAAAGTAGTCATGTCTTCAACTAGGAGTCCATATAGATTGTTGATTTACTTTTCTCCAAAATGCACTTCCACCCCCCAATCTTAATTACCAGGCTTGCAAAAGACACTATGCTAAGATTATCTTAGAACGCTCACACCTACTATTCAATTTCCTTGCAAGGGTCTGGGGAAATATAGCTCTATTCGATGGCCATCAGTCCAGGATGAATTCCAAAAGCTTTTTTGGCACTCTATACAAGTATATACCCCTTTTTAGGAGCAGCTTAGTCCTTGAAAATTCATCATAATATTGGTTGTGGCATTTGGTAGTCATAAATCGGGTTTGGTCAAAGTTCTTCATGATGAAAACCTGCAAAACATGAGGAAAATACAAAATCATTCATCATTAACACTTTTATGATTATACTACACTACATTGTTCACTAAATTAAATGGAATGGTTACTTGGTGGTGTTTGATTTAACTGCAGGAATTTTGGCCCGGGATAAAATTCAGTCTCAGCTATAGGGATCGTGACAGCTCTTCCATGATCATGGTTGTCTCTATTACAGCTACAACATTGTGATCTTATATGCTGCGATTGCGATCTCGATAGTCTCAATCGTGGTACCTGATACTTGACTATTCAGTTTAAAAATCCATTTTTAGGGCCAAAATATGTTCAAAAATAAGAATCAATCATTAATAAAATGAAACATGCATTCTAAGTGTTTGATTATGCCCCCACAATGAGAAAATAACTAATTTTGAATTATTTGGGCAATTTATTGGCCACTTGGAGTGCACCCTATATTTTACTCAATTTTACATTATTTTGGGTACTCAAGACTTCCCCACATGTGTGTACATGATATATAAAATCTAATAACCACACAAGCATAATTTATCAATCAATTAGTAATAAGAAACTCATTATTAGGAACCACCTAGTTCATGTACCCAAGTCCTACTCATAACAATTAAAAATATGAGCTTGAAGCACTTACCAGACTAGTGATGTAAAGTGGATACAAAGATGCATTTGAGATGTTCAAAATATAGCCACAAACAGTTACAATTTGAGAGACAAATTAAAGGGAAAGTGTGAGGGGGAATGGAATACCAATTATCTTTTAAATATAATTGAACTATGATCATGTTTAGAGTTTCGGGATCGGGGACCCACAGGTGACAGCGATCACACCTTAGAGCCTGTCATCGTGGTAACAGAGGGCATTTTTACACCTCTATTTTCCCCTGTTTACTCCACCATGCAAAAATCCTAAATTTTTTTACAATTTATTATAAAAACTCTAAAGTTCCACAAATACATGGATTAATATATAACAAAATTAAAATATACTCCATTATGAAAAAATAAAAGGATACGTACCAATTTCATGGCGTGATAGGTTGCTTACCATCTTTTGTGGTAAGACACCCCTCCAACTATTATTTTTATTTCCACTTAGAGGATTTAAATCTTCGTCCCAACTTTTTATCACAATACATTAAGTGGAAAAGGTACAAAAGATTCAAATATTCCAAGGTGAAATATGATAGAAATGAGGACATAGAGACGCGGTTTCTATCTCGCCACTTTGAAGACTTGAACCTTTTACCCAACTTCACATCAAATTTTTGATTCATATCCTTGGGTAATGGTGGGAATAGGCAACTAGTTGAACATCAGAAGTTGATCTCCTTGGCTTTCGAGTGCGCGGTTCTCATGTGACCTTTTAGAATGTCAAACCCCAAAATATAGGAATGGTGCTCCTTATCCCCAAAATCTATTATTTTCTTGGGTAAGTGGAGTCTCATCACACCCACTAGGGACAATGTTGAAAAATGGTCTGAATGAGGTCTATCCCTTAATTCCAAAATTGAATCCCTATTGGCATCCTCACCCTGAAATGGACTAGAGTCTACATAAGTAATTTGCTTAGCTTCTTCTTTTGAATCTAGTACCATTTCCTCAATTTTAGCATCTTTAACTCTATTAGGTTCGGTTGGTTGGGAAATCACCAATGACTCCTAAATTTTAAGTTTAGTTTAAAGAATAGGCATATTCGTGGTACTTGCAAGATCGATCTCCTTGCCTGTTTCTTCAATCTTTTCCATTTCTCTTTTGTATCCCTAATTGGATTGATGTAAGTCACTCATGTCCTCCTCTGATGTAGTTTCCCAATCCAAAGGAGTTTGAAGCATTACTACAAAACTATTATACCAAATATGTTGTTTTTCCATTATTTCAACATGGTTCTTATCAAACTTATAAGAAGAACTAGCATTTGGGTTGGCAAAACAAGGGGAGAGAGCATTGGTACAATCACTCTTATGTCTATCACGACCACCACATAAAGAACAATTATACTCCTAATAGGATCGAGATAGTTCATACATCTCTCTCCATGGAGCATATTAACAATCTTGTCAAAAGTAGAGCCCATCATAATATAGACATGGATTATCAAGATAGGATTTTCAGCTACCAAAATCATATTTGTCCAATATTCCATAGTGATAAGAAAATAAAAATAAAAATCTACCTAACATAAGAAACATAAGAAACAAAAGAAAATCACAAACAATTATTTACAAGTTTGAATCCAAGCAAGTAGCCTAAAAGTTCAAACTAACTCAATACGCCAAAATTTTCCCTACAACGACGCCATTTTTTTATAATTCTCAACTTAAATGTCAATTTCAGTGCAAGTCAAATGTGTTCAATATAATTACCTAACTTTGAGTTGGGGTTGAATCTATGAGGAACAATGTGAGTGACGATTAAATAAGTTTGAGATTAAAGTTACTTGCTAAACTCAAACCTTTGGGGATTTTGGTTGTTTCAAAGATATGATTATTTTCAAACCTTATTGGACTAACCCAGGGCTACGAATAATCAGAGTGTAATCAATTAGAATTTGATCGTGGGATTATGCTTTCCTAGGGGCAAATTAAACATGGGATCATGATGTTAGTCATTAATGGTATGGTAGGATAGGTTGCAAATCCTTAGGCTAGTTTGTCAACAAAACCACAAAGATTTCACTTATTGACCTTGTCGAGTACCTAACGATTGTGTCAATTAAATCCACCCACACCTCAATTGGGTATCCCTATTTCTAGGATGATACCCAAGGTATATTCAACCTCATAATAATCCTTATGTCTAAGATAACGAAAATAAGAAAACTACACCAATTAATTATCTACTATTACTTTAGTTCCCACATACCTATTTTAAGGAGGAGGCGGGATCAAAAAATTCACCCAAACCCCTCTTTCAAGGATGGGTTAAGCTTTCAAGTGTTTGGAATTTTCACCCGCAAACCCATGTGGGTATTTGAGGCTTGCACCCATAAATCCAAACCATTTTAATCAAGCAATAGTAGAACTCATCATCAACAAACTAGAAAATAATTCAAAACCCATACATAATTTCTCCCTATTCTAACATAATCCCAAGAGGAAAAACTAGCTACGCATAAGATTAATAAGTAAGATCTACCCAGGAATATCCATAAATTATATTTATTGAAAGATAAAGAGAATAAAAATTTCAAGCTTTAGGATTCAACAAATCTTCAATGGAAATTGCCAATCCTCCACTTGTAAGCTACTCTAATGTATTTTTCACCCAAGAATTTGTACTATAATTGTCTTTTCAAAGTTTGAAAATAGAATGTGGATAAAATTCCATAAAATTCTAATCTGCTTTCAAAGAGATTGAGTTGAGCTTCTTAAGGGAATTTCGGAATCATCTATGTGCATTTACATCTCTGCCCCTAGGTTGTATTCCCGCTAAGCTGTAATTGTGGGAGCTTCTTCGCTCCAAGTCTTCTTGCTGCACTTTTTTCTCTTTTTGATTCTTTTTATCTCAAATTTAAATCTTTCCATCTCATAACCTGTATGCCTACAAAATATGGATATTAGTGCATTTAATAAAACATATGTCTTATTTATACATTTAAATCATAGTAATGTACATGAATGTTTATTACAGATGAGTAGTAAATTCATCGCTCATCGATCCTCAAATAGGTAGTGCAGGTGTTTGAGCAGGCACCCAGTTTGGTAAGGGACAAGGCCCTTTGTATATTGTACCTAGTAGGCTAGATAATGAGGCTTTAGTTTGTGATCACGGGTATAATTTCAGTATGCCATCAACCATCTTCTGTTTTATTTAATCTTGGCTTTAAATATTAAAATATTTTTATTTATTATACACCAAAGTTGGTTTATGTTGGCAGTCTTTATCTGTGTTATTATATATAGCTACCCCCATGGGTGATTTATTAGTAGTGGATCGGGTATGTAGATCGTGTTTGTTAACTATTCATGAGAATGATACTCGCATTAATATTATTGCATTTGATATAGTGCATTTCAATATGATTCTAGGAATTGACTAGTTATACCTCTATCATGTCATCTTAGATTACTTTGCCAAGACTGATATGTTAGACATGCTTAGTGATAACGCTCAACTTACATGTCAATTCAAGTGAAAGGTGGTCGTCGTCAATTTATTTTGCCAACTTTGGAGTCGGGGTTGAATCCATGAGGAAAAATATGAGTGGCGACTAAATTTGTTTGGAACTATAGATACTATCTAAATTCAAACCAATAGAACAAAAATATAAAAATAGGGGTTTTGAAATATATCACACGTAATATTTGTTATTGGGATTTTCTAGTATAAATTTGGAGGTATGAATAATTAGAGTTTTATAAATTAGGCACGGATCTTAGGATTATGTATTACTAAGGGAAGTGACACGTGGCTACCAATAGTAAACTTTATTATTAGTAGGTCAAATGTGGGTAGATTTGGTTATAGGTTGTGATGCTAGTCTTTCAATAAAACACCAAACTTCCAGCCATTGATTCTTTCGAATACCTAATGGGTGTGTTCAACAATTGGTAACCAAAACTTAATTTAGGCATCCCTATTTATAGGATAATACCCATGGTATAGTTAACTTCACAACCATCCTTATGTCTAAGATAGTAACAGATTAGCAAACTACAAACATAATTGTCTACCATTGCTTTGGTCTTCACATCCCTCTTTCAAGAATGATATGGATCCCTAAAGTTAACCTAAAACCCTTCTTTCAAAGATGGCTTTGAGCTTTCTAGAGTTTGGAGCTTTCACCCATAAAACCCATATGGGTATTTAGGGCTTTCACCCACAAATCCTAACCAAATTGGTCAAGCAATGATGAAACCTATCAATATGAACTACTAAATAGAAACTAATAATAACAAACCACACACACTTTAAAACTATTCATACATAACCCCAAGAGGGAGATTTAGCTACACATAAGATAAATAAGCAAAGATATACGTATGATCTCTATTGAAATAATTTATTGAAGACTAAGGGAATGTTAATTCAAACTTTGGACTCCCACAAATCTCCAATGAAAGTGACTTATTCCTCCCCTTAAAGGCTACTCCAATGTATCCTTGACCCAAAATTTATACAATATTTTCTTCTACATGTATGAAGGCTATGAACTCAAGAACAAATCTAACTATTGGGGAAGGTGGAATATTATGAATAATAAGGTTTGAGTCTTCTTTCTATCAAATTTGGGATCAGCCACATGAATTAACATTTTTTTCCTAGAGTTGCGATTGCATAGGCTTGGTCATGCCCGTGGTTCATACGACCTCCATAGGTTGACCTTCTTGAATGACCGGGATCGTGGTCCTTAGACTGCGACTGCAGTAACTGAGTTTATTTCTTCTCTAGGTCTTCAACTATACTTTCTTGCATTCTTTTGATCACTTTTATGCTTCAATCCATATATCTCTAATTCATCAACTATGTGCCTACAAAATATGGATATTAGTGCATTAAATCACAATTGTACATTATTTATTGATTAAAAACATGGCAATATGCATGAATATTGAGTGTAAATAAGTGGTAAAATCACCTCTCATCACTTAGCATACTATAATTATGTGGCTGAGTTCTTTTAGCCACACATCAAGGAGGATTATCCCTTATTTTTTGGATAGGGGATTGATGTCTAGGGGTGTGAGTAATTCTATATTTTTGGGGGGATGTTAGTGTTATGAGTCCTTTGCTTGACTTTGTTCCTATTATTTGTGATTTTCTTGATATTTTCCCTACTGAACTACTTGGCTTCCCATAAGCTGGGAATCAACCTATTTTGTGGCTTTTTATCATATGGCTCCTTCTAAGCTAAAAGAGCTTAATATTCAGCTGCAAGATCTTTTGGGTAAGGGTTTCATTAGATCAAGCGTATCACTTTAGAATGGTCCAATAGTTCCAAGTGTATGTGCGCCAACTATAGGCAATTAAATAAGGTGACAATGAGGAATAAATAATGATGAGGAATAAGTATCATATACCTCATATCGATGATTTTCTTGGGCATCTTTAGGGTGCGGCAGTGTTTTTTAATATTGATTTGACGTCTAGTTACCATCAGTTGAGGATCAAGGCTTTGGATATCTCAATATAGTCATCAAGACATATTACAGCCATTATGAGTTCCTAGTGATATCTTTTGGGTTGACCATTGCCTAAGCAACATTTATGGACTTGATAAACCATATTTTTATGCCTTATTTGGACTCTTACATGTTTTCATTGATGGTTTTCTTGTCTATTCAAGGAGTTACGAGGAGTATGAGCATTAATTGAGGACTAAGCTCCACACTTTGAGAGATATAGGCTTTAAGCAAATTCTCAAAGTGAGAGTTTTGGCTTGAGTTTGTAGATTTCTTGGGGCACATTATTTCTATGGATGGTATTATAATGGACCCAACAAATATTAAGGTTATTCGAGATTGGGCTAGGCCTCTGTCTCTTACAAAGGTTTGGAGTTTCATTAGGTTAGCAGGCTACAATAGGTAGTTTGTTTATAATTTCACACTATTACATCCCTTAGGACTAGACAGACTACGAAGAAGGTTCCATTTGAATGGTCCATGAGTTGTGGGTGAGCTTTTTAAATCTTAATGACTTGGTTACTTTAGATCCTATTTTGGCTCTTCCAATTGAGGGTGATGGGTTACTATCAATTATGATGCTTATGGGTTAGTCTAGGTTGTGTTTTAATGTAGCAGGGTCATATTATTGCATATGTATTTAGGAAGATAATCGTTTATAAGCACAACTACCCTACTCGTGATCTAGAGTTGGAAATAGTAGTTTTCGCACTTAAGATTTGAACGCATTACTTGTGTGGTGTTTATTGAGATTTATTTATTGGCCATCGTAGTCATCAGTATATAATGGCCCATAGGGAACTAAATTTGAGGAAGAATATATGGATTTAGTTGTTCAAGGACTATGATATCTATATTCTATACCATTTAGGAATGGAAAATATGATAGTGAATGCCTTGAGCCAAAGAGTAGTGAGTAAGGGTATCTTGGCCTTTATTTTAATTTTAGAAAATCTGTTGGCTTTGGACATTCGGTCTTTATATATCTTGATTGTTTGATTTGATATTTTTTACCCTAGGAGGATTCTTACTATTGTTGAGGCTAAATCTACCTTATTAGAGAAAATTTGGGGTCAATGGTTTAGGGACTGACAATGTAGCATTTGAGATCAGGTATTGGGAGGTGAGTCTAGGAGGGATACCGTAGATTTAGAGGATATTCTAAGGTTTGATGGTCATATTGTGTTCCAAGGGTTTGATATTTGATTTATTTGATTCTCGAGAGACTTATAGATCTAGATATTATATTCACCTTAGGACAGCAAAGATGTACAGGGATTTGAGGAAGCATTACTAATGAAATGGTACGCAGAAATTTATATTGGAGTTTATGGATAGATGCCTATGTTGTTAGCAGGTGAAGGCCAAGCATTTGAGACCATATGGATAGATTCAAAGACAACCCATTCTCTAGTGGAAATGGAAGTGGGTCACTATGGATTTTGTAGCTGCCTTACCTTGCACATCTCGTAGTTGTGATATCATTTTAGTCATCATGGATCAATTGACCAAATCTTCCTATTTCATCCCTATTCAAAATTTCTTTAGTGTAGAGAGGTTGTCCCGTATATATGTTCGTGAATTGGTTAGTCTTTATGGAGTACCCATGTCCATTATTTCAAATCGAAGTTCTCTGTAGGAACCCTCGGGGGTTGCACCATACAGTGAGGGACCAGGTCCTTCAAAATTAATCATACATAGGGTACACAAAAATTAACTAGGAAGTAAGAGACAATGCAGGAAGAATAAAAATGCAAGAATTTTATGTCAAAGCCTAGGAAGGAAAAAACCACGACTTTCCCTCACAAGAACCTAAGAAATCCAATATAATCGACCTCTTAATTACAGTCTAGATTATAGCCTACCTCTAGGATTCTTTCGCTTTCAATAACTCTACTACAAGGACCCTCAAAACCTAGGTAACTCTAACCATCAACAAGCTTAGGAAACTTTACCTAAGCACCTCTCTACCCAAAGAGAAAATCACTACTCTTATAGCAATAGTAGTTAAGTTACAAATCAAGAACAATTTTAATTTAAGCACTCATAAAGCTTAGAACTTTAGCAATATTGGGAATGGGTTTTTGTTTCCTCTCTTCACTCTTTGTAATTATGAAAAATCATTTCATAAAGATGCATCTCATTACTTTTATAGCTAAGTGATGACTAGGGCTGAAAGCTCATTGAACTAGCTGTCCTAATAAGTACAAAATAGCACTTACAATTTTGTTACACAAGGGGACAAAACTATGCAGACAATGCATGCCAGCGATACTATTCTTTGCACATCCATAGACCTAGTCCCTTTTACTTAGTTGCTCATTATCAAAACTACATATAGCAATTTCCCCCTTTTTGATAATGAGAAACCAACCATACAGTTTTGAGCATAATTGCACATTCATCATATTTAATCAGTATGATTACCACCTGAAGATGAATGTTCCCCCTATAATCATGCTTCCTCTATTATCATGCAACATAGGTACCTGGTCCCTTGTTTTTATTTGTAGAAAATACCTCTGATTTCTTTCCCTATCATCATGCACCTTCATTTAGTGAATTTTTACACTTCCCCCTTTTAACATGACTCCCTTCATTCATCTATTCAGCACACACATACTTCCTCTTATCATCATACCATTCAAATCTACAATTCAAATTACCTTCCCCCTTCTGGAATTATTTAAAAGTGAGAAAAGTAAACCAAGAGTAAATTAAGCACAAACTAGTTAACTCATGGCCACAGGGGGACCACTAATAAGAATAAATAGCGATAAATAAGTACAAATGAGGCACATAAGCAAAATTCATTCATTTTCAAACCAGAAGTCAATACCTGTACAGTTATGCCAAATTAACACATAAAATAAACTACCTTCAAGAGCTAAAATAAGAATTAAAATATGTGACAAACACATAATTAATTAAAGGACAAGGATAACAGGGCTTAGGTAGAGGGAAATTTGGAAGAAAAAGAATTAAGCAGTATCTCTATTCTTGTAATTTTAGACTTGTGGGCATTCAATAATTTTTTGGTGAGAACCTTTACTTCAGCATTCAGTTTTTGAACTTCACTAGTCTATTCTGTCACTTTTGGATGGAGTCTTATATTTTCAGCGGCAACTTCATTCGTAAAACCTGGTCCCTTGGAAGACAACTTTTGATTCTACACTTTCAGGTATATTATCTCAGTGTCCTTTGTTACTAATACAATTATCAATTACCCCTAAGTGATCAAATACTTTGTTGAGAAAGTACCCATATGGAATTTTATGTTTCCCTTCCTTCTCACAGATTACCATCTTCATGTGCTCTGGTAATCTTATTAACTCAAACTTACTCAGATATTCAATTAAGAACAAGTCAACACTAGAGGAAACTGTTCTCTTTTCTAACCTTGGTAGCAAGACCTTATTGATGAAATCAAATATCAGCTGATACTCACTTTTTAATAACTTTTTTTATGATAACTATTGATGTTCCTTCTATCTTTGATTAATTGATCATGAACTCAGTTAATGGTTGCTGCTTTACCACTATCCTTATACCTATTATAGGTACATTCCCCATGATTTTTTATCTAGATTGATAAGTTTCCCTTGCACCTGGGCTTTTAGACTTAGCCTATCTTATGAGAATTCTATGGTGTAATAAAATTCCCTTACCCCATTATCAAAAACCACTTGTGTTGTTTCCTCAAATAGATGTAGATATCCTTGGTGCCTGACATACTCTATGACCTTTCATTATTCCAAGCTTTTCACATATCTTGGGATCAAAAGTTCTATCTAACAAAACCTTTTGAATCATTAGCCTTTTATTTCTTCTATAAGTAGCCATATCTTTTATCTACAAGGGTCCTCAAAACCTGGTTAACTCTAACCAGCAACAAGCTTAGGCAACTCTGCCTAAGCAACTCTATACTCAAAGAGAAAAATGCTACTTTTATAGAATGAGTAGTTTAGTTATAAATAATTACTCATTCAAGAACAATTTCAATTTAAGCACTCATAAAGCTTAGAAATTAAGCAGTGTTGGGACTAGGTTTTTTCTGCCTCTCTTCACTCTTTATAATTGCAGAAAACCATTTAATAAAGAGGCATCTCTTTTCTTTTATAGTTGAGTGATTATTAGGGATGAAAGACCATTATACCAGCTATCCTAATCAATACAAAATACCACCTTCAAGTTTGTTACATAAGAGAAAAAAATTATGCAGACAGTGTGTGCCAATTATAGACCTTGCATATCTAGGAACCTGGTTCCTTAAAGTTAGTTTCTTATTATAAAAACTAAATATAGCATTCTCAATTCACTTCTAGCTTCTGGAGGATATTTTAGGATTAGTTGGATATCCAAGTTGACCTTATCACTGTCTTTCAACCAAAACTGATTGACAGTCAAAGTGGACTACTCAAGTTTTAGGGGATATTCTTTGTGATTATGTTCTAAATTTTGGAGTTCAGTAGGACTAGTTTTTAGATTTTCCTGACTTTGCTTCTAATAACAACTTTCATTCGAGTATTCAGATGGCCACATTTAAAGCATTGTATGGCAGGCATGGTCAAACTCTATTTGGTTGGTTTGAGACTTCTAAGCTTAGGCCCCATGGTACAAATTTTCTTTATGAGTTATTGGATCGAGTTTGGGTGATCCATAATAGGTTGCAGTATCTCATCAAAGGTAAAAGATTTATATATATCACAGGCTTCATGACCTTGAGATATAGAGTTGGTTTTTGAGTGTTCGTGTAATTATCTCCCATAAAGGGTGTGATGAGGCTCGGGAGGAAGGTCAAGCTCAACCCCAGTTATATTAGACCATTTAAAATCCTACGAATAGTTGGGGAGATAGCATATGAGCTGTCTTTGCCTACATCTTTTTTTGTCATCCATCCTATTTTTAATGTATCTATATTGCAGCTTTATATTCTAGATTAGTCTCGAGTACTTTGGTGGGAATTGGTTCAGTTGGATAAGAGGTTGACCTTTATAGAGAAGCTTTTTTCTATTATTATTAGAGATATCAGGTGGTTGTAATCCAGAGATGTTTTTGTAGCTAAGGTTCAGTGGCAATGACATCAATTTTAGAAGGATACTTAGGAGATCGACCATGATATGTGGACCAATATCCCTACTTGTTTGAGCCTTTGGGCACTTTTTTATCCTTTACTTTTTCAAATGAAAGTACTTTTTAATAGTGGATATTGTAATGACTCTCTAGTTTATTTTATCCATTTTCATTATTTCATAGTGTTTAAAGCTTACCTATATCTGCCTCAAGTCATTTATGCCTTTTTAGGACTGGCAGTTTGGTTACCAGACAATTCATTTGCTTTTTAGAGTCATTTCCCTGTTTTGGAGCTTCGAAAGTTAAGGATTGGGTATTAGGCAAAAACATTATGTAAACATCCTTAGATGCCATTTTAATAGTTTTAACAACCCTGAAATGTCAATTTTAGTCTAGGGAGACCCTTAGTCTTGGTCTTAAGGCTTTTGAACCCATTTTAGGCTATTGGGTTAAACCTAGCTAAAATAGAAACTTAGGGTGTGAGACCAACTTCTTATCAAAATGGCCTCAGATGAAAATTTTGATGGTTTCATTAAATCCAAACATTCGAATTTTGTCGGACTGGATAGTATGTTTGTGGGCAAGAGATTCTAAACAAATGTTTAGCACTCAATCGGAGTTCGTTAAGACTTGCTCAACTTTGTTGGTGCAAGGTTATATAGTGCAACCCCTTAAGCAGTCGTGGACTGCATTAATGAATCCTAGCTAGCCTAGGTCTGGTCACTTTAGCGTCCATCACTGGCATTACATATATATCACCCTACAAGTTATGCAAGGATTAGTTATGCAGGGACTATTTATGATGGGATTACTTATCTTGTGATCATTTTGTTGTGACTGTTTGGTTTCTTGTACTAAAAATAATATTTATTGCATACTTCCTAAGAATAATTTTTTTGTTTAGAAACATACCCTCCACCTTATTTAGCTTCATATATATACATATATATACACACACACACATATAAATATATATTGTAGAGCTATTGTTATTTATTCTTAAGAATATAATCTCCATCATATGTAGCTTAATTATTTTTACATGTGCATTTTCATGATTTTTATGTATGAGTTCCTCATATTTTATAAATTTGATCATGATGGGATTTGCAAGACATAAGTCAATCAGTGAGCTTTTGTACTTTCTACATCAAGATGTGCAATCCTTTGAGTGAATAGAACTTTACATTACTATTTTTCTATTTGATAGACATCTTATTTTAAGATAAATAGCGATATCTTTCACTAGCCACGGAAAAATAAACACATAAATAACAAAGGAAAGAAATGAGAATGAAAGCACGAAATAAAGAAAGGAGATTGCATTACACATAGCAGAATAAGATTAAAAAAAGTATATGATAAAAAATAAATGAAGAAGAAGAACTGTGTTTCCACTGATCAAAGAGACAAATGAAAATGATTATAAAAACAGTTTGACAGGTCATTTTAATTACTTTATTCCAAGATAAATTGACATGGTATTATTAACCACAAAAGGGAAAGATAACTTATCCAGATATTTTTAATTTTGGATAAGTTATCTTGGACTTGTCAACCAAATAAGAAATTATAGAGACACCAAAATTTTATCCTAGGACTATCTGCTCTTATCCCTCATACCAAATGACCCCTAAGTGTAATCCACCATTAAAGACCATTGTAATCTTTGAATTTATGTGAGAACTGACCTTTTAAGGCTAGGATTATCATGAGGGCATGTTGGTGGGCACGTTATTATCGTTATCTTCATATTATTTAATTTTTAGTGAAATTCTCTGATTTGATTCTTTATTTTCCAATGGTTGTTGGGACTTATTTTGGTTCTTTTTAATCTTGGATTAGGCCAAATTTATAAGGAAATTGATCCTTAAGTTGCATGGACATTGTGATGATTTTAATTTTTCAATTCCGCAAGTGGTCCCCATGTGAGATTTTAGTTTAATTTTTAACACAAAGCATTTATACGTAATATGGGTATCAATTTTATAGCCTTGATGTGTGCATCATTATTTTTATAGAATGGGAGCTCTTAGAGGCTTTTATTAAGAAAAAGCTTTGATTTAGAGGTATCGACGAGTGTTTCATGGCATCCAGGTAGGCTGGGCTTAACCTTCTTCTAGATTAAGCTCAATTATGGTATTATCATATTATTGTTCTATTTTTGGGTAGGTGGCTTTATCCCAATCATGGTTTTAGAATTTTACTCATATTTAGCCAGTTAGGGGCCTTTTTAATAGAATTTGGGCCTGTTTGACCTTAGTATAGTGTATTATCATCCATTAGGACTAGAATAGTACTTATATTACTTTGAGATGGAATTAAAAAACCTTATACTAGGTTCTGCTTTAGGTTGGATTGGATTATTAGGATCTTATAGTGTGCCTCACAACCTTTTTTAGATAGAACGATAGAAATAAAGCTCTTTTAGGCTTATTTGGATGTTAGATTGGCTACCTTAGTCTATTACTTAGGGATGGAATTGACTTAGACCTAATTATTTACCTATTTAGCTTTTTTCCCTGGGTAGAATAATACCAGACCCTTTTTTGCTCTACCTTGACTTAGGAACGGAACCCCTAGGACCTTAGTAGGTTTAGCAACTAGAGGTTTAAAATAATGATCTAATGTTCTAAGGATATATTGAAGACCCTGGACTTTTTCTATCTATTCCATGCTTAGGCATATATATATACACATTAATATTAAGTTTAAATTTGGTGTATGCTTTATTGCTTCTATCATGAGTTCTGGAATAAGTATGGCAATGGTTTATGGTTATGGTACTCTCCTTATGAAATTATTTATTGTGGATACGGTTTGTTACTTATGAGTCTCGACTCGAGTCTAGCATCAGTCTATTGCTATTGTTCATTTATTCTGGTATTGATTATGGTTATTACAAAGAGTTTTGGAAGTTGTACTTGGTTCTAGTACGGAAGTTCTAATGGTATTATATGGATTATTTAGCCTTTTGTTCATATCCACTATTTTTAGTTTGAGCTCGGCGTTTGGCCTTTTATTATTATCTATCTGTGTCGATTCAAACCTGTTACATTCTATCATTATGGATCTGGTATTAGAAATTAATTTGAGATTACAATGGTTTAAGGTTATTTATGTGTTTTACTTTAGCTTTTTTTGTTTGTATCCACCAGTCCTATGTGTGTTCGGAGATTTAATTGGCATCTTGTTTGCCTTCTGGGATTATGGGGGCTCAATTAAATTAGAGTTTGTCCTATGATTTTATTATTGAGTTTTATATATATTTTTATGTGTGTATGTGTCTTTATGTATATATGTATGCTCTTTATCGAATTTTCCTAACATAGCTCAATATTTACATTTCTATCCCTTTTATTGTTGACTTAGGTTACACTCTCGCACTTTTTATTTATGCTTTTATTATATTTGAGCTTAGTTTGATTATGATGCCTATTGAGTACCCATTGTAGAACTCATATTACACTTCTTTATCTTTTCTCTAATGTAGATCTGAGTTCAAGCCATCGACGTTGGCGTTATCCCTAGTCCATGTTGCTGATCTAAAGACATGATGAGCATTCTAGAGTTTAGAGTTGATCCTCCTCCATCTACTTTAGTTACATTCTTTTGTATCTCTAAGACTACTTTGTACATATGTATATTTTAGATATTTCCTAGTACTCTTCATTTTGTTCTTAGTGGATTGTAGTACCGACCTTACCAGGTCTTGAGAGGGATTATTTTGTATATTTTATCCTCTTCCCTCTTTTGTATAATATATTATGCAAGAATATCATTTCTGTTTTTGCCTATTTTATTATTCTTGTTAATTTTGTTCTTGTTTTCCTTTACCTTTTGTCTGTTAACCCATTACTTACCATTTGGGCCATATCTTGGCTTACCCACTGGTTGGTTAAAATGTTCCATCATAACTTGATAAATTAGGTCGTGACATAATATTGGGTTCCTATTATATCTATTGTTTGGGTGGCACCATTTGAGGCCATGTATAGGTGAAGATGTCAGTCTTCTATAGGTTGGCATGATGTTAGTGAAGCTAAATTATTGATTCCAAATATTTTCACCAATCCATGGATAAGGTAAATGTTATTAGGGAGTGATTAAAGACTGCCTAGAGTCGCCAAAAGTCATATTCCAATGTAAGGCAAAGAGAAATAGAGTTTGATGAGAATAATTGTGTGTTCTTGAACGTTTCTCCTATGAAGGGTGTTATAGGGTTTGAAAAGAAAGGTAGGCTTAGTACTCGGTACATTAGTCCATATCAAATCTTTAGAAGGAAGATCAAAGTTGCATATGTTAGATTTGCCTACAGACTTAACTTTCATTCACCCAGTGTTTCATGTTTCCATGTTCAAGAAATGTGTGGGCTATCTTTCGCTAATAGTCTATGTTGAGAACATTGGTGGGAAATATTATTTGACTTTTGGGGAGGTCCTAATAAAGATTTTAGATCACTAAGTTCGTAAGTTGAGAACAAAGAGGTTGCTCTGGTAATGGTATTATGGAGGAGTGAAAGGTTGAAAAAGTTACATGGGAAGCCAAAAAGACATGAAATCAAGATACCAACATTTGTTTGCTCCTCTTAAAGGTAATTTTGAAGTTTAAATTCCCATCTTTATCAATGCCTTATTCTCTCATTCTTGTATTATGTATATAGAAATAAGGTTCCTTAGAACTCATCCCTTAGTTCATATTTGTGTGAACCCATAGCATTACATGATTCATTCTTACGTAGTTAGCTAAGTGTTGTCATGAAGCCTCTCTTGATGTATGTAAGTTATGAGTGAAGTCATGATGCTAACTTTTAGCCTTTAGTCATGCATATAAATTTGAATGAGACCTTAGCCATTATTTGAAGATGAATGTCCCAAATGGAAATATTGTAAAACCCTGGGACTTTTCTATTGTTAAAACATTAAACTTATGCCCCTTACAACTCAAAGATAAACTTGTTTAATCTTATTATTGGTTGGAAAACATTTGAAATAAGTTGGTATACTTACATAAAAAGTTTTGTATGTGATATATGGCATGTGTACTGCATCAGAGAACCCTCTTAGGGGCCTGCATTATACACTACATTGGAAGAGCTCTCAAATAAGACTCTATTATAGGCTATGCTTCATGTTAGTAGGTGAGGCATGATGGGGGTACAATGCACCCCCACCCCACTTCAATAAATATTTCATCCAACTCCATCTTGTTAAGGTATTTTTGGTCTTTAATATTTTTAGAAATCATCCCTTGTGAACTAAGAACTCTTCAAAATAGTGATTTACCGAAATTATATATGTTAAACACTCTTTTTTCTCTCCCAAAACCCTAAACATCCCTCTCCGAAAAAACAGCAAGAAATCAATGTCTAAGTCTACTTCTAAAGGTTATCTTCTTAAATTTATTCCCCAGGGTATGTAAACTACCCTAAATTTATAGAGTTTCAAAAATCATAATTTGGTCAAATTCCTTAATTCATTTAAGGGTCGATTTTAGATTCATTTGAGCTTGAAGATTACTCATCCTTGAGGGTAAATGATCTTTCAGCCTAGGTGGACACTTTGGCAAATTTAAAGTTGGGATTCTGCAAGTAGACACCACATAGGGTTTTTGATCCGATGTTTGACATGAAGCATTTATATGAAATATGGATATCATTTTTATCATATTAATGTGTAGATAGTTGTTTTTATTGAATATCATCAAGCAGATGCTTCTTATAAATAAAAATCTCTAATTTAGTGGACTTTACAGTCGGGCATTTGTCGGATTCTACGTAGGCTAGACTTACTTTCTTTGTAGATTAAGATTCATTATGATATTAGTATAATATTTTTCTATTTTTTTAAGTTGGGAAAGACAACTTGGGTGCATAGTTAGTGAAATTTAGAATATCTAGTTGGTTAGTATGTCATATTTAGGCTGATTTGGCCTATTCATCTGTTCCATAGATTGAATTGTGGCCTTAGGACTTGGTTAGGATTAGTTGACACCTTGCAGTGGTTCTTTGAGATTTTGGTGATATTTTTGGGTAGAAATTGGTCTTATCACATACTTTTGGGGGTAAAAGTGGGCCCTATTGGCCCTCTAAAGGACAATGTTATAATATAACACCCTAGGTTCTAGCCCTTGGAATTTCCTATATTTTGGACTCATTGTCCTTATAACAACTCACAATACAAGTAGTATGGTGTGGGTACAGGTCAAGGGACCCTAGTCGTTAGGACACTAGTGAAGGGTGGTTGGGTTTCTATTTTGGTTACATTTTGGTAGGTACAGGTCATTAGGGACGGTGGCAATTCATTTGGGTCAGTCCCTTAATCAAATTAGTAACTTAGTAACTTTACTAGGTTCTGAGTATGAGTGGCTCACTAAGAGCCGTGAGGATAGGCTACAAGAGGTAAGCTTGAATCGTGTGTTAGCCACTGTCCAATCCATTTGGTATCTATCATTGTTATAATTGGAGCATCCAGTCATATAGTCTGGTCATGATTTGGTGCAAGGGAGACGTATGGTGGATAATTTTTGGTGTCTAATGTATGATTTCCATAATATTATTATGGCTTTGAACTAATTGTTGGGGGTTTTAGATGTTCATGGTTGAATAATGTTTCTTATGGTTTAATGATGTTTCTTTCATGATTTTAATATAATTTTGATATTGTGGAATGTATGGTTATGGTAAATGGAATTAGGGTACTTTAAATTCCCATAAATTACTTGGTTATGGTTTTGAAATATATGTGGCCTCAACCTATTTGTTAAAATACCAATAAGAATGGTTTTGTCACATTATTTGACTACTCCTGAAATCTTTGCATTGCATAAGAGGTAATGGAACTTAATTTGGTTTGGTTGATTTTAAAGGGTTTGGAAAGGCCTTGATAGCCAAGGTTTTGTTTTAATTGGAAACTTGGGAGTCAACTTGGTTTAATGGTTTTGGTATGGCATGAAAGGATAAACTTGCAAGCGCTAATTTTAGTATGATGGTACCAATGGTTATGCCTAAGCAAAAGACTCCTTGGAACAGGGTTTAGTTATGTGTAAAAAGGTTTAATTGGGCTTAAAGAAGGTTGAATAGAAAAGCTGTAGAAGTTGGGAGTCCCGAGGGACTGCTATTGGAAGCTCATATTTATCGATGTGAGGGTAGTCTTAGTTACCATGTGCATTATGTCACACTTTATATTTTGGGGGATGTACTAGTCATCTCTGGTTTTTTTCTCCAGTCGTGTAGCTAACATGCACTAGGGCCTTTTCAGCAGGGGGACCTAAACTCATATAGTTGTGGGTGGCTATAGGATGGCTAAGCTATACAACCCAGGTTAAGGTTATAAATGCATGCTGAACTCAGTTCCCTTTCTTGGTATGATATATATATATATATAATTACATATGGTTATTTACTTTAGTTTTGAATTACTACATTATTTTATTGTATTCTTGAGTGTATGCTAGGGTTCACACTTCTAACCATCATTGGGCATTGTATCCCCATGCAATGCAGGAACCAGCCATACTACCATTCCTCTTGCTCAGTGACTTGGATTCAGGGGCATCTTTGAGTTCAACTGAAGTGGTAAGCTTCCATACTCTGAAAGGCTCCATTTTATACTATGGGCTTCTTTTATTTTTGTTATTTCTTTGGTTTGGTTTTGTCTGTGGTTGGGGGCATGTCCCGACTAGATGTTATTGGTTCTGGATAGAGGTTTTGTAAGACAACTTTGGGCATGGGTGGTGGGTATTGGTGTTAGCCTTGGTATTAGTATTGGCATTGGGGTTAGCACTGGTTATATATTTGATTGAGATTGTTGGATTATGATTGCAGACTTTATTTAATTTCTTTAAATTATAACTTGTTTCATCTTGTTATATATTTGAAATTCATTCGACATAGGGTGCAGGATGGTTATGGTTGGGAATTGGGGTAGTGTCCAATCTTAGTTGGACTTGAGATGCTTGACATGACTAAACCCCAGTTTGGGTCATGTGATATCGATATTAGAGCCCTAGATTTATGGTTAATTGGGAGTCCGATAAAGTCATATCGAGTAAAGTCTCTTTTAAGGGTGTGTATTGCGCCACACTCATAAGGGAAAGGCTATGAGGAATTTAGGAATGTTTCTCTTTCGTTTGTTTTGTTTTCAAGATGTAGAGTCTAAGGTCCTGATATCTTCTCTAATCTCTGTTTGTTCACTTTTTATATCATGTCTTCTCAATGATCTGAAGCATACAAAAACTCATCTTTCCTACCTGAGGACAATGTTGATGGGACCCATCCTACTTATAGGGTCTATACCCAATCTAAGGGTCCAGTTCCTGACTGTCCTTTTGGAGTTCCACCGGTTCCCTCTAGCCTTTCTCAAACTCCTCAGGTTGATATGACAAATTTTGAGTTTTGCCAGTCTAGTCATATATTAGTTCAGTTGGTAGCTTCTCAGGCTAAGCATGGTATTTCTGTTACTCCATCTTCTGATCCCACAAGGATTGGCCAATTCATGAGGTTGAACCCTCCTATGTTCACTGGTGATAGGGTTGAGGAGGATCCTCAAGATTTTATGGATGAGATGAAAAATATTTTCTATGTTATGCAACCTACTTACATGAAGGGTATGGGATTTGTTGTGTATCAACTGAAAGATGTAACCTACTAATGGTATGAGGAATAGGAGCAGTCAAGAGGTGACGATGCTTTCTCTAGTGCTTTTCTAGACCGTTTCTTTCCTCAGGAGGTAACAGTAGCAAAGGCAGAAGAGCTTGTTAACCTGAAGCAAGGCAAGATGTCAGTCAAGGAATATGCCTTAAAGTTTCACCAATTATTTTGATATTCTCCAAAGTTAGTTTCTAGCATGAGGGATAGAATGAGAAAGTTTGGGCTATCTCAAGACTTGATTTTGGTGAGTAAGGATGCCTTGTTGAACAAGGACATAGACAACTCCAGACTAGTTGTGTATATGCAGTGGGTCGAGGAAGAGAATAATAAGCAGATAGATATTGGGGAGAGATAGAGCAAGAATTTCAAATATTTTTAGTAGGGTGATGGCTAACAATAGAATGGCAGGAATGGTAGGAAGTGGCCCATGAAGAAGTGGGCGATTTTAGGTCTTACTCGATGGCTAGTGCTTCCTACCTAAATTCATTGGGTGATCGGCTTTTTTAGAGTGACGACAATTATAGGGCACAAGATGTCCAATCTTAGGCTAGTAGGACCCAATCAGCTCCATCATTTCCACCCTGCAAATTTTATGCCCAGTTGCATCGGGGTTACTTTAATGAGGGAAAGGACAAGTGCTTCAACTATGTCATCAAGGCCACATATTTAGAAACTGTCCTATTGGTAAGGTTGCCTCTAGGGAAAATAAGGCTCTTGTTGCCACTTCATCAACTCTGACACCAAAGGGTGCACCATTTAGTTCTGACACTGGTCAGAACCATGTGTATCGGTTACCAATAGTTGAATAAGGTGACAGTAAATTTAAATTGGTAGAACAATATAAAGTGGGATGCGGATAGTTTTGTAGCTAAGTTCATGGTGTTTCAATAAGTAAAAGTTGAGCACATAAGGCCCGGAGGGTTGTACCAAGAAATTGAGTTATTTGTTTGGAAATAGGAGGTGATCAATATGAATTTCATCACCTATCTTCCTCGATCTCGGAATCAGTTTGATTTGGTTTAGATCATCATGGATGGAATGACAAAGTCCGCTCACTTTTTTCCAGTGTGGATGAATTTCTCAACTGAGGATTACACAACGTTGTATCTCTAGGAGATTATGAAGTTACATGGGGCACCTATTTCTATCTTCTTGAATCATGGTACACAGTATTCATTGCACTTTGTAAAATCATTTTAGAAAGGTTTGGGGACCAAGGTTAGTCTTAGTACTACTTTCCACCTACAGTCAGATGAGCAAATAGAAATGACTATTTAGATATTGGAAGATATGCTCTATGCTTGCATGATTAACTATGGAGGTAGTTGGATTGGGCATTTTGCTTGTACAGGGTTTCTATATAATAATAGCTACCACTCTAGCATTGGAATGGCTCTATTTAAGCCCTTGTGTGGTAGGAGGTACAGGTCTCCTATTAGGTGGTTTGAGGTTGGTGAGGTAGAGATGTTTGGCCAAATTTAATTCAGAAATCCATAGAGAAGGAGAAAGAGATTTAGGATAGGCTTAGAGCCACCCAATCTCAAAAAAAAGTCCTATACAAATGTGAGGCATGGGGAGTTAGAGTTTGAGATTGGAGATAGGGTGCTCTTGAAGGTGTATCCCATAAAGGGAGTAATACAGTTTGGGAAACAAAGGAAGCTTAGTCCCCACTATGTTGGTCCGTACATGGTTTTGAGAAGAGTTGGCAATATTGCATATGAGTTGGAGTTGCTTTCTAGTTTGAGGTTTATACACCAAGTGTTCCATGTTTCCATATTGAGGAAGTGTGTGGGTGATTCAACGAAAATTATACCTATCAAGGATATTGGTACTTTCTTATGAGGAGGTCCTTATTGAAATATTTGATTGGCAAGTTTGTCAATTGCGGACCAAGCATGTAGTTTTGGTAAAAGATATATGGAAGAACCACAAGGTGAAGGAAGCTACATATGAAGCTGAAAAGGATATGAAGTCCAACTATCCATTTATGTTTTCTCGTCTAGAAATTCATGTGTAAAGTATGTGTTGATCTTACCATCTTTATTTTCTGACTTTGTTAAGGGAAAGATTTATTTCTTTGGTATCTTGGCTTTTCTAACTTAGTTAAACGTAAGAATAGAGGCATATTAGGTCCAAATCATGCTTGTACTTCCTTGTTCCAATGGGGGAGAATTGAAATACCTAGGCTCTATCCCTTGGAAAATTTCAAAGTTTTAGACTCATTGTCCTTGTAACGACTCACCATATATGTTGTATGGTGTGAGTACAGGTCAGGGGACCCTAGTTCTTAGGGGACCAGTAAAGGGTGGTTGGGTTTGTATTATAATTATGGTTTGGTGGGAATGGGTCATTAGGGGTGGTGAAGATTTATTTGGAATGGTCCCTTAATCAAATCAGTAACTTAGTAACTTGACTTGGCTCAAAGTACGAGTGGCTCACTAAGAGTCGTGAGGATAGGGTACGAGTGGTAAGCTTGAATCGTGTGTTGTCCAGTGTTTAATCCCTTTGTTTTTTGTCTTTGGTACAATTAGACCGTACCAATCATATGGTCTGGTCACGAGTCGGGGAAAGGGATTTGTATGGTGGACAGTGTGTAATGTCCAACCTTCTATTATGGCGACGACTGGATGGTACCAGTCATATGTTGTGGTGATGAGTTGGAAGGTCAACTTGTAACCACTTGCGGTAATTTTACAGTTTTAAGTTGGGGGCATTTTGTACATTTCCCCTTTGTAACTCCCTTTTATGCCAGAAAATAAAACACTTTTAAGGGCTTCATTAACCTATTATTCTCAATCAAACACTCTTAAAATCTCTCTCAAACTCTCTCTCAATCAAAAGGCTAGAGTATCTTCAAGATAATCAAGTAAGGCTTTCAAGGGTGATTTCTCTTCATCTTCTTTGGTGTCTAAGGTATGTTACTACTCCCTCATTGTTATTTTACAAAGATCATGTGTTTTAATGTATGATTTCCATGATATTGTTATGGTTTTGAACTAATGGATAGGGGTTTTGGATGTTCATGGTTGAAAATTTTTTCTCAAGGTTTAATGATGTTTCTTTCATGCTTTTAATATGATTTTGACATTGTGAAATATATGGTTAGGGTAAATAAATTTAAGGGTACTTTGGATTCCCCCTAATTACTTAGTTATGGTTTTGAAACATATGTTCCCTCAACCTGTTTGTTAAAATGCCAATAAGAATGGTTCTATCACATTATTTGACTACTTTTGAAATCTATGCTTTGCATAAGAGGTAATGGAACTTAAATTTGTTTGGTTGCTTTTAAATGGTTTGGTATGGCATGAAAGGATACACTTGCAAGCTCTAATTTTGGTATGACAATACCAATGGTTAATGCCTAAACAAAAAACTCCTTGGTACATGGTTTGGTTATATGTAAAAAGTTTTAATTAGGCTTAAAGGGGGTTGAGTAGAAAAGCCGTAGAAGGTCGGGGCCCAGGGGGATCGCCATTGGAAACTAGATTTGCCGATGTGAGGGTGGCCGCATACATTATGTCACATTTTATATTTTGCGGGATATACTAGTCATCCCAGGTTTTTTTTTCTGGTCATGAGGTTAACACGCATTGGGGCCTTTTCACTAAAGGGAGCTGAACCCATATAGCTCGTGGGTAGTTTTAGGACAGCCAAGCTACACAACTCAGGTTAAGGTTTTAAATACATACTAAACCAGGTTCCCTTTCCCAGCATGATATATATATATATATATAAGTATGTGTGTGTCTATGTGATTGCATATGGTTATTTACTTTAGTTTTGAATTATTTTCATTATTTTATCTTATCCCTGAGTACATGATATCGTTTACTCTGCTAACCATCTTCGGGCACTGTATCCCTATGCGATGCAGGAACTTGCCATACTGCCATTCCTTCTGCTTAGTGACTTGGATTCGGGGACAGCTTTGAGTCAGACTAAAGTGGTGAGGTTTCATACTCCGAAAAGCTCTATTTCATGCTATGGTCTTCTTTTATTTTTGTTATATCTTTGGTTTAGTTTTGGCTATGGCCGGGGGCATGTCGCGACCGAATATTAGTAGTTCTAGATAGAGTCTTTATTAGACAACTTTGGGCATAGGTGGTGTTGGTATTAGTGTCATCCTTGTTATTGGATTATGATTATATACTTTATTTAATGTCTTTTAATTATTCTTGTTTCATGTTTTTATATGTTCAGAATTTATTCGATATAGGGTGCAGAACGGTTATGGTTAGGAATTAGGGGTGTTCTCCAATCCTAGTTCGACTTGAGATGCCCGAAACGACTAGCACCTGTCTTGGGTCGTGTCAGATAATTATCTCCTTGTAGACCTAGGAGGCCTCTTTCTTCATCCTATTTATTTATGTTCTAGATCCATATTATGATTTAGATTACTTTTTGACTCTTGACTATGCTTGTGCCTTGGTTTTAGTTTAAAGACCAATTCGAGTCTTCCAATAACTACTTTGTTATGGCACTATATTTTTGGTTTGGGCTTGGAATTTATCATATTACTTTTAATTCAAGAATATCACAAATGGTTCACTTATCATGTTGAGGAATATGTTCGATTCTGGTGCTAAGGGTATGGGAGGATTCATTGTGGTTTCAATTTCTGGATACATTATGGTTATCATTGTCGGTGCTTCTCTCTTAATTGTGTCCATCAGGCTTATGGGGGCTCGATTGGATTAATTTTCTCTTGCTAGTGTCATTTGGGATAATGACAGCATATTTAGGCTAGAGTTTGTTGTTTTCTCTTTGATATTATTTACTCATCTATTTATTCTCAGTCATTCGGTGTGTTATTCTAGGTTTGCCCTTTTATCCTGACCTTAGTTTACTTTCTCACATTCTAATATTATTTTATTATGATTTAGTTCAGTCGGCCGATGATACTTACTAAGAACCCATTAATTTTGCACTTACTGCACTTCTATATCTTTTTTATGCATATTTGAGTACTAGATATCATCATTAACGTCTCTTCTAGCACTTGTCAAGGTTTAGAGATAGGGGTGAGATTTTGGAGATGGATCTGATTATGTCACCCTCTACTATTTTGGATAGTCTTTCCATTTGAGACTACTTGTACATTGATACTTCTAGTACTCATCTTCTTTTTCTTAGAGGCTTTTGTCCCAACCTTACTAGATCATTGAACGTTTTTTTACTTTTTCTCTATTATTTAATTTATCATATTTTTGTTTCTTATTTGGAACATATGCTATATGCCTTATTTTGGTATTCTTTATAGCATCCACCATTTATCTTATTACTTGTAATTCCAAGCTTCGGTTTGTATTACCTATGGGTAAGTTGAAATGGGAACCATCATGATTTAGGAAATTAAGTCATGAAAAATTAGCATTTGATACAGATTCACAAGTATTGTTGGTAAAAGAGCAAGTGTCTAGTAGAGTCCTACAGATCAGAACTATGACGTTCATTTCTTATCGTTGGGAGGCTATAGGACATTCTTAGGAAATCTTCACTTTCTTTATTCGTTTTATGCTATAGGACTATGTTGGTTTGTAAAATTCAATTTATTTCACTCTTTTGCAGTTGGACAAGACACAAGTTATGGCTACTAGGGATGGGGACCTCGAGTCTACGACTAAGCCTCCTACTAGAGGTTGTGGATGAAAATGCCAAAGGCAAGCAAGAGCTACAGCCTCAACTACATTTCTAGATAGGGAACCTTCATAAGATCCTATTCTTGATTTCACACCAAATATTCCACCACCCTAGCTAATGGTAAGGCAGGGGCATCCAAGGCTCAACTGAGGTTTATTTCTTCATCACTACTTAGGGATAGTTTAGTTTATTTGCTTGGATTAGTTGGTGGTGCTCACTTTGCAAATCAGAGTGGTACAAATGCAGGGGCATAATCTATAAATGTGGCCTATAGAGTTGAAATCCCTCCAACATTAGTAGATGCTCAACCAGTAGTCGCCTAGCCTACTGTGTCTGTTAAGGGGCAAAAAATATTCGGATGATTTCTGAAATTGACTATACCTAGGTTTTATGGGGCACCGAGCAAGGATGCATTCGAGTTATTGACTGCTTATGAGGATAGGATTTATAATTTAGGCCTACTCAAGTCTCATATAGTACACTACTCATATATCCTCTCTTGATCCTGATGGTGTCTTGAGGATTAGTAGCTGAGTTTGTAAGCCAAGAGTGGATGATTGGATTAGATTGAATTTGGATGAGGCTCACTGATCCAAGTATTCTATCCATCTATGAGTGATGAAAATGTATCATAATTTGAGATTGCATTATTGGTGGGGTGGTATGAGGTACGATGTAGCATATTTTGTAGCTCATTCCCTGTGTTGCCAATAGGCGAAGGCCAAGCATTTGAGACCTGGTAGTTTACTTTAGAGGTTATCCTTTCTTGAGTGGAAATGAGAATGGATCACTATGGACTTTATGACTAGGTTTCCTTATACTTCTCGTGGTTTTGATAGTACTTGGGTCATCATGGACTAATTTACAAAATCTGCTTATTTTTATCTGATTTAGGTTTCATTTAAAGCTAATAGGTTGGACCGTATATGTATTTGTGAGATAGTTTATCTTTATGGTATGCAAGTGTCTATCATCTCGGATTGAGGTTCAGCATTTATATCTCAATTTTTGAAGACTTTTTAGGAGGAGTTGGGTACTCGAGCTGATTAGTACAGCACTTCACCCTTAAACTGATGATCAGTCAGAGCAGACTATTTAGACTTTAGAGGCTATGCTCCGTGCTTATGTGATAGACTTTGGCGGTCAGTGGGAGCAGCATCTAGCTTTGGCAGAGTTTGCGTAAAATAATATCTACCATTCCAGTATTGAGATGGCTCTTTTCGAGGCTATATATGGTAGGTGTTTTCTTTCTCCAGTTGGATGGTTCTATTTTTGAGAGATTAGACATCGAGGTATGGACTTTCTCTATGAGTCTTTGGATAGAGTTTTAGTTATTCGAGATATACTTTGAATGGCTCAGAATAGGCAGAAGTGTTATTCGGATCGTACACTTTATGCCTTGAGATTCAGTATTAGTAATTATGTCTTCTATCATGTGTTGTCCATGATGGCATGATATGGTTTGAAAAGAGCAGCAAGCTTAGCCCTAGATATATTGGACCTTTTGAGATCCTTTGGACTATTGGGGATGTGCCTTACGAGTTAGAATTACCTCTAAATTTATCAGTTGTTCGTCTAATTTTTCATGTTTCTATGTCTTGGTGTTACACTCATTACAAGTATCATGTCATTTGTTGGGATTCAGTCCAATTAGATACGGTTGCCTTTTTTGAGAAGCTTGTCTCCATTCTATCCAAGGATGTTAGATGGTTGCATTTTAGAGTTATTCTTATGGTTTAGGTCCAATAGAGGCATCGACCTATAGATGAGTCAAATTGGGAGGTTGAACCTAATTTTCATAGCAGTTATCCCCAGCTTTTTGCTGATTCGGGTAATTTTATTGCCCTTAGTTTGAGGATGAACAAGATCTTAGTGGTGGGTGATGTAATGACCAAATTTTTGATGATTTCAATGAAATATCTATTTTTATATGAATTGACCATTTTACCCCCTCCCCATGGTTACATTATGGTATTTTTGGGTATGAGAATGTTTGGCATGGTTCCCAATGCATTTCGATGTAATTTATGCAAAATTGTAATTTTGGTGGTCTTAAAGGCTTACTAGTTGACTTCGATCAACATCTATTGATCTATGCATCGGTTGGAAAAATAGGTTGCTCCAATAAATCCAGACCGTTGATTTTAAGTTGGTAACATAGTTGGTGTGGTTTTACGACTTTTATATCTCGTTTTGACCCTCTATTCAAAAAGTTGTAAAAATAGGTATTGGGGGTCAATTCTATTAAAACAATATATTTTTCAAAATTATTATATAGTCATTGAGTTCGGAGCATCGAATTTTATAGGTTACCATAGTTTTTTGCATTATCGGGATTTAGGATGATTCTCGTGGGGTCTACGAAGTCTTAGAATTTTCCAAGTCTCCATAGCTGGTGCAGCTGCTAAAGCGCCACTTTGGCCTCTTTAGTGGGCGGCGAGCAGCTAGGAAAGACTGTTCTAGTGACCTCATCTACTTTAGACGAGTGCCCTAAATCAACCTTTGTCTGCTTTAATGAACCAGCACTCCAAGCGGGTACCGCTAAGGCGGTACTTAACCGCTTTAGCGGTGACTGCTAAAGGTACCACTTCACCGCTTTAGCAGCACCTATCACCTAGGTAAATAAATAATCCTTCTCTTTGTTTTCATTATTATTTTTGAGATTTGGAGCTTGAGGATCGATTTTTTGGGTATTTACTTCTATTCTTTAAGCTTGAGTAAGCTTCAAACTTCTACTTCAACTATGTTTCTTCTATTCAATCATTTAAATCTTGTTTAAACTCAGAATTAAAGGCGAAATTTGGGGATTTTGGCCCCAAAGGACAAAATTAGCATTTCTTCCTTTCAAACCATAATTTCACCCCGTTTTTGCTTGAAATTTTTCCTATAATCTTGGAAAACATATTTTTGGACAAAAATTGTAGTTTTACCTCTTTTTTTGAAAACATATTTTGGGGGTCCGTTTAGACCCTAACTCAAAAGTGGGATATATGGATATCGTTCGCTTTCTTTTGATTCATAGAGTTTATTTTTGTGTGTTTTAGCTGATTTTTATATCCGTGCATGAGGTGAAAGCTCGGTAATAAAGGCTTATTTGTTTCAACTTCAGCATTTAATGTCGGTTATGGCTTAACTTTCTTTTGACATGTTTGGATAGTAAATAATAATGTAAAAGCATGTTATAGGTATGGATTTGTATCATGAAAAATGTGTTTAGGTGATTCATATGCCCATGTTGGAGCCTATATGGATAATATTTGATGGTTTTGAGACATTATTTGCTATGTACGATCGTATAGGGTCTTATATGATTTCGTTGGCTTAATATTGATATATGTATGATTGGTTGTACATTTTCTGGTGGACAAAGCCTATATTTTAGAATTTATGTGGTATCAAAGACTTTTTCCTTGAATATTTCTCTTGATGGTTTATGGATTAAATTGAATCATATATGGTTAGTTGACTTGAGCGAATTTTGGCTTACATGGTTGATATATTGGAAGGTTATTGGAAACTCTCATTTTGGTTGGTTGTGAGCATTACATCCTCATATCAGAATCATTCATGAAACATTGGTACCATTGTGGAATTACTAGAAATACTTGCTTTTTTAGACAAAAAATGTGACACCTTTAAAAGCCCTCTACCGATGTATATACCGGAGAGGAGTTATGGATATTGATAATGGATATTGGTTGTATATTAGTTGAAGAACCCCCCATGGGTATTACTTGGGAGAAAAAATTAATAGGTACCAGTTGACAAACCTCTCGTAGGTCTTATTTGGAAGCACATCTATGTAAGTGTATACGGAGGTTGTCTGACGGCCTTGTGCATAACCATCATCATCATATTTATTTCACCCTATATATATATAGAATGTACTTATTTTGTGTTGTATTTCTGTTCTTGATGTGATATCTGTCTATTTGTATTCCTTTTCCGTACGTGTACCTGTTATATGTGTATATCTGTGTTTTCTTTTTGTACCTTTATTTTTTATATGTGTATACAGTAGAACTGTTAGTGGAAATGGTATGGTCTACCATTTGGGAAATTTTCTGATTGCAGGTGACATGCCTATAGTTTGTCTTTATTTACTTTATTTTCTACTTTATTCAGTCGGCGTATGATATCTATTAAGTACAAGTGGACCGTACTCATTCGTACTTTGCCCTTTTGGTTTAGATCCAGGTATGAGTGCATCGCAATGATAGCTGATTCAGGAGGCATTTCGAGTCTATTTGAGGTTGCGATTGATATATACATCCAAATTTGGTCATTACCTTTTCTTATGTAGACTATGTCTTATTGTATTAAGAGATAAAGTTTGTTCTTTTTTGTATATCCTATGTATATTTGGATTATGAGTTGTATTAGTGGTTCTTACACTGTAACACTAAGTTTAGGGATTTGGTGTGGTATCGTTTATTATATTTCTGCTATTATCATGTTTTTGTGGCTCGACTTTGCTCTAGAAGTCTTGTCTTGGATTTTGGTATTTATTTCCCTTGTTATATTAGTTTAGGTGATAGGCTTACTTTTCAAGGCTTTTCTCGACAAGTGACATAATGACCCTTGGTTTTTGGGTGATGACATTTAGACAACTTTTCAACTCTTGACCAGACTTGTACCTTGGATTTATGTTAAAGACCAGTCCAAGTCGGCAATGGTTACTCCATTATGGCTCTATTTTTCCAGTTTAAGTCAGCCATAATAACTCTTTCTATTAAGGATGAGGGGCTTACCGTATAGTGTGATGCTTTTGGTGTTGGTTTTGGTGGTGCTGGGATTTAGTAGGGTTGAGTTATTGCTTATGCATCGAGGCAACTGAAGGTGCATGAGATAAACTACCCCACTTATGATTTGGAGTTGTCCGCGGTAGTTTTTTGTGCTTAAGATTTAGAGACATTCATTGCCAGATCTATACCAATCACCATAGTCTTCGGCACCTTATGACTCGGAAAGAGCTTAATTTCTAACAGTGCAGATAGATGGAGCTGCTAAAGGACTATGACATCTCTATTTTATACCATCCAATCAAATTTGAATATGATAGCGGACAGCTTGATCCGGAAGGTGTTGAGTATGTGTAGCTTGGTTTCTATTTCAGCTTTTAAGCTATCATTGGCATGGGACATCCAGTCCTTAGTCAACTTGATGGTTTGACCTGATATCTCATACTCCAGGATGATCCTTACTAGTGTTGACTCTAAGCATACCTTATTTGAGTAGATTCAGAGTCGGCAGTTGAGGATAGTAGACATTGTGGCATCCATAATCAGGTTCTGAGGGGTGACTCAAGGAGGGATACTATGGATTCTAAGGGATTTTTGATATATGATGGTTACAAATATGTTACGAGGGTTGGAGACTTGATTTAGTTGATATTGTGAGAGGTTAATATGTATAGATATTTGAGACCACTACTGGTGGAGTGGCATAAAGAGAGATCTCATTGCCTATGTTGTTAGCAGGTAAAGGAAGAGAATCAGACACCTAGAGGGCTATTTCATAGATTTCCATTCCCGAGTAGAAGTGGGATCGGATCACATAGACTTTGTTAGTGGTTTTTCTCGCACCTCCCATGGTTCCGATGGCATTTGGGTCATTGTAGATTAATTGACCAAATCAGTACATTTCTTGCCTATTTAGATGTCCTTCATTGCCGAGAGGTTCGCCCATATCTACATTCAAGAGATAGTTTGCCAGCATGGTGTCACGACCCGAACCAAGGCCTGGACGTGATGGGTATCTCAAGACCACCATGGACCAGACACCGCACCCATTGCCTAACCTCATAAGCACAATGATAATAATAATGACAATGCAAAAGTCAACTCAAAATGGAATAAAGACATGAATAGATACTCTATGAAATCTAAGAGTAAATCAATATCCAACCAACCCACATCTGTCAACAAAAATCCTCTACCAATCAAATATCTACCTAAGTCAGGACATGCCCCCGACTTTAGACAAAAAGGAACCCAATGAGATAGTCTAATGCATATTAAACAAACTATGAAATGATGGGCCTTTCGGAGAATGGAAACTCACCACTTCAAGCAACTCAAAAGATGTTCTAATCCACCTAACGTTGCATAGGGGTAAAGAAGTGCCTCCGTACCCTAAATTATGAAACAATGTATCATCCTAGGATGGTTAGCGGGGTGAACGCTAGCATATAGCTCAGGAATAATGGGTAAGATAATTCCATGATCAAATCAATCAAAAATCATTCAAAATCATATGCACACATTCATCTATAAATATATATATATATATATATATATATGATATTGGGATAGGGAACAAGGTTTAGCATGAGATTTAAAATCATTAACCTGAACTGTGTAGCTTCAACCATCATAAAGGCACCCACGGGCTGTATAGGTTTGGTTTCTCCTATTAAAAGGGCCCCAGTGTGTATTGGATGCACGAACTGGAGATATCAAGGAAGACCAGGGAATGCCCTCGACCCCACATCAATCCAGGATACAAATGTATATAAAGTGTGACACATACACACGGTCATTAAGACCAACTCCCACGTCGACGTACGTGGGTTTCCAGTATCGGTCTCTCAGTACCTTCACCTTCATGGAGAGCTACACAAGCCTCTTTAAGACCAATTAATACATTTACACATTTCCATTCATTAAACAAAAAATCATCCATTAAGGTATATATCGTTGATATCGCTATACCAATTTCCCTTGCCAGCTAATATCATTATGCCATTCCAATTAGCTATCAAATTGGGAGAATGACACGACCCTCATAATTCACCAAATCAATGTAGGGGAATACCATGACCCATGTATTTTCAATTAAAAAGTTGAACATGACCACAAGTCCTTTCCAAAACCATTTGTATTCCATTTAGCCATTAATGCAATCCAATAGTTCCAAAAGTGGTTTCAATATGCATATATCCATATTTCAAAATCAATTCATAAAGTGGGTTGAATTTAATGCCAATTTCAAAGAAAAATCATCAATTTTAGGGAATGCCATGACACCCATTCAATTTTGCCATGACCATGCACCCAATTAGTTGAAAACTCATCAATTCAAAGCATGAATAATCCATAAAAACCATGGAAGAAGAAATTTAACCAATAACATCCAAAATCCCTCAACCCAATTTAGAAGCCAACAATTTTAAATTCATAAGGGTAACAATTAAAAACATGCTCTTAATAAAATAAGTTGTAATGAAGAGATACATTCTTTTTTTATGAAAGAAATTTGGATAAAAGCTTGAATTTTTAACTTTGAAGCTTGAATCCTAGATTAGAATTGATATGAACACTTGAACTCGTTTCCCATACCCTTGATGATGAAACTGGTGAGAAAACATTGAAAATAAACTTGAATTTGAATCCTTAGAAGGAGAATTTTTTTGAGAAGAACCCTTATAGGGTGTTCTTGAGAATTTAGAAGGAGAGGGATTGTGTATTTAGGGTTATGGGATATTGAAATCACGTTAGCATTAGTTATAGGATGATTTATAACATAAATGGATAGTTTTCCCTCAAAAAAATAAAGAAAAATATGGGTTTTAGCATCTCCGGAAATAGGGGTGTACCACGCCAAAATTGTGAAGCATACAGGGCGTGCAACGCCCTTATCGCGCACCCTCGCTAGTTCCTTACAAAAATGCTCATAACTTTTTGCTCGGGTATCGTATTAAGGAGAAATTGGTGGAATTGGAAAGAGGACTAAATTATCTTTAATTTGATGGGTCCTTATTTCCAAAGTTTAATATATTCCAGAAGTTATACAAATTCAAATTTGACCTTTGTAGGATTGAATATAGAGTTTTGTCAATAAGAAAAGTTCTTAACTTAACTTTGCTCTATGTATTTCCTATGAACAATTTTCACCTCGAAATCACTTTTCACAATAGGAAAATGATCATTACATCTATATTTACATAGAAATAATTGGTTTCGAGTTTATACACGTAGGAACAATGATTTGAATTCTAGCCCAAAAATATGGGGTGTTATATCATCTCCCCCTTGAAATCATTCATCCTCGAATGACACATAGGAACTTACTAAAGCTTTAGAAGTATGGAATAAAGTATGTAACTTCACATTAGAAATTCTCCCCTAACAAAACACATATAAAAATCAAGAAAAAAGGGTTTCATCGCATCACCAAGTAAATTATGTAAACACGAATCATGAGATAACGAGACTAAGTTCGTATAAGGGGTAAAAGACCCTCACCCCAAGTGAGAAAATAAAAATTGGATGAAATTAAAACACTGGCGTGGCTCACCAATATCATGGAGCTTAGCCTTTGTTCCACGCCAATATCGTGTTGGTTAGCCTCCGTGCCATGCCAATATCATGGAGTCTAACCTTCGTGACACGGTCTTATCATAGATGCTCACTACCTCAAAATCCAAAAAATAGCCCCAAACCCCTTCAAAAAATTCCAAACCTTTTCCAAGACATCCTTTTAACATCCCTAATGAGCATGAGTTATATGAAACATGATCATAACAATGTAAGGCGTGATTTTTTTCCAAGAATCCTCGACTTGATTAAGATTGAAACAAGACACAAAATAAGATTTAATGGGACCTAAGAATAGAAGCATTCTCTACCTCCAATGATACATCTAGTAGCCCTAAAATATGGCAATACTCCTCAACTATGAATTCAGCTATGAATACCACACTTCACCATTACAATTTCCCAACAAAACACACTACTATAAGAGCTTAAGTCTAACTATACATTGCTTCCATATTAAGGCCTAATTCGGAGTTAAAAGGTGCTAACTTAAGATTTAGGGCTCCATACCCTACATCCATCCAAGAATACTACTCTATATTAATACTATAATCAAACAACATCATGTATTAATCAATAAGCACTAGTCACATCGCCTAGCCTCATAAGCATAATGATAATAATAATGACAATACAAAAGTCATCTCAAATAGAATAAAGAGATGAATAGATACTCTATGAAAGCTAAGAGTAAATAAATATCCAACCAACCCACATTTATCTATAAAAAGCCTCTAACAACTGATATCAACCTAAGTCAAGATATGCCCCCGACTGTAGCCATAAAGGAACCCAATGAGATAGTCTAATGCATAAGAAAACAAATTGTGAAATAATGTGCCTTCCAGAGAATGGAAGCTCACCACTTCAAGTAACTCGACAAATGTACTAATATACCTAATCCTGCACAGGGGTAAAAAAAGTGTCTTCGAACCCTACATTATGAAATAATGTTGCGTCCTAGGACGTTAGCAGGGTGAGTCCTAGCATATAACTCATGAATAAATGGTAAAATAATGCCATGATCAATTCTGTCCAAAATCAGTCAAAACCATGTGTACATATTCATAAAAATATAGATATAATATGCCGGGATAGGGATCAAGGTTTCACATGATATTTAAAATCATTAATCTAGACTATGTAACTTCAACTATCATAAAGGCACCTACGGGCTATATGGGTCTAGATCTCCCCACCGAAAAGGCCCTAGTATGTGTTATCCACATGAACTGAAGGTATCAAGGAATACCAAGGAATTCCCTCTAAGATGTAAATGTAAATAAAGTGTGACACATGTACACGGTCATTAAGACTAACCCCCGTGCGGCAAACGTGGGTTTCTAGTATCGATCTCTTAGGACCTCAACCTTCATGGCGAGCTACACAACCCCCATTAAGCACAATTAAAACATTTACACATTTATATTCATTAAACCAACAATCATCCATTAAGACATATACTATTGCTATCGTTATACCAATTTTACTTGGAAGCTAATTTCACTATGCCATTAGAATTGGCTATCAACTTAGGGAAATGCCACGATCGTATAATTCATTAAATCAATATGGGGAATTCCATGACCCCCGTAGTTTCCATTTAAAATCTGAACAGGGCTACAAGGCCTTTCCAAAACTATTTGTATTCTATTTATCCATTAATTCAATGCAATAGTTAAAACATTGGTTTCGATATCCATATATCCATGTTTCAAAATCAATTCATAAAGTGGGTTGAGGTTAATGCCAACTTCAAACCAAAATCATCAATTTGGGGGAATGCCATGACCCTCATTCCAATTCACCATGATCATGCACCCAATTAGTTGAAAAACCATCAATTTAAAGCATGAATAATCCACAAAAACCATGGAAGAAGCAATTCAACCAATAATATCTAAAATCCCTTAACCTAATTCAAAACCAATAATTTTAAATTCACATGGGTAATAATTAAACACATGCTCTTAAGAAAATAAGTTTTAGGGAAGAGATACATGCCTATTTAATAGAAGAAATTCAGATAAAAGCTTGAATCCTTAACTTTGAATCTTGAATCCTAGCTTGGAATTAATATGAACACTTGAATTCAATTCTCATACGATTGATGATGAAATTGGGGAGAAAACATAAAGAAGAACTTGAATTTGAAGCTGTAGAAGTTGATTTTTTTAGAAGAAACCTTATGTGGTGTCTTGAGAATTTGGGAGGAGAGGGATTGTGCTTTTGGGTCTATGGGATGATGAAATCACGTTAGCATTAGTTATAGGATGATTTAGGACATAAATGACTAGTTTTCCCTCAAAATATTAAAGAGAAATATGGATTTTAGAGTCTCCGAAAATAGAGGCATGCAACGCCAAAATCATAGTGCACAAGGGGCGTGTCATGCCCTTATCACACACCCTCACTGGTACCTCACAAAAATACTCATAATTTTTTACTTGGGTATCGAATTAAGGATATATTAGTGGATTTAGAAAGAGGAATTCATTATCTTTAATTTTGTAGCCTTGATCTCAAAAACTCCATATATTATAGGCCTTGATCTTGACTGAGTGTTTCTTTGAGAGTCATTTTAATAGAGTCTGGGTGATCCAGGTTAGGCTGAGAGTAGCTTAGAGTTGAAATAAGTACTATACATATCATAGACTTCGTACCTTGAGATTAAGGATTAGAGATCGAGTGTTTCTTTAAGTATCACCCATGAAAGGTGTAGGTTCGAGAGGAAGGGTAAGCTCAGCCCTAGGTATATTGGTCCTTTTAAGATACTTTAAACAGTTCGAGAGGTAGTTTATGAGTCAGATTTGCCTCTAAATTTTTCCATTATTTATCTAGTATTTCATGTTTTAAGGTTGTGGCATTATATGTCTGATGAGTCACATGTGCTTTGGTGGGACTCAGTTCAGTTGGATGAGAGGTTGACCTTCGTAGAGGAGTCAATTCTCATATTACCTAGGGATGTAAGGTTGTTGCTGTCTAGGGAGATTTTAGTAATTAAGGTTTATTGGAGGCACCGCCCAATAGAGGAGGATACTTGGGAGATTGAGAGCACAATATATGTCTTATATCCCTAAATGGTCGATCCTACAGGTACGCCATAATCCTTTACATTCATAGATAAAATTCCTTTTAGTAGTGGATATTATAACAACCTCGTAAGCCAATTCTGACATATTAATTTTAGGCTAGGTGAATATTTGGTTTGTCTCACATGTTTTCAGGATCGTTTTGGTCTATTAGGTGGATTTTGGTTAAAATAGCCATTGGTTAAGGAACCTATGTTTCATCAAAACAACCTCATATATAAAATTTGATGGCACCATTGAGTATGGAATATTGAATTCGATAGGGTAGCATATTTCATTTACATTTACGAGATTCTCAATGAATTCTGAGGATGCATTGGAAACTTTGCAAAAATTGAGTTTCAGCTGGTGCATGGACTCAGTTGTTGTAGCCGTTTATGTGAACACCTAATCACTTTAGCAGACATTGTTTAAGTGACATATGGTCTGCTTTAGTGAAGTTTATCCTAGGGCAAGGATCGCTTAAGCGATCATATGTCGCTTAAGCAGTGATTACTTAAGCAGTGAAATTGACGCTTAAGCTGTAACCGCAGCGCATTTATTCTATTCTTTACCCTTTTTCCCTTATTTTTTCCAAGACCCAAGATCATTAAAGCCTAATATATTTAGAAAGAGAGATTAGGCAATCGTTGAAGAGTCTAGGCGAGTTGGAGAGTGCAGGGAACTATTTTCTCATCTTAGTTTTTGTAAGTTTCCATCAAATTCCTTGATTAATTCTCAAATTTGACCTTAAATATCTAGCTCCTTCATGGGTCAATTTTAAATTTATTTGATCTTGAAAATTACTCATTCTTGAGGATAAAATAATCCTTGAGCCTATTGGGACGTTTTGACGATTTTAAAGTTGTGATTTTGTAAGTGGGCCCCACATTAGATTTTTTACCCAATGTTAGAACCAAAGCATTTATATTCAATATGTGTATCATTATTCTCATATTAATATATAGATCCTTATTTTGATTGCATGGCATCATGCGGGGGCTTCTCAAAAGGGAAAATCTCTAATTTAGAGGATTTTACCGGGCATTCATCGACGTTCGAGTAGGCTAGGCTTACTTTCCTTGTAGATTGAGATTTATTATGATATTAGTACGATATTTTGCTAATTTATGGTTGTAAATTATGACTTGGGTGAATATGTAGTGGAATTTAGAATATTTAGCCGGTTAGTGAGTCATATTTAGGTGGACTTGGCCTATTCATCCATTCATTGAATTAAGTTGTGACGATAGGAATTGGTTAGGCTTATTTGATACCTTTAAGACCTTAGTCTAGTTTTGGGATAGAAATTGGCCTTATTATGAACTTTTGGGGGTAGAAGTGGGCCTCATCAATCTTTTTTAGGATAATGTTATAATTAGCTCCTTGTGGACCTACCCTAGGATAGAATGGTAAGGTGGGTGGATGAATCGTAATCAGTAGTTAAGAGGGCTTTGGTGTCCTTTGTTTGGTAATGTACAATATTTTTATGGATGTTGTACCTATATTAGTTTTATCAGGTTTGAAGGAAAAACACTAGGATATTAGAGGAAAAACACTAAGATAGAGGGGTAAGATGGGTGGATGAATCATAGTTAGTAGTTAGGAGGGCTTTGGTGTCCTTTGTTTGGTAATGTATAATATTTTTGTGGATGTAGTACCTATGCTAGTTTTATCATATTTCATGCTTTTGATGTTTTTGTATATTGTCCTTTGTCTTGAGCCGAGGGTCTATCGAAAATAGTCTCTTTACTTCTTTAGAGGTAGTGGTATGGACTGCATCATTCTACCCTCCCTAGACCCCACTAGGTGGGAATATACTGAGTTTGTTATTGTTGTTGTTGTTAAAGTCTTGACTAGACTTGGACCTTGGATTTACTTTAAAGATCGGTCCGAGTCCGACAATGGTTACTCCGTTATAGCCCTATATTTATGGTTCAAGTTTGGTATATATGATACTACTTCGATTTATGTCTGAAACTAATAGGTTACTTATTATATTGAGAAATTGGTTTGACCGTGGTGCGTAGGGTATGGGAGTTGACAGCGCCCAAGCACACATGCAGTGTACGTGGTCTATCAAGTAATATAGTGGCCTTCAAGAAAGCCGAATATCATCCCATAGAGACTTGATTTAACAACTATTTAATTCTAATTCACTGTTTAAATTAATTTAGTGCAAAAGTAACCAAAGAAAGAGTTTGTAATTTTTGTAAATTAAAAATAAAGTAAATAATGCGTAAAATAAAATACTTGAAACAATCAATGGATTAAAGCCCAGGGTTAAAGCACTTCGAACAATCATACTATGTTATTAAATATCCTTCGTTAACTTGCTTATCTTGGTTGTTGATTCGTAGGGTTAATTGCATGATCATGGTTTCCCAACCTATAATTTTTTACCTAATTTGGACATTACAACTATATCGTTGAGCGGGAATGTAATAATTTAATTAAGTTAATTAAAACTATCATCCTACATATGAATCAAATAAGGCATCTAAGTACATCTTTGTCCTAGATGCTAAGTTTAATTCTTTATTTTATAAAAGAATAAAATCTCAAACGTTGTTTATTCCCATGTTCTATCTCTTTATTCCCTCTCTCAAGATCAAAAGGTCAACAATATATGTATTTTATGGGTGATCAATCCATAAAATAGTTAAAATAAGAATAAAAAATAACCAAATATGATAAACAAAATTAAAGAAATTAATCCAAAATAATAGTATTATGTTCTTGACTTTAATCCCGAAAAGAAAAATTTTAGCCACTAATATTTATAATCACAATTCAAATATTTAAATATATGATATGAAAAATTAAAGATTAAAAATAAAATTAAAACCTAATAAACCGTTAACAGCGCCTCTGCTTTTCGTCCAAAACAGCCCAAGCGTGTGTTATTCTGTACGTGTCCAGTGGTTTTAATCCAATATATATTCCCCCATGATCAGCTGTATCCCACTTTGTGTGGGATTAAAAAAATATATCACTGGTCCAAGTCCCAAAAATATAATATTGTCCAAAAGCTCCAACAATTTTCCAATTACGTGTCCCACTCTAACTGAAATTGTCCAAGAATTAATATATCCTTCTCCTAAATTCACGTGTCCATCTGTCCCCACCATATCCAGGTCTTGCGGGAAAATGTATAATAATATATTATTCAATTCCCATTTCAAATGGGATTTACAAACAAATCTGCACGTGACCCCCACATGTGTCCTTTAATGTCCAGACGCCTTTTCTATTTTGCACAATTTGTGAAGATTGATCACAGCTACGCGACACGACGCGTCGAGCTAGCGTCGTTGTACTAGAATTAGCTTTCAAAATTTTGGTTAATTTTATACTGTGTGCCCATCGACGCGTTGCATTGACTCACTGGAATTACTTTCAAAATTTTGGTTAAGTATTGAGCATCCTATCCTTTGCCCATACCTTTTGTAGTGTATTTTTCATAAATTCTGAGCCTTTTTATTATTAATATATCACCGTATTTAATTCACTAGTTCTCCTACAATATCATACACCACATATTAAAAATCAAAACAACACGATATTCTCAACAACAAAATAAAACAAGAGCTAAGATAAGGCAAATTTGCAATGATCTTTCGCTTATTATTCCGGCTCTTGACTTAATCAAATTGACCTTTGCACATTAAAAATAAGTTATTCCACTCATAATTACACCATTAAAATATTTGAAATAAATTAAACACATTAGAATCTACCGAGACCAACTAGAAATACAACTAGCTCAAGCTAGTAAAACTAGTTTTCTAGGTTGAACTCTAAATTACTCAATTAAGCATAAACTTGTTTGAAAAATACTTTGGGCATTGTAAATGCACACTTGGACACTTAAATGCTTATTTATATCAATATACACACGTTAAGCACACAAATTGCTCTCAAAATAAGCGAAATAAGCTAGAATAATGATACAAAAGTGTATAAAATCACCTCAGATCATCACCTCACACTTAAATTCTTGTTCATCCTCGAACAACTCTCTACTCTAAGCATAAAAATCTGAGGTGAGGCTATACTTCTACTAAATGCAAGACACTCAAGCTAGTACTACAATGACTATACGAAATACAAGTTTCTACACAAAGCATGCTATATACACAACTGAAAGCTCAAGAACACTACTCCAAAATATCCTAGCCTCAAGAATTGACTCAATACATGGCAAACTCATGCTTATTTCTCAATCAAGGACATCATACAAATCACCCATATTTATCAAACATGTGCCCTCACAACAAAAGAGTTACCCATAATTACTCACAATAATGCAATTCATAACCTAATGGGTACAAGAATTAAATTATGCTTTCTCTCACAAAGAATTCACAAGTTACACACAATGATGCATAGGCTTGCCCTTAGTGTAATGCTCTACTAATAGTTGAATGTAAAGCTTAGGATCAAATAGGACTTTTTTAGGTTGTAATGTAGGTAAAGGACGGGTAGGAACTATTTGGTAATAGTGACTAACCTGTCTAAGAACTTTAATACACTACATTAAACAATTAAAATCAATCTCTAACAACCAAATTACACTTATTCATTCATCCATACCTTTTGTTTTTGCCCCATCTCTTTTAAGCATTTTCATAAATACTTGGCGGACACATAGTTTACTACCACAAGAATTAATTTTTCTCTTTTTTTCACAATCATGGCAATATTTCTAACATCAATTATATCACAATCTTCCACCACACATCACTTATTCACCAATAACAATTACCTTGGGGCATCAATTTTACCTTTTTCTTCTTCTATTTCTCAAACTCCTTACTAATTCAAATTTTTTTTTACAATTAAAGCACTTAGGAGCTTTTTGGATCAAATTATGGTCTATCAAAGAAGGGAACTAGGATACATATGAGGCTATCAAAGAAAAAGCTAAAGGCTCAATGAGGTTTAACTAGAACAATGCACAAAGGGTAGGACAAATAGAAGGTATAAAACAAGGCTATCAAAAAAAATGTCTCTATCATTTCCTAAACCCGCATTCTTATTTCGCTTCACACACACACCGGCAAGTTCTATCCATCACATGAAACAACGAATAGACAAAAATTCTCACACCACACATGGCACATGCTTAACTCAATAGGATCATCATAGACTCCGAACCAAACAATAGAACAAATTCAAATTTAATCCAACAAATACAAGAGTCATAAACATGAGCCTAGGAATCTCAAAAATAGCAATTCACACAATTCAACATGCTTTTACAAACAAACCCACTCGCATCATGTAATCAAAAATAGCACTAACAAAAATATGTCACTTATTCCTAAACTAAAATAAATTTAAATTGAGCCAAAATTTAGAAATTTTCCCACCCCACACTTAAAAAACTACTTTGTCTCTAAATTAAATTTTTTTAAGGTAAGAGATAGAAATACTCCCTGAGACCTCTAGGCCTAGCTAGATGCATCTTCACACAAAAAAGAGATCTATGGGACCCCACACTCAATCTTTGCGATGCTTCAGGCTTAAGATTATGGTACTCAGACTTCCCATTAACCTGTGGCCAACCAAAAATAAAAACTACGTGAAGTAAAAACTAAAAATTAAAAATAAAACCTACCTATTTAACTTGGGTTGCCTCCCAAGCAGCGCCTAATTTAGTGTCGTGGCACGACCTATCTCCACTCAACCATATTCTTTCACCCTTTTAATCCCTTTTTGGGGAGCCATTTTTTCATTAACTTCAGACCTTTTTTACTTTTTAACATGTTGGGAATTGGTGATTTCATCTTAGGCCACTCAATCAGGTATTCGGAAGAGTTTTTTAGTGGCTTAGCCACCCCACACTCATCCCTTACAAACACATTGATCATGCATAAATTTTATATAAGGGATTTTCAATGGGGGCTTGTAAACATCGAATACCACCTCTTTCATCTACCCTCATCTTGATTTTGCCTTCTTTAACATTAATTAAAGCCTCTTCGGTTGCTAAGAATAGACGCCCCAAAATATTGGTACCTATTCGTCTGCCATAAAATCAAGAGCAAAAAAGTCAGCAGGAATAACAAATTTACCTATCTTTATGAGGACATCATCAATTATTCCTTTGGGATATGCCATGGAACCATCTGCTAGCTGTAAAATCACGGTGGTCGATCTAGGCTTTCCTAAGCCTAATTTTTCAAATAGATATAGGGGCATCAAGTTTATGCTTGCCCCCCAGTCACTCAGTGTATGGACCTCTTTGTTCCTAATTTGAATAGGGATAGCAAACTTCCCCTGATCTTTCAATTTCTTGGGGATTTTTTGTGTCATTACTGTACTAAACTCTTCAGTGAGTGTTATTTCCCCCACATCTTGTAATTTTAACTTCTTCGCAACCACATCCCTCAAGTACTTTGCATACTTAGGCATACTCTACAGAACATCTAGCAAAGGTGAATTAATATGTAACTCTTTAAATGTGTCAATGAACTTTTTGAACAATGCATCCTCCTTTACTTTTATGTACTTTTGAGGGAAGGGCAATGGCAGCCACTTCTTCACTGGTTTAGCAATTTTTTCCTTCAAGTACTCATACTTTCTTGAATTTTCAGCAACTCCGCATTTACCTATTGGGTCACTACCTCAGCATCTGCCTCCTTTGTTTCCCTAAGAAGTTCTTCATGAAGCTCTTTACCACTTCTCAATGTAATTGCCATGACTTATTTTTAATTTTTTGTACATCTGGAAAATCACCTTGTGGTCTGGTATTTAACGTTTGTTATATCTATCCAACCTGCAACTCTAAATTTCTCTAGGCCACTTTTTGATTCTATAATTCTGCCCTTTGACTATTCAGATCCACAATCAGTTATTCTTTCCCAGCTACGATTTGCTTCAATATCTCTTCCATATTTCTAGTTGATTGACTCGATTGGGCCTGTGGTTATAGGGCATTTCATGGTTGATTAGGTGGCTGAGTTTGCCACTTTATATTATAGGCATTACAATAATTTGGCCTTTGAGCATTGCTTACATATATCATAGATTTCAGATTTAAAGCACACATGGTAGTCGTATGTCCATTATTTTTACATACCTCACAACAACCTGCAGCTTTGTAATACCCCGAGAATCCCAACCGATAGTAGAACCATGATTCAAGCTCATGTTAAATAAATCTTAGTGATTTGGTAGTTTTATGATCAAGTTTGATGTGTACTAAGGTCTTAAATACGTCATAGCTATTGGACGAATCAAAACATCTCTTACCGATTGAATTCTTGAGAAGGACATTTCCATAGTCAACTTTAAATGAGTATACTTCCCATTATACAAAGAATTTTTGATCTCATGACCTACTTACAAATATATAATTGAATTAGCTTTCCAACGATACCAATTTTGCCAAAATTTGATATCGAAGTAAGACGTTATGGTCATTTTACTGAGAGCTGTCGGAGCTATCCAAGAGTGACGGACAAGCTGATGGACCATCAAGTTAGTGAAGGCCCGCCACTTTGGCTGTCAGAACTGAAGCAGTGAGGGCCTTTTCTGGAACAAAAGTAATGGTTAGTCACCAAAGTGACGGTCTGTCACTCTGACCATCAGAATTGTCCGAGACAACGTTGAAGCACTATTTTAAAGGGATTTTGGGGTCATTTTTCACCCTATTTAATACCCAATAAACCCAAATAAAAGATCATAACTTCTCCTTCATCCATAATATCAAATTAGGGTTTATTTCCAAAATCAAAACTCTTATTTCTTCTTCAAGAAAAATCAATAAAAATTGAGAGAAAACAAGAAATCAAGAATCTCTCTAAGAACCTTCAAGAAAGAAGTCTCCTCGAGGTATGTAGATGTTGATTCTTGGGTCCCTTTCATCCAAGAAGCTCAAGTACCCTTTTCTAAATCTCCAATATTTATGTTTATAAATTTTTAATGATTTTTGTGAGTTGTGATTAATATTTGTCTACAAGAATCAAGTCTTGGCCTTAGTATGTGGTATTTGTGTGTAAATGGATTATGTACTTATTGTTGATGTTGAATGATCTCCAAGATAGGATATTTATATGGTTTGTATGAATCTATGATAATATATGAGTTGGAAACATGTAAATTTGGCTGTTCATGATGAGTAGTTGGGTTATTATACTTATGCCTAAGTTGCGCATGTGAGGTGTTCGATAAAATGTCTAAGAGACTAGAAATCAAGCATTGTAGTTAAATTGTGATCTAATGAAAAATACATGCTACACCCTTATGAAAATAATGACTTCTAAGATATTGTTATATGTTATGGTTGTTGATGAAATGTTCGTGAAGTTAGGTCGATAAACATATGGCATGTTGTTATATGCACTTCCCTCCATGTATAAGACTTTGAGAACTATGAGTGTCACGAAATACCCTAGTTAATGAATTGTACCATGATAGTGTGAAATCCCCAAATAAGTGTGAACCTATGCATGTCTAGTGTTTGTTGAAGGACTTTAGTGAACAAGTGGAGATGTGACAGTAGTAAATTCCCCAATTATGTGCCCTTTGACATATGCTAAGTTTTTAATACATGCTAAGTGGTTAGAAAGTAACTTATGACATGATAGTATGAAGTTTTCCTAAGCCATGTGATACCCAAACATATGTCAAGACTAATATAGGTATGAAATAGTTGAGGTAAAAACCTTATTGAATGGAGTACGATCTAATAGCATATTTTTCCTATGTTATTATATGATTATTATTCCGAGATGCTTAAAGCGCCCTTTTGGTGATTGTGATCATGAATGGATGATCGTGATGATGCAAGAATGATTATGTTTTACTTTTATGTTATCGAGTCCTAGGGGTATTTATACCCGATAATAGAGTTGTTGTTTAGAGCCCGTGTCAGTTTTGCGATAATTCCAATCGAGCCACAATTCTCAAAACTCAGTGAACTACATAACTCTGTATCCTCAGACAAGTGCAGAACATAAGAAAATTCAGTAATCCTAAAAATCTTTGTAATCATTATATCACTAGTAATCTAGCCCCAGTCCTGTAAATTAGCTCAGATCTAATAGTATTCAAATGATTCAATTCTAATCTCAGAAGTGATTTGAATAATCTATTCAAGCTCTGTATCGTCAGTTAGATACCATGATTCGATACCTTTTTTTGTTAGATACGAAACTAAGTAATATCAGTGTAACTCAGTCAGATCTCTTGAGAAACATGATCAGTATCAGATTTAGCTCAGTCTAAGTTCAGTTAAGAATTAGATCAGTGTCTTTTAGTTGGGAGTAGGATTGAGCACCAAGTGAGCTCAAGGATGGGAACTCACCTACTAGTAGAGGGTGTGATTCTTAGAAGCAATCCTTGCACTCCTGAACTACGTAGCCAGCGTAGGTTGAGACATCACACCTGCTAGTTAAGGGTAGATGAGGTGGCTTGACCTATTAGATGAGGGCTCCACCATTCTTATTTGAGTACCTGATAGATCAGGGTCACATAAAGTTGTCTTTACCGGTGGTGCGGTACTGACACCCTTTCAATTGGGACACAGGTTGGACCCTGACTTAGCTAGGTGGGGTATGTCGGTTAGAAAACTACTTCCCACAGTCTCAGTTTCAGAATCAGTCTCAGACATCAAGAAAGAGCTCAATTCAGTATACAAAATGCAAGGCTGTTAGATATAGGCCATCAAGTATGATTATTTGCAAATTTAAAGATCTGCTGCTAGATAGGTCAATCTCAAAATCAAATATCAGATCTTAAAATTAGTTATCAGATCTCAAAATAAGTTATCAAGTAGTAGTATTATCTACAGATTCAGAGACTACCTTCTAGATAGGGTTGATCTCAGTTTTTAGTCAATCATTTTTATTATTAGAAAATTTGGAGAGAGCCAGTTAAATAGGGTTGCTATCAATTTTAGAAGCTTCAGATACTCGTAATCTCAGTATATCCAGAAATTTCAGTATATTCAGTATCAGTTACCAGAGTTATTTCGAGTATGCTTAGTGACAGTATGCGTAGTATGTTCAGTAATTACAGATTCTTTACGTATGCTAATCTAGCTTTTGAATATTATTCAGTTAAGTTATGATCATGCATAAGCCCTTGTATTTAGCCTTACCTCATCTACATACTTAGTATATTTTTGTACTGACGCATTTATGCTATGGTGTTTTATTTGACACCATAGGTTTAGAGGCATAGGATCCAGAGTATCCTCATCAGTTCAGTCCCAGTCAGCAGCAGTAGAAGTGAGTCCTGTTCTTTCGAGGACGAATCTTAGTTTACTATTATTGCATCAGATTTTGTTTATATTTTTAACTGACGGAGTTAGTTGGGTACATGTCCCATCAACTCTACAGTTCAGCCAGTTTAGAGGCTTTTCAGACGGATGCTAATGTATTAGTATTAAGTTTTCAGTTTTGAGTATGTGAAGATGTATTGAACCTTATGGCCAGTTTCCATATTTATTTCAGATATTATGCAGTGTACAGGTACAAATATCAATAAAGGGTTAGCTTGTGGTCCTTCAGGTCCATAAGAACCGTGTGACGTCTTGGGATGGGATCTCGGGGCGTTACAAACTTGTTGGATAGCGTTGACTATGACTGCAGGTTGTGCTGCTCCCAACTTCATGGTGTTGAATATTGTATTAATCAAATTCTATAATGCTGAAACCTATGCTGATAAGACTGTAAATCGGTCTACCTCCAACACTCCCGCAATTCTTTTTATTACACTTATAGAATCTGAATGCCACTCTAGATTTCTTTGTATTAAGCGGTTCAGTAATGTGTACAGCTCATCATAAGTTAGCTCCAACACTTGACCACCTGCGGTTGAATCTAGCAAAATGTTCGCATTGTGATCAAGAGCTTCTACAAAAATATAAGAAAGTACCTCATTGGACTGTTGGTGGTGTGGACAATCCCAAAGAAGGGCCTTGAAGCATTCCTAAGCATGATATCGATTTTTATTAGGCTTTTGTTTGAAGTTTACTATCTCACTATGAAGTCTTGTAGTCTTGCCTGATGGAAAGAATTTGATGAGGAACATTCTAGCTAAGTCATCCCATATTGTGATAGAACTGACCGACTCTTCATTCAACCACCTTTTAGCTTTCTCAATAAGTGAATAGGGGAAGAATATCATCCTCACATAATCTGGAGTCACCCCGATTGGAGTGAATGTATCTGTAAGCTCAATGAAGATCTGCAAGTGAACTGGTGGATCCTCGTGTGAAAGCCCTGCAAAATGTCCACTGCTAATAAAAAGCTGCACTATATTGTATTTCAACTCAAAATTCCCCCCTAACTGCTAGTCTTTGAATTGGGGAAGTCAAGTTCGTTAGAAGTAGGACTGCCACTTCCCTAACTTTCCTACCATTTGCTTGTTGTTCAGCCATAGGAATAATATGCTCTTGGTCTTCTCAAATTTGCAAAATTCTTGGGAGAAGGATTGGTTATATCCTACATTGATGCTAAAGAAGCTCGGATTCCGAGTTTGGTTCAACCAACTCCCAATCCTTTGCCAGCTTATTATCCTTTTAACCTATTTCCTGCAAATCACAAAAACAAGACCAAGCATAAAAACACCAAATAAGTCTAAAAGTAAAACTAAAATAAACAATTATTACTAAATAAAAAGTCCCCGGCATGGCTCCAAGAACTTGACATCAATCCCACCGAGACTTGATTTAACAACGATTTAATTCTAGTTCACAGTTTAGATTAATTTAGTGCAAAAGTAACCAAAAAAAGAGTTTGTAATTTTTGTAAATTAAAAATAAAGTAAATAATGCGTAAAATAAAATACTTGAGACAATTAATGGATTAAAACCCAGGTTAAAGCACTTCGAACAATCATACTATATTATTGAATTTCCTTCTTTAACTTGCTTGGTTGTTGATTTGTAGGGTTAGTTGCATGATCATGGTTTCCTAACCTTTAATCTTTACCTAATTTGGACATTACAACTACATCGCTGAGCGGGAATGTAATAATTCAATTAAGTTAATTGAAGCTATCATCCTACGTATAAACCAAGTAAGGCATCTAAATGCATCCCTGTCCTAAACGCAAAGTTTAATTCTTTATTTTATAAAAGAATAAAAACCCAAACTTTGTTTATTCCCATGTTCTATCTATCTATTCCCTCTCTCTAGATCAAAAGGTCAACAATATATGTATTTTATGGGTGATCAATCCATAAAATAGTTAAAACAAGAATAACAAATAACCAAACAGGGGCGGATCTATTAAGGCCCGCAAGCTTCGACGTAAACTCTATATATGTGTAGGTATATATATATATATATATTTAATAAATGTGTCACCAAGGGAACCAAAGTGCTATGTTGCTCCGGTGGCAAAGGGGCATATATTCTCCCCAGAGGGTTGCAGGTTCTAACCCTGTTGCCAACAACTTGTTTTAATTTAGTTTAAATTAAATCAATTGCATGCAACTCTATCCTGGCAAACCTTTTTTTTTGTTTAGTTTAATTTAATTCAATCAATTTTATCCAACTATATTTTGCCAGTGAAGTCAAAATTATATTTATTTAGAATTTCTATTATACTTGTTTAAAATTTTTTATTGGTTAACTTAGTTATAATTAGAACCGATTGTTTGATATGTCCAATGTAAGTAATACTTAACCTAGGTATAATTAGAACCCCCGTTGTTTGATATCATGTTACGTAATTACGAGATGGGGTTGTTAAAATTCATTGACTTGTCCTTTAAAAATAAATTAGATTTAAATTTTGTGTAAAGTATATATATTAATCTTTTCAGATTAAGTTGATCTATGATAATAACCCGATCTTATAATTGAAAATTTTCTTTTTCTTCCACTTCACTGCAATGCTTTTAATTGTTATTGACTTATATTAATTCATTTATTTTTGACTGAAATAGCAATTTTAAGAAGAAGGGAGTGGATTTGGTTCTTTATATGTTACTAAGCTTGTTATTTTATTTTATTTTATTTTTGAACAGGGATTAATTCTATTTTCAATGTAAGAGTTCTAACTGTATTTTAAAATATCTAATTGTAAATTTTGAATATATAATGAATTTTAATTCTTAGTTATTAAACAAAAATTTTGTACACAAAATTGAGGCCAAATTGCAAAAGTCACATTTGTTTACTATTTTTTAGAAAAATAAATAGGTAAAAAGTTGAAGCATTCCTTCTTTTAATCACTCTCTGCTGAGAGACAACAGCGGAGCGACAATTTTTTATTAGAAAAATTTAAAATCAAACGAAAAAACACACGAACTAGTCGAAGGGGGTTCAATATCTACTATATATCGTAAAAAATAATGTTAACTATATAAAAATATTACAGTTTTCTGATGAAGAGGATTAAGATGAACACTTTGGCCGTAAGTTAGTTCTGCCCTTGGAGGTGAACTTAGGATTTGGAGTCTCCGAGTAATTGAATCGATAAGTTTACTTGGCACCCTGAGACTCCAAATTCTGGATCCGCCTTTGCAACCAAATATGATAAATAAAATTAACGAAATTAATCCAAAATAATAGTAATCATATTCTTGGTTTTAACCTCGAAAAGAGAATTTTTAGCCACTAATATTTATAATCACGATCCAAAATACATGATATGAAAAAGTAAAGACTAAATATAAAATTAAAACCTAATAAACTGTGTAACAGCTCCTCAGCTTTTCGTCCAAAATAGTTCAAGCCGGTGTTGTTCTGTACGTGTCCAGTGGTTTTAATCCAATATATATTCCCCTATGACCAGTTGTATCCCACTTTGTGTGGGATTAAAAAAATATATCACGGGGGGTCCAAGTCCCAAAAATATAATATTGTCCAAAAGCTCCAACAATTTTCCAATTATGTGTCCCACTCTAACTGAAATTGTCCAAGAATTAATATATTCTTCACCATAATTCACGTGTCCAGCTGTGCCCACCATGTCCAGGTCGTGTGGGAAATATATAATAATATATTATTCAATTCCCATTTCAAATGGGATTAACAAACAAATCTGCACGCGACCCCCACATGTTTCCTTTAATGTCCAGACGCCTTTTCTATTTTGCAGAATTTGCCAAGATTGATCACAGACACGCGACGCGTCGAATTAGCGTCGTTGTATTGGAAATAGCTTTCAAAATTTTGATTAAGTTTATACTGTGTGTCCATCTACTCGACACATTGACTCATTGAAATTTACTTTCAAAATTATGGTTAAGTGTTGAGCGTCCTATCCTTTTTTCATGCCCTTTGATGTGTATTTTTCGTAAAATTTGAGCCTTTTTATCATCAGTATATCACCGTATTTAATTTACCAAACTTCCTAGAATATCATACACTGTATATTAAAGATCAAAACAACACAATATTCTCAACAACAAAATAAAATAAGAGCTAAGATAAGACAAATTTACAATGATCTTTCACTTATTAGTCCGACTCTTGACTTAATCAAATTGAGTTTTGCACATTACAAATAAGTTATTTCACTCATAATTACACCATTAAAATATTTGGAATAAATTAAACACATTAGAATCCACCGAGACCAACTAGAAACCCAAATAGCTCAAGCTAGTAAAACTAGTATTCAGAGTTGAACTTTAAATTACTCAATTAAGCACAAACTTGTTTGAAAAATACTTTGGACATTGTAAATGCACACTTGGACACTTAAATACTTATTTATATTAATATGCACATGTTAAGCACATGAATTGTTCTCAAAACAAGGTGAAATAAGCTAGAATAATGATACAAAAGTGTATAAAATCACCTCAGATCAGGAGGATTCAAGGTTATGGTTTTGATGTCAGGATACATTATGATTATCACGGTTAGTGCTTCTCTATTGATTTTATCCATCGGGCTTATGAGGGCTCGATTGGATTACTTTCCTCTTGCTTGCACCGTCTGGGATTATGGAGGCCTAGTTAGGCTATAGTTAGCTATTTTCTCTATTATATTATTTACTCTGTTATTTGTCCTCAGTCATTCGGTGTGTTATTCTAGGTTTTCCCTTTTATCCTAACCTTAGTTTACTTTTTTACATTTTATTATGTCTTTATTATGATTTAGCTCAGTCGGTCGATGATGCCTTCTGAGTACCCATTAATTTGGTACTCATACTGCACTTCTGCATCTTTTTTATGCAGATCTCGTTACTAGTTATAGTCATTAACGTCCATTATAGCACTTGTCAGGGTTTAGAGTTAGGATAAGATTTTAGAGCCGAAGATGATTCTCTCCCTCTCTAATATTTATGTATAGTCATTCCATTCAAAACTACTTGTATTTTGATACTTCTAGAACTCATATTCTTTTGCTTAGAGTTTCTTATACCAATCTTACTAGGTCGGGGGCCATTCCCTTACTTTTTTCTCTTGTTTATGTTATCGTATTTACATTTCATGTCTAGAACATATTCTATATACCTTATTGTGGTATTCATTATACTATCCACCATTTATACCATTACTTGTTGTTTCGATCTATGAATTGGATTACCAACGAGTGGGTTAAAGTAGGCATCATCATGACTCGTGAAATCGGATCGTGACAACCGTCTCATTTTGTGTGTCACATTTTGATCGGATATGGAGTTTAAGAAATAAGAAAAGACTTTGTAAAGTGTACCAAATTATCCTTTCTGGAAAAGTAAAAAAAAAAACAAAAATGAATACTATCTTTAAATTAGGTTGGATCAACAAGAGTAAAAGAGGAAATGTTCCTTTTAAATATTTACCAAGTAAGCAAAGGTTATATTCTTTTTGGTGTGTACCAAAATAAAAAATGAGCCACATAAAATGGGACAGAGGAAGTACAATTTTTAATGTTCTTTCCCTGAGAGAGATTTCCTACTTTATTATTTTAAATATGCTTTAGGTTGTTGCGATTGTTCTTTAAACTCATATTTGGATTTAGGAAAGAGAGTGAGTATGTAAAGATTAGATTTATTGATCAAATTCCTTTTTAGTTGATAATCATTAACCCGTTTGAGAATGAACATGACTTTAAAGATAATTTTAGGTGGGGATTTTACTACATGATTATTTTTCATTAAAAAAATTTCACCAAATGTTTTTGAACAATCCTCATTGATTTATATGAATTATAACCTTCTCTCATGAGACCTTAGAACTCCTAAGAACCTCCTTAGTGACATAATGAATGAGGAGTAGATGACTTACAAGTCTTGATAAGACGATACCAACGTCATATTATCTTTTATTATAAATGGAGAGCTAGTGGGATTACATGAACTTATGAATAAATCATTGAATTTATGATAATGAATTATAATATGGACTTAAGAGAACTAGATAATTAACTGAGGGAAGGTGAGTTCTTACGACTCAATCGCCCAAAACCTATATTTTTCTAGCGTAGGGATGACTCATTCCATAATTTGGATGACCTAAGATGTCTCCTTAATGAGGATAATTTATGCAATCCTATACGATATAATATCTTGATCCATATGTTAAATATTTATTGGGGATTATCCAGTTGAGTGGTGATCGCACCCACATAGCCCATAGTGTATATATATGATATCGGTGATGCCCTTTACTTTAGAAGTAATGGAAATAAAGTAAATCAGTTCCTTTTTCAGTAAATATTTTATGTTTCTTTTTATAGTTTCAGTTCTATATACATGCTTATATTATGTTTCTTCCCTGTTATGCATAATAAAACATTAATGTATTGATCATCATGGACACTACATCATTTTATGATGTAGGTTTTGGGGCGTAGGCTCGTAGTTTTGTGTAGAAATAGGAGCACTCATACTAGATTTAACTTTTGGTGAGTTCTTCATGACATATTTTATTCAGATGTTAGACTTTTCTCAGTTTTGTAGTATTGTTGGGGCGATGTCATGGTTTATACATTTACTCTTATCTTTAGAGGCTTCGCAAACCTATGATGATATTAATTTCGATATTTTAATTTCTATTAGATATTTTTTAGTCTTCCATAATTATGTTTAATGATTTAGACTTTATGAATTATTTTATAATTATTTCTTCTACAAAAATGCTCATGATGAAAGCTAAGTGATTCTCTAAAGCCATTTATGGTTTTGGGTGCCTGTTATGTCCAAGGCCTAGTCTTGGATCGTGAACTACCTTATTCACATTCTCATTGTTAGGGGAAGCCAAAGATGGCTGAAAGCTAAGCCACTAAATTTTATCAATCCCCAATTATTACACACTACTGAAACACTAACTTGACGGTAATAAGATAGGAAAACATAAATTAGAAATTAGAATCTTACATAAGAATTAATATAGCAAGAGACTTATATCTTTCCATCAGGCTCGTCGTTTTGTAAAGATTGAATATTTTTCTTATTTGGCCCAAATTCATGATACTAGTGTTGCTTCTCCTCCTTCTTTGGGTTTTATTCTTATTGTTCATGAGTTTATGAATATTTTTACTACGTATTTACCTAGTATGCCTATGAATTATGATATTGACTTTGTTATTGTTTTTGAGCCCAGTACCAAGCCTAAATTTGTTTCTCCTTATAGGATGGCTCTAATAAAGTTGAAGCAATTAAAATATTAGTTACAAGAGTCGTTTGATCAGGAATTTATCCAACCTAGTGTATCATATTTGGGTGCGCCTGTCTTGTTTGTAAACAAAAAGGATGGTTCTATGCATATATGTATTAATTATCTAGTTAAACAAGGTGAATATTAAGAATAAGTATCTTCTTTCTTGTACTTATGATTTGTTCGATCAGTTTCAAGGTGCTCAGTATTTTTGAAGATTGATTTCAAGTCTGGGTATCACTGAGGATTAGAGCTTTGGATATTTCAAAGATAGTTTTTCAGACTCGGTTTGGTCATTTGAGTTCTTAGTCATATCCTTTGGGTTAACCAATGCCCCAGCCGCAATTATGAGTTGATGAAATGGGTATTAGACTGTATCTTGACTCTTTTGTCATTGTATTTATAAATGATATCTAAGTTTATTCCAAAAGTAAGGTCGGTCATAAGGAGCATTTGCGGATTGTGCTTCAAAGATTGAGGGATAAGAAGTTATATGCTAAGTTCTCCAAGTGTGAGTTTTGTTTGGAGCCTATTTTTTCTTTGGTCATGTGGAGACCATGGATGACATTATGGTCGGTCCAACCAAGGTTGCACAACGGTTTGTGATTGGGAAAAACCTACTTCTCCTATTAAGGTTTGGAGTTTTGTCGGTTTAGTGGGATACTAGCGATATTTTATTGAGGGGTTTTCATCTATTATAACTCCATTGACCAAGTTAAATTGAAATAAGATTTTTTTTAAGTGGTCTGGTGCTTATGAGTCGAGCTTTCAAAAGCTCAAGGATTTGTTGACTTCAGCTCCTATCTTGAATTTGCCCAAAGAGGGCGTGGGTTTTACCATATTTTGTAATGTTTCTGGTGTTGGGTTAGGTGTTGTGTTAATGTAGAAGGGTAAGGTGATTGCTTATGCTTCTCATCAACTGAAGCCCCATGAGACTAATTACCCTACCCATTATTTGAAGTTGAGCGCGATTGTTTTTACTTTGAATTTTTGGAGGCACTACTTGTATGGAGTATGTTGTGAGATTTTCTCAGATCATCATATCATTTATGTAAGACCCCACAAAGTTCTCTCGTAGTCTGATCCTTAGAGCATGTCAAGCGAAGTATAATTACGGCCCTAAGAGATTGAGAAGTGTATTTCGCCATATTTTATGGAACCTACAAAGCTTAAGGAGTTGAAAGAGCAACTCAAAGATCTTTTAGACAAAGGTTTCATTAGGCCCAGTATTTCTCCTTGGGGCGCACCTGTCTTATTCGTGCGAAAGAAAGACGATTCTTTGCGTATGTGCATTGACTATTGTTAGCTTAACAAGTTCACCGTAAAGAACAAGTATCCTCTTTTGAGAATTGATGACCTGTTTGATCAGTTGCAAGGTGCAAGTTATTTCTCCAAGATAGAACTTAGATCCGGCTATCACCAGCTTAAAGTCAGGGAATGTGATATTCCAAAGACAGTTTTAGAAACCCGCGATGGTCACTTTGAGTTTCTAGTCATGTCTTTCAGGCTAACCAATGCCCCAACAACCTTCATGGACCTCATGAACTGAGTATTCAAGAAATATCTGGATATGTTTGTCATAGTATTCATAGATGACATCCTTGTGTACTTCCGCAGTAAGCATGATCAAGCAGATCACCTTAGAATTGTCTTGCGAACTCTTAGAGACCACCAGTTGTTCAACGAATTCTGTAAGTGTGAATTTTTGCTAAGGTCTGTAGCCTTTCTGGGCCATGTTGTTTTAATTGAAGGTATTAAAGTTGATCCTCAAAAGACAGAAGCTATAAGAAATTGGCCTAGACCTATATCTCCATCTGATATTAGAAGTTTCTTGGGTCTAGCGGGCTACTACCGCCGTTTTGTTGAAGGTTTCTCTTCTATTGCATATCCCATGACTCGGTTGACCCAAAAAAAAGCTAAGTTCCAATGGTCAGATTCGTGTGAAAAGAGTTTTCAGGATTGAAGACTCGACTTACTTTAGCCCCTGTGTTGACTTTGCCTGATGGTACAAATAGTTTTGTGGTGTATTGTGGTGTATTGTGATGTCTCTAGAGTTGGTTTGGATTGTGTATTGATGCAAAAAGGTAAGGTTATAGCCTATGCCTCTAAACAGTTGAAGCCGCATGAAAAGAACTACCTAACCCATAATCTTGAGTTAGTTGTTGTGGTCTTTACTTTAAAAATCTGAAGACATTATCTTTATGGTGTTCATATTGATGTGTTTACTGATCATAAGAGCTTGCAGTATATTTTTACTCAGAGAAAGTTGAATCTTAGGCAGAGGAGGTGCTTGGAGTTATTGAAAGACTATGATATGAGTGTGTTGTATCACCCAGGCAAGGCCAATGTAGTGGCAGATGTACTTAGCAGATTGTCTATGGGTAGTGTTGCTCATGTGGAGGAAGGTAAGAAATAGCTAGCTCGTGATGTGCATTGTCTATCCAGATTGGATATTAGGTAACTTAATTCAGCTGAGGGAAGTACTTTGGTGTAGAGTAGTTCTGAATCCTCTTTAGTTTTGGAAGTGAAGGAGAAGCAATATAAAGATCCTAGTTTGGTCAGACTGAAGGAGTCAGTTCAGGACCAACAGGTAGAGGTTTTCTCCCAAGGGAGAGATGGCATGTTAAGAGTGCAAAGTAGATTGTGTGTTTCATGTGTTGAAGACCTGAGGTAGTGGATTATGGCTGAAGCGCATGGCGCGCGATATTCTATTCATCCCCGCACTGTCACGATATATCGTGACTTGCAGGAAATCTATTGGTGGAATGGTATGAAGAAGGATATAGCCAAGTTCTTAACATAGTATGTAATGTGCCAATAGGTTAAGGTAGAGCACCAAAGACCTGGTGGTGTGATGCAAGAGTTTGGTATATCCACTTGGAAGTAGGAGGTGGTGAATATAGACTTTGTAATCGGGTTGCCTCTTTCGTGTCGTCATCATAATTTGATTTGGGTTGTTATGGATAGGCTGACTAAGTTCGCATATTTCTTACCCGTGCATACATCTTATACAATTGAGGATTATGCTAGATTATATATTCGGGAGTTAGTCAGTCTGCATGGAGTTCTCTCATCTATCATTTCAGATAAGGGTACTCAATTTACTTCTCAGTTTGAGAGGGCGTTTCAGTAGGATCTTGGTAACCAAGTTCTTTTAAGTTCCATTTTTCACCCGCAGACAGATGGTCAGGCTGAGAGAACTATTCAGATCTTAGAAGATATGTTGAGAGTGTGTGCTCTTGATTTCAAAAGTAGTTGGGATGAGCATTTTCCATTGATAGAGTTCGCCTATAACAATAGTTACCATGCTAGAATCGGGATGGCACCATTTGAGTCCTTGTATGGTAGGAGATGTAGGTCACCTATAGGTTGGTTTGAAGTTGGTAAAACTGTCGTGATTGGACCTGATACAGTGTTTGAAGCTATGGAGAAAGTTAAGTTTATTAGAGAAAGGTTGAAGACAGCTCAGAGTCGTCAAAAGTCTTATGCTGATGTGAGGAGAAGAGATCTTGAGTTTGAGGTAAGTGATTTGGTATACTTGAAGATTTCACCCATGAAAGGGCTGAAGAGGTTTGGTAAAAAGGGAAAACTTAGTCCCCGTTATGTTGGCCCGTATAGAGTTTTGAGCCGTGTTGGGAAAGTAGCCTATGAGGTTGAGTTTCCCGAAGAGTTGTCAGCTATTCATCCTATTTTTCATGTCTCCACGCTTAAAAAGCATATTGGTGATTCTTTTGTAGTAGATTCCTCAGAGAGTGTTGATATTTAGAACAGTCTTTCATTCGATGAGATTCCTGTTAAGATCCTAGATTTTTATATTCGTAGACTGAGGAACAAAGATGTTCTCGTAGTCAAAGTTTTATGGCGAAACCAGTCAATTAAGGGCGCTACTTGGGAGGCAGAAGCAGACATGCAAGCCAATACCCGCACCTCTTTTTCACGAGTTCAGATCGATTCGAAGGTATTGTTCTTCCTTAATTCAGCACTTCTTATCTAAAGTTCGGCTATATGTATCTATTCTTGTATGAATTCTTGCAATTTCTGAGGCATTCGAGAGTTTAGAAAGATTTTAAACCCATTTTAGCAACTTTCTCCAACTATGCGTACTCCTTTTCCCTGTGTTCCTAGTCTAACTAGCAATATTCAAAGATGAATGTTTTCAAGGGGGAGATGTTATAAGACCCTGCAAAGTTCCCACGTAGTCTGAGCCTTAGAGCATGTCAAGCGAAGTGTAATTCCAGCCCTAAAAGATTAAGAAGTGACTTCCCAAGTAATTGGTATTTAAACCATATAGAATTTTCTTAAATTTGACTTTTTTCATGTAGAGAATTGAATTAGCTTTCAACGATACCGATTTCGTCCAAATTTGGTATCGGGGTGAGAAGTTAAGGCCGTTTTATCGAAAGTTGTTGGAATCACCCAGGTATGATGGACGATCCGAAGGACCGTCGGGTCTGCGACGGCCTATTGCAACTAAGGCAGTAACTCTTTTTTTGGCCTAAGTGTGACGGCCAAGATGACAAACCATCGGGTTTGCAATAGACCATCGTTGTGACCATTATGCTGAGGCAATGTGGCCTCACCCTAGACATCGTACGATGGATGATCTGATGGACCGTCGATCCGACCATCGCATTGAGGAAGTATGTTTTTTTGGTTATTATGCGACAGACGACCCGACGGACCTTCGCTCCAACTGTCGTAGACCCCATTAAGTATTTTTAGCTTATTTTTAAAAAGGGCTTTCGGATCTTTTCCCTTTTTACCCTCAGATATATTCCAAACGACTTTGATAGCCTCATTATCTCCCTAAACATCCAAAGCTAGGGTTTCTCCCTCAAGAACAAATCTAAAACCCTTCTCCAAGAAATTCAAGAACTCACCATGGATTCTACAAATTAAGTTGAGATTTGAGTTCCCCAAGTTCAAAGGTTTCAAGAACCCTCTCTCAAGAGTAAGAAGAAGAGTTTAGAGCAAGTTTCTTCATCCAATTTCATGATCTCAGGTATGCAGGGTTTTGAACAAGGGTTACCTTTCACCCTTATGCCCAAAGACTTATTTAAACTATAATTTTCTTCAATTTATGAGATTTTACATGAATTTAAATTAGGATTTTCCCCTATTATTATTGATTGCTCTTTTTGATGTTTCCCATAAATTGAGAGTCTAATGGCATGATTTTTACATATTTTCTTGAGAAATTACAGTTGGGTCTATGCCCCATGATTTTAATCCTTGAGAACTTAATTGTTGAAATGTTTGAGATATTGAAGCTTACGAGTATGTTGAGATTTTGAGATAAATTGCTGAAATTTTTAGATTTCTACATGAGTTATGAATCGATATGCTATCTATTATGCTTTTGATAAGTTTTAACTTGAGAATGAATTATGGGTTATTGAGCCCTACTTGAGACTTGCAATTTTATGAACTTTTGTGCTATAAGCACCCATGATTTGAGTATTCTGAGATTATTGAGAAATGTTTTGACCTAATGGTCACGGAGTTTTGAAATCCACTTCACTACATGAGATTATAGATTTGGTTGTTGGGTTCTTGACGAACCATGAGATTATTTTAAAGTGGATTTTCATGAGATGAGCGAGATAATCTAAGGGGAGTAGTATTTAGCACCGAGTTGGGTAAGTTGCTATGATTTCTTACCCCAGAACTACGTGCCACCGTAGGTTGGGCCTGAGGCTGAGATACTTTTTGGGCCTAAGGCCGACATATTAGGCCCGAGGCCGAGATAAGTAATTACTGAATTGAGGTTATACTCCCTGTCAAGAGTATGACACTCCTCCCCAACGTGGGGTTTCTTTCTTAGGAGAACAAAACGTTGCACTCCATGTAGCTTGCATGGTTTATATCGGTTAAGAGAACCTCCCTTAAAACTAAAGCTTTGAGATAAATTATTTCCTTAAGACTAAAGTATTTTCCCTTGATATGAGTATTTTTCCTAAAGTGAATGAAATGCCTTCAAGTATGTTTCAAAGTTATATGATTTCGGATTTCATGTACTTGAGTTCAAAAGAGTTATGAGTTCTTGAGTATTAAAGAAGTTTTACTCTCCATGAGACATATGAATTAGTTAAAAGTATTGTTTAAAGTTTTCTTTAGCCTATGGGTAATGAGAATAAGAGAAGATTACCGATTTTAAAGTTAAACTATGATGACTCACGAGATTTGTATTGCATTCCCCATTCTACATGATTCATGAGCTTTATATTTTATACTTATTCAAGCCATGTGAATCATTACTTATTGCATGCATGATTTGATTAAAGAGTGTTGATGTGATTTTATATAAATACATGCACCCCTACATACTCAGTATATTCCTAAGTGTTGATCTATATATACGTCTATGTGTTACATTGTCTTATAATGTAGGGTCGGGTGCTTAGTCCCAACCTCGTTAGTGACTTTTGAGTACCTCTGTCTACATTCCTACAGTAGTGAGTCCTCATGGTTCGAGGACCTATCTCTAGATATTTCCGCATTTGAGAGACTATGTTATTACTTTCAGTTCATTTCGAGTCAGTTGGGGACCTTTCCCAACGGATCTCTAGTTCATGGATTAGTAGAGGCTTTGTCAGACTAGTTGTCAGATTGTGATTGTGTTGAGAGTTCCAGTATTATGGTCGTTTGGACCGAGCATTTTCTCCATATTTTCCATCATATGATATGATTCTGCTAGTGTTTGAATTATTTTATCTTGAGATGAGTATTATTAGTATAAATAGGATCAAATGGTTAGCTTGGGGCTACTTGTAGCCTTAAGCACCGTGTGACGTCCCGGGAGGCAATTTTGAGTCGTTACAATTTAGTTCTTCTTCACCCAAAGAGATCTTAATATTAGGCAGTAGCATTGGATTGAGTTGCTTAAGGATTATGACTTGGCTATTCTCTACCATCCGGGCAATGAATATGGTTGCAGATGCCTTGAGCTAGATGTTGACTAGCATGGGTAGCTTGGTATATCTTTTAACTCAGGAAATGCCTTTGGCCTTTGGAGGTTCATTTTTTGGATAATCAGATGGTTAGGCTTGATATTTTTACACTTAGGAGTATTTTGGTATTTGTGGAGGCTAGATATTCCTAGATGGAGCAGATTTGGGCTCATCAATTTGATAATGTTGTGTTGAGGGTAATTTGGGATAAGGTGTTGAATGGTGAGGCTAAAGAAGCCTTGCTTAATCTAGATGGTATATTGAGGATTGGTGGCCGAGTTTGTGTGTCGAGGGTGGGTGAGTGGATTAGATTGATTTTGGAGTAGGCTCATTGTTCCAAGTATTCCATCCACGTACGAGTGACTAAGATGTGTCATGATTTGAGATAGCATTACGGGTGGAGTGGTATGGGGAATAATGTAGCGGATTTTGTAGCTCGTTGCTTGGGTTGCCAACAGGTGAAGGCCGAACATTTGAGACCTGGTGGTTTACTTTAAAGGTTACCCAATCCCTGTTGACACCTAATTTTTGCCCTCTATATTCCAAATTAGTTTTGAATTTTCCAATTTTAAATGATTTTAAAATATTTATTTAAAATTATTTTGAAATAAGTTTCAAGTTTAGCTTTTGATTTTAAGTGAAATCAATATGTTCTATGTTTAATTATATTGGATCATATAATTATCAGTTAAAAGAAATGCTTTAGAAGGTATTTTGTGTGAAAAGTTTGATGACATTGCGAATACTTTCCAAGATCGATTAAAAATAAGAAATTGATGATATAATTGGTTTCTTAATTTTTAAACAAAACAATTATGCTTTATTAAAAATTTATTTTGAAATTATTGAATTTTAGAAGCTTGTTAAATTAATTAGAAATTAATTTGTCTCAACTTTGTCCAAATCTATTTAGTTATGGTCACTTTATTAATATAAAAAGGCTACTATTTTAATGAGACTCATTCCCTTTATTAATTTCCAAATACCAGCCCACTCTCCAAAAACCCCAAATAGGCCCAATACACAACCCCTTCTCTTAAATCTTCCCCAGCCGCCCCAACCCACCAGAAACTGACCTGGTCCGGCCCATCCCCTCATCCCTTTCACTTAACCCAATTCCTCAGCTCTAACCCGATAAAACAACAACAAACAATGGCTTCAATTTCAATAGCTTCAGCTGTGTACAACAACACTCCAACAATAGCAAAACCATCAAACATCAGCTTCAATCAACGTACAACCTGATACCAACCCATCAACCCGACTTCACCAATGACAAAACCCGATATCAACAGGTCAAGTGACCCAACAAAAATTCAAAACCCAATAATTCTCAATTCGTACGATCATTGTACGAATCCAGCTAATCCCAAACTTATCCCATTCTTGAATTCAAATTTCCACATAGAAATTTTTGAAATTACCCTGGATTTCTTTGACTCAAACATCAAAAATCTATTCCCAAAGCCCTCAATTGCATTTTTATAAATACGGGATAGTCATTGTCAGGAAAAAACCCCATTGTAAGGGGATTTTCCGTTACTAAGGGTTTTCAAAACCAAAAGGTCCTATAAGACTCCTTGAGCTTAGATTTTGGCAAAGGAAACACAAAGCTTCCCGACGGTGGTGAAGCGATCCCAATCAAAGCTCGTCGTCTCGGTTTTGCTACCCCAAAAAAGGTAAACTCAGCCTTTTTTCCTATTCGTTAGTTATTTCGTCTTCTTCATCTTTTTTTTTATGAGTAGCAGTTCTGTCGTAATCGTAGTTATGATGGGACTATGTGTTGTATAAACCTAGGTTTTTATTTTTGTTGTTTCATTGGTGTAAATACATTCTGTTTTGTTAATGTTATTTTCCATCGATTTATTATGTAGTTGTTAGAATAATGGTTTTGTTGCTGTAGATTTTGGTTTCTTCTTCCTTTCTTTGTATTAAATCCTTGTTTTGTGATGTTTGATGGAAAAGGTTCATTGGAATTGAAAAGAGAATGCTTTGAATTGGTTTAAGTATGGTACTGTCTTTTTATTACAAATCCGACCTTTATTGGTTCATGAATTTAAAAATCTGTAATTCTCTTTTCCTTCAAAAGTTGTCTTTTGGAGTCTATTATTATCGTTTTGTGTCGATTCTTCTTTTGAATTTTCTTTCGAGTATGAGTTCTAATCACTCTATCTCACTGTTATGATTTCATGTTTTTATTTTCTCTTTTATTTGATTATTTAGAATCAACATTCACGATATTACTCATTAGTACTACTTTTGTTTGTCTCATGTTGGCCTGTGTCTAGAAAATGCTACAATAGTTGATAAAAGACTCAAGTTTAAAATACGAGATTCTCATCCATTTCTTGTGTTGTGTAACCAAAAGGCTAAATAGAAAATGACCTCATTTATTAAGAAATAGAAACTCTAGAACTGGAATTTGGTTTCTGTCTAGTTTAACTCTGTACTGCTGCAAATTTTGTTGGATAATATTGCACTAGGACGAGTGTAAATTGAGTGATATGGATATTGAGTAGTCATATAGTTGATTCAAACTTGTCTGGAATTAAGACATAGTATAAATTATCTGGAATTTTTATATGTAATCTGTTTCATTCGTGTTTTACTGTTTTGCTTCTAATTTTTATATGGATTAAGCTCTTAATGCCTATTTTTATGGATTAGTTCATAGGTTGAAATATATTGCGATATTGTGAACTAGTGCTGGGATGGTTGAGGATTCCATTGTGTTCTTTTTCCATTTGCTTTCTTAGATTCATCACCTTAAATATCAAAGTAGTTCCTCTAAAGTAGACAAACTTTTATCGATCAAGAGATAACCGTTTACTGCTTCCTTTTTCGTAATTAAAAATTGTTTGTGAGGTTAAAACTGTTAATGTGTATTCGTAATCCAACAGGCGTTTCATTAGTTCTCAATACTAAATGAGAACCTATTGAGCAAAAAAAATTAGCTTACTTTTGGGGTTTTTTTAGCACTCCCTGGAAAGTGAGCTCAGAAGAATGAAAATTCATCTTATAGTTTTGGTGCATCCTAGGACCATTTAGTTTAACTATTCTTGTTTGAATTTCTGGTTGAGATGTTGTAAACATTCCTTCAAGTATTCGAATTTATGGTAACACGACATTTTATTTATTTATTTATTTTTATTTTTATTTATTTATGTATGTATTTTGCTTTTGTTTTGTTTTGTTTAGCCTTAAAGGATCCCAACTCATCATCCTCATCTTCAACTTATTCGTGGTTTTAAGGTGCTTTTTACTATTAGAAAAACTTATTTGGAGACCAAGGCGAGGGGTCATCCTCGGCAACCAACCGGGGTCATGGAGCCGGCCTCCCCCGCCGTCCCCCCTGCCCTCACCCTCCAGGACGGAAGTACATATAAACCTTGATCTGTAAGTGAAATCCCCTAGTATATGAAAGAGTGACAGTATTGTTAATTTGTTTGTTTAAGCCAACTGCACTTTGACACATTTTCAGCTTTGATATATCAAATGATGTTATACTTAGTTTTACTTTGTAGATTAAGGATTTACTAACATTTTATTTACAATTACTATTCGAAAATTCTAGTGTCTCGATTCGTGGAAGATGAAGTTAGAATGAGTATTTTGATCTAATTTACTTTCTATACTTTCTATACATGAATGGGTAACTAATTTTTCTCTCGTGTTTGCATGTGAAACCAATTTCAGTCAATTCGGACTCCTCGCTCTCTCGCTTCTATCTTCCTTGAGTTAAAAGTCTCCTACAAGTCCAAAATGGACTAATACATGAAGAAATGGGACTGATATATACGCAGATATACAGTAGTATACAACAGTGAATGAAGGGAAGGAATGAAGACACCAATTTTATACGCTGATATACAGTGTTGTATACAAAAAAGTAGCAGCAACAACGCTGATATACAGTCAGTATATTTCTGATATACAAAGATGAAAATGGACCAAAGTTCATAAAAGGTAAGGCCCAAAACCTGGGCAGATTTGAAAATGGGCTAGAAAGGGGCTCAAATCTCATCTTTCTCCTTTATTTATTTGTATTTAATTTGATTATTTGTTTGTAATTTTATCTAATTTCGATGAATCCTCAGGGATCAAGTTTACATTAATATTATTCATTTTATTTATTAATTTTTTTTATTTCCACAAAACAGCTGCAACTCCTATATTTTTTCCCCCTCTTGAAACAAACAATTTTCCCCTTTACTTAGCATAAAGAAGAGGCTAGAGCATCAATGCTTTCCAAAATATATTTATGAAGAGCATATATAAGGTAAATGTAACCAACTAACGTTCCCTAAACCCACGACTACTGCCCCTTGACCGGTTGATGTTGGCGATGGCGTCGGAGGGTCGGTAACGGCAATGATAACCCCCACTCCCTCTTTCTTTCTCACCAGTTCTCCTTACCCTCTTCTCTCTCCCATTCCCTGTCCCCCTCCATCGTTCGAACCACTTGTTGCTTTCGTCGGCGATCAAAGTCGCCGTTGGCTAGACTCCGGCGACACAGGTAGTGTGCAGCTTTGGTCACACACGATCGATTCGGTGGGTTCATCTGACGGTACTATTGATTCCGAACAGATCTGATTCCTATAAGTTTTGATTTCGGAGGCACTCCGGTGAAGCTTCGGTCATAATACCAAGCGCAACCCAGTGACTTCTAACCTTTGCTATTTTATTCTTCGTATAAATTCTAGTTTTATCTTTTGTATCTTGGCTTGCATTTAATTTGCTGGGATTGTCTGTTGTCGTGTATTTTCGGTTTAGTCCATTACTTGACTTAGTTGTAATTTATGGGTTTGACATTTTCTTTATTATTACATATATTGTGCTTGTGCCTTCTATTTCCTTCTATTGCTTTATTACTATCGTTGTGTGTTTTTATGGGAGTGGTGGCTGTGGGCATTGATGGTAGGATAGGGTCATGTCTGAGGGAGTTGGGGCGGGGGCTTGTGTTGGGAGGTGGGGAAGGAAAGAAGAACGGGTGTGGGAGTGGGGGCTAGGACCGACGTTAGGGGAGGTAGAGGAAGATGGGTTGCTAGAGTTGATAGGTGCGGGTTGGGTGTTGGAATATAGGTACTCTTCAGGGTAAGTCTATAGAGCTGGTGAAGATTCTTAAAAAGAGGAGGATCAATATTGCGTGTGTGCAGGAGACTAAGTGGGTAGGGTCTAAGGCTAGGGATATGGATGGTTACAAGCTTTGGTACTCTGGTAGCGAGAGGCATAGGAATAGAGTTGACATCTTAGTAGATGAAGAGCTTAAAGGGCAAGTAGTGAAAGTTAAGAGGATTAGTGATAGGTTGATGACTGTTAAGTTGGTCATTGGGGGATCTACTCTGATCGTGTGTAGTGTTTATGCACCGCAAATGGGCTTGGATGGAGAGGAGAAGATGCGGTTTTGGGAGGCGTTGGATGAGGTGGTGAGAGAAGTGCCTAGTTTTGAGAAGATTATTGTAGCAGGGGATTTCAATAGGCATATTGGGGTGTTATTGGGAGGTTTTGGCGATGTGCATGGCGGTTTTGGTTTTGGGGAGAAAAATGAAGAGGGAGCTGCTTTGTTGGATTTTGCGAGGTCCTTTGGGTTGGTAGTAGTGAATTGAGCTTCCCGAAGAAGGACGATCACCTAATCACCTTTCGAAGCACGATAGCCAAGACGCAAATTGACTTTTTGCTGCTTAGAAAAGGGGATAGGGTGTTGTGTAAGGACTGTAAAGTCATTCCGAATGAGAATCTTTTGACTCAGCATAAACTCTTAGTGATGGACTTGGGTATTACGAAAGATAAGAAGAGAAGGGGTGAGGAGAGTAGACCTAGAATTAAGTGGGGCGGCCTTATGCTGGTAAATGAGAGGGAGATAGGGGAGAAGGTGATGAGAGTGGGGGTGTAGGAGTACAGGGGAGACGTGAATGATATGTGGGATAGGGCGGTTAGGTGCATCAAGGAGACTGCTAGTGAGGTGTTGGGTATTTTCAGGGGCTGTGCCGGCCATCGTCGGGGGATTAGTGGTGGAAGAAGAAGTGGAGAAGAAAATGGAGACTAAGAAGGGGGCGTATGCTAAGTTGGGTGACAGTAAGGATGAAGATGAAAAATAGGCTAATAGGGAGGAGTATAAGATAGCTAGGAACAAGGCTAAGTTAGCAGTCACAGCTGCTAAGACAGCAGTGTTCGAGAGCTAGTATATGGGGTTAGAGGAGAAAAGAGGGGGAAAAGGTTGTTTAGGCTTGCTAAGGCTAGGGATAGAAGGGTCGTGACCTCGACCAGGTGAAGTACATTAAGGGGAGGATGGTAGAGTATTGGTGGAGGATGGTCACATTAACAAGAGATGACAGTAGTACTTTGATAGGTTATTGAATGAAGAAGGGGATAGAGTTATTGTATTAGGGGAGATGGAGTATACAGAGGAGTATCTTGACTTTAGTTATTGTAGATGTTTTAAGGTAGAAGAGGTCAGAGAGGCTGTTCGCAGGATGCGTAGGGCTTGCGATGGGGCCTGATGAGATCTCTGTGGATTTTTGGAAGTTCTCTAGCGAGGCTGACTTAAGGTGGTTGACTGAATTATTTAACGATATTTTCAAGTTGGCAAAAATGCCTGGGGATTGGAGATGGAGTACTATAATCCCTCTTTATAAGAAAAAGGGTGACATTCAGAGTTGCCATAACTGTAGAGCTATTAAGTTATTGAGCCACACTATGAAGATTTGGGAGAGAGTGATCGAGTTGAGGTTAAGGAGGATAGTGTCTATCTCGGAGAATCAGTTTGGATTTATGCCCGGGCGCTTGAACAATATATGGAAAGAAAGAGGGATCTACACATGGTGTTTATCGACTTGGAGAAGGCGTATGACAAAGTCCCTAGGGAGGTGCTTTGGAGATGAAGGTGAGTGGGGTATCGATGACATATATTAGAGCAATCAAGGACATGCATAATGGAGCTAAGACTTAGGCAATGCGGGAGGAGACTCAGAGTATTTTTCTGTCTTGACGGGGTTGCACCAGGGTTTCACTCTTAGCCCATTTTTGTTTGCTTTGGTAATGGATGTGTTGACGTGGCGTATTCAAGGAGAAGTGCCTTGGTGTATACTTTTTGCAGATGATATAGTTTTGATTGATGAGATATGGGGTGGGGGTGGGGGTGGGGGTGGGGGGCGTGAATGATAAATTAAAGGTGTGGAGACAGACCCTTGAGTCTAAAGGGGTCAGGTTGAGCAGGAGCAAGACAGAATATTTGGAATGAAAGTTTAATGACGTGAGGCAGGAAAATGAGGTGGTATAAGGTTAGATTCCCAGACGGTGGGTAAGAGGGATAGTTTCAAGTATCTGGGGTCCATAATCCAGGGGAATGATGATATTGACGAGGATGTCTCCCACCGTATTGGGGCCAGATAGATGAAGTGAAAGCTCGCCTCGGGGGTGTTGTATGATAGGAAAGTACCGCCCAAGCTTAAAGGTAAATTTTATAGGGTGGCAGTCCGTCCGACCATATTGTATGGAGTGGAATGTTGGCCAGTCAAGAACTCTCACATTCAAAAATTAAAGGTGGCAGAAATGTGGATGCGGCGTTGGATGTGTGGGCTTAATTGGGGTGATAGAGTTCGAAATAAGACTATTCGAGAAAAGATTGGAGTGACTTCGGTGGAGGACAAGGTGCGGAAAGTCCGATTGAGATGGTTCAGGCATGTGATGAGGAGGGGCACTGATGTCCTGATTCGTAGGTGTGAGAAGCTTGCTTTGGATGGTTTCAGGCAGGATAGGGGTAGATCGAAGAAATATTGGAGAAAGGTGATCAGGCGGGACATGGAGCAGTTATAACTCACTGAGGACATGACCCCAGATAGAAAGATCTGGAAGACGCGGATTAGGGTAAAAGAATAGTGTCAGTTTGAGTAGTTGGGGTAGGGCATTACTTGGTAGATGTATTATTCTTGTTAGGACACTTTGTTGCATGCTTTATTATGAATGTATTTACTATTCTTTGTTTATTATTCCTTGTGGGTGGCGTATTTATGTTTTGGCATCTTGTTCCATGCTTTATTAAGTATTTATTTATTACTCTTTGTCTTGAGCCGGGGATCTATCGGAAACAGTCTTTCTACTTCTCCTGAAGTAGTGATATGGATTGCGTACATCTTACCCCCAGACCCCACTATGTGGGAATACACTGGATTTGTTGTTGTTGTTGTTTTCTTTATTTAGGCAATTTTTTGCTTATAAAATGACTTGAAATTCTTTTTTTTTATATAGTTATTAATAGTTTAAATCCATTTTTATGAAGTTGGGTTAATTATTTAGCCTAAAGTCTTAATCCGGATAAAATTATTAAAGTTCGAGTTATTTTGAATCTTTTGAATCTTAATTTATTTATTTTATCGCTTAGAATAAATTAGATGAATTAGTAGCAAATAAATTTTATTGATTTCAACTAAGATTTTCAAATAAATTCAAGATCTTTCTAAAATAAGTTCAAGATTTTTTTAACTTAAGAAATGTTTTTCAAGTTTAGCCAAACAAGTTAAATCTGTCGGAAACCACACTTGTGAATTTTCGAAAGTACCTAACACCTTTTGAATTTACTTGAATCCTTACATAGACTCTGGTTATTTTTAATGGTTCTTGTTCAAAATTATCTTTTTGGCTGCTTAATTTTTCTAAAATTAAGTGGCGACTCTAAGTTATTTTTCAAAATAAAATTGAATAGACTTTTCTTTTATTTTTTACCGTGAAGTTATGGAACGTCTTTGACTAGTGTCAAAAACGGATTGTAACAATTTCGAGTGAAAATGGGAACAGGTCACTATGGACTTCATGAATAGGTTGTCTCATATTTCTTATGGTTTTAATAGTGTTTGGGTAATCATGGATTGATTGACCAAATCTGCTCATTTTATTCTGATTCCTGTTTCTTTCAGTGTTGAGAGGTTGGCATGTATCTATATTTGTGAGATAGTTTGTCTTCATAGTGTTCCAGTGTCTATCATCTTAGATCAAAGTTCAGTGTTTGCTTCTTAATTTTGAAAGACTTTTTAGAGAAGTTATGTACTCAAGTTAATGTTAGTACAATATTTCACCCCATACTAATGATCAATCAAGCGGACTATTCAAATTTTGGAGGATATGCTCCACACTTGTGTGATAGACGTTTGTGGTCAGTGGGAGCATCATCTAACTTTGGCAGAGTTTCTGTATAATAATAGCTACCATTCAAGTATTGAGATGTCTCCTTTCGAGGCCTTTTATGGTAGGCATTGCCGCTCTCCAGTTGGTTGGTTTGATGTTTTGGAGATTAAACGTCGAGGTATGGACTTGATCCAACTGTTTTTGGATAGATTTTAGGTTATTCAATATAGACTTCGAGTGACTCAGAGTAGGCAGAAGTGTTATACGAATTGTAGACTTTGTGCCATGAGATTCAATCTTAGTGATCGTATCTTCCATCATGTGACATCCATGAAGGGCATGATGAGGTTTGGGAAGAGGGGCGAGCTTAGCCTCAAGTATATTGAACATTTTGAGATCCAATTGAACTATTGGGAATGCGGCTTATGAGGTAGCATTACCTCTAGATTTATTAATTATTCATCCAGTTTTTCATGTTTCTATGCTTTGGTGTTACATTCCAAATAAGTATCATGTCAATCATTAGGATTCAGTCCAGTTAGATGAGTGGTTGTCTTTTGTTGAGGAGCCTATCTCCATTCTAGGCAAAGATGTTAGATAGTTGTGTTCTAGAGTTATTCTTATGGTTAAGGTCTAGGGGAGGCATCGACCTATAAATGAGTCTACTTGGGAGGTCGAGTCTAATTTGCATAGTAGTTATCACTAGTTTTTCACTGATTCGGGTAATTTTATTGTCCTTAGTTCGAGGACAAATTAGATTCTTAGTGGTGGCTGATATAGTAACTTGATTTAGGTGATTTTGATGAAATATTTGGGTTTGTATGAATTGGCCATTTTACCTTTCCGCGTGTTTGCATTGTAGTGTTTCTGGGGTGTGGGAATGTTTGGCATGATTCCCAATGTATTTTGATATGATTTATGTGAGATTGTAATTTTTAGTGGTCTTAAAGGCTTACTAGTTGGCATCGGTCAACATCTTTTGATCTCTGCATCGGATGGCAAAATGGACTACATTAGAAAAACAGACTGCATCAGAAAATCCAAAACGTCAATTTTAGATTGGTCACATAGTTGGTGTGGTTTTATGAATTTCATCTTATTTTGACCCTCTATTCAGAAAGTTGCAAAAATAGGTCTTGGGGATCAATTCTGTGAAAACAATAGCTTTTCAAAATATTGATATCTCCATTGAGTACGGAGCATCGAATTTGATAGATTAGCATAGCTTGTTTGTATTTTTGGGTCTTCAAATGAATCTCGAGGGGTCCATGGAGACTTTAAATCTACAGTTGGTTCAGCCGCTAAAGCGCCACTATGGCTGCTTTAGTGACAGGCGCTAAAGCTCCACTTGACCGCTTTAGCCGCCAGCTAGCAATTGGGCAAGGGCACTTTAATGACCTAATATACTTTAGTGGAGAGTTCTATAGTGACCCTTGTCTGCTATAATGGACTGGCACGCTAAGTGGGTACGGCTAAAGCGGTACTTAACCACTTTAGCGACACCTAGCACTAAGTATGTAAATAATCTTTTTCTCAGTTTTCTTCACTATTTTTTAGACTTAGATCTTAGGGTTTGAGTTTTTGGGCATTTTCTTCGATTCTTTAAGCTTGGGTAAGCTCCAAACTCCCATTTCAACTACTTTCTTTGATTCTATCATTTAAATCTTGTTTAAACTCAAATTTAAAGGTGGAATTTGGGGATTTTGTCTCGAAAGGCCCAAATTTACATTTCTTCGTTTCAAACCACAATTTCACCTCACTTTCACTTAGGTTTTCTCCTATGAGTTCCTTTAATCTTGAAAAACATGTTTTTGGATAAAAATTTAACTTTACGCTTCTTTTTTTGAAAACCCATTTTGAGGGTTCGTTTTGACCCCGATATGAATGTGATTAATATGGGTATCATTGGCTTTCTTTTGAAGCATAGATTTTATAGTAGTGTGCTCTAGCTGATTTTTGGGTCTGTGCGTGAGGTGAAAGCTCAGTGATAAAGGCTGATTTGTTCTGACTTTGCATTCGAGGTAGGTTATGGCTTAACTTTCTTTAGACTGGGTTGGTAGTTAATTATAATGTACAAGCATGCTATGGGTATGGGGTTGTATCATGGAAAATATGTTTATGTGATTTATGTGCCCGTGTGGGGTCCTATATGGATAATATTTGCTAGTTTTGAAATATTATTAGTTATGTGTGATTGTGTAGGCTTTTAGATGATATTGTTGGCCTAATATTAATATATGTATGATTGGTTGTACTATTTTGTGGAAAAGCCTATATTTTTGAATTTATGTTGTATCAATGTCCTTTTCCTTGAATATTTATCTTGATGGTTTATGGACAAAGTTGAATCATGGTTGGTTGGTTGACTTGAGTGGATTTAGGCTCACATAGTTGATATACTGATTGGTTATTAGAATATATCATTTTGGTTGGTTGTGAGCGTTATATCCTCGTATTATACATATTCATGAAACATTTGTACCATCATGGAGATACTAGAAATACTGGCTTTTTCAGGCAGAAAATATGACATCTTTAAAAACCCTCTACCGATATATGTGTCGGAGAGGAGTTATAGATATTGGTATTGGATATTAGTTGTACATGGGTTGAAAAACCCCCCATGCGTCCTCCTTGGGAGAAGAGCTCAGTAGGTATGGATTGATGAACCCCCCATGGGTCCTACCTGGGACCAGAGCTTCGTAGGTGTATACAGAGGTTGTGCAACGACCTTGTGCATCATTTTCTACTTTACTCATTCATTCGATGATACCTATTAAGTACAAGTGGACCGTACTCAGCCCTACTATACCCTTTTAGTGCAGATCTATGTATGACTGTGCCGCAAAGAATGCTGAGTTGGCTAATACCTTTTCATATCTAAACTATGTCTTATTATATTCAAAGATAGAGTTTGTTCCTTCTTGGATATCCTATATATATTTATTGACTTTGAGTTGTGTTGGTGGTTATTACACTGTGATACTAGGCTTTAGGGTTTGGTGTGGTATCTTTGATTATATTTCTGTTATTATCATGTTTGTGTGGCTGGCTTTGCTCTACAAGCCTTGTCTTAGGTTTTGGTATTTACTTCCCTTATTATATCAGTTAAGGTGATAAGCCTTCTTGTCAATGCTTATCACGACAAGTGTCATCATGACCCTTGGTTTTTGGGTCATGATATTTAGACAACTTTTTAACTCCTGACCAGACTTATACCTTGGATTTACTTTAAAGAACAGTCCAAGTCCGGTGATGGTTACTCTGTTATGGCTCTATATTTCCAGTTTAAGTCTCCCCTATTGACTCTTTCTATTGAGGGTGAGGGGTTTATCATATATTGTGATCCTTTTGGTATCTGATTAGGTGATGTTCTTATTTATTGGTTTGAGTTATTATGCATCGAGGCAGCTAAAGGTGAATGAGCTCAAGTACCCCATTTATGATTTGTTGTTGGCTTCTGTAGTTTTTGTGCTTATGATTTGGAGGTATTCATTAGGAGATCTACACCAATCATTGAAATCTTTAACACTTTATAACTCAGAGAGACCTTAATTCTAGACAGTTCAGATAGATGTTGCTAAAGAAATATGACATCTCTATTTTATACCATCCAAGCAAACACGAATATGATAGCAGATGTCTTGATCTGGAAGGTGGCGAGTATGCGTAGCTTGGATTTTCTCATCTTTTAAGATGCCACTGGCATGGGATATCTAGTCCTTAGTCAACTTAATGGTTCGACTTGATATCTCAGGCTCCAGGATAATCCTTGCTAGTGTTGAGTCTAAATCTACCTTATTTGAGTGGATTTAGAGTCATGAGTTTGAGGATAGTAGACTTTGTGGCATCCGTGATTAGGTTTTGAGGGGTGACTCCAGGAGGGCTACTTGGATTCTAAGGGAGTTTTGAGACATGATGGTCATAAATGTGATTTGAGGGTTGGCGACTTGATTCAGTTGATATTGTGAGAGGCTCACAACTCTAAGCATTCTATTCACCCTGGGACAACTAAGATATATAGAGATTTGAGACAACACTACTGGTGGAGTAGCATAAAAAGAGATGGGAAAAATATTGTAGCTCGTTGCCTATGTTGTTAGCAGGTAAAGGCCAAGAATTAGGGGCCTGGAGGCCTAGTTCAAAGATCTCCCATTCCCAAGTAGAAGTGGGATTGGATCACCTGGACTTTGTTAGTGGTTTTCCTCGCGCCTCTCGTGGTTTCGATGGAATTTGGGTCATTATAGATCGATTGACCAAATTGGAACATTTCTTTCCTATTCAAATGTCCTTCAGTGCCGAGAGGTTCGCCCAAATCTACATTTGGGAGATAGTTCACCAACACAGAGTACCTATAGCTATTAATTCAGACAGAGGCTTCTTCTAGCTTTTGGAGGACTTTTCAAGAGAAGTTGGGTACTCAAGTGGACATTACCACCAGTTTCCACCCTTAAACCAATGGAAAATTAGAGCAGACTATTTAGGTTCTCGATAATATGCTTGGACTAGTGTTATGGACTTTAGAGATCAATGGGGAAGCACTTAGCACTAGCAGAATTAGCTTACAATAATAGCTACCATTATAGAATTAGAATGGCACCATTTGAGGCATTATATGGTAGGCATTGTCGGTCTCTGATCGGGTGGGTCAAGACCTCTAAGGTTAGTCCCTTTGATACCTATTTACTTTGTGGGTTATTTTGATATTGTCCAAGTGATCCAGGTTAGGCTGCGATTATCTTAGAGTAGACAGGGGGATTATGCAAATCGTAGACTTCCTGCCTTGAGATTAAGGGTTAGAGATCGAGTGTTCCTTTGAGTATTGCCCATGAAGGGCGTGATGAGATTCAAGAGGAAAGGCAGGCTCAGCCCTAGGTATATTAGACCTTTTGAGATACTTCAAACAGTTAGCGAGGTATCTTCTGATTCGACCTTTCCCCCAGATTTTGTCATTATTCACCTTGTGTTTCATGTTTTTAATGTTATGGCATTATATTCTTGGTGAGTCTCATGTGCTACGGTGGGAGTCGATTTAGTTGGGTAAGAGGTTGACCTTTATTTCTCATATTACCATGGATGTAAGGTGGTTATGGTCTAGGAAGATTTTAGTAGTTATGGTTTAGTGGAGGAACCGCCCAGTAGAGGAGGTTACCTGGGAGATTGAGAGCAAGATATGGCCCCAGTATCCCTACATATTAGAGCCTGTTGGTATGCCTTAACCCTTTACTTTGACAAATAAAAGTCTTTTTAGTAGTGGATATTATAATTACCCTTCAGGTTATTCTTCGCATTTTCGCACCCTTCCATCGTTTAGAGCATTCACATGCACCCCAAGTCATTTATGACTTGCAAGAGATGACAGCTCAGTAATCGGGCAATTCGTATGATTTTTAAAGACAATTCCCTATTTTGAAATTTTTGCAATAAAGGATTGGTTATTGGGACTAAACTTTAGGTTAACAATTTCATAGGCCAATTCCGACATGTTGATTTTAGGCTAGGGGGATATTTGGCTCAGGTTCCAAGGCTTCCAAAATTGTTTTGGGCTATTGGGTGGATTTTGGTTAAAATGACCATTGGTTGTAGGACCTATGTTTCATCGAAATAACCTCATATGGAAAATTTGATGGCACCATTGAGTATGGAATGTCAAATTTGATAGGGCATCATAGCTTGTTTACGTTTATGGGTTTCTCAACGAATCTATAGGGTGCGTTGGAAACTTGGGAAAAACCAAGTTTCAGTTGATTCATGGACTCAGCTGGTGCATCCACATAAGAGGACACATAACCACTTTAGCAGACATCATTTAAGAGACATATGGTTCGCTTTAGTAAAGGTTAGCCTAAGGGATGGGTATCTTAAGCGACCATATGTTGCTTACGTGATTGCCGCTTAAGCAGTCAAATGGTTGCTTAAGCGGCAACCGTAGCACAGTTATTTCACTCTTTGCCTTTTTCCCTTATTATTCAAAGACCCAAGCTCATTAAAGTCCTAGAGATTTAGAGAGAGAGGGGTGATGGTAGTTGGAGAGTTTAGGCGAGTTAGAGAGTGTGTGGGACCATTTTCTCATCTTAGTTTTCGAAAGTTTTCGTCAAATTCCTTGATTGATTCTCCAATTTAACCTTAAATCTCTAGTTTCTTTATGGGACAATTTTAGATTCCTTTGAGCTCAAAAATTACTCATTCTTGAGGGCAAAATGATCCCTGAGCCTAGAGGGACATTTTGATGATTTTAAAGTTGTGATTCCATAAGTGGGTCCCACATGAGATTTTTGACCCGATGTTGGACGCAAAGAATTTATAAGCAATATGTGTATTGTTATTCTCATATTAATGTGTAGATCCTTATTTTAATTGAGTGGCATCATGTGGAGGCTTCTCGAAAGGAAAATTTTCTAATTTAGTGAACTTCATCAGGCATTCGTTGACGTCCAGGTAGGCTAGGCATACTTTCCTTGTAGATTGAGATTTATTATGATATTAGTATGATATTTTTCTAGTTTTGGGTTGGAAATTATGACTTGGGTGCATATCTAGTTTGATTTAGAATATCTAGTTGGTTAGTGAGTCTTATTTAGGCGGACTTGGCCTATTCATCCATTCGCTTGATTGAATTACGACCTTCAGACCTAGTTTGGCTTAGTTGAGACCTTGTAGCAGGACTTTGAAACCTCTGTCTAGTATTGGGATGGAAATTGTCCTTATCATGGACTTTCAGAGTTAGAAGTGGTCCTCGTCGGCCTTCTTTAGAATAATGTTATAATTAGGTCCTTGTAAACCTAGGAGGCCTCTTTTGTCGTCCTATATATATTTATGTTCTAGAGCCTTAGGGTGGTTTAGACAACTTTTCGACTCTTGAGTAGACTTGTACCTTGGATTTACTTTAAAGATCGGTCCAAGTCCGACAATGGTTACTCTGTTATGGCCTTATATTTATGGTTTGAGTCTGACATTTATGATACAACCTTTGGTTCAAGTCTGAAACTGATTTTTACTTATTATGTTTAGTAATCAGTTCTAGTATGGTGCTTAGGGTGTGTGTTATGACACGAGACTACCCCCAAGTCATAACACGGTGCTTAGAGTCATAAGTGACCCTAAGCTAACCCATGGCCTGACATAACTCTAAGAATACTAAAAGTAACAAAAATACAAGGCGGAGGCTAAACGGTGATAATTGATGGAAATAAAATAATAGAAATATTGTATATCAACAAAAATCTTGAAATAAACTGTCTGACAACCAATTATGCTGAAAACTAAACATTTTACTGAAAGACACTAAAACGTGATGAGTCATTGGTACAAACCCCTAACTAACTCCAACTAACTGATATGAAATAGACTAAAAAAATAAATAACTGATATCTAGCCCTCACATGATGAGCACTCACCAAAACTGTGGCTGGATGAGGCGTGGAACGAGCTAAGTGTGATCCGAATACTGAGCATTTGAACCTATATTATGAGATAATATAGCGCAGGAAAGTATGCGATCAATACTTTGAATGTACTGAGTTTGAGAGATGGGAAACTAACTAGTCAATCCAAACATGAATGCATAAAATATGATAAGTTGAATACAAGACCAAGTATGTTTATATGTTGTGTAAAACTGCCTATTTGAATAACTAAAAACAAGGTCATGCATATCTGATCGGAAACATAAGAAGAACATAAACTGAGTACTGTGGGAGCTAACAATAACTGAAATACCCCAATCTGAGTAAATCAGGGTCCAACCTAAAACTCCAGTTGGATGGGTGCTAGTACCTTCCTAAGGGTACCAACACTGGCTGGTGTGGATCTACTAAACTGATGTCCCAGAGGACTAGAGTGGTCCTAACTATCAGGAGACCGCTCATAAGCTACGGTGGTACCAGAGTTTTGGAAGTAGGGGCTGCTACTAAAGGTCTCAGTCCTAATTGATGTGTTCACTCGGTGCTAAGTACCACTCCCAACTAAACGACACTGAAAATTGATATATATGCTCAAAATAGTAAGATTATTGAAAATAACAACATATGTAAAATCTGAAGTGCTAAAACATGTCAATTGATACATACATGAAATCCTAGTTATCGGATATTCATAACCTACCAGCTCTGACTAATGCAACTGAACATGATGATATAAAAAAGTGGATCATAATAGGTAATTTCATAGTTTAAGACAAAACTTGATCATTTATCAAATACGAGGGAAACTATGATCCTAAGAAAGAGAAGATCTTACTCATATAGGAAAACAGGTACTCGTGATTCAATTATAAGAACAACTGAAGAAATTAAGGAAAACTCAAATTTGACTAGGAACCTAACTTGGAGGGGAATTAAACTTGGGGATTTAGAAATCTTTTGGACCTAATGGGTTGAAGGAACCCATTGATGAAATTCCACATACCTGGAGATAGGAAGCCGTGTAGAGATTCTTTGGAATTTGAACTTGAGGTTGAGGAACCCTAACTTTCTACTGGAGAAAACAAAATTGCCCTGTCTTTCTAAGTTTATAACGCTCAACTTACATGTCAATTTAAGTGCAAGGCGATTGTTGTCCATATAATTATCCAACTATGAGCCGGGGTCGAATCCTTGAGGAACAATGTGAGTGGCGATTTAAATAAGTTCGAAATTGAAATTTCTTGCTAAACTCAAACTTAAGATACAAGTAATTAGGGGATTTTAGATGTTTCAAAGATATGATTACTATTCGACTTCTAAAGTACTAACTCGGGCTATGAATAATTAGAGTATAATCAATTAGAGATGAACCTTGGGATTCTGCTTTCCTAGAGGCAACTTATGCATGGGAGCATGATGATTCAGTACAAATTCTAATCATTAGTGATGTGGTAGGCTAGGTTGAAAATCCTTGAGTCTAGTTTGTCAACAAAGCCTCAAAGATGTCATGCACTAACCCTTTTGAGTACCTAAGGAGTATGTCAATTTAAGCCACGCAACGCCTCAATTGGTTATCCTATTTCTAGGATGATACCTAAGGTACAGTCAACCTCGTAATCACCCTTATATATAAAATAGTGAAAGTTAGCTGACTATACCCATTAATTGTCTACTATTGCCTTGGTTCCCACAGACCTCTTTTAAGTATGATGAGGGTTCAAAAAGTTCACCTAAACTCCTTTTTCAAGGATAGTTTGAGCTTTCAAGAGCTTAGGATTTTCACCTACAAACCTATATGGGTATTTGGGGATTTCACCCAAAAATCCCAACCAATTTAGTCAAGCAATAGTAGAACCTAACATCAACAAAACTAGCATATACACAAATGAATCACAACCCACACATAATTTGCACCCTATTCTAAAATAATCATAACAGGAAGAACTAGCTACACAGAAGGTTAATAAGCAAGATATACTCAAAAAAACTCCATCAAATTGATTTTTTGAAAGATAAAGAGAATATAAATCCCAAGCTTTAGGGTTCAACAAATCTTCAATAGAAATTGTCAATTCTCCACTTGAAATCTACTCTAATGTAATATTCACCCAAAAATTAGTACAATAGTTGTCTTTTAAAAAATACAAACTATAATGAGGATCATAGTCCCCAAAAATTCAGAATCCCCTATATCTGATAGGGTTTGAACTTCTTAAGGGAATTTGGGATAAACGTGTGAATTTACAAATCTACGCTTGGGTTGTTTCCCACTAGGCCGCGATCGAAAAAGATGGTATATGATTGCGGCTACCGCAATCGTGGTCAAAACTTGCGATTACAATATATTGACCTGTCTTGACTGGCTACGATCGTGGTAACTGAGGCCTGTTTCTGCTCTAGGTATTCCAGGTGGACTTCTTTTCTCTCTTTTGATCCTTTTTAATTCAAGTTCACATTTTTCATCTCATAACCTCTATGCCTACAAAATATGGATACTAGTGCATTTAATCATACATATGTCTCTTTTATACCTTTAAATCATAGTAATGTACACCAATGTTGAGTGTAAATGATTGGTAAATTAATTACTCATCAACACCCCCAACTTAAAGTTTTGCTTGTCCTCAAGCCATACTATATCTTACCATGAGACTATGCATATTTTGCCCAAATTTAATGATCCAATGATCTCAATGACTTCAATCTCAGTTACTACCACAAGTAGCTCTTCAAACCCGTGCAAAGTTATTCTCCCAACACCCCTCAACATAAAATGCAATATCCAAGGATGCAAAAGACTTTAAAGAGAAACCATGCAAAAATCACTAATACTCTAGAAGTGACTCGACTTTGAACTCAATATCAACATACTCTTTTTGCCTCATTTTTCTGGGAAATGACTAAATCACCTACCTCAACTTGGTTACATGCCTCCTCACAAGGAGGAAAATTCCACATACCAAGTTATCAAATATGCAGTAAGGAATTTAAATGCAAAACTCTCTCTCAAGAACTCTTGATGCTAAAAAGTACCATGCCATAGGCATGCCCATATTTTCAATTTCCACTACAATGAAAATACTTGGTTAGAAACCACGAAGGGTTTTTTGAGTTTGTAACGTAGTTTCAAGGTACGGTAGGATATCATTTAGGAACAATAAGGATATACCCTTCTTGAACATATACATCACACTATTCCATCCAACTTTTGATCAAGGGTCATTTCTTTGTGTATTCACTTTTTACATATGTGCCTACTTTTATTTTCTTGGTCCACCCATTTTCTTTTCATTTCTTTTTCTGTCTCCCTTTGTGCTACTTTTTCCTTTGTTGGATTTTTTTTCTTATTGATTTGCACTCAATGCTTAAGACCATAGACACTCACTTAAAACTTCGTGGCCTGAAGTTACCTCATCTAATCATCACTACCCCAATCTTAGGCTTTTAGCCTCAAGTTGCAATTTTAAGCACAATGAGGGTAGGGTTCAAAAGAGGGATAAGAATTGCAGGCTCGCGTCTTGCAATGTGTTTTCCAAAGAAAAGTCCAAAGGTTCAAAGTGGGTGACTAGGGATTACGACTATGCAAAGGTAGGATTTTTAAACTAAAGTGGACTTCCTATGTCACAAAGATGGTAAAAGATCATCTTACCAACCAAGTACAATCAAAATTAGCATTGAAAGTCTAATGGGGAAAGTTCTAGATGGTACAAGTACACATAAGATTTGGACAAATAAGCTCTCCACATATGGCATGTAAATCATATGGTTACTCAGACTTTGCCATAGGTACAAGTGCGATCCCAAATCCAAAATTCCACAGGTACTCAGATTTTCCTTGCATTTATAACCATGATAATATGGGTACTGAGACTTCCCTGCATCCATGACTCAAAACCTAATCATGATGCTTTTCCCTTAAGAATGTCATCACTCAATCTATCATAGAGAAAATCTCGTCCAATATCATCACTACCAAAATAAAGATAAAGTAAAATAGAAAAGCTAAAAACAAACCAAATAACTAATCCATGAAATGTGGGCACCATCAGAGTGCCCAAATAATGCAGCCCAAAAATAAAAATCATCCACAATGTCATCAAAACATCTATAAAATATCTAAATAATACAAATTGGGGGACCGAAACCCCCAAATGAAAATATTGCAGTGTCCTCACTACCTAAACAATAAAGCTAGAGAAATGGATGCTCCCTGAATCTGCATCAAGAGGTGCTATCTCATGCTGACTTTACACCATCATTACCAATATCAGAACCTGACCACTTAGTAGGGGTCTCATCATTACTCTCTACTCTGGGAGAGAGTAGTCTGTGACAGGGTTTCAGGACCTTCCACAAGCCCTTGACCCTGTTCCATTTCTTGATGAAGAACTTGTCTCTCTTCTTATCCCTCTTCTTCATCTTCTGGTGGGAGGCCCGAAGCTCTTTGTGAGACTTCGCCTGTGTTGAATATGCTCTCTCAAGCCTAGCAACAGTGGCTCCTTACATCTGCTGCTCCTTCTGATACTTCTTATAATCTAAGTGGGATACACAAAAGTGATGCTAGATGGAGGGCTCTCCCGAACCCTGAGGCAATCTTAATACAAGTTCCTTGATGACCCTAATATCCACATCAATATCTTCTATGGGCCTATCAATGGATGGTTTGCACGACTCTAACTCTTCAACTGTCGACGTGCCCAAGTCAATCTTTTTTATTTTGCTTTTGTCAGGTGTACCCTCACCTCGAATCTTTAATGGGTAAATTGGTGTCCCAGGGCACACCCAAGTGTCATCCGGGTATTCTACCACCTCTACTCTCCTACATAGCTCAGAAATAAGAGAAGGGAATAAGATATGTGTACCACTATAGTTCCTGTAGAACTTCATATCATATATCACCAGACGACCAACATTCAGAGAAATATTGTTTAGTATATAGGCAACTATGTAGGCACACATATCTGTAACTACAGCCATGTGCGTTCAAGGAGAGATCCGGCTATGGATGATGTTCAGCCATATCAGAGCCTCAGTTGTGAAGTCATTCATGGAGAAGCCACTTTTTGTTGCCGCCCATGGAACCTCCTTACCCGGGTACAGTTTCTCTGTCATCTAGCTACTCGGCTTACACCCCTTAGCCTTAAAAGCATCCATTTCTACATCCTAAAGGCCATATAAATCATTGACCTACTCAACTACAAAATGCACATTCACCCCTTAGATCCTTATAACTAGGGTTATAAAAGATACTACGCTAAGATTAGCATAGAACTCTCGCACCCTCTGCTCGGTATCCCTGCATGGTTCTAGGGAAAAACAACTCCATTTGGCGGCCACGAGTTAAGAATTAAATGCTAGAATCTTTTCCGACACTCTTTCCAAGGATATACCCCTTTTGGGGAGAAGCATAGACCTTGAAAATTCATTGTAGTATTAGTTGTGGCATTCAAAAGTCATGAACCAGATTTGGTCATAGTTCTCTATAATGGTAACCTGCAAAACATGAGGACAATACAAAATCATTCATCATCAATAATTTTTATGATTATACTACACTATATTGTCCACTAAATTTCATAGGATGGGTACTTGGTGGTGTTTGAATAAAAATTTAAACTGCAGGAATTTTGACCTAGGCTAAAATTCAGTCTCAATTATAGCAATCATATTAGCTTGTCCGCAATTGCGGCTGCCACGATTGCAACTACAAGTCTGCGATCGCGTGTGCTCCAATTGTGGGCCCGATGGCCACGATTGTGATACTAGAGACCAGACCATGCTAGTTTTTTCACCAGTTTAACAATCCATTTTTGGGGACAAAATGTCCTCCAAAATAATAATCAATCATTAATAATATGAAATATGTGTTCTAAGTGTTCGATCATGCCTCCAAATGTGAAAATAACTAGTTATTGACTCATTTGGGCAATTGATCGGCCATTTGGTGTGCACCCTATATTTTACTCAAATTTACACAATTTTGGGTATTCAAGACTTCCCCACGTTTGTGAAATCCCTATCTAAAAGATAATCACCACACAAGTACTATTCAATATTTATTTAGCAATGAAAAACATAATTTTAGGCCTACCTAGTTCATGCACTCAAAGGCTTACTCTCATAATTAAAAACATAAATTTGATGTACTTACTGAATGAGTGATGTTGAGTGGATACAAAGATGCTTTTGAAATGCTCAAAATATTGCCACAAACGGGTATAATTTAAGAGAAAAGTTGGAGGGGAAATGTGGGAGAAATGAAAGATCGATGGTCTTTTAAATCTGTCAGACCACAATCACAGTCAAAGTTATATGATCGTGGACACACAGGTGAATGCGATAGAGACTCAGAGCCCGCGATCACGATAACGGAGGGCATTTTCGAACCTCTATTTTCCCCTTTTCAATCCACCTTACAAAAATCCCATATTTTCTTTTTTTGATTCATTATATACACTTCAAAGAGGCATAAATATATGGATTAATCAATGGCAAAATTTAAAATTTACACTATCAAATTTAAAAAAAAATATGGGCGACTTTTATGGCGTGATAGAGTATCTCCTGTCAAACGCTTAGTTTAACATCGTGGCACAATGCCTTTCAACTACCACTTGTTTTTCTGTGTAGAAGATTTGAATATCTGTCCCAACTTTCACTCACTATGAATTAAGTGGAAGGCAGACAAAAGATTTAGATCTTCCAAGATGAAATGTGATAGAAAGGAGGACAGGGCGATGCGGCTTTTATCTTTCCACTTTAAAGACTTGAACCTTTTACCCAATTTCATATCAAATTTTTAATTAGGCTCCTTGGGTAATGGTGGAAACATCAACAAGCCGCCAGTTGAACATCAGAAGTTGAGCTCCTTGGCCTTCGAGTGCGAGGTTCTCATGTGCTCTTTTGGAATGTCAAACTTTAAAATATAGGGATGGTACTCCTTCTCCCCAAAATCCATCATTTGCTTAGGTAGGTGGACTCTCATCACACCCACTAGGCATAATGTTGAAAAATGGTTCAAGTGAGGTCTATACCTAATTTCCAAAATCGCATCCCGATTAGAACCCTTACCCCGAATTGGACTAGAGTTTTCATAAGAGATTTGCTTGGGTTTCTTCTTTTGACTCTAGCACCATTTACTCAATTTTGGAATCTTCAACTATATTAGGTTAGGTTTGTTGGAAAATCACCAAGGACCCTTCGCTACAGAGCTCATCATTTGCTATATATATATCTTGGTCTCTCTTCTTGATCATCCTCATGTTAAAAAGTGGGCAAGGTAATGGTATTTGAAGGGTTTGTTTCCTTGCCCATTTCCTCTATCTTGATAATCTCCCTTTAAAATGCCTTACTGGATTGATGCAAGTGGTGCGCGTCCTCCTCTATTTAAGTTAACCTATCTAAAAGAGTTTGAAGCATTGCTTCAACACCATTGTATCCGGCATGTTGTTCTTCTTTTTCCACATCATGTAACTTATCAAACTCATAAGATAAACTAGCATTTTTGTTAGCATAACTAGGGGAGGGAACATTTGGAAAATCACTCCAATATCCATCTCGACCACTACATAAAGAACAATCATACTCCCAATAGGATCGATATGGTATCTCCATCTCTCTTCGAGATACATATCTACAATCTTGTTGAAAGTGGGGTCCGTCACAATATGGACATAGATCATCAAGATAGGATATCCAACTACCAAAATCATAATCATTCCAAGATGCCATAGTGACTAGTAAAAAAAATCAAAATCTACCTAACACAAGAAATAAAAGAAAATCACAAACAAATATTTACAAGTTTGAATCCAAGCAAGTAGGCTAAAATTTCAAACTAACAAAATATGACAAATTGTTCCCCGGCAATGGTATCATTTTTTATAATGCTCAACTTATACGTCAATTTAAGTGCAACACAATTGTCGTCCATATAATTATCCAACTATGAGTCAGGGTCGAATCCTTGAGGAACAATGTGAGTGGCGATTTAAATAAGTTTGAAATTAAAATTGCTTTCTAAACTCAAACTTAAGATACAAGTAAGTGGGGGATTTTAGATGTTTCAAAGATATGATTACAATTCGACTTATAAAGGACTAACTCGGGCTACGAATAATTAGAGTATAATCAATTAGAGACGAATCTTGGGATTCTGCTTTCCTAGAGGCAAATTATGCATGGGAGCTGATGATTCGGTGAAAATTCTAATCATTGGTGATGTGGTAGGCTAGGTTGAAAATCCTTGAGGCTAGTTTGTCAACATAGCCTCAAAGATGTCACGCACTAACCCTTTTGAGTACCTAAGGAGTGTGTCAATTAAATCCACCCAACGCCTCAATTGGGTATCCTATTTCAAGGATGATACCTAAGGTACAGTCAAACTCGTAATCACCCTCATGTATAAAATAGTGAAAGTTAGCTGACTATACTCATTAATTGTCTACTATTGCCTTGGTTCCCGCATCCCTCTTTGAAGGATGATGAGGGTTCTTAAAGTTCACCTAAACCCCTCTTTCAAGAATAGTTTGAGCTTTCAAGAGCTTAGGATTTTCTCCCACAAACCTATGTGGGTATTTGGGTATTTCACCCACAAATCCCAACCAATTTGATCAAACAATAGTAGAACCTATCATCAACAAAACTAGCATATACACAAATGAATCACAACTTACACATAATTTGCACCCTATTCTAACAAAATCATAACAGGAAGAACTAACTACACATAAGGTTAATAAGTAAGATATACCCAAAAATCTCCGTCAATTTGAATTATTGAAAGACAAAGAGAATCAAAATCGCAAGCTTTAAGGTTCAACAAATCTTCAATCGAAATTGCCAATTCTCAACTTGAAAGCTACTCTAATGTGATATTCCCCAAAAAATTAATACAATAGTTGGCTTTTCAAAATTAGAAACTAGAATATGGATAATAGTCCCAAAAAATTTTGGATCCCCTTTATGAGATAGGGTTTGAACTTCCTAAGGGAATTTGGGACGAACGTGTGAATTTATAGATTTGCCCTTGGGCTATATTCTCGCTAGGACACAATCGTGGAAGCTAGTCCACAATCACGGATACTACGACCGCAGTCTAAACTTGTGATCGCGGTATATTGACTTGTCTTGACATGTCATGATCATAGGCCTTAGACTACAATCGCGGTAACTGAGACCTATTTCTGCTCCAAGTCTTCCATCTACACTTTTTTTCTCTTTTTTGATCCGTTTTAGTTCAAGTCTACATCTTTCCATCTCATAACATGTATGCCGGTAAAATGTGGATATTAGTCCATTTAATCACACATGTCTCATTTATACATTTAAATCATGGTAATGTACACCAATGTTGAGTGTAAATGAGTGGTAAATTCACCATTCCTCATAAGTGTTGAATGATTTTGAGTTTATAAGGCGTTAGGGTAGTACTAACCCACAATAACTGGTCTTGGAGTGCCCAAACAATTTGGGTTTAGGGGTTAAAAGAATGGGAAAATACTAAACAACCCTTTTTAAAATATGCAAAAATTTCTGGGAACATTCATCACGACGCGGGTAACTACTGGTTACGAGTCGTGGTATAAATCTAGACTGGAGGACCTGAGTTCAAAGTCCTTTCTGTTATGTCAATGACTCCTCTCCTAACGACTCATTAGGTATGATAACGAGTTGTTATGAAGGTTCATTTCTAAAGGTTAAGTCCTTGGTTCCTCAATAGTGTGACTATGGGTCCACAGACATCAAGTCATTTAGTTTGACAATGAGTCGTGTGTTGGACTCGTTGCCACCAGTCTGAATTTCTTGGTCACTGATTGCCATAGCAACGAGTTTAGGCTATGACTCATTGTATCTGAGAATGGGTAGTTGCTACTAGCAGTTTGATGAGGCCTTAGGAAATTTTCCACTTTTTACTACGACCTCAGATTAAAGTGAGACTAGAGACTTTGGAAATCTTATTTAATGGCCTATCTTTTGGTGGGTCTAGAGCAGAAAATTTTAGGGCATTACAATATCTCCACATTGGGATCCTTTATCTACAAATGAAATTAATTAAGTTAGAGAACTTGGGGAAAAGCTAAGATTTTGCACGGAACACTTACGAGTTGAACTATAAACTGATATCTGATTCTGTGATTGATGCATAGACTAAACCGAACCCATGAATACATGCTATGGCATGAAAATAGCTGATGAACTCAGATAGAAATGACAGAATTAATTAATTAAGGGAAACTATTACTCAAGATAGAACTGGGTTCGAAGAGAAAAGATAGGGGTACTTGGTCATCATATTTACCTCTATTTCCTAAGTTGCTCCCTCAATTGACTGATTTCTTCATGGAACCTTTACCAAGGCAACCTCTTTATTCCTCAGCCTACAGATATGATGATCAAGGATCTCAACTGGGACCTCTTCATAAGAAAGTCTATTTTCCATGCCACCCTTTCTAAAAGGACTACTGAGGCTAGCTGACTAATGTATTTCTTCATCAAAGAGACATGGAAAACTATATGCACTGATGCCAACTCTGTAGGCAATTCCAACTCATAGTCCACCTTACAAAACTAACTCAAAATTCTTTAAGGACCAATAAAACAGGGACTAAGATTCTTTTTCATACCAAATCTATTCACCACTTTCATGGGCGAAATCTTAAAGTAGATAAAATTGCTAATATCATACTCAAGCTCCATCCTCCTCACATCGGCGTATGACTTTTGAAAACTCAGAACAATTTTCAGCCTTTCTCTAATTAGTTGAACCTTTTCTATTTCCTCATGCATAGAATATGGCCCTATCAAAGTAGTTTCACCAACTTCAAACCATCCAATAGGAGATCTACACATCCTACCATAAAGAACCTTAAACGGGGCCATCTGAATACTGGAGTGATAACTACTATTATAATCAAACTCAATCAAAGGCAAGTGATCATCCCAACTACCCTTGAAATCAATCACACACGCCCTTAACATATCTTCTAAGGTCTGAATAGTCCTCTTTGCCTAACCATATATTTGTGGGTGAAAAGTCATACTAAGAAACACTTGGGTACCAAGACCCTTCTAAAAGGTCTTCCAAAATTAAGAGGTAAACTGGGTACCTCTATCTGAAATAATGGTCAAAGGGACTCCATGCATTTTCACCAACTCCATAAGATAGAGTCTAGCATAGTCCTCAGTTAAATTTGAAGTATTTACTGGCAAGAAATAAGTTGACTTAGTCATTCAGTCCATGATAACCCAAATAGAATCATGTTGTCGACGAGTACGAGGCAACCCTATGACGAAGTTCATATTTACCACTTACCACTTCCAAGTAAGAATACTAAATTCCTGAAGTATGCCACTAGGCCTCTAGTTCTCTACTTTAACTTGCTGGCAATTTGGACACTTAGCCACAAATTTTGCGATATCTTTATTCATGCCATTTCACCAATAGACTTTCCGCAAGTCAAGGTACATCGTAGTAGCTCCTAAGTAAATAGAATATCGAGAACCGTGAGCTTCCGCTACTATCTTTTGCCTAAAACCATCCATATCTGGAACACATAATTTTCCATGACAACAAAGGACACCATCTCCCCTTTGAGAGAAAACCTCTACCTTCTAATTCTAAACCACCTTTTTCAACTTTTCCAGAATGGGATCTCTATCCTTCTTCTTATTTACTTCAGCTACCAAAGAAGATTTTGAACCATTTTAAAGCCAAACAGTACCTTCGGTTGAATTAACCTCCCAACCTAGAAAGTTGATAAACCTCAAAAACTAACTCTTACATATCATCCTCCACGTGATCAAAACTCCTCATAGACAATCTGCGCCATCCACAATATTGTTCTTACCTGGATGGTACAATACACTCATATCATAGTCTTTCAATAACTCAAGCCACCTCATCTAACAAAGATTTAAATCCTTCTGGTTGAACACATACTAAAGACTCTTGTGATCAGTGAAGACATCAACATGAACCCTATAAAGATAATGCTTCAAAATATTCAAGGCAAACACGACTTTTGTCAACTCAAGATCATGAGTTTGGTAGTTCCTCTTATGAGGATTGAGTTACCTAGAGGCATATGTAATAACCTTGCCCCGCTGTATCAAAATACAACAAAGTTCAACTTTAGAAGCATCAGAATAAACCACAATACCATTTGAACCCTTTGGTAGAGTAAAAACTAGAGTGGACATAAGTCAAGTCTTCAACTCATGAAAACTCTTCTCGCCAGAATCGTACCACTAGAATTTGAACTTTTTCTGAGTCAGCCTGGACATGGGAGAAGCAATAGAGGAAAATACTTTGACAAACCATTGGTAGTAACCAGCTAAACCCAAGAAACTCCTGATATCTGATGGAGATATATTTCTAGGCCAGTTTCTTACTACTTTGGTCTTTTGAGGATCAACTCGAATACCTTTTTTGAAAATGATATGACCAAGGAATGCTACTAATTTTAACCAGATGTCACACTTACTTAACTTAGTGAATAACTTGTGATCTTTAAGAGTCTATAATCCAATCATCAAATGATCTTCATGTTCACCAATACTTCAAGAATAAATGAAGATGTCATCTATGAAGACTATTATGAACATGTCCAAGTACTGCTTGAACACCCTGTTCACCAAGTCCTTAAAAGATGTAGGAGCATTCGTTAGTCCAAATACATAACTACAAATTCAAAGTTACCATACCGAATTTCTAAAGGTTGTCTTCGACATGTCACATTCTGTGACTCTAAGCTGATGATAATCGGATATGAGGTCTATCTTAGAAAAACAATTAGCACCTTAAAGTTGGTGAACAAAACATCAATCTTGGGGATGGATACTTATTCTTGATAGAGACTTTGTTCAACTAATGGTAGTCAATGCACATTCTGAGAGAACCTCTTTTCTTATGCACCAAAAGAACTAGAGCACCCTATGAAGAGACATTCGGCATAATGAAACCCTTATATATAAGGTTTTTTTAACTATTCTTGCGATTCCCTAAGCTTGGTTAAAGCTATTCTATAAGGTGGAATTGAAATAGATTGGGTATTTGGAAGAAGATCTACTCCAAAGTTAATTTCCCGCTCGAGAAGGACTCCGAGATGATCTTGAGTAAATACTTCTAGAAATGCATTTACTACAAAAATTGACTAAAGACTTAGGATTTTGCAACTTGAGTCCTTGACTCAAACAAGATGATAGATGCACCCTTTAGAAATTATTTTTCTCGCCTTGAGGAAAGATACAAACTGACTTATAGGCACTGAGGTACTACCTTCCACTCTAAGACTGAATTTGGAAATTAAAATTGAACTACTCTGTTTCTACAATCAACTGAGGCATAGCAAGAATGGAGCCAATATATGTCAATAATAATATCAAAGTTGATCATGTATAACTCTATGAGATCAACTGAAGTGACTTTTTAGGATACTGTGACAGGTAATATTTATATACCTATCTGGCTATGATTGAACAACCAACTAGAGTAGAAACTGAGAAGGGTTCTGCTAGGATTTTGGGACTGACACCAAAATCTACTACTATAAAGAGAGTCATGAAGAAAAGTGTGTCTCCAGGATCTAATAATGCATAAACATAAAGTTGAAAGACTTGTAACGTACCAATAACCATATTAAGAGAACCCTCCTAATTTTGTCGAGTCTGAAGGGCATAAAACTTGCCCTGCTGTTGTCCAATAATTGCACTGGAGGTGGCACCCTACTGAGTTAAGCAACCTGCTAGAACTGCTGAAGAATTAGAATGACTTTGCTGATGAATATTTTTACCCCTCTGCGCAGTCACTGGATATTCTATAATTCTATGGCCTGACTTGCCATACCTAAATCAAGCATAACTATTTACCATGTATTCACTCTTATGATTCCTACTACATCTCTTGCAAATTGGGTTGGTATGAATACTATTTACATTACCCTTAGACTTAAAGCCTGGCACTCTATCTCAAGTATCCTGTCTGAACTTGGGAACTAGGCACTAGCAGAAAATAGGGATGGAACTGAAGATTTCTAGCAAAACTAGGAGCGATTTCCACCATCCGAGCTTTGTTGGGAGAAATTGAAGCTACCAATTCTGGCCTTCTTATTCTCCATTTACCTCTCTTTGTTCTTATCATCTTCGATCTATTGAGCATGAACCATCAATAGGGAGATATCCATATCCTTAACCAACATGGTCGTCTTACACTTCTTGACTATATTCCAAAAACACCAGACACAAACTTACTCATTTGGGACCTAGAATCAGGCACCATAGTCGAAGCATACCTCACCAACTAATTAAACTTGAGTGAATATACCTTCAAACTCATGTTTCCCTACTTCAGGTTTATAAACTCCTACACCTTGGATTCTTTTAAATTAAGTAGGAAGAGTCTATCTAGAAATGTTGTAACAAACTCAAGCCATTCTACTGGACCTGCATCTGCATCTCTATCCTCCTTCTACTGCTTATACCATGTGTAATCCACTCCTGCAATAGATAGGCAGCTAAATTAGAACTTTCACTAGAAGTGACACCCATGATTGCAGTCACTTTCTGAATACTATCCAAGAACTTTTATGGATCCTCTTTAAATTTTGACCCAAAAAATATTAGAGAATTTATCTGAGTGAAGTCCCAAATTATAGTTGTTGTCGTACTCACAACTGGGTTAGCTGGGGCGATAACCTGCTAGTTACTTTGGGCTTTCATAGCTTGGGCTAATGTCGTGAAGGAAACCCTGAACTCAACATGAGAGACCTGATCATTTAGAGGGTCTTCAGGAACTGGCAGTGGTGCTTATTGGTTCTCTTGGTAGGCATTTTCTGTAAATAGATAGAGGATTAGTTTGAAGGGAAATCTTAATATATTTCACACTCTATCATCCGATATGAATCATGAAAGAAGTGAGACTTTTCTAAAATATTTCATAGCCTCTCACCTATAAGTATAGCACGTTTCACACCCATGAATGAGACTCTATTTAACCCAACTTTTAGACACCCTAGGACACTTTAAACTTGCTGCTCTGATACCAAATTTATCATGACCCGAGAGTTCCCCTAGTCTTAATACGATGCTGAGAGTTACAAGTGACCTCAAGCTAACCCATGGCCTACCATAAGTCTAAGAATATCGAAAAAATAACAATAATATTGGGAGAAGGCTAAACAGAGGTAACTGATGGAAATAAAATAATAAAAACACTAGATATCAAACAAAATCTAGAAATAAACTGTCTGACAACCAATTATGCTGAAAACTAAACATTTGACTGAAAGGCCCTAAAAGGTGATAAGTTGTTGGGAAAATGCCCCAACCAACTCCAACTAACTGATATGAAATACACTAAAAGAAAATAAATAACTAATATCTAGCCCTCGTATGATGAGAACTCACTAAAACAGTTGCTGGATGAGGCACGAAATATGCTAAGTGCGATCCGGGCAGTATGCATTCGAAGCTATATTATGAAACAATATAGTGTAGAAAAGTATGTGATCAGTACTTTGAATGTACTGAGAATGTGAGATGGGAAGCTAACTAGTCAATCCAAACATGAACGCATGAAACATGATAAGTTGAATGCAAGACCAAGTATGTTTATGTACTAAAACATGATAAGTTGAATGCAAGACCAAGTATGTTCATGTACTATGTAATACTGTATATCTGAATAATTGAATACAAGGTCATGCATATCTGAACTAAACATAAGTTGAACATAAATTGAGGATTGTGGGAGCTAATAATAACTGGCATACCCCAATATGAGCAAATCAGGGTCCAACCTATAACCCTAATTAGAAGGGTGCTAGTACCTTGCCAAGGGTACTAACACTAGTTGGCATGGATCCACTAAACTAATATTCCAGAGAACTAGCGTGTCAGTCTTAACTGGCAGATAAACCCTCATAACCTATGGTGACACCATAGTTCGGGAACTTAGGGACTCCTACTAAAGATCTCAGTCCTAACAGTTGGGTGAGCCTTCATCCCTACATTCACTAGGTGCTAAGTACCACTCCCAACTGAATGACACTAAAAACTGATATATATGCTCAGTATAGTAATATTCTTGAAAATAACAACATATGTATAATCTAAAATGCCAAAATATGTCTGATACATGCATGAAATCCTAGGTATCAGGTGTTCATAACCCACCATCTTTGACTGATGAAACTGAATGTGATAATATTAGAAAGTTGATCATAATAGAGAAGTTCATAATTTAAGCCAAAACTCAATCATTTATCAAATATGAGGTAAACTATGATCATGAGCAAGAGAAGATGTTACTCATATGGAAAAACAAGTACTCATTATTTAATTATAAGAACAACTGAGAAACTTAAGGAAAACTCATATTTGACATAAAACCCAAGTTGGAGGGGAATTAAACTTAGGGATTTAGAAATCTTTGGGACTCAATGGGTGGAAGTAACCCATTGATGAAATCCCACATATCCAGAGATAGAAGCCTTAGAGAAATCTTTAGAATTTGAACTTGAGGTTGAGGAACCCTAACTTCTTGTTAGAGAAGAGAAAATTGCCCCTTTTTTGCTAAGTGTCAAATGGTTTTAAGTTTATGAGGTGTTGGGGTAATATTAACCCCCCAATAACTGGTATTGAAGTGCCCAAATGATGTGGGTTTGGGGTTAAAAGAATGGGAAAAGACTAAACAATCCTTTAAAAAAATGCAAAAAATTTTAGGAATAGTCGTCATGATTCGGGTAACGACTCGTTACGACTTGACACGAGTTGTGGCATGAGTCACGACCTGAGGACCTGAGTTTTGAGTCTTTTCTATTATGACAATGACTTCTCTCCAACAACTCACTAGGTCTGATAATGAGTCTTTTACGAAGGTTTTTTGCCAAGTGTTGAGTTCTTGGTTCCTCACTGGTGTGACAATGGGTCCACACACATTGATTTGTTTAGTCTAACAATGAGTCATGTGCTAGACTTATCATCACTGGTCTGAATTTCTTGGTCACTTACTTCCATGGCAATGAATCTACACTACGAGTCATTATGTCTGACAATGGGTCATTACCTGGGCCGTTGCCACTGGCAGTTTGACGGTACCTTAGGAAATTTTCCATATTTTTTACTACGACCTCTTATTAAAGCGAGACTAGTGATGTTGAAAAGCTAATTTAATGGCCTATATTTTGGTAGGTCTAGAGATAAAAATTTTGAGGTATTACACTATGGGAGAATTCATAGTTATGGTTTTGATTTTTGAATATGTTATGTTATCACTGTCAGTACTTCTATCTTGATTGCATCCATCAAGCTTATGGAGGTCGGTTGGACTACTTTCCTCTTACTTGCATAGTCTGAGCTTATGGGGGCTAGTTAGTCTATATTCAATTGTTTTCTCTTTAATATTGTTTACTCTGCTATTTATCTTAGTCAATCTGTGTGTTATTCCAGGTTTTCTCTTTTATGCGAGCCTTAGTCTACTTTATTGCATTTTATTATGCCTTTATTATGATTTATCTCAATCGGCTAATGATGTCTACTAAGTGTCTATTGCTTTGGTACTCATATTGCACTTCTGCATTTTTTTTGGTGCAGATTCAGGTACTAGTTGTCGTCGTTGGCGTCCATTCTAGCAATAGTCAGGGTTTGGAGATAGGGTGAGATTTTGGAACCGGGGATGATTCTTTCCTCCTATACAATTTGTGGATATTCTTTACATTTGAAACTACTTGTATTTTGATACTTCTAGAACTCATATTCTTTTGCTTAAAGGCTTTTGTACCGATCTTACTAGGTCGTGGGACACTCCTTTACTTTTTCACTCTTATTTTTGTTATTGCATTTACATTTCTTGTCTAGAACATATTTTATATGCCTTATTCGGTATTCATTATACCATCCATCATTTAGACCACTGCTTTTCATTTTGGACTACGATTTGGCTTACCTACGGGTGGATTGAAGTAGGCATCATCATGACTTATGCGATCGGATTGTGACATCCCTTCCATTTTGTGTGTCACATTTTGACCGGACATAGAGCTTAAGAATAAAAAATAAAGACTATGTAAAGTGTACCAAATTATCCTTTCTAGAAAAGTTAAAAAAATAAGAAAAATGAGTATTATCTTTAAAATTAAGTTGGATCAATAAGAGTAAAAAAGGAAATGTGCCTTTAAATATTTATCAAATAAGCAAAGGTGATATTCTTTTTGGAACGTACCAAAATGAAAAATGTGCCACATAAAATGGGACAGAGGAAGTACAATTTTGAATGTTCTTTCACAGAGAGATTTCCTACTTTATTATTTTAAATTAGAGAACATGGTCTATTACCCCCCCCCCCACACACACACACACAATCTTTAGTCAAAATTTCAACTACATACTTATACTTTGTGGGAGTCCTATAACCCCCCTGAACTATTTTAAAGTGGAATTATTACCCCCCCTGAATGCTGACATGGAAAGAGAGTGTGTTTCACTCTCTTTAAAGAGAGTGAGAATGAATTTTTCTTATTAAAAAATTATTTTTAATATTTATTTATTTATTTATTCATTTTTTTATTTATTTTTAATTATTCTTTTTCTTTATCAATTTTCTTTCTTCTTCTTCGTCTTCTTTCTTACAAACAATTGCATCCAAGAACTCATAAATGGCATCCAAAATTAATTAATCATTTTTATCATCTCCAAGCACAAAATCAATCGATTTCGACTTCAAATTCGTCGAAAATTTCAAAATGGGTATTGTTCATTGTTTCCAACTTCAAGATTGTCGAAAATTTTAAAATAAATATTGTCCATTATTTACGACTTCAAAGTCATCGTAAATTTTAAAATGGATATTGTCCATTATTTTTTACTTGAAGGTCGTTGAAAATTTAAAAAATCTCTATTATTTCCGACTTTAAGGTTATTGAAAATTTTAAATTCAGTATTGTTTATTATTTTCGGCTTCAAGGTCATCGAAAATTTGAAATTGATATTCTTCATTGTTTCCGAATTTAAGATCGTCGGAAATTTAAAAACTAATATTGTTCATTGTTTTCCACTTCAAGGTTGTTGAAAATTTTAAATTCAATGTTATTTATTATTTCTGACTTCAAGATTGTCATAAATTTTAAAATGGGTATAGTTCATTATTTCCGACTTCAAGATCGTCAAAAATTTTAAAATTCTCTATTTTTTTCTACTTTAAGGTCATCGAAAATTTTAAATTCCGTATTGTTCATTGTTTCTGGCTTCATCGTTGAAAATTTTAAAATTGATATTGTTCATTGTTTCTGAATTTAAGATTGTCGGAAATTTAATAATTATATGATCATTGTTTCTCACTTCAAGGTTGTCAGAAATTTTCAAATTCGATGTTGTTTATTATTTTCGACTTCAAGATCGTTGAAAATTTCAAATTCGATATTGTTCATTATTTTTCACTTCAAGATCGTCGAAAAATTATTTGTATAGATGTAGGAATAATGAAGTTTGAAAAGAAAAAGAGATGAAAAGTCATGGTGAAAAAAATAATGGTGAAAAAATAATGAAAATGATAAAAAGTGATAAAAATGGAAAAGAAAAAAAATAAAAATTAATTTTAAACTAAAAAATACGCATCAAAATGTTGTTGGCACGTGCATCACATTTTATCCAAAATGACTAGATGTCAGATTTTAGGGGGTAACGATTCCACTTTAAATAGTTTAGGGAGGTCATAGGACCCCCGCAAAGTATAAGTGTGTAGTTGGGATTTGGGGTAAAGGTTCTGGGGGCTTTTGACCATTTTCTCTTTTAAATTATGCTTTAGGTTCTTGCACTTGTTCTTTAAACTCATATTTGGATTTAGGAAAGAGGATGAGTATGTCAAGATTAGAGTTATTGATGAAATTTCTTTTTAGTTGCTAATCATTAACTCGTTTGAGAATGAATATGACTTTAAAGATAATTTTAGGTGGGGATTTTACTACATAATTATTGTTTCATTACAAAGGTTTCACCAAATATTTTTGCACAATCTTCATTGACTTATATGAATTATAACCTTCTCTCATAAGACATTAGAACTCCTAATAACCTCTTAAATGACGTTATAAGTGAAGAGTAGATGACTTGCAAGTCTTGGTACGACGATACCAATGTCATATTGGCTTTTATTGTCAATGAAGAGTTAATGGGATTACATAAACTTATGAATAAATCATTAAAATGATGATAATGAATTATAATATGGACTTAAGAGAACTAGATGATTAACCAAGAGGGAATGAGTTCTCTCGGTTCAATAATCCAAATTTATATTTTGCCGACGTAGGGATGACTCATTCCATAATTTAGATGACCTAAGATGTCTCCTCTATGAGGATGATTGATGCAGATCGATACGATATTATATCTCAATCCACGTGTTAAATGTTGATTGAGGATTAGCCAATTGAGTGATGATCAAACCCACATAGCCCGTAATGCATGTATATAATGTCGGTAATGCCATTTTACCTTAGAAGTAATGCAAAAAAAATAAATCAGCTCCATTTTCAATAAATATTTTATGTTTCTTTTTTATAGTTTTAATTCCATACACATGCTTATATTATGTTCTATTTCCTGTTACGTATTGACCATCTTAGACGCTACATCATTTTATGATGTATGTTCCAAGGCATAGGCTCATAGTTCTGTGTAGCAGTAGAAGCACTCATACTAGATTTAGCTTTTGGTGAGTTCTCCATGACATATTTTATTCAGATGGTAGACTTTCTCAGTTTTGTAGTATTGTTGGGGCCATGTCGTGGTTTACATAAGTACTCTTATCTTTAGAAGCTTTCCAAACCTATGATGATGTCAGTTTTGATGTTTAACTTCTTTCAGATATTTTGGAGTCTTTCATAATTACGTTTAATGATTTAGACTTTTATGAGTTGATCTATAATTACTTCTTCCGCAAGAATGCTCATGATGAAAGTTAAGTGATTCTCTCAGTCCATTTATGATTTCAGGTGTCTGTTACGTCCAAAGCTTAGACTTGAATCGTGAACTGCCTTATTCTTATTCTCGTTGTTAGGAGAATCCAAAGATGGCTTAAAGTTGAGCAACCAAATTTTATCAATCCTCAATTCTTACACACCACTAATCACTAATTTGACAATAATATGATGAGAAAAACATAAATTAGAAACTAGAATCTTACACAAGAATAAATATAGCAATATCTCTTAATTATCACCCAAACTAATGCCCCTAAGCTAAGAAATCATTGTTCATATAGAGCAATTTTGTAAATGCAAAAATTTATTCGCAGTTGCAACGTCACGGGCGCGAAAAAGACATCTCAATGATGGAATCCACTTAACATGTGTGGCTCTGTAGAAATGACTTGCATCCTACAGGAGCGAGTCCGTACGGATAAGATTTCCTCATAGCTGAGACTATGTCGATGCAGACGATCCTTACCGAATCAACCAAATCTGACCCTATCCCTTCCTGTCAAAGTGGAACCTTTCTTGTTGAGGTGCCCTCGCATGTGCAATACCTGGCCTGTAGGATCAGAAAAGGATGCTTGTGTGATTATACTCGATATGAGCAATAAGCCAACGGTCCTAAAATCAATCCAAACTTTGAAACAACCCTCGTAAATCATTTGGAACCTAATGAAAATAGTCCAAACATGTAACCTACCTAAAAATTACATTCCGTACCAGTTGAACCATTAAAACACCAATTTAGGATCATCTTGACCAAATATTGACCAAAGTCAACTCTTAATTTATTCATTTTCAACCAATTACTCGAATCACATATTAAAGCCTCAAGATCTGAATCAACTATCTCGTTAAATAAAAATTACATTTCGAGCTTAATAAAACTATGAGAATTTCATTCCAAGTTCCTCTTACTCAAATATTGACTTTGATCTAACTGTATAAAATTTTAATCTTCCAAAAGAAAAACTCATCCAAAACTAATCCAACCACTTCGGATATCGTGCCACCCACTACCACATACCACAAATACCATATTGAAGCTATTAGAAGAAATAAAATAAAGAAAATACGCAGAAATCACAAAACATTCATGGGTGTTGCTACAAATATAACTTCATAAAAAAAAACAAATCGAGCGAAAAAAATGTATTATACAATATTCAACTTATTTACAACTTTCATATAAATATAATGCAATTACAAACAACATGCCACTTAAAAACAACTTCCAAAAAAATTTCATACAATATGTCTTCGTATGTGGTGTGTATGCCATATATTCTTCTTCATCTTTGATTTTCAATTTGAAATTAAACTGATGGGGACTTTGGATTCGTGTTTGGTCAAAAGATAGATGATCGGTTGGGGAGATATTGAAAAAGATACAAGCTTCAGAAGACAACAATGTTTCGGCGACGGTAGGCATAGAGATTGAAGATTGAGTTTAAGTTTTGTGCATTATTGGTATATAAAATTCTGCACTATCAGGTAAACTTGATCTACTGCTGCAGTTTATCCAATTTTTTACATAAAAAACTGAATAATCTGTCGTAGCAAGTCAAGTTTACCTAATAGTGAAGAATATTTTGTCCTGTGCAAAACTTAAATTCTTGAAGATTTTGCAGTGGAGTTGTAATGGAAGAAAACTCGCGACAATATTACTTCATTGGTGTCTTTCAGTTTAAAACCCCGATGATGAATTTCAAATGAGTGATTCACGGATTTGAAATTGATTATAGAAAGAAAATGCCTTGAAATTGAATGAGGGGGATATATGGCAATCAGTTTTTCCTTTTTATGCCTACATGTATGGATGTGATAAAGGCCCATGCTTTTCCTAATTCGCTACTATGCACAATATAGTTATTTTTATAAATGTGTCAAAAAATGCGTATATATTCTATATATTAAAAGAGTTGCCTTCGACATGACAGCTTAATGTCATTGGAGAAAAGATTGAGGATATTGTGATCTTTAAAATATTTACAAAGTAAGGCTGCTTAAATAGAATTATCTTTGATGTTTTGTTTTTTTAACTTCTTAGCATCTTCAAGAAAAAATGTATCCTTTTTCATCAAATTACAAATCATGCCCTAATAAAATGTCAATAAATGTAGTGGGGGCCATTGAACTTTTCCAAATCCAAATACTAAGGGATAACTAATACCGGAATTAATTATTTCAGAATTACCCGGAATAACTTATCCCACCATGTATATGGGATAAGTTATCCTGGGACTGTGGGATAAGTTATCCCGGGTTTGATTAATCTCTCCAACCAAACAAAGGAAAATGTGTTCTTTTATTTTATCTCGGGATAATTAGTTATCCCGAAATAACAATTTCTAAACCAAACGACCCCTAAGAAATGTTTAAGTAATTTTTAAAAAAAAAAACATAATTTACATTAATTAATTAGAATTAGAATTTAAAACTAATATGTTCTATATTTCTTTTCATTTGGCTCATCTTTTACTTATTTATTTTAGCAAATTAAGAAAATTTTATTACTTTTTCTAATATTATATCTAATTTATATTTTTAAAATTGATAAATAAAATTAATTTAGTAAAATAAATTTCAAATACATATTTTTTAGGACCCGTATCAAATCAATATGGACTAAGTAAAAAAATTAAAATCATATTTATTATATTGGCATAAAGTGCTAATAGATTTTACCTTCGTGAGGGGTCAACATAACTTATATCAATTATATATAAATAAAAGTTATCAACATTTAAAGGATACAAATATATGGCATGTTTATTTTATTTTTTTTATAATTAAGATGGCATAAAAAAGAGCAAGAGCATAAATACAAATAATCATTTAAATTTATGCCATGTGCTTTGATTAAAAATGTACTTTTTAAATTTAAATTTATATGCGTAGGGTGACAAAATATAGACAAAGAATTTTGCACTCTGTCATATATTAGAGAATTGTACATGAAAGAAAAAAGTTCCTAATACCATATTTGGGTCCACAACTCTAGGTTTCAATGTATAGGATATTCCAAAATAAAATCTTTAAATTTTAATTAGTTTTGAATATAAAAAACAGATTGATTTTTTTTAAATGAAGAATAATATACTATAAAATTAAATTTAAAAAATAATAAATTGAACATTTTACTCTAAGAAGAGAATCAACGGCACCTTTAATGATTGAAAGTATAGAATTTAATAAAAAATTTATGCATTTATTTGAACCAAAATCAGACTGCATATTTTTATTTTGATATTTGTCAGTATGACAAAAATATATTAACCTTTTTACTTTTATGAAATTGAGCTAGTGCTAGCATAGACATTCCCCTCGTGTTGTAATAAAGGTGCTTAAGTAGCTATATGGCATGATATTCTTGTTATGAGTCATAATAAGGAAAAGAGTTTTACTATAAGTTTTGTTTGGTGGGACTAACATTATTTAGCTCATCATAACGCATCTCACCTATGTAACATATGGGCAGATTAATTACTCCTCATTTGTCAATCAACCATCTTGATCAGCTAAACCCAACCATTTGACACCCCTACTTGCTACCTATTCCAGCAGAACCCTCAAGCCACGGAGTTTCTGATATGCTTTGGACATTCCATCGGGAGCTTCACAAAGAATACAAAATCCATGCAAAATTAACTGTAGTCAAGTTACCATCTTTGGGAATTTATTGTTGGGACTCCCTCCTCCACACGCACATAGGTTGTTTCTATTTACTTAGCCACTTCAAAACCGAAAGTACCAAATCAGTCGCTCTGTACCACTTCCCTCTAGAGCAGCATATCGAAGGAAATTAAGAAACTGACCCATTCAAGAAGAGCAAGCACGAATTTCAAATCATTATTTTTTGGTTCAAGCGGAAGTTTCTGAGCAGTATTTCATAACAAATTTGAGAATCTGAGACAACAAAATTTGTTACCTATGCATTATATTCCTGGTCGTTCTGTACAGCAAATATGTAAGTGATGTCCAGAACAAGTTGCTCGCACATCAATTATGTACAAATATGAATGTAATTAGACTATAACATCATACTCCCGCCTCTAAAGAAAAAATTGAGGTAAGAGTGCAACACTCTAGCAAGCTTACTAGATCACCAACTCAATAACCTGAAAGAAACAGGAAAGAGATGACACGTCAAAGGGAGATGGGTAAGGTAAATTTAGACACTGAAACTGGAAACTGATGGACATTACCCATTGTGTATATTTCCAGCATGGTCCTTTTACCCTGCAAACTTCATCTCAAGTATATACTAGGGTTGAATCCAAATTGTTGACAAATCTACAGATCAATTTAAGCATCAATGCTGTTCCCATGCAAATCAGGTTTTGTATTGAGAAGGCCTGCCTCTCAGCCAACATGAGTTCGTCACCTGTTATAACTGATTCTCAGTAATCTGCATTTTATAACATGAGCAGAGGTTTCAATAAGGCATATGGAAGAAACCGTACTTTAAATTTGTTCTCCTTCAAAGATTCCAAGGATTCAGCAAGCTCTACTTGTTGTGATGCTGTTGCAAGAAGTGCCTAAAACAAGAAAATTTATTCCACATGTCAATGATAACTAAATAACTCTACTACTGGAAAAAAATGAAAGGTATCTGGAAAGTGCATGGACAATTAATTACTTTCTTCGTCCTCTGCAACTCGTGCTCTATGAACTTTATGCGGTCCATTGAATCAAGCAGCATGTGCTCTTTTTCTGGAGGAATTTTGGTAGGTTTCTTCACCAGATCAGCCACCGTCTTCTCTAAATGTTGCAACCTCTGACAACATGGATGGAGGAGATCCTCCTTTTTTGGGGAAGCATTTTGCTCGGCAGGACTTAATGATATCTGTCCATTTCTCAATCTGTTTGTATCATTATTCTTCACAAACAACCTACCCAATCCATGAAACAAGAAGCATATCCATGCAAGTGATTTGACCATCATATCAATCATCAGGCCAATGATTGATTTCTCAGGCGGCCTTCTTTGTACTGATACAGTAGCTCTATCTGTTGCAAAGAGAATAAAATGATTAGTGTAGGATCCCATAGTGATGCTTATTTTCACAACAAAGCAAAATCCTGTAGAAGTTTTCTCACATAAAAAATGGCAAACAAACAAATCAGTATAGACAAAGCTCCTTTCCTCTTGAAAGTGAAAGAGAAACGATGCACAAGGAAGATTTTGAGAAGGCTGGGGAAACAGAACTGCTTATCATGTTGGTGTTTGGAAGGCTATCAGAACTCTATGACCAATTTTCAGCAATAAATCAACTAGCGAGTTGGAAATGGGGTGAACTACATCCTTTTGGGAAGATAACTGGTTGGGGCAAGGTCTCAAGCTATTATTCCCACATAGGGATGGAATTTCAGTTTTAATAGAATTTGAATGATCGGGAGGTTGCCAGATTTGTTGAATTTCATAACACACACAATCAGTTCACAGGGATGAACTAGAATCAAGATAGAGTATGGTGGCTGTGAAATAAGCTGCAGACACAAGGGAACATGTCCAAAGTAGAACTTGAGAAATTACCGATAACATGCAATAATAGAAAAATGTAGTCTGGTAAAGGAAAGATCAGTTGAATAAATACAACAGGAAACTCACTGATTGACCATAGAAATCAAAATTCTTACTTGGAGAATTCAAATCTTCAGCTGTAAGCTTAGGCCCATAATCTTCTTGAACTAAGCTTCCAAATGAAACAGATCTCCTAGTTGGTACCTAAAGCAATCAAGCACAAGACATGAATAAATATATACATTGGAGAATCAGAGAATATTGAGCATATCAAATTTGAGGTGGAAATTTATAAACAAGTTTCTGTATTGTGTTATCGATCACAATTGATAACCAACCATTGGAGAACCAGACTCTGCAAATTTGATTATAGCCACCTCCAACACATAGGGCTAATTATTGCAGTCAAATAATGTCTGCATAGAGTATAGTAAAATACGAAAGAAAATACTCCCACTATCCCATGGTGACTACTTTCACCTTGCAGTAGTTAAAGTAAACAGATGATAGGTACATGTTAAAGTAAAGTGTTAGAATAGATTATTATATTCAACATGGCAGAAAAATATTTAAATAATACGATTATAAAATGAAAAAGCGCTTTTGTTAAAGGAAAAGTAGAATAGCGCAGGATGTGCAATAGACTCTTCGCACTCATTTGATTCTTGGCCCAGAACCAAGTTTGGCATTTAAGTGAGAAGACTAGAGGAGCAAGCCCAATGAATTTTGAAATTGGAAATATCAGATTTCTCAGTTTATCAAAAAATGAGTTATGGTTATTTGGTTAGACGTCACACCAAGTCTTTTTATTTCCCACAAATGATCACCTCTGAGGTAGTGATATGGACTACTTACAGTTACCCTCCCCAGATCCTTGTGGGAATATATTGGGTATGTTGTTGTTAACCCATAAATGATCAGTAAACAAGATAAGAAGGTACACTATTATTTTTTATTGAGCTGAATTCTTGGGAGGCAAAAATTTTGTTTTCAGGGGAAACAGTCAAATTTGGGACAGACCAAAAGAGAAACTAGTTAATTTTTATTGGGGGTGGAGGAAGTACATTCCAAGGGGAATGCACAAATATATTTACAAATTCACAAGGAAGATGCATCTGTCATATCTTTCTTTGCAGGGGATCTATTTTGTGCATGATTAAACAATAATCCTTCTGTGCAAATTTTTGTTGCTAATTCTTCAGTTTTGTCACTGCCTTCCCCTTTCTCTAATACAGGAAAGTTAATACCACGCTTGCCAAATTACCAATGTACATAGCATGATGACGAAATGGCTTAAGAAATTGAGGTAACTCAAACATAGATGTGTTCTCAACCTGGCATAAACAAAGATCAGAAGCTGGGAAGCTGGTAAAACATAAAAGGGACAAACAGAATCTTGTTACTCACTTTGTCAGAAAGTTGTTTTGATTGGATGATACTGTAAGCAAAGATCCCCACATCCACTTCAGGTTCTGCAGAAGCAATCTCATTGCGTAGTAACTGAACAGAAATAATGGTCTCAAACATAATGCACCTCTAAGATAACTGGGAAGGCAGAACATATTGCATCTAAGCCACTATAATACCTGTGGAGAAACCGGTTTGATTTCAATATCACTATCGGAGAAGCTTGTAATTCTCCTGGGATAAAGTGCTTCACCATGTAATGTATGGACCAGCTGCAAAAGTTTTTGGCATGAAAAAATGAGAAATCTCTGACAACCGACTATCACACGAAATCCTGAATATGATTTCTACAGACAAAGATACCTTCATCAGCTCTGGATCATTCCAGGGTCCTTTATCAGACCTGAGACACCCATCTGGATTTGGGCATGAGCAGGTTCCTCCAAGAAAATCTGGCAATTGGCTGATCATAAAACAATGTACATAATGAAGGAATGGACACAGTATTCAATTATCATACTTTTGCAATATAGAAACTGACATTCTAGCAACCATTCATATACCTGGGGTCTATCACTTCTGCTAAGTTGCTCTGGAATTTGTTTCCTAATACCTGTTAATTGAACACAGGCAATCACTGTAAGTTTCACATAACCCTTAAAGACAACCATGCAGATAATGGAAGCTCCTTTACGTGTATTTTTGCTGTTGTCCTTGGGTCAAGAAATCCTTTTGCAGTATTCCACAGAAATCTGAATCCATTTCCAGCATTGACAATAAACATCTGGTGCAATGTCTGCAGAATAAGAAAGTTATTAGCAAAGGATCAAATAATTGAAAGGAATACAAAATTTATCATTTAATCTTCCACACAGAAACTAAGGCACCTCTGGGTAGTTGTCACCATCTATCTTTTGCATGCACATGACCAAATCATGGGCAAGCTTACCAAAACTCCTCCAATTCTACATTATCATAGAAAAGATGTTGCATATCAAATATGGAAACTAATGAAGTTTAGGTTGAATATGAAAAAATTCAATGCCGACCAGTCCTTGTACATCCAAGATCGTAGTAGAAGAATCTATATGCCTCCTAGCAGCAATCGAACATGCCGGAAATTTTTCAGCAAAAGTCCTTTCAAACCCTTGGATGTGATACTTTAAGAACCTTTCTATTGTAGTGACATTCATAAGTTTAGTAGGTTCAATCTTGCCAAGTCTTTCAATATAGACGGGTCGTCCCCCTCTGTCTACACCATGGTAACCATGAGGGTAATAACGCTGAACTTTCTCATATTCCTCATAGGCAAAATCCTACAAATTTCCAGAGTTAACATCAGAATTTAGACATCTAAAAGACAAAAACATGTGCCAAAAGAAGATGCAAAGAGGGAGAGAGCATAGAAAAATATATCTGATACTGCATAAGACTTCAGTCCTTAGGATTCTAAACAAAAGATTGTTCTAATTCATTCAAGAAATAGTAAGATAAGGAATGGTAGAAGAGGGACAACCCCACTATTGTTCGACAAATTTTACATGTATTAGCAAGAATGATGGAAGTACCCTTTTTTGTGAAGAAACAAATATGAATAGCATTTGGCTCTAAGGCCTTAAAGGTGAACAAAAAAATTCCAGTTTAACATCAATTGTCGAAATCAAATCATAACAATGTCATAGCCCCAGAAAATTTCCTCAGCCACTTTGGGTAAAAGGCGGGAAAGGAATAAATACACTAAAAACAAGAACGAGAAGGATCATCTAATAAAATTTCTATGCTGCATAGAGATTTGATGGTTTTCAACCACTACATACAAAGAAGCACTAAAAATTGGAGCACTTTGGTACATTGGCTCCTTCAACAAGTTGCTATCATTCTAAAGATGCCAAACAGTTACTTGAATCATTTTGAAAAACTAAGCTATAAAAGATATCCAGAAAAAGCTTTAACAGGGAGCTTTGGTAACAATTATACCAACCATCATCATTTGAGTGTACACAGAAACAAAACCTACTGTTTTCTAGCAAAAGCAAAATACAGCAATGTGTGCTACAGAACTCTACCTGTATAATCGTGTCTACTCCTTGTTCTTTTCTCCAGTTAAGCATTTCAGACCACATTAGCTTGGCCTTATCAAGGTCAAATTTCCTTGCTTTTAGGAATCTGAAATGGAAAGATGCTCTCAACATGGAAAACGAAGCAGTGTTACTAGGGAAACTGAATCACATTGTCTTACCGTGCATGAAAAAGAAAATCACTCTTACTGAAAAACATCTATTTTTCAAACTATTGTTAACAGTAGAGAAGAAATTAAGCATATACATCTGAAGAACAATTTTTAGAGAAATAAGATTTGGTGAACAAGAGGAGAAAGAATTATGCAGAGGCACTTCCAGAGGATAGAAAATCTGGAGCACTACTGTTTGTTGTCAAAGAAAATATGCTGCCATGAGAATAAATTGAGATATATTTCTTTTTTCGTTGTTTATAAGTTTCAAAATTCAACTTTCACATTGCTTAATAAAGAATAGGACTGCACCAAAATTTATGGTCTCAAAGCAGTGGCCACCATAAAACCTCCTATTGGTAACTGGTGGGATTCCACCAAAAATAAATAAATGAAAAAATGAAAAACTAAGCTCAGCATCAATCTTGCCACACTCTTTAGACTTTGTTAAGATGGATGCAAGAGTTTTGAAAAAAAATTAACTATTGGTTTTCCATGATTACTGCCTTATGCTTGAGTTTAGAAAAGAAACCCCTGGAAAGAGTCTTTATTAGTCCAAAAATCTCAAAGAAGTCTATTTCTAATCCTCAAAACAGCTAGGTGGTATTCACAAGCTACATGAAATATATCAGGAAGGTTATGTGAAATCATTGCAGGTACATGATCCAAAGTTATATATAGCCTCTACAAGGATTTGGATAATCAAAAGATGAATTCTGTTAGTAAACGGATAGACAAGGAAACAACTAAGGTCAAGCATATGTGTTCCTTAAATAGATACAAGCCTGTGATATCTGAAGTAATATGCTCATTCCTGGAAACAATCTTATAAATGGAGGTAAAGCTCATTAAAAGGTTTCTGTTACCCAAATTCAAGATCCTTCCACCATCTTATCTGACATTCTAGGGAAGAGAGGTCATGCTTTTACAACAGTAATTTAAAAAAAAACAGTCCCCGTTTTTTCTGTTACCTCAACGGCAGTGGATAATTCTTCTTCCTCAAATTTCTATCGGCAGTCAAAAGAAAATAAGAGAAACAGCCTAATGCTTGTTATTAAGCTCTTTATTGTCTTCCTTTCTCAAGAGAAATGACCCTTCAGACGTTGGAATCAACTAAAACTTATTAAGGTATTTATTTTCCTTAAAACTGTCTTGAGCCAGGGGTCTATCGGAAACAGCCTTTCTACTTCTTTAGAGGTAGAGGTATGGACTGCGTACATCTTACCCCCCAGACCCCACCAGGTGGGAATACACTGGGTTTGTTGTTGTTGTAGTTGTTTGTATTTTCCTTAAAACTCTAAATATACTTTCAGGAAGATTAAGCTCGGATCAAGTTGCCAAAAAAGGTATAGGGATTAGGGACCGGTGACATCCAATCAATCCCCAAGATCATCCAATTCACCCAGGGCATTGGAGGCTCAATGAACATGAATTTAGCTAATATAAAAGTTTCATGAATCTTCCCAAGCTTTCTGTGCAGCTGCATTTCAGATCTTCCTTAGCAATATATCTACGACCCCCTCCCCAAACATGTGTACTGTAGATTAATATGAACAATTCAGGTTACAAAAGTACACCTACTACGAAGGCAACAGCAAAGCAAGGCTAGTGACTATTGCCCCAACTGGATTCATCCGCGGAGCTTTATGGAAAGCATGATCCTTGCAGACGCACCACCAAGAGAATTTGTCTTGTTGATGTTTAATTTTTCTTTTGTGCAACAGAGAGAGATAGAATAAAGTAGGGTTAGCATTTTCAGCAGAACTGCAAGTTACCTCAACATAGTATGATAATCATCATGACGAGCTGGAAGGAGATCCTTCTCCAACAAGGCCTGGCGAAATGAATTCACTGCCTCCTCTTCCTTCTCGTCTCGAAAATCTTCAGTTGAAATGGAAGCAAATCGGCAATGAGCGACTCGTTTACTACGTCTTTTGAGCGAATGCGTTAGCTTTGTGGAAGCGTTCATTGCCTTTTTTTTCAAAGATCTGATTCGAGTTCTTCTCTTCTCGTCCTCAGATGCCTCAAAATAATATCTTTTTGTTCTTTCGTGATCGTGAACTCCAACAATTTCTTAAAAAACAAAAGGAATCGATTCAGTTCTAGAACTCGTTAAAAGTAAACTTAGAACTATGTGCAGCTGAATCCAAATTTGCCACAAAATACCTGGCATTGTGCTTCTCAAATCCTAATTACACCGTGATATTGCGCAAAGCAATCCAGTTCTTCAATTTTGAAATTATATCGTGAACCTGCACAAATCAAAATCATAAAATCAGTAATGAAACGGTAAAATTAACGCGAAAATTTCAGATCGTCGACCAACGTCGTACGAGAAATCGTTCCGTTTGAAATAATCAAAAGAGAAACTCCATTAACGGTTGGGACACAAATAATGAAAAGAAGAAGATCGAGAAGGCAAGAGAATAGAATTCAACGTTTTTTTAGATGTTTAACAAGCAATTCAGCTATTTTATGTGTATACCTAACGGAGATGCCTCACACACACGGAATGTGGATGATCGATCAATTGAATTCTCTCTCTAGGCTTGCTTCTATACAGTGTACGAGTTTATATTCTCTGTTTCAAAAAAATCATCTACTTGGCATAAAATTTTAAATAAAAAAATACTTCTAAACTTGTGAGCTTAAATTAAATTATATTTTATGATTTAAATATGTGATGTAAAAAATTAAAATTAAAATATTAAAAAATAAATTAAAAAATAAATAAATTATTCTTTTTTTAACGAGGCAGTATATATATTAGAAACGGGCGTAATTAAAGCTAACTTTGCTTTCGGTTTACTCTCCTCTATATAAATATTTCTCCCTGTATTATGGCAAAGTACGAATCTCTTGAAAGCGTCCATTACTTTCCTTTTACGAGAAGAGGGGGGCTCTTTTCTCTCACTAGGATTTTTTATGTTCCTCTCATTAAAGACGGGGAAATTAAATGGGCAGTGGGGGCATACTAGCAGGTAAATGGGGGGAATTGGAATCAATCTATATCTGATATCAGAGAGGCAAAAATGACATGTGTCAACACCATTAAAATTTTATTTAAAAAATAAAATTTAAACAATAAAAAAGTATAATTAAAATAAAAAATCTATCTACATCTACACATTAACTACCTCTATATGAACTGCAGATTGAACAGTTACATTTAAAAAAAAATCATATTTCAAAAAAAATAAAAAAGAATATAATAATATTAAACAATGACACATCCACGATTTCCCCCTAAATATGGTTACATTAGGATCAAGAAACTACCTTTTCAATACAAAATTAGAATTTAAAATTTAAAATTAATAACTGCTTCTTTGGTTAACCGTGACAAAATTAAATATAATGACAGAAAATACACTATCATGATCCTATTGCCAGTTATTTCTCATTTTTTCTTTTATTGTTGAACAGACAAAGAAGAACACTATCAACATTCTATTTCTTTATCTTTCATGCTGAAAAATTATATGATGTCTAATATTGTGAGTATTTAAAACAGCAATCGAGGGATCAATCCTTTTTTATAACATCGAGGGATCAATTCTTTTTTGGTAATATCATGTGATTTGTTCTCCATATATTTAACCATATAATTCACCACTGTTACAGTATGCGATCGCTTTTAAAGTTTTCTGAGTCTCCAGCAGTTGTTGGCACAAGTGAGTAGAGATAAATTTAATTTTAAATTTCTTAAATCTTAAGTAAACTTTATGAATTTGACTTGAGATATATTTTTTTCTTGAATTTGAATTAAAGATTGAAACAAATGGATATAGATCATATAAGAATTACTCCACAAATAATAAGATGATTATCTGAATATTAAGACGATTGTGTTTGTTTTGTTTTCATTGTTTCGGATAGTTATCAGTGTTGGGACACATATTTCCATACCAACATTTTGAACTTAAAGTGATTATCTTAATATTGCTCCCTCCGTTTCATATTCGTTGCCTCCTATGGACTTGACATACCCCTTAAGAATTAAGTAATTAATAATTAGAGATGCATATCGATGCAATAATTAACATTAAAATTTTGTACATATTACTTCATCTCATGCATTATGTCTAATATGGAGTTCTTATAATTGAAACTAATAATAATCATTTAATTAATTTTGATTTTGAGAACTGAGATCATTTTTGCATCATTCAATAATTTTGAAAATTGTGGAGGTATTTAGTATTCTATCAGCATACGTATAAAATACTTTTGATTTCAGAACTTGAAAAACTAAATTGAAACAAATATTTTTAAAATGATGGTCAACTAATAAGAAATGATGGGAGTAGCTTTCAATTTGAATTACTAAAAGTGGTTATTAGCAAATCAACTTTTAAATTTTGAAATTAATAGCAACTTTCTACAAACTAACCTTAAAAATTCTTAATCTTTTTTTTTTGCTGTTTTTTAGTGTTAGGTTATCAGGTGAACAATTAAAAGGTGGGGTTTAGGTATGATAATTTATGACATATTGTTCTTGATAAGGTTAAGAGAAGGGGTAAAAGCTTCAAAACAGATGTTAAACTTGAGAACATGCAACTATAATACATTACTCAATAGTATGGTATGATACCTATTGTGGAAAATATGTACTTGAGGAACTCTACTAACTTGCCGCATTGATGGTTTATATTATGCAACATTAGGGTGACCTGATGTTAGGATTGTGTCAGTTTTTCAATTTTGATTTAAAGAGTCAAACTTTTAAATTTTAATTGAAGAACTCTATAATTGGATATTACTTATTTTCTATAAATTTTAGAGATCCCGTCTTACATGATTTAGAAGAACTCTATACATGATTTTAAGCTGGAAAAATCTCATCGTGTGGACTGCAGTCTTTATCAAAACACTATATGCCATTATGTTGACTTAGCCTTTATAAAAAAAAGTATACAACATTGCATGGACTGAACATTTTCCATTAATATCATTTTCACATGTACTGTTACAAGAAGAGAGAAAAGATGTAAAAAAATATTCTGAAAACATATGATTAACATTAATTGTCATAATGGATTCCAGACAGTTATAATATAGTAGTAATGTTATGATTAGTTATTATCACAGTAGCTGATCAACTCTAGAAAAAATTACAAATTAATAATGATTGTCAATGAAAAAAATGCGGTCACAAAATGGCAGAAGAGAATACATATTCATGAGATTATTGCTTTTGTCCCGAACTATTCAAAAAAAATATTAAAAGAAGAAAAACATATAAAAAGTATTCAATTTCAGCGTGAAAATTAGATATACTAGATGAGTGAAGTCGTGCTGCTCACGACCCAATGTGCAACTTTAATTTGAAGTTATTTTTAGTATTTTATTGTTTATTATTTTCTCCATTCAATTATATTTGTTTACTATATTAAAATTAAATGATCATTTTTTATAATAACTTAACATTTTAATGTTTTTTATTATTTTGATTGATAATACTTTTTACGTAGTTCCTCTACCCTGATTTATTATTTTATCTTTAAGAATTTTATGTCTAATTAGCACAGACGAAAATCTAAACTATTTTTAATTGAAATTTATCTCTCATGCAATTATAAAACTAATAACTCCATTTATATGGGTTGAAGAAATAGTAAAATATTTTCTTTCCAATAAATTGAAATAGCCCCCCACCCCCTCATGCACATGCAGTTATGTCCAAATGAGAAAATATAATATGTCAACAACATGATAGACAATAACCTTCAATCAAAATACCAATGAAATGTTGAAATTACCCCTGTTAGAGAAGCAAATATGTCGATCGTCTCATGTATGATTCACTTGTCGCACTCTGACTTATTATATAGGAGGATTTGATAAACTTTTTATCTCTTAATTATAGTCTTTTGATTCAAAAAGTATTGGATGTTGCTTTCCTGCGATATTACTTTAAGCAGATTTATTTTTTGATTTGATTAAATATTAATATTTTGATATAAAAATACTTATATTTCTTGAATTACTATTACTATAATAATAAATGGGGAAAATGGTCAAAAATACCTCTAAACTATTAAAAATGGATGGAAAATATCCTCCGTTTGTTTTTTGGCTAAAAAACACCCTTCCATTATTTTTTTGACTTAAAAATATCCTTCTCTCAAACGAAACGCCACCAAATACACCACGTGAAAAAAAATACTTAATCAGTTCATGTCAGCATACACGTGGAAAATCACACCATTTAATCATCTTATCATCAACCCATTTTATTCTATTTAAAAATCTAACCCGACCCATATTCAAAATACCTGAACCAACAGGAAACAAATTGAAGAATTTGATTCCTTATTTTTATGTGATGGTTTCAAATATTTCGGATCGATCAAGGCAAAAGATGAGAAAACAATCAGGTCCTCAAATCATCGACATGAAAGAATCAAGTTTTAATTGGGTCAACCCTAAACAAGTGGATCTTTGAATAATCGGTTCGGTGTCCAAGAGCTCGAATAGCTACTGAATGTCCTATCTAAATTAGTCTAATAAGAAACCTGATTGTAGTGAGAGGAATGGTAATTCGAAGATGAAATTGAAATTTGTAGAGAGAAAGTTTAGCGGCAATGTCGGACAACCACAAGTTAATGAGGTCAAGAATTGCTCGAGTAAGTCTCGTAACTTTAAAAACGTTAATAATGAAATAAAATATGGTGAACGGATGATTTGTGAAAAAAAATAAAGAATTGATTTTTGCCTCTTGGTTCGGATTTTTTGAATATGGGTCGGGTTGGATTTTTAAATAGAATAAAAAGTGTTGATGGTTAGATGGATTAAATGAAGTTATTTTTCATGTGTATGCTGATATAGACCGATTAAGTGACATTTTTTATCCACGTGGAATGTCTGGTGATTTTTCGTTAGAGAGAAGGGTATTTTTGAGCCAAAAAATTAATGGAGGGGTATTTTTGAGTCAAAATAACAAATAGAGGGATATTTTTGAGTCAAAAAACAAATAAAGGATATTTTTGATCCATTTCTAATAGTTTAGGAATATTTTTGGCCCTTTTCCATAATAAATGCAATAAAAATGTACCAATATAGTGTATAGCTTAAGAATATGAGTAACTGTACATAACTTTTTATTCATTAATCAAGATGGACTTTTTCTTTTTTATTAAAAAAAAAATAATGATACTTGAGGGGATCAAGGGCTGAGCAATACCCCCGACCTTAACACAAATAAAAACAAAGCATAAAATATAAAGAGGAGGATATAAACCTTACTTTCGATCCTACACATGGTAGTTCATAAGTTGACTATGTTGCTATACATGGTAGTGCATAAGTCGACTATGTTGCTAAGAATGGTCAATCATTCCAATACTAAAATGAAAACTTAGAATTAAGCACCTCGAAAAGAGGATTCCTCTCGGTACAAAGTATCTAAGCAAGTATAAATAAAGGAAAGTTCTCCCCTTACATAGTGAGAAGGTAATTAAGATAAAACAAGACATCTTCATAAAGCTATAAACAAGAGAACATTGCCTAGACAAAGATGATAAGCAAACAAAAAAGTACAAGTAAAAACATGTTCAAGGCCTGGTATCATAAGAAGACTCTTTGGGGGTTTCTTGATCCTTCTCAATTTTCTCCTCCTAAATTATCCGTCCCCATTTTGTTAAGAGTAAAGCTACCTCTACTGTTCTCTTATCTAAATAAGTAATTTTATGAATCCTAATAAACTGAATTTAATTTAGAAATTAAATCACAAAAAATTAATTATGACAATTTAAGGAGGAAATGATTTTTCTTTCTTGAATAATTTAAATATTTAAAATAACGCATTAACTTTATCAAATAAAATTAAAAGATCATAAAGAATAATACTTTTTGATAAGATATCACTAGAAATAGTTGTGTTTAAAAACTTAATATTTATAATTTATACATTTGATAAATTTATATGTAAATTTCTCTATGATTAATTTTCTTGATATTAACCGCGCATCGCGCGGATACGATAACTAGTTATCATTAAAAAGGACGACCTAGCGTACAACGGCCGTGTCGGTGAAGAAAACTGTAAGTTCCGCCACACTTTGCCTTTTGGCGCGTGCTTTCTTGGCAGATGTCACTTTTCAGGGCCAACAAAATGAAGTTTCTTGGATATCTCAATCTCAATACACATTTATTAAGATACTAGCGAATAGGTCGACGCTTTGTGCGATGATAAAAAATATATTAATTATTAATCTTATAAATAATTATCTTCTTTATTATAATATGTCTATGAGATTACAAAAATTTAAATTTTAATACATGATATATATTATGACCTAAACTTTCATTTGATTCACTTTTCAAGAATATTAACATAAAAAAAGTTCACCTTATTTTTAGAAGTGAAGTTATTGTCACGTACAATATATATATGTGTGTGTGTCTTTTTATTCATGCAACACTTACATAGGAGAACATTAACTGATTTTAGGAATTGATAAATTACTTTTCTCTGAAACAAAATTCTCGACATATTATAAATTTATAATTTTTTTTAATAATTTTGTTAAATACATAACCAAACAACATGATTACCGTATGTTAAGTCATTCAATCTCGATTTGCTCTTCTCGGCTATTATACTCAAAAGTAAGATATTCATATTCAAGAATCAATCTATAAATCTACAAAGCAAATTTTGTCATCTAAGCAACAATAAAAAACATTAGATTCAAATTATAGAATGATAAGAACTATTAAATTCATACTATATATTGCATGAGAATTTTTAAAATTACTCTTTGTTTGTTCATTTGATTGTTTCGAAGTTAATAAACACTAAATTACATTTGTATTCTCTGTTTCTTTAGAGTCTTTCCTCACCGACCATTTAAATTTTCACTAAATAAATATTAGAAACTACATATACGTATTTGTTATATATTTATATCATATCTAGCACGAAAATTTATTAGAATAAGTATTTTTCATCTTCATATTTAATTCTTTCTCTTTATGTTCATTTTGTATTTTTTTTCTTCTCCAATTTTACATATATTGAATGAGAAAATTTCCTCTTGGAAGATAATTATTCTTCTCCAATTTTCTTCTTCTTCTTCTTCTTCTTAAAACAAGGAGATAATTATAAGAGAATATATATAGACAACTAATACTTACATCGATTGGTTGGAAGCTATGGAGATAATGTAGTTAAAGTTTTTTTTTTTTTGATTTCTCATTCAGTGTCCGATACCTGCATTAGAGCCCAATTAATCCGTATTCACGCCAGGTAGGGTCCCATTCGGGGGGTAGAGCTCCCTACCAAGGATTTTTTCATACCCAGGACTCGAACCCAAGACCTCTGATTAAAGGAGGAGCAGCCTCATCCACTACACCACATCCTTTGGTGGTATGAAGTTAAAGTGGGCTACATGAGGTTTTGATCTTTTGTCTTTTTATCTCTTATCTTTAATATATATTTATACACATTAATAAAAAATAATTAAGAGGAAGGGGAGAAGTATTGTAACATTTAGAAAATTTAATATTGTCTTTAATTTTATATTTTAAATACTCACTATCATTATAATAGAAATTATAAAAATGAAGTGGTGTGAGTTATGGAGACTTTTTAATACCTAAATTAAATTATTATTTTATAATTATATAATAAAATAGAGTAAGAAATGCCAAAAAAAAAAAGAAGCTAAATATGAATGATGATAATAGGAAGGTGCCAACATCAAATAAAAAATTCTAACCTCACATCAAACTAAAGGAATAACAAAGTTATCATTCTAAATCGTGAAAATAAATAAAAAAGAAATATATATAAAAATATAAATAAAAAGAATTACAAACAAATTGCTTTAGTATATGGATTACCGCTAACAAAAAAATGTAATAAAAGAATTAAATAGATTTATTGTAGGTAATGAATCTATTCTTTATTGTACGTGGATATTTTTTAGATTTTGTTTTAATAAATTATTCTTTTTGTGAGATGTGTTCATTAATTTATTTAGTTTATTATTTTATCCTGTAGTAACTGCTGAGTTACAAATTTCTGTGTAATAACTTATTCTTTCTGTACTGTAGTATATATCTAATTCTAGATTTTCTATGTCATTTATTATTTTGTGTTGTTCCTACAATAAATCTATTTATTATCCTAGTTATCCGCACCCCCCTACAAATGGTATCAGAGCCCAGTAATTCAAAAGTTGTGGAAGTGAGATACGTGTTAGAGTTGGTTAGATTAAATTTAGTTAAATTAGATTTAGTTAGATTAAATTTAGTTAAGTTAGATTTAGTTATTTATTAAATTAATTATGAGAAGACCATTTAAAAATAGAGAAGATTTTAGAAAAATTAAAGAATCTTTAGTTAGTAATTATCCAGAATACATAAGTCTAAATAAAACAAAAGAAAATCCACAAAGATTAGCCTATTTAATTACATTAATATCTAGTATTGAAGCAAAATTAATAATCCATTTAAAATCTAGAAGAATGAGACATATACCACCTAATTATGATAAAATAAGATTTAGATATCCACCAAAATATTATAAATATAATTTAAATGAATAAAGAGCAAAAATACAAAGAATTAAAACAAGTTATCTCTGAAAAATGTAAAGAATTAAAAATAAGAAAAGAAAGATTACATTATAATATATTTGCCGGAGTTAGTAAAAATTCAATAAATATACAAAAAGATGAAATATCAAAATTAGAATCTCAAATAGATAGTTTAGAATATATATATCAACATGAACTATTCACAATAAAATGAATAAAAAAGAATTTATAATAGATGAAAAAATATACGAAAATCATGAAGGATCAAAAATAAAAATAGTATTTTCGAATCTAGGAAGAAGATATAAGAAAATAGGAGATCATTTATATTTAATGTTAGAAAAAGAAGAATTAAAATTAGAAGATAAATTAACAGCAATGGTAAGAATAGAAAAAGAAAATGAAGAAATAGATAGAAAAAAGGAAATAGAAAAAATTAAACAACAAACTACGGAAGAAATACGAAAAATAGAAGAAACTAAAAATAGTAGAATTGCTGAATTAGAAAAAGAACTACAAATGTTAAAAGATTTATACGAACAAAGACAAAAAGAAAAAGAAGAAAAAGATAAAGAACAAACATTAATAAACGAGATAAACCAATTTAAAGAAAAATTAGAAATAAATAATATAGAGGTAGAAGAAACAGATAATTATGATTCAGAAGATAGTGAAACATATACGGAAATATTAACAAATATAAAAGATTTAGAAATTAACGAAAAACAAGAAATAATTAATGACAAAAATACCAATACAGAAATAAATACTCTTGATAAAAAAGAAGATGAAAATATAATACCTAAAACAATAGAAATAAGAAAACCTATATATTATAAAAATAAATTTAAAAGATATAATGAATATGACAAATGGACACCAAAACAAATAGTTAATAAAAATTATAACTTTTTAGACCTAGACTGTGTAATAGATACAGAAAAAACAATACAATTATGGATAGGATATATGACAAAACAATTATTAGACAATAATATAAACATAATAGATGCACCAAAATATATAGAAAAAACATTAATAGGATCAGTAAAATTATGGTTTACAAACTTAACTGAAAATAGTAAAAAAGTATTAAGAACTAATAAACCTATGGAAGGAACATCATCAACAACAACTAAATTAACACCTATAGAATTATTGAAAAAATATGAAACAACTATAAAAGATGAATTTGGTAGTATGACGACATTAGAAGAAGAACAAGATGAAGAAAAAGGTACAAATAGGAATTTAATGATAAAATTAACAATATGTAATATGTGTTATATAGATGAATATACTTGCGCATTTAAAGAATATTATTATAAAGGAGCATATAGCATAGAAGAAAGTAAAGAAATAAGAAAATTATATTTTAATAAATTACCCGAACCATTTAGTTCAAAAATAATAAAAAGTTGGGAAGAAGCAAAAATAGTAGATACGTTAGGAGCTAGAATAAAATTTTTACACCAATGGTATAGAAATTTATGTGAAAATTATAGAGAAGAATTAAAAATGGAAAAAACATTAATAAGAAATTTAGCATGTTGCAAAAATAAAATAGCACCTCAATTTGGATGCGAAGAAAGATATTATAAGAAAAGAAAAAGACATAAGAAATATAAGAAATATAAAAAATCAAAATATAAATATAAGAAACCAAGAAAAAGATATTATGTAAAAAATTACAAAAATAAAAGACCATATAGAAAGAAAAAATCTATAAAAGAATGTACATGTTATAATTGTGGAAAGTTAGGACATTTAGCTAGAGATTGTAAATTACCTAAAAATCCAAAAAATAAACAAATATCCGAAATAAAAATAGAAAATACAGAATATATGCAAATAGATTACATAGATTATGAATTAGAAAGTGAAGATAGTATATATGAAATTTCAGAAAATGAAACAGATACCGAAATAGATAGTGAGATAGATGAATCGAATGACTGAAGAAGATATAAAAATAATAACAAAGGAAGAATATTTAAATGACGAAGGAACAGAACAAAAGATAATATTTGACAGTAATATATTTGATGAAATAAAAGGAAAAGAGTTAGATTTAAGTGTAGAAAAAATATTTAAAATACCAACAATAAAAAATATTTTTAGTAGGAAAAAAGATGAATATTATGTAGTATGCCAGAAAGAACATGTAATAGACTGTAGATATGCAAAAGGAAAAGCTAGTATACCACTAGTAACAAAAAGAATAATTAATAAAGAAATAAATGATATAAAAAGTAAAGGAGATCCAATAAAATATGTACACCTTGGAGGTACAGAAATATTAATAAGAGCATGTTTTAGAGAAGGAATAGATACACCGATAGAATTATATTTAGCGGATGATAGAATTATAAAACCTATAGAAAAAAGCATAATAACTGCAGTAAAAGGAAATTTAATATACCAAAAATTCAAATTTATAATAAGTGCAAATTATTCAGTAGCAGTAACAGATAGAAATATAGATAAATCATTAGTATTATAGTGGAAGATATCAGGAATAGAATTAACCCCAGGAAGTAAAATATTTACAGCAAGATGTAAAAATTTATATGTATTAACAACAAAACATAAAATAACAGGGAAAAATAAGATTAACAAGATACAAATAGATAGCCCATTTGAACAAATTGTAAAAACAATAGATTATAATGATTATAACTATAGAGACATAGATATAGAAGAAAATTTAGAAATAGTAAATGATAGAATAAGTACAACAAAAAGAATAGCTAATGAAAAACCAGAATCATCAAGCTCATCGAAAAGAATGAGTTATGAAACAAATTCAATAAGTAATTTAAATCAATATTACATAACAGGAAAAATAAATGAAAAAGAATATTTAATACTATTAAACACAGGACAAGAAAAAAATTATATAGCAAAATGTCTAGTAAAAAATGAAGAAATAAAAACTGATAATGATATATGCCCAGATCTACCGAGAAGTTTAATAAATAGTAAAGATATAGTAGAAAAAGAAATAATAATAGGAGGAATTAGAAAAATAAAAATAGAATTTGAGGTAAAAGAAGAAATGCAAAAAACAGATATAATATTAGGAATAAAATGGTTAGAATAAGTAAAACCATATAATATAAAACATACACAATTAGCCATAACATATAATAGGGAAAGATTATTTCTAAGAAGAGCTTTAACATAAAATGAAGATATATGTATTAATGAAGATAGTAGTGGAAGGATATTACAGTAGATATTATACGCCTATGATAGATACAGGAGCAGAAGCTAATTTATGTAGATATAATTGCTTACCAGAAAGTAAATGGGATAAATTAAAGATACCAATAGTAGTTAAAGGATTTAATAATGAAGGAAGCTTAATTACTTATAAAGCTAGGAATGTAAAAGCACAAATATGAGATAAGATATTGACAATAGAAGAAATTTATAATTATGAACTAACATCAAAAGATATACTTTTAGGAATGCCATTTTTAGATAAACTATACCCACATATAATAACTAGAAACGATTGGTGGTTCACAACACCATGTAAACAAAAAGTAAGAGCAAAAAGAGTTAATAATAAAATAAGAAAGAAAACTGATTGGATAAAAGGAAGTGAAAAAATTACACAAAAGTTAGAAAATATAAAAAACGGTGAAGATACAATAGAATTAGTAGTATTCTCGATAAATAAAACAGAAATAACTATATTTTCAATAAATAAGATAGAAATAGTTAAGAAAAAATTAGAACAATTATATAGTGAAGATCCGTTAAAAGGATGGGAAAAACATAAAACTACCATAAAAATTGAATTAATAGACAAAAATAGTATAATAACCCAAAAACCATTAACATATAATTTTGACGATTTAAAAGAATTTAAAATGCATATAGATGAATTATTAGAAAAACAATATATACAAAAAAGTAATAGTAAACATAATAGTCCAGCATTTATAGTAAATAAACATAGTGAACAAAAAAGAGGAAAAAGTAGGATGGTTATTGATTATAGAAATTTAAATGCAAAAACTATAACATACAATTATCCGATACCAAATAAGATATTAAAAATAAGACAAATCCAAGGATATAATTATTTTAGTAAATTTGATTGTAAATCAGGATTTTACCATCTAAAGTTAGAAGAAGAATCTAAAGAATTAACCGCATTTACGGTACCACAAGGATTTTACGAATGGAATGTATTACCATTTGGATATAAAAATGCACCAGGTAGATATCAACATTTTATGGATAATTATTTTAAACAATTACCTAATTGCATAGTATACATAGATGATATATTATTATATACAAAAACTAAAGAAGAACATATAAAATTATTAGAACAATTTACAGATATAATAGAAAAATCAGGAATAAGTCTAAGTGAAAAGAAAGCCGAAATTATGAAAAACCAGATAGAATTTTTAGGAATACAAATAGATAAAAGTGGAGTAAAAATGCAACAACATACAGTACAAAAAATAATAAATTCAAAAGAAGAATTAGATACAAAAAAGAAATTACAATCATTTTTAGGATTAGTAAACCAAGTAAGAGAATATATTCCAAAATTAGCAGAAAACCTAAAACCACTACAGAAAAAATTAAAAAAGGATATAGAATATAATTATAATGAAGAAGATAAAAAACAAGTTCAGAAAATAAAATTACTTTGCAAGGATTTACCAAAATTACAATTTCCGGATGAAAATAGAAAATTTACATACATAGTAGAAGCAGATGCCAGTGAATATAGTTACGGAGGAGTACTTAAATATAGATATGAAGCAGAAAAAATAGAACACCATTGTAGATACTACTCAGGTACGTTCAACGAGACAAAAATAAAATGAGAAATAAATAGGAAAGAATTATGTTCATTATATAAATGTTTATTAGCATTTGAGCCATATATTGTATATAACAAATTTATTGTGCGAACAGATAATACACAGGTACGCTGGTGGCTAACAAAGAAAATACAAAATTCAGTTACAACAAAAGAGATTCGGAGACTAGTTTTAAACATATTAAATTTTACATTTATAATAGAAGTAATTAGTACTAACAAAAATGTTATTGCAGATTACATATCAAGACAAAGCTACACAAACTGAAATGATAGAAGAAAATATACATGAAAAGATACTCAACGCCCTGACTACGCTTTCATTGAAAGTGGACAGTATGGGTACTGAGATAGTAAAGATGGGTACTGAGATAGAAACGCTAAAGCTAAAAACTAGTGAAGATAAACTGAAGTCTATAGCTATGAATCAGCTAACTCAGCAATGCGCAGAGCTATGTCAATCGGAAGACAATAAAATTCCAGAGCTAGAAGGAGATGTTGGGATACTCCATAAAACCCATAACGTTTATCAATCTACTTCTGCAGGTACAAGCAAAGGAGTTAGAAAAAATATGAACCTAAACAAGCTATTTGACAAACCATATACACCAAATGCACCAAAAGACCCCATATTTATGCCCCCACAAGTTACCACATATCGAGATAGCCTAAATCAAGACAAAAAGACATACAACTACACAACCCGCACATATATAGAAAATATCTACAACGTACAAACTTTCTTAAATAGCAACCCAAAAGCTACAAATATCCAAGAACCAGATACAAACTATATAACCCAGAAATTGACCGGATACAATAAACTAATTGCCTTACCTAAAACCAAACCCAGCTTAGTTAAAACTTGCTACGAATATGGATTACTTAGTACCGTATATACCACAAACGGAACTGATATATCCACCATACCAAAGATATATGAAGCATTTACCACATTTAAAAGAATAACCAAAGGTACTCTATTTTTTATAAAAATATACACGGCACCAGCAGAGATATTGTTTGATGAAGTTATAAAACCTATACAAGTAGTAAAGATAGGAATGACAAGAGATATGATTATACCACAAGATATTGGTACACAGCCAGAAATACCCAGAATCGAGATACCAAAATTTTATGCGAACAAAAGAGTTATCGGACTATCTACAATTTTACAAGAGCTAGCAAACACATATTGCAACCAAAATCCCATATGGAGCTATTATTCAAGAAATCATGTATTAATATATTCAAATTCAAAAGAGCTACGGGAAACAGATATGGAAACTATTAGGCAATGGATTATGACGTTGCTTAAACCAGAGACAGAACCTATTGCCAGAGCTATTAAAGAAAAATTTATTTCAGAGGAATTATTGACTAGATATTGCAAGACTATTGGACACAAATATCCAGACCACAGATGTTCAAAATGTAATGGAAGAGATAATGACGTCCCAGCAGTGCAGCTAGAATAAAAGAAGATAAAGACGACAGCTGGAAAGATAAGACCAGAGCAATAATGGAGATACAAAAGATACGACAAAATAAACGGAAGACAAGATATTTAATATATTTTACAAAGTCTTTAGTACATTTAATGTAATAGAAGACTTTAGCTTTAGAAATACGTGAAAGAAAAAGATATAGTAGTTAGCATAGTAGTTAGCATATTTATGTAAAATTTGAAAAAATCTAGGTAGGAAAGACTTTTGAAGTCTTTTAGTTTAGTTTTTAGTTTTTTAATATTTTATTGAATACGGATGTAAAAAATTCTGTACACTTTTCATTCTATAAATAACAGAAGGAAGGCATTGCAGAGGGCAAGCCTTCTCACCTTCAAGCAAAAATTCTCTCTGACCAAAAATACTTTTGCCTAGTTAATTAAATATATACTGCAATGGAAAAAGCTATGGAGCAACAAACCTCAAAAATATCAAAGCTACCGGAACAGGTATATCTATTTATGATTATGAATAGCTAAATTCATAATTCCCGACAATCATGATATGATAAAATAAATTCATATTAGTTACTTTATAGTAGAATTATTCGAAAAATAATATGTTAAGAAGTTTATTAGCAAAGTGGAAACGGAGAAAAATCCCTAAGGATTATGCCATCCTAAAGGTGAAACCAATGAGGCAAGAAGCCGTAGCACGGAGTAACCAAAGTCGAGGCGCTGTTTAAGGGAAAAGTATCCGAATTACCATGCTAGTAGTGACCGAAGAACATGTTATTTAAGAATAATCTAGTATATAGTAATCTGAGATGACTATATTTTATTATGTACATGGTTGAAGGAAATATTTTGAAAAAAGCAATTTTATGATAATGAATGATAATATATCTGATGTCATGGTAGATAAATTTAAGATACTTATTTTGTATGTACTTAGAGATATAGATGTTGCAGATATAAGAAAAATTATATTAGAAAAAACATATGGAAAAAATTATACGGATAGAATAAATTATATACCACACATACCTAACTACTCTTATAAATATTTATTATGTTAAAATTACGTAGAGTTTTTAAAGATACGCAAAATATACAGTTACTAGAAAAACAGATAAAAATAAATATAGACAAATACATGGAAAATAAAAAATATATAAAATCTCTTAATAAAAATATGCAAAAACCACTAAGTCTAAAACAAATAGCTATAAAATATCAATTTTAAAAAATAGCCCATTTAGACTACCTTAGAGTTTTAATCTTATACATACTTAAAGATATTGAAATAATAGATATTAAGAAAATGATATTAGAAGAAGTAATAAACTACGAAATTGAAATGATAAATGCCACAGCACAAATATACGAAGACATTTACCCAGAAGGATATTATTCAGACCAAGATTGTGGATGTTAGAATATATTAGAAAAACTAGAGAAAACCAAGATAATCTAAATAACGAAGTTAATTATAGAAACCATATTAGAAAAATAATGGAAGATCTAAAAGAAAAGTTAATATGAATAGAAAAAACCTTTGAAAATTTAGAAAATAGCACATGTGATAGTTTATATCAATAATCTCCGCGCTTAGCGCAATTTCAATAACCAATTAGTTGAATATCAACTTTACTAATAGAAAATTAAATTTAAGAATCAGACATCTCATGATTATTCCATCTCTTTTATTAGTTTAATATCATATATAATTTTTTTGACAAGTAAAAAATGGAGATTATTTTAAATTAAACATAAAAACCTAGTCAAATTATGTAAAATTAAATACTGAAAAATAAAATGATGGCATTATAAAAATCTTGGGAATATAAACACGATACAATCACCCCCTTTTATTATTTCATTTCTTAATATGACATATTGACACTAATATATGATAAATATAAATATAAATATTCATATTCATATGCAATATTTTTTTAGTATCACTCTTTAAATATACTAAATATAATGTCTTGAGAAATGATGAATAATATTTAATAAACAAAAATAAAATGAATAGAAAATAGTAAATTATCATTTTTCAAATTAAACAATTATTATTGTACTTTTATTTTTAATAAATATATAGTGAACAAGTAAAGATGTTAGGAGGGAGTAACATAATTGTACACTTCAATGCAATATTAAAATAATTAGATAATGATATAATAATTGGAGGAAGTAAGTGAATTTATTTTTTGATCTATTGTGAGGTATTTTAATTAGCGACAAATAGTTCAAACACCGAAAAATAGTTCAGTTATGTGTTGATGATGGTCATGCAATAATAACAATACTGTCATTGCAGTACTTCTTTTATTAGAAAAGGATACATTTTATATAACAAGAAGTTTCATACTATATCCTGCGTAAAGAAAAACTTACATTATAGGTGGCCACATGAAATCAATATAATAGCATAAGACTCCTTAAAATTTTCAGTAACAACACCACAAGATTGTTCAATATGGAAATTGGCTCTTGAAAACTTCTTAATTTGTCTGCTACCTTAAATAATGTATATAAATGATGCTTTGACTGCCAAGTTCATCGCTTACAACATATTAGAATACACAACGATGGCTAAAATCACATGTAAGCTTCACACTTTAATATAACCAAAATTATAAGGCAGTACTTAATTAGAATTCTATTTCTATTCCTTCTATCAAAATAAATTATGTTAGGAAAAAGAAAAAAAATGAGCAGAAGCCTCACCACCCATGCATGTCATACTATCACCTTAGTTACATCTTGGCAGTAATTGAATTACAGATACTCCTCAACTTTTTCATCTTGTCCTCAAATTCAATGGATTCAGCAAGTTGGTTAGCATCAAGCCATGATTGTGAATATGAGCATATATTTTGTGTGTATTTTGTCTAACTTTAATTTCGTCTTATAAAATGCAACGTTCACCTGCATGACAATATTCTGATGTAGTTATTGAATGTCAAAAAGATGAAAGATGAAATTTTTCTGTGGTTTGAGAAGTTACCTTGATCTTATAAAAAGATAGAAAATACACTAAAAGGTCATACATGAATGCATATTAAGACATTCAGTTATAAAGATAATTATAATGAAAGTTAAAAAGGTGATTAATTGAATCTACACATTTTTTAGCCTAATTAAAATAACATAAGTAAATAAATAAATAAATAAATAAATAAATAAATAAATAAAGAAAGAAAGAAAGAAAGAAAGAAATCCAAAAAAGAAGAAAAAAGAGAAATATGAATGGAGGCCATAGAGAGATGCCACATCACCTTCTCTATACTCCTCCTGTATTATTATATAGATTGTCTTTACATGTAAAAATTAAATGATTAGATTGATTGTTTTTCAACAACATCTGAATATGCAAAATTAATCTATTTGTATATATAATAAAATAATAATTCAAATAAAAAATTAATGATATAGTAAAAATAGATCTAATTTAAAACATTAACATTATTATTTAATTATAAAAAATATTTATTTTCAATAAAAATAGTAAAGATGGTTTGAATCGGTAGTGATGGTGGTAATGATTGATGTTAGTAACTAATAATATTGGTCGTGATAATTATGATGGTAGAGATGGTTGGTATTGTAGTGATTGTTATGACGATGGTAATTGATAGTTGTGATGTGAAGTTGGTTGATGTTAGTTATTGGAGGTGTTGATTGTGATGACTAAAAATGAGTGCATGATGTTTGACAATGTGTTGGTGGTATTTGGAAACGTTGTCAGCTGTGATAGTGTAGATGGTTATTAGTATAGATAAATTATAGTGATGATAGTGGTTGAAGTAGTGGTAGAGATGGCAATACTGATGACAATGATAGCGGTGGTGGCCGAAGAATGTGTGAAGGTTGATGATATATTAGTGATAGCTAGTGGTGGTGCTAGTTGTGATATATGAGTTAGTCGATTATAGGGATTGATTGTTAGTGGTTGATGATGGTGGTGGTGTTGGAATTGATGTTAGCAGTCACGGTGGCAGTGGTTATAATTCGAATAATGGAGGTGATAGTTTTTATAGCAGCTGAAAATAATGGTTGGTAGCGACATTGGTTGTTAATGGCAGTTATGATGGTGGAAGTGGTTGGTGATGACGGTTGATGGTGGTAGTTGCAGAGATGATAGTGGTGGTGATTAGTGATTGTGGATAGAGTGATGGTAAATATCATTCAATACAAGAATACCTTTTAATGATATTAAGACTTAGTTCTAGATCAGAATGCTTAAAATCTATTTATAGCTATTACGAGCTAAAATCTTAATAAAAAATAAATCCACTTTAAAAAAAACAAATGCACTTAATGATCTGAAGTTTGAACCATTCAGATTCAAACCTCCATTAAGTGCAAACAAATGCAGCCATAGGCTGCATTTTTTTTAAGATTCAGACGTCTGAATCTTAATGCACGTCTGAATGATTAAGATGTTGTCTCTAGATTTGAAAACTAAATAATTAAGACGGTTTGTTTTTCAACATCTGAATGTACAAATTTTTTTTATTTGTATATATAATAAAATAAAAAATATAATTCAAATAAAAAAACTAATTATATAGCAGAAAAATATGTAATTTAATACAACAAAATTATTATTTGATTGAACAAAAATATATTTATGTTTGTTAGTGATAGTGGAGATGCTTTATAATAGTGGTTACAGTGACAATGATTGATGTTAGTGATTAGTAATGTTAGTGGTGATAGTTATGATGGTTGGTATTATAGTGACTGTTATGATGGTGGCGTTGATAGTAGTAGTGGTGGTTGTGATATGACGTTGCTTGATGTTAGTAGTTGGAAGTATTGATTGTGATGGCTGAAAAATTAATGCAGGATGGTTGATGATGTGTTGGTGCTAGTTGGAGATATTGTTAGTTGTGATGGTGGAGATGGTTGTTAGTAGAGATAAATTATAGCGATGATAGTGATTGAAGTAATGGTAGAGGTAACGTTACTAATGACAATAATGGTGGTCACCGAAGAATATGTGGAGGTTGTGATGTATTAGTGGTAGTTAGCGGTGGTGCTAGTCGTGATAGATGAGTTGGTCTATAGTAGGGATTGGACGGTAGTGGTTGATGATGATGGTGGTGTTGACGGCGGTGGTGATGTTAAATATAATTAGAATAATAGATGTAGTAGGTGTGGTAGCGGTTGACAATAGTGGTTGGTAACAATATTTGTTATCGATGGTGGTTGTGGTAATGGAGGAGGTTGGTGGTGGTTGACAATGATGGCGGTGGCAGAGGTGGTGACTGATGATTATGAATAAAGTGGCGGTGAAAATTATCCAACACCAGAATACCTCTTCAGACCTATTAAGACTTGATTCTATATCTGAATGATTAAGACCCATTAAGAGCTAAAATATTAATAAAAATAAATGCACTTAATGGTTTGAAATCTGAACCATTCAGATTCAGACTTCCATTAAGAGCAAACAAATGAGCCCTTAGTCGGTAACAAAACGGGATGTTGTTTTTTATACATCTTATTTTCTAGTGAATGTATAACTTTGATTGAAATGTTATTTATTTTGTAATGTGAATTTGACCACTCATCCCCTAATTATTTCTTTAATAATAATTTATATCCATTTGAAATAATAAATATGTAATGAGGGTTCTTCATAAATTACTTATATTTACATGTATGTATTTATTTTAATTATTATTAAAACTAAAAGTAAGTGATATTTGATAAAGATGTGGAAACCAATAACAAGGCACACTTTTGAGAGAAATTTCTTCATATTTTATTCAATATCACCTTCTTTGTAGCCTACGTTTGACTTCCCTATCCAAGTAAGACTATACTAATTGTTTTTTGTCTCAATAAATAAATAGGGCTACAATAATTCATTTTTCTAATTATTATGGCATAATTATCATAAATATAATTTATTATAGTTCTTTCATTTAATAACCTCCCCTATGTCGAAAAGAATGATAGAATTCAACGAACTATATTTTAAATTTTTATCTCTATTTAGATAGTTGTATATTAAGCAATTCTAAATGAAACTTATGCACAACAACAACAACATACGCGTGTATTCCCACATAGTGGGGTCTGAGGAGGGTAAAGTGTATGCAGACTATACCATTACCTCAGATAAAATAGAGAGACTATTTTTTATAGACCCCCGGCTCAGGATAGATAATAGTATAACAAACCTAAAACTATAAAAGCATATAAACTAATATCGTATGCAAAATAAACTAGCACTGCTAGCTAATACAAGGAACAATACAACCCCAAGATAATATTATAAACTATCTATCCAAAATCATAGACATCACTCAAACACCACGAACAGAAAACACCAGACGCAAAAGGTAACTCTCTATCAATAGTGACTTAACTATACTCCTTCGCCTCCTTTTCGGAATATGACAACTTTACCAACCTCAATTAGTTTACATGCTTCCTCATGAAGGAAAGTCCCAACACACCATAATTCCTATCATGTAATAAGGAAAAATGTGCAAGCACTCACTCTCACTCTCACAAAGAATTTCTCAATATACACAAGTATCATGTCATATGTTTGCCTTTATTTTCAATCGCTAATAACTCAAAAACAGTTAGTTGAAGATCTCGAAGGACTTTTTCAATCTTGTAATATAGGATTGGGTAAGGGTAGAATAAGCATTTAGGATAAAAGTGACTACACTCTCCTTGAACTCCACATAAAACACTATTAAATCAAACTTTGTGTCATGGTCCACTTCACGCATTCCTAATTCACACATATGAGTTCCTCTACTACATTGGTTCACTCAACTTTTGGAAGCATTTTCTTCTCCTTTCTTTCGTTTGTGCAATCTCATGCTTTTTTTCTTTTATTGGTCCCTTTCTTTTTCTCATTCATTTTTCTTCATTACTTAGCTTTGAGGCACTTGCTTACAATGCTGTGGCCCAAGATCACTCTTCCGAGATTTACCACCCCCAACTTAGGCTTTTAGACTCAAGTTGCATTTTTAAGTTCAATGAAGGAAGAGTTCAAAAGAGGGATAAAGTTCAAATAGTTCAACGCTTGTAATGCGGTTGCCAAAGAAAGGTCCAAACGCTCAAAGAGGAGACTAGATTCCATTCTAGCTCGAGTAGGCTTTTTAGGCTAAAGTGACTTTCCATGATTACAAAAAAGTTCTAAGATCATTTCTCCAACTATATGTAATGAAGATTAGCTTCGAAAGACCAACAGGGTAAGTTCTAGATGACATAAGTATGCATGAGAATCAATCAACTAAGCTCACCATACATGGCATAGAAACTTTTCTAAGAGGATCAATTACATTTCCTACTAGAGGCAAAAAAAGTTATTTACCATACGCTATCAACTAAATAATTTAGAGTCATAAAAAGAGGAAAAGTGTTGTTACAAAATTATTCACATTCATGCCCTAGATTTTCACAAAAAAAAAATTAATGGAGGGGGTGTTTACTTTGCATTTCACCACGCAAGATTAACTATTGTTGGCATCAAATCAAGCCGTCATCTCACATTTGGGCTCTCACAAGGACAAACCATATAGCTACTCAGACTTCACCATAGGAATAATGGCAATCCTAAATCTATAATGTCACGGGTACTCAAACTTGCCCTGCATTTATAGCACAAAACCCCAAATACGATGATTTTTCCTTAAGAATGTCATCACTTAGTCTATCATAGAGAATGGCTAGTCCAACACCACATCAAAATAGAAATAAAAAGCTAAAATAAAATAATTAATTCACTAAATATCCATTCTCAATGTGAACTAAATTCGAATATTGCAACCAATACGCACATAAGGGTAATACACACAACAAAACCCCCCTAACTTAAAACTTGCAGTATCCTCACTACACAACACAAAAGTATAAGAAAGGTCAAATGGGATCCCTGAAACCACATTGAGGGCTAATGTGAATGCTGGATCCACCATCGCGGTCGCGATAGGCACAGTGCGATCACGATCCTTGAAGGGCGATCGCGGTACCTAAGGCCTTTTTCTCCCCTGTTTTGCCCTATTTTTCTACATGGCTACCACACTTCTAAACTTGATTTTCCCTATTTTTTGGATTTTGATTTATCTAACAGACCTGTAAAGCATCAAAATTATGTGAATCAATCAAAAATAAATGGCACAAATATGAAAACGATAGATTGCCTCCCATCAAGAGCCTAATTTAACGTCCTGGCACATTGCTCTTTTATCATCATTGTGGATCCTTGAAGCACAACAACTCAATCTTGGCTTCCCCAAGTCCACCCACATTATACTGCTTCAGCCTTTACCCATTCACCATAAATCTCTTTATCTCGGTGTTTTCCAATTCGATTGCACCACTAAGACACACCGTTTAACCACAAAGGGACCCGACTACTTGGATCGAAGCTTTTCCATGAAAAGTTTCAACCGAGAATTATAGAGGAGTACATCATCCCCCACATGAAATTCCCTCTTTAGAATTTTGGCATCATGCCATTTCTTTATTTTTCCTTATATAACACGACACTTTTATATTCCTTAAGTCAAAAAATTTCCAACTCATAGAGTTGGGTCACTCTTAACTCTGATGCATCCACCTAATCCATATTTAATTTTTTTAGAGCCCACAAAGCTTTATGCTCTAGTTCAATGTATAAGTGACATGCCTTTCCAAACATAAATTTATATAGGGACATACCAATAGGAGTTTGGTAAGTCGTCCTATTAGCCCAAAGTGCATCATCTAGTTGCCATGCCCAATATGTTAGACCAATATTCACGATTTTCTCAAAGGTAGATTTAATTTACCGATTGGACACCTCAACTTGGCCACTCGTTTGGGGGTGATATGGGGTATAAAAACTATGCTTCACCCCGTATTTGTCAAGAAGAGCGCCAAAAAACTGATTGTAAAAATACGAGCCTCCATCACTAATTATGGATCGTGGCATTCCGAAACTTGTAAAAATGTATTTCTTCAAGAAGAAAGTAATGCTTTTGCTCTCGTTGTTTGGAAGAGCCACGACCTCTACTCATTTGGAGACATAGTCAACCACTACTAAATTGTATTTGCTACCAAAAGATCTCACAATGAGCCCATGAAATTAATGCCCCATACATCAAATAGTTCAACTTCGAGATTGGATTTAAGGGCATCTCATGTCTTCTCCAAACTCCACCTTGCATTTGGAATTGATGACATGCTTTGACTATCTCAATGGAATCTCTATAAATGGTAGGCCAATAATAACCACATTGAAGAATCTTGATGGGAGTCTAACCCTCCTCCCTCCATGGTGACCACCAAAAGGAGAGAAGTGACAAGCTTTAAGGATACCTTTCATCTCCACTTCCATAACACAACAACGAATCATACCATCCGCACACTCCCTAAACAAAAAGGGACCATCCCAAAAATACTTCTTTACATCAAATAAAAACTACTTTCTTTGATGATAACTAAGATCCTCAGGAAGTAAACCACTTACCACATAGTTAGCATAATTCGCGTACCAAGGTATAACATTTCCCGAGATTGGAATCACTAGTTCATAGGGAAAGGTGTCATCAATATAAATCTCACCTTACTTCTCATGATTAGTTTCGAGGCAAGAATGGTGGTTGTCCACTTGGTTTTCACAATCCTTTCGATCCTTCACCTCAAAATCAAACTCTTGCAAAAGTAAGATCCACCTAATCAAGCACGATTTAGCCTCTTTCTTCGCCATGAGGTATCTAAAGGCGGGGTGGTCCGTATGCACAATAACTTTCGTGCCCAACAAGTATGCTCTAAATTTCTCAAAAGCATAGACCACCACAAGCAACTCTTATTACGTAATCGTATAGTTACGTTGGGCATCATTTAATGATTTTCTTGCATAGTAGATTGGATGGAACAACTTCTCTTTTTGTTGGCCTAGCACTGCGCCTAGAGCAATACCACTTGCATCACACATCAGTTCAAAGGTGAGGACTAATCCGGGTCAACAGGAGTCGCTATAATAAGTTCTTTAAGATGATTAAATGCCTTCAAACACTCATCATCAAACTCAAATTCTCATCATCAAACTCAAATTTTACCCTTTTTTCAAGGAGTTTGCACAAAGGATGTGCAATCTTTGAGAAATCTTTGATGAATCGTCTATAAAAACTTGCATGACCAAGAAAGCTTCTCACACTCTTTACGGAGATAGGAGGAGGCTACTTAGAAATATCCTCGACTTTTGCTTGATCCACTTGTATACCATCCTCTTAGATTTTATAACCAATCACAATTCCCTCTTTAACCATAAAATGCCATTTTCCCAATTCAAGACTAGATTAGTCTCTACACACCTTTCAAGAACTTTGCTTAAAAGAGAAAGGCATGACTCAAATGATTTCCCAACTACAGAGAAGTCGTCCATGAATACCTTCATTGAATCCTCCAGCATATCTGCAAAGATAGATAACACTCTTTGTTGAAATATTGTCGGAGCATTGCATAACCCAAAAGGAATGCGCTTGAAAGAGAATATGCCATAGTGGCAAGTGAAAGTTGTCTTTTATTGGTCTTCCGTGGCAATGCAAATTTGATTGTCCCCCGAATAACTGTTAAGAAAGCAATACCATCCCCTCTCGTCTAGCGTATCTAGCATTTGATCCATAAAGGGCATAGGGAAGTGGCCCTTCCCAGTCCATGAGTTCAGTTTGCAATAGTCTATATACATCTTTCACCCATAACTAGACTGACGGGCAAAATGTCATTATTATCATTAGGAACCACTGTCATGCCACCCTTTTTGGGGACACATTACACCAGGCTCACACACTTATTATTGGAAATTGGGTAAATAACACTCGCATCAAGCCACTTTATGATTTCCTTCTTTACCACTTCTTGCATTGCTGGGTTGAGTATCCTTTGATATTTCACACTTGGGACATGATCTAAAATTTGAACCTCTCTCAATTAAACCGAATGGTGACATCCCATTTAACATCTATCAATCAATTAGAGGCACAAATAGACCAAATATTAGCACAACTTAAAGCTAGACAACAAGGGGGACAACAAGATCGGAATATTTAAGTAAGGAGCAAACATGAAGATGTTTTGGTTTAAATTTTGAGAGGTGTTAAAAGTTAACTATGGATTAACGCGTAATGTGAAACTAAAATAAAACATGAAAGTAAATTGGGGGGTTTGAATGTTGAACTATTGAGCACAATTACCAAATCACAATAATAAGAGATAGAACACTTTGTAAGTTTATCCAATTAAGCGAAATCTTGGAGTTATGTTCTCCTAAGTACTGTTCATGCATGGGTAATCAAGAGTTAGTCCAATTTTAGCTAAGGGTTTTGGGTAGGCTAGATTTAGGGTCTTAATGTTAATCTTTCGATAAAACACTAAATTTTACTCATGGATTTTGTCGAACACCTCATGAGCATGACAAGCTTACCAATCCATAACTTCAACTTAGCATCCTTATTTTTAAGATGATGCCTATGGACATAGCCAAATCACTTAACACTTCTAATTCTAAGATAGTGCTAACAAACAAGCTATTTCAAGGTGTTGTTTTTAATCACTTTTCACTCATATCCCTTTTTCAAGGATGATATGGGATCCAAGAAAATTGGGGTTTTTACCCACAATTCTCAATTCAACTATAGAGTAAAAGTAAAACCCATAACAGTTAATCAATTATTTGGACTAACAATTAACACCCACACATAATTCACTACCTAATCAAACATAACCCCAAGATATTGATTTAGCTACTCATGAAATTAAAGAGAGGAATTATACCTAAATTTGCATCCAATTTATCCATCATAATCCAAGTAAAAGCAAACCCAAACTTCAATCTCAGTTTACAACTAACAATATCTTGAAATCAAATTAACAAATTGTTGTCAACTAAAAAATAAAATGTTATTTTCTCTCCAAGATTGAAAATTGAATGAAAGATACCCCAAAAATGTGAAAGGGTTTTGCCTTTTGTGATTGGGGATTCAAATCTGTGAAATGCCAATTCTGCCCTTAAAGATTCCCCAACCTGTCGCGATCGCCATCTTCTGGCCACGATTGTGGTTCTGCAATCACGTGGCCATTTTATGCGATCGATATGGGCTGACTTTCTTTTAACTGACCACAATTGCGACCCTCGGGTAGTGATCGCGGTACCTGAGGGTTGTCTGATCTTTAACCTTTTGCTCCTCTTGGCCACTTCTTTTCTTTTCTAGTTTTATCTTAACTCATTTTCATCAGATGACTGATAAAAATCATAAAAACTAGATATTAATACATGTCAATGAAGAATTAGTCTCATTTACACAATTAAATCATCATAACGTGTAAGAATTAGATGTAAATGAGTGCTAAATTTGCCACTGATCCATTAAGGGTCGTGTCCTCCATAAGTAGTAACTGTTCTATATCATGCCTAATCACTTCCCTCCAATATCTCCTTGGCCTACCTTTACCCCACCTAAAACTATCCATAGTCAGCTTCTCATACCTCCGTACTGGAGCATCTGAGCCCCTTCTTATCACGTGCCCAAACTAACGTAACCTCACTTCTCACATCTTGTTATCCACCGAAGCAACTCCTACCTTCTCCCAAATAATATCTAACATGACCTGATCGGGGGCCTTGTCGTAATGGTCATCCCAAGTCCTACCAGGACCGAGGACCACCCCTAATACCCAACCCAACCATCCAGCGCATACCCTAAGTCAGCTGAATTTCGAACATATAGCAAGATAATGTTATTACATAATCCAAGACTCTGGGATAGGTCTATATCCGTGACCACCCAAACAAATCCAACCATCCGATACCTATTCGATAACCAATACCAACCAAACCATAATTCAAACTATAACCATATGAGTTCCATATTAATGATATATAATACCAAAATAAAAGAGGATAGAACAGTCTGAAATTTGGTCCTATGGTATCAGCTCCAATACAAATTCCAATACTAAGGCTGACCCCAATACCGATCCCACCCATACCAACCTATCGTAGTTCCAGAAAAGCCTCTAACTAAAAGAATACCAAAATTCAATTAGGACATACCCCCAACCATAGCCAAAACCAATATCCATAAATGAACCAAAGTATGAAATAACATCCATGGAAAGGAGCCTTCTAGAAAGATGGAAGCTCATCAATTCAATCCAAAAGCTGATCCCAAAATTTCATCACTATGCAGGAGGAGCAGAATGGCTGATTCTTGCATCGCGTGGGGATACAGCTGCCCGAAGATGAGTTAGCGGGTTAATGCTAGCATGAACTCAGGATAAGGATAAAATGATGTCATTCAACAAAACCAAGTAAACCATTCATATGCATACAAACCATATAATATATATATATATAACTGTGCCGAGAGAGGGAACCGGGTTTAGCATGTATTTAAAACCATTAACCTGAGTATGTGTAGCTCAACTGTCCTTAACTACTCACAGGCTATATAGGTCTAGTGTAACCCCTTAAACGGGCCCCGATGCATGTATCCACACGAACCGGAGATACCACAAGAGTAAGGTGATAACACCCAAACTACAGCTCTCGTAAGAGTGTAAGCGGTCGCTGTCAAATATAGAACCCAACTGGGTTGGGTGTCGAATCCCACAGGGAATACTTGGTCACTAAGTGTTGTAATTATTAGCAGACTGTTGGTCGAAAATTCTACGGAAAGGGGGGATTTAATTGTGGCGTGAATTAAGAGTAACAAAGTAACGACTGAATGCTTTGTTTAGTAAAATTTAATCACAGAGAATAATGAGTTAGGGTTATGTCCACCTTATGAGTTCTACGTATCTATTAACTATGAGCAATGCGGAATTCAGACATGCATGCACTTATAGAGATTCATATTCTAATGGTAACTCCTAGTGTTTCTCAACCATCCAGGATTATTTCACTTTAACTCTCTCGAGCTTAAAGCGTATACTAATGGTATAAACTCTCCAAGAGGTTAATCTGGTTAAGGCATTAACGTGTAAACAGGGGTTGGTAGCCCTATTTCCTTGTCACACTCTCTTTTCCAAACATGTAACTTTTCTTTCGAATAAGTTAATGCTATAATGGAGTATTCTATATGTTTGCAACCATAAGAATTCAATTAAAACGAAGAGAGTAATGATATAAGTAGCATACACATCAAGAATTCACAAACTCATAGTAATAGATAGTATCTCATAAGACTTCCATAACCCTAACAGAGAAGTTTAGCTACTCATGATAACAACGGAATTCGCAATAGACATAATCATCATACCACAACTAGAATAATCTTCGCAAGGGATGATTTTAACGTCAAAGCGGGATGACGTTTTTTTGCTCCTTTCGTTGATCACGTGTTATCCGTCCTTTCTCTGTCTCAGACTTACAGATTCTGTAAACTGAATTATACTAAAAGTCGAATGAAAGAGTATCAAATGAATAATGACAATGCCTGCTGAAAAATTTAGCAAATAAGGTTTTTATAACATCCTTGTCCTAATCCTACTAGGTTACTGCTGCACCCCTAAGTATTAAGATATATTGATTTTGCCCGGGACAGATTCTCCGTGCATCACATTCAGTCCACAAGCTTCCAAAAGCTGCCTTCCTTCTTACGTGATGTTTTTCCTTTGCTGCCCAAAGGTCCACAAAGTGCTGAAATCTTCATCATTAATACCTGAAAACATGCTAATCACATAGGTTAGCTCACATACAGGAAAAGGGACTAAAAATGCAGGAATTATATATTTTATCCTCCAAACTTAGCCTAAAATATGGGTAAATTATGGTGTTTAGGCGTGTAAATACGCCCAACATCACCACCCCACACTTAAAGCTTTGTTCGTCCTCAAACAAAATATTACGTCCATGCAAACATCTACTTAGGATTTCACAGTAACAACACAAAATGTTCAACAAGACATGCACGGCAATTGTTAACAAAGAGTAGTTTTCTTGATCACTACTAGAAACAATTCAACCTCCAACATAGACTCGTGATGATGGCTAATTCGTATCCACAAGTTTTGGCACAAAGAATCATACAAAACTACCCAAAACTCATCAACCATGTGTGTCTCACACAAGATATCACCCATAATCACTCACAAGTTTTGCATTTTTCGAAACATAGGTACAAGATTCTCCTTGCTCTCACTCTCACAAAGAATTCATATGTTGCAACTGATGACCATAGGCTTGCCCTTAGTGTAATGCTCCACTAATATCAGAATGCTAAGCTTAGGATCAAATAGGTCTTTACAGGTTATAATGTAGGCTAAGGGACAGGTAGGACTATTTTGGCCAGAAATAGTGACTATGTTCCCTAAGTGCTTTTAATACACTACGTTATGCCATTTACAACATCTTTTAACAACCCCTCTATCTTTCTTTCATCTACCACCCCTGTTCACCTATTTTGTTATTCAATTCTAAACATAAAGATGAGAATATACAACTCTCTTATTATTATTATTATTATTTTTCTATTTTTATTTTATATTTATGTGTTTTTTTTTATAAAACACCTCTATGATAGCCACTCTTTTTCACAATAATTTCAAGTACCAATATACTCTGAGGCATCACTCTCACCCAATTTCCTCTTATTTTGTCACATGACTCTACAATTTAAAGCACTTAGGAATTTAGATCAAATTATGGTCTTGAAAAAAATGGATTAGGCTACATATGAGGCTGTCAAGGAAAATAGCTAAAGGCTCAAAGGGGGTTAACTAGGATAATGTACACAAGTAGGTAAAAAGAAGGTAAACAATTATAGGCTGCCAAAGAAATGCCTAAATCATCTCCTAAACTCACACTCTTTATTTTGCTTTACACACACACCAGGCAAGTTCTAGCATCAGTCACAACACAGAATATACTATAACCTCACACACACACGACATATGGTCAACTTTATTGGGAGCAGTATAGACTCTTGACCCAACAGATGAATGAATTAAACCACACAATTATCACAAAGTGAGTCATACTTGGAGCCTAAATGTCTCAATAGTAATGATTTTAGCACAAACTCTTGTCATAATACCATGCCGCCTATCAGAATTTTCAACATATGTAAAATTCAGCAAATAAGGTTTTTATAACATCCTTGTCCTAATCCTACTAGGTTACTGCTGCACCCCTAAGTATTAAGATATACTGATTTTGCCCAAGACAGATTCTCCATGCATCACATTCAGTCCACAAGCTTCCAAAAGCTGCCTTCCTTCTTACGTGAAGTTTTTCCTTTGCTGCCCAAAGGTCCACAAAGTGCTGAAATCTTCATCATTAATACCTGAAAACATGTTAATCACATAGGTTAGCTCACTTACAGGAAAAGGGACTACAAGTACAGGAATTATATATTTTATCCTCCAAAATTAGCCTAAAATATAGGTAAATTATGGTGTTTAGGCGTGTAAATACGCCCAACATCATAAGGGATTACCAAGTACCTTTCACTCTCCATGATACATATGTATAATGTACTTAGAAATTCCCACGTACCTCATATATCATAAAAGGGTTGCCATGCCCTACCCCACTTGTCGGCAAACATGAGTTTTCAGTGTCCATTCATTGAACTTCCACCTTCATGGTTAGCTATCACACCCCACCATTATTGCCTAATTAAAACCATTTCCAACCAACCAAACTATTATTATTAACTGAGGCTATACATTAGGGTATCATCATACTGACTATAACCTTCAAGTATTGTCCTTAGCCAATTTCTTTTTAGATAAAAGGATTCCTATGTACCCATCGATCATATTATCCAATTAACTTGGGGGAGTCCCACGTACCCCACAGGTGTTCCATTATTTTAGTTACTTGGGGGATTCACTTGTACCCCACATAAATGATTGTTAAACCCTAAACCATTCTATTTTGACCATTCTAAACCATTTAACTATTTAGGGATTCCTTTACCAAGTTTAAACCATGCATAAGTTCCATTAAAATCCAACAATGTAGTGAAAACATTCTCATAAGCATTTTATCAAACATATTGGGGGCATAGTATTTCTAAAACCAAAACCAATTACCAAATAACCATTCCTATGCAACCAATTATCCAAAACCACCATTAAAGAGTGCAAAAGCATAATCAACATATGGGAAAACCATAACCAAGCATTTATAACCAAAACACCCCATATTATATTTGAAAACCCCAAACCATACAATAATCAAACCATGAAAACATTGTATAAAATCATGGCATTAATGGAACTAAAAATGAGGGAAGAGAACATGCCTTAAACTAAGAGGATGATAGAGAGAAACCACCACACAAGTCCCAAATTAATCCTTAAGATGAAACCCTCACTTTCTTTGCCCAAGAACTTTAGAGAGAATTAGAGAGTGATTTTCCAAGTGTTAAAGAATAGAATAATAGGGCAAATAACCTCCCAAGTTAGTTAAAAGTCATGGGACCTTATTAGGTTAAGTAGGGAAATGTCCTGATTGCCCTCACTTAAACTGCACCAAAATCCCGTCAGAAGAATATGACTATCCATACCATTCGTACCCTCCAATACGAATGGTACCCACCACTCGTACCCAAGGCCATCTCCATTAGATCCAACACTATCCAAGGTACAACTCACCCTAACCCACATCGAATCAATGAATAAGACTGTACCCATGATCCGTACCTCTAGCAGAATAGAATCTAAAGAGGATTGAACCTGCCCACCATACGAGTCTATGGTATAGCTTATACCCTATCTTACGGCTCATGGTAAGCCACTCGTACTAAGATCTAACTTAGTCTACCAAGTCTAGGATTAAATGAAGTAACCAAACAATCTGTATCCTCCGATTCAACTTGTACCACCCAAGTCGTATCCATTTAAGAAACCAAATCCAACCCACTAACCAACACTGGTCAGCATACGACTAGCCCATACCCGTCGTATCCTAGTGTATGAGTCATTTCCCTTAGTCGTATCCTATCCACAAACTAGAAATCTAGGAAATTTTCTAAGGCCAAAAACCTAGGGTGTTCTAGTCTCCCCCACTAGGAACATTCATCCCCGAATGATGGACAAAGTAGGATAACCACAAGCATGATTTATTTGCATTATCAAATATCAATCCAACCTTTTACCGAATTAGAAAACACAAATACAAAGATATTAATCTCTCTTTTAACAAAGTTTGAAAACAAAAGTATGTTGAAGAACACATACATTCCGCATGAATCCCAGGAGCAGAAAACAAGTGTGAATACTTGGACTTCATGTCCTCCTCTACTTCCCATGTAGCCTCTTCCACCTTGTGCTTTCGCCATTAAATCTTAATTGAGGCCACATCCTTGGTCCTTAATCGATGAAACTTCTTATCCAAGATCTTGATCGGGACCTCTTCATAAGACAAAGAATCTGAGATACCCAAGATCTCTAAAGGAACTATCAAAGAAGGATCAAAACACTTTCTCAACATAGATACATGAAATATCGGATGAATGGAGCTCAAACCAGAAGGCAACTCTAATTCATAAGCCATATTACTAACCCTCTACAAAATTGCATAGGGACCGACATAATGAGGTCTGAGTTTCTCCTTCTTACCAAACCACATTACTCCCTTCATGGGAGATACCTTTAGGAATACCTTATCCCCAACCTTAAACTCTATGTATCTACGCCTTATATCCTCATAGGATTTTTGGGGACTTTGGGAAGCCTTAAGCCTATCTTGAATCACCTTCACCTTTTTCATAGCCTGATAAACCAAATCTGGACCGAACATATTCACCTCACCAAGATCGAACCAACCAATAGGAGATCTGCAGCTCATACCATACAATGCCTTAAAAAGAGCCATCCCAATACTAGAATGATAGATATTATTATAAGCAAACTCTGCCAAAGGTAGATGCTTAACCCAATTGCCACCATAGTCAATCACACATGCCCAAAGCATATCTTTCAATGTTTGAATAGTCCTTTCCGCTTGTCTATCCATCTGCAGATGAAAAGCAGTACTCAGACTCACCTTACTACATAATCCCTTCTGAAAAGACCTCTAAAAGTGAGATAAAAACTGCGTACCACGATTAGAGATAATCGAAATAGATACACATGCAATTTTACTATCTCATAAAGATATAACTTCACATTGTCCTCTGCCAAAAAATTAGTCCTCACTGGTAAGAAGTGACCAGACTTTATCATCCTATCTATAATGATCCAAATAGAATCAAATTAGTTTCTAGACTGAGACATATTAATCACCTCCCATTTCCATTTGGGCAAATAAATTTCATGATATAACCCACCAGCCTCATGTGCTCAACTTTGACTTGTTGGTACACCATGCAATTGGCTATAAAATTAGTCACATCCCCTTTTATACCATTCCACCAATATATCTCTTTGAGATTATGATAAAAAAATTTTGAACCAGGATGAACAACATAATGTTATTCGTGCACCTCAGTCAAAACCCTTTATCGCAAATCATCGACATCAGAAGCACACAACCTCCCTCGGTATTGAAAACTACCAGCACCACTAATCTCAAATACCATTACCTTTTTCCCACCAACCTCACTCTTGATTTTCATCAAGACAGGATTTAGCACTTTCTTCTTCTTGATCTCTACACCAAGAGATGACCTAACCACTTCTTGAACCATTACCCCACCATCTTTGGAGTCCAAGAGACAAACTCCAAGATTGGCCAAGCACTGAATATCCTTCACAAATTCCTAATTTCCCTTCTCTACATGATCCAACATCCCCATGGGCAACCTAATAAGAGCATCAACAACCATGTTAGCTTTACCTGGGAGGTAGTAAAGACTCATATCATAGTCCTTGAGAAGCTCTAACTATCACTTCTGCCTGAGATTTAGCTCTTTTTGAGTGAACATATATTGCATACTCTTATGATCAGAAAAGATGTCTGCATGCACTTCAAACAAATAATACCGCCATATTTTCAAAGAATAAACCACCACTAAAAGCTCCAAATCATGAACAAGATAATTCCTCTCATGCACCTTCAACTACCTGGAAGCATAGCCAATTAGATTCCTATGTTGCATCAAAACACAGCCAAGTCCCACCCTGGATACATCACAATAAACCACAAACCCGTCACTACCTTCAGGCAATGTTAAAATCAGAGCTGAAGTCAGCTTGCCCTTAAGATTCTCAAAACTCTCTTCACATGCTTCTGACCAAGAGAACTTTACCTTTTTCTGAGTTAACTTAGTCAAAAGGAGCAACTATCGAAGAAAACCCCTTCACAAACCTCTTATAATACCCAGCCAAACCCAAGAAACTTTGAATATTGGTTGGAGTCATGGGTCTAGGCCACCTTTTAACCACATCCACCTTTTGAGGATCCACCATGATTCCCTCACTAGAAATAATATGACCAAGAAAAGTTACAACGTTCAACCAAAACTCACACTTAGAGAACTTGACAAACAACTATTCTTCCTTCAAGGTCTCACTTTTAGAATACACCAATATGTCATCAATGAACAAAATAACAAAAAGATCCAAGAACTACCTGAAAACCCTATTCATCAAATCTATAAATATCACAGGGGCATTAGTCAAACGGAATGACATAACAAAGAATTCAAAGTGACTATACCAAGTACAAAAATTCATCTTAGGGATATCCTCCTCCCTAATCTTAAGCTGATAATACCTAGACCGAAGATCTATCTTAGAAAAGAACTTTGCACCTTACAGCTGATCAAATAAATTATCTATCCTTAGAAGTGAATACTTGTTCTAGACCATTACCTTATTCAACTATCGATAATCAATGCACATCCTAAGGGAACCATCCTTCTTGCACACAAACAACACTGATACATCCTATGGAGATACACTAGGATGAATAAACCTTTTATCCAAAAGATCATTAAGTTGCTCATTGAGTTTCCTCAACTTAGCCGGAGCCATTCTATAAGGAGGAATAAATATTGGACGAGTGTTCGAAACCAAATCAATACCAAACTCAATCTTCCTATCGTAGAAAAACCAGGAAGATCATCTAAAAAGACTTCAGGAAACTCACTTACCACAAGAATTAAGTGAAAAAAAAGACCTTCTAAGTTAGAATCTTTAACCTAAACTAAGTGATAAAGATACCCTTAGGAGATAAATCTCTGAGCTCTAAGATAAGAAATAAGCCTCCTCTAGGAGCTAAGGAATCACCCTCCCACTCTATAACCGACTCACCAGGGAACCTAAAGACAACCTTATGGGACTGATAATCAAAGGATGCATAACAAGAGTGTAACCGATCCATCCCTAGAATAACGTCAAAATCCACCATATCCATCTCAAACAAATTTACCAAGGTCTATTTGCTACCAATCGATACCCCCTATAGACTCTTTTAGCAATAATCGAGTCACCAACTAGGGTAGAAATAAAAAAAGATTTGAAACAACCTCAGGATCAAAACCAAACATGCAGCCAAATATAGGGTCACATAGGAAAAAGTGGACCTCAGATCAAGCAGATAATACACTTCAAGAGAAAAGAGTTGTAATATACCAGTAATGACATTATGTGATGCCTCAAATTCCTGTCGAGATACAAAAACATACAACCATTCCATCCAGTGTCGGTACCAAAAATCAGAGTAGACGATGAAGCCACACCATTAGGCGAAAGAGCAGAAGATGAAGCAATCAGAGCTTTGACCACTCCTAAATCACCCTTACCAATCGGATAGTTTCTGAGTATATAGCTTAGCTGACCATATCTAAAATATCTGTCCCTTTCTTTGTCATAAAAGCCCCAGTGAAGACGACTACAGAATCGGTAAGAAGGACATGAAATAGCTGACTGTGCCCCACTCGCCAGAGATTGAACAGCTTGTTCCTAGAAATTATCACCACCTTACGGACGCATGTCACCCGACTATTTCAGGTAAGGAGTGCTAGCAGTAGAGAAGGAACTAGAATTTCCCCACTTTTTCTTTGGATATTTCCTGCCATCCTAACCACCCTATTGTTGAGCACTACCCTGCTCAGAGAACCTACTTCTCTTACCTTGTCTTTTACCAAACTCTGCTTGTTTCCTCTTTTCATCCTCCACCTGCTGCATGTGGACAACCAACCTCAAAATATCTAAATTCTTGATCAGCAAGGCAGTCTTGATTTCAAGAATAAAATCTCGAGATTAGCCAGAAGTGAGATTTCTCATCCTCGCTCTCACATAAGACACCAAGTCCAGAGCATACCTTAACAACAGATAAAACTTCAAGGAATATTCCTTGACAGATATTTTTCCCTACTTAAGATTAACAAATTCTTCCATCTTCGCTTCCCTCAGCTTTTGAGGAAAAAAGCGATCTAGAAAAGCATTAAAAAGGCCTCTCATAAGGATAATTCCTCAACGTATCCTCTATCCCTATTACATTCCTTATACCATTGGTACGCAACATCATTAAGATGATAAGCTGCAAAGTTTACCCCTTCTATATTCGTGACCTGCATCACTCTACATATCTTCTTCATTTTATCCAAGAAAGCCTGAGGATCCTCTTCCACCTTTGCTCTAGTAAAAGTAGGAGGATTTATTTTCATAAATTGGCCAATCTTTATGGCCTGAGCAAATAAAACACCAGATGTATCCCGCTCAGCCTGAGCAACAACCAACTGAGCAATTGTATGAATCGATTGGTAAAATTTTGCATTAGTCACCTCACCTTGAGAAGGACTAGAAGCGACTGGGAGAGCTCCAAAACAATCAGGGATAGGACCCTGAGATTGAATGTGAACTTCAGGTGTAAGGTGTACCCCAACAACATCATCCCTAGATGAGACATAAGAATTTTCTTGTGTTCCCGATCGTCGAGGCATGATCTGAAAAACGAACAAACAAGTATTAGTGGAAATTCCAGTACTTAGACTCCAAACTTGAAAATAGAATACCAAGAAAGTGAAACATTCCTAAATTCCTCGTAGATTCTCTCTTATGAGTGTGGCGTGCTACATACCCTTAAGAGAGACTCTACTAGACACGGCTTTGTGGACTCCTAAGTCAAATGAATTTTGAACATACAACAAGATAATGTTATTACATAATCCAAGACTCTAGGATAGGTTTACATCCCTGACCACCCAAACAAGTCCAACCATCTGATACTTAATCAATAACCAATACCAACCAAACCATAATCCAAACCATAACCAAATGAGTTCTATAGTAATTATATATAAGACCAAAATAAAAAAAGATGGAACAGTAAGAAATTTAGTCCTATAGTATCAACCCCAATACAAATGCCAATACCAAGGTTGGCCCCAATGCCGATCTCTCCTATACCAAGCCATAGTAGTTCCACAGAAGCCTCTAACTAAAAGAATACCAAAATTTGATTGGGGCATACCCCCAACCATGGCCAAAACCAATATCCATAAATGAACCAAAGTATGAAATAACATCCATGAAATAGAGCCTTTCAGAAAAATAGAAGCTCACCACTTCAATCCAAAAGCTGATCCCGAAATTCGATTACTATATTGGAGGAGTAGAATGGTCGGTTCCTGCATCGCATAGGGATACAGCCGCCGAAACAAGGGTTAGTAGGTGAACGCTAGTATGAACTCAGGATAACGATAAAGTAATGCCATTTAACAAAACCAAGTAAACTATCCATATGCATACAAACTGCACATACATATATATAACCATGCCGAGAAAGGGAATTGGGTTTAGCATGCATTTAAGACTATTAACCTGGGTATGTGTATCTTAACCGTCCTTAACCACCCACAGTCTATATGGTCCAGTATTACCCCCTGAATGGGCTCCGATGTATGTAGTCACACAAATCGGAGATACCACAAGAGTAAGGAATTCCCAAGTACCTTTCACTCTCCATGATACATATATTCAATATACTTAGAGGATTCCCGCGTACCTTATAGTATCATAAAAGAGTCTCCACGCCCGACCCCTTATGTTGGCAAATATGAGTTTTCAGTGTTCATTCATTGAGCTCCTCTCTTCATGGTTAGCTATCATACCCCGCCCTTATTGCCTAATTAAAACCATTTCTAACCAGCCAAACCATTGTTATTAACTAAGGCTATACATCATGGCATCATCATACTAACTATAACATGCAAGTATTGTCCTTAGCCAAACCTTTTTGAGATCAAGGGCTTCCCATATACCCATCAATCACATTATCCAATTAACTTAGGGAAGTCTCATGTACCCCATAATTGTTCCATTATTTTGATTACTTGGGGGATTCAATTGTACCCTACATGAATGATTGTTAAACCCAAAACCATTCTATTTTAACCATTCCAAATTATCTAACCATTTAGGGATTCCTTTACCAAGTTTAAACCATGCATAAGTTCCATTAAAATCCAATAAAGTAGTAAAAACATTCTTATAGGCATTTTATCAAACATATTGGGGGCATAGTATTTCCAAAACCAAAACCAATAACCAAATAACTATTCCCATCCAGCCAATTATCTAAAACCACCATTAAAACATATAAAAGCATAATCAAAACATGGGAAAACTATAACCAAGCATTTATAACAAAAACCCTCATATTATATTTGAAAACCCAAAACAATACAATAATCAAACCATAAAAATATTGTATAAAACCATGACTTTAGCAGAACTAATAACGAGAGAAGAGAACATGCCTTAAACCAAGAAGATGATGGAGAAAAACCACCACATAAGTCCTAAATTAATCCTTAAGATGAAATCCTAGCTTTTCTTGCCCAAGAACTTTAGAGAGGATTAGAGAGTGTATTTCTAAGTGTTAAAGAATAGAATAATAGGACAAATAACCTCCCAAGTGAGTTAAAAGTCATGGGGCCTTATTAGTTAATTGGGGAAATGTCTAAATTGCCCTCACTTAAACTGCACCAAAATCCTGTCAGAGAGATACGACTATCCATACCATTCGTACCCTCCAATAGGAGTGGTACCCACCACTCGTACCCAAGGCCATCTCTATTGGACCCAATACTGTCCAAGGTATGACTCACCCTAGCCCACGTCATATTCATGTATACGACTGGTACCAATGATCCTTACCTATGGCAGAATAAAATCTAAAGAGGATTGAACACTACCCACCATGCGAGTCCATGGCACGACTTATACCCTATCTTACAGCTCATGGTGAACCACTCATACTCAGATCCAACTTAGTTTACTAAGTTTGAGATTAAATGAAGTAACTAAAAAACTCATATCCACCGCTACGGCTCGTACCACCGAAGTTATATCTACTTCAGAAACTAAATCCAACCCACCAACTAATACTATTCAGCATACGACTAACCAATACCACTCATATCCCAGTGTATGGGTGTTTCCCCTTGTAGTATCATGTCTAGAGACCTGAAATCTAGGAAATTTTATAAGGCCAAAAACCTAGGGTGTTTTAATGTCATTCCTAACCCTATCTCTCATGGTACGACCACACATCTATTGCATCATCCTCATCTCCACCATCTTCAACTTTTGAATATAGGAGTTCTTAACTAGCTTACACTCCACTCCATACAACATAGCCAGTCATCTGCTACTCTGTAGAACTTACCTTTAAGGTTCGAAGGCGTATTATTATCATAGAAGATTCCCAAAGCGAGTCTCTATTTCAACCACCCTGTACCAATACAGTGTGTGACATCCTCGATAATCTTATTTTTTCTTGAATTACAGACCCCAGATACTTGAAACTCCCTCTCTTCTGAATGGCCCAAGAATCCAACTCCACTACCAATCAGCCTCCTGTAACATATCACTAAACTTATATTCTAAGTACTCTGTCTTGGTTTGCTCAACTAAAATCCTTTAGACTCAAGGGTCTGTCTCCAAATCTCTAAATTATCATTAAATCTTCTCCAAGTCTCATCAATCAGTACCACATCATCAACAAATAACATATACCAAGGCATCTCTCCTTGAATACGTTGCGTCAAAATATCTATCACCAAGGCAAATAAAAAAGGGCTTAGAGTTAATCCTTGATGCAACCCTGTCAAAATGAAAAAGTGCTCTGAATCTTCACCTACCGTCCTCACACGAGTCTTCACATCGTCGTACATTGTTGTGTCATGGAAACATGGCACTTTCAATGTTTAAAACCATGAATTTATGCATGTACTTAGGTTTTCTTAGTGGATATGATGCACTTTTGTATTTAGTGCAGGTAAAATAGGTCTACAAGAGTGTTGGGATAAAAATAGAAGAAAAAGACCTGAAAAGACCAAGTTGTAGCAAGGTATGAGTTTCCTCACGAGTTGTCAACACATCATAAAACTCGGAGGCTGACTCGTATGAACAATAGAACTATGCAGCAAAAGAAAAACAAAGTGTTGAGAAAATACGACTCGAGCGTCCGAGTCGTAAACAAGGATATGTGTCGTAAGAAGAAATTATAATCATAATAGAATCTAAAGCTACTATCCAAAGTTGAAGTCTCAGAATTATACGAGTCAAAATTCTGAGTATGACTCGTTTAGGTAAACCATAAGCAAATTAGTGTCCAAAGCTACAAAGAAAGAAGTCCTAGGTGGATACGAGTGAAGGACAAGAGTCGTATGACAAGGTATGACTCATGAGCAGAAGTCGTATGAAGAACAAAAAGTTGAAGCCTTAGGAGACTAGACACTGGAATGTATACAAGAGGTAGGGTACGAGTCATATGATGATGATACAAGTGGGAGAGCGAGTTGTACCATGTGCTGACTTAACTTTACCTTTTCCATTTTTATTAAGATGTTTTGATTATTTTGGAGATACTATAAATACCCTAGGGTTTATATTTTATTAGGTTACATTCTTTGACATTCTTTAACATCTTTTTTCGTTCCAATATACTCTATTACATACTTTTGCTTTATTCTTGAGATTTTGGGTTTTTATTCAATTGAAGACTTTGAATTTTATTCTTCCCATTATTGTACAAGTAATTACATGCTTTCTTTATTGATCATCATGGATTATTGCATGAACATGAACAACTAACTTTCCTTACTAAGGTTATGGGAACCCTGGAGGATTAGTTACGTAAAAAAAGTGGTAGATTCATCTATTCTAGGGTTTATGCATGTATTTTAATATTCTTCATAATAATTGACCTTAGAGTTACTGCAGAAGCTTGGGAATAGCCTTTATTTGCAAACGTTCTCACAAGGGAGTTTGTGATTGGGAAAAGAGGATTAAAATGGTAATTTGAGATTCACTGCCATCTTACTCCATCATCTCATCTAATCACTTGAGACTCAAAAGGTGCAAGTGAATTGAAGTCATAAACAAGGAGCAATAAGGAGATGCCCTGAGACTCACAAGGTAAAGGGTGAGATTTATTAATATGTTCACAAGACAATTGATAATACATATATTGTTGACTCTTCATGCAAAACAATAGAATAGGTAGACTGAACACGAGAAATTTATGGGTTAAGAAGTCAGGGGGAACGCAAGCCTAGTGTTTGTCTTCTATTGTTTACAACTCAAAAGCATTCAAAATTTGGTTACTAGTTACTGATTACTTCAAAATTCCCCACATTTACTTTTCTGCACTGCTTATGAATTACATCAAGTTAAACAACTGGTCAACGTTTTTCCTGTGGGTTCGACCCCAACCTAGTTGGGTTACTATATTTGGCATTGAACGCAACATACGTCTTTTGGAGGTTAGTTTTGGATGATATCATACATGTCCTGAATCGACCTAGTGTATGCCACGGGCACCCTCTATCCTCCAATTACCTCTACACAATCTCTCTGGGGACTTTGTTATATGTTTTTTCAAGGTCAATGAACTCCATGTGCAAGTCCTTTTTCCTCTCCCTAAATTGTTTCACTAATCTCCTCACGAGGTGAATGACCTCAGTAGTCGATCGACCTGGCATAAAACCAAACTGATTCTCAAAAATAGTCACGGTCTTCCCTCAGCCTCAACTCAACCACCCTTTCCCAAACCTTTATAGTATGACTCAATAACTTGATACCCCTATAATTGTTGCAACTCTAAATGTCCCCCTTTTTCTTATATAGTGGAATCATCGTACTCCACCTTCAATTTTCGGGCATCTTCGGCACCCCCAAAATAATGTTAAACAACTTCGTCAGCCACTCCAAACCTACCCAACCTGTGCTCTTTTAAAAATCCACCAAAATCTCATCTGGCCAAGTCGTCCTACCCCTATGAATATAGAAATTAAATAAGAAGTGTTACTTCGGATAAAACTATAATTAACAACAACAACAACAACAAACCTAGTGTATTCCCACATAGTAGGGTCTGGGGAGGGTAAGATGTACGCAGTCCATACTACTACCTCCGGAGAAGTAGCAAGGTTATTTCCGATAGACCCCCGACTCATAAAACTATAATTAAAAAAAATTAAACTATCTAAGCGAAAAAAAATTGTGATTAAAAAGTATTTGGCTTCTAAATACATAATGTCATATATTCTCTTATACTATAAGAGCCAGTGAAGCAGCTCAACCAGGCAGGAGGTCAACATGCCTGCCGGCATAGTTAAGGGTAATTTTGTCCAATAAATTCTCTTATAATACTTAATATTATTCCATGTATATTGTTGCCCCGGTTTCATCCATATCTCTGTTTGATAATTCTTGGCTTCCTTTATCATCCACCTCTCTATTTTCTATTCTAAGGTTAGTTTCGAATTCAGAAAAATTTAAGCTAATGATTTTGTGGTTTAGCCATTTCTCTGAGTTTTTCCACGTATATTGTTGTCCACAGTTTCATCCATATCTGTATTTTACAATTCTTCACTTCCTTCATCATCTATCTCTTTGTTTTTTTTATTCTAAGGATAGTTTTGAATTCAGAAAAATTTGAGCTAATGATTTTGTGGTTTAGCCATTTCTCTGAGTTCGTGTCATTTTGTATATGTTTATTTCTATTTGATAGTATTAATTTATAGGAAATAAAATTTAGTGTCTGTTTTGACATCTATATGTTTGACAAAATTTTCCAAAGAGATGACTTTGCATTAACCAGTTTTTTTTTATTTTAATTCATCAAGTGTTTGATTTTTGTTATTCTTAATTGTCGTTATTAATAATTTGTTCCTGCTCTCTCAGTAATAATTTTTCTCCCTAGACCCCACTATGTGGGAATACACTGAGTTTGTTGTTGTTGTTGTTGTTCTCTCAGTAATAATTTGAGTAAGAAAATGTTGAACATAATTTTTGCACTTCTTTGAGTATTCTATTGCAACTTGGGCTATAAATATTGACTAAAATTGAAAATTTCAAATCTGCAGGGGTAATGGATTCAAATGAATCAAACAAATATTCATACACAAAAAAATTGAAAGCTACAACAAAACTCAAGCGTCGTGATACATATAACCGTGTATCTGCTGGTAAAAGAGAAGAGTTGTTACTGTGAGAAAAAAAACTTCCGCGGAGGGTAACCTTCTTCAAAATCCACCTGCTGTTATCTGTGATGAATCAACATCGTCTTTCTGCAAAACAGGATTCCCAAAACAAAGTGACCTTACCATACCAGAACCGTCTCTACCAGCTGAAATAGGTAATATTACAGTGGCCATTTTCATTTGTATCTTGTTTAATGTCACACCTACTGACAACTAATTTACGCTTCTAAATACTGCATTTGTTTTTGTCTCCAGTTGTTTACCCTCAATCATGTATGGCAACATCTGCCGGTAATATAGAAAAGGGGAAACATATATGCAATCCTTTTGTAATTTATGAAATAGGTAGCTCTGCCTTCACATTACATTCCTCCATTTTGATGTATTATGACGAAGGATTATTTTTAAATCAATAAGTACATCAAACCAACCAACATCTTCTCGATACAACCCAGGTCTAGGAAAGTCAACAACTTTTACCATACAAGAACTGTCTCTACTTCATGAAAGAGGTGATACTATGACACTCACATTTACATACAACATATTTTTTATTTGTGCAGTATTTAGGCTTTTACTACTAGAAAAAGAGGCACCTATGAAATATCTTACCTATTATTGGTATCAGATGTCCGCCCTCAACCATGTGTGACTGTATTCCAAGATAATCCAGCAAAAGAAAAAAATATCCACAATCCATTTGTCATTAACGAAATAGGTAAACTTTGCCTCGAAACTACAATTTCTCTCTCAGCATATTTATTGTGTGCATTATTGTTTGTGATATATGATTGTTTTCATATAAGGAGACACATCCAGCGTATCTAACCAAAGTGGGCGGGTCCTAAATAAAGTTGCGACCAAAGGTTCATACAAATCTTGTAGTACAATACCATCTATGTTTTGTATGCATCCATGCTCTTCTTTTTGTAATGAAACTTCATTTTAATTTAGATAATCGATGCACAAAAAAGCTATATCTAACTACAACCAAACAACGAATCGAATATGTTGCTTTAAAAAGGGTTTTAAATTGTCAATATTATGGTGCAAAAAGGTTTGAATATGAGCCTCCTAGATTTTGTTGTGGTAGTGGTTCAATAAGATTAACATCACATAAAATGCCGACTGAATTATCAAAGTTATATTTTGATAAAACTGAAGAATCAGAAAATTTTCACACGTACATCAAAACATACAACAATATGTTTTCATTTACTTCATTGGGTGTTAAATATGATAAAGAGCTTGCGAAAAGAAAATCTAGTATTTACACATTCAAGGTTCAAGGAAAGATGTATCATTTTATAGATGATTTACAGTTATACTTTTATGATAACGACAATGAACTTTCTAACAGAATGGCCTGCTAAAATAAAGTTAGTGAATCAATAGTACAAAAATTAATGAACATATTGAAAGTGAATCCATACAGTAATTTCCTCCGATCTCTTCTAAATGTTCCAGACTTATTATTTTTTATATTACACTTACATGCGACTCAACCTTAGACCAAAGAACCTACAACTTACCTACTACCTCAGAGATTGCAGCAATATGGGTTGAAGAAAATTCAACACATTCTATTTCAGCACCCCATATTAGAATTTATACTCACAGTAATATAACTCAGTAAACTATTACTATGGATGTTATGATCCGCTACAGTATCCGCTATTGTTTCCATATAGAGAGAATGGATGACACTGCGGTATCAAAAGAATTATTCGAATAAATAATGTGACTAGAAGTAGTGCTCATTGTGAACATGAGCAATTGCCCAGTGTATCAAATATGTATTCAATGGATTAATTTCTTGATATGGAAGCTACCTCGCTGAAAAAAGGAAAACTAAAAAGGGATATAATATCTTGCCGTGAATATTATTGTTATAAATTCTAAATGAGAGATGATAAAACAAATGAGGTACTACATTGTGGAATAATATTTCAACTAAAACAAATGAGGTACTACATTGTGGAATAATATTTCAACAATTTATAGTAGATGTATATATAAAGCTGGAGATAATTCATTGAACCAAGATTTATTTACTGTTGAGGTATTACAAGAAATCCGTGATATTTTGAAATCTGGAGAAAGATAAGCATCTAAAATTGAAAAGAAAAACTTTCTTTCTGTTACTTTTATAGGAGGACCTAGAGATATGCGCCGACGATATATGAATGTTATTGCATTAGTACAACATTTTGGAAAACCTAATTTATTTATAACTATGAATTGCAATCCATCTTGGAATGAAATAAAGAAACACCTAATGTTTGTTGATGAGGTCCAAAACAGGCCTGATTTGGTAAATAGGACATTCAGAGCAAAAGTAGAAGAATTAAAAAAGGACATACTGAAGAGACAAATTTTTGGAAAAGTTGTTGCTTCCATGTATACTATAGAATTTCAAAAACGTGGTCTTCATCATGCTCATTTCCTTACTATACTTTCTACTGAGCACAAATTACTGACTCCTAAATCTTATGATAAATTTGTCTATGCTGAAAGGATCATAACTTATATTCACTTGTTATTAAAAATATGATACATGGACCTCGTGGTAAAATAAATCCCACAAATAGTTGCATGAAAAAAAAAGGTTGTTGTAAATTTAAGTATCCAAAATATTTTGCTGAACAAACATCTAAAGGGAAGAATTCATATCCAATATACAAAAGAAGAAAAACTACAAAATGTATAAAAAAGAACGGCTTTCTCCTAGACAATTCATGGGTTGTTCCATATAATCTCTTTTTGTTATGCAAATATAACTGTCATGTGAATGATGAAGTTTGTTCTGATATCAAAGTTGTCAAATATATCTATAAATACATTTGTAAAGGCCATGACAAAATTACTTTTCAAATACATAGTAGTAATATAGATACAGATATTGATGAAATAAAAGAATATCAATCCAGTAGATGAGTTTCACCTCCTGAGGCTACTTGGCAATTATTTAGATTTCCAATAAGTGAGATGACTCCAGCTGTAGGCCATCTACAATTATATTTGAATAGAAAACAACTTGTTTCTTTTAAAAGTGTTGACAAAGTAGATAAAATTTTAAATAATCCAATGGTGGGAAAAACAATGTTAACTGAATTCTTTATTATGAACAAAACAAATCCTGATGCTATGAAACTATCGTTATTATATAAAGAATTTCCTGAATATTTTGTATGGTCACCAACATATAAAATGTGGACACGTCGAAAACAATGTTCTGTTATTGGTCGAGTAGTGACATCTCATCCAACAGAAAGAGAAAGATATTACCTTAGATTATTATTGATGAACGTTAGAGGCCCAAAATTGTATGAAGATTTAATTAAGGTGGATGGTAAATATTGTAGTACATTTAGAAAATCTACAGAAAAAAGAGGTCTAATGCATTGTGATAACAATTTGATAGAATGTATGTCTGAAGATGTCAGTTATCAAATGCCCTATAGTTTACGGCATTTATTTGTAACTTATTGGTCTACTGTAATCCTGCTAACCCAGCAGAAATTTGGAAGCAATTCAAAAGTCCAATTTCAGAATACTTTCAAATGTTAACTAACATAAATGCAAAAGATATTAGATAAATGGTTTTAAATCATATCATTGAGTTTCTACATTTACTGGAACATGATATCAATGAATATAAACTTATTACAGAGAAAATAAAAGCTTCAGCAGCTATTAGGGAAGCCAATGATTGTCTGGTTGAAAGAAATATCATTATTAGAGAAGAGGATTTACTACTACAGAAAACGCAACAGCAAATAGCATATGAGACAATTCTTAATAGAATATTTTCCAACAAATCAGGAGCTTTTTTCATTGATGGACCTGGAGGAACCAGCAAAACTTTCTTATATCGAGCTTTATTAGCTGTTGTACGGTCAAGAGGTTTTGTTGCTTTAGCAACAACAACTTCAGGTGTTGCAGCTTCAATTCTCCCAGGAGGTCGAACTGCTCACTCCCGTTTTAAGTTTCCTATTGAAATAGATGAGAAATTTTCATGTAACATCAGCAAACAAAGCTCACTTGCAACTTTAATACGTGATGCAAAATTAATCGTGTGAGATGAAGTGTCTATGGCAAAAAAAAAATTGTTCAAAGATTTAATGGAAACAAACACTTTATTTGAAGGAAAAGTTGTCATCTTTGCTGGTGATTTTAGACAAACTCTCCCTGTTGTTCGAGATGGAAAGAAAAATAATTTTTTTTTGAAAAAGTTTATTATATTCTAAAATTTGAAATCAACTTGAAAAATTACGATTATCTGAGAATATGCGAGCAAAACCAGACCCTACATTCTGTGAATATTTGCTGAGAATAGGAAATGAAATAGAAAAAACACATAACAATGATAAAATTAAAATACCTGATTGTTTCATTATTCCATTCAGTTCTGAAAATGAGTTGTTAGATCTCTTGTTTAGAGTAACCTATCCAGATCTTCATACTTCTTCCTCTAATATATCTTCCATGACTTCACGTGTAATTTTAACAACAAAAAATGACTTTGTTGATGAAATGAACAATTTACTTATATCTCAATTTCTTGGTGATGCTAAAACATATGTTACATTTGATGAAACTATTGAAGTAAACGATCAAAGTGAGTATGAGGATTTTCTACACACCCTACACCTCATTGGTTTACCTTCCTATAAATCAAGATTAAAAAAAATTGTCCTCTTATGTTATTGAGAAATCTAAATCCTTGTGAAGGATTATGCAATGGTACTCGACTTATTTGTAATGATTTTTAAAAATATGTTACAAGTGTTACAGTTGCAAGCGGAGACTTCAAAAATATACATGCATTTATTCCAAGAATACCGTTGCTGTCATCAGCAGATGAAAAATTACCTATTTCATTTAAAAGAACACAATATCCTTTACGATTATGTTTTGCTATGACAATAAATAAGGCTCAAGGTCAAACTATGGACTTTTTCGGAATTTATTTATGAGAACCTATTTTTTCACATGGACAGCTATATGTAGCCCTATCACGAGTAAAAAGTTCCAATAGTGTAAAAGTGCTAATTCAACCATTAACACTAGATAACGATGATGATCATTCCACGTATAATGTAGTATACAACAAAATCATTCAAAAAACACTGTCCTAAATAGACCCTTGGGTGAAAGTAAATAATTTTTTATGCAAATCTCTTCTCCACAGGTACTTCTACATAAATTGTTTGTTATTATTTTGAATTTTTTCCCGTTTTACATAATCATCGCTAAGTAAATTACTTTTCTTTCAGGAATTTTATCAACTATTTTCAGGATGAATTTGTTTCATAACAGAAGGTCAATATCAATAAATCTTCATCTCTGGCAATAGAAATAACATGAAAACTTAGTATATACAAAACAAAGGTAAATTGAAAATTATTCTTTATATATTTGGTTTGACAATTTTATCAATTTAAATTACAACTATTTTCACATGCTTCTCTTCATTCTGGATGTTAATGGCTCATGGCAAACATCAAGTATGGGAGAATAAAGAAAAGTCACAATAGAGAACCAAAGTTTTTAAAGCTGGAGCAGTTTTTTTAACTGATAACGATAAGTTAAAGCATCTTTATAGTTGTTTTATTCTCCTAAGTAATGAAACATCTGTTACTATGATGCTAAACTGATTGTGGAAGATCCAATCGATATATCACCTTTAAGAACCAATTTGGCACCAATTTAGCTTTATTGTTTCTGCTAAAATTTCACTTCTAAAGAGGTGTAATGATTTCCTCCAGATGGAGGATAATCTACAGCGTTGTCTGAGTTTGATGCTACTGGCTAAACTCATTCGTTGGTGTAATACATTAGTAATATTTACACATAAAATATCACCTCATTTTAAAGAAATACTTATGAATTTTAAATATTTTAATAGTTTTAGAGTATATCGATTTTGGAGACTTGTGTAGTATGTCCATTGAGAACTACAATCTAAGCATGTGTTTTCAGCAGGTATATAGGTTTAAAAGAGAGCGTACCTAGCAGCCTGAATATTCTTGAGAAGCAGCTGAAGTACTTAATTAATGAAATCCAAGCCATGATAAAAGAGAACGTGCCTACAAAAAGCTTCTATCTGAAAAGTTTGATATTTTCCTTTGACGAAAAATAAAAGTAATTCTGGTACTATTAGAAGTAACAAAGCACGCTGCTTATGTAGAGCTGCTAATTTTCTTGATCAATCACAGATGTGCGTAACTTCAAAGTCTTAAAAGAAAAAGAAAAAAAAAAGCAAAAAAAAGGCAACAAGAGGGTGGAAGGTAGCCGAAGGGAGAAAGGTGGCTCAGACGACATTTGATCCACAAGGTGAGAAAATAAAATCCTTTAGGTTATTGAATCGTCACAAAATTCCTACTATTGGCAAGCTTCACTATGCTTCCTGGATGTAATACATCAATTGTACAAAACTTCAGTGACATTTGTTCTCCACAGCTTGGTTTTCCGATCAGTTCATTGATGGTCGGCAAGTATAATGGTCCTAATGATGATCCTGCATCCGAAAGTGTTTCAAAATAGAAAGAGAAAGACTGGAACAAAATAGCTCACCTAAAAGGATCATGAAAAGAATCATACAAGTGACACATTCCTAATGAGTAGTCCATAACTATATGAAAATATTTTGTACAAGTCTTTTTCGTTCATAGCTCTTTGAGTGAACATTGCTGTTTCACCGTATACTTTCTTACTAGGCAAGCGTCAACCATGGAGAGCCTTTTTGTTATATGGTTGAGCACGACATGGAATACTGTGTGGCCCTCAGGTGACACACTCTCCCTTTTTTCTTGCTCATACTATTTTGAATTAATTATGATTTATCATTATTTCATATCGATTCAGAAATATTATAATGGGTTTTGTGATCAGTGCAGTTTTGAGGTGGTGCTACTATGCACGGTCCAAAACCACGAACTCACGCCACGTTGTTAGCTTGTGCAGCTGAAGGGAAGGCAAGTACTAAAACCATGTATCTTGCTATTATATTTAAAGTGAATTTGATCAATACCTTTGAGATAAAACTAAATTTTCAAAGAATAATGGCTTTTCCACAATGTAGAACTGAGTTTACATACATGTTACATACTAAAATATTGAAAAGAATAAGAAAAAGAACTCCCTTTTAAGAAGTTGAACATAATTTGAGACAATCCACAATGGAAAGCAGGGAAAAATTTGTCATAGATGAAGCAATCCAACTAAATTTGTGTCTTGACCTTGTGAATTAATTACTAACTGATTTTTTAATGAACAGTTTGTGCCAGGAAGTATGTCACAAGTGCTTATAACATCTGCAGACTCAAGAATTCAGGTGATTGATAGTGCAGATCTTTTTCACAAGTAAGCTACAATAACATATTTAACTGCTATATATAAATATATGAAGCTTGCAGGTACATTGATATTGATTTGTCACAACTAATTAAAGCTTCAAATTCGATTTACTTGACACTGGTATATGATAAACCTGAGCTGGAGTTATTTGTCTTTTTCCATCATTTAATTTAACTAATACCTTTTGTTTTCTAGATAAAGATGACATAAATTTTATATTGTGAGCCACTTTAAAATGAGTTCCTTTAACAAAGCTACCTGGTACCTATGTTGGTGGGAGATAGAAGATACCCCATGGAATTAGTTAAGGTGCGCTTGAACTGGCGCAGACACCATGGTTAGAAGAAAGAGTTCACTTTCTTTAAGTAATTGGCCAGCTCTGGGATTCTATTGATGATTGTAGCCATGCACCAGCTTTTGGTTTGTTCAGGCTGTTGGCCTCTTAACAGATTTTTTTTGAGAATTGTATCACTTCATAAATCATAAATGAATACATAGATCGCCAATATTTTGAGTCTTAAGAGGTAAGTTTTATACATCAGAATTACATTGAGTTAGAATTGTTACAAGCATTATCCAGAATGATTGGGCGTAAAGCGTCTGTAGGTGGCTTTTTAAGTTTGCCGTCAAATCCCATGGCTCAACCCTGACAGGCGGTGGAAATGTCTTAACAAGCTATAACTTGAAACTGATGAACCTAATTCAAGTGAGGTATGCATCTCTAATTTATTGAAGAAGTACTAAAGAATGTTCTTATCGAAAAAAAAATAAAATGATATAGGTCGATTGATTGTAGGATAATTAATTTGGATAGGAGTAGCAACTATCAAATGTTAAGGATAAATAAGAGTTCATGGACATTGTTGAGATTGTGTATCGCAGTGCCAGGAAGAGTCGTCGTTTAGTTATTGCACCAAAAGATTACTCTACCAAGTATAGATACTAAGCATCTTTACATGCTGTCACCAAAAGATTACTCTACCAAGTACATATACTAAGCATCTTTACATGCTGTTAATTGCTTACTAGAATATGTTGTACCTAAATGATAAACCTAGAAGAACTGATTAAACAATATCCCATTGGCATGTAAAAAAATTGATCAAGTACGTATGAATACAGAGGCAATACGAAAACTCCTAAAGGAGGTGGAAGTGAGCAACCAATTTAGACAAAATTCTAGTAGCAACGCAGTGTGGTTCTTTTTAGGTAGAACCATTATTTTTACTGTTAGTATAGTTGTTATTGTTTTGGAACTTCCAACTCCTACAAAATCTTTTTACCACTGCTGAGAAAATGTTGTGCACGTAAAGTTTGTTACATTAGGCTACACAAAATAAGCATTCCGCTGGAATTTTTGTTATTTGTTCGTAATGCTTTCGCTTTAAATTATCTTTTTGTTTTAAATTATTAAGGTGGGATAGTATCTGCTCATTTACTGCTACATATAAAGAGAAATTGACTTTTTATTGGATACCTCTTGTTTAGTTTATTCTGCGCATGAATTGACATGATCAACTGCTGTCAAATTGTTTACTTGAGGCCTGTTTTATGCATTTGACCCGCTGTCATATATTTTTTTCTAAATTTGTTGTTTCTTTTTGAATGTATTCTCTAACTATAAATTTGTGGGACAACTTAAACACGATCACAAGACCGTTTTATCTACTCACAATCAAATAATAGATACGTCATTATTATTGGGCCCACACTAACGCGGGCTTCACATCTAGTATATAATTATAAAGGGAAAATTTCAGAAATAGCAACTATAGAGCCTTAATTGTAACTTTTAGAGCAACAGTTTCATAATTACGAAAAATAGCAAATTGTATTTTGTATTTAAGTAAACTTTTGCTATATAAATACATATACAACAAGATTTACTGCCCTTGTTTTACTCAAATTAGTTGAGTTTAATAAGGAATAATTATTCCATCTAATTAAATTCCCATAAATTACTCTTATTTAAATTAGTAGATTCCTTTTTCAAATTAAACTCAAATATGAAGATTATTATTTCCATGATCTTCAAAATTTTAAAATATTATTCTCTTATATCTTTAACTATATTTTCTTGTTATTATTTTCATTTTTTTAATTTTTTTATTTTAATTTCTTTTCTTTTTTCATTTTATTCATTCCACTTTATTTTTTCTCTTTTTTTCCTTTCTTGTTATTTATTTATTTATTTATTTTTATTTATTTTTATTTATTTGTTTTTTCTTTTTCCATTTTCTTTATTTTCCTTTTCTCATATTTCTTTTTTCGTTTTCTTCTTCTTCTTCTTCTTCTTTATTTTAAAAAACAAATTCGCTTTTGTTTTTACACTTCTATTTTTAGTTTCTATTTCTCTTTCTTTTTTTTTTTCCTTTTTCACTTCTTTTTTTCGAATTCTTTTTGTTTTTGTTTTTTTCAATTTTTTTGTTTTTTCTTTTTTTTTTTCTTTTTACTCTTCTATCTCTATCTTTTATTTTTAAAAGACAAATATCTATACAATATATACATATATACATATTTAAAAAATATACAAAATAAATAGACATACAGATCCGCATATGTATTTATGGTAATATATATATATATATATATATATATATATATATATATATATATATATATATATATATATATATATATATATGCATATGTATTTATAAAAATACATATCTGACTTACATGTATATATAAACATATAGGACACAAAATTTCTATAACAAAAATGACAATTATATACATATACATATAAGTAATAAAAAAAATACATAATACATATCTCAAACAGTAAAAGAAAACAAATAACTATATATGTTACCCTCTAAAATGACATAGTATGTATAGTTTAAAGATAAATTCAATACCATATAAAATACATATAGCTCCGCATATGTATTTACAGAATACATACCTGATCCATATGTATATTCTTATTTTATATGAGTCACCTTTGTATTTCGCAAGTACATATGAAGATATATAGTATGGTTATATTTGTTACTCTTTAATATGAATATGATATGTATTTCGTAAATACATATGTATGTTTTGAACTGGAATACATATCCAAATCTGTACGACAATGTAATTTGTATGTTTTTTGAATATGTGTATGCGATATACATATTTGTCTGTTCAAAATAAAAGTTAGAGAGAGAAGAGTAAAAAAATAAAAAAATAAAAAAATATAAAAAGAAAAAAATGAAAAAAGAGAAGTGAAAAAGAAAAAAAGAAAGAAAAAGAAATAGAAGTATAAAAAAAAAAAAGGAAACATAATAAAATAGAAAAAAGAAGAACAAAACGAAAATAGAAAAAGAAAAAAAAGATACGAGAAAGGAAAAAAAAAGAAAACGAAAAAGGAAAAAAAATAGAAGAGAGAAAATAATGTGGAAAAAAAATGAAAAAGAAACAAAAAATAAAAAAATAAGATAAAAAAAAAAACTAATAAGAAAAAAAAAAGGTAGAGATATAAAAGAGTGAAAGACAGTAATGATGTTTTATATTGAAATCTTGAAGATCATGGAGATAATTATCTTTAAATATGAAAAAGAGAAAAAAGAAAAGAAAATAATAATAATAATAAATAATAGAAAAAAAAGAAGAAAAAAAGAAGAGAGGAAATAAAGTGAAAATAAAAAAAATAAAAATAAAATAAAATAAAAAATAAAATGATAAAAAAATAAGATGAAAAAAAATGGGTAAAAGATATAACTATATTTGGAGGAGGTGAAATAGTGGAGTGAAAATAGGAAAATGTAAAGTAGTGAAAGTAAAACATGCACTTGCCTAGTTAATGATCAAAATAATGTTACTCTTCCTATAAATTGTAATTTTACAAAAGTATTGCTATTTATTATAATTATAATTTTAAGTAAGCTACTTTCTGTAATTTTTCTAATTATAAATGAAACTGTAGAGTATTTTAAGCTTATCAATTAGTTGATTTTCTATTTTTTTCCTTAAAGAATCCCAGTGCCAATCGTAGTAGTACGGCATTAGGAATAACATCGTTGGCGGTAGGTCCAGGGCTGGGCTCTCTTTTTTCATTTGTTTTCGCATTACCGTTCATGCCGTTTTGTTAAGAATACGAATTTTGCCTTATTTTTTCTTATTCTATTCGTCCAGAAATAAAGTGTCCCTTGCTAGATTCAAGCATATGGCGTAGGGCCAGGCCTCATACCTAAATTATGCTTTGTTTCTGTAACTAGATACAGAGAGCACTTTCTCAATTACTATAATATTTTCTCTATCACATATATAGCAAGGTGAAATTTAGATAGTAAGCTAAATTTGTATATGTTTTTTAAAAAATATCTCAAGTTTTTAATCATTTTATAATTTATAATACTTCTATTTTTTTACTAAATTTTCCAATAATATAGATATTCCTTTTAACCCGATTATGTGACACATATGAAATTTAAAGAGTCAAATTTCTAAAATGATTTTAAAGTATAAGTTGTTAATCATGATAATTTATAATACTCCAATTTTAAGTTATTTTTTTTTCTTATTATTTATGTTACTCCCTCTATCTCAATTACGTGACACAAATAAAATTTAATGAGTCAATTAATTTTTTTGTATGTATAATTTTTAAATTATTAATCACAGTAATTTATAAAAGTAGTTTACGTAAATTTTAAATAATATACTTCACTTTATTTATTTCAGTTTATATGACATCTATATAATTACATATTATGAGTAATAAGTAATCAGTTTGTACGTATTAGAATAAAAAGAGTTTGTTGGTAGCTTAAACTAGTCGGCTTACACCGTGCTACGCACGGTTCAGTGTTGATCCATAAAAATTCTACGTTATGTATAATTTTATCATTTAATTAAAACATTCATTTGTTTGGTTGATAAATTATAAGTTAGGCATATATTATTATATTTAGATTGATAAAATTTGTATGATAATATTTTAAATTGTTTAAACTTTTGTGGTATTAATAGTCAATTATATTTTTTAAATAATTTATTTTTTAATTATTGTAATTTATAATATTTTTTTCTTCTATTTTACTAATTAGAAGTGACATAGTAAAATTATTATAACAAATACTTGTGAAAACTTTTTTAAGTGATCTCATATATAACGTCAAGTTAATTTAAAACATCATAATATAATTTATCATTTATTTATTAGAAGTGACATAGTAAAATTATTATAACAAATACTTGTGAATTTTTTTTTATGTGATCACATATAAGACGTCAAGTTAATTTAAAACATCAAAAAATAATTTATTATTTTATGTCTGTTTTATTTTTTTATTAAATATTATTAATTTTGTAATCTTTAAATGACATATAATAATAAATTATGAGTGACATAGTAAAATCACGATTGAAACAGTTGAAGCAGTCATACAAAAATGTCTATTCTAAATTTTTTATTAAACTTTTTTAATTTTTTAATATGTAAATGACTTATAATAATTAATTAGGAATAATATAGTAAAATCACGGTTGAAGCAGTTGAAACAGACATGTCATAAATGTCCATTTTAATTTTTTTATTATTTTTTTTAATTTTTTAATACGTAAATGACTTATAATAATTAATTATGAGTAATATAGTAAAATCACGATTGAAGCAGCTGAAGCAGACATGTTGACTGTGAACAACCTGCTTCAACTGTTTCTTTGTGACTTACTCCCTCCGTTTAAAAAAGAATGACCTACTTTCCTTTTTAATCCATTTAAAAAAGAATGACCCCTTTTCTTTTTTGGCAATACTTTAATTACAATTTTCCACATAGTATGTTTAAGACCACAAGATTAAAGCGTATTTTGGTACATTTGATACAACTTTAATTTAAGGCCACAAGATTCAAAAGTCTTTTTTATTTTCTTAAACTTTGTGTCAAATCAAAATAGGTCATTCTTTTTTAAACGGAGGAAGTATTATATAGGATAAATAATAAAGATCACAAAGAAGCGTAATTAAGAATTAAGATGACCCCAGCCTATATATCTTTGATCATTTATAAAATGCTCAAAGTAGATATTGTATTTTCACAAATACCAACATCATCTGAAGTAATAAAGTTACTACTCTCTCCGTTTCATTTTAATTAGACATATTTTATTTTACATAATGACTAAGAAATTATAGATTTAATGATTAATTTTATTATTTACCCCTTTCCATAGTATTGAATATTAGATACATGAATGGACATTGAAATTGTAATTGTTCACATTTAATATATATTGTTAATCATTGATGTCAAATCAAAAAAGTTAATCAATTCTACAACAACAACAAACCCAGTGTATTTCCATAAAGTGGGGTCTGGGGAGGGTAAAATGTACGCAGTCCATACCGCTACCTCTGAAGAAGTAAAGAGGTTGTTTTCGATAAACCTCCGGCTTAAGATAAAGAATATTAAACAAGAGCGTAATGAAACATGAAGCAAGATGTATGACATAACATAAATAAGAAATAAGACATAATATAATAGAAATCAGAGCAATACGAAATAAGACAAATAAGCTCAGTAGAAATATGAGATAAGAAAAGGACATCTAGAATAGGACAACCACCTAGTAGTAACATACACTCACAAACCAAAGGCACCCACCACCCCCAAAACCTCTTGACTAGAGGCTCCTGCCTATGGACACAGTCCTAGGATTGCTAGCCCGGCTATACATGAGCTCTTCTAACTACTTGCTACAACCCATGCACTCACCCTAGCCTTCTACCCTTATCTGCGACCTCCACACCTTTCTATCTAGGGTCATGTCCTCAGTAAGCTGAAGCTGCTTTATGTCATGTCTAATCACTTTCCTCCAGTATTTCTTTGGCCTACCTCTCCTTCTCCTGAAGCTATCCAACGTTAGCCTCTCACACCTACGAAATGGGACATTCGTGCCTCTCTTCATCACATGCCCAAACCATCTCAGTCTTCCTTCCCGCATCTTGTCCTCCACAGAAGCCACTCTCATCTTCTCCTGGATAATCTCATTCCTAACTCTATCCTCTCTAGTAGGTTGTAACACCCTGATTTGCTGAACCGAAATGCTACACGGTGCTTATGACCCCAAGGGACCACAAGCTAACCCATGATTGATATCTGTACCTGTATACTTAAATCATAATATAATAATGCGAAATACATAGAACTGTAAGGCCATAAGGTTCAATTGAATAAAACCATGTGGGCGAAAATACCCAAAACAACTAAATCTAGACGTAAATCTAAAAGTAAATCCAAAAGTCTCTAAACTGTCTAAATAAGGAGTTGAAGGAACATGTCTCCAACTAACTCCGTAAAACTAAACTGAAGAATAAATAAATAAATCAAATCATATTGTCCTCAAATCAATGAGGACTCACTGTGTCTGCGACTAGAATGCTACCGCTACTGCTGGGCTGGAGCTTGTGTCTCGGAACCTATGGTGTAACATAAAAAGAAAGCACCATAGAGAAAATGCATCAGTACAACTGGAGTACTGAGTATACGAGGAAGGTAGGCTGAACATAAAGGGTTTCATACATGAACAACACTGTCTGACTAATATGAACGTGGGAGTGTAAACACACATATATAGAAACTGGGACCGTGAAGACGTGATAGCATAACCTGTAAGCTAATACATAGTTTACTGATAAATGTCATGACTGATACTGAAATTGATTGATAACATGGAAGGCTGTATCTGACAATCCTGTATATACTGAAATCTGAGGAACACTCTGAGTTCTTTTACTGAGACTGATACTGAAACTGTGGGAAGTAGTGTTTAACCGACATGCCCCATGTATTCCGTTATGGCTAAGCTGGGGTCCAATCTCTGCCCCGACTGGAGGGGTGTCAATACCATGCCACGGGCAAGGACAACCTATGAGTGACCCTTATCTGGCGGGTACTCAATGAGAAGGGTGGGAACCCTAAACTGACGGGTTAAGCCACCTTATCAACCCTAAGCTGATGGGTTAAGATGTCTCAACCTACGCTGGCTACGTAGTTCTGTAACATAAGGATTGCTACTAAGAATCACACCTTGAACTGGCGGGTGAGTTCCCATCCTTGAGTTCACTTGGTGCTAACCTCTACTCCCATCTGGAGGTACTGGACATGAATAACTGACTGTGCATGACTCTAAGATCATGAGGTTTTCCTAAGTCACATGACTGACTGAAGTCTATGGAATCATAGCTTGAGTTTGGATATCGTGAGACATGACATGGATCTAGGCACACAACTATAGTTTTCGAGTACAAGTACCCCCAGGACTCGATGGAAGGAAACTGACGCACATGACTGACTTAATCATAAGAGTAGAGTCCATAATTTATAATATCATAAAAAGGGATCTCATATTATGCATGGTTATCAACAATGTATTGCATGGAAAGGATTTCATATCACATAGAAGTACTTGCACAATCTTAATATCATGTTCGTTGCATAATCATATTGGCAACACATACTAATAGCATGGAAATTCATGTGGATTGCATGGTTATCATACATCTTGTTCATAAGTAGGATTTGCAAGTAAACATAGCATAATCTCATAAGAATAGTTCATGAGTATTCCAACAACATTTAAAAGGCACATTAACAACATAGAAGTCATTGGAACGTAAGGGCATATCATGAATCCTTCACTTAGTCACAATTTAGCTATATTGCATGATTTCTAGTTCCTTAGGTATTTTATCAAACACCTTACGTGCACATATTAAGCATAGGTGAATTCATCAAATTATACATCATGAACAACCAAATTTACATGTTTCCAACTCATATGATATCATGAATTCACAAAAACATATAAAGATTCCATCTTGGGAATCACCCAATATCAACAACATGATCATCAACACCCAACGATATAGAGATCATACTTTATAATGAAAAAGAGGAAAACAAACAAGCATCAACATGGGTATGATCATATCACCACAATCAACCAAGCTTTTGTATTTTAAAGATTGATTCTTGAACTCCACGGACGAAAGAAATCCATGAATGAACACTACACATACCTTAGAAGGAAGACTTTTGATGATTGATGGAGGAATTTCCTTGAAATCGGATCTTCAAGCTTAATTATGCAACCCTAGTTGTTTTTCTCCTTTAGTGCTCTTGGATGATGAGCTTTGAGATGAAAATAGGGTTGTAGTATGTTTAGAAGCTATATATTTCGTAGGGTTAAGTTTAGGGACGTGTTAGGAGTATTTAAAGACTTAATTACCTTTAAAATAACTCAAGACGGAGTGTTTTTGACACCTGGAATTGACTTAGGCAGCGCCCAAGTGATTGCCTATCTTGGGTTGGGCGGCGGCTAACCAATCGCCTTTGCTTGGGTTAGGCGGCGCCTAACCAATCGCCTATGCTTACTGTCTCTCACGAAAATGGGTATAACTTTTCGCTCGAGTATTGGATTAAGGCAAAATTGGTATCGTTGGAAAGCTAATTCGATTATCTACAATTTAGTGGGTCTAAATCAGCCAAAATACCACATTAGCAGCGAGTTATACTCGTTCAAAGATGACCCTTACAAATTGAACACTATAACTTGATGGATTCAAAAAATCTTAACTTGTATTACCTTAAGTGACTCATATGAACATGCTTAATGCATCATAAGCTATCCTATCACTAGGATATTCATTTTAAGTCATGTAATCAAGTATGAATCACAGGATAGGAGATTTCATACGTAAGAATACTTATTCACTTCCTAGCTTAGAAACATACAGGGTATTACATAAGTCCACACATCCAACACAACATTCTCATTTCTGCCACCTTCACTTTTTGAATGTGGGAGTTCTTGACTGGCCAACACTCTGCTCCATACAGCATGGTTGAACAGACTGCCACTCTATAGAATTTGCCTTTAAGCTTAAGGGGCACCTTCTTATCATGCAACACTCCCGGGGCGAGCCTCCACTTCATCCAACCTGCTCCAATACGGTTAGAGACATTATCATCAATCTCACTGTTCCCCTGAATCATAAACCCAAGATACTTAAAACTATCCCTCTTAGAGACATCCTGGGAATCCAACCTCACCACCACATCGTCCTCCTGCCTCAAGTCACTAAACTTGCATTCCATATACTCCGTCTTGGACCTATTCAATCTGAACCCCTTAGATTCAAGGGTTTGCCTCCAAACCTTTAATTTATCATCTTTCTCCCCCGCGTCTCACCAATCAGCACAATATCATCCGCAAAAAACATACACCAAGGCACCTTCCCTTGAATACTCCGCGTCAACACGTCCATCACCAACGCAAATAGGAACGGACTAAGAGTCAAACCTTGATACAACCCCGTCTCAATTGGAAATGCTCTGAGTCCCCTCCCGCCATTCTCACCCGAGTCTTCCCTCCATCGTAATGTCCTTAATAGCTCTGATGTACACCACCGGGACCGCTCTTATCTCTAAGCATCTCCAAAGAACCTCCCTAGGAACTTTGTCATATGCTTTTTCCAGGTCGATGAACACCATGTACAAATCCCTCTTCCTTTCCCTATACTGCTCCACCAATCTCCTCACTAGGTAGATTGTCTCTGTCGTCGAGCGACCAGGCATAAAACCAAACCGATTCTCCAAAATAGACACGATCCTCCCCAATCTCCGCTCAGCCACCCTCTCCCAAATCTTTATAGTATGACTCAACAGCTTGATACCCCTCTAATTGTTGCAACTCTGAATGTCACCCTTATTTTTATATAACGAAATCATCGTACTCCATCTCCAAGCCTCAAGCATTCTCACTGTCTTGAAAATGTCATTAAACAAATTAGTCAACCACCTTAAACCAACCCCACCTATAAACTTCCAAAAATTCACCAGAATCTCGTCAGGCCCCGTCGCCCTTCCCCTTCGCATCCTACGAACAACCTTTCTAACCTCCTCAACCTTAAAACATCTACAATAACTGAAATTATGGCTCTCCTCAGAGTGCTCCAGCTCCCCTTTCATAAATTGTAATAAATTGTTATAATTTATAAATTATACATAATGAATTGTTATGTGTTTTTGAAAAAAAAAACTATTTTTACCTTTTCTACATCCTCTTTCCCAACCTATAAGTTTAGAATGCTTGATTATAAATCTAAGCAAAGATAATGATAAGTTTGAATCCACACTTCTAAAATGAAAACAGTTAGTCAGAAATTTGTAAGAAAAATATGGCTAACTACTTGATGAGCCCAAGACATGTCAACTCCCCTCCATTCTTAGGCTTGTGTACATATCTATATATATTATAAAGCAAAAGACGGAGCATATAGCAGAAGCCACATGGCAAGCTATTGTTAAGCCACGTGGCAATTCTTAGGACAACAATTAAGATTTGTAATAAAAACTTTGTATTAAAGAATATTATAAACTTGAATTTGAAAATAGAAGAGGAAAAAAAAAGAGTTCTAACTAAGCTTTTAACTTACCCGTGCAACACACATTCTGCAATAAAAGAGGTGTTACTTTCAACAATTTACAAAAAACTTTTTAACCCAAATAACCCTAACTTTAAGCAACTAAAAATATATATCAAAAAAAAATTATGTTCAAATATTGACAAACATTTTATAATTGGCACAACAAATTTATGTTATATGAAGAATTAAAAAGACAAAGCTAATGGGACAATGCAATTGTAATTAATTATCAAATTAAATTAAAAACTGACAATAATAATAATAACAATAATAACAATAATAATAATAATAATATTAATATTAATAATAATTATTATTATTATTATTATTATTTAAAAAGCTACACAAATCCTATTACACATTTTGTCATCAATTATCAAGTTAAATTAAAAATTGCCAATAATAATAATAATAATAATAATAATTTAAAAAGTTACATGTTTTGAGGTTTGATATGTTTACACAGATCCTATTATGCATTTCGTCATCAATTATCAAATTAAATTAAAAACTGTCAACAATAACAATAACAATAACAATAACAATAACAAGCTATACATTTTGAGATCTAATGTTTTGACTACACAGATCCTATTATAAAACTAAAAGCACATCCAATCCACAATAAATTTGAATTTAATTTTATTATAACTTTCTCCCTAATTTTAGATTTTTATGGTTATCTCAACTCTTAATGTTTATTCACAATAATTTGAATTTGAATTTTAAATTATTCTATTCATCTCATTTTCTCAACTATGCAGTTCAAAACGTTAATTATAAATACATACGGTAGTTGCAAATTTATTTCAAGAAATACACAGTTATCAATATCCAGTAAAAAATGTTACACAAATCCTATTACACATTTTGTCATCAATTATCAAATTAAATTAAAAATTGACAATAATAATAATAATAAATTAAAAAGTTACACTTTTTTAGGCCTGATACGTTTTATTTACACAGATCTTATTACACATTTTGTCATCAATTATCAAATTAAATTAAAAGCTGTCAATAATAATAATAATAATAATAATAATAATAATAATAATAATAATAATAATAATAATAATTTAAAGAGTTACACGTTTTGAGCTCTATTATGTTTTGACTACACAGATCCTGTTATAAAACTAAAAGCACATCCTATCCACAATAAATTTGAATTTAATTTTATTATAACTTTCTCCCTAATTATAGATTTTTATGGTTATCTCAATTCTTAATGTTTATCCAAAATAATTTGAATTTGAATTTTAAATTATGCTATTCAACTCATTATCTCAACTATGCAATTCAAAACGCTAACTATAAATACATACACGATAGTTGCAAATTCATCCCAAGAAATACACAGTTGTCAACATCCAGTAAAAAATGTCTACAAAAATTAACTTCATTCGTGAAATTTCAAATACTAAAATGCAATGGAACGTGAAAGTTCACATAGTACGATTGTGGCATATTTTCGAACACAAAAATCTCGATAAGCTGTTATCAATAGAAATGCTTTTGCAAGACGAAAAGGTATACATACGTTATGAGCATTTTATTATAATATTTATTTACTTTAGAATACGCTAATTATGGATGATTATTTTTTTGTAGGGTGATCGTACTCAAGCATCTGTTGGAACCTCCGTTTTCACTAAGCTTATCAAGGAAATTCAGGAAGAAGGATTATATTTTATGAGGAATTTTATTGTTGTACCAAAAAAGTCAAAAATCAAAACCAACAATCACACAATAAAATTGTTGTTTACCCACCGAACACGCATACAGAAAATAGACGATCCACGATTTGATCAAACAATCTTCAAAATTCGCCCATTTGAAGATTTGATCAACCAAGTTGATGTTGATGAGAATAAATTGTTCGGTAATTATTCTTCTAAAAAATTATATAATTAGAATATTTCATCAACTCTGTATCATACTATCTTTTATTTTTTAAAAGATGTCATTGGGGAGATCGTTGCTTATGGGACTGTACAAGAATACAAGCAAGGCGATAAGTCGAGTGTCTCTATGAATGTGGAACTACAGGATTACGAGTAAGACAACAAGCATAATTATATGAGTTGGTGATATGTGAAGCTGTCTAATTTTTATATTATTAAATTATATATATATATTTTACAGAAATAAAATGATTGACGCTACATTTCGGGGGGGGGGGGGGGGGGGGGGGGGAGTTTGTTCTTCAAAGTCGTCCGTACTTGGAGGGATCTACCAATAAATTGCCATTATGGTGATGCAATTGGTACAAGCATATAAATTTAAAGGTTTTTAACTTTTTTTGTACCTTTGAAATATTTATAACGATTAAATTTATCATCATATGATAACAAATATACTCACAAATACCACAAATGCAGGAAAATATTATGTGCGCAATTCTTGGACTGCTTCAAAATTATGGATTAATTCAGAATTGCCTGAAGTCGTCGAATTTATCTCCAGGCTATACTCCATTTCTTTTTATTAAGTTGGATAATTTATTATATAATATAGATTTTAACAAATTTCAACACATATAGAATGAAAGATGTGTGTGGAGATAGATTCGAGAGGATTAGTCAAATATCCTCCCAAAATAACTCTTCTATTTCAGATGAGTTATCTTCTGGATCAATTGAAGTTAAGACTACAAAGGAATTAATTGAGTGCATGAATGTGAGTTGAACTATTTCATTAATAATTTATATTTTGATAGGATATTTTTTAAATTGTGTTATTTTATATTTTAATAAAATATAGGAAGGGAGCTTCTGTGTTGTTGCCACCATAATACACATAGACCTTGATAAAAAGTGATCATACCTGAGTTGCAAGGATTGTAATAGAAAGTTTGAAAATTTTGGAAATAAGTTTTACTGTAAAACGTGTCAAAACCTTGAGAATTCTGCAAATCACAGGTATCATGAATATCATAGTTCCATTTGATTATAACTACAACATAAAATATAAAATTAAAAAAAAATGCCTTGCAGGCATAAATTATTCCTGAGAATCACAGATGACACAAGCTTTATTTCTTTGTTGCTTTGGGATCAACCTTCAATGAAACTTATTGGGAAAACAACTAATGAATTAATGAAAGAATTACTCAAGGTAAAAAATATATATATTTAAATATTTTTATTTATTATGCCATTTCTAATATCACCACTTATTTTAGAATGTTGGTGTTGTTTGTGCGCCCTCATATCCACTGGATTTGAATTATATTTTGGATAGAAAGGTTATATTTAAAGTGGACGTCAAGAAAGACAACATCGATAAACATGACGAGGCTTACACTGTTCTTAAATTTAGTGATGATAAAAATCTCATCAAGCAAAATCGTCCTCCACCAAGTGAAGATACATGCACTGTATGTTATATTATTCATATGAATTTCAAACAAACTTAAATTATTTTATTAATGTTTAAATTTATCACCTTGAAATATAAACTGTTATTGACATTATTATTTTTCTTACGTAGTTTTCAGAGTTCAACAATGAACATGTTGCATCTGGAGATGAATTAACGGTGATATCATGCACTTATTTTCTCTCTCTCTCTCTCTCTCTCTCTCTATCTATCTATCTATCTACCTATATATATATATATATATATATATATATATATTTAAAACTAAAAAAATATAACTGATTTCAACCTTTTTTTTAACTGAATTTTTAGGACTCTGTAGCTGAGAATGATGTGATCTCTATTTCAATACCCCAACAAAGAGAAGTATAGCTGAGAGTGAATCACCTATTGTATAGGTTGATGATGATCCCAAGGCACAACTTTCAAGCAGTAAGGTCAAAAAAGTCATAAAATACGAGAAAATCACATAAGTCTCAGCTTATTTAGGAGACTTGAATAAGATACATTCAGTGGGATGTCATATTTTCTATTTTAATTTCAGTATTTGAGTTATATTATGGACTAAATATTCTGATGGTGCCAATTACAAGTTATTCAAGTTTTCATGTTTTAATATTCTCTTATTGCGATACATTTTCTCTATTCAATAACCATAATATTTTATTGCGATAATTTTCAAAGAAGACACTACTTAAAGCTCATGGTTCAATATCAGTATCCCAGATAGTGGACACCAAGAACAGTAATATAGACTAAGATTATCATTTGAAATAAATAAATATTAAACTTACAAGTTCAAGCTCTCGGATGCTGCGAATATATGTTAGAAGATCTAAAATTTCAAAATCCAAATTGTTCTTTTACTATTTGCAAATCTTCAATCATGAATGTAGCATCTACTAACCAGCAGGTTCATCGACAACCTGAAAAACATCAGAATTTGTGGGCAAAAAGTATCAATAGGCAGCAAACAATGCTTTAGGATCATCAAAGTAGCAAGATATTTCAACTCACCTTGGCAGCAGGATTAGGAGCATATGCTGATCTCCTTGCACAACTTGTGCTTACCAATTCCTGCAAGTACATCATCATCAGAGAAACAAAGGAAGAAAAAAATATAACCCAACTGCACATTGAAACATGAGAACTGGAAAAAGATTTTATAAGAAGATTCAAATCATAAACTGGAAGCATGTAAAAGGTATTGATATTGTCAAAGATCCATGCGCCTAAATTTTTAACCCACAGTGAAAATATATGATGGAATAGGGTATTAACATGTTAGCATAAGCTTGCTTAGGTTGCCCTTACGTAAGGGATACATAAATAACGCCCAATCATTTTAGACTTCCAGAAGATTAACAAAAAGCGTAGAATAGTCAAGGTGTGCACAAATTGGAAACCATTATAAATTTTAAAAAATAAGATGCAGGGATAAAGCCAAGCTGCATTATTGATACATCGGAGGAAAGATGCTAGAGGTACTTTGAAGGAAGAATACAACTCCAACATAACTTGAAATACTTTTGTCTTAACACTTTAGCTTAGCGGCGCAGTCTACAGTTTGTAAATGATGAAAATAGAGTGCTATGCTCCATCAGGTGAACACAGGAGGATATCTGTGTGTGAAGGGAGGATTTTTTACCGTTCGGAAATTAATGCATTAGTAAAATTTCACTTACTGATTCAAACATGAAGGAGCTTCATCACATATTAAAGGAATCGTTTAAGACTAAGATCTTAAACGTCAATCATATTCAATGTGCATTTTTTCACAAGGTAAATTATTTTATTAATGAGTAGACTAGCCAAAAGAAAATCATTGGCACAATAGAGAGGAGCAACCACCCTTAACAAGAAATCCCTTCTCTCCATTAACCTCATTTCTCCTTCTGGGCTAATACTTTTTGTAGGGAAATACGCGGCTCTCACCTGAAAAATTCCCAAGTTGAGACACCTTTTTAGAATATCAATACAATACAATTGGTAACAACCATTTCTAAAGAAGAGTTACAAGGGTAAAGTATAATCTTTGATGTGTTGAAAAAATAAAGAGAATGAAGACAACGTCATGGTTGCAAACCTGAGATTACTTTGTGTGTTACCCCACCAAGATACAGGTTATTTAATTTTTCTTGCCAAGTATAAATTGCCACCTCAGATTCTCTCAATTACTCTTCTTTGTAAGATGAACTTAGTTCAACCTAAAAAGGAAAAAAAGGCATGCATATGCAGGATGAATATAGGATTCTGTTAGCCTCCGACAGCATGTAAAACAACTTAAAAACATGTAATACTCTATATTGTTATCGATGGAAACAATCTTGGGATTTCTCAGCAGTCTTTTTTAATGCTTGAAGAAAAGGCAAACAACTTTTGAAAGATAATGACAATGAAAGGATGATTTACGAGAATTCATTCCACACCAATTGATGATTCATGTAATCAAAGCTCACAGTTTTGTTCATATTGGGGCTCTCATATACAAGTCTAGCTCTTAAAACTCTTTCAATAAAATTCCTTTACCTTTACATAGTTGATACATATAGAAAAACATTAATTTAAGAAGTTTTCATGTGTTAATTTATTGGCAAGATCACATACATGAGATATTTATTAGAATCAAGTAATGTTTTGTTCATACAAAGAAACTATAGAGAGTTGTTGGGCTGCGTGCATTGATGAAAAGGGGAACAATAATTAGTGATTGAGGAAGACTTAAGCATACATACAACATTAAGAAGAATAATATTAAGGATGAAGATAAGAAGGCGCTGACTTTATGGTACTTAACTGAACTTCGAGCAATATAACATATCAATATTTTAGGGTTTACCATGCATTACCAATAGTAGTGAAGTGATATGTCAGTATACAAAAAAGCATACAGATAAACAATATGAAAAAGTCTGTACTCCAAAATATGGGGATACCTTAGTCTTGCAAAATCCAGTCATGCGCAAGAAGCCCTTATAATTATTAATGGGCATTATACCCCGAACAATGGGGCAATTAATTTTAATTTGGCGGCAATTATTGGCAAATTTGAGAAAAATATCAGTATCCTAGAAGAGTTGAGTTATAATAAGATGAAGAATAGAATTCAATAGAGAAATTGTAGTATTATTCCATAACAAATCACTTCATATTATTCTATTGAATAATACACTTGAGATACAAGTACATGCAGTAGATATATGAAATACAATAAAAACAAAATGAAATATAGGCATATGTGTACTTTTTGATTAATTATAAGTGCAATACAACAACAACAATATCATACCCAGTGTATTCCCATGAAGTGGTGTCTGGAGAGGGTAAAGTGTACGCAGTTCATACCACTACCTCAGATGAAGTAGAGGGGCTATTTTGGATACACCCCTAGCTCAGGATAGATAACAACAGTATAACAAACAAAAAACATAAAAGTACAAAACAAACTGGGATAACATACTGCTAGATAATAAAGGAAACAAGACACCCACAAGGTAATACTATGAACTAATCTATTCAACATCATAGACATCACCGAAACACCTCGAACAAGAAACTCCAGGTGAGTATATAGAAATCCAAAATTTCATTCAAATGCCTCATTTTACTGGCCAAAAAAATGGAAATACATTATGAGTGAAAATCATTGAAACTGAAGATCAAAAGGTCGTTGGTTCAATATCTCCCATATTAATCATGGATAAGATATTTCCCCTTATTCATATGAAGGGGTAAAATTACCCTTTTCCCTATTTTTTTTTTAGCAAATTAAGGCTCAAATTTAAGTTATCATAAGGAAAAGGATAAGCCAACCACGTCATTACTGCAATACACGTTGCATGTGCGAGAATATATATGAATCACTGGCCATACAGGGTTGCCAAACAAAAATATAGGTTGGTTATCTCCATGCCTAAAATAATTAGCCTAGAAATAGAGAAAAATCATTATTACTGCCACTTTAATAATTTTTAAAGCCATGATAGATACGGATTGGAAATTAGAAGTTCAAGCAGTTGTCGTTGTAGTATAGTTGTGTGTATTGCATTTCGAGCATATATTTAAGGATGTAAAAATGTAAAGAAAACCAGAAACTCAAATGTACTCTCTGTCTCTTTCTTGTTAAGGGTTGCTGGTTTGTTAAAAGATGGAGAATCACAGGCAAAGTAGAGATAAGGGCAATCACCTTTGAAAGAAATCCCATACCCTCTCTGCTGCCTCATTCTTGACATTTCTGGGCTAATCTAAGAAAAGGGAACTTGCAAAACTTGAAGGGTTCATTTGGCCATAAATTATTTTTAATTTTTTCTGGAGTTGAACTCCGAAAAATACGTTTGGCCATAAAATTTCAAAAAAAATAATTGTTTTTACATTTATCAAGAATTTTCAAAAATTCAAAAGAAAAAGAAAGAGTTGTTTTCAATTTTCACTCCAAATTACACAAAAAAATTCAAAAACAACTCCAATTTATTATGTGGCCGAACACAACTCCAACATCTGAATATCATTTTCCACTTTTAAAACAAAAATAATTTTTTTTATTTTCACAAAGAAATATGGCCAACTGCTTACAAAGGTTCTTCAAACCCAGTTCTTTGGTCTTGAGCTCAGATCCATGAGAGAAAATCAAGCAAAAAGAGACAAACAAACCATCCTGGCTGCAGACCATGGTTGCAAAACGAGATGCCTTACAGGTCCCCTACCAAGATTTGGGAAGCTCCAATACCCTGAGTCCCAACCAACTCTAGAACTTCATTTGTCATCATCATAGCCTCATCATGTAATTAAAGGGTAGTATATCATAATATATTTTCCATTAACATATCTGAGCTCAAACACCCGTAAAACAATTAGCACAACTTAGAGATAGCTCTATTCGAATATGAATACATAGCATCTGGTAAGAGTTTAAGGTGACTTGAATTGTATTTGGTTTAAAGCAGTTTATTTTAAAGTTTTGATTGTTTGAAGCTCAAGATCGAACAAGAGAGAAAAACAACAAGATAACTTAAAAATGATAAAATATTACCTGATTAGATATGATAGTTGATGAAATTGCAACAATATAGAGTGATGACAACAGATCAGAGATGTGAAGAAGAAAAAGAAGAAGAACAGTGTACACTTTCCATTTTTCATTTTTGCCTTTAGGATTAGAAAGAAGAGACTTGCCATTTTATTTCTAGATATTTGTTACACTAAAAATTGTGTTTGGGTTTTTAACATTGATAATTGTGCTTGGGTAGCTTACTTATCCCCTTAATTATGAGTTTCATAGTAACAATTTCATAATTACATAATATAGCAAGTTGTATTTTGTACTTTTGCAAACTGTTGCTACAAAAATACAAATACATATGATTTTTACTGCCCTTATGATCGATATGTATTTTGTATTTTTGCAAACTGTTGCTACAAAAATACAAATACATACAAATACATATGCTACAAAATGGAATTTGATAAAAGTGCTGTTATTTTTTGTAATTTAATACTTAAATATGCTACTTTATTTATTTTTTCCTAATTATTTTAATTTTTAATGGCTCAAATGGTTGCATTAATTATTTTATACATATAAAATTTGATTTTTAATAAATTATTTCCTATAATTTTTACTCAACTCTTTTCAATTTATTATATGAAATAATTGAAATAGGTATGAATTGTAAATATTTAAGAAGTCTTTCAAAATTTATGATATAAATAGTTATACATGTTTATTCTCGCACTAAATAATTTCTTTACGTGTGAAATTATCATTTTATAGTTGTTTTTACTTAATATATAAATGTTTCATTCTTTTGGTGACTTGCTAAATCGAAAAGTATATTATATAAATCAAAATAAAATAGTTTAATATTATAGACCAAAATTTGAGTGAGAAACGAGTTATTTTAATTTAAAATAATTAGAAATAATATTTTAATATTATTCGTGCATTAGAGTGTATTAGAATTAGAAGTTTTGTAATTGACAAAGTCAAGTACTTTTAGTATTTAAAATGAAATTGAAAGATGACATTTTATTTTAAAAAGTGCAGATGAAGTTGAATTAATAGATTAAGAAAATGAAATGGATGGTAAGGGATATAATTAAAACTTTTAATTTATTAAAAATATAAAGTTAAAAGTCCAAAAATAGAATTAATAATTACTTAATATATTAAAATATATTATTTTTTTAAAATTAATCAATATCGATATTTTTTTTATATCAAAACATGTAAACAATTTAAATTGTAGTTTGTTATTTAAGTATGAATTGTAATTTCACTATTAATAATCATTTTTAGTATTTCATTGTCTTTGAACTATGTTGATTTTATCCACTAGAAATTAATTAATTTTATATGAACAAGTTAATATTTTTTTAATCATAAAAAAATCATAAAAAATTATTCCGCGCATCGTGCAGGTACGTATACTAGTAAGTAGTAAACACAGAAGTGAAAATACCCTATTACCCCCCCCCCCCCTCCTGAACTATATCAAAAATGGTTGTGACACACCTTAACTTAAAGGGGGCCCTATTACCTCCATGAACTAATTTAAAATATAATTTTGACACCCTTAGTGCCTACGTGGCACATACGTGGCACACATGTGTGCCTACGTAGACACTTCAGTGTGTTGTTCCACGTAGGCACTAAGAGTGTTAAAATTACATTTTTAATTAATTTAGGAGGGTAATAGGACCCCTTTTAAGTTGAGGTGTGTCTTTGTAGGGGGGTGGGTGCGGATCTATGCGGATAACTAACTTATGAAATAAATCTATTATATGTATAATGAATCTATTTTTCTTTGTGCGTGGATATTTCTTATATTTTGTTTCAATATCTTTTAATGATTTATTCTTTTCGTAAGATGTATTCATTAATTTGTGTGGTTTATTATTTTATCCTGTAGTAATTGCAGAGTTATAGATTTCTGTATAATAATTTATCCTAATTGTACTGTAATGTATATCTAATTCTAGAATTTTAATGTTATTTATTATCTTGTGTTGTTCTTCACGTAGTGAGTTTTTAAAATTATATAAACTATCACATGTATTTTTTTCTAAATTTTCTAAGGTTTCTTCTATCCATATTAATTTTTCTTTTAGATTCTCCATTATTTTTCTAATTCGGTTTCTATAATTAATTTCTTTATCTAGATTATCTTGATTTTCTCTAGTTTTTCTAATATATTCTAACATCTCTTAATCTGAATAATATCCTTCTGGGTAATTATCTTGGTATAATTGTGCTATCCAATTTATGGTTTCAATTTCATAGTCTAATACTTTTTCTAATATTATTTTCTTAATATCTATAATTTCTATATCTCTAAGTATATATAAGATTAAGACTTTAAGATTATCTATCATTTAAAATTGACTAAATGTTTTATTATAATATTTTGTAGTTGTTTATTTTAGTCTTAGTAGTTCTTGCATATTTTCATTAAGAAATTCTATATATTTTTTCCAAAATTTCTAGATATATGTAATTTATCATGATAAGTATTTGTAAGAGTAGTTAGGTAGGTATGGTATGTAATTTATTCTAGTCATATAATATTTACCAAATGTTTTTTCTAATATGATTTTTCTTATATCTACTACTTTTATATCCTTAAGTACATACAAAATAAGTATTTTAAATTTATCTACCATCATATCAGATAAATAATTATTCATTTTCATAAAATTGCTATTTTCAAAATATTCCCTCCAATCATATACATAACAAAATATGGTCATCTTAGATTACTATATACTAGATTATTCTTAAATAACATGTTCTTCAGTCACCATTAGCATGGTAATTTGGATATTTTCCCCTTAAACAGCGCCTCTACTCTGGTTACTCACCACCACGGCTTCTTGCCTTATTGGTTTCACCTTTAGGATGGCATAGTTCTTAGGGATTTTTCTCCGTTTCCACTTTGCTAATAAACTTCTTAACATATTATTCTTCGAATAATTCTACTATAAAGTAACTAATATGAATTTATTTTATCATAACATAATTGTTGAAAATTATGAATTTAGCTATTCATAATCTTAAATAAATATACCTGTTCGGGTAGGTTTGATATTTCTGAGGTTTGTTCCTCCATAGCTTTTTCCATTGAAATATATCTGTTTTTTAATTACTAAGCAAAATATTTATTGCGGACAGGAGAGGGTATTTGTGCTTCAACACATGAAGGCTTGCTTTGCAATGCCTTCGGTTCCTTTTATTTATAGAATGAATCAAAAGTATTTACATTCTTTGCACGTTTTCTAAAATTCTAATAAAAAAAGTCTCCTAATGAGACAAGAGTTATTAGTGTCATAGCCTAAAAAGTCTAAAAGGCTAAAAAAGGCTACAAGAATTATTAGTGCTATAGCCTAAAAAGTCTAAAAGGCTAAAAAAAAGGCTAAAAATCTATACAACAACTTTACGTAAAATGTATTTAATATCTTGTCTTCTATTATTACTCCATGATATCTTCTCGTTGTCGTATCTGCTGTTTTTTCATATCTCCATTATTGCTTCTTATCTTATCTTCCAGCTGGCATGCTTATCTTCTTGATTCTTTTATTCTAGGTGGACTTCTGGGATAATATTATCTTCTCCATTGCATCTTAAACATTGATGGTCTGGATATTTGTGTCCAATTATCTTGCAATATCTTGTCAATAATCCGTCTGAAATAAATCCTTTCTTAATTGTTCTTGCAGTAGATTGTTTTTCTGGGTTAAGTAAAGTCATTATCCATTGCCTAACATCTTCCATATCTGCTTGTCTTAGTTCTTTTGAATTTGAATAAATCATCTGATGGTCTCTTGAATAATAGCTCCATATTGGATTTCCATTGGTATAATTATTTGCTAATTCTTGAATAATTGTAGCTAGTCCAATGAGTCATTTATTTGTGTAGAAATCAGGTATCTCAATTCTGGGTATCTCTGGCTGTTGCATAATATCTTCCGGTATAATCATATCTCTGGTTAATCCTATTTTTACAACTTGTATAATTGGTTTTATTTCGTCGTATAATATCTCTGTTGGTGCAGTATAACACTTTATATAAAATAGATTTTCTTTTGTTATCCTTTTATAGGTGGTGAATATTTTATGTAATTCTTCCATAGCTGTTAGTTCTTCTCCGTCTTGGGTGTATATGGTATTTAATAATCCATAGTCAAAACAAGTTTTTATTAATCTTGGGTTAGTTTTGGGTAGTGCAATTATCTTGTTGTAACCTTGTAATTTTTGGGTTATATAATTTGTGTTTGGTTCTTTGATACTTGTAGCTCTGGGGTTAAGGTTTAGGAAAGTTTGAACTCTATAGATATTTTCTATGTATTTTTGGGCTGTATAGTTATAAACTTTTTTATCTTGGTTCAGACTATCTCGGTATGTGGTAATTTGTACGGGTATGAACAAGGGGTCTTTTTGTGTTTTTGGTATAAATGGTTTCTCAAATATATTATTCATATTCATGTTCTGATATCTTTGTCTACTAACTCCTCTGTTTGTACCTGCAAAAGTAGATGATAAACGTTATGGGTTTTATGGAGTGTCCCATCGTCTCCTTCTAGCTCTGGAACTTTAATGTCTTTCGATCAACATAGCTCTGCACACTGCTGAGTTAGCTGATTTGTAACTATAGACTTCAGTTTATCTTCATTAGTCTTTAGCTTTTCTATCTCATTACCCATACTGTCCACTTTCATTGAAAGCGTAGTTAGGGTGTTGAGTATTTTTTTCTAGAGTATCTTCTTCTATTTATCAGTCTGTGTAGCTTTGTCTTGATATGTAATCTGCAATAACATTTTTGTTAGTACTAATTACTTCAATTATAAATGTGAAATTTAATATATTCAAGACTAGTCTCCGAATCGCTTTTGTTGTAACTGAATTTTGTATTTTCTTTGTTAACCACCAACGTACCTGTGTATTATCTGTTCGTACAATAAATTTGTTATATACAATATATGGCTCAAATGCTAACAAACATTTATATAATGAACATAATTCTTTCCTATTTATTTTCCATTTTATTTCTGTTTCATTGAACGTACCTGAGTAGTATCTACAATGGTGTTCTAATTTTTCTGCTTCATATCGGTATTTAAGTACTCCTCCATAACTACATTCACTAGCATCTGCTTCTACTATATATATAAATTTTCTATTTTCATATGGAAATTGTAGTTTTGGTAATTCTTTACAAAGTAATTTTATTTTTTGAACTTATTTTTTATCTTCTTCATTATAGTTATATTCTACATCCTTTTTTAATTTTTTCTGTAGTGGTTTTAAAGTTTCTGCTAATTTTGAAATATATTCTCTTACTTGGTTTACTAATCCTAAAAATGATTGTAATTTTTTTTTGTATCTAATTTTTCTTTCGAATTTAGTATTTTTTGTAATATATGTTGTTGCATTTTTACTCCACTCTTATCTATTTGTATTCCTAAAAATTCTATCTGATTTTTCATAATTTCATCTTTCTTTTCACTCAGACTTATTCCCGATTTTTCTATTATATCTGTAAATTGTCCTAATAATTTTAAATGTTCTTCTTTAGTTTTTGTATATAATAATATATCATCTATGTATACTATACAATTAAATAATTGTTTAAAATAACTATCCATAAAATGTTGATATCTACCTGGTGCATTTTTATATCCAAATGGTAATACGTTCCATTCATAAAATCCTTGTGGTACCGTAAATGCGGTTAATTCTTTAGATTCTTCTTCTAACTTTAAATGGTAAAATCCCGATTTACAATCGAATTTGCTAAAATAATTATATCCAGTATTTGTCTTATTTTTAATATCTTATTTGGTATTGGATAATTATATGTCATAGTTTTTGCATTGAAATTTCTATAGTCAATAACCATTCTACTTTTTCCTCTTTTTTGTTCACTATGTTTATTTACTATAAATGCTGGACTATTATGTTTACTATTACTTTTTAGTATATATTGTTTTTCTAATAATTCATCTATATGCATTTTAAATTTTCTTAAATCATCAAAATTATATGTTAATGGTTTTTGGATTATTATGCTATTTTTATCTATTAATTCAATTTTTATAGTAGTTTTATGTTTTTCCCATCCTTTTAATGGATCTTCACTATATAATTGTTCTACTTTTTTCTTAATTATTTCTATCTTATTTATTGAAAATATAGTTATTTTTGTTTTATTTATCAAAAATACAACTAGTTCTATTGTATCTTCAGTATTTTTTATACTTTCTAACTTTTGTGTAATTTTTTCACTTCTTTTTATCCAATCAGTTTTCTTTCTTATTTTATTATTAACTCTTTTTGCTTTTACTTTCTGTTTACATGGTGTTGTAAACCACCAGTCTGTCCTAGTTATTATATGTGGGTATAATTTATTTAAAAACGACATTCCTAAAAGTATATCTTTTGGTGTTAGTTCATAATTATAAATTTCTTCTATTGTTAATATCTTATCTCATACTTGTATTTTTACATTCCTAGCTTTATAAGTAATTAAGCTTCCTTCATTATTAAATCCTTTAACTATTATTGGTGTTTTTAATTTATCCCATTTACTTTCTAGTAAGCAATTATATCTACATAAATTAGCTTCTGCTCCGGTATCTATCATAGGCGTATAATATCTACTGTAATATCCTTCTACTACTATCTTCATTAATACATATATTTTCATTTTATGTTAAGGCTCTTCTTAAGAATAATTTCTCTCTGTTATATGTTAAGGTTAATTGTGTATGTTCTATATTATATGGTTTTACTTGTTCTAGCCATTTTATTCCTAATATTATAGCTGCTTTTTGCATTTCTTCCTTTACTTCAAATTCTATTTTTATTTTTCTAATTCCTATTATTATTTCTTTTTCTGCTATATTTTTACTATTTATTAAACTTCTTGGTAGATCTGGGCACATATCATTATCAGTTTTTATTTCTTCATTTTTTACTAGACATTTTGCTATATAATTTTCTTCTTGTCCTGTATTTAAGAGTATTAAATATTCCTTTTCATTTAATTTTCCTGTTATGTAATATTGATTTAAATTACTTGTTGAATTTATTTCATAACTTGTTCTTTTTGATGAGCTTGATGATTCTGTTTTTTCATTAGCTATTCTTTTCGTTGTACTTATTCTATCATTTACTATTTCTAAATTGTCTTCTATATCTATGCCTCTATAGCTATAATCATTATAATCTATTGTTTTTACAATTTGTTCGAATGGACTTTCTATTCGTATTTTGTTAATCTTATTTTTTTCTATTATTTTATGTTTTGTTGTTAATACATATAAATTTTTGCATCTTGCTGTAAATATTTTACTTCCTGGGGTTAATTTTACTCCTGATATTTTTCAATATAATACTAATGATTTATCTATATTTTTATCTGTTACCGCTACTGAATAATTTGCACTTATTATAAATTTAAATTTTTGGTATATTAGATTTTCTTTTACGGCAGTTATTATGCTTTTTTTTATAGGTTTTATAATTCTATCATCTGCTAAATATAATTCTATTGGTGTATCTATTCCTTCTCTAAAACATGCTTTTATTAATATCTCTGTACCTCCAAGGTGTACATATTTTATTGGGTCTCCTCTACTCTTTGTATCGTTTATCTCTTTATTAATTATTCTTTTTGTTACCAGTGGTATACTAGCTTTGCCTTTTGCATATCTACAGTCTATTACATGTTCCTTTTGGCATACTACATAATATTCGTCTTTTTTCCTAGTAAAAATATTTTTTATTGTTGGTATTTTAAATATTTTTTCTACACTTAAGTCTAATTCTTTTCCTTTTATTTCATCAAATATGTTACTGTCAAATATTATTTTTTGTTCTGCTCCTTCATCATTTAAATATTCTTCCTTTGTTATTATTTTTATATCTTCTTCAGTCATTTGATTCATCTATTTCACTATCTATTTCATTATCTATTTCATTTTCTGAAATTTCATATATACTATCCTCACTTTCTAATTCATAATCTATATAATCTATCTGCATATATTCTGTATCATCTATTTTTATTTCTGATATTTGTTTATTTTTTGGATTTTTAGGTAATTTACAATCTCTAGCTAAATATCCTAATTTTCCACAATTATAACAAGTACATTCTTTTATAGATTTTTTTTTCTATATGGTCTCTTGTATTTATAATTTTTTATATAATATCTTTTTCTTGGTTTCTTGTATTTCTATTTTGATTTTTTATATTTCTTATGTCTTTTTCTTTTCTTATAATATCTTTCTTCACATCCGAATTGGGGTGCTATTTTATTTTTGCAACATGCTAAATTTCTTATCAATGTTTTTTCCATTTTTAATTCTTCTCTATATTTTTCACATAAATTTCTATACCATTGTTGTAAAAATTTTATTCTTGCTCCTAAAGTATCTACTATTTTTGCTTCTTCCCAACTCTTTATTATCTTTGAACTAAATAGTTCGGGTAATTTATTAAAATATAATTTTCTTATTTCCTTACTTTCTTCTATATTATATGCTCCTTTATAATAATATTCTTTAAATGCGCAAGTATATTCATCTATATAACACATATTACATATTGCTAATTTTAACATTAAATTCCTATTGGTATCTTTTTCTTCATCTTGTTCTTCTTCTGTTGTTGTCATACTACCAAATTCATCTTTTATAGCTGTTTCATATTTTTTTAATAATTCTATAGGTGTTAGTTTAGTTGTTTTTGATGATGTTCCTTCTATAGGTTTATTAGTTCTTAATACCTTCTTGCTATTTTCAGTTAAATTTGAAAACCATAATTTCACTGTTCCTATTAGTGTTCTTCCTATATATTCTGGTGCATCTATTATGTTTATATTATTATCTAATAATTTTTTTGTCATATATCCTATCCATAATTGTATTATTTTTTTTTTTGTATCTATTACACAGTCTAAGTCTAAAAAGTTATAATTTTTATTAACTATTTGTTTTGGTGTCCATTTGTCATATTCATTATATCTTTTAAACTTATTCTTATAATATGTAAGTTTTCTTATTTCCGATGTTCTAGGTATTATATTTTCATCTTCTTTTTTATCAAGAGTATTTATTTCTGTGTTGATATTTTTAAGTTTTCTTCATTAATTACTTCTTGTTTTTCGTTGATTTCGAAATTTTTTGTATTTGTTAATATTTCTGTATATGTTTCACTATTTTCTGAATCATAATTATCTGTCTCTTCAACATCTATATTATTTATTTCTAATTTTTCTTTAAATTGATTTATCTCGTTTAGTAATTTTTGTTCTTTATCTTTTTCTTCCTTTTCTTTTTGTCTTTGTTCATACAAATCTTTTAACATTTGTAGTTCTTTTTCTAATTCAGCAATCCTACTATTTTTAGTTTCTTCTATTTTTCGTATTTCTTCTGTAGTTTGTTGTTTTATTTTTTCTATTTCCTTTTTCCTATCTATTTCTTCATTTTCTCTTTCTATTCTTACCATAGCTGTCAATTTATCTTCTAATTTTAATTCTTTTTTATTTCTAACATTTAGATATAAATGTTCACCTATTTTCTTATATCTTCTTCCTAGATTAGAAAATACTATTTTTATTTTTAAGCCTTCGTGATTTTCATATATTTTTTCATCTATTATAAATTCTTCTTTGTTCATTTTATTGTGAATAGTTCATGTTGATATATATATTCTAAACTATCTATTTGTGTTTCTAATTTTGATATTTCATCTTTTTGTGTATTTATTGAGTTTTCACTAACTCCGGCAAATATATTATAATGTAGTCTTTCTATTCTTAATTTTAATTCTTTACTTTTTTCAGAAATAATTTGTTTTAATTCTTTGTATTTTTGTACTTTATTCATTTAAACCATATTTATAATATCTTGGTGGATATCTACATCTAATTTTATCATAATTAGGTGGTATGTGTCTCATTTTTCTAGATTTTAAATGGATTATTAATTTTGCTAACATACTAAATATTAAGGTAATTAGGTAGACTAATCTTTGTGGGTTTTCTTTTGTTTTATTTAGACTTATATATTCTGAATAATTACTAATTAAGGATTCTTTAATTTTTCTAAAAGCTTCTCTGTTTTTAAATGGTCTTCTCATAACTGATTCAATCCAATCTAAATTCAAATATAAATTTAAACATATATACTACTAGGGTATTTTTTTAAATAACTGGACTCTGATACCATTTGTAGTATCAGAGAATTTATTAAGTAATACTAGTTGAAAAGTTACGTACATAGAACATCCCATCTACGTTTAAATTGGATTAGTTAATTGAATTTGAATTATTGAATTGTTATAAACTTTATTGGTTGGAAAAGAGGATGAAGAAAGGGTGAAACTAGTTTTTTTAATTAAAAACGTAATAATTAATTACAATTTATAATACATAATAATTTATTACAATTTATAAATTGTAACAATTTATTACTCCCTCCATTTCACAATAAGTGAATTGTTAGATTTTGACACACATGTTAAGAAAAAAAATAAAGACATAAACTTTGTTATGTTTTTCCATTTTTATCCTTTTCCAACTTTAATTGAATGCTTTTACCGGCAATTGACCAAAGTAGAAAATTTTTCTTTGATATCTCTTTTGGCAACTTTTAATTTTCAACACCTTGGTTGTCAAAAGTACTCTACAGCTTTTAATAGAGGGTAAATTTATAAAAAGAAAAAAGTTCAATGATTCACTTATTTCGAACATTAAAAAGATACTCTAATAATTCACTTATTATAAGACGGATGGAGTACAATTTATCAGTTGATATGACATAAAGTTGAATGGTACTTTCATTTGACAAAAGACAACTTTTTATTTTTGTCCTTTTTGATAAAACCTAAGAAATACTTATGTTTTATAAGATGTTTATAAATTGTAAGATTTTATTGCATTTTACAAAAAATTATTGCACTGTTCAATGTCATTAAAGCATTATTTAAATATTAACATAAAACGTAATAAATTATTACACTTAACCTATTTTGGTAACCAATTAAAGGGTTGACTTATTTGTGTCACTTTGTTCATATCTTAGCTTATTTTGATTCCGAGTTCCAAATATAATAAGGCAAAGAAATTTTTTTGATAGCCAACAGAATTCCACCAAAGCACACAGATCGAATAATATCAAATATACCCCTACAGTAACGGAGCAAATATAAAAAGGCAAAGAAAAATTTTTGATAGCCAAAAGAATTCTGTCAAGGCAGACATGTTGACCTCGTATCTACTCCCTCTTATAGTATAATAAATATTGTAAATTCCGCTTGCATTTGTTAGGTTTCTGGATTTAATTCTTATTCCTATGTTTCTTTTTATTTTCCTCAATATATACTATATAATGAAATATTTTCTTTTCTGTTCATCTTTACTAGTCCAATATTGACTTGTCATACAATTTAATAAATAATATATACTATGGGTAATTTTATGATATCATCTTTTGAATATAATGAATGTAATATTTAAAAAAATACATTGGATAATGAATCTATATCTATCTATAATCTATAATCTATAATATGCTAAAAGTGCGAAGTGCCTTAGAAATGTTGTTTGAACTTTTTGTCCTTCATTAAAAGTCTTTATTTTAGACAAATTATTTTTTCACTATTTTTTGCTAATATTTAAGAGTTAAAATTAATTAGATATATTTATGGTCAAACCTTTCCTTATTAGAAATCATCAGAATTAATGACAACTAATATTTTTTTCATTAGTTTAAAAATTCGAAATCAACTAAATTTGATTTTAAGAAGATTTGAAAAATTCAGAAATAAATATAAAAACGCTTGAATATGAAAAATTTAAGAAGTATCAAATTTTTAAAAGTTTAAAGTACATAATAAGAATGGAATCAACGATTTTGTAAAGATTTAACTTAAAAAAAAAGATTTTAATTATAAAAAAAAGATTTTAAATATCAAAAAAAGAAAAATAATCGTACCACAAATATGATTCAAATTGATGTGTCTATCTCAGCCTATGTAAGTAAGGAAAAGAGGTACTACACATCAAACGCAAAAGTGATGATCCATCAGCCATTGAAACTTTTGCTGATAAAATATATATGTGTTTATACTAAAATATATGTTTATGTTTACATTATTATATTAAAGTGTGAAGGATTTTTAAAAAGTGATTTAAATTTTTTACACTTTATTAAAAATCTCCACAATAGATAAAATCATTTAATTTAAATCAATTGTTACACGTGCGAGGCACGTGCGATTGAACTAGCACTAAATTAAAAGTATGAAGAGTTTTAAAAATATTGTTTGAACTTTTTGCCCTTCATTAAAAGAGCTTGCAGTAGATAAAATAATCTTTTCACTTATTTTCTTCAATTATTAATTAGTTATCTTTATAATATCATCTCCTAATTTATGAAACATCCAAAGACTCCTAAAATATATTGTGGGGGGAATTCTTAGAGGTCAAAATTTAATTAAATTCAAAGTATGAATTTTATTAAGACTTCTATGTTTTGATCAAGTAATCCTACGGTTATGAGGTTTTAATGCCCAAAAATTATTATAATTAAAAAGTTACAATAATTTTGTCTCCGAAATTATTTTTCTTTTGTATAGGTACAAATTTATTACCAAAAATAATAATAGTTATAACCAAAAAGAAAGCTACGACAAATTTTAGTTATTTAAACTATGTAATATAATATATTTATTAAATAAAATAACACAAGAAAATCATATTAGTTTGTGAATTTATTGGGCAACTAATTAAAGGAGTATTCTTTTCCTAATAAAATTCGAACACGTCACTTTTAGCTGTAGAACTCTCCCTTTGTATTCCCCATCATAAATTTGCATGTTTCTCACCGTATTTTTTCACTCTCAATTTTTTCTCACTTTCAATTCTCTGTGTACATGAAATTCTTTTCTTGGTTTATTTAGAAATTCTTTTATTCATAGACAAACATACTAACAATAATACTATATTAGTAATTTTTCGTGAGTCTAAAAAAGTAGTATATGTAAATCTTATTTCTAGCTCTACATATTATGCTGGTTAAAATTGGTTTGTTTTATTTTTTGTAGCATATGGTCATCTCAAGCAAGTATGTTTTACGGTAAAGTTTGTTAATTTATTCTTTAATTTGATTATTATTATTTTTATTATTATTATTTCTTGAGCCGAGGATCTAACTAAAACAATCTCTTATCCCTTAAAGTGGTGCATTCACCAGCTTAAATAGGTTGGCATCACATGCTATTCTTTGTTGTATTTTTGTATGATTCTAAAGCCGTGTACTTTTTGTTGACAAAAATATATGTATTGTTTGTCTATCCTTTATTGTACTTTCATATATTGTGAAGACATAAACTTTCTTTTAGCAAAAAGATATGTGCTCTTTTGGTGAAAAGGAAAAATAACAAAAGACTTTTTGTGGAAAATTAGGTTTAATATTTGTTTTCTATGCAATTTTTCTTTTTACAATTACATGCTCTACAATAGTAGGGAACAAACGTGCAATGTACGTTTTAAGAGCCTAGTAGTATTTAATAGTAAGAGTAAAATAGAAACAAAATGATAAAATTATTTATTAGTTTTTCAAATTGGACAATTATTATTGGAGATCTATTTTTAGTAATGAACAAGCAAAGATGAGCGAAGGGAGTAATATGTATAAATATTAATTTTAAATATTACATTTTATTCAGAATACATGATTCAATACAACCATATAAATTTCATGGTAGATTGAGGATCACAAATTTAAAAAAAAAAATTTCTTAAATATCAACAGGGCCACAATTTTGTTTTTTTAAAAGAAAAGAAAAAACTTTTTGTAAACAACCTTAGGGAAAATTATAGTGTTTGGACTATTTTCTAAAAAAAAAATCTTATTAAAAGAGTCTTTTGATTAATGTTCGTAAAACTTTAAAAAAGTTCGAGAAATATGGTGTTTTTTGTTTAAAGTTACAAAAAAGTTTTGAAATGAGGTGTAGGTGACTCAAGTTTTAAAAATTGAGTGTAGGTGACAATTACTTTATTAGGGGTTAAGAAAGTTGAAAAAGTTTGAGAATAGCCCACAAGTTTTTGAATTTACACTTTGATCCAAGTAAAACCTAATATAACTAGAAACGGAGGAAAAAATGGGTGTTTGTCTCTCTTCTCATAGTGTTGTTTTCTATCTCTTCATGATTTTTATTCATTATTGTTGCTTCTTTATTCATCATCTTCTTCTTCATTATTATCATCTTCTTTTTCATTATCATCATCATCTTCTTCTTGTTGACCATTGTTGTTGTTGTTGCCGTTAATGCTGCTACTTGATCAATTTTTTTGGTCAAATTTTATTTCGTATATCATTTTGACATTCCTTCATAGGTGACTTTGGTAAGTAAAATTATAATTTTTAGTTAAATTTCTCATTTGGGTACACTGCTACTGTTGTTTTTTCAACAATGGATAGAACTTGAACTTGAATGCAACATAAGATTCATTTATTTCAACAGATGACTCATCTGTTGGTATTCATGTTGCAAAATATAGAACCTAAAGCCGATTCCAATAGATACATCATCTGTTGCAACAAGTTAGTAGTCTTTTGCAACAGGTGACTCATCTTTTGGAATTAGCTTCAAAGGTTCTGTAGTATATCCCAATAGGCAAGTCATCTATTGCAACAGGTGTATAATCTATTGCAATAGATGAGTCACCTATTCCAACAGATGACTCATCTGTTGGAATTAGCTTCAGGTTCTATAGTACCGTAACATGAATACCAACAAGTGAGTCATCTGTTACAGCATATAACTCACCTGTTGCATCATATTATTTATTTATTGCAATAGATTACCCATTTGTTGGTGTTCATGTTATAGTACTATACAATCACTATTAGTTTATTATCATGTCATTATTAACTTTTTTTAACAAATGTATTTATTTAGGTACTACTAATGGAGGGATCAAGAACAATAGGGGTAGATTGTTATTGGGAATAGATCGATAAGAGCAATCAATATGTTTGGCTTTGGAAGGAGTGTGAAATGCTAAAAATGATTGCTATGACAATCCAAAGTGATATTTCCTATGATGATTTTGTGAACTTAAGCATCAACTATTGTGAACTGAATTGTCAATCGAAAGAACTCATCATCAGCTACATGTACAACTCCTTTATAGGGTACTACCTTTCAAAATAACCGATCAGGTTCGGTTGCATGCTTATTTGAGTAATTTAGCTAGACCGGTATAAGGGGGTATGTGGTTGAAAAACCAAGAGAGAATGAGAACTAGAATATAGAAGAAGAACAACAAGACATGTTTGATAATAAATTGGATGATCTAGACATAAATATTCCAGATGATGATCAAACACCTACGCCCATTATTATGATCATTACGGTGGTCAGTTCTTCTTAATCAGCACAGTCGAGCAATCGCCAAGATGACGAGACTGGTTTTTACAAGGGAATGTTATTCAAGGATAAGATAGAACTATCTACTTCTTTGTTTTTTGTTTGCCTGAAAAAAGATTTCAAACTAAAGAAAGTGATTAATTCGAGCAAAATCTTTTATTTTAGATGTGCTACTCTAGACTGCAAGTGGTGGTTGAGGGCTGTGAAATGCTTAATTTTCGACAAATTCATCCTTAATGTTTATGAAAAGTATCACACATGTGGTTCAAGGCATATTATGAGCCAAAATCCTCACATCACGATAAAGGTCCTCGGTAGTTATTTTTAAAATAAATTCCCCAATGGCAAAGGCCCTTCTGTAGCTGATATGGCCAATCATTCCATACAAAATTTGGTGTTACAGTCAGTTATTGGAAGATCTATATGGCTATGGGTACTGCCAAGGAGCTGGTTAGGGGGACACATGAGCAAGGGTATGCAGTCCTCGATGCCTACCCTTACATATTTGAGTCTATAAATTCCAAAAGTAAGACGGCGTTGCATGTTGATGAAAATAGAAGGTTCAAGTACTTTTTTATATCCTATGGTTCTTGAGTTCTTGGTTTTCAACAGTTGAGAAAAGTCATAGCCGATGAAGGAACTTTCTTGAGAAGCAAGTATAATGAAGTTTTGATAGTGGCGGTGGCATAGGATGTCGAGAGTCACATCTTTCCCGTTGCTTTTTGTGTAGTGGACAAGGAATGTGATGCCTCGTATACATATTTTTTTGAACAATTATGAAGATATATTGACGATACTGAAAAGTTGTGTATAATTTTGGATAGGCATCTAAGTATTCGAAAGATGGGTTCAATTTCCTTTATTTTAGCTTACTTTGGTTGTTGCATGAGACACCTTGGAGAAAATATTCGAAACAACTTTCACAATGAAAAGGGTCGTGACTCTTTTTTATAGAGCATCTAAAGCATATAATACAACTGTGTTCTTTGATCATTTCAATCAAATAAGGGATATGTATTCCAAGGCAACACAACATCTCGACCGTGTCGGTTTTGAGAGATGGAGTCTGTCATTTTGTTCGACAAATAGCTACATTCTTATGAATTTAATGTCTTATCTGAGTTACAACTTTGTAATACTTACTGTATGATGTCGTACTAAGTGTTTTTTGTATAGGTATAATATTATGATGTCTAACATAGCTGGATGATTGAATTCAATGTTTGGCATTGAAAGATAATTTCCCATTGTGGCAATTTTTAAGAAAATAAAAAAGAGGTATGCTGAATTATTTCACGAAAGGTGAATGCAGTATGTGGACACAAGAAACAAATTTATTCTAGAAGCAGAAAAACAAATATCAACGAATATCAGTTTGGTGAATAGGTTATTTGCTCATCAAATAATAGATTACAAGTTCAGTATAGGTGGTCATGGTGATGTTGAAACAGTCGATCTTCAAATAAGATATTATACATGTAGAGTTTTTGACTTGGATAAAATACTCTGTCTACATGCTATGGCAGCGCTTCGAGCCTAATACGGTGCACAATATGAAACTCAAACTTATGAGTGCTCATATCCATATTATTCGATGGAAAGATATGTAATGGTATATAGTGAGAATATTAATCTGGTGCCTCCTAAAGAATCTTTGTTTGTTCCTATAGAGATTTTGCAGAGATTTATACCTCCTCAATATATTGACCTAAACACTATCAAACCGAGAAGAAGGTGATATAAGAGGAGGCGTGGAGTCAGAAAATCATTTTCATCAAGAAAAAAAGTGTTTCGTATTTAAGAATGCTGGCCACAAAAGAACTACATATCCGGATCATAATGCACCATGAAAGTTGTAATAGTAACACTTGTGTTGTTGTTTGTTATGGACTTTGATAGTTTTAACTCATTGTTATGAATGTAGATGTTATTATTTATTCTGTAAAATAGCTTTTTATTAACTTGTGCATCAATAAAAAGAGGTAAAACAGGAACTAAATACAACAGACTACAGAAATATATTTAGCAGATTACCCATCTATTGCAACTGATGGATATTTGCTAGAAAAACACAATATAGTTCATCAAACTGGAATGTGTTCCACTAACAGATGACCAATTTGTTATAATAGATGGGTAATCTATTGGAACAACACAATACAGTTCTTGCCGCTGATTTGTGTTCTTCCAACAGATGACCAATCTGTTTCAACAGATGGTCCATCTGTTGAAAGAACTCAAAACTCTTTCTATTGATACTGGATTTAAAATTATTCCTCACCTTCAACCGTTGACATGTAGAGAACAAGATATGGATAGAATGAAATAAAATAAGAATTAAAATACATTAGGTAGGAAGATTGGATATAAATAAAAAATACATACGCAAAAAGAAAAAAACATAACCTAATTATTATTATTATTATTATTATTATTATTATTATTATTCTCACTCGGCCAATTGTCAACCAGTAGCAGAAGGGCCTCTTCAGCTTGCGAATCTCTCGGAATCCTTGATCTCACAGCAGCCAACTCCCATTGGAGTTCATTAACCTTCCTCTGAAATTCCCGCATGGTGTCACATAGAATAGCAATGCTCCAGACAGGATCAACCATATCTAGAACACGCATGAATTGACAAAGATGTAAACACAAAAGTAAAGAAAAGAGTCTAAATATAATACCACATATACTACTAACTGATATATTTACACACAAAAAAACTTACCTCAATGAAAAAGGAATCTGTTCTTTGAAGAGAAGTGGTTGAAATTATAATATGAAAGAGACGATCCAAAAAATAAATAAAGTAGAGTAGAATGAACGAGTAAGGAGAGACCTATTTATAGAGAATTGGATTTGAATGTGTTAGGCAAAAAGTAACGACTGTTCAACTTCATATTATTAATTACATTTAAATGGGTGAATTTTTATTACTGTGAAAAGTCATGACTTAATTAAATCAAAGTGGTGACTTTTTGATTATTAAGAAAAGTGATGATTTTTCAACTTCTTAATATTAATTAGTTCTTAAAATTAAATAATCATTTTTCTCAATTAAATAATCTAAGACTTCTCACCTTTTTAATAACCATTTCTTTTAATAATAACCATTTTTATTGAGTTGTTGCAACAGATGGCCCATCTATTGCAACAGATAACTCATCTGTTGCAATACATAACCCATCTATCTGTAACGCCCCAAGAACCCATCCCGAGACGTCACACAGTGCTTAAGGTCACATATGGTCTTAAACTAACCCTCTAAGCCTTTCATCACTTTTAGAACTCACTGTAACACAAATCATGCTAAGATAAAGAGGAATAAGCATGTCATGACCATGCTTAGATACAAAATGATACTGTCCTGTACAACCAAAATACTGAGATCCTGTACATACTGGCACACTAATTTAACAAAGCCTCTACTTCATAAGATTGAGGAGCTATTGGGACAGATCTCCAATTGACTCTTACTGAACTGAAAATAAACGACCATCTATCAGCAAGAAAAAATGAGAGATACAGGTCCTCGAACCATGAGGACTCACCAACTGCAGAGATATAGAAGAAGGTACTCAATGATCACTGTCGCTGCTGAGACTGAGCACCTGAACTTATATCATGATGAAATATAGAATACAAAAGAGTATGAGAGTCAGTACTTGGGAATGTATTGAGTATGCAGGGGTGGATGTAATATTTAAATAATATCATAAATGTATAAGAAAATCATGCATGCTGACCATAATAATTCTCTTCGCTTGAATTATTTGAAATATTTTTCTCATAAATCATCAGTAGTAATACGTGCTTCATAAATCTCGTAAATCATTTAACTCAACTCAAAATATTTAACTCATGACTTAGAGTGACTCGGCAACTCAAGAGACTTAAAAATCATTATGGGTGTGGAAGTTTCTTATAACCGATATGACTACGCCATGTGAGCCATATGGAGTTCAACGTTTTGCCCTCCTAAGGAGAGAACCCCATATTGACAGGGGTGTTTTAATCTTGCCAGGGAGTACAACCTCAATCTCATATTCACAATCTCATACTCAGCCTTTGGCCCATAATTATCAACATCAATCCTACGGTAACACGTAATTTTGGAAAAATACCAAATTTTCCGCTCGGTGCTAAATACTCATCCTAGACTCAGCTCAAAATGCATTAGGAGATCCACCTCAATCAATATCAACTCATTGGTCTATCATGATGACCAAAACAATAGTATATCTCATCGTTAAATCATATACGACTGTGGATTCCTAACTCGACTCAAAATCAAACAATCTTTCTCAACATCAAGTATCCTTGCTTATCAAATTATTTCAAATACCAAAGCTTCAAGGAAACTTCATCAGACTCATCCTTGACTTTCAATCTCAAGTATCGATATGTATTCAATAGTCAAATCTCTCATGAAAAACACAAATATTGACACTTATCATAAATCACTTAGAAATCATCAATATATATAATAACAATATACAACTCATGGAGTAAATACTCAATTTAAGATGCATTATGGTGAAATAACCATAAATATCAAGCTTATTCAACTCAAGTCTCATAAATCATACATAAAGAAATTTGGGTGTAAACCCACTTGCAAAATCATGTAAATCAATAATAGAAAGTAAATCTTTAGGCACAAGAATGGAAGAAGTGTTCTTGTTCAAACCCCACATACCTTGGATTTTGATTTTGAAGATATAGAAACTTGCTTGAAACTTCTTTCTCACACTTTTAGACCAAGACCTTGCTGGCTTTGACTTGAGGAGCTTATTTCTTGAACAACTTGAAGAAATTTATGGGAGATTTCTTGAATTTCTTGGAGATGATTTGATTTTTGGGTTTGGAAGAAACCCTAGGTTTCTAGAGAATTCTTAAAAGAAAATTGGAGAGAAATGGAGAGAAAATGATCTATTATTCTCTCTCTCTCTCTCTCTCTCTATATATATATATATATATATATATATATATATATAAGGCCACAAGGAGCAAAAATAACCAAGATGCCCTTTTGAAAAATGCTAAAATTTGCTGATCGGGGCCTGTGACGGTTGATCTGATAGTCCATCAGATTAGCTGACGGTCCACCAGGTCGACTGTCACTCGAGTGTCAAAATTAGAATGTTCTGCCTCAAAGTGATGGCCGAAGTGATGGTCCATCAGAGGGACTGACAGTCCACCATATCGTCCGTCACTCGGGGCTCAGGAATGGGACATTCTGCCTCGGTCTAACGGACATCTTGACGGTCCATTAACTTTGTGATGGTCCACCACTTTGACCGTCACACGACATCCCAAAAAGAGAGCTACTGCCTTGGCCTGACGGGACACTTGACGGTCCACCAATGACCTGACGGTCCACTAGGTCAATCGTCAAACTTGGGCGATTTGATAGCATTCAGTAAAACGGCCATAACTCACTCATCCAATGTCGGATTTTGATGAAATTGGTATCGATGAAAAAATTATTCAATGCTCTACATGACAAAAAGTGGAAATTAGAGAAATACAACATGGTTTAAACATCAATCACTTTGGAAGTCATACATATCCATTCAAAAAGATAGATTTAGGCTTAAGGAATGATTGGGGTATTACACTATCGCAACTGATTTATCGTCTATTGTAACAAATGATCTATGTGTGAAACAAATGAGCCATCTGTTGCAACAGATGAGTTATATATTGCAATATATGGATCATCTATCGGAGCTGTTTTGATTTCTTCTAATAGCTGATTCATCAGTTTAACAGATGGAGAATTTGATTCATCAATTGTTTTGAACGTGTTAGATAAAAATTCATGTCTGTTCACCTCTTTTTTAATAATCCTATACCTTAATTAATCCAAACTAGTTACTTTTTGATTATTTAAATTTTAAAAATAGATTTAAAAATAAAAAAGGTAAAAAGTTACGACTTTTCACCTATTTAATATTAACATCAGTTATTAAAATTAAATAATTATTTTTTACGGTTTTAAGTTATGTTTATCATTTATTTTCTTATTATTTATTTATGAGCCATTTTTCTTTATTGAATAATTAAAAAGTCATGACTTTTTACCCTTTCAATAACCCTTTTTTATTAATAACAGTTTTAGTTAGTTTTTCCAACAGATGGACCATCTATTGAAACAAATTTGTCATCTGTTCAAAGAACATAAATGTAATACCCCACATTTTGGACTAGAATGAAAATCCATTATTTCTATGCGTAGATGTTTCAAAAGCCTTGAATTCTATGTAAATTTAGTGTGTTAATCAATTATGTAGTATGAGAATCTATTTGAGCATGAATTTAAATCATAGAGGTTCCCTAACTCAAGTACAGGTTGAAAGCTTTCCGATCGTTCAAGTTTTAGTGAGCGTCAAAACTTGGGTCAATTTTAATCAGTCATAACTCCTTGTATATATTGAATTAGAGGGAGTACTATTTATTAAATGAAATATCTTTGAATTAGATTTCTAACGATACTAATTTTGCCCAAATTTGAAACCCGAGCAAGAAGTTATGACTTTGCAAAGTAGAGTACATTGCCTGACATAAGGTGTGCGATGCACAACCTACGGTGTGCGATAAGGTGTGCGACGCATACGATAAGATGTGAAATGCATACCCTAAGGTGTGTGATAAAGTGTGCACTGTACATGTGGGTGTCCATGTGACTCAAACAGTCCTTTTTTGGGGCAAAATGGTCCTTTTGCCACCCCTATATACTGCCTAAACATGGAATTGAGCCCTTATTTCACCAAAACATATTCTTTCTCTCAAAATCCTATCAAGAACACAATCTAGGGTTTTCATAGAATATTCAAGTTCAAGCAATTCTCTCCATCAATCTTCATGTAATTAAGAAATAAGGTACGCGTAGTGTTCATCCACGGATCCCTTTTATCCGTGGAGCTCAAGAACCATGTTTTAAATAATAAATTATGATCTTTATGATGTTGTGTGATTATGTTCATGTTGATGGTTGTTAATTGTGTTTCAAGATGGTATCTAAATGTGTTTCCAAGAAGTGTATGGGCATGTTAGTTTGAAACCCATGAATTTGGGTGGTTCAAGATTTCTAAATTTGTTAAGTACACCTATGCTCAATATTATGCACGTAAGGTGTTTGATAAAATTCCTAGAATGATAAAAATCATGTATTATAACTTAGGGGTGAACTATATGATAAAATCATACTAGTCTATTATATTCAAAGAGCTCACTTATCATTGTTGTGCAATATATGTGTTAATGAAATATACATGATGATTGGGGAATGGATTCATAGTATGTCTATATGCCTTCCATGCTATGAAAAAGATCATGATTTTGAAGTATCACATGAGTTGTCTTCAAATTATTACAATATGAACTAAATGTTACATGTTTGCCATTACCTTATGCGTAAATGGTTTCCATGCCATTGTTATGAATAGTATATGTTGTCGGAATACCCATGATATTAGAATATGAGATTTATGATTTGATTTCAAGCATTCCTATTCATGTTTTATATTATGATGACCATGTACTTCATGAAATCCCTCACTCATGTATTATGGATTATTATTGATGGTCATGTATTCAAGAATGTCACGTTGTGTCAGTTTCCTTCCATTGAGTCCTGGGGGTACTTGTACCCAAAAAATATAGTTGTGTGCCTAGAGCCATGTCATGTTATCATGATACTCTCAGTCAAGTCATGATCTATAGAATTCAGTCAGTTATGTTACTCAGGAAAACTCAGTAATCTCAGTAGTCCAGTAATCTCAGTGCTCAGTAACCTCAGTATTCATAGTTAATCTTAGTAACTTCAGTACTCTCAACCAGTCTTCAGAGCTCAGTACATTCAGTCAGTCATCAAAATCCAGTAAACTTAGTTTAGCTCCGCTAAACAATACCACTAATATCAGTCCAGTTAATCAGTATCAGTTTAGCTAATAAGTTCAGTTCATTTATTTAGTTCAGCTTAGTTATTTAGTTCAGTGTCTTTCAGATGGGAGTAGAATTTAGCACCGAGTGATCCTAAGGATGGAAACTCACTTTCCACTTCAGGGTGTGATTCTTAGCTGTCATCCTTGTGTTCCAGAACTACATAGCCAGCATAGGTTGAGACATCTTAACCTATCAGATTAGGGTTGATGAGGTGGCTTAACCTGTCAGTATAGGGTTCCCACCATTCTCATTTGAGTACCTTCTAGATAAGGGTCACTCATAGCTGTCTTTACCTGTGGCGCAGTATTGACACCCCTCTAGTTAGGGCAGAGACTGGACCCCAACTTAGATATATGCATTATTGGGGAATGTAGGTTAGACAAATAATTCCCATAGTCTCAGTTTCAGTCCCAGTCTCAGTAAAAGAACTTAGACAATTCTTCAGATTTTAGGACTTTCAGATACAGTCTACTAAAAAATAAAGTAGAACTCAGATAGTTTTCTTCATATTTATGGAATGTCAGATATAGTTACTTATGCTATCAGTTATATCAGTTCTCAAAACTCATGTATCAGTCACATCAGTTATCAGAATTCATGATATCAGTATTCAGCTTTAGGACTGTCAGACATAGTCAACTAGACTAGTTCTTCATAATCAAAACTATTAGATATAGTTATTCATATATCATTAAAATCGTACTTATCCCTCAGTATTTAGTAATACAGTATTAGTTCCTCACTTATTAGTAATTTACATACTCAGTATTCAGTTTTAGGACTGTTAGACACAGTTAATCAAACCAGTTCTTCATAATTCGAACTGTTAGAAATAGTCATTCATCTATTTTGTATCTCAGTATCAGTACACTCACGTTGTCAGTATTCAGACCTAGTAGTCAGTATCTCTACGAGTTCAGTTACAGTTATGTATGCATGTTTGTATTCTCATATTTATATCAGTCAGTATTGTTCATGTATATAACCCTTTGTATTTAGCCTACCTCACTCATATACTCATTACATTTAGACATACTGATACATTTGCGCTATGGTGCTTTCTCTTATGTTACACCCTAGGTTCAGAGGTACGAGCTCCAGATCAACAGTAACATTCCAGTGTTCAGATTTTGCAGTGAGTCCTTCTCATTCGAGGGTGATATAATTATTGCTTCATTTACTATTTTAGTTTAGTTTCTAGATGGATTTAGTTGGGAACATGTCCCATCAACACCTTATTTAAATAGTTTAGAGGATTTTCAGACTATAGCATGTCAGACAGTTATTTTAGATTTGTTTTGGTATTATTATACCATTTTCAGACATTGTCTTATCAGATGTTTATTCAGATTTGAACCTTATGTCCAGTCAGTATAGGTTTCTGCACTGTTATGTTATATTATGCAGTATACAGGTATAAATATCAGTCATGGATTAGCTTGTGGTCCTTCGGGATCATGAGCACCATGTAGCATTCCGATTCAAAAAATTGAGATGTTACAAACTTGGTATCAGAGCCTAAGGTTCAATAAAGTTCTAGGAATTCTAAAAGCCACATCTAGTAGAGTCTTGTACATGCGTGTGTTGTGCACCACACTTATGTGCAGAAGGCTATGAGATATTTTAGGAACAATTTCCCTTCTTTTATGTCTCAGATCGTGCTATAGCAAGGTTCTCTAAAAAACTTATATAGATTCTGATCATGCTTCACTCATGTTAATTCCACCTTACTTTCAAGGTAACAGAAACAATGAAGCTCAAGTCCTAAAGATGGGGCTTTCTCAGACAGTATCTCATCAGTTAAGTTATGTTCCAAAGTTGTAAGGATCTCATTCATGATCATGAGAACTCGTTCTCAAACCCAGATTTAGATATGCCATTAGATCCCTTCTCAAAATCCTATGATAACATGTGATCCAGAGTTAGAAGCATCCAGGAGCTTAGAAATAGATAAATTGGGATACGATATCCAGATTAAATAGATTATGTATTCATGGGGATAGTTGTGCTATAATTAATCTGTAGGCTTGAATAGTGTGAGTTTGAAATTTAAGTTTATTGACCTGAAATTAAGCATGAAGGTGTGAATATGATATTAGTAGTATGTGAGAAAACAGAGAAAGATGATGTGTTTAGTAAGGCGAGCATGTGTTGATCAGAGTGTAAGTATGTGATGATGATTTTAGTGCAGTTCAGAGATTAGTTTAGTGTTCATAGACTTATGATGATATCTTAAAGCTAAAGGAGATATGATAGATCAAGTAACCAAGTCAGGCTCTTAGATTTCAATAGTAGTGTCAGTATGTATAGAAAAGCAGTTAGGGAAGGCAATTTCTGACCCATCCTTATCTCTGAATAAAGCTTCGTACTTTAGTTATCATAGTTCCTATGCATGCTTCATGTCTCAAATTCCATGAATACAACTTATGTTCAGACGTATTCCATAGAATTGTGTGTGTTTTCAGTTCCCAGTATAGGAAGTTCAGTTATAGATCACTCAGTGTTACAAATCATATTCCATGAAATCAGAACTTCCAGACTCAGGTCATGTGGCTTATGACTTATGTACACGTATCATGCTCCCCAGTATACTCAGTTTCCATGACTCATGCTATGCCCCCACTAATCAGATAAATTCAGACTATATCATGTATATACTCAGTTCTGACCTTTTTGGTAAATCCATATTGTTGATATTCTATTCCTCAGGTTTCATTCATGTGTCAAGTTCAGTCAGTATCCATTCATGTTTCAGGTTCTCCTGATTTAACCCTTCATGAGCTCTCTTTATGAGAATAGTGTAGTGCTGAGAAATTGTTTAGATGGGAGAGAGTTAATGTTTTATGTTAAGAGAAGACTATTGAATTCATGTTTTATACGAGGGTATAGTTACAAAGATAGGCTTGAATATCCTATCAGTATGCAAGCAAATGGCTAGCAAGAGGTAGTACTTAGAAATTGGGAAAAAATTCAGAGTGTGAATGTATATTTAGATCCTTGACTTATGTCAGCCTTTATTATGCGACTATCATAACTCAGTTTCAATCTCAGTTACAATTTCAGTACTCAGCACTCAGTAATTAGTGCTCAGTCTCAGAATTAAGCACTTTAGTATCAGTCAAAACCTCAATTTCAGCATTTAGTTATCGGGACCCAGCATTTAGTTCCAGTATGGATCCCAGTTATAGTCTTAAGTTATAGTGTCAACTTCAGATCTGTATTTAGCTTAGAAATTCAATTCAGTTTTAGACTTTCTTGACCATAGCATAGAGTTATCAGCTACTCAGTTATAGGTATTCCAATACCTCAGTGTATGAAATGTTTCCAAATCATGTAATACGCTTGGTCCTGTATTTCCAGACAATATAGATTTCATGAAATCCATGATCAATTACCTCATGTTACTCAGTTAGTCCCTTCTCATATGTATAATACTTTATGGAATCAACCCAACTACTCAGATTAAGTACAATTTAGTCTTGCATACCTAACATTCAGTTACCAGTTACTCAGTTAATCAGATAAGTCAGTATATCTATGCATTCGTGCATCACTCTTCAGTTTCAGATCTCAGATAATTAGTCACGATTTTGTACCTAGGTTCCTTGTGCATCACCTCTACTTTCTCAATATCTCAGCAAGGTCAGTCCAGCATCCTTCAAGGGACATAGTGTCCCAAGGGGGATATACACTATAGTCCCCAAACTTTCTTGATTTAAACATTTCATTTTATTTGATGAATCTATATTGGAGGAATTTTTACTTATGAGCTGACCCTCTAGGTTCAAAACTCAATAGTAATCCATGTACTCAATGGATCAGTGTAGCCACGATATAATACTCTGTTTATGTCATGCATTACAGACTCAATTCAATTCATGTATCATGTTCCAGACTCAGTTATGTTCTTATGTTTCCGCTCATGCATATTGAGTAATCAATCTCAAACTTATCGGTATTTTCAGTTCATGGTAGCAGTCTTCTTTGAGCTTACTCATTCTCATGTTTAAATTTCAGTACAAACTTGGTATTCAGTTCCATGATCAGTTCCCAGTTCAAACTTGGTATCTTTACCATTGTATATTTATTTGCATGATCATAAGCCATTTCAGTCATATATTCACGCATCAGATATGCATGACCATATTATCATTACTCTCCCTCATGTACTTACGAATCAGTTATGCATGTTCAGTATGATATGTTCAGCTTATTAATCATGCCAGGCATGAAATCATAATCAGTCATTCGTGCTCTAGATTAATGTCAGTTGTCTTTTGTCTCATCTCAGCCAGTCTCATTTAAGGACGAATATTCCCAAGGGGGAGATATTATAATATCCCACATTTTGGACTAGAATGAAAATCCATCATTCCTATGCATAGACATTTCAAAAGCCTCGAATCCTATGTAAATTTAGTGTTTTAATTAATTATATAGTGTGAGAATCTATTTGAGCATGAATTTAGATCATAAAGATTCCCTAACTCAAGTACAAGTTGAAAGCTTTCCTATCATTCAAGTTTTAATGAGCGTCAAAACTTGGGTCAACTTCAATCGGTCATAAATCCTTGTATATATTGAATTAGAGGGACTACTATATATCAAATGAAATATCTTTGAATTAGCTTTCCAACGATACCAATTTTTACCAAATCCGACACCCGATCAAGAATTATGACTTTGCAAAGTAGAGTACGTTGCCTGACATAAGGTGTGCGACGCACAACCTAAGGTGTGCGATAAGGTGTGCGACACACACCATAATATATGTGATAAGATGTGCGATGCACACCCTAAGGTATGCAATAAAGTGTGTGCCGCACATATGGGTGTCCAGGTGACTTAAACAATCCATTTTTGGGGTAAAATGATCTTTTTCCCACCCCTATATAATGCCTAAACACGGAATTAAACCCTTATTTCACCAAAACATATTCTTTTTCCCAAAATCCTCTCAAGAACACAAGCTAGGGTTTTCATATAAGATTCAAGTTCAAGCAATTCTCTCTATCAATCTTCATGCAATTAAGAAATAAGGTATGAATAGTTTTCATCCACAGATCCCTTTCATCCGTGAAGCTCAAGAACCATATTTTAAATAATAAATTATGATCTTTATGATGTTGTGTGATTATGTTCATGTTGATGGTTGTTAATTGTGTTTCAATATGGTATCTAATTATGTTTCCAAGAAGTGTATGGGCATGTTAGTTTGAAACCCATGAATTTGGGTGGTTCAAGATTTCTAAATTTGTTAAGTACACCTATGCTCAATATTGGGCATGTAAGGTGTTTGATAAAATGCCTAGAATGATAAAAATCATGTATTATAACTTAGGGGTGAACTGTATGATAAATTTAAGCTAGTCTATTATGTTCAAAGAGCTCACTTGTCATTGTTGTACAATATATATGTGTTAATGGAATGTACATAATGATTGGGGAATGGATTCATAGTGTGTCTATATGCCTTCCATACTATGAACAAGATTATGAATTTGAAGTATCACATGAGTTATCCCCAAATTATTACAATATGAACTAAATGTTACATGTTTGCCATTACCTTATGCTTAAATGGTTTCCATGCCATTGTTATGAATAGTATATATTGTCGGAATACCCATGATATTAGAATATGAGATTTATGATTTGATTTCAAGCATTCCCATTCATGTTAGATATTATTATGACCATGTACTTCATGATATCCCTTACTCATGTATTATGGATTATTATTGATGGTCATGTATTCAAGAAAGTCATGTTGTGTAAGTTTTCTTCGATCGAGTCCTGGGGGTACTTGTACCCAAAAAATATAGTTGTGTGCCTAGAGCTATGTCATGTTATCATGATACTCTCAGTCAAGCCATGATCTATAGAATTCAGTCAGTCATGTGACTCAGGAAAACTCAGTAATCTCAGTAATCTCAGTAGTCCAGTAATCTCAGTGCACAGTAACCTCAGCAACCTCATTCACAGTTAATCTCAGTAACTTCAGTACTCTCAACTAGTCTTCAGAACTCAGTACATTCCGTCATTCATCGAAATCCAATAAACTTAGTTTAGCTCTGCTAAACAATACTACTAGTATCAGTCCAGTTAATCAATATTAGTTCAGCTAATAAATTCAGTTCAGGTTAGTTATTCAGTTCAATGTCCTTCAGATGGAAGTATACGTTAGCACCGAGTGAACCCAAGGATGGAAACTTACCTTCCAGTTTAAGGTGTTATTCTTAGCAGTCATTCTTATGTTTCAGAACTACGTAGACAGTGTAGGTTAAGACATCTTAACCTGTCAGATTAGGGTTGATGAGGTGGCTTAACCTGTCAGTTTGGGGTTCCCACTATTCTTATTTGAGTACCTGCTAGATAAGGGTCACTCACAGTTGTCCTTACCAGTGGTGCGGTATTGACACCCCTCTAGTTGGGGAAAAAACTGGACCCCAACTTAGCTATATGCATTATTGGGGCATGTCAATTAGACAACTACTTCCCACAGTCTCATTTTCAGTCCCAGTCTCCGTAAAAGAACTCAGATAGTTCTTTAGATTTTAGGACTGCCAGATACAGTCAAATCAAAAATAAAATAGAACTCAGATAGTTTCCTTTTAGATTTATGGAATGTCAGATACAGTTACTTATGCTATCAGTTATATCAGTTCTCAGAACTCATGTATTAGTCACATCAGTTATCAGAATTCATGATATCAGTATTCAGCTTTAGGACTGTCAGACATAGTCAACCAGACCAGTTCTTCATAATTAGAACTGTCATATACAGTAATTCATGTATCAGTAACATAGTACTAGTACCTCAGTATCTAGTAATACAGTATTAGTTCCTCACTTATTAGTGATTTACATACTCAATATTTAGTTTTAGGACTATTAGACAGAATCAATTAGACCAGTTCTTCAGAATTCAAACTATCAGAAATAGTTGTTCATCTATTCAGTATCTCAGTATCAGTACACTCATGTTATTAGTATTCAGACTCTGTAGTCAGTATCTCTATGAGTTCAGTTACAGTTACTTATGCATGTTTATATTCTCACGTTCATATCAGTTAGTATTGTTTATGCATATAACCCTTTGCATTTAGCCTACCTCACTCATATACTCAGTATTTTTAGACATGCTGACATATTTGCGTTATGGTGCTTTCTCTTATGTTACACCATAGGTTCAGAGGCACGAGCTCCAGATTAGCAGTAGCATTCCAATGTTCAGAGTTTGCAGTGAGTCCTTCTCATTCAAGGATGATATGATTATTGATTCATTTACTATTTTAGTTTAGTTTCTAGATGGAGTTAGTTGGGGACATGTCCTATCAACTCCTTATTCAGACAGTTTAGAGGCTTTTCAAACTATAGCATGTCAAACAGTTATTTCAGATTTTTTTTGGTATTGTTATACTATTTTTAGACATTGTCTTATCAGATGTTTATTCAGATTTCAACCTTATGTCCATTCAGTACATGTTTCCATATTTTTATGTTATATTATGCAGTGTACAGGTATAGATATCAGTCATGGGTTAGCTTGTGGTCCTTCGCGGTCATGAGCACCATGTAGCATTTCGATTCAGAAAATTAGGGTGTTACAATAAACCAGTGGCAAGAATTGTATCGTGTTCTTCTAATAGATCTGTTGCAACAGATGTATCATCTGTTTTAGAAAGAGAGTTTTTAGTTTTTTCCAACAGATGACCCATTTTCTGCAACATATGGTCATCTGTTGGTTGAACGTAATCCAAATTGATGAACTGTATTGTATTCTTTCATCCAATGTCCATCTATTGCAACACATGGGTAATCTGGTGAAAATATTTTTTGTAGTCTGTTGTATTTAGTTCCCGTTTTATCTTTTTTTTGTTGATGCAAAAGTTAATAAAAATATATTTTATATAATAAATAATAACATTTACATCCCCAATAATGAGTCAAAGTCCATATCAAATAACAACATAAGTTTACTATTACAACGATCATGGAGCATTATATACATAGCACCTATTTTTTCCTTGACGGGCATGTAGTCCTTGACATTGAAGATGATTACCCTTTGAGTCTCCGTAGTTTTGTACACTATTTTATGATGGAAATTAAAAATTAAACATTGTTTGACATTGATGGGGTAAGAAGAATAAGGTGCATGCAGATGGATGGATCCACTTTCATGTGAGGGAGTTATGTATTACTGATCAGGTTATCGTGACAACATACATAAAGTATAATGATTTTGTGAATGCAATTTTTTACCGATTAGGCATTGGTTCTTCAATATCCTGCATTTTATAGTTAACTTTGATAGGTGCAAGCTGATAAGGCCAAAGGATTCCAAGAAGGTGGTATCTATACCCTATTATAATTTAATAATAGTTTTGCTCATGTTTATGCATCAAGTTCTGAGAAAGGATCAATATTTGATTGCATTGTAGAGATTTAATAGTGATTGGACTAATTTTAATAGTATAATGGACTTTAAAAGGTCTTCGAAGCCTCCTAGTACAACAAACAAGAATGGAAAATCAACAGAAATTCCCCTGGTCCAAATTTATATGGATAGGATACTCAGGGAGACAATTATACAGCAAAAGGTGCTTGGGAGAATACCTGTACGTGAAAAAGAAGGTGGAGATGACCATATATCAACCCATACCTTGTTAAAGAGGAAACACAAGGGAGAAATCAAGGAACTTCTAGCCAATCTGGCCAATGAAATTGACTTGAAAGGTGAAAAATCTGAATAAGCTGCAAATGTGAAAGTGTACCCAAAAATTAAAATCCATCAGACGTTGTTGAAAAGAAAAATAGTAAAATGGATTGGAGCTGGACATTTTTCTAGGTAACTATGACTAGTTAGCATGGCCTGAATATTGACCCATAAAGCGCAGGATTAGAACTCCAAGGAAGCAGCTTTGCGAGCACCAAGGATTAGTAAAATGGCCAGTCAGGAATGAAACTTAATCCAAGAACTTCTGAAGTAAAAATAAGGGAAGCCAAGTCGTCAATTTCTAACGTCTAAATTGCATCCCATTCCTTTTGTGTGTGGTTCTGATTAGGTCAATGGCAGTGGAACAAAAAGGTCTGGAGTTGGGTAGAAATCCGATGCCTTTTTCTTTCCACTGCCTTTGACCTGACCAGAACCACAATTCGAAGGCTTAGGATACAAGTTTAACTTCAAAAATTGCCACCTTGGCTTGATCCCATATTCTTACTTTAGGAGTGGTTGGTTTAAGTTTCATTCCTGAATGACCATCTTATTACCCCTCGGTGCTCATTAAGCTGCTTTCTTTGAGTTCTGATTGTGTGCTTTATGGGTTATTATTCAGGCCACGCTAACTAGTGGCAATTACCTAGCAAAGTGTCTAGCTCCAGTCTACTTCACCATTTTTCTTTTCAACAATGAGTGATGTATTTTCATTTTTGAATACACTTTAAATTTTTCAGCTTATTCGGTTTTTTCATTTTTTTGTCAATTTCAATGACCAGATTCGTTACACGTTCCTTGCTACCCTGTGTTTCTTATTTAATAAGGTCTGGGTTGATATATAGTCTTCATCACCTCCCCTTTCCCTAGAAGATATTCTGCCAAGCACCTTCTGCTGTATAATCATCACCCTGAGCATCCCAACCACATAAATTTAGATTAGGGTAATAACTATATTGATTTTCATTCTTGTTTGAAGTAGTGCGAGGCTTCGGTGGCCTCTTAAAAGTTCATTGAACCCTTAAAATCAGTCTGAACACTATTAAATCTTTACACTACCACCAAAAACTTGCCTTCTCCAAACTTAACATATAAACATTAGCAAAATAATCATTAAACCATAATAGGGTATCAAAACCACCTACTTGGTTCCTTAGCCTTATCAGTTCAAACCTATCAATCATAATTGTAAAATGCAATATCTTGTTTGAATGATTAATGAATAATAGATAAAAAACTTCATTCTCAAAATCAATATACTTTATGTGTGTTTTAACAATAACATGATCAATAATACATACCTCCCATATATGAAGTGATTCTATCTGCAAGCAGCTTATTCCTCCAAACCTATCTTACTCTAGACTTTTATGTTGGTCGGTAAAAAGTTGATCCATTATCACTTTCTTTTCTTTTGGGAGATATCTTTTATCTGCAAACAAGAGAAAAACAAAAATAGCATTACAATTGATGCCTATATAATTTTAAAAAATAGGTAACATAAAATTTAATAAATACAATAGATGACCCATATGTTGCAACAGATTCCCCATCTGATGCAGCAGGTGACCCATTTGTTACCAAAAGTGACCCATCTATTGCAACTAATGACCAACATGTTACAACACATGGGTCATCTATTGTAAGAAATTAAACCAACCTTGCTACTGGTTTGATTTCTTCTAACAAGTGCCCCGTCTGTTGCAACAAATGGATCATCTGTTAAAATAGCTGTTTGGATTTATTCCAATAACTGATTCATCAATTGTATCAGATGGATAATCTGCTGGAAGACCTATTTTAATATCATCCACCATATGTTCCACCTATTGCAACACCAACACCACCAACATCAACAATAAAGAAACAAAAAAACAACCATGAAAAACCAATACTGCTAATAAGGTTTTTTTAGTTCTCCCAATAGATGATTTTTTTTCCACATATTTTAATAAAAATAATGGTTCATTCATTTAAGACTTAAAAGACACCTTTCTTCAGTTTTCTCAATAAATAGGATATGGGTAATGGGTAAATAAATAAAAACAACAGATATAAATAACTAATTTAAATAACCAATGTAAAAATATGATATTCACAATTTCAATTTTTATCATTGAAAACATGATAAATTTGATGAAACAGAAAAAAAATGAGAAGGCAAGAATAATAGTAGAAAACGCAAATCTAATAGTGAACCATACATGTATGTCAAAGCAAAGGGATCAAAATACCAATTTCAGTCGATAAAAGATATAGATTAATTGATATTTGAAAGGATCTTCAGGCGAAAGACGAGAGAAAAGAGAGAAAAAAGAGGACACGGTTGGGATTACCCTAAAGAGGAGAGAAAGAGAAACAAGAGAGATGAATTATTTTATGGTTGAATGTGATTAGTTTTCTAGATATAGGTTTAAATATTTATTAATAATTTATGGTGGTGAAATGCTTTGAGGAGAACGAGGAGACGGTGAAAGTGACATTAAAAAGACAAGATAAGACAACTCAAGGAGATGATTTTTGAGTTATCCAACAAAAATTTTTACCACCTTAGTATTTTTTTTAATTTCAGACAAAAAATTTCTTTAAGATTAAAAATAATATTAAAATAGGTAAGTCATATATTGCAATAGATGTCTACATTTGTTTGAAAATTTTTAACAAATCAGTCATCTATCACAACAGATGATAACATCTATTTGTTAATTTCCAATAGATAAACATCTGTTGCAACATATGTCATTATCTGTTTGATAATTTCCAACAAATAAGTCATCTGTTGTAATATATGACATTATCTATCTAACAATAACTAACAGCCAAGTCATCTGTTACAATAGGTTGAACATCTATTCTATTGATGTCTACGATTGTTTGATAATTTTCAACATATGTATCATCTGTTTTAACAAGTTAGCCCTCTATTTATTCATATCAAGCCTTTGTTTGAAATATATAAATTGATTTATCTAGAATTAGGGATGAGTTCATAGGTTCAACTATAATTTCAATTGAGTCATTGGAATTGTCTGATATTGATATTACGTTTATTTTGACCAGAGTCTTTAATTGATTAATTTGAGTTGAAATAATTCAAATCAATCCATTATTTGAAATATCTAAATTAATTTAGCTAGAATTAGGGATGAGTTCATAGGTTCAACTACAATTTCAATTAAGTCATTGCAATTGCATGATATTGGTATTGCGTTCGTCCTGACTGGGGTCTTCAATTGATTAATTTGAGTTTAAATGATTCAAATTAAGCCATTGTTTGAAATATCTAAATTGATTTAGCTAGAATTAAGGATAAGTTCATAGGTTCAACTACAATTTCAATTAAGTCATTACAATTGCATGATATTGATATTGCGTTCGTCCTGACTGGGGTCTTCAATTGATTAATTTAAGTTGAAATGATTCAAATTAAGCCATTGTTTGAAATATCTAAATTTATTTAGCTAGAATTAAGGATGAGTTCATAGGTTTAACTACAATTTCAATTGAGTCATTGTAATTGCATGATGTTGGTATTGCGTTCATCCTGACTAGAGTCATCAATTGATTAATTTGAGTTAAAATGATTCAAATCAAGCCACTGTTTGAAATATCTAAATTTATTTAGCTAGAATTAGGGATTATTTCATAGGTTCACCTACAATTTCAATTGAGTCGTTACAATTGTATGATGTTGGTATTGCATTCGTCCAAACCTAAGTCATCAATTAATCAATTTGAGTTGAAATGATTCATATTAAATCATTTTTTAGAATATCTAAATTAATTTATCTAGAATTAGGGATGAGTTCATAGGTTCAACTACAATTTTAATTGAGACATTGTAATTGTATGATATTGCTAGTGTGTGTCCTGATCGGAGTCATCAATTAATCAATTTGATTTAAAACGATTCAAATCAAGCCATTTTTTGAAATATCTAAATTTATTTAGCTTGAATTAGGGATGAGTTCATAGGTTCAACTACAATTTCAATTGAGTCATTGCAATTGCATGATGTTGGTATTGCATTTGTCCTGATCAAAGTCAACAATTGATCAATTTGAGTTGAAATAATTCAAATTAAGTCAATGGTTGAAATATCCAAATTGATTTATCTAGAATTAGAGATGAATTCGTAGGTGCAATTGTTATTTCAATTGATTCATTACAATTGCATGATGTTGGTATTACATTCGTCCATATCTTAGTCATCAATTGATCAATTTGAGTTGAAATGATTCAAATCAAGCCATTGTATGAAATATCTAAATTAACTAGAATTAGGGATGAGTTCATAGGTTCAACTATAATTTCAATTAAGTTGTTGTATATGCATGATGTTGGTATTGCATTCATCTTGATCTAAGTCATCAATTGATCAATTTGAGTTGATACAATTCAAATCAAGCCATTGTTTGAAATATCTAAATTAATTTAGCTATAATTAGCGATGAGTTCATAGGTTCAACTATAATTTCAATTGAGTCATTGCAATTGCATGATGTTGGTATTGTGCCCGTCCTGATCGTAGTCATCAATTGATCAATTTGAGTTGAAATAATTCATATTAAATTATTATTAAATTCATTAATGTTCTAATCAAACTTAATAACCGAAATCTAATTTTAGTGAAATTAATACAATTTATTATGAAATAGTTAAAATTTATCTCTTTTAAAAAATTAATTAAGATCAGTTCAGACCAAATTAACATTTTCAAAACTTGTCATTATTTTCCAAAATACAAATCAATCCATAAAAATCATCCATTTCTGGAGAAAATATTTTATCACTCCAAATCTCAATTTCTCTCTGCTTTCTTTCTCTCTCAACAATACAAATAACAACTACTCAACATATTGCGTAAACCTTCACAACAGATCAATTTTATTCTCATTTTTGACCACATAGTTGTTATTTTTTACTTCCTTCTTGCTTGTATCTGTTGTTTTCTTTCTCTTCACAGGTAACAGTGTCCGAGAAGAGTTCTACATTTATTTTTTTCTTAAAATTAGGGATTTTTAGATAATAATAATAAAAAGGACTTTTAGTTGTATTATATTTGAGAATAGGTTAACAATTTAGAGTTTTTATGCTAAAAAATATAGGAAGAATCTGAGAAAACTCTACTTTTTATTGCAGTGTTCTATGACTATCGTGGTATTATTGAATGTTATTTTTGGTGTTGTTGGTGCTTGTTGGTGGTGTTCGTATTGTTGGTATTGGTGGTCTTAGTATTGGTGTTGGTATTGGTGTTGGTGGTGTTGGTATTAGTAGTGGTGTTAGTATTAGTGATGGTATTGGTATTGATGGTATTTGTATTGGTGTTAATATTGATGTTGGTGGTGTTGGTATTAGTTATGTTGGTATTGGTGTTGGTGTTAGTATTAGTTGTATTGGTATTGGTGTTAGTGATGGTGTTGGTGGTGGTATTGGTATTGATGTTGGTATTGGTATTAGTGGCATTGGTATTGGTGTTAGTGTTGGTGTTGGTATTGGTCGTGTTGGTTGTGTTTGTGTTGGAGGTATTGGTAATGGTTTTGGTGGTGGCATTGGTATTATGTTTGTGATGGTGTTGGTGGTATTGGTATGGGTGGTGTTAGTGGCATTAGTATTTATATTGGTAGTGGTGGTGTTGGTATTGGTGGTAGTGGTGGTGGTGGCGGTATTGGTGGTGGTGGTGGCGGTGTTGGTGTTGGTATCAGTAGTGTTGGTATTGGTGGTGTTGGTGGTAGTGTTGGTGTTGGTATTGGTGATGTTGGTGGTAGTGTTGGCATTGGTGGTGTTGGTGTTTGTGTTGGTTTGGTATTGGTGGTGTTGGTGTTGTTATTAGTGTTGGTGGTCCATCTATTGCAACAATTGGAGCATCTGTTGCGAGATATTAAAATAGGTCTTCAAATAGATTCCCCATCTATTGCAACAAATGTTTCAGCTTTTGGCACAAAACAAACCAGTACAAGACTGTTTTGATCTTCTCCAATTGGTTGTTCATCTGTTGCAATAGATAGTGCATCTGTTGTAACAGATGATTCATCTGTTCCAACTGATAGGTTATTTTTTGGATTTTTTTTGTAATGTGACGTATAAAAATTTATTGAATTTTATCTTTTTTTTTTTAAATTATGCAGACATCAATTGTAATGTATTTTTGTTTTTCTTTTGTTTGTAGGTAAAAGATGTCTCCCAAAAGAAAAGAAACTGAAAGTGGATAAACTTCTGACCACCTAACAAAAAAGGCTAGAGTACAGATGGATTCATAGGAGCTTCCTGAACAATCTCAGTCAGGGAAAAGTGAAGCTAAGGAAATTTATGAAAATAATATTGAGGGAGGTGGAGAAGGGTCTGTAGAGGGTGGTGAGGGAAATAAAAGTAAGGAGGAAGAAAAAGAAGATAAACAAGAAGAGAAGGAAGTAGAAAATGAGAAAGATGATAATGATAAACATGACGATAATGCATCATCAATGGGACGTGAATTAAGATCAAAATCCCAGCATGATCCTGTCAAAAATATTAGTATTGACAGGTTTCAAGTTGAGATGCCGATAGATAACCCTGTAGAACCAATTGGTGTTTTTGTAGTTAAATCTCAGTTGGGGAAACCTTTTGATGAATTTAGGAGTACTATAAAGAAGGAAAACATAGAGGAAATTTCAAGAAGAGTTGCTTTGGACACTTTCTTAAGCTGCCGGAGGACAACAATTATGAACATGACATATGGTCTTCTCAAGCGCAAGATCAAGTACGTGGGGGATGATAAGGATTTGAAGGAGCAGGGCAAAAATATGGATGCAATCTGGATCAACTACTGTGGTATGCCAGTTTATTATGGCATAAAAGAGTTTGCCATGGTGACAGGCTTGAGATGTGATAGTCCAAAAGAACCCTCATCAAGGAAACAACCCTCAAAAAGTCCAAGGCAAGCATGCATCCACACCACCACTATCAAATAAAGGCAAGACATTGTCCAAGCGACCACCCACCAAAACCAATTAACGCAAGGAAAAATAAATGGGTTGTTGGACATTGGTAGACATAGATACAAAGCTCCAATGTTGTTAGAACATCTCAAGGATAAAGCCATACCAAAGAAGTGCAAGCAGAAATTATTTTTAATTTGGTTTGCCCATTCCGTTTATTAGCAAGAGACGTCTACAAAGTCATAGAAGATGATTTGTTGGAGCTTGCTGAGGATTTTGAGAAATTCAACAATTATCCCTAGGGATATGACAGCTATAAGTTGACTGTCAAATATTTATTGCAAAGCTATCCCTAAAGACGATTACCTTATATGGCTTTCCTTGGGTTTTTATGGTAAATTTAATCACTATTTGTTTACTCTTACATTAGTTTATATTGAATAATTATTATGACATTTTTTGGTTTGCTTCCTGTTTACATTTTTTAGGCTTAGGCATTTGAAACCATTCCTCCCCTTCAAAAATAGGTCAAGGATTACCCGGATGAGGTTTCTCATACCAATCATCATATGTTGCAATTTATTTTAACATATTACCCGTCTAGTGGAATAGATTAGTAATATGTTACGACAAGTTAGTCACTTTTCACAACAGATTACCCATCTGTTGCTTTGGTTCTCTAAACCCGACTTAATAGATTACCCATCTATTGTAACATATGCAACAGATAGGTAATCTGATGCAACAGATGGTTAATCTGTTGTCATATATGAATCATCTATTGCAACATAAAGATCATCTATTGCATAAGTTATCTGTGTTAACATATTATCCAACTAACTGTAAATTATTATTTGATTTAAACGTATCTACCCTTTTTTTAGGTTGTGCATCCATGGATCGTACCTACTAAGCAAGACTTGGAGATGACTTCGTTTATTACTCTAGGCCTTGTTGATACTTTAGCTGATCCAACGGTGGAGTTAATAAAGAAGGAATTGGCTGGAGCAATAACCATAAGAAGAGCAGTTAGGCAAAGTTAGCCTTATGTTGAGGATCTTCATGACCAACCTGCTGTAACAGATCTGGGTACTGCTGGTGAAGTTGTTGATGTTTGTGGTAGCTATGCTGTTGTTGCTGGAAGTTATGATGACGAGCATGTTGATGATCTAGAAAAAATAAATATGTTTGAAATAACCCCTTATAGTGTTCCTTCTCACCCCTCTTCACTCTCATGTTCTCATTGCAAATATACAGAGTGCATGGATAGATAGAATAAACTCTTTCAAAATATAGATGCTCTCCCTAATGCTGTCAAGGAATTAAAATCCAAGAGGGGTGTCATACTATCCAAGAAGGTGAGAGAGCCATACACTCCTATAGTGAAGGTTGGGAAGACGAAAAAAAGTAATTAGACATATCATCTCAAATATAAAACCAAAAAAAAATTGCAACTCCTCCCCCTTCAAAAGTTGATGAAGTTCAGGGACCATTAAAAAAAGTGAACATATGCCTGGAACTTGACACCAAATAGAAGGTTGTTCCGAGGAAGTACATAAATTCTAAGAAACGTGCAAAAACCTCCACTATGAATGCCTTTTCTCCCCAAGACTTCAAGAAGATGACAAATATGGAAGTACGGTACGTGGACACGATAAGTTTACTTTTACTAACCTAGCCTTCTAATCGACTCCCGGATGAAGAAGCTATGTGACAGATGTGTCATCTGTTGCAACAACAGGGTATGATGGTGCAACTAGTGGCTCATCTGTTGTAATAAATTACCCATCTATTTCATAAGTTGCATTAGATGGATAATCTGTTAATAGATCCAGAGAACCCGGAGCAACAGATGGACCATCTGTTGCATTTTTCGACTTTGTTTTTCTTTTTTAAAATTACTAACCTAGTTAAAAATTGACTTCTTATCTCACAATATATTGATGAAATTCTCTTTCTCTTGAGGGGCAGGCAATTAACATAATCGGATGCTTATGATGCTGGTGATAGGATAATGGACCTCAAATTGTACAAGAATTTCAAGAATAGGTACGATGAACTCATGACGACGTCCAAACAACACCTTATATTAGATAATGATACGGTTGCTATCAAAATAGTATAACCCAACATAGGTTAGGGTCGAATCCTATAGGAACACGTGGCTTTGCAGATCTCAGTAGTTGTAGTCAACGGGAAGAACAAGAAAAGTAAATGGGGTGGTTTTGTGTAGTAATCTCAAGCAAGTAACTTTGTTGACTTTGGTTGTAATCAGTGTAGGTGAACACAGGATTGTGTTCCCCTTGGATTCTCAACTCCTTAGGCTTATCATGCGTTGCTAAACCAACCCAATAATTTGCATACAGAATCAATAAGTTATGTACCTTCTACAGTCTTTTGGACGATTAGAAGGATTTCACCTTTTACCTTTTGAGTCTCAGGATGTCGCCTTACTAACCCTTATCTTGATCCAAGTTAACTATTACCGTTTAACTCTAGTTATTAGATGATAGTTAAGGTCATTCACTATATTCCATTGTAGCATGGATCGATAATTAACTTCAAATTACTGTTGCTTTTATTATTTCCTAGTCACTACCCCTCTTTTGGAGTATGTAGCAATATCTAGGTAGGATCCTAATGTGTGCACCCATTAAGAAATCTATTTATAATGCAGATAAAGTAATGCATGCCATGGGTATTAGTTCAGATCAACAATCTCACTTCCCTTACTTCGTCAATCTGCTAAGGTTTGTACAAACCTAGCTATGGGTTTTAACCACTAATGATTGTGAAGAAATCAATAACATTCATAAATGAAAGCATGGATGAAATCACAATATTAAAAAGTGTAAAAACCCATAACCAAAACTGAATTAATCAACTAAAGTCAATATAAGAGAATCCCAAGATCAAAATCGAATTTTGTAAACAAAATATATTTATGAGTATCAAAAATGCGTAAATCCTACTGAAAATCACATAAAGGGTATTTATAGTACATTAGAAAACTCTAAAACTAAAGCCCAAACAAAATAGGAGAAAACGGGATCGATGGCCGCATGTGGTCTGTACCCGTAGTTTGGCCCTGGGCGCAAGTAATACCTACGGTCCTGACACTAGGTGCAGGTACAAGGAGCAAAAATCCAGCAAGTTCAACTCTCAAGATTTTGGACTTCTGGTACTTGCTTTGCCTACATGCGGTCCGTAGGTCCTACATGCAATCCATATATTGATTCGGCATGTGTTGGGAGTTATCTTTTCAGATCTTCTTCGATTCTCGAACATGCTTTGATCACAAAGAAACTGGAGAACATCCTGAATATCCATAATTGCTCTAAAAAGTAGCCAAAACAACTTTTTCATGAACTTAGTATCAAAAACATGGTTTCCAGCAAAAATACCCAAAACGGATCATATCTAACAAAGTAACCTTAGAAACCTGCATATTTTCCTCAATTTAAGCATTGAAAGTTCTATATTTCTATATCACATCAACACTCTCAACTTAGAACATTTGTATGTCCTCAGGCAACACAACACAACAAAAATAAAAACGAACACTTAACTAGGAGAATCTAAGTTATTCAAGGCAGTCAGTCAACACTTCAAGCTCAAAACACAACACCCCTTCGAAGATCACTTTACCAACCGTGTATGCATATAAAGCACAATAATGTGGCACAATGGGATCAAGGTATGACAATTACATTAGCAACAGACAACCACTTATATATTAATTACACTACTCGAAATAAGAAAATAGCTAGTACTATGACTCAAGTGCCCTCGCAACAAAGATTTCCCACTCACTCATATGAAATAATGTATGTCAATGCAGGGATGGTCATGAGACACTCACACACAAAAAAAAGTTCCAATCAATGCATACCAAATAACATAGGCTTGCCCTTATTTTTGTACCTTAACATTCAGATAGTCAAGTTACGATCACTATAGGGCTTTTCTCGGCTTTTACTGTAGGCTTGGGGGCTAGTATGGTACTGTAGTACCCTGTACTTTTTCCTAGCTTGAAATTGTTCCAAGAATGTTAGAAGATTTCTTTGAAAGATGAATACACTTTTGTACACATTGTATTTTTAAGATTTTCACTTTTTTTCACGTGGAAAATTGAATAATCTTTCCATCAATGCCAATTTCATCAAAATTCGACATTAGAAGAGAAAGTTATGGCCAAAATACAGAAGTTAGTAAAACCACCCAGGTGCGATGGTGAGGCAGACGGACCGTCGGACTAGCGACTGATCGTCGCCCACGACCATCGCAGTGATGTAGTATGACTACCTTCTATCCTGGATCGATAGTAAGGCCAACGTACCATCAGGATAGCGACGGACCATCGCCTATGACCGTCGCAGTGAGGCAGTGTGACTACCTTCTGCCTTGGATCGACGGCCCAGGCTGACGGATTGTAGAACTAGCGATGGACTATCATTCAGTCCATTGCAAAGGAAACAGTGAGGCCCTATTCTACCTAAAAGTGAAAGTCAGGACCGACGGACCATCGACCTAGCAGCGGACCATCGCACCCCACTATCGCACCAAGGCAATAAGTTCCAGTTCTGGTCCCAGTGCGATGGTTAGTCCTACCTACCATCGACCCAGTGATTGGCCATTACACCCACCATCGCATGTCCCGTTCAATTATTTTAAAGCCATTTTTAAAGAGGATTTTTGGTCTTTTACCACCCGTTTATATACCTAGTTATATCCGACCAAAGCTCAGAAATTCATTATCCATCTACAACAACAAAATTAGGGTTTTCTCTCTATGATTAATCCCTAAGAACAAAATTTAAATCTTCTTCAAGAACTAAGAGATTCAAATTCTTCAAGTTCAAGAACTTCAAGAAACTCAACCCAGGTATGCATAGTGTTCATTCATGGACTTCTTTCATCCATGAATCCCAAGAACCTCTTTTCAAAGTTCAATTGTATGGGTTTCTTTATGAATTTTATATTAGATTGCTTTTGTTCATGTTGATAATGACCAATTGAATTTTAATCCATGTCGGGTGATAAATTTTATGTGGAATTGATTAGTATAAAGGTAGATTCATGTGGACCTATGATTAAAACATTGGATGATGAAATTATAGTTGAATCATGATGTTTATTTGTTATATAATGTTGTCTACATATACTATGCCTACCATGTGTTTGATTAAATGCCTATGTGAAGGAAAAAATTGCCCAACTAGTATGATCTTATGAAATCCCCATTTATGTTCAAGCTTATGCATATCACATGTTTGATGAATTGCTTGAATAAATTAATTATGGATTGCGATGTTGGTCATGTATTTAAGAAAGTCATGCTCTGTCAGTTTCTTTCCCTTGAGTCCTGGGGGTAGTTGTACCCAGTAATTTAGCTGTATGCCTAGAGCCAGTATCATATTTTCATGATATCCTTAGCCACGCTACGATCTATAGAACTCAGTCAGTCATGTGACTCAAGAAAGCTCAGTAATCTCAATAATCTCACTAACTCAGTCAGTTGTTAGATATCAGTAGTATTCCATCAGTTAACGGAATTCATTAAACTCAATCCATGTTCAGATTAACTAATCATGTTCAGTGTCTATTCAATTGGGAGTAGAAATTCCCATCGAGTGAACCCAGGAATGGGAACTCACCTGCCAGTAGAGGGTGTGATTCTTAGAAGCAATCCTTGTGTTCCAGAACTACGTAGCCAGCGTAGGTTGATACATCATACCTTCTAGTTGAGGTTAGATGAGGTGGATTAACCTACTAGTTGAGGGTTCCCACCATTTTCATTAGAGTAACCTACTAGTCGAGGGTCACTCACATATTGTCTTTACCAGTGGCGCGGTATTGATACCCTTCCAATTTGGGCACAGATTGGACCCCAATTCAGCTATAATGCATCATTTAGGGCATGGCAGTTAGATGACTACTTCCCATGGTTTCATGTTATAGAATCTAGACTGTCAGATACAGTCAATCAGTCTCAGTAATAAAACTCAGATAGTTCTACAGAATTCAGGACTGTCAGATACAATCAACTTAGATACAGTATGAAACTCAGCTAGTTCCATCAGATTCAGGACTATCACATACAGTCACTCATGTTATCAGTTATTAGAACTCAGTCATTTGTCATGTTAGTTATCAATAAACTCATGTTATCATAATTTCAGATATAGTTACTATGTATGCATGCATGTATTCTCACAATCATATTAGTTAGTTAGTCATTATTGTTCATGCATATGACCCCATGCATTTAGCCTACCTCACATGCATACCAGTATATTCAAAGTACTAATGTATTTGCACTATGGTGTCTTATACCATAGGTTCAGAGACACGAGCATCAGTAGCATTCCAATCTCAGCAGTCAGAGTTAGCAGTGAGTCCTCATCTTTTGAGGACATGACCATTTCTTTATTATCTCATTAATTAATTTATTAGTTGTAGTTAGTTGGGGACATGTCCTATCAACTCCTTATTCAGATAGTCATGTTTTAGAGGCTTTTCAGACTACAGTATGTGCAGATAGTTTATTTCAGTTAGTTTTGGATATTTCATACCTTACCCAGATGTAATATTTTATTAGATATTGCATCTCAGTTTTGAACCTTGTGGCCTTTCAATTCATGTTTCCACATTATACAGTATATTATGTAGTATACAGGTACAGATATCAGTCATGGGTTAGCTTGTGGTCCTTTGGGGTCATGAGCATCGTGTAGCATTTTGGGTACTAGATTCGGGGTGTTACTGGTACATATGGACATATCAATTGACTAAGCCTCCTTGGCACTACACTAACATTGGGGTCTAACTTATTAACCAATTTTCTTTTTATTCCACCCTTATTTCTCCCTTTTTATTCTTTAGTGCACATTTAGGTTGGGTGTGATCTTTTATTCTTTCTTTTTCACTTTTTTGACAATTTTTCTTTTCTTTTTTTTTCTTTTTTTTCTTTTTTTGTCTTTTCTTATTCTACCACATCCAACACTATAAACTTTTTCTCTTATTTTTACCTTCTATATACCCACTCTACACTAGCACCCCTAAGATAGCCACCCTCAACTTAGGCATTTTGCCTGAGTTAAGGCGCACAATGTCTAAGGAAGACCAGGTCTAAAACAAGTTCATTGTAATATAAATGGAAGGTGAACGGTGAAATAAGAAAAATAGGCTACAAGGCTCAAAAAAGGTATCAAGGGATATTACTTACACATGGACGATCATTTAGGCTAAAAGCAAACTGAAATAAAAAATGACCTATGATCCTTTCCTAGTCGACTATCCTTCAACCTAGGCAAGGCTAACTAGGAAAATTCTGAATTCAAAACACAAAGAGAGCTAGGTAGTATCTTTCACGCACATAGTATAGAGTCAATATTACCAACTACTACGTATCCAGTTCATGTAATTATTGTTAAATGATTATCATGTTCCTAATCCTAATGCCATAACAAGATCCACAAATTTCACACATATATACATTCACACAGTTTATTACACAAAATTTTTGAGGGGTATTAAAAATCAATCAAAATATGACTAATGCCCTAAATATTTACAAATATCCTAATTACACAAAAACAACACAATATGATACAAAATTATCCTAGACATACTGGTTCTACAACCATACCACTGATGATAGGCGATATTACGCGCCTATATCAATATATTTTGCCCATAGTTGTGCCATGTTTCGAGAACAAATTATATATTTCATGCACTTTTAGTCCTTTTTCCTGTAAGTGAGCTAACGAACATGATTAGCAAAGTTTCAGGTGTAAATGATGCAGAATTCAGCATTTTATGGATTACTTGACGCCAAAGAAAGCTTCACGGAAGGAGAAAAAGAAGCTTGGATGCCTAAGGACCAAAAGTGATGCATGGAAAATCTGTCCCGGGCTAAAACAACATTTCTGAAGACTTTGGGGACTTGCAGTAACTTATTTGGATTAGGATAATAATACATTAACCTAGTACAATTGGGTTAAGTATTTCATTAGTCTATTTGGATTTGGATAATGTTACATTAACCTAGTACAATTGGGTTAAGTATTTCATTAGCTTAGTAGGATTTGGTTAAGTATTTCATTAGCTTCGTAGGATTAGGATATGGGTATTATAAATACCCTATCATGCTAGAGATTTGAGGAGAGAGCCATATACATTCTTCTACTATTCCTCAACAATTCTCATTCTAGTTTTAATTCATCTTTCTACTTCTTCTTCTATTCATCTATTCTTAATTTCCGCAACAAGAGAAACGTTACTTGCAAGAAATCACGCCTAACGCCTACCACACTTGTGCTACACGAAATTCTTATGTGGTATAATAACAATGTCAATTGTGATTTCCTTTGCATTCATGGGTAACTAAACTTCTCTGTTGGGGTTATGGAAGCCGAATGAGGTACTATCTATTACTATGAGCTTGTGAGTTCGTGACACGTATGCTGCTTATATCATTATTCTCTTCATCTTAATCTAAATTCTTAGTGGTTGCAAACGCAAGAATACGCCAGTATAACATTTAACTTGTTCGAAAGAAAGGTTATTTGTCTGGAAAAGAGATAGTGTCAAGGTAGTAGGGTCCCATCAGTTAGTGCCGTAACTGGATTAACCTCTTGGAGAATTCGTACCGTTAGACACGCTTTAATCTCGAAAGAGTTAAAGTGAAATAATCCTGGAATAGGTCGAAAGACGCCTGGATTTACCATTGAATACAATTCTCTATAAGCACATGCATGTCGGAATTCAACACACTCATAGCCAATAGAGATGTATAACTCAGAAGGTGGACATAACCCCAACTCCTCAATTCTCATTGTTTTACAACATACTAAACATTCTTTCTTTTTATTTTGCTATTTTCAGTTTTTACTTTAATATTTTGGTGACACATTACAATCCCCCCTTTTTACGAGACTTGCACTAAAAGTCTAGTAATCGTTGCTTACTTGTTGACCCAGCTATTCCCTGAGGGATCGATACCCAACCCAGTTGGGTTCTATATTTGCTAACGACCGCTTTACACTCCTACGAGAGCTGTAGATTAAGCGTTACCAAAAATTGGCGCCGTTGCCGGGGAATACGAGTGTCAATTAAGTTTGTGATAACTACTAGACCCTTTGGTCAAAGATTCTCGTACTTTTACTTTTAGTTTTTGTTTTTGTTTACTGCAGGTTTTTATTCAGTGCATGCCCCATACTCGAAGTTTTGGTCAACCGTTATTACCCACCAATCCTGAACCACAACATATTGGTAGAATGGAGGCACAACATGAAATCGAAAGAATGGCTGCTCAACAGGAGCAGGCAAGATTAGCTGCTCTTGCCGCCGCCCAAGTACACCAACAAAACATTGATAACCCTGGGCGAGCAACAAATCCTGACGTTGAGGATTTAGGTGATGACGAGTTACTAAACCCAAGGCATGATGCTGAAATCATAACACCTGCTAACCGAAGAGGTCGACAAGCTCGGTTTAGGTGTGATCGCCAACCCATGCAACCAGCTTTCGACGATGATGATGATGATCTTGATAGAGCCGGAGCCACTGGAGCCATAATTCCTCCACCATTAGCGCCCGAAGCCAAGTTCAATATCACAAGCACCATGATTCAGTTATTGCAACTCAAAGGATTATTTGGTGGACTAGCAGGCGATGATCCAAATATGCATCTTATCAACTTTATTTCTACATGCAAGTCGTTTGACAACCCTAGTGTTGGTCAAAATGCAATTCGATTACGTCTATTTTCATTGTCTCTGTCTGGGGAGGCAACTCTATGGTTGAATGGGCTGACTCCTGATTCTATTACAAATTAGAGGCAATTGAGAGACGCTTTCCTAGAAAGATTCTTTCCACCATCCAAAAGAGCACAATTGAGAGATGAAATCAGCAACTTTCGTCACCTTCCAACTGAAGCTCTTCATGAAACATGAGAGAGGTTCAAGACAAAGCTAGCAAGATGCCCAAACCATCACATGACTAATGTTCACCTAATGGAGATACTATATAGAGCCTTGAATTCAATAACTAAACCAGTGGTGGATAATGCAGCTGGAGGATCTTTTGTGGACCTCACCTTTGGTCAAGCAAGCAATATGCTAGATCGTATGATGAAACAAAGTAGACCTTGGCATACCAGGGATTCTGAGGTAGCAAGCCCCACTTTATCTGTTGACATGACTGCAGACCAAAGAAGAAGAGAAGAAGAACGTGATCAAGATATGGCGCATATGAAAACACAAATGGATCTTCTTACAAAGCATTTATTATCAAGGAAGACCAAAAAAGTGAAAGCTATTGCGTCAAAAGGAAGAGACGAATCTGATTCAGAAGAGGAGGCCAACTACTTGAACAATCAGGGGGTTTCCGTGGGAATACCCAAGGAAACCAAGGTCGGAACTATTATGATAAATCTGGAAACAAGGACCAAGGTAGTTGGAAGAACAAGAATGAAAAGAGTGGTTTGTACATTCCCCCTGGTAGACGTGACACCACCACATCTAATTCTGGAAGTATGGAAGACATGATGGCTAAATTATTAAAAGGAGTGGAAGCAACGAGCGCCGGAGTAACGAAGGTAATTAATGATTTGTCCACCATGAAACAATTAGTTGATTCACATTCCACTTCAATCAAGAAAATAGAGTAGCAATTGAGCCAACTTTAAGTAGCACTCAATCAAAGAAAGGCCGGCACTCTACCTAGCGATACTGTGCAAAACCCAAGGAATGATGGGTCATGCATGGCCATCACTACCAGAAGCGGTAAGGTGCTGGAAACTTCAGCAAAAGGCAAGCAAGTGGTTGACGAAGCTGTGGACTTGGATGACAACGCAATAGGAGAGGAGTCCGCGGAAGATGTCAAGGACGTCACACCCAGCAACGTACAACTTGAAAAAGTGGAAAAACGGAAGCAAGAGGAGAAGAAAGCCGTGGAGAGAACACTTCCATACCCACCACCACCTTTTCCCTAAAGATTAAAGAAGGTGGCGGATGATAGTTCAGAAGAAGGCCGACCCCGAAGCTTTCACTATTCCTTGCACCGTTGGATGTTTGAATTTTGCCAAAGCATTATGTGACTTAGGAGCCAACATCAATTTGATGCCATTATTGATCTATAAGAAGTTGGGGTTGGGTGACCCTACTCCAACCAACATGAGGCTTGTCATGGCGGATAGGTCGGTAAAATAACCTGTTGGTATTCTATGTGATGTATTGGTAAAGGTTTCTTCATTCATCTTTCCGGCAGACTTTGTTATTTTGGATTGTGAGGAAGACTCAAAAGTTCCCATAATCTTGGGACGCCCTTTCCTTGCTACAGGAAGTGTGCTCATTGATTTGAGAGCTAATGAGCTTTTATTCTAAATAAATGACGAAGTGGTTCGCTTTGATGTGTGCAAATCAATGAAGCAACCCAAAGATCTGAGTGTATTTTCGATGGCTGATATTTTCTTTGATGATGAGAAAGAATTACTTGAAGAAGAGCAAATTATTGATGACCCTTTAGCGGTTGTGCTCATGAATGGAGAGAATGAGGATGATGAAAATTATGAAGAAGCTATTTGTGCTCTATCAGGATTAGGGACATATCGCTATGCTCCCAAGAAGCTGGACCTTGATCTCAAGAATCGACCCATACCTCCAGCTAAGCCATCTATTGAAGAGCCACCCACATTAGAATTGAAGGAGCTGCCAAGTCATCTAAAGTATGCATTCTTAGGAAGCGGAAACACACTTCCAGTCATTATGGCAGCAGATTTGGGTGAGCAACAAGTTGCAGCTCTCATTGCTATTTTACGGAAGTATATTAGAGCTATTGGATGGACCATTACGGATATTATTGGTATTCCACCTGGGATTTGTACATACAATATTCAGCTTGAAGAGAAGTGCACACCCACCATTGAGCATCAAAGATGTCTAAACCCACCTATGCAAGAAGTGGTGAAGAAAGAAATTATCAAGTGGTTAGACACGGGGGTTGTGTATCCAATCTCTGATAGTACATAGGTAAGCCCGGTACAATGTGTTCCCAAGAAAGAAGGCATGACGGTGGTTGCGAATGCGAAGAATGAGCTTATTCCACTCAGACCTGTCACTGGATGGAGAGTATGCATGGGACTACCGAAAGATGAATCTGGACACTCAAAGATCACTTTCCAATGCCATTTATGGACCAAATGCTAGATCGATTAGCGGGGAAAGGATGGTTTTGTTTCTTGGACGGTTATTCAGGATACAATCAGATTTGTATTACCCCCGAAGACCAAGAGAAGACAACGTTTACATGCCCATATGGTACGTTTGCCTTCAAACGTATGTCATTCGGGTTATGTAACGCACCAGCCACCTTTCAACGTTGTATGATGTCTATTTTTTTTGATATGGTTGAAGACACTTTGGAGGTATTCATGGACGATTTTTCAGTTGTTGGTGAGTCTTTTTAAGCATGCTTGGTATACCTAAGCATGGCATTGCAAAGATGTGTCGAATTCAACCTAAAGCTGAATTGGGAGAAGTGCCGCTTCATGGTAAAAGAAGGTATCGTTCTTGGGTACAAGATCTCCGAAAGAGGGATTGAGGTTGATCGAGACAAAATAGAGGTTATTGAGAAGCTACTGCCTCCAATTTCGGTGAAGGGAGTTCGTAGTTTTCTCGGCCATGCAGGTTTCTATCGTCGGTTCATCAAAGACTTCTCCAAAATTGCTAGTCTATTGTGCAAACTCTTGGAGAAAGATGCGAAGTTTGACTTTGATGAAGATTTCTTAAAGACATTCGAATGCCTCAAAGGAAAACTCATTGAAGCCCCTATCATGGTAGCACCAGATTGGTCTCTCCCGTTCGAAGTCATGTGTGATGCTAGTGGTGTAGCCGTTGGAGCTGTGCTTGGTCAAAGAAAGGAGAAATTATTTCATCCTATCTACTATGCAAGTAAGGTCCTAAATGAAGCCCAAAGGAACTACACTGTGACAGAACAAGAGCTCCTAGCGGTTGTGTATGCGTTTGAGATGTTTCGTACCTATCTATTGGGTACTAAGGTGATCGTTCATACAGACCATGCAGCTCTTAGGTATCTAATGACAAATAAGGATGCAAAACCAAGATTAATTTGATGGGTATTGCTGCTGCAAGAGTTCGATTTTGAGGTCAAAGATAGAAGAGGTTGCGAGAACCAAGTGGCCGATCACCTATCTAGACTCGAGAATGAGCATGTGGCGCAACCTGAAATTTAGATTGATGATGCATTCCCTGACGAGGAGATATTAGCGAAAACAATGGAAAAATTACCATGGTATGCCGACTTTGCAAATTTCATGGTGAGTAATGTGATACCTGCCAATTTATCTTACCACCAAAGGAGGAAGTTTATGCATGACGTACAACACTACTATTGGGATGAGCCATATTTGTTTCGACGATGTGCGGATGGTATTATTCGACGATGTATATCCCATGTAGAGGTGCCTAATATTTTGGAAGCATGCCACACTTCCCAAGTTGGAGGACATCATGCAGGCAATCGGACGGCAAGAAAAGTATTGCAAAGTGGTTACTATTGGCCTTCGATATTTAGAGATGCCTATGACTATGTTAGAAGGTGCGACCAATGCCAGCGTCAAGGTGCTATTTCGAAACACCATGATATGCCCATGTCCAAAATTCTTGAGGTAGAACTCTTTGATGTCTGGGGCATTGATTTCATGGGTCCATTCGTGAATTCGTTTGGAATGAAGTACATCTTAGTTGCTGTAGATTACGTCTCGAAATGGGTTGAAGCTATAGCGTTGGCTGACAATGAAGGAAAGCGTGTTGTAGCATTCTTAAAGAGGATTATCTTCTCTCGCTTTGGAGTACCACGTACTATCATAAACGATAGAGGATCTCACTTCTGCAACAAGCTATTCAAATCCGTGTTGGCCAAGTATGGTGTCAAGCAACATAAGGTAGCCACGCCTTATCACCCACAAATGAGTGGACAAGTAGAGGTTTCCAATCGGGAGATCAAGTAAATCCTTGCGAAGACGGTCAATGCTAACAGGAAGGATTGGTCTCGAAAGCTAGATGATGCACTCTGGGCATATAGGACTGCATTCAAAACACCCATTGCCATGTCTCCTTATCAACTAGTTTATGGGAAGTCTTGTCATTTACCCATTGAGCTCGAACATAAGGCATTTTGGGAATTGAAGCAATTGAACTTGAATTGGGGTGATGCAATGAATCTGAGGTTGGAGCAGCTGAACGAATTAGATGAGTTCCGTCTCCATGCATATGAGAGATCAGACCTATACAAGGAGCGGATGAAGAAGTATCGTGATCAGCGGATTGTTCGACGAAACTTCCAAAAGGATGATATGGTACTTCTCTTCAACTCTAGATTGAAGCTGTTCCCAGGTAAGTTAAAGTCTAAGTGGTCTGGTCCATACAAAGTTATCCAAGTCTACTCGTCTGGAGTAGTTGAACTGGAAGACAATAATGGTGTTGTCTTCAAGGTGAATGGTCAACGTGTTAAACCTTATATTGGTCCTCTTGACTCGATGAATTATCTGGCCATCACTTATTTCGACGAAGTCTAAGTACTCGAGGTAACTATGTCGAGCCACGACAATAAATAAGGCGCTAGATGGGAGGCAACCCATCGTTTATCATTTTTCATTTTTCGTTTATCGTTCTGTCTTTCTTTTGTTCTAGTACCTGTTTTGCTTTTGATAAATGAAAATCCAAAAATAAGAGTCGTGCCATGACCAAAACTAAGGCTCTTGATGGGAGGCAACCCATCGTACTAATCGTTTTCATTGGTTTTGAGCAAATATAGGTGCAAGAAGTATTCAACGAGGAGATTGGTTTCAAATGACGATTTGGATGTAGTGTATGATAAAGGTGGTAAGTTTGGAATCAAGATGCACAAGGCTATGGACTGAGCATTGCTCATGACAAAATAGGCATCGAGCAAGGCTAGGCCTAGGTAAAACTAGGCCACGAACAATGCGAAACTTATACTATAGCCTAAGGTCTCGGAATCTAGTGTGCAAAGACATAGGCGCCGCCCATGCTCAGGTATGCTATAGCATAGGCGCCGCCTATGCTAAAGCATTTGGTCTCAGAATCTCATATGCCATGCACTAGGTGCCGCCTATGGTCCCTTTATACATTACACTAGGCGCCACCTATGCTAGCTTATGCTTTGCATTAGGCGCCGCCTATACCATGCATAGGCAAAGCTAAAGGCGCCGCCTATGGTCCCTTTTTGTCCCCAAAACCAATTTTAAATGGGTCAAAACCCGACCCATTCTTTTCCTATATAAATGGGACTTAGTCTTGAAACATAAACACATTGAAACTTGACCTAAAGGCGCCGCACATCCACTCCAAATCATCTCAAAATTTTTTTTTTTGCTCTTTCAATTCACAAGAAACATCTCCAACTGCTTCAATCACGTAAGTACTCTTTTATTCTTCATCTATTTCTCGTAAGTACTACGTTGCTATGTCTGTCATAAATTGCTACATCTTGAAGAAATATTGGCGATGTTAAAGTGTTTGAATTGTTGAAGCAAAACCTTGTGAGTGAACATGTACGATAGGATAATCTTAACTTGTTTCCGACTTGAATTTGGTTTTAATTGCATTGTCATACTCTTTGCGGAATTGCTATGGTTATGAACATTGCATAGTCTTGTCACTTGTATACCTACATGTTAGGCTATCCCGTTCATCGGGATATGACTTATAGTTGCCTACCGACATAGGAGGTTGTAATTGTTGATAGAAACTATACCATGATGAAACCCCTATGTAGTAGTCTTCTTTTCCCTAACATGAACGTATTGCAAGGGTTGCAAGAAGTGATACATCACTGATTTCTTGTCGGAATATAGCTCCTTAAATGTATGTCGACGATTGTTTCCATTGAGTTGATGCTAACATGAAATATCGTTTAAATCGCAGGAACAATGGCACTTAAAGCGAGACAAGATAAGGCTACCACATCCCAAAAGGGCAAGAAGAGAGGTCGCAAGGATCAAGGAGAATCATCCTCAATGCAATTACCCCGCCGAATATTTGGAATAAAATGGGTTCTTGAGGAGGAAGCCAAAGAATGGTATAGGAACAACAAGGAAAGCAAATATGTTCATGTCGACTTGATCAACAAGGACAACCTAGAGAAGAAGGAACCGCGTATGTTGACAAAAATCATGGCATTGAATCTGGATTTCATCTTCCGCGACATGGGAGAATGTAATCTTGATTCGACAAGAGAATTTTACGCCAACTGGTCGCCGAAAACCACGGGCAGCGAAGTCAAGATTTGGGGCTAAGTTTTACAGCTCAACGCGGATTTGATCAACTCCTTTCTTGGCTTACCTTCGGTCGATCCAGCACCATTCAAAGAGCTGTACAGCAGACCTCCTTATAGAGCAATTCGACACACACTTTGTGGAAGTAGATCCATGGCAAGGTGGAGCAGGCACCAAGACACCGGACGACACAACACCTTCCCCTATGCTCCTTTGAATAGGGAAGCAAGAATCTGGTTGCGCATCGTCAACTCATGCCTTATTCCTGGGACTCAATACACCAAAATAACAAGAGATAGAGTGTGTTTGGTCTATGCATTGATAACTAATGTCCCTATCAACATTGGGGCAATCATTCGCTCTACAATGCGGAAGGCCAGACTACACAAGAGGTCCCACTTCACTTTTGGTAATCTGTTGACAGCAATCTTGCGGAAGGAGGATATCGAAGAGGAACCAGCTGATCACAAACTCCCACATAACCCAAAGAAGGTTGACCTCACAAAGGTCAAAGATGCTGAAACAACACATGGTGTCAACCTTACTACTGCGGAGAGACATGCTCGAGATGAGAGTTTCTTCCGTCATCTTTATGGCATGACACGGTTCACAATGATGAGTGGAGGTCGTGTTCCAACTGCTGCAGAGCTCCAATAGCTGGACCATGACTATCCAATGAATATGCATGCACGGGAGATGTGTGGAGTAGGCACATACTTTGAGGAACCTCTAGACGATGATGTGTCGACCGATGATGATCGACGCTTGCCAGATTCCGACGTGGAGGAGAACTCTGACGACGACTCTTATGATGATTCAGACGAAGGGGGTATGACCCCTGACATTGAGGAAGAGTCCGACTGACCAGGTTCTTCGTATTTACTTTCCACTGAGGGCAGTGTCCCGTTTAAGTGTGGGGTGGCGGTATTGCATGCTATACTTCTCTACCGTATCTATGTTTGTTCACTTTGTTTACTTTGTTTTATTTGTTTCATTTTTTTTGTGTGTGTTTCGTTTTTTAGTTTAAGTTAAGTTTTTTTAGTAGTAATTTTTTTTTACTTAGCTTCGCATGAAATTATTCTAATAGGCAGCATGAGATTATAACAAGAGTTTGTGCTAACATCATGACTATTGAGACGTTTAGGCTCTAATTGTGACTCATTATGTGATATGGTGTGGTTCAATTCCTTCACTTGTTGGGTCGGGAGTATATACTACTCCCAATAAAGTCGATCATGTGCCTTGTGTGTGTGAGATTAATAGAATATTCTATGTTTGTAGCTGATGCTAGAACTTGCCTGGTATGTATGCAAAGCGAAAACAAGGAGTGTAAGTTTAGGAGATGATTTAGGCATTTCTTTGGCAACCTATACCTGTTTACCTTCATTTTACCTACCCATGGACATCATCCTAGTTAAACCCTTTTGAGCCTTTAGCCTATTTCTTTGACAACCTCATATGTAAGCCTAATCCATTTTTTTCAAGACCATAATTTGATCCAAATTCCTAAGTGCTTTAACATATAAAGTCATGTGACAAAATAAGAGGAAATTGGGTGAGTATGATGCTTTAAATTGCAGTGGTGCTTGAATGCGTTATGAAAAAAAAGTGTTATCATAAGAGGTATGTTATGAAAAGAAAAAAGGAAAAGAAAGCTGAAAAGTGAGTTATGCTTAAAATTGAAAAATAAAAGAGGAGAACAAGGGTGGTAGAATGAAAGAAAGAAGAAAGGTTGAAAGAAAAATGTTAATGATACAATGTGATGTATTAAAGTGCTTAGGAACTTAGTCACTATTTCTGGCCAAAATAGTCCTACCCGTCCCTTAGCCTACATTACAACCTCTAAAAGACCTATTTGATCCTAAGCTAAGTATTCTGACATTTAGTGGAGCATTACACTAAGGGCAAGCTTATGGTCATCAGTTGCTGCATATGAATTCTTTGTGAGAGCGAGAGCAAGGATATTTTGATACCCATGTTTGGAAAAAAATATGCTATACTTGTGAGTTATTATGGGTAATATATTGTGATACACACATGGTTGATGAGTTTTGGGTAGTTGCATATGATTCCTTGTGCCTTAACTTTTGGATATGAGTTGACCATCTTCACGAGTCTATGCTAGAGGCTAAATTGTTTCTACTAATGAGCAGAAAACTACTCTTTGTTGATAATTGTTGTGCTTGTCTTGATGAATATTTTGTGTTGATACTGTGAAACCCTAAGTTGATGTTTAGATGGACATGATATTTTGTTCGAGGACGAACAAAGCTTCAAGTGTGGGGTGTTGATGATAGGCGATATTACGCGCCTATATCAATATATTTTGCCCATAGTTGTGCCATGTTTCGAGAACAAATTATATATTTCATGCACTTTTAGTCCTTTTTCCTGTAAGTGAGCTAACGAACATGATTAGCAAAGTTTCAGGTGTAAATGATGCAGAATTCAGCATTTTATGGATTACTTGACGCCAAAGAAAGCTTCACGGAAGGAGAAAAAGAAGCTTGGACGCCTAAGGACCAAAAGTGATGCATGGAAAATCTGTCCCGGGCTAAAACAACATTTCTGAAGACTTTGGGGAATTCCAGTAACTTATTTGGATTAGGATAATAATACATTAACCTAGTACAATTGGGTTAAGTATTTCATTAATCTATTTGTATTTGGTTAATGTTACATTAACCTAGTACAATTGGGTTAAGTATTTCATTAGCTTAGTAGGATTTGGTTAAGTATTTCATTAGCTTAGTAGGATTAGGATATGGGTATTATAAATACCCTATCATGCTATAGATTTGAGGAGAGAGCCATATACATTCTTCTACTATTCCTCAACAATTCTCATTCTAGTTTTAATTCATCTTTCTACTTCTTTTATTCATCTATTCTTAATTTCCGCAACAATAGAAACATTACTTGCAAGAAATCACGCCTAACACCTACCACACTTGTGCTACACTAAATTCTTATTGTGGTATAATAACAATGTCAATTGTGATTTCCTTTGCATTCATGGGTAACTAAACTTCTCTGTTGGGGTTATGGAAGCCGAATGAGGTACTATCTATTACTATGAGCTTGTGAGTTCGTGACACGTATGCTGCTTATATCATTATTCTCTTCATTTTAATCTAAATTCTTAGTGGTTGCAAACGCAAGAATACGCCAGTATAACATTTAACTTGTTCGAAAGAAAGGTTATTTGTCTGGAAAAGAGATAGTGTCAAGGTAGTAGGGTCCCATCAGTTAGTGCCGTAACTGGATTAACCTCTTGGAGAATTCGTACCGTTAGACACGCTTTAAGCTCGAAAGAGTTAAAGTGAAATAATCCTGGAATAGGTCGAAAGACGCCTGGATTTACCATCGAATACAATTCTCTATAAGCACATGCATATCGGAATTCAACACACTCATAGCCAATAGAGACGTATAACTCAGAAGGTGGACATAACCCCAACTCCTCAATTCTCATTGTTTTACAACATACTAAACATTCTTTCTTTTTATTTTGCTATTTTCAGTTTTTACTTTAATATTTTGGTGACACATTACAATCCCCCTTTTTACGAGACTTGCACTAAAAGTCTAGTAATCGTTGCTTACTTATTGACCCAGCTATTCCCTGAGGGATCGATACCCAACCCAGTTGGGTTCTATATTTGCTAACGACTGCTTTACACTCCTACGAGAGCTATAGATTGAGCGTTATCAACCACAACCTACAGGAAAAGAAGCACAAAAAGAAAAACCCATAGTGGCATAGTATGCCCACCCCCAACTAAAAATTGCACACTGTCCTCAATGCGCTAAAATAAAGTAAAACAGAGAAAAGTGAGAACATACCTAGGATGCACTAGGCACCCAAATTATGAGCATCCTCATATTGAGGTATATCAGCTGGAAAAGGAAGTGGTGGTGGCAGTGCAATACTAGATAAGACACCCACTTCTATAGATGCACGACTCTACCTATCGATGAATTTAGTCTCTAAAGAATCATGTCTGACCCTTTTAGTGTATTGATCGTATGGTATGCAAGGATCCTACAAGTCTTCAATATGAACTCTCTTGGTCCCAACTACTGGGACCTTGTCAATATCCTCCGCGAAGAAATTAAACTATTTGGTGCGTGCGAGGGTGATATTACCCCGATAATCCAAACCATTATTAAAACCATGCTTCAAGCTCATGAGAAATAAATTATGGTGCTTTGGTAGTTTTATGAGTGAGTTTGATGTATATTAAGGCCTTAAATAACTCCTAGCTATTAGACGAATCAAAATATCCCTTGCCGATTGAGTTCTTGAGAAGGATGATGCTATAGTCAATTTCAAACAAACATATCTGTCGTTTTACGAAGAACTTTTAAGTTCATGACCCACCAACAAAGATATAATTGAATTAGCTTTCCAACTATACCAATTTATCCTTAATCTTATACCCGTGTTAAAAGTTATGGCACTTTTCGTGTGAGCAATAGCTCACTGCGATTATGCTGCATCATGGAGATCCCCAAAATCACACTCATCCTTTTTCAGTACCTCACTGCGATTGCCCAGTGTCACACAAGAAATCGCTGTGGAGCAGGTACCATATCGTATCGAAGTGTAAATTTGCACTCGTCTGCTTTCTAGTGACGCAATATAATAGCATCACATTGCGTCGAAGTGCAAATTCACACTCATCCATTTTTTAGTAATGCAACAAAATAGCACCATGTCTTGCTAGAGTGCAAAATCAGGATTTTGGTCACGATTTTAAGTTTTATAAGGGTATTTAAGTCAATTACCCTCACCCTAATTCATGAAAACAGAAGATTTAACCTTTTCTAAGCCTAGTACGCTCATTATTCTCCAAAATTTCTCTCCAAGATAATCCTGAAACTTCACCTTTTAAGATCAATTCCCACAAAAATCCACCAAGAACTTTCAAGGATTCTTCAATTGAGGTATGTTAGATGTTCATCCATGGGCACTTTTTCACCCATGGAGTCCAAGAATCCAATTTAAGTTCAAAGTTATGATTTTTACAAGTTATTGTGATGTCCATGAATCCCGATGAATTTTGATTCTATGCTATGTTTACATGTAATTACTGTTGTTATTAATCCGCACATGTTTAAATGGTGTTGTTCTCTAAATTAAACCTTAATTTGTGATTTTAGTAGGAAAATTATGCTAATACTACAAGTTTTAAAACTATTTCCATGCTTAGCTTAAACCATGAATTACAAGTGTTTGATGAAATGCCCACAAGAAGGAGTTTTGAATAAATGTATACATATCAAGTCCTAAAAGTTTTAGTACAATCATTCTATTATTGTTATCGAGTCCTGGGGATTTGAATACCCAAAATTTAGCTACTTACCTAGTTTTCAGTATTTATAGAATGGTTACAGAATAGTTACAAGACCTATCATTTCAGTCAGTACTTTAAAATAGTTAAGCATAGTTAGTCCAATATTCCAGGTCTTTCAGCTGGGAGTAGGATTTAGCACCAAGCGAATACCGGGATAACAACTTTTCTATTAGTTTGGCAGAGTCGTTAGAAGCAATCCTTGCATTCTAGAACTATGTAGCTAGCGTAGGATTTGAGGAGTCACCCGTTAGTTTAGGCTTGACTCTACCAGGTGTCACCCGTCAGTTTTGGATTGACATCCTGGTTGTTTATTATCTTAGTGGATCTACGCAGCCATGTGTTAGTACCTGTTAGTTAAATGATAGCTCCCACAGTGTCAGTCCAATATTCAGTTCAGTAATCAGTTTTAGTTTTGCTGACCATAGTATATAGAGATCGGTTATCCATTTATCAGTATTTAGTATTTTAATGTATAGATTATATTCAAAACATGTGTTATGATTGGTCATGCATTCTCAGTCTTTATAGATTTTATGCATTCTACTCTGTACTTCATGTATTCATTCAGTCAGTTATTACTCATGCATAAGAAACCATGCATATTTGTGTTACCTCATTTAGTATACTAGTACATTCAAAGTAATGATCGCATACCCTTTTCTGGCACTATGCTGTTTAATATCATAGTTTCGAATGCTCAATTTCCTGATCGCACATAGATATACCAGATTATTAGTTGTAGCAGTGGTGAGTCCTCATACTTTGAGGACATAGTTTATTTATCTCAGTTTACCTTATCTGTTTAGTATTTTCTATTCAGTCGGCGTTAGTTGGGGGTTTATCCCACCAGCTCCACAGTCAGTCAGTAGAGGATTTTCAGACTAGTATAGACAGTTAGTTAGCTTTAGTCATTATTATTAGTGGTTTTATCAGTGTTGTCAGCACTGTATTATAGAAATTATCAGAATTATGTTTTAAAACCTTATGGCATTTCTCTATTAGATTCCACATATGATCTTTGGATAGTAGATATACTCAGTGTTCAAGGCAGATACCACTATCATTGGTTAGCTTGAGGTCACTTGTGACCGTAGGCATCGTGTAGCACCCAGGGTATACTCTAGGGGAATTACAAACTTGGTATCAGAGCCAAAGGTTTTAAAAGTGTCCCCGGGAGTCTGCAAGCCGCGTTGAGTAGAGTCTTGTGCATGGGAGTGAAGTGCACCATACTTATGGACAAGAGGCGACAAGACATTTTAGGAAAAGTTTTCCATCTTTCATATCTCAAACCATGCTATAGAAAGGTCCTTTAAGAAAGTTAAATAGATTCTCATCTTGCTCTATTCATGCTAGCCCTGCCGTGTTTTCATGGTAACAAAAATAATCATGCTTAAATCTTTACAGATAGAGATTTTCTCAGACAGTTCCCACTGATAGTTATAGGATTGTATGCTGATAACGCTCAACTTACACATCAATTTAGTGTAAGGAGGTCGTCGTCAATATATTTACCCAACATTGAAGTCGGGGTCGAATCCACAGGGAACAATGTGAGTGGTGATTAAAATAGTTTGAAACTATAGCTACAAGTTGAATTCAAACGAATGATGCAAAAAGATAAAGTGGGGTTTTGAAATGATTAGAAAATAATTGTTGGTCACTCTAGTTTCATGTTTGTAAATCAAGAGTTTATGAAATAACCAGAATTATGTTCACTAAGGCTTTCGGTACATGACAGATGCTAAAAGTGGTTTAAGATTCTCACGGTGGGTAGGATAACAATCTATCTTTATTGATGTTATGCTTAAATGTCTCTTGACCTACTTAAGCATTTAATTCCCAATCCTCTTGGACTCAGGGAATTTCTATTTACTGCCCAGATTTTACCTCAGCTTAACCAACCTTGTTACAACGCTGATTATTAAACGAAGTTTTTCCGAGTCCTTGTTGATAATTCACTTCCTACTATATTTGATTTCTTTCTTAAGCAAATCAAAGAAAGTGTTATCTATTATTTGTAACCAACATACGTTAATTACAACCTCAAAATTATCAAGAAATCCTACCACCTTTTGAATCTTGAACACTTAGCACCTTATCAAGACTTAACCCTAGATCCCATAATTCAGGTTAATGGAGTTTACCACTCATGATGTAACGAATGAAACACATAATTGAATTCATGATTTTAAAGATAAACTTATAGAGCAATGAAAAACAATAATTGTTTCTTCGATTCAATCACTAGATAACTCCACAAAAAGCAATAGTAATCTCTCACAAGTTAATGGTGACAGTGTATCCGAAACTAGAGAGAGAAATACTAAAGTTTGTGAAGTTCCATATGTCTTAAGATTTCTCCACACTTCTTGAATGAAACCCTAAAAGCTGCTATTTATAGCTGTAACTTAAAGGAAATTCAGAATTAAAATTTCTGAAATTCGTCCCTTAGATGACTCAAACTCTTAAGGAAAACCTAGACTTGTCCTTAAATACTTAGGCTAATTATGGAAACAAAATTATAGGTTATAACTTTTTCTCGGAATAGACAACGACATGCATGACGCCTTATCAGGGTTCTGACGACTTATTAGAAATGTCATCAGATTCTTTTCAATTTTGACATTCTCTGCTTTAGGCTGACGATGAAACGTGATGGCTTATCAGAACTTTGATGACTTATCACCAATGTCATCATGGATTTTAGCTGAAGTCCATTGTCTGTCTAAAGCTGATGACGCTCTTGTTAGCTTATCAAATTTATGACAACATATTAGGGGATGTTGTCACACTTTTGCTCCAACTTCATCACACTGTCTCCAGCTGACGATGGACTTGATAACTTATCACCAAGTTGACGACTTATCACAAAAGTCATCAATTTCTCTTCTGCAATTTCTTGGCTATTTGTTCCATATTCACCTTTATTTGTCCTTATTGTATTAGGTTCTCTTGCATCTTGCCTTTCACTGCAATATCCAATAAATATTATAAAAAATAATGATAGTTACTTAATAACTTATAATTATTCCGAGTTAAAAATCTGAAATGTGCTAACAAAATGCTAGCACATCAACACCCTCAACTTAAAACAACTTCTTGTCCTCAAGCAACCAAAATATAACTAAGATAATACAAAGTACATTCGACAGTCAATTTTCTATATCATCTCAACACAACTTCACCTTCTCCCAGGTCAATCAATTCAAACTCAACTGTGTATACTATTGAAAAACAATAATGCAACACACAGGAATCAAGCTATGGCATAAATTCAGCAATAGCAACCATGCATGTACCAAGATCACACTATCCAAACAAGTTAGTAACTAGAAACATAACCTGCGTACCCTCAAAGCAAAGAAATCCCTTTTTCTCTCATATCAGAAATCACATATATACACATAGGGATAATCACGACACTCACTCTCAGAATGAAGTTCCACTCAATGTATGTCAAATGCCATAGGCTTGCCCTTATAGTCAGTACCAAGGTTTTAAGACAGGTCAACTAGGATCACTATAGGTCTTTTTCTTGGCTTGTAATGTAGGCTAGGGGATGGTATGATATTCAAGGGTATTTAAAGTGACTACACCTCCTTGACACTACGCTAACCTCTTGGGGTTTCACTTCTTAACCTTTTTATCTTCCTCCTTTTTATTGATCATACATGCTCAAGGTGGGTGTTATCTTTTCAAAAACCAAATTATCTTTTTCTAATCTCTTATACAACTTTTTTCTTTTCTTATTCTTTTTGCACCACACCTGGATTTTTATTCTTTCCTATTATCCTACCTCTCTTCATACTCATTTTGCATCACGCACCCCTGTGATAGCCACCCTCAATCTTAGGCTATTTGCCTAAGTCAAAGGTGCACAGTGTCCAAGGAGGACCAGGGCCAAAACAGGTTAATTGTGAAACAAATGGGAAGGTGATAGGTGTCATAAAACAAATAGGCTATGCAAGCTCAAAATAGGGATCAAGGGATATTATGTATACAGGGAAGGTCATTAAAGCTAAAAGTGGGCTAATATCAAAACAACCTATGATCCTCTCCTAACCCCTATCCTACAACCAAGGCAAGACTAACTAGGCAAGTTCTGGATTCACATACAAAGGGAACTGAGTAAGACCTCACACACACATGGCACACAAATATATCTCACATCACTACTTATACAATTTGTGCAATTTTTTAGCACTGATTATCAAGTTTCCAAAACTAATGCCCCAAAAAAATGAACTGTTGTCACAATTAGATGTAGTTCACACAGTATTACAAATAGACACTTGGAGAGGTGATCAAAAATCACAAAACGTATTAATTGCCTCATTACTTGTATTTCTCCTAGTTAACCACAACACATCACAAAACAAAATACAATACGCCTAAACATGCCATCTTTACTAGGAACAAGACTTCGGGGAAAAGAGGCACGACAATAAAAACCCACGGAGGACATCAACACCCACGAGTATCCCCATACCCTCAACTTAAAACATGCAATGTCCCCAATGCATCAAACCAAAACAAGAGAGTTAGAAATATACCTGTGGCACCATGGGTGCAAAGATCTAATATCAATCATATAATACGAATACAAACAACAAAATACCTTGGGTTGCCTCCCAAGAAGCGCCTAATTTAGTGTCACAGCACGACTTAGTTATCTTGACTACTCAGAATTTATCAAGATACCTTCTTGATAATTATTTATGTCTCCACTTGGAGGATTTAAAACGTTGACCCAACTTTTGATCAATACATCTTCGAGGTGCATTGGGAAAACGTACGAATACAATGACACTTCCTTTATCTCGCTACTTTGATGATGTAAATCTATTACCCAACTTCATATCAAATTTCTAGATAGGCTCATTGGTTATTGATGAGATTATTAATAATCCACTTGATACACATAAAATTTTTCCTTTACTGACCTTCAAGTGGGGGGTTTCATACAATGACACTTCCTTGATCTCGCTACTTTGATGACGTAAATCTATTACCCAACTTTATATCAAATTTCCAAATAGGCTCATTGGGTATTGATGAGATTATCAATAATCCACTTAATACACATTGAATTTTGCCTTTAAGGACCTTCAAGTGGGGGGTTTCATTTTGCTCTTTTTGAATGCCAAACTCCAAAATATAAGGATTATGTTGCTCATCCTCAAAACACCTCAGTTGCTTGGGTAGGTGGACTTTCATCTCATCCACCAAGAAAAATGTTGAAAAATGATTGGAATGAGGTCTTCTCCTTAATTTTGGAGTTTCATCCTTCTGGGAATCCTCACCCCGAATTGGGCTAGAGTCTTTAGAAGAGATTTTCTTGGTTTTTTCTTTTGCCTCTAGCACTATTTCCTCAATCTTGGCATCATCCCTCATGGTTGGTTTGGTTGGTTGGAAAATCATCGAGCGTTTCTCAACATCAAGCATAACATTGATATAAGATTCTTGTTCCTCATCTTCACACTCATCCATTATGTTAAATGATTCCACAAACAATATATCATCTAAACATAATGTGGGAAAGTGCTTTGAATGCTTGACCTCTATATCCATATCCTTTATCATTCTTCTTTTCTCGTTATTTTACCCTATGTCTTGATGTATATCACGTATTATATCATTCGTTGTGTCCACTCAATCCAACACTAGTTGAAGCATAGCTTCAATGCCACTCTTTTCGGTGCTTCATTCTTCCTGTTCTTGACCATAAGACCTATAAAATCATAAGAAGAACTAGAATTTGGATTAGCATACCGGGAGGAGGGGGCAATTTGGTAATCACTCCAATGTCCATTTTGACCACCACATAAAGAACAATCATACTCCCAGTAGGATGGAGATGGTGCACACATCTCTCTCCGAGGAGCATATCTACAATCTTGCCAAAAGTGAAGTCCATCACAATATGGACATAGATCATCAAGATACGATTTCCAATCACCAAGCTCATGTTCATTCCAAGACACTATAGTAATAAGTAAACTAAAATAAAAATCTACCTAGCACCAGAAATAAAAGAAAACTAAAAACAAATATTTACAAGTTTAAATTCAAGCAAGTAGGCTAAAATTCTAAACCAACTCAATACACCAAATTGTTCCCCGACAATGACACTATTTTTTGATAACGCTCAACTAACACATCAATTTAGTCCAAGACAATCGTCATCAATATATTTACCCAACTTTGGAGTTGGGGTCGAATCCATAGGGAACAATGTGAGTGGCGATTAAACTAGTTTGAAACTATAGCTACAAGTTGAATTCAAACGAATGATGAGAAAAGATAAAGTGGGTTTTTTTAATGATTAGAAAATAATTGTTGGTCACTCTAGTTTCATGTTTGTAAATCAAGAGTTTATGAAACAACCAGAATTATGTTCACTAGGGCTTTCGGTACATGACAGATGCTAAAAGTGGTTCAAGATTCTCACGGTGGGTAGGATAACAAGCTATCTTTATCGATGTTATGCTTAAATGTCTCTCGACCTACTTAAGCATTTAATTCTCCAATTCTCTCAGAATTAGGGAATTTCTATTTATTGCCAAATTTTACCTCAGGTTAACCAATCTTGTTACAACGTTGATTATTAAACAAAGTATTTTTGAGTTTCTGTTGATAATTCACTTCATACTATATTTGATTTCTTTTTCAAGCAAATCAAAGCAGGTGTTATCTATTGTTTGCAACCAACAGACGTTAATTAAAACCTCAGAATTATCAAGGAATCCTACCACCTTTTGAATCTTGAACACTTGGCACCTTATCAAGACCTAACTCTAGATCTCATAATTTAGGTTAATGGAGTTTAGCCACTCATGATGTAACGAATGAAACACATAATTGAATTCATGATTTGAAAAATAAACTTACAGAGCAATGAATAACAATAATTGTTTTTTGCATTCAATCACTAGATAACTCCGCAAAAAGCAATAGTAATCTCTCACAAGTTAATGGTGACAGTGTATCCAAAACTAGAGAGAGAAATACTAAAGTTCATGAAGTTCCAGATGTCTAAGATTTCTCCACACTTCTTGAATAAAACCCTAAAAGCTGCTATTTATAGCTGTAACTTAAAGGAAATTCAAAATTAAAATTTTCAAAATTTGTCCCTTAGATGACTCAAACTCTTAAGGAAAACCTAGACTTGTCCTTAAATACTTAGGCTAATTATGGAAACAAAATCACAGGTTACAACTTTTTCTCAGAATAGACGACGACATAAGTGACGCCTTATCAGGGTTCTGATGACTTATCAGAAATGTCATCAGATCCTCTTCAATTTTGACATTCTTTGCTTTAGGCTGATGACGAAACCTAGTGGCTTATCAGAACTTTAAAGACTTATCACTAATGTTGTCACGAATTCCAGTCGAAGTCCATTCTTTGTCTAAGGATGACAATGCTCTTGATAGTTTATCAAATTTGTGATGACATATTAGGGGATGTCATCACACTTCTGCTCTAACTTCATCACACTACCTTCAGTTGACGATGGACTTAGTAACTTATCACCAAGTTGATGACTTATCCAAAAAGTCATCAACTGCACTTCTGTAATTTCTTGGCTATTTGTTCCATATTCACCTCTTTTTGTCCTTATTATCTTAGGTTCTCTTGTATCTTGCCTTTCACAGCAATATCAAATAAATATCATAAAAAACAATAATAGTTATAATTATTTCAAGTTAAAATTCTTAAATATGCTAACAAAATGCTAGCACATCAGATACAGGCTTGAAAGTATCCCATCATTGCCTTTATATTCTAAAGTATGAAAGATTTCATTCATGATTTATAAAAATTATGCATTTAGACAAAGTCAGATGTGCTTTTAGATCCCTCCTCAGAATCGTATGATAGCATATGACCTAGTGGTAGAAGTATGAACCCAAAAGTTTAGCAGTAGTAAATGGGGATACTATATCTGAATTCAGTGGATTTTGCATTCATGGGGCTAGTTGTATGAAAGGTGAATTAGTAGGCTTGAAACAATGTGTGCAAGAAAATAATTTAAGTTTGTTTGTTTGAAATTAGTATGGTTCATTGAAGGTTTGGGGATATCCATGTTAAGTGTTAGAATCTAAGTTTGAATCTTTGAGGATTGAGCTAATAGACAGGAGAGTTAAGAATTCTAAGTCAGTCAGTGGTTAAAGTTGTTATATGATGATTATTGGGGGCTATAAGAAACCAAGAGTTGTAACTCAGAAGAAGGTACTAGTAGTGGGTTTTACATTATCAGGTGTAGTTTTTCAGTGTGAGCTTATTATTTATGCATATTATTTTACCCCAAATTCTAGAGTAAAGTGGTGGCAGTTCAATTTAGAGATATGGATTGAGTAGTTCCCAGACCTACAATGATGGCTTCAAGCTAAGAGGGATATAATAGAATAAGTAACCCAGTCAGGCTCTCAGATCCTAGTAGTGATGTCAGTATGTGTAGACAAGCAGTAGGAGAGGATGATGCCCAACCCATTCTTATCTCAGTGTAAGATTTCTCAGTCATCACAAAATTACTCATGCCTTACATGTCAGTTCCATAATCATAGTTCATGTTCTTTCACATCATCAAGAATCATGTATGCTTACAGTCTCTAGTATAAGGAGTTTCAGTTTGCTCAGCAGTAAGAACCATATTCCACGAATGTAGAAACTCCAAACTTAGGTCGTGCAGCTCATGACTCACGTATTCATGTTTTAAAGTATGTTCAATTCCAGTAGCCGTGCAACACTTTTAAAGATCAGTGAAATTCAAATTTATGTTATGTATGTCCTTGGTTTAGACCTCTTTAAGGAATTTATGTTGTTTATACTTTATTTCTTAGGCCCTAGTTAAGTGTCCAAGTTATGCATGGTATTTCTTCTATGCTTTAGGATCTCATGTTCTAACTTCTCAGTGACCTTCCCTTATAAAATGATAGTGGTGATGACCAATTTATTTAGATGTGAGAAATAAATATTTCATGTTAAGGAAATATTATTGCATGTTTGTTTTAAATGAGGCTGTAGTTATGAAGATAGGCTTGAATGTCATGTTGGTGTGTAAATGGATAAATGCATTATCCGTTAGTGAATAGATAGTAAGAGATTGTATTTAGTTGTTGAATGGGTAATCAGAATTATTCAGGAGATGGGAAGTTATGAAAATGCAAAGTGTATTGAATTCATGGCTCAGACTAGTATTACAGTTTTATGTGTGCATTTTATATATTCGAGTAGGCTTTAACATAGTGGGAGAAATCAGTCCAGCTCAGACCTCAGTAGGTAGAGTTATCAGTGCCCATGTTAATATTTTCAGTAGCCTCAAGCAAAGTGCGGTGTTAAAGTAGAAAGTATAGTTGAGGGAGTAGTTTAGAAGTGTGGCTAAGATTGTAATTTAGTAGTTACAGTGCATAAGGCTTTAGTAATCTATCCTAGCCGATGTTTTATAGGCCTATGTTCCATGTTACAAAATTCTAGCCATGTTGTGACTTCTTCTTCAGATATCTTATTTAGACCATGACCAAGATCCTATACTCCCTGATGTTATTAGAACTTCTTAGAAAGAGCGCTGAAGGAATGCTCCAGTTAAATATAGGTTTTTAGTATGAATTAGTCTATAAAGACAATATCCAGCCTAACAGTCAGACAAACAAATTCCTATTATTTTCTATATTCTGATCTAGCCTTACTGTCTAAAGTTTCATGAATATAGCTATTCCATAAGGTAAAATGTTTTCATCCATGTAAATTACAAATTCAGCTCAGTTCATGCATTATGCATCAGTTTCAGATTCAGATATTCAGTCATGATTCAGTTCATAAGTGTCCCGTGTATCATCTCAGTTTTTCCTTAGTATTTCAGCCAAGTCAGTATCATTCAGGGGACAAACTATCCCAAGGGGGAGATATTGTAGTACCCCTACATTTTTCATATACTAAATCACTCATCTTTTCTTCACGAAAACCAGATCCAACCGGAGGTAATGGTTACTCATAAGTTGACTTCCTCATTTCTATCTCAGCCTTATAACTATCCTCGTATCATTCATGCATTCACAAAACCAGTTTAGTCATGTTTCATGTTCCAAACTCGGTAATGTAATCATGTTTTCTCTATGTATATTCAACATATAACCTCAAATCCTTAGTGTTCTCAGCTTAACCAACCTCATTTGAGTACGAATGTCCCTAAAAGGGAGATATTATAATACCCCGAGAATCTAAACCAATATTAGAACCATGCTTCTCTATCATGAGAAATAGATTATATAGATTTGGTATTTTTATGAGTGAGTTTTATGTATATTAAGGTCTGAAATAACTCCTAGCTATTAGACGAATCAAAATATCCCTTACCGATTGAGTTCTTGAGAAGGATGATGCTATAGTTAACTTTAAAAAACATATCTTTATTTTCACTAAGAATTTTTGAGCACATGACCCACCAATAAATATATAATTGAATTAGCTTTCCAACTATACAAATTTAGCCTTAATCCTATACCCGGGTGAGAAGTTATGGCACTTTTTGTGTGAGCAGTAGCTAACTGCAATTATGCCGCATCACGGTGATCCCTAAAATCACACTCAGCCCTTTCTAGTAGCTCACAACGATTGTCCAGTGTCACTCTAAAAATTTTGGTAGATCAGGTACCGTATCGTACCATAGTGCAAATTCACACTCATCCATTTTCAGTGACGCAACACGATAGAATCGTATCGCCCTGGAGTACAAATTTGCACTCGTCCATTTTCCTATGACACAATGTGATAGCACCACGTCATGCTGGAGTGTAAAATCAGGATTCCAATCGTGATTTTAAGTTTTAAAAGGGCATTTAAGTCAATTACCCTTGCCCCAATTCATGAAAACAGAAGATTTAACCTATTCTAAGCCTAGTACGCTTATTATTCGCCAAAATTTCTCTCCAAGATAACCCTAAAGCTTCACCTTTCAAGATAAATTTCCACAAAAATACACCAAGGACTTTCAAGGATTCTTCAATTGAGGTATGTTAGAAGTTCATCCGTGGGCACTTTTTCACCCATGGAGATCAAGAATCCAATTTCAAATTCAAAGTTAAGATTTTTACAAGTTATTGTGATTTTAACCACGAATCCCCATGAATTTTGATTCTATACCATGTTTATATGTAATTGTTGTTGTAATTAATCCACACACATTTAAATGGGTTTGTTCACTGAATTAAACCTTAATTGGTGATTTTAGTAGGGAAATCATGCTATTACTACAAGTTTTAAAACTATTCCCATGCTTAGCTTAAACTATGAATTACAAATGTTTGATGAAATGCCCACAAGAAGGAGTTTTGAATAAATTCTTAAATATCATGTCTTCAAAGTTTTAGTACAATCTTTTTATTATTGTTATCAAGTCCTGGGGGTTTAAATACCCAAAATTTAGCTGCTTACCTAGTTTTCAGTATTTATAGAATGGTTACAGAACGGTTACGAGCCCTATCATTTTAGTTAGTACTTTAAATAATTAAGCATAGTTAGTTTGATATTCCAGGCCTTTCAGTTAGGAATAGGATTTAGCATTGAGCGAATACAGGGATGGCGGCTTCCCCATCGCAAAGTTGTTAGAAGCAACCATTGCATTCCAGAACTACTTAGCTATCATAGGATATGAGGAGTCACCTATTAGTTAAGGCTTGAATCCACCCAGGTGTCACCCATTAATTTAGTGTTGACATCATGGTTGTTTAGTAGCTTAGTAGATCCACACAGCCATGTGTTAGTACCCATGGCACAGTACTGACACCCTTCCAACTGGGGTCACAGGTTGTACCCCAATTAGCTTATTGTGGCATATCCGTTAAATGATAGCTCCAACAGTCTTAGTTCAGCATTCAGCTCAATATTCAATTTTAGTTTTATTGACCATAGTATACAGATATCAGTTATCCATTTATCAATATTCAGTATTTCAGTTTATAGATTATATTCAAAACATATGTTATGCTTGGCCATGCATTCTCAATCCTTACAGATTTCATGCATTCTACTCGGTACTTCATGCTATTTATTTAGTCAGTTATTACTCATGCACATGAAACCATACATATTAGCCTAACATCATTTAGTATACTACTATATTCAAAATACTGATTACATACCCATTTTATCTTCTATGATGTTTAATATCATAGGTTCGGATGCTCAGTTTCCTCATCGCACATAGACATACCATATTATCAGTTGTAGCAGTGGTGAGTCCTCATACTTTGAGGATATGGTTTATTTATCTCATTTTACTTTATTAGTTCAGTATTTTCTATTCAGTCGAAGTTAGTTGGGGGTATAGAGGATTTTTTGACTAGTATAGATAGTTAGTCAGTTTTAGTCATTATCATTAGTCATTTTATCAGTGTTGTCAATACTGTTTTACAGACATTATTAGAACTATGTTTTAAAACCTTATGGTATTTTTCTATTTGATTTTGCATATTCTCTTTGGATATCAGATATATTCAGTGCTCATGGCAGGTACCACTATCATGGGTTAGCTTAAGCTTACTTATGACCGTAGGCACCGTGTAGCACCCAGGGTGTACTCTTGGGGTGTTACAAATTTATATGTGACACCCTAACTTAGGAAAATGATTCCCACATTGGCAAAACACAGGAGGGATATTGGGTATATAAGTAAGCAAGCCTTACTCCCTAGTGACGTGTTTTAAAGTCATGAGGGTCTAGGCTTAGAGCGGACAATATCACTAGTGGATTAGGCCATTAAACGGGTCTCTCGAGCCTTGATGGTTCGTGATGCCCATCGAGGCCAAGGCCTCAGCTCAGATCGTGGCAATAATGGTATTAGATCCACTCCTATGTAAGCCCTATCGATATGGCCCTGAGTTCAAACCCAGTTTAGGCAAATCCCAGTAAGGCAGAGAAAATCTCAGTCCTGAGTCTAGGGAAATCCTATTCGGTGGGAGAAATATCAGCGAGGATGCTTAGTTCATAAGGGGGTGTATGTGACACCCCAACTTAGTAGAAGGATCCCCACATCAAGAAAACATAAGAGGGATGCTGGGTATATAAGTAAGAAAGCCTTACTCCCTAGTGATGAGTTTTAATTCCGTGAGGGTCTAGGCCTAGAGCGGAAAATATCACTAGAGGATTGGGCTATTATAGGGGTCTCTTGGACCTTGATGGTTTAGGATACCCATCATAGCCAAGGTCTCGGCTCGGGTTGTGAAAAGCCATAAGACAAGCAACCAGTGTTGTTCCCTCCCATATCAACGTATTATCTAAAGTATTGGGTATTAGTCGATAGCTTATTGGCAACCACCAAAACTTGGCGTCAAATGTAAATGGGCCCTTCTTGATCATAACATGCTCCTTAATCCATGGGGTCACATCACCCAAAGATGAAAAATAAATGGCTATCCACCTAGATATCTCCAGTATCTCTCATCAGTGCTCAGCCTCCCATATGATATGTTGATCATTATGACCCTCAATTTATCATCATACTCAGCTGTAGATGTAGCAGTGGTATAATATAGGACAAAGATAACTTTGCAGATAGTCTCTGTTGAAATGTCAACTCTGACCCCTCTAACCAAATTATGATCAAGGTATGGATACTTCAAAAATTTAACTAGGCATGGATGTCTATGCATAGGAATAACCATCGTATCTCTTTAGGATGCATAGAATTCTTATACCATAGGTTGCTGTAGGAACCGAGTGGCCTCGTCATCTACTCTAGTTGATATCTATCAAATGATACCCCTAACTGTGGTACTCGATCTAGTCCTAATAGGTCAATTCAATGATCATTATATATACACCTGGTAGGCCTATGGTGTAGTATCTCGCACATTCCTTCCATGTGCCACCTCTGATGTCCCTCCTTGGAAGGTACATCTAAGGCATGTGCGGAAGTGGGAATTTATTATACTGATGTATCATAGGAAGTCTTGTCTATACCCTTCTCAGACTGGGGTACCTCTGTCTATTATACCAGAGTAATAGCATCATCCTCAGACTGGGGCACCACAGATGGCTCATCCTACTCTACCTCATGGGATAAATCCTGGGACCCCACCTCAGACTAGACGTCCTGAGTAGAAAACTGTGGAGTAGACTCTGAATTTTTCTCCTCTTCCTCATCAGGTGGAGGATTGTATGGGGGTGAAATCCTTTCCGAATTTATCCTTGGCCGGGATACAACTATCTTAGAAGCCTACACGTCTATCCTCTTGTAAAACGGCGTGTCACCCCAATGACAACATCTCTACGTCACTGCCTCGGGTACTTCTCTACTGAACCACTAGGCTTTTGAGATTCTACCCATCTCCTAGAGGTAGAGTCCTTCATCTTCTTCATAGCTTTAGGTGCCATATGTACATGAAAAACCAATTGTTAGTTCCAAAAAAGTGAGGGATAGGAAAAGTTGAAGAAAAATTCAAAATTTGTAAAGTTCAAATTATTCCTCAATTTTAACACCCCTATAACCTATTTGATATCCCAACAAGTCCAATGTACACACACCTATCATAAATCATAGCTTCCAAGGCAAACAAATACGCTTAACTAATGGTATCACTTAAATTCATTCAAGTTTAACTTTCGATTGGGGCCTAACTTTAGATTTTAAATTAAGGCATGGCCCTACATTATAATTTTAGGCTACTTCAAGGCTTCTATACACAAGCATGATAGATTCTATTTATTTTGTATTGGAATACACATATAAACTTATTTAAACAACAAATATATCATGACATAACCATTAGGAGCCAAGAGAGTTATCTCCTATATGAAGAACCGGAAGTGAATAATGAAGAACTCAAGCTAAACCAAAGTTGAAACTTAATTTTTGCATGTTTGGACAAGTTGGTATCTAAATTAAGTGTCAATATAGCCTTTACATAAGTGTAGGGTTAGTTTGTATTTTAACAGGGAAGTTTGAATTCAAAGAGAAAGCGAAGTTTTGAGGATTAGAATGAGGTGAAAGATGTTTTATATAGGTGGGGGTTGTTTTAGTTCATACACAAGTGTTGGTGGGCCCAAAATCTAAATTAAAAAGTAGTCCCAAAATTAGAATTAAAAGTGGGCCCAAAATTTGACCTAGCCGCGTCTTGTACCTGCGATCTGGCTTTGGGCGCAGGTGCCACCTGTGGCCAGCAGGTTCTGGGCATATGTGCTAGGCCAAAAAATTTAGCCTTCTTTACTACAATCTGGAATTGGAGTTTTGATATTTTTCAAACCACTTATGGTCCCGTAACCTAAGTTTTAGGTTCCAAAAGTAAAATTTATTGCCAAAGTCCATAAATTACCATTCTTCATCCTCAAAATTTCAAATTTTCAACTTGTTAATCAACTTACTGTATGGGGCTTGTGACCATAATGGGTTGATCACATAGCCCACTTACCTGGAAATTGATAAATGTAGCTATTTTTTTATAGTATTATGGGTAAGTCCAAAAGACAAAATCCTACAAAAAGGAAAAACGACAAAAGTGTGAACACTAACAATTGTGGGTTGCCTCCCACTCAGCACTTGATTTAACATCTCAGGGACATGGCAATGTTGGTTACTCAGACTTCACCAACACACCCATGGGTTTCCTCTCATACAACGCTTGATTTAATACTGCAGCACGAGGCAGGTAGCTTGACTACTCAGAATTCTTCAAGCTACCTATAGGAGTAACCTCCAGGGTCATCAATACAATCAGTCACAGAAACTATCCACCAGTTGTTTGGCTGCTTCATTGACCTTCGGATATTGAATGTATCTTCCTCAGTGTTAACTTGGAATTTTAGCTCATCTTTATCCATGTCAACTATACCTCTATCCCTAGTCATAAATGGTCTCTCAATATAATGGGAATCTCGGTGTCAACCTCATAGTTCATGAGGACAAGGTCAGCCAAAAATATAAAGTTATCCACCCTCACAGTCTGATCCCCACAGGCTTCTTCACTATGTGGTCAGCCATAAATAGCCGCATCAAAGTCAATTCTGAAGGGTTTAAGCCCAATTGCTGAATATGGCCAGCGACATCAAATTTATGCTGGCCCCTAAATCATACAAGGCTCTAGAAAATTGGGATGACATAATAGTGCATGGTATATTAAATGCTCTAAGATCACCCTTTTTCTGCACCAAAGACCTAGTCGTGACTGTACTGCAGTGGTGTACACTATCAACATCCTCAATTGTCGCTTCTTTCTTTCTCATGACTAATTTTTTCATGAACCTGGTGTGTCCTAGAATCTGCTCTAATGCCTCCAGAAGAGGTATGTTCAAGCTAAATTCTTTCAACATCTCAACGAATTGCTTAAACTTACCTTCCTATTTATTTTGCCTTAATCTCTAAGGAAAAGGTGAAGGCGATCTCGGAATTTGTTTGATTTCTGGATCAATGATCGAACCTTTACCATTATCTTTAGTAGCTTTACCATTATCACCTGTTAACTTCTCAGACTCAATAATAGGTGTCTTATTATCAGCAGCTTCTTTAGTAGGTGGGATCTATAGTAGTAATACCACTCCTCGTGGTAATAGCAAGTACATAACCATTATTTTTTTGGATTTTCCACCGTGTTCCTCGAAAGGGAACCTGGATGCCTCTGGTTTAGAGTTGCTGATATCTGACCAAACTGGTGCTTTAATTACTTGATAACAGTGGCATGTGACTCAAACTTTTGGGTCAATTCTAAAATGTCGGCCTTAATCTCCTTAATACTAATCTCTTGATTTTTCCAACCCTTCACCAGCTTAGCCAGCATCTCTTCCATTTAGGATTCTCCATCTCATTTGTCAGGTAGAATGTATCTATTTCCCTTCTCTCTCTAGTCATCATTCTTTTTACAGTCACCATCTCAGTCTCTGCTATGATTTTTGTATATGTCATAGTAGTTCCAACCTTGGTTCCCTTGCTCTTGGGGTCGAAAACTCGCCATCTAAAGATCCAGATAATTTGCTTCCTCTTCCAATTCTAACTTGTATACTTTGGAAGATGACCCTTGCGCTGCTAATGCATTCACTTTCTTAGAAGTCGTTGTTGCATGATACTTTTCTCGTACCTTAAGATCAGTTCTTTGCAATGCAATCTCCCATGCTACTGTGTCATTAGCTATTTTTTGGTCGTAGAAGGCACCAATAGCATAAGTTCTAGATCCCCTCTCAGCCTCCTGAGTTTTCCACCCTCGGTTAGTGAGCCTCCAAAGTTTACCACCCTCGGTTAGTGAGCGAGATCTCATCTAACATCTCCAAAGCTCCTCTACGTGTAGTCTCATAAAATCTCCTCCAGATATGGTGTCTGCCATAGCTTTGGAACTGATGGTCAGGGCTTTATAGAATATCTCCAGTATGATCGTCCCTAAAAACTGATGGTTGGACACCATACTCAGCTTCTTTTTGCACCTGAACCAACCCTCATACATAAACTTTGATTAGAGCTACCTAAAATTATAAATCTCATCCTTAATCTACAGCAAGAAAGAACCAATTCAATAATTGCCTCCGCAACTCATTCCATATAGTGATAGAGCCTATTGGAAGTTCCCCTAACTATGAAGATGTTTTTTCTGTAAGAAGGGGAATAGCCTCAGTCTAAGTGCTTCGTGATTCATCCTTATATTTGTATACAAACTACAGATCCGAATAAAATTGACAAGGTTAAAATTTGCATCATCTGTAGGCAAACCTACAAACATACCCTTCAAATTTAAAAGTTGGATCATTGTGCTTGTGATGTCAAACTTGATCCTGAGGGTAAAACAGGAGGAACTATGGCTCTATTATTTTTTGATTTAACGTTTTCCAGATCTTCTTCATCATCTAAATATGGTTGCACATACTGGTATGCTGGGATCACTTTAACACAGTCACCTCTAGCTTTGTTATGATTTCCACCGAGTATTGCTCGATGATATGCTGCTTATCTCTGCTAGCTACCTTTGCCTCTCTAGCTACACGCTATGCTTCTTTTGTTTCCCTCCTTTTGGATTTAGCTTGAGCTAACATCTCACTAGTTTAACTATCAACATTATCTTGTACTCCTTTGGGCTGAGGGCGAGGTATAACATCACAAAGCCCTTTGGGAGGTTCATCTCTTTTTTTCTTATACATCCTACTCAGTGTTTGTAGGATCCTCTCTAGAATCGGATTCATGGGGAGTAAGGTATTGACACTATTCCGTATGTTAGGCATACACCGGTGTATACCCAAATAAGAACAAAAACAAAAAAAAAATCCAAAAACTACAACAACTTCAAATCACAAATCAAGGTATTATTTCCCAAAAACAGCACCAAAATTTTGATGACATCCAAAAAATGCCTCCTATTATATGATGATATGATCAATGTTAACATGTATTAACACAACAAAGGTTGGGGTCGAATCCCAAGGGAACTCATGGCTTTGTAGATCTCAGCAATTGTAGTCAACGAGCAGAAAAGAAAAGTTAATGGGGTTTTTTTGTGTAGTAATCTCAAGAAAGTAAATTATTGACTTCGGTTTTAATCAGTATTATCGGTTTTAATCAGTGTAGGTGAACACTAGGATTGCATTCCCTCTGAATTATCAAATTTGTAAGATTATCGTACATTGTTGAACCAACCCAATACCTTGCAGCATAATCGATAAGTTATGTAACTTCTACAGTTGTTTAGACAAGTTGAAGGATTCCACCCTTTCCCTTTTGAGTCTCAGGATGTATACTTACTAACCGATATCTTGATTTGAGTTAACTATTACCTTTTGAGTCTCTAGTTATTAGATGATAGTTAACAGTCATTCACTAAATTCCATTATATCATGGATCGACAATCAAATTCAAATTACTATTGTTTTTATCTTTTCCTAATCACTACTCCTCTTTTGGAGTAAGTAGCAATATCTAGGCGGGACCCTAATATGTTCACCTATTAAGAAATCTATTATAATAAATATAAATCAATGCATGCCATGGGTGTTGCTTCAGATCAACAATTGCACTTCCCTTACTTCGTCAACCCGTCAGGGTTTACATAACCCTAGATTTGGGATTTAGCCGCTTATGATTGTGAAGAAATCAATAATATTCACAAGTGAAAGCCTCGATGAAATCACAATAATAAGAAGTATAAAATCCCACAACCGAAACTGAATTAATCTACTAAAGTCAATATAAGAGAATTCCAAGATCAAAATTGGATCTTGGAATCAAAATATGTTTATGAGTACCAAAAGTGCATAACTCCTACTAAAAAGTACATAAAGGGTATTTATAGTACATGAGAAAACCCTAAAACCAAAGCCCAAATGAAATAGGAGAAAATCAGGTCGGTGGCCACATGTGGTTTGTACCCACGATCTATCCCTGGATGTAGGTAGTACCTGTAGTCCTGACACTAGGCACAGGTAGCGAGAGAAAATATCTTGCAAGTTCAGCTCTCGGTTTTTTGTACTTCTGGTACTTTCTTCGCCTACATGCGGTCCGTAGGTCCTACAGGCGGTCCACAAATTGACTTGGTAAGTGTCGGGAGTAATTTTTTTTATCTCTTCTTCGATTCTCAAACGTGCTTTGATCACAAATAAGCTGGAGAACATCCCAAATTTCCATAATTGCTCCAAAAAGTAGCAAAAAAACACCTTTTTCACCCTTTTCACGATCTTAGCATCCAAATCATGGTTTCCTGCAAAACATACCAAAAATGGATCATATCTAACAAAATAACCTTAGAAACCTATATATTTTCCTTGTTTAAGAATCGAAAGTTCTATATTCTATAACATATCAACTCATTCTATAGCGTCAACTCTTGGTGGCCCAAGATTTGATTCGTTAGTTTATGGGTTCAAATAGGATGGCGAGATGATTAAATATGTTAGAGGAAAGAGACCATATCCATACAACAAGGATAAGATCAAGGAAAATAGAATTCTTTTAGTCATAAACATGGACGTAAAACATTTTTTAACTCTTGAGATACTACTCGAGGAGGGAATGATGAAGGTTTATAACTGCAACTTACCTGTCCTTGATGAGACCACTTTTTAACCAAGATGCAACCACTATTAGACTTATTCCCCAACTTGTCAGTAAATTGATAAATCATTTTCCAGTGTAAGTGTTGAATGAAAAATGGGATTTTGAAGGTCAGACAAGGACAAGGACCTTCCAAAAAATGAAGTTAGTACCGTGTACAAGTAGTACGCGCTTGCACACATTGAATGTTTGCTAACCGACACTGAAATGACCAACCCAATGAACTTTTTGTGTGACAAACTTGTGGTAAGGATGCAAAAGGTCTAGGCTTATGGGGTAATGATTTAAAGGTTGGAGCCTGTGTATGTAAATGAAGAAGATGTAGAAACACAAACACCATAACAATTTTTATTTCAAGTCACTTTACATGCAGTGATAATTTTTTCTGTTTGATGAAAATTGAATTGCTTTATTAAATTTGGGAACTTATGAATTAGTAAAAAAAATAATTACTAAGTTCAAAATATTTCAACCAGTGCATTATAGATGTATATAGACATCTGTATAATGCAACAGATGACCAACCTATTACAAAAAATTATCTATCTGTTGTAACAGATAGTCTATCTATTCTGATAGATAGTTTATCTATTGTAATAGGTTGGTCATCGTTGCATTATGCAAATATTTATATCTAAGTCTATCTGTTGCAATAGATTGTCTATCTATTGCAACATATGGTCTATCTGTTGCAACAAATATGTCATCTATGGGAACAAATCAAAAAAGTAGGAAGACCTATTTGATGATTTCCAAAAGATGACCTACATATTGCAACATATGTTTAAATTTGTTTGATAATTTCCAACAGATATGTCATCTATTATAACAGATACATTATCTGTTGCAATAGTTAAATATAGTATTCTATTTTAATTAATAAGTCCAAATCTAACGATAAAATAAAATTCATAGACAAAATAAAATAAATCAAAGCCTTCAGAGATTACATGAAATAAATTAACAAATAAATTAAATGTAAAAAATTGCTATGGGTATAGATGATCTACTCAATAAATAAATCAATAATTTAAGTTTTGAGGCCAACAATTCCTAAGGAGAGGTTATTACTTTTATAAACTCAAGCTAAAAAGATCTACTCAATATGGATAAGTTGTTCTTAATCTGGTACTATGGAATTTGGCTTTGGTCGTCGTGGATCTTTAATGTCGCTTGCGTACGGGTTCTGAGCTTTCACTTCTATGTATATCCATAAAAGAGTAGCATATCTTTTATAGAGTAATCAGACATCAAGTACATCATTTGTTACTTGTAATCCATCGCTCAAATGCTCAGTATAAGTGGCAACAAAAAGACCGCAATCCTTGCGTTTGTAAAAATCAAATAATCCATATCTTGTAATTAATATAAGCATTGTGAAATTTATTAAATGAAACTAAATCATGATACTTGAATGATAATTATAGGCTACCAATTGGTTGTTGAGAAATTCCTTCAACATAGTCTACATCAAATGGATTATCCATTTTATCTCGGTATGCTTTAATCGTCGACCAATTAGTACAAACTTTTTGGTCCAAAAGCAATTTATATCAAGGTAAGTAGGCAATATTTTGCCTAGCTTTTGTATTTCAGACGATGGTTCAAAATGTCTCATTCCCAACATTGAGTCGTAAACTCATATGCACCTCTCTTTTAGAATGACAATAGCTAACGCCCACTAGAATTCATCACGGCAATTGATTAGGATGTACACTTCATTGACCAAATGCCAAGGTAAGCTAGCTGGAATTCTAAAACCATTGATGATGTTTATTAAGAATTCCTCATTTAGGGAAACTTTCGGCTGTTGTTGAAAATACCTATCATAGGCATTATTAATAGAAACTTTGTACAAATAATTGGCTGTCGTGTATCTGTATTGTTCTTGTGTTTGCAACTTGTCCTTCTTTCGAAGGTAGTAAAAACTGACATCAATGTTTTGCACATATTATCAAATATTTTAGATTATGTGACGATAAAATTAGTCCATAGATACAATTAAATAAAGTATTAATTGTAAGATGTATGACATTTAAACCTCACCATTCTAGTAAGTTTGGGGTTGTCATAAAATAGAACTAATTCTTCATTTTGGGATGTGCAACAACAAAGTCGAATATATCAAAACCAAGACCCGATTAGTTTACTTTGTAGTGTTCGTCATTTTGTTTTCTGCATGATTTATGTTTTAAATTCATGTTTTTACAACATGAATTGTATAAATCAATATCTTTAAAAATGATTTATGTACCTAGTGACATGATTCTTTAACATCCTATCTACAATCCATTCTGAATAGTCATTGATCAACTTTGTTAGTTTTTTGGAGCCTTGTCCAAGATGTTGAACCCTTCAAGCGGGTAATTCTTTTGTTCTTTTAGACTGACAGCTTCATTTTTTATCTTTATAAGCATTTGATGGATTATCCACTGTGATATTATACAGTTCAACAGTAGCTTCTACTGTGACATCTACTTGGAAAACACAAATTGTCAATGCTAATCATAGAGATACGAAAAAAGAAAAAAAGATAACTCATCTGTTGGAAGAAATCAAACAAGCCATTCTTTTAATTTAAATTTTCCCAACAGATGACCTATATTTTATAACAGATGACCTATCTGTTGTAACAGATGGATCATCTATTGGGATAATTAAAATAGGAGAAAGACCTTGTAACACCCCGAGTCTATACTCTGGATGCTACACGATTCTCATAATCCCGAAGGACCACAAGCTAACCCATGACTGGTACCTGCTACAATAACTGTGTAATAAATACTATAATGATTGCAGAAATAGGCAGAAACATATGCCATAATTTCAAATCTATAAATAAATCTGTACGCGGTATCAAAATATCAAAACTGAATATAAGTACTAAAAACTAAACAACTTTCTGAAAATACTCTAGTCTGAAAAGTCTCTAAACTGCCTGAACAGTGGAGTTATTGGGACAAGTCCTCAACTAACTCTGAAAACTCAAAATAATACTGAAATACTGAAAACAACCATGTCCTCAAACTATGAGGACTCACCACTACGCTGACTACTGAAAATCTGAAATGCTAAGGATACTTGACGTGTGAGCTAATGCTAACATATTTGAGGCTTTTCACTAAGAATAATTGCGAAGTCTTAAGCAATTTTTGTCATTTTTGATTGTTTTAGGTTTGATTTTGCAAAAGAAGCTACTATGTTAGAGAACCAACAAGAATGGAAGCAAATGAGTTGAAATCTGAAGTAAATAGAGGCAAAGTGTGGCTGACGATATTTGTGATAAGTCGTTAGCCCTATGATAAGCTATCAGCTTCATTGTTATCCATAGGCAGAGAATTGGCCTAAATTGAAAGTTGTGATAACATTTTGTGATAGGTCGTCAAAGAGCTGATAAGCAGTCAAGAATGTAGTCAGCCTAAGGCAGCACATGAGAACTGAAGCAGAGACTTGATTACATTTGTGATAAGTCATCAAGGAGCTGATAGGGAGTCACCATTTATCGTTAGCGTTAGGAAGCAAGTGTCCAAAGTAAAGATGAAGATGACGACATTTGTGATAAGTCATCACCCTCCTGATAGGCTATCACAAATGACGTCACCTAATCCAAAGAATTTCTAAATTTTATTATTTTTTTTCCATAATTAGGGTAAACTATTTAAAGCCTTGTTTAGAGATTTCTTAAGAGTTCCAAACCTTGAGTTTTGAGACACGATAATTGGATATTTTCTCTCTAACTTCTTGGCTTAAAATAATAATTATTTTGAAGAGAATTTAATCATTATTTTGGGATTTCCTATTGAGATCTAATCTGAGATTCACTATTTATTATTCATCTTGTGGTAAGTTTATCTTTCAAAGCATGAATTCATCTAGTTGCTTCGATTATTACGTCATGAGAAGCTAAATTTCTTTAACCTGAATTATGAGATCTAGGGGTAGGTCTTGATAAGGTGCTGAGTGTTCAAGATTTGAAGGTGGTAGGACTCCTTGATAATTTTAATGTTTTAATTTCTGTCTGTTGGTTGAAAATGATAGATGACACCTGCTTTGATTTGATTGAGAAAGAAATCAAATATAGTGGAAAGTGAATTATCAACAGGGACTTGGAAATACTAAACTTCCATTTAATTATCAATGTTGTAACAAGGTTGGTTAACCTGCGGTAAAATCTGGGCAATGAATATAAATTCCCTAAGTCTGAGAGAATTAGGTAATTAAATATTTAAGTAGGCCGAGAGACATTTAAGCATAACTTCGATAAATATAACTTGTTGTCCTACCTACCGTGAGAATCTTGAACCACTAGTAGCATCTATTAAGTACCATAATCCCTAGTGAACATAATTCTGGTTTTTCATAAACTCTTGATTATGAATACTGATTAAAGTGATTAATAATTACTTGTTCAACTAAAAACACCTATTTCAGGAAACATCGACTATCAGTAGATTAAATCACAAACGACTTAAGTTCACACCATATTCCCTGTGGGATTCAACCCCAACCTAGTTGGGTTTTATATTGATAATGATCGCTTACATTCTCGTTGAGAGGTGTAGTTTGAGTGTTATAAAAAATAACGACGTTGCCGGGGAATACGATTGAAAACTAAAGTTTATGTGCGCTAATTGACTGTTAGTCAATTTTCCTAGTTTTATATTTATTTGTTGTTTTTGTTTATTTGCATGATCTTTATAGTGTATGCCAAAAACCAGAAGTTCTAGAGAACCGTTATTACCACCTAATCTAGAAGTGCCACAAATTGGAAAAATGGTAGAACAGCAAGAGGCTGACAGATTGGCAGCCTTAGCTAGAGCTTAGGTGAATATGCAAAATGTCGGGCAATAACCACGACACCTAAATCCTGAAGATGAAGATTTGGGAGACGAAGAGTTGTTGAATCCTGGTAACCCAAGGCGTGTAGAGCAAATAGCTGCACCAGTACGGCATAATATTAATAGAAACCATCTGTTTTGAGAAAAGCAAGAGTACCAGCCGGTCCAGTATGATCTCAATGATGATGATGATGGAATGGACGGAATAGGTTCAACGGATGTAATTATTCCTCCACCATTGGCACTTGGGGAAAAATTCAACATTACGAGTACTATGATTCAACTCCTAAATCTGAAGTGGTTGTTTGGTGGCCTTCCTGGGGATGACCCAAACTTGTATCTGATGAATTTTGTCACCATCTGCAAATCTTTTGATAACCCAGGAGCGGGCCAAAATGCTATCCGATTGAGATTGTTTCCATTGTCTCTATCTGGGGAGGCAATATTATGGCTAAATGAGCTGACACCCTATTCTATAACTAACTGGAGGCAGTTGAAAGATGCTTTTCTAGAAAAGTTCTTTCCTCCTTCCAGGAGGGTACAGTTGGGAGACGAGATCAGTAACTTTACGTAGCTCCCGACTAAAGCCTTGCACGAAACCTGGGAAAGAGTCAAGAAGAAGCTGACACTGTTTTTGAACCACAACATGATGGACATACATTTGATGGAGACTTTATATAGGTCTCTTAACTCTGTTTCAAAGCCAATTATAGACAATGCTGCTGGTGGTTCATTTGTTAATCTTACATTCCTAGAGGCTTCAGAGATACTGGACAGAATGACCAAACAAAGTTGGGAATGGCAAACCAGAGACTCTGTGGTGGCCAGCCCCACTGCTTCTGTAGGTATTACTACGGAACAATACAAAAGAGAAGAGGAGCATGACCAATACGTGGCTTACCTTAAAACACAGATGGACTTACTAACCAAGCACTTGCTATCAGGCAAGATTGAACAGGTAAAAGCTGTGGGATCTCAGGATAGAAGTAAGGCTGATGTAGATGAAGAGGCTAACTATGTTAATAATTAAGGGGGTTTCTGAGGTAATAGCCAAGGGAATCAAGGTCGAACTTACTATGATAAGCCTGGTTATAAAGATAGGGAGCAAGGAAATTAGAGGAATAACAGTGATAGGAACGGGTTATATGTTTCTCCTAGAAATCATGAGGCCTCTTCAACAAGTTCTAAAAAGATGTCCATGGAGGACATGATGGCTAAGTTGTTGAGGGGAGTGGAATCTACTAACTCTGGTATAACCACCATGAAGATTGATCTGACATCCATCAGTCAGTTGGTGCACTCACACTCCACCGCAATCAAACAGTTGGAGCAGCAGATAAGCCAACTCTCTGTAGCATTTAACTAGAAGAAGAGTGGAACGTTACTAAGTGATACGGTCCAAAATCTACAAAATAATGGCTCATGCATGGATATTACCACTAGAAGTGGTAAGATATTACCTGATCCTTTTGTGGGTAAACCTGTAGTTGATGAGGTAGTTGATGTTGAACCAGAAAAAAGTGGTCCAGTGGACTCTGAGAAGCTGGATAATTCTGATGATGCTTCAAATAAAGACAAAGAAAAGGAGAAGGAGGTAGTTTCGAAAACTATCCCAAGACAACCACCTCTGTTTCATCAGTGGTTGAAGAAAAAGGTTGATGATGCAAAATTCAACAAATTCATGGCAATGCTCAAGAAATTAACAATAAATGTGCCTTTGGTTGAGGCACTTGAGAAAATGCTAGGATACGTGAAGTTCATGAAAGACCTTATGACTAAGAAATGGAAGGTTAGCCATGAGCCAGAGGGCAATCTCTTTTATTATGGTGCCATCTCTACAAGATCTTTAGTGTAGAAAAAGGCAGATCCAGGAGCATTTACCATCCCGTGTACTATTGGGTCCCTGAATTTCACGAAAGCACTATGCGATTTGGGAGTCATTATAAACCTAATGCCACTCTCTGTGTACAAGAAACTGGGTTTGGTGGATCCTACCCCGACGAACATGCGATTGGTGATGGCAGATAGGTCTTTAAAATGGCCAGTGGGTATATTACACGATGTATTGGTAAAGGTGGCCGACTTCATTCTGCCTGCTGATTTTGTAGTCCTAGACTCTGAGGTGGACTTCGAAGTACCCATCATTTTGGGTAGACCATTCCTTGCAACTGAGAGAGTGATAGTGGATATGGAACTGATCGAGCTGAAGTTCAGGTTTAATGACAAGGAAGCAAGATTCAAAATACACTCATCGATGACACCGGCAAAGGGGATGAGTGTTTTATCAATTGTGGATGCATTCTTTGAAAATGGTAAAGGGGTATCAAAAGGTTGTCTTGGCGAAGTCTTAGTAGTCAAGATAACCAAGTCGTACCGCGACAGTAAATGAAGCGCTATTGGGAGGCAACCCAAAACTTTTATATTCCAGCAAATTATTTATTTTTGTAGTTAGGTTCTAGTTCAAAAAAGGTGGAATTGATATATCCAGCCAAGTGCTCCTGACGACATTTTTTATGGGCTGTCATAATTGTGATAATCTATCAGTTTTGTCGTAAAAAACAATAGCTCTGAGGCAATTTCTGTTAAGGCTAACGACATTTGTGATAAGCTATCAAAATTATAACGACTTATTAGAAATGTCGTCACAAAAAGCCAAACATTAGCTGAAACTGTGGGACAAATTAAAAAGCCCCGACCCGACCCACAACTTGTCCTTTCCACTTATCCCCTTAGTTTTTATTACCTTTAAGTTATTCTCTTTCCATCTTTGGTTTATTTTCTTCCCTTTTCAAACTCTCTCCAACTAAAACAAAAGAAAGTTTCCTTGTATGTATGGCTTTGCAATCAAAATCAAGAACCTCTCTTTATTTTCTCTTGCTCGTGTAACCATATTGAAGGCTCCCATCAGGTATGCTTGAAACCTAGCCTTTCTTTTCAAGTGGTAAGTGATAAATTGATGAAAACCCAAGTTCTCAAGAATCTTGAACCAAGTTCAACTTGCAAAAATGACTAAAAGTATTAACTAGGGTTTGTTGTGCAAGCTTAAGGTTTAAAAGTTCAGCTCAAAAATGAAAATTGAGTGGATTTAAAAAAAAATAGGACCAAAAATTAAGTTAAAATCAAGTTGGGGTTCCGTTTATAGCTAACGACATTCGTGATAAGCTATCACAACTGTGATGGCTTGTCAGAAATATCTTCAGAAGTCAATAAGAATTTTGTGGGTTCTATTTAGGGATGACGACATTCATGATAAGCTATCACAATTGTGGCGGCTTATCAGAAATGTCGTCACACCTGGGACTTAAAGTATTACTAAACCCTTTCAAGGGGTTTGGAATTTTAATGATCAATGTTTTTGTGTTTATACTCTTAAGGGTTAACTAATGGTTTTTCTCTTGCCACAGGTCTTGAAATGGCACCCAAAGGAAAGAACTCAAAATCTACAAAGAAAGTGACCAACAGAAGTGTGCCTCGGAGACTCTTCAACAAAGAGTCTAATTATGAAGAGGAAAAGCCTCTGCTCAGGAAGCAAAAGAAGAAGCAAAGCACTAAAAAGACTTCACCGCCCTCACCAGTTGAGGTGGAAGAGAGTGAAGAAAGTGACATTGAGCTAACAATATGCGAGTATACAACTTCTGAGCGAACGGTCTTTGAGCAACAAGAGTCTGAACATGCTAAATCTAAAGACCATAATTCAGATCATCCTGATTCTGAGGGGCATGAGTCTGAGGGACCATCAACTGAGTCCCCTTATGCTTAGCCACAAAATGATGAAGACTCTCTGATTCAGGGACTATGGTCAAATGCAAGAATCCTGAAGTCCGAGATGGTACTAGATGGAAGATTCCCAAAGCTTAAAAAATCTTCTTTGATGGGCTTTTCAAAACCAACAGAAGAGCTATCAAGAGGCTAATCTTTGAGGAGAAGAGAATCATCACTAAGGGGTTGAGCAGGTACCCGGAGGTGGAGCAGAAATTTCATGGATATTATTTGGGATAGACTACAAGAGGAGGAAATTCATTTATCCCTACACTAGTTAGGGAGTTCTATGCAAACTACCAAGCTCACTTGGAAAATATGTGTAGAAAAGGAGAGAAAGCAGCTGACCAACCTTTGTTGGATAAAGTTTTGATACAGAGTGTAATGATGGATGTTTCTGAAGCACCAATTAACAGGTTCCTTCATGGCCCAAACTTCACTTCTCAGGCTACTTCACATACTTTCTATGCCCGGTTGAAGTATCGGGAAAATCTGCAGAAATAGTTAGCCATACTCATAGACGATGGAGAATTGAAATGGCTAAGAAATCTGAGTGAAAGGATCTTCAAGGCCTCTCTAACTTCAGAGGCAATATTTTGGTGGGGTATTATACGTACGTGGTTGATGCCCATAGTTGATGATAATATCCTCGAGGATGACAGAGCAATATTAGTCGCAAGTTTTGTAGCTAACCTCAAATTGAGTTTTGGAGAGATTAGCACCGAAGAGATAAAAAATCAGGTCTCAAGGTCTGATACAACATATCCCTTCCTTTTTTTAATTACAAGGTTGTGTAGGGAAGCAAATGTGTCGAAGATTGTAGGGTTAGAAGAAGAACTCTCTGCCAAGAAGACCCACAATCCGATCCAAAATAAGGAAAATTAGCAAAGGCTAATGCTTGACAGGGATGCAGAGATTCCAATTGATCCATCAGTTACAGATACTAGTTCAGAACCTAATGCAGAAGTTCCTGATTCGAAAGTTGTACCTCCAATATCCTCACCAATGGCAGAATCATCAGTGCCCATAACTGAGACAATTCCTCTAGCTGCAGTGCCTACAATAGAATTTTTCTTCAACCCGATGAATTTTAAGAGAGTAACAAAGCAGTCCAAGTGGTGTGAGACTCAGCTTAAACTCTTTGCCAAGTAATTCGCAGTTGCAGTTGACAAAAGAGCTAAGGCTGTACTTGAGCCTTACAAGGCTCTGCCGGGCCAGATTGATGAATTGGAGAACTGCTTTAATGTACAGTTGAGAGAGAGGTCAGCTACAGAGATGGTATTAATCAGATCAGACCTAGACAAAGTAAAGGCAAAGGTTGGAAAGCTACAGCAGCACCACTTTATGGTGTCAATAGATCCAGTAGCTGAGGATTCTGAGGGAGAAATCTCGATGCTTGATCTCACGGAGGAGCCAATGAATAAAAACAAGAAAAAAGGAAAAAAAGAGATGCCCGACAATGATAAAGAAAGAAAAGTAGAAAAAGGGCAAGAAAGAAGTCTAAAAAGAAGAAGATAAAAAAGACGAGAATTGAGTCCGTAGTGGAAAATGAGAGATGGGTGACAGCCATCCAATCGAGAGCCACAGGTGCCTCTACTAGTAGGCCTATAGATACTCATAGATTAGCTGCACCAGAATAGAGAGAGCCTACTGATGGAGATGCGGAAGCAGGGTTAGGAACCCATGACCCCCAGATTGATCTATTCCAGGTATACTCTAACCCTTAGTTTAGGTTTTCTTTGATTTTAAGTTGAGGGTGTAGGGTAAAGTTGTTGTTGTAAAATTTTGTAGTCAACTAGGAGAAATACTTGACTTAAGGTAGTTGAATTGTTTTTGTGATTTTTGTACACCTCTTCAAGTGGTCTACTACTTTAAACTGAGTGATTTGCATTTAAGTGTGACCACTGTGCATCTTTGTATGGAATTAGTTCTAGTGACATAATAATTATTACTAAATAGTTTCACAAACTAAATGAGTAGTCGAGTGTGATATACTTGTACACCAAGTGTGTGTGTGAGATGTTACTCAGTTCCCTCTGTATGCTGAAGCCAGAACTTGCCCGGTTAGTCATACCTAGGTTGAAGGATAGGGGTTAGGAAGGATCATAGGCCGTTGTAATATTAGCTCACTTTAGCCTAAATAAACTTCCCTATGTGTATCATATCCCTTGATCCCTATTTCGAGCCTAATTATCCTATTACTTTGTATGACACCTGTCACCTTCTCATTTAGATCATAATGAACCTATTTTGGCCCTAGTCCTCCTTGGATACTATGCATCTTGACTTAGGCAAATGGCCTAAGTTAAGGGTAGCTATCATAGGGGCACATGATATAGAATGAGTATGAAGAAAGGTATCATAAAAGAAAAGAATAAAAAGATGGGTGCAGAAGAAAAGAGCAAGAAAAAGAAAAAAAATATGAAAAAGAAAAAGTAATTGAGAAAAGACTGCACCCATCCTAAATAATTATGATCAATAAAAGAGAAGAGCAGAAAAGGCTAATAAGTGAAACCCCAAAAAGTTAGTGTAGTGTCAAGAAGGCTTAGTCACTTTAAATACCATCGAGTATCATACCAGCCCCTAGCCTACATTAAAAGCCTAAGAGAAGTCCTATAGTGATCCTAGCTGATCTATCTGAAGATCTGGGTAATGAAAATTAGGGCAAGCTTATGGTACTTGGCATACACTAATTGGAACTTCGATCTAAGTGTGAGTGTTTTGATTGTCCCCATGGTTACATATATAATTCCTTATATGAGATGAGGGGGATTTCTTTGTTGTTTGAGCGCACTGGTTACATTGCTAGTTACTAACTTGTTTAGGTAGTGTAATACTGGTCTATGCATGGTTGTTATAGCTGAATTGATGCCATATCTTGATTCTTGTGTGTTGCATTAGTGTTCTTCATTGTACTTGAATTGACTGAATTTGGAGATGGTGAAAGTGTTTTGAGATGATATGCATGATTGACTGCTAAATGTGCTTTGTATTCTCTTAGTTGTGCTGAGTTTCTTGAGGAAAAACAATTGTTTTAAGTTGAGGGTATTGATGTGTGAGCTAATGCTAACTCATTTGAGGCTTTTAACTAAGAAAAGTTGGTAAGTCTTAAACAACTTGTCATTTTTGATTGTTTTATGTTTGATTTTGCAGAAGAAGCTAATATGTTAGAGAACCAACAAGAATCAAAACAAATAAGCTTAAATCTAAATTAAATAGAGACAAAGTATAGATGACGACATTTGTGATAAGTCGTCAGCCATAGAAGGAGAATTGGCCTAAGTTGAAAGCTGTGATGAAATTTTGTGATAGGTTGTCAAGGAACTGATAAGCCATCAAGAATGCTGTCAGCCTAAGGCAGCACATGAGAACTGAAGTAGAGACATGATGACATTTGTGATAAGTCATGAAGGAGCTGATAGGGCATCACCATTTATCATTAGTGTTAGGCAACAAGTGTCCAAAGCAAAGAGAAAGCTGACGACATTTGTGATAAGTCATCAGCCTCCTGATAGGCTATCACAAATGGCGTCACCTAATCCGAAGAATTTTTGAATTTTATTAATTTGTTTCCATAATTTAGGTAAACTATTTAAATCCTTGTTTAGGGTTTTCTTAAGAGTTCGAACCTTGAGTTTTGAGACACGATACTTGGATATTTTCTCTTTCTAACTTATTGGCTTTAAAAAACAATTATTTTGAAGAGAATTTAATCATTATTTTGGGATTTCCTATTGTGATCTAATCTGAGATTCACTAGTTATTATTCATCTTGTGGTAAGTTTATCTTTCAAAGCATGAATTCATCTAGTTGCTTCAATTATTACATTATGAGTAACTAAATTCCTTTAACCTGAATTATGGGATGTAGGGGTAGGTCTTGATAAGGTGCTGAGTGTTCAAAATTCGAAAGGTGGTAGGACTCCTTGATAATTCTGATGTTTTAATTACTGTCTGTTTGTTGCAAATAATAGATGAGACCTTTTTTGATTTTCTTGAGAAAGAAATCAAATATAGTGGGAAGTGAATTATCAACGGAGACTTTTAAATACTAAACTTTCATTTAATAATCAACGCTGTAACAAGGTTGGTTAACCTGAGGTAAAATCTGGGCAGTGAATATAAATTCCCTGTCTGAGAGGATTAGGTAATTAAATGCTTAAGTAGGTCGAGAGATATTTAAGTATAACTTTGATAAAGATAACTTGTTGTCCTACCTACCGTGAGAATCTTGAACCACTAGTAGCATTTGTCAAGTACCATAATCCCTAGTGAACATAATTCTGGTTTTTCATAAACTCTTGATTACGAAAACTAATTAAAGTAATTAACAATTACTTGTTCAACTAAAAACCCCCATTTCAGGAAACATTAACTATTAGTTGATTAACTCACAAATGACTTAAGTTCACACCATATTCCCTGTGGGATTCGACCCCAACCTAGTTGGGTTTTATATTGACAATGATCACTTACATTCCCATTGAGAGGTGTAGTTTGAGCGTTATCAGTGCTCTGGAGCCTGTGCGTCTGAACCTATGATATAAGACATCATAGCACAAAAGAAAAACATATGTCAGTACTTTGAATATACTGGTATGCTCAGTGAGGTAGACTGAAATGCATGGGTTCATATACATGAGCAATAATAACTGAATAACATGAGTATGACTGAATAAGAATACATGCATAAATACATATACTGTAACTGAGATTGTGATAGTACTACGTATTGAATCTGAATACTAACTTACTAATGTCTGAGTTTACTGAGACTATATTTCTAATAACTGAATGACTATATCTAACAGTCCTAATTTTGTAGAACTATATTGAGTTTTGTACTGAGCTGAGTGACTATACGTGATAGTCCTAAATCTGTAGAACTAAACTGAGTTCTATTCTGAGACTGAGACTAAAAACTGAGACTGTGGGAAGTAATCATCTAACTGACATGCCCCTTCTCTAACTGATTTGGGGTCCAATCTATAACCCCAGTTGGAAGGGTGTCAATACCGTTTCATGGGTAAGGACAAGTGCTGAGTCACCTTCATCTGGCAGGTACTCTGAACAAGAGCGGTGGTACCCTCAACTGGAAGGTAGATCACCTCATCAACCCTCAACTGGCAGGTTGATGTCTCAACCTACGCTGGCTATATAGTTCTGGAAAACAAGGACGATTTTTAAGGATTTCACCCTCTGCTGGCAGGTGAGTGCCCATCCTTAGGCTCACTCGGTGTTGAATTCTACTCCCAACTAAATAGACACTAGACTGAATTCTAAACTATACTAGGCTAGGCTGGACTGGACTATTACTAACTGTATAACTGAACTGAACTGAGTTTACTTAGTTTCGTAGACTGACGGAATACTACTAAATTTTGTTAACTGACTGAGTACTACTGAGGCTTTCTTAAGTTCTGTAACTGACTGAATTCTATTGATCAAGACATGACTAATTCCACTCTATGACTGACCATGGCTCTAGACAAGCAACTAAGTTGTCGGGTATTAAATACCGCCAGGACTCGATACTATTAACTTAAAAGACATGGAATAGTCTTGAGATGAGGTAATTAACTACTTAGTCATCATTCATTCATTTGGGCATTCAAGTAAACACTTGCATGACATGAACTTGCATACATGCTAACACGATATAATTTTACTATTCAACTCACATGGATAATTCATCAAACACTTGTAGGGCATAATATATGCACATAATACTAAAACAACATGTAGGCATCGTGATTCAATTCCAATTACACAATTCCAAGAGTTTCAACATGAATTCACATGATAAAGCACACATATCAATTAACTCTACGTTAATCTTGAAATAAATCATGAATACACTTTAATTCAACTCATGGAAATCATAAAATCAATCTACATGAACTTTAAAAGATTTTCTTGGATTCTAAGGGAGGAAAGAACCCTTGGATAAACACTTCACATACCTTAGTTGATGACTTTCTGAAAGTTAATGATGAATTCTTGAGTTCTTGATTTGAAACTTGAGCACCTAGGGTTTTGTTCTTGAGCAAATTGGAGAATGAATGAGTATATTTGCTCTCCAAAGGTCTTAATTTCATGTTTTAGGGGCTGAAGGGTGTGGGAAAAAGACCCAAATACCCTAAAGGACTCGGTCTTTTAATGACTAAAAAACTGTGTTACCAACGCGCCGCGTCGATTCACAAGAATTTGCACTGAAGCTGGGGAAAAACTATCTTATCAATGCAATGGTCGATGTGACACATCGAGATCGCTTCGACCCACTGTTTTGGGCACTCAAACGTGTTCTAAACGAGGTCCAAAAAATCTAAAACTTGTTCGGAAACACCTATTCACATTCCTGATCACGAATTAACTCAAATATCAATATTTAATGGACATAAAGATCACAAAATAAGATTGTCAACTTTCGCAAGCTAAAATAACACTAAGTCTGAATACTTATCTAAAATATTCTTAGTTTGGGACCCCTTGTCAAGAATAAAAGACTGACTTAAGCTAAGAATTTTGCGGGGTCTTACAGATCTGTATGATAATTTCCAATAAATTATCCATCTGTTGCAACATATGACTCATCTCTTTAGACAAATTAAAATAGTAGGAAGTCTTGATTTAATTTATCCCAACAGATGATCAATCTATTATAGCAGATAGGTCATCTGTTGGTACAAATTAAAATAGTTGGAAGACCTATTTAATTTACTAAAATAGACGAGACATATATTGTATCAAATAATGCATCTGATGCAATAAGTTAGTTAGCTGTTGCAATAGATATATATCTGTTTGATAATTTTTAGCAGATGTGTCATATGTTGAAACAAATATGTAGTCTATTTGTTTGTTGGAACAGATGATATATTCACTTTCTTCAGCTCCTGCTGCTCTCCTGTGACCCTTTTACATTAATCAAGCACAATAATTGTTTGTGCTTCTTTGAAAGTCTTTTACCTTTCAACGTTTCTATTAAATTTTTGTTTTTGAATCTTGGACCAACAAGGGATGCCAAGTCATCACCATTACTTGACTTGCCTTTGCCTTTTTGAGTGTACGGGGTATTTTTATAGGTTTAGAATAGGTATAAGCTGAGAAGGAGAAGGAGAATAACATTTTAGTCCAGTAACTACGGCAAACTCCTTCTAACCAAAACAAATAAACATGCCATAGTAATTTATCCACACCTGATCTATCTTATTTTTATTTTTATACATAAACCTACGCTTGAGAAGATCATATACCATAGACATTTGAAAACAAGCATTGTTACCTCCGGTAAATCAAGATATTGCCCAAAGCAGCTGTTCCTGAAATAAGCATCCAATTTTTGGTCTCAAAGTATTTTTCTAAAGGTGTCAAAATATTTTCTCATGGCTGAATTAACCACCAAATCACCAGTTAAATCTGTGGCACTATCGTACTGCATTCTAATAGGACAACTATTAATGCGAAAGGTTTTGACCAACTCTTCAATGAAAAGGCTATTAGCATTTGAATCATCTGTTTTGAAACATACCTCATCCCCATGTTCATTATCTTCTGTTTTTGATTCTGATATCATTTGTAAAGAAAGCTCATAGAGTGGTGGATGTAGCCTAGCTGCTTCACTTGTTCCTTTACTTGAATTGATTCGATTTCTTTTCTTTTGGGAGCCATATTATCTAAAAATAATAGTAAAATAAAAAAGATTATAATTGATTAATGCAACATTAAAATAGGATAATAGTAAATCTAACATGTACAATATAGTAAAATAACAGTTCAAATAGATCACATATTTGTTACAACAGGTGGGTTATCTGTTACAACATATAACTAACTTGCTGCAATAGATGATTAATCTGTTGGAAATAATAAAAATATATCACTCATCTCTTGAAATAGATGACTGGTTTGTGCAATAGATCATTCATCTGTTGCAACATATGAGTGATTTGTTAGAACTGTGATCAACAGTCAATATTGTTTAGATTTCTTCTAACAGAAGGCTCATCTGTCGCAACAGATGAATGATCTATTGGAAGAAATCAAAGTCTTGGACATGGCATCTTGTTGGAATAGTTGATAGAATATCATCTAAGAGATTGTTCATCTGTTGCATCAGATGGTCAATCTGCTGTAGAAAAAAAACTAGTAGCAAGATTTTTTTCAATAGAACAACAGAAATATCGCCAATTAATATCAAATACACCAATTTTATCAAGAACAACAACAAATCAACCCATCAACATCAATACAACATACATCCCAAGAACATCAACAGTGACAAAACACCAACGTTGTTGTTTTGTTTGTACAAACATAAACAACAAAAATCAAACTTCAAAAAACTCAACTGACACCAACAAATCGAATCAACAATTCGACAACAAGAACTACAATAACAAAATATTATATTTCATTCCAGAAAAAGAAGAAAAGAAATACCAGAAATTAGGGTTTTCTTCAATCCCATTTCAAATTTAAGTAACAAAAATTGAAATTATTAACCAATATCAGAAGAGAAGTTGTCTCAAGTTCCTCTTTTAATTCATAACTAAAAATTCATAATTTTTATCTGTGAAAAAAGAAAAGAGGTGATGAACTCAAAGTTGTTATCGCCGGAGAGCAATGTTGTCACGTCGATTGACGGTTGAAAGTCAAAAAGAAACTCGAATCCCAACTATTTATCGCCAAAGGTTGAAGTCGTCGGAGATTGAAGAGAGAAAATTACAGAACGGTTGATTAGGAGAAGTTGAGAGAAACTGTCGAGAGAGAGAGGGGAGAGGAGAGAGACAGTTGATTTAGAGAGAAGACAGGTGTGAGTTGATTTTTATTTTTGAAAAGATTAGAAATTTTTAAAAATATTAATCAAGTCCATAATTAATTTAATTTTCCTAATTATGTTTGACCCTTTAAGTTGGTCAATGTCACCAATCCTTCATTCAAGACTTAAAAGACACATTTCCTTTAATTTTCTCGAGAAACGTCATGGTTTAATATAGAAATAACATTGTTTTAGACTAAAACAGTTATTTTCAGTCTTGTAACTCTTTTATAACTTAACATTAAAGTTAGTCTAGCTCTTCTTTAATAACTAGAGGGTATACGACCTGTGTTAGCTCAGGCCTAACGTGAAGAACATTTTTAGATTAATTATTATAATTTATTTGTATGTAATTTTTAAATAATGTATGTGATATATACCCTCGTATCAATTTATGTGGTATTGATAAAATTTTTTAGCGTCAACTAAGTTTCTTACATATTTTTTTAAATAATTTAAATTATTAATTATTGTGATTTATAGTACTTTTTCTTCTGTCCTGATTTATGTGACATTAATAAAATTTAGAGAGTCAACCAACATTTTTCATGTTTTTTTAATTATTTTAAGTTATTAATTATAATACTTTTATGTAATTCTCAAATATATAATAGATTAAAATGGAAAGTAAGAAAAATAAATATAAAAGAAAATATCTAAGTAGCAACATAAGCAAACACGTCGAACTGCTACCTGCTTATCATTCTTTATAAGTGAGGTAATGAATTACAAATGTCAATTGAAGTGACATAATGATTATATGGCCACAATAACTAATTAGGGGCTGATATAGTTAAATCACGATTGAAACAACGAAGTAGACATGTCTTAAATGACTTACAACGACTAATTAGAAGTGATATAGTAAAATTACTATAAAATATTTGTAATTTTTTTTAAATGAACCTCATATAATATGTCAACTTAATTTAAACATCAAGAGTTAATTTATCATTTTATGTATATTTTATCTTTTTTAAAAAATATTATTAAAATTTTAATACTTAGCTGACTCATAATAATCAATTAGGAGCGATATTTAGTAAAATTATGGTTGAAGCAGCTGAAGCAGATATGTCATAAATATCTGTTTTTCCCTTTTAATCAAATATTATTAATTTTTTAATACATAAATGACTTATAATAATTAATTAGGGGTGATATAGTAAAAATTACACTTGAAGGACGTCAACTTAATTTAACATATAAAGAATTAATTTTATCATTTTATGTCTATATTATCCTTTTATTAAATATCATTAATTTTTTAATACTTAGATGACTCATAATAATTAATTATGAGCGATATTTAGTAAAATTACGGTTGAATCATGTCGCAAATGTCTATTTTATTAATTAAACATTATTAATTTTCTAGTACACAAATGTCAATAATTAATTAAAATCATCGTTGAAGCAACTGAATCAGACATGCCATAAATGTCTATTCTCTTTTTTTGATTAAATATTATTAATTATATAATACATAAATGACTTATAATAATTAATTATAGATGATATAGTACGGCGAAAATGCTCTGCTGGTTTAACACTGACCCTGAGAGATGAAAGCTAGGGGAGCAAATGAGATTAAATACCCCAATAGTCCTTACTGTAAATGAAATGAAAATTATTAATATTTTGTGAAAATAACAATTATGATAAATATATATATAAAAATATACATTAATCTAATTCTGATACAAATATATGCTTAGTATATACATGTTCTATTTAAAAATTTAAACTTTCCAATTATTTAAGAGTACAGTAAATATTGGATGGGTTCCAATAGACTTTTAGAAATCGGCGTTGCGGATCGAATTCAACCACATCTGACCAATTATTAGGTTTCTTTAATTAAAATTGTAAATTAAACAAATTTTTAATTTTATATAAAAAAAGAAAATAAAAAAATATTGAAGCGGCTTGATAAATTATATGACTAAAATATGCTTGAAATAACGTTAAAATTTTCATTTTAATTTGGAGTGATGTAATAATTGATTACAAGCCGACAGATAATTGCCGCCTAGATTTTAAATTTTAAAATTGATTATGTTACTCCTATAAAAATTAACATAACTTTATCATATCCAATAGTAATCATCGATAACTAATCGGAGTAGTATATTAATCAAATATGGGATGCTATGTTTTGCATATACAAAGTACCTCAACACAAACCTTAAGAAAATATTCATTATGAATTTATTTTATTAAATTAAATTTATTAATTTTATACTTTCAAAATTTAAATTTAATTTTAATTATTAGTATTTCTATAGAAGAGAAAAATAGTTTTAAAATTTACTAAAATAAATAAGTAAAAATAAATTAATTTTGAATATAAAATTCAATTAACATAATAAAATTTATTTACTTTAAATATTTAGTTGTAATTAATCTAGACAAAATTATCATATTATTAAATTACGTAAATTTAAACAATTTAAATTAAATTTATGCAAAGTTGGAAAGTACTGTGGGACCCACCCATCATTATATGTAAGCATATTTTAAAGTGGCTTGCAGGGCAATCTTGTAATTAAATAAAAAAAGATGGACTTTTTTAAGGGCATGGTCTGTAATTAAATGAAAGATTGTGGAAATTTTTTAAAGTTATAAGATAAAACTAACATAGAACAAAAGACAAATTCTTTAAGCAGATTCATTTTGTAAAAGGACTAAAATACCCTCAACTTTTCATTCAATTCCAAGAAGCTGACATGTTGAAGGTCATGCTTCTATTATAGACTATATGTTATATACCCGTATTTGGATGGGTCCAAAAAATTGAAATTGAATATATTAAGAAGTCATTTGATATGAGTGATCAGATGCGGATCCAGGATTCGGAGTCTCGGGATATCAAGTAGACTCATCAATTAAATTAATCGAAGACTCCAAATTCTAAATGCGCGCCAACTAATGGCCAAGGGGATTCGAATGATCTCCTTCGCTAAAAAACTATACTATTTATGCACGATTAAAATTACTTTTATGTATATATAGTAGATATTGAACTCTCTTCGACTAGTTCATGTATTTACTTTTTTGATTTTGAACCCCCTTAGATTTTGACTACATCAATTTTTTTGATATTCTAAAAAAGAAAGCGAAAAAATCTTTCAAAGTTACAAAGGGTTGTGGGCACTGAGAAAGCATACTGTGACGGTAACTGGCGAAGAAATTTTGCAAAGTGGAGATTAAGAGAAGAAGCAAGAAGTGCGATGGGGCAGGATTAATTTTTAAAGTTGCTGAGAGAGAAAGAGAACAAAACGTGTTCATCTTTTAATTTTATACTAAAGAAAATACTAATTAATAATAAATAAAAGGAAAGTTAAAGAAGAAACATAAAATTAATAAAACTTGCCAAAGCTAGGTTGCCAACAAGTTTCGAACCCACACTCCTTGGGCGGATCATATGACCCTTTGCGGGTGGTGTGGCACTCTCAAGGGCCTTAATAGATAATAATCTTTAGATAATATGCAGGATCATTAATTTGTAAGATTATATGTCTCATCATTTGTACTATAATGATGGAATAAGTTATTCATATATAGTGGGATAACTAATCTTATGAGATATATCAATCCGTGTCTTACCATTTGTACTAGGGGTAGGCATCGGTCGGTTCGATTCGGTTTTATGTATTATGATGATAGGCGAATTTACACGCCTAAAGTGCTATATTTTACCCATATTTTAGCTAAGTTTTGAGGACAAATTATATAATTCATGCACTTTTAGTCCTTTTTCCTGTAAGTGAGCTAACAAACATGATTAGCAAGTTTTCAGGTATAAATGATGCAGATTTCAGCATTTTATGGATAACTTGACGCCAAAGAAAGCTTCACGAAAGAAGGAAGGGAAATCTTGGATGCCAAGGACCAAAAGTGACGCATGGAAAACCTGTCCCGGGCAAAAACAACATTTCTGAAAACTTTGGGGACCAACAGTAACCTATTAGGATTAGGATAATAATGCAGTAATTTATTAGGATTAGAATAATAATGCAGTAATTTATTAAGATTAGGATAATGATGCATTAACCTAGTAGGATTGGGTTAAGTAATGCATTAGCTTAGTAGGAATAGGATATGGGTATTATAAATACCCTATTTTGCTAGAGATTTTTAATAATTCTCATTCTACTTCTTATTCCACAACTTACAACTCGGATTCTAATTCTTCCATTAATTCTACTTTTTATTCTTCTTCTATTCATCTATTCAATTCTTAATTTCCACAACAAGAGAAACGTTACTCAGTAAGGAATTCACGTCATTCTTACCCCTATACCTAACGTGAGATCTTTATTGTGGTACAATGATAATGTCTATTGTGATTTCCTTCGCACTCATGAGTAGCTAAGCCTCTCTGATGGGGTTATGGAAGCCTTATGAGATACTATCTATTGCTATGAGTTTGTGAATTCGTGACACGTATGCTGCTTATATCATTATTCTCTTCATCTTAATGCAAATTCTTGTGGCAGCAGACGCATAGAATAACGCCAGTATAGCATTAACTTGTTCGAAAGAAAAGTTATATGTCTGGAAAAGAGATAATGTCAAGGTAATAGGGTCCCATCCCCTATTAAAAAGTTAGCGTCGTAACTGGACTAACCTCTTGGAGAATTTGTACCGTTAGATACGCTTTAAGCTCAAAAGAGTTAAAGTGAAATAGTCCTTGTTTAGGTCGAAAGACGCTTGGATTTACCATCGAATACAATTCTCTATAAGCACATACATGTCTAAATTCCGCACAACTCATAGCCAATAGAGACGTACAACTCATAAGGTGGACATAACCCCAACTTCTCAATTCTCATTGTTTTACATCTTACTAAACATTCTTTCTTTTTACTTTGCTATTTTCTGTTTTTACTTTACTATTTTGATTACATTATTTGCACATTAAAATCCCCCCTTTCACGAGACTTGCACCAAAAATCTAATAATCTTTGCTTACTTATTGACCGGCTATTCCCTGTGGGATCGATACCCAACCCAGTTGGGTTATATATTTGACAACGACCGCTTTACACTCCTACGAGAGCTGTAGATTGAGCGTTATCAAAAATTGGCGCCGTTGCCGGGGAATACGGTTGTCAACTAAGTTTGTGATAATTACTAGACCCTTTGGTAAAAGATTCTCGTACTTTTACTTTTAGTTTTTGTTTTTGTTCTCTGCAGGTTTTTATTCAGTGCATGCCCCATACTCGAAGTTCTAGTCAACCGTTATTACCTATCAATCCTAAACCACAACGTATTGGCAGAATGGAGGCACAACACGAAATTGAAAGGATGGCTGCTCAACAGGAACAGGCGAGACTAGCTGCTCTAGCCGCCGCTCAAGTGCATGAACAGAATATTGATAACCTTGGGCGAGCAATAAATCCTGACGACGAGGACCTAGGTGATGACGAGTTACTAAACCCTAGGCATGCTGCTGAGATTGATGATAGGCGAATTTACGCGCCTATATCAATATATTTTGCCCATATTTTAGCCTAGTTTTGAGAACTAATTATCTATTTCATACACTTTTAGTCCTTTTTCCTGTAAATGAGCTAACAAATGTGATTAGGAAAGTTTCAGGTATAAATGATGCAAAATACAGCAATTTATGGCTTACTTGACGCAAAAGAAAGCTCACAAACGAGATGGAAAGGAGCTGGACGCATAAAGGACTAAATCTGCTGCATGGAAAATCTGTCCCGGGCTAAAACAGCATTTCTGAAGACTTTGGGGACTTACAGACACAAAGCTGGATTTTTGCCATAATACATTAACCTAGTGCAATTAGGTTATGTGTTTCATTATTCTATTTGGATTATAATTTTGTAACCTTACCCTAGTACATTTGGGTCAAGGATTTCATTAGTATATTAGGATTTGGTTATTTATTTCATTAGCTTAGTAGGAGTAGGATAGGAGTATTATAAATACCCTATCATGTTAGAGATTTTTTATCACATTCTTACAATTCAATTAACTCTTAACTTAAGACATCTTCCTACAATACATTCTTAATTCTTCATTCTTCTATTCTTAAATTCCACAACAAGAGAATCGTTACTTGCTACGGAATCACTAAAATCACACGCCAAACACCTACTATTCACGCCATTCACCATGCAAAACGTGATATCCTTCGCATTCATGGGTAACTAAACCTCTTAGTTGGGGTTATGGAAGCCGAATGAGTTACTATCTATAGCTATGAGTTTGTGAGTTCAAGACAAGTATATTGCTTATATCATTATTCTCTTCATCTTAAATCTACATCCTTTGCGGTTCAAACACAAGAACACGCCATTCTAACATCTAACCTGTTCGAGAGAAAGGTTATTTGTCTAGAAAAGAAGACGCATAGACCAACGCCAGTCTAACATTTAACTTGTTCGAGAGAAAGGTTATTTGTCTGGAAAAGAGATAATGTCAAGGTAGTAGGACACCCTTTCCTATTAAAAAGCTAGTGCCGTACCTGGACTAACCTCTTGGAGAATTCGTACCGTTAGACACGCTTTAAGCTCGAGAGAGTTAAAGTGAAATAGTCCTTGTTTAGGTCGAGAGACGCTTGGATTTACCATCGACTACAATTCTCTATAAGCAATTGCATGTCAAGACTCTACACACTCATAGCCAATAGAGACGTATACTTCTGAAGGTGGACATAACCCCAACGCTTCAATTCTCATTGTTTACAACCAACGTGACAATCTTTCTCTTTTTACTTTAGTATTTTCAGCTTTTATTTCATTACTTTGGTTACTTATTACAATCCCCCCTTCTTACGAGACTTGCACCAAAAGTCTATTAATTTTACTTACTTGTTGACCAAGCTATTCTCTGTGGGATCGATACCCAACCCAGTTGGGTTCTATATTTGCTAACGACCGCTTTACACTCAAACGAGAGCTGTAGATTGAGCGTTATCAAAAATTGGCGCCGTTGCTGGGGAATACAAGTGTCAATCAAGTTCGTGAAAATTACTAGACCCTTTGGTCAAAGATTCTCGTACTTTTACGTTTAGTTTTTGTTTTTGTTTATTGCAGGTTTTTCTTTTAGTGCATGCCCCATACTAGAAGTTCTGGTCAACCGTTATTACCAATCAATCCGGAACCGCAACGAATTAGAAGAATGGAAGCACAAGCGGAAATCGACAGGATGGCTGCTCAACACGAGCAAGCAAGATTAGCTGCTCTTGCCGCTGCTCAAGTCCAACAACAAAACATTGATAATCCTGGACGAGCAACAAATCCTGACGATGAAGATTTAGGAGATGACGAGTTGATCAACCCAAGGCATGGCGCTGAAATGGCAACACCTGCCAACAGACGAGGTCGACAAGCTCGGTACAGATATGATCGCCAACCTTTGCAACCAGCTTTCGACGATGATGATGATGATCTTGATGGTGCCGGAGCCACTGGAGCTATAATTCCACCACCATTAGCGCCCGGAGCCAAGTTCAACATCACAAGCACCATGATTCAGTTATTGCAACTCAAGGGATTATTTGGTGGACTAGCAGGCGATGATCCGAATATGCATCTCATCAACTTTATTTCTACATGCAAGTCTTTTGACAATCCTGGTGTTGGTCAGAATGCTATTCGATTACGTCTATTTCCATTGTCTCTGTCTGGGGAGGCAACATTATGGTTGAATGGGCTGACTCCTGATTCTATTATAAATTGGAGGCAATTGAGAGACGCTTTCCTAGAAAGATTCTTTCCGCCATCCAAGAGGGCTCAATTGAGAGATGAAATCAGCAACTTTCGTCAGCTTCCATCTGAAGCTCTTCACGAAACATGGGAGAGGTTCAAGACAAAGCTAGCGAGATGCCCAAACCATCACATGACCAATGTCCACTTGATGGAGATCTTGTATAGAGCCCTGAATTCAGTAACTAAACCAGTGGTGGACAACGCAGCTGGAGGTTCTTTTATGGACCTCACCTTTGGTCAAGCAAGCAACATGCTAGATCGTATGACGAAACAAAGTAGAGCTTGGCATACCAGGGATTCTGAGGTAGCAAGCCCCACTTTATCTATTGGCATGTCTGCAGACCAAAGAAGAAGAGAAGAAGAACGCGATCAAAATATGGCGCACATGAAAACCCAAATGGATCTTCTTACAAAGCATCTATTAGGGAAGACTGAAAAAGTGAAAGCTATTGCGTCAAAGGGAAGAGACGAATCTGATTCAGAAGAGGAGGCCAACTACTTGAACAATCAGGGGGGTTTCCGCGGGAATGCCCAAGGAAACCAAGGTCGGAACTATTATGATAAATCTGGAGGTAAAGACCAAGGTAGTTGGAAGAAAAATAATGAAAATAGTGGTTTGTACGTTCCCCCTGGTAGACGTGATACCACCACATCTAATTCTATGGAAGACATGATGGCTAAGTTATTGAAAGGAGTGGAAGCGACGAGCGCGGGAGTTAAGGAGGTGATTGACGATTTGGCCTCCATGAAGCAATTAGTTGATTCTCATTCCACTTCTATCAAGCAACTAGAGCAGCAATTCAGTCAACTTTCAGCAGCACTCAACCAAAGAAAAGCCGGCACCTTGCCTAGCGATACTGTGCAAAATCCAAGGACTGATGGGTCATGCATGGCCATCACTACGAGGAGTGGTAAGGTGCTGGAAACTTCAGCAGAAGGCAAGCAAGTAGTTGACAGAACAGCAGACATGGACGCCACGCCTAGTGACGCCACTAGGGAAGACGCCGCAATATCCACTTCCAACGTCAAGGACGTGTTGCCTAGTGACGTGCAGCCTGAAAAAAATAATAAACGGAAGCAAGAGGAGAAGAAAGCCATGGAAAGAACACTTCCATACCCACCACCACCTTTTCCACAAAGATTGAAGAAGGTGGCCGATGACACTAAGTTCAGCAAATTTATGACCATGTTGAAGCAGCTAACTATTAATGTCCCATTGGTAGAGGCACTTGAACAAATGCCTGGGTATGCGAAGTTTATGAAAGATCTTTTGACTAAAAAGAGGGCAGCAAGCTATGAGCTGAAAGAAGATGTGCATCATTGTAGTGCAATAGCTACCCGATCCATAGTTCAGAAGAAGGCCGACCCCGGAGCTTTCACTATTCCTTGCACCGTCGGATCTTTGGACTTTGCTAAAGCATTATGTGACTTAGGAGCCAGCATCAACTTGATGCCATTATCAATCTACAAGAAGTTGGGGTTAGGAGATCCTACACCAACTAATATGAAGCTTGTTATGGCGGATAGGTCGGTAAAACGTCTGGTTGGTATTCTATGCGATGTCTTGGTGAAGGTATCTTCATTCATATTTCCAGCAGACTTTGTCATCTTGGATTGCGAAGCAGATTCAGAGGTTCCCATAATCTTGGGACGCCCTTTCCTTGCTACGGGAAGTGTGCTCATAGATTTGAGAGCTAATGAGCTTTCATTCCGAATAAATGATGAAGTGGTGCGCTTTGATGTTTGCAAATCAATGAAGCAACCCAAAGATCTAAGTGTATTTTCTGTGGCTGATGTTGTCGTTGATGACGAGGATGAGTTACTTGCTGAAGAGCAAATTCTTGATGATCCTTTGGAGGTTTTGCTCATGGAAGAAGATGATGATGATGCTGAAATTTCTGAAGATGATATTTGTGCTCTATCGGGATTAGGAGCATATCGCTGTCCTCCTAAGAAGCTGGATCTTGATCTCAAGAATCGACCCACACCACCAGCTAAGCCATCTATTGAAGAACCACCCACATTAGAATTAAAGGAGCTGCCAAGCCATTTGAAGTATGCATTCTTAGGAAGCGGAAACACTCTTCCAGTCATAGTGGCAGCCGATTTAGGTGAGCAACAAGTTGCAGCTCTTATTGCAATTTTACGCAAGTATATTAGAGCTATTGGATGGACCATTGCGGATATCCTTGGTATTCCACCTGGGATTTGCACTCATAAAATTCAGCTCCAAGAAAAGTGCACACCCACCATCGAACACCAAAGACGTCTAAACCCACCAATGCAAGAGGTGGTGAAGAAGGAGATTATCAAGTGGTTAGACGCAGGAGTTGTGTATCCTATTTCTGATAGTACATGGGTAAGCCCAGTACAATGTGTTCCCAAGAAAGGAGGTATGACGGTGGTTGCGAATGCAAAGAATGAGCTTATTCCACTCAGGCCTGTCACTGGATGGAGAGTATGCATGGACTACCGCAAGCTGAATTCTTGGACTCTCAAGGATCACTTCCCCATGCCATTTATGGACCAAATGCTAGATCGATTAGCGGGAAAAGGATGGTTTTGCTTTCTTGATGGTTATTCAGGTTATAATCAGATTTTTATTGCACCAGAAGACCAAGAGAAGACAACGTTTACATGCCCATATGGTACGTTTGCCTTCAAACGTATGCCATTCGGGTTATGTAATGCACCAGCCACCTTTCAGCGATGTATGATGTCTATTTTCTCTGATATGGTAGAAGACACTTTGGAGGTATTTATGGACGACTTTTCAGTTGTTGGGGAGTCTTTCGAAGCATGTTTGGTGAATTTAAGCATGGCATTACAAAGATGTGTAGAGTTCAACCTTGTGCTGAATTGGGAGAAGTGCCACTTCATGGTAAAAGAAGGAATTGTTCTTGGGCACAAGATCTCCGAAAGAGGAATAGAGGTTGATCGCGCCAAAATAGAGGTAATTGAGAAGCTACCACCTCCAATTTCGGTGAAGGGAGTTCGTAGTTTTCTTGGCCATGCTGGGTTTTATCGTAGATTCATCAAAGACTTCTCCAAAATTTCTAGTCCATTATGCAAGCTATTGGAGAAAGATGCGAAGTTTGACTTTAATGATGATTGCTTAAAGGCATTTGAATGCCTTAAAGAAAAACTCATTGAAGCCCCTATCATGGTAACACCAGATTGGACGCTCCCGTTCGAAGTCATGTGTGATGCTAGTGGTGTAGCCGTTGGTGCTGTTCTTGGACAGAGAAAGGAGAAATTATTTCATCCTATCTACTATGCGAGTAAGGTCCTCAATGAAGCCCAAAGGAACTACACCGTCACTGAACAAGAGCTATTAGCGGTTGTGTATGCGTTTGAGAAGTTCCGCGCCTACCTATTAGGTACTAAAGTGATCGTTCATACAGACCATGCAGCTCTTAGGTATCTAATGACAAAGAAGGATGCAAAACCAAGGCTGATTCGATGGGTGTTGCTGCTGCAAGAGTTTGATTTCGAAGTTAAAGATAGAAGAGGTTGCGAGAACCAAGTGGCTGATCACCTATCTAGACTTGAGAATGAGTATGTGGCGCAATCAGAAAATCAGATTGGCGATGCATTCCCTGACGAGGAGATACTAGCGACAACAATGGAGAACTTACCATGGTATGCCGACTTTGCAAATTTCGTGGTGAGTAATGTGTTACCTTCCAATTTATCTTACCACCAGAGGAGGAAGTTTATGCATGACATTCAGCACTATTATTGGGATGAGCCTTATTTGTTTCGAAGATGCGCGAATGGTATCATTCGACGATGTATATCCCATGAAGAAGTGCCCACTATATTAGAAGCATGCCACACTTCGCAAGTTGGAGGCCATCATGCAGGGAATCGAACAGCAAGAAAAGTCTTGCAAAGTGGTTATTATTGGCCTACAATATTCAGAGATGCACACGACTATGTGAGAAGGTGTGACCAATGCCAACGTCAAGGTGCTATTTCAAAACACCATGAAATGCCCATGTCCAAAATTCTGGAGGTAGAACTCTTTGATGTATGGGGTATTGATTTCATGGGACCATTCGTGAATTCGTTTGGAATGAAGTACATCTTGGTTGCTGTGGATTATGTGTCGAAATGGGTTGAAGCTGTAGCATTGGCCGATAATGAAGGAAAGCGTGTTGTAGCGTTTTTAAAGAAGAATATCTTCTCTCGCTTTGGGGTACCTCGTACTATCATAAGTGATGGAGGATCTCACTTCTGCAACAAGCTATTCAAATCTGTATTGGCCAAGTATGGAGTCAAGCAACACAAGGTAGCTACGCCTTATCATCCCCAAACTAGTGGACAAGTAGAGGTTTCCAATCGTGAGATCAAGCAAATCCTGGCCAAGACGGTCAATGCGAATCGGAAGGATTGGTCTCGGAAGCTAGATGATGCACTATGGGCGTATAGGACTGCATTCAAGACACCCATTGGCATGTCACCTTATCAGCTAGTTTATGGGAAGGCTTGTCATCTACCCATCGAGCTTGAATACAAGGCATTATGGGCATTGAAGCACTTGAATCTGAATTGGGATGATGTGAAGAACCTGAGGTTGGAGCAGCTGAACGAGCTAGATGAATTCCGTCTCCATGCATATGAAAGATCAGATTTATACAAGGAGCGGATGAAGAAGTATCACGATCAGCGGATTGTTCGACGACACTTCCAAAAAGGTGACATGGTACTACTCTTTAACTCCAGATTCAAGCTCTTCCCAGGTAAGTTAAAATCAAAGTGGTCTGGTCCATTTAAAGTCACCCACGTCTACTCGTCTGGAGTAGTCGAACTGGAAAATAATGAGGGTGTTATCTTCAAGGTGAATGGCCAACGTGTTAAGCCATATATCGGTCCTCTTGACTCGATGAATGACATGGCCATCACTTATCTCGACGAAGTCTAAGTACTCGAGATTACTACGTCGAGCCACGACAATAAATAAGGCGCTAGATGGGAGGCAACCCTTCGTTTTATTGTTTTATCGTTTTGTCGTTTTAGTATTTTTTCTTTTTGATAAATGAAAATCCAAAAATAAGAGTCGTGCCACGACCAAAACTAAGGCGCTTGGTGGGAGGCAACCCATCGTACTAATCGTTTTCATTTGTTTGAGCAAATATAGGTGTAAGAAGTATGCAACGAGGAGATTGATTTCAATTGACGATTTGGTCGCATGGTATGGTAAAGTCGGTAAGTTAGGAATGGTGATGCATAAGGCTATGGATTGAGCCTTTCTCACGTCATAATAGGCTTCGAGAAAGGCTAGGCCTTGGTAAAAATAGGTCACGAACGATGCACAACCTATTCTATAGCCTAAGGACTCGGAATCTAGTGTGCAATACACTATGCGCCGCCTATTCCTAGGTGTGCTTTTGACTATGCGCCGCCTATGCTATGGCATTTGAGATACTGAGACCAAATGCCATACCATATGCGCCGCATATGCCTAGATATGCCATACTATGTGCGGCGCATATGTCCCATTATGCCATGGACAATGCGCCGCATATACATGTGATATGCCGAGGGATATGCGCCGCATACAGGGTGATTTTGTCCCCAAATCCGATTGTAAATGGGTCATAACCCGACCCATACTCCTCCTATATAAAGGGGGACTTGGTTTTTTATCACAAACACATTAGAAGTAACCCTAAAGGCGCCGCATATCATCCCACATCCTCTCAAATTTTGCTTCCTTTGTTCTTCCAATCCACAACAACTTCTCCACAATCTTCAAGCAAGTAAGTGCTCTCTTATTCTTCATCTATTTATCGTAAGTACTACTTTACTATGCTTATTATAAAATGCTAACTCATGAGAGATTGGTGGTGATGTTCATGTGTGTGGATAATTGTTGCAAAATCGTGTGATTGATTATATACGTATGGAATTCATGACTTGTTTCCGACTTGAATTTTGTTTCAATGGCATTGTTGTGATACTTGCTGAACATATGTGGCCATGAATATTGATTGCGAGTGTTGTTTGGAAGCTTGCATGATTAACCATCCCGGCCATCGGGATAAGGTTATAGTGACTATCGACTTAGGTGGTGGTGTTTGTTGTTTGAATAGCAATTCCATGTGGTAACCCCTATGTTGTAACGTTGCTATATTCCCCATGCACGTCGTCCAAATGGCTGCTCATGAGTGATGTAATACTGATTTTATTGTCGGAATACAATCCTAAGACGTATGTCGACGACGTCTGAGTACTCGACCACGTTCACTTCACCGATTTGTGCCAACAAGATTAAGTGTGGGGTGGTACCCCTAATGCTTGCATATAGATTGTCTAAAGTGCGATTGTGCTGCATCTAACATTATTTCTAGTCTCAGGTTCAATGGCACCGAAAGCAAGGCAAGGCAAGGAGAAGGCTACCACGACCCGCAAGGACAAAAAGAGAAGCCGAAAAGACCAAGGCGAATCATCTTCCGCACACCTACCACGCAGAATGTTCGGAATCAAATGGGTTCTTGAGGAAGAAGCCAAGGCATGGTACAGCAGCAACAAAGAAAAGAAATATGTGCACGTCGACTTAATCAACAAGGAGACCTTAGCAAAGAAGGAGCCGCAACTGTTGGCTAAGATAATGGCTTTGAAGCTGGATTTCATCTTCCGTGACATGGGAGAGTGCAATCTTGACTTGACAAGAGAGTTTTATGCCAACTGGTCGCCAAACACAACAGGCAACGAAGTCAAAATGCGGGGCCAAGTGTTACAGCTTACAGAGGATTGGATCAACTCGTTTCTAGGCCTACCTTCGGTCGACACTGCACCATACAAAGAGCTGTACAGCAGGCCTCCTTACAGAGCTATAAGACACACGCTTTGTGGAAGCAGATCGATGGCAAGATGGGGCAGACATAAGGAAACAGGCCGTCACAACACATTCCCCTATGCTCCACTAAATAGGGAAGCAAGAATCTGGATGCGCATTGTCAACTCATGCCTTATTCCTGGGACGCAATACACAAAGATATCGAGAGATAGAGTGTGTCTGGTTTATGCATTGATGACAAATGTCCCTATCAACTTTGGGGCAATCATTCGATCCACCATGAGGAAAGCCAGACTCAACAGCAGGTCCCATTTCACATTCGGCAATTTGTTGACAGCAATGTTGCGGAAGGAGGATATAGAAGAGGAACCAGCTGACCACAAACTCCCACATACCCCAAAGAAGGTTGACCTCACCAAGGTCAAAGATGCTGAAACAACGCATGGAGTCAACCTTACCACTGCGGAGAGACATGCTCGTGACGAGAGTTTCTTCCGTCATCTCTATGGCATGACGAGATTCACTATGATGAGTGGTGGACGTATTCCAACTGCTGTAGAGCTCCAACAGCTGGACCACGACTACCCAATGAACAGACATGCCCGGGAGATGTGTGGAGTGGGAGTCTATTTCGAGGAACCTCTTGATGATGACGTGCCAACTGATGATGATAGACGCTTGCCTGATTCTGATGCTGAGGAGAACTCTGACGACGACTCTTACGATGACTCGGACGAAGGGGGTATGACCCCCGACATTGAGGAAGAGTCCGACTAATCAGGTTCTTCGACTTTATTTTCCACTGAGGGCAGTGTCTAGTCTAAGTGTGGGGTGTCGGCAGAATCTGCATGCTATGTTTGTATGTTTGCTCTTGTTTATTTTGTTTTGAGTCCAAATTTTTTATTTTTTTGTGATTTTTTTTGTGTGACGTTTTTTTTATTTTTTAGGAGTAAAATTTTTTCTAGCTACGCATGAAATTATTTGGATAGGCAGCATGAGATTAGAACAAGAGTATGTGCTACAATTGTGACTATTGAGACATTTAGGCTCTAGTTGTGACTCATTATGTGATAGTGTGTGATTCAATTCCTTCACTTGTTGGGTCGAGAGTCTATATTACTACCAATCAAGTCGACCATGTGCCTTGTGTGTGTGAGATAATAGTATATTCTATGTTTGTGGTTGATGCTAGAACTTGCCTGGTATGTATGCAAAGCGAAAATAAGGAATGTAAGTTTAGGATATGATTTAGGCATTTCTTTGGCAACCTATATTTGTTTACCATCAGTTTTACCTACCCATGTAAATCAGCCTAGTTAAACCCTTTTGAGCCTTTAGCCTATTTCTTTGACAACCTTGTATGTAAGCCTAATCTATTTCTTTCAAGACCATAATTTGATCCAAATTCCTAAGTGCTTTAAAGTGAATAAGTCATGTGACAACATAAGAGGAAATTGGGTGAGTATGATGCTTTAAATTGTAAAGGTTCTTGAAGGTGTTATGAAAAAGAAAAAAAAATGCTATCATAGGAGGTACGTTGTGAAAAGAAAAAGGACAAGAAAGCTGAAAAGTGAGTTGTGCTTAAAATTGAAAAACAAAAGATGATAACAAGGGTGGAAAAATAAAATAAAGAAAGGTTGAAAGAAAAAAGTGTCAATGATACAATGTGATGTATTAAAGTGCTTAGGAACTTAGTCACTATTTCTGGCCAAAATAGTTGATCCTACCCGTCCCTTAGCTTACGTTACAACCATCAAAAGACCTACTTGATCCTAATCTTAACATTCCGACATTTAGTGGAGTACTACATTAAGGGCAAGCCTATGGTCATTAGATGCTACATATGAATTCTTTGTGAGAGTGAGAGCAAGGACACTTTGATACCCATGTTTGAAAAATATGCTATATTTGTGAGTGATTATGGGTACTATATTGTGAGACACACATGGTTGATGAGTTTTGGATAGTTGTATATGATTCTATGTACCTTAACGTTTGCATGCGAGTTGATCACCATCACGAGTCTATGCTTGAGGTTAAATTGTTTCTACTTATAATCGGAAAGCTACTCTTCGTTGATAATTGTTGTGCTTGTCTTGAAGAATGTTTTGTGTTGTTTCTGTAAAAACCTTAAGTCGATGCTTAGAAGGACATGATATGTTGTTCGAGGACGAACAAAGTTCTAAGTGTGGGGTGTTGATGATAGGCGAATTTACGCGCCTATATCAATATATTTTGCCCATATTTTAGCCTAATTTTGAGAACTAATTATCTATTTCATACACTTTTAGTCCTTTTTCCTGTAAATGAGCTAACAAATGTGATTAGGAAAGTTTCAGGTATAAATGATGCAAAATACAGCAATTTATGGCTTACTTGACGCAAAAGAAAGCTCACAAACGAGATGGAAAGGAGCTGGACGCATAAAGGACTAAATCTGCTGCATGGAAAATCTGTCCCGGGCTAAAACAGCATTTCTGAAGACTTTGGGGACTTACAGACACAAAGCTGGATTTTTGCCATAATACATTAACCTAGTGCAATTAGGTTATGTGTTTCATTATTCTATTTGGATTATAATTTTGTAACCTTACCCTAGTACATTTGGGTCAAGGATTTCATTAGTATATTAGGATTTGGTTATTTATTTCATTAGCTTAGTAGGAGTAGGATAGGAGTATTATAAATACCCTATCATGTTAGAGATTTTTTATCACATTCTTACAATTCAATTAACTCTTAACTTAAGACATCTTCCTACAATACATTCTTAATTCTTCATTCTTCTATTCTTAAATTCCACAACAAGAGAATCGTTACTTGCTACGGAATCACTAAAATCACACGCCAAACACCTACTATTCACGCCATTCACCATGCAAAACGTGATATCCTTCGCATTCATGGGTAACTAAACCTCTTAGTTGGGGTTATGGAAGCCGAATGAGTTACTATCTATAGCTATGAGTTTGTGAGTTCAAGACAAGTATATTGCTTATATCATTATTCTCTTCATCTTAAATCTACATCCTTTGCGGTTCAAACACAAGAACACGCCATTCTAACATCTAACCTGTTCGAGAGAAAGGTTATTTGTCTAGAAAAGAAGACGCATAGACCAACGCCAGTCTAACATTTAACTTGTTCGAGAGAAAGGTTATTTGTCTGGAAAAGAGATAATGTCAAGGTAGTAGGACACCCTTTCCTATTAAAAAGCTAGTGCCGTACCTGGACTAACCTCTTGGAGAATTCGTACCGTTAGACACGCTTTAAGCTCGAGAGAGTTAAAGTGAAATAGTCCTTGTTTAGGTCGAGAGACGCTTGGATTTACCATCGACTACAATTCTCTATAAGCAATTGCATGTCAAGACTCTACACACTCATAGCCAATAGAGACGTATACTTCTGAAGGTGGACATAACCCCAACGCTTCAATTCTCATTGTTTACAACCAACGTGACAATCTTTCTCTTTTTACTTTAGTATTTTCAGCTTTTATTTCATTACTTTGGTTACTTATTACAATCCCCCCTTCTTACGAGACTTGCACCAAAAGTCTATTAATTTTACTTACTTGTTGACCAAGCTATTCTCTGTGGGATCGATACCCAACCCAGTTGGGTTCTATATTTGCTAACGACCGCTTTACACTCAAACGAGAGCTGTAGATTGAGCGTTATCAGAGATCGCAACACCTGCCAACAGAAGAGATCGTCAAGCAAGGTTTAGGCATGAACGTCGACCTGTAAAACCAGCTTTCGACGATGATGATGATGATCTTGATGGAGCCGGAGCCACATGAGCCATTATTCCTCTACCATTGGAACCCGGAGCCAAGTTCAACATCACAAGCACCATGATTCAGTTATTGCAACTCCAGGGATTATTTGGTGGACAAGCAGGCGATGATCCGAATATGCATCTCATCAACTTTATTTCTACATACAAGTCGTTTGACAATCCTGGCGTTGGTCAGAATGCAATTCGATTACGCCTATTTCCATTGTCTCTGTCTGGGGAGGCAACTCTATTGTTGAATGGGCTGACTCCTGATTCTATTACAAATTGGAGGCAATTGAAATACGCTTTCCTAGAAAGATTCTTTCCGCCATCCAAAAGAGCACAATTGAGAGATGAAATCAGCAACTTTCGGCAGCTTCCAACCGAAGCTCTTCATGAAACATGGGAGAGGTTCAAGACGATGCTTATGAGGTGCCCAAACCATCACATGACCAATGTCCACCTAATGGAGATACTATACAGAGCCTTGAATTTAATAACTAAACCAGTGGTGGATAATGCGGCTGGAGGATCTTTTATGGACCTCACCTTTGGGAAGGCAAGCAATATGCTAGATCGGATGACGAAGCAAAGTAGAGCTTGGTATACCAGGGATTCGGAGGTAGCAAGCCCTACTATATCTATTGGCATGACTGCTGAACAAAGGAGAAGAGAAGAAGAACGTGATCAAGATATGGCGCACATGAAAACACAAGTGGATCTTCTTACAAAGCATCTATTATCAGGGAAGACCGAAAAAGTCAAAGCTATTGCGTTAAAAAGAAGAGACGAATCTGATTCAGAAGAAGAAGCCAACTACTTGAACAATCAGGGGGGTTTCCGAGGTAATACCCAAGGAAACCAAGGTCGGAACTACCATGATAAATATGGAAACAAGGACCAAGGAAGTTGGAAGAACAAGAATGAAAAGAGTGGTTTGTACGTTTCCCGAGGAAGACGTGATGCCACTGCATCTAGTTCTGGAAATATGGAAGATATGATGGCTAAACTATTGAAAGGAGTGGAGGCAACCAGCGCAGGAGTAACGGAGGTAATACATGATTTGTCCTCAATGAAGCAATTGGTTGACTCACATTCCACTTCAATAAAACAAATAGAGCAGCAATTGAGCCAACTTTCAGCAGCAGTCAATCAAAGAAAGGCTGGCACTTTACCTAGCGACACTGTGCAAAATCCAAGGAACGATGGATCATGCATGGCTATTACTACCAGTAGTGGTAAGGTGCTGGAAACTTTATCCAAAGTCAAGCAAGTGGTTGACGATGCCGCAGACATTGATGATAAGGCAAAAGGAGAAGCTGCCGTAGAAACTACCCACGACGTCCATGATGTCACACCGAGTATGTTGCAGCCTGAAAAGGCTGAAAAACGGAAGCAAGAGGAGAAGAAAGCCATGGAGAAAAAAATTCCTTATCCACCACCACCTTTTCCTCAAAGATAAAGAAGTTTGCGGATGATACAAAGTTCAGCAAATTCATGACTATGTTAAAGCATCTGACTATTAATGTTCCGTTGGTGGAGGCACTAGAACAAATGCCTGGGTACGCGAAATTCATGAAGGACCTTTTAACAAAGAAACGGGCGGTACGCTATGAGCCGTCAGATAATTTTCATCATTGCAGTGCTATTGCTACCCGATCACTAGTTCAGAAAAAGGCCGACCCTGGTGACTTCACTATTCCTTGCACGGTTGGATCTATGAATTTTGCTAAGGCATTGTGCGATCTGGGTGCTAGCATCAATTTGATGCCACTATCCATCTACAAGAAGTTGGGGTTAGGCGATCCGACACCAACCAATATGAGGCTCGTGATGGCTGATAGGTCGGTAAAATGACCTGTGGGTATCTTGAATGATGTGTTGGTGAAGGTTTCTTCATTCATCTTTCCTGCAGACTTCGTTATTCTGGATTGTGAGGTGGATTCTGTAGTTCCCATAATCTTGGGACGTCCTTTCCTTGCAACAGAAAGTGTGCTTATTGACATAAGAGCTAATGAGCTTTTATTTCGGTTGAATGACGAAGTGGTCTGTTTTGATATATGCAAAGCAATGAAGCATCCCAGCGATATAAATGTGTTTTCTGTAGCTGATGTTCATTATGAGGATAAGAAAGCATTATCTGTAGCGAAACAGCTTACCGTTGAGCCATTGTCTGCTGCGCTACTGAATGTTGAGCATAAGGATGATGAAGATTATGAAGAAACTACATGTGCTCTAACAGAAATAGGGTCCTATTCTCGTATTCCTAAATAGCCGGACCTTGATCTTAAGAATCAACCGTCACCAACAGCGAAGACTTCCATTGAAGAGCCACCAATGCTAGAATCAAAAGAGCTCCCCGATTATCTAAGGTATGTGTTCTTGGAAAGTGGAAATATACTTCCGGTAAGTGTGATGGATGATTTAAGTGAACAGCACATAGAGGCTCTCATCTCTGCTCTGAAGAGATACAAGAGAGCTATGGGTTGGACTATTGATGATATAATTGGTATCCCTCCTGGGATAAGCATGCACAAGGGTCATCCCGAAGAAGATTGTATGCCTACAAGTAAGCCTCATTGTCGTCTGAATCCATTCAGAAAACGATCCACCATCTATCTCGATGAAGTCTAAGTAATCGAGATAGCTATGTCGTGCCGCGACAATAAATCAAGCGCTTGGTGGGAGGCAACCCATCGTTTTTCATTCTTTTTTCTTTCTTTCGTTCTACTAATTGGTTGCTTTTGATAAATAAAAATCCAAAAATAAGAGTCGTGCCACGACCAAAACTAAGGCGCTTGATGGGAGGCAACCCATCGTTCTAATCATTTTCATTGGTTTTGAGCAAATGTAGGTGCAAGAGGTATAAAACGAGAAGATCGGTTTCACATTTTGATTTGGACGTATTGCATGTTAAAGGTGGTAAGTTAGGAATGAAGAAGCAAAAGGCTATGGATTGGGCGTTGCTTATGAAAATATAGGCAACGAACAAGGCTAGGCCTATACTATGGCCTAAGCTCTCGGAATCTAGTGTGCTATAGCATAGGCGCCGCCTATGCCAATGCCTTTTGTCTCTGAATCTCATATGCCATGGCATAGGTGCCGCCTATGCCCAACAATGCCATGGCATAGGCGCCGCCTATGCTCAACAATGCTTTGCAAAAGGCGCCACCTATGCCTAGCATAGGCAAAGCAAAAGGCGTCGCCTATGGTCACTTCTTGTCTCCAAATCCGATTTTAAATGGGTCAAAAACCGACCCAAGCCTTTCCTATAAATAAGAGACTTAGTCTTAGACCAAAAACACATTGGAAACCTAGCATAAGCACCGCCTACCTCTCCAAATCCTCTCAAAAATCTTCCTTTTGCTCTTTTACTTTGCAAGAACATCATCTACGGTCATCAACCAAGTAAGTGCTTCTTTGTTCTTCATTTATATTCCGTAAGTACTACACTACTACGCCTATTATGAATTGTTAAAATCTTGAAGTAGTATTGGTGATTTGAATGTGGTTGATGTGTTGTGATACAACTAAGTGAGTGAAAGAATATGTAAGAATGATCTTAACATGTTTCCAAGTTGAATTCGATTTTGATGCACTGTCATACTTTTGCAGAATTGACATGGTCACAAAAATTGAATAATCTTGTCAATAGAAAGCTTACATGTTGGAATAACTTGTTCATCAAGATGAGAATTACGGTTGACTACCAACATAGGAGGTTGTGATTATCTCTAGATGCTATACCTTGATTCAATCCTTATGTAGTAGTCTTGATATATCAAACATGAAAGTATTGCTAAGAATACAAGAAGTATGACTGCACTGATTTTATTATTGGAATATAGCACCTAAAACGTATGCCGATGAAGTCTGAGTAATCGACCACTTTCACTTCACTAGTCTGTACCAACAAACTAAGTGTGGGGTGGTTCCACTACTGCTTGTTTATAGATTGTATCCATCGAGATGACGCTAACATGAACATTGTTTTAGTCTCAGGTACAATGGCACCCAAAGCAAGACAAGGCAAAGATAAGGCAACTATTTCCCAAAAAGGAAAGAAAAGAGGACGCAAAGAGCAAGGAGAGTCCTCCTCGATGCAAGTACCACGCCGCATGTTCGGAATTAAATGGGTTTTAGAGAAGGAAGCAAAGGAATGGTATAGGAACAACAAAGAGAAGAAATATGTTCATGTGGACTTGATAAACAAGGACAGACTAGCAAATAAAGAACCGCGCATGTTGGCCATGATCATGGCGTTACATCTTGATTTTATCTTTCGAGACATGGGAGAATGCAATCTCGATTTAACAAGAGAATTCTATGCCAACTGGTCACCAAAAACCACAGGAAGCGAGGTCAAGATTCGGGGCTAAGTTTTACAACTCAATGCGGATTTCTTCAACTCCTTTCTTGGCTTGCCTGCTGTTGATCCATCACCATTCAAGGAGCTGTACAGTAGACCTCCATATAGAGCCATTCGACACACACTCTGTGGAAAAAGATCCATGGCACGGTAGAGTAGACACAAGGACACCGAACGACACAACACCTTCCCATATGCTCCTTTGAATAGGGAAGCAAGGATATGGTTGCGCATAGTCAACTCCTGCCTAATTCCAGGGACTCAGTACACAAAGATAACAAGAGATAGAGTGTGCTTGGTATACGCATTGATGACGAATGTCCCTATCAACATTGGGGCAATTATTCGATCCACAATGCGGAAAGCTAGGTTACACAAGAGGTCCCACTTCAGCTTTGGCAACCTATTGACTGCAATACTAAGGAAGGAAGACATCGAAGAGGAACCGGCTGATCATAAACTCCCACACAACCCAAAGAAGGTTGACCTCACGAAGGTTAAGGATGCTGAAACTACGCATGGCGTCAACCTCACCACTTCAGAAAGGCATGCTCGAGATGAGAGTTTCTTTCGCCATCTTTATTGTATGACTCGGTTTACAATGATGAGCGGTGGCCATGTTCCAACTGCTGCAGAGCTCCAACAGCTGGATTATGACTACCCAATGAATGAGCACGCGAAGGCGATGTGTGGAGTAGGTACATATTTTGAGGAACCTCTTGATGACGATGTGCCAACCGATGATGATCGACGAATGCCAGACTCCGACGTGGAGGAGAATTCTGATGACGACGACTCCAATGATGATTCCGACGAAGGGGGTATGACCCCAGACATAGAGGAGGAGTCCGACTAACCAGGTTCTTCTTATTTATTTTCCACTGAGGGCAGTGTGTCCCGTCTAAGTGTGGGGTGCTGGTATTTGCATGCTATACTTCTCTATCTACATTTGCACTTATGTTTGTTTTGATTTTCTTTTTAGTAGTTAATTTTTTTTTATTAATTAAATTTTTTTTTAACTTAACTTCGCATGAAATTATTCTAATAGGCAGCATGAGATTATGATAAGAGTTTGTGCTAACATCATGACTAGTGAGACGTTTAGGCTCTAATTGTGACTCACTATGTGATATTGTGTGGTTCAATTCCTTCATCTGTTGGGTCAAGAGTCTATGCTACTTCCAATAAAGTTGACCATGTGCCTTGTGTGTGTAAGATATAGTATATTCTGCGTTTGTGGCTGATGCTAGAACTTGTCTGGTATGTATGTAAAGCGAAAATAAGGAGTGCAAGTCTAGGAGATGATTTAAGCATTTCTTTGGCAACCTAGACTTGTTTACCTTCTTTTTACCTACCCATGGACATTATCCTAGATAACCCCCTATGAGCCTTTAGCCTATTTTCTTTGACAACCTCATGTGTAAGCCTAATCCATTTGTTTCAAGACCATAATTTGATCCAAATTCCTAAGTGCTTTAAAGTGTAAAGTCATGTGACAAAATAAGAGGAAATTGGGTGAGTATGATGCTTTCGAAAGTAATGGTGCTTGAATTTGTTATAAAAATGAATTGCTACCATAAGAGGTGTTATGAAAAGAAAAAAAAAAAAAAGGAAAACTGAAAAGTTAGTTATGTTCAAAAATTGAAAAACAAAAGAGGTGACAAAGGGAGGTAGATTAAAAGAAAGCAAAAAGGTTGTTTGAAAAGAAAGTATTAATGGCATAATCTGATGTATTAAAGCGCCTAGGAACCTAGTCACTATTTCTGGCCAAAATAGTCCTACCCGTCCCTTAGCCTACATTACAACCTGTAAAGACCTATTTGATCCTAAGCTTAGCATTCTGATATTTAGTGGAGCATTACACTAAGGGCAAGCCTATGGTCATCAGTTGCAGCATATGAATTCTTTGTGAGAGCGAGAGGAAGGATACCCTAATACCCATGTTTCGACAAATATAGTATGTTTGTGAGTGATTATAGGTAATATATTGTGAGACACACATGGTTGACGAGTTTTGGTTAGTTGTGTGATTCTTTGTACCTTAACTTTTGGATACGAATTAACTACCATCACTAGTCTATGTTAGAGGTTAAATTGCTTCTACTAATGATCGGAAAACTACTCTTTGTTGATAATTGTTATGCTTGTCTTGATGAATATTTTGCGTTGTTACTGTGAAACCCTAAGTCGATGTTTAGATGGGCATGATAGTTTGTTCGAGGACGAACAAAGCTTTAAGTGTGGGGTGTTGATGATAGGCGAATTTACACGCCTAAAGTGCTATATTTTACCCATATTTTAGCTAAGTTTTGAGGACAAATTATATAATTCATGCACTTTTAGTCCTTTTTCCTGTAAGTGAGCTAACAAACGTGATTAGCAAGTTTTCAGGTATAAATGATGTAGATTTCAGCATTTTGTGGATAACTTGACGCCAAAGAAAGCTTCACGAAAGAAGGAAGGGAAAGCTTGGATGCCAAGGACCAAAAGTGACGCATGGAAAACCTGTCCCGGGCAAAAACAGCATTTCTGAAAACTTTGGGGACCAGCAGTAACCTATTAGGATTAGGATAATAATGCAGTAATTTATTAGGATTAGAATAATAATGCATTAACCTAGTAGGATTGGGTTAAGTAATACATTAGCTTAGTAGGAATAGGATATGAGTATTATAAATACCCTATTTTGCTAGAGATTTTTAATAATTCTCATTCTACTTCTTATTCCACAACTTACAACTCGGATTCTAATTCTTCCATTAATTCTACTTTTTATTCTTCTTCTATTCATCTATTCAATTCTTAATTTCCACAACAAGAGAAACGTTACTCAGGAAGGAATTCACGCCATTCTTACCCCTATACCTAACGTGAGATCTTTATTGTGGTACAATGATAATGTCTATTGTGATTTCCTTCGCACTCATGAGTAGCTAAACCTCTCTGTTGGGGTTATGGAATCCTTATGAGATACTATCTATTGCTATGAGTTTGTGAATTCGTGACACCTATGCTGCTTATATCATTATTCTCTTCATCTTAATGCAAATTCTTGTGGCTGCAGACGCATAGAATAACACTACTATAGCATTAACTTGTTCGAAAGAAAAGTTATATGTCTGGAAAAGAGATAATGTCAAGGTAATAGGGTCCCATCCCCTATTAAAAAGTTAGTGCCGTAACTGGATTAACCTTTTGGAGAATTTGTACCGTTAGATACGCTTTAAGCTCGAAAGAGTTAAAGTGAAATAGTCCTTGTTTAGGTCGAAAGACGCTTGGATTTACCATCGAATACAATTCTCTATATACATGTCTGAATTCCACACAACTCATAGCCAATAGAGACGTACAACTCATAAGGTGGACATAACCCCAACTTCTCAATTCTCATTGTTTTACATCTTACTAAACATTCTTTCTTTTTACTTTGCTATTTTCTGTTTTTACTTTACTATTTTGATTACATTATTTGCACATTAAAATCCCCCCTTTCACGAGACTTGCACCAAAAGTCTAATAATCTTTGCTTACTTATTGACCGGCTATTCCCTGTGGGATCGATACCCAACCCAGTTGGGTTATATATTTGACAACAACCGCTTTACACTCCTACGAGAGCTGTAGGTTGAGCGTTATCATATTATCGATTTGGTTTATCGATTATCAGTTTTTAAATATGCTAAATCAATAACCAAATGTATAAGATATTTTTTATCGATTTTTTATCCTTAACAGTTCGATTTTAGATTTAATCTATAAGAAAATATGCATAAAATAGAAATAGTAGCAACTAACAAGAAAAACAAATAAAATCTTAGTTGCAGCAAAAATCCTACATGATGTATTTTATTTTACAAGAATCTTCAAGCTTGAATAGGTTTGTAAAAATGAAAGAGAAATATAGAGTAGTCTCTCTCTCTCTCTCTCTCTCTCTATATATATATATATATATATATATATATAAGTAGGGGTAAAATGTAATTTGGAATATTCTTATTGGTTTATCGATTTACCCTATAACTCAATAATAAAAAATCAAAATCGAACCAATAAAGTAATAAAAAAAATATAAAACCATTAAAAACCCGTTAATCCAATAACCAAATAACAATAAACCAATAACATTTTTATCGGTTCGGTTTATTGGTCGGTTCGATTTTTGCACACCTTTAATTTGTACTCCCTTCGTCCCAAATTACTCGTCCCAATTGAGATGATACATTGATTAAGAAAAATAATTAATAACATGACTAGTTTACCATAGTACCCCTATTAAATGATGTTTATATTATAATTTAAAGAAAAAGTAATTAATACAAAGGGTAAAACATGAGAAAAAATTTGTCTCTTCTTGATTAATGAAAAAGGACAAATAAAATGAGAAATCAAATTAGGAAATTTGAGACGGAGGAAGTACTATAATAATGAAATAAGTTATCCATATATAGCGGGATAACTAATCTTATGAGATATCTCAATCTGTAGAATAACTTTGTCCATTCAATCCCTGTACCAAACCAACCCTAATTAACAAAAAAAAATCTTACATATAAATTGCAAATGCATTAATAAATTTAAATTGAAGTAACTTAAAATTGAAAAATAGTACTATAAGTAAACACATAAAATTCTACCTACTTTGAAGCAGGTAAGTAATTTGAATATTTATGTTAATCAATTGCTTTAGATGAGTTGATCCACTCATATATATGGTGAATTTTTTAAATGACAAATTACAAGCATAATCTTATAATTATACCATCTTCATTTTAATTTGTTTGTCTTATTCCTTTTTAATATATTTTTTAAAAATGCATTTTTTCTTTTTTTTACAATTTCTAATTAAGTCTAACTTTTCACTGTAACATATTTAAGACCATAAGATCGAAGAATATTTTAATATACTCTCCATATTTTTAGTTTAATATCATGAAATTCCAAACCACAAGCACAATCGTATAAATATACTCCGTTCATTTCATTTTATTTCTCTTGTTTTTTTTTTCTAACACATTTAAATGTATATATATATCAGAGGTAGAGGTATGGACTGCGTACATCTTACCCCCCCCAGACCCCACTAGGTGGGAATACACTGGGTTTGTTGTTGTTGTTGTGTGTGTGTGTGTGTGTGTGTGTGTGTGTTTTGTCAACTCTTAATTATTTCTAACTTTTCATATAACATGTTTAAGGACACAAGATTAAAGAATATTTTGGTATATTCTAGAGTTAATACATAAAAATGACCCTAAACTTGACATCAAATTATAACTTTGACCTTAAACTTTGATAGTGCACAAATAGGGCCTTTAACTATTCAAAACCTGAACAAATATGACCTCCGATTTTGCAACCCCGTGCGTGAGTGTCACTCGCGCCTATGTGGAAAGGTAATCTAATCACACGGTGCCACGTCGTTAAAAGGGCTGACTTGGAGAGAGGTCATATTTATGCAGTTTTGAATAGTTAAAGGTCATATTTGTGCACTGTCAAAGTTTTGCTTTTTGTGTTAAAACGACATCATTTTTATTATTATTATTATTATTATTATTATTGTTGTTGTTGTTGTTGTTATTATTATTATAATAATAATAATAATAATAATAATAATTTTATTTATTTCTATAGTAGCAGCACCTATTTTTTTTAATTAAAAAAAATCGCCACTAGCAGGGATTGAACCCGCAAAGTAGGCTAAAGGAAGAGCCTAAGAAGAGCAAATAACTCCACCGGGCTATCTAAGTGTCTTGTTTCATGTGGTTCAACATTAATATACGTACATAAATATACATTTTCTATCTTATATATATACAACGTAATTTTTTTACAGAGGGGTTCGGGTGAACCCCATGACAACCACGTAGGTCCGCCTCTCATTAATTTAATAACATTAATTTGATAACGTTAATTTAATATACTACTACTACTATCCTTAATAACATTAATTTAATAAAGTTTTATTAAAACTATAATTTTTTTTATTATTAGTATAGTTTCATATTTAATTTAATATTTAAATAAATAATATTTAGATATATTATATAACTTAAATTCGTCCTCTGCTTTATAATATATATACATACCAGCTCGATTTTTTCATATGAGGCTGACCCGCCTAATTGATAAATCTTTAATATTGCTCTTTTTTTGCAATGACAAAAGAAATTAGATGTCATTTTCATATTTGAGTCGAAAATAATGAAAAAACAATAGTGAAGAGTCATTTAAAGGTTATATTTGTGCAGTTTTGAATAGTTAAAGGTCATGTTTGTGCACTGTCAAAGTTTAAGGTTATGTTTATGTATTATGCCCTTAGATTTTAAGATGGACGCACCCAGTTTTGCGTGTTGAACACGTTTTTTGCCACGTAGGATTTGAGGTCATATTTGTGCAATTTTGAATAGTTAAAGGTCATATTTGTGTACTGTCAAAGTTTAAAGTCAAAGTTATAATTTGGTGTCAAGTTTTGAGTCATTTTTATGTATTAACTCTATATTCTACATATTTTTAGTTTAACATCATGAAATTCAAAATCTTCTTATATTTTTAAACTCCATATCAAATTAACACCAGATAAACAAATTAAAATAAAAGAAATATTAATGATAACATACATAGTGCAAACTAAGAGCCCGTTTGAAATTGATGCTACAAAGCAAATTATTTGAGAAACACTTTTATAAAATAGTTTTTTTAGAAAAGTGCTACTGAAAAAAAAAACAATTTGTGTTTGGTATTTGAAAAATGTTTTTGATAAACATATTGTGTTAGATAATCTTTTCAAGAAGTATTTTTTTTGAGACAAAAGGAATTGTATCAATAGACTTTTGCTACTAAAATTAATTTATAGAAAAATTTATTTTAAATATCTATTATAATATTTTTAATTAAAATTTTATTTTTATTAAATTAAAAAGTACATACTCTAAAATTTTCAATTTATATATATATACACATATATATACATAAATACATTAAAAATATTTAATAGTGAATATTTTATTTAAATAATTTAAATATTACTTAAAAACATCAAATAAAAATGATTATAAAAATTATTTCATAAATTAAATCACTACATATGAAGAAATTAATGAAAAAAAGAATTAGTTCTTCATACATCACAAAAATTCTCAACGATTTCATCCCTAATTATCACGCAATGTCTCCATACTAGTAGAAGATTTGTCTTGTACTTCTGAAGATATACCAGAAAGCTCATCTCCTTCTTTGATCTCTGTGATGATGTCTTTGTTAACATAATAGTTAAAGTCTTTATCAGTAGTAAAGCATTGTCGTATGAAATTATGTATAGCCATCGTAGTTGTAATAAGATGAACTTGAGTGTCGAATTTACAAGATGACATTGAGCATAAGAGAGCAAAAATTTGTAATTTGTTATCTATTTTATTTTTTGTATACATTTTTACTGTATCAAAATTTACTAAAAATAAGCAATCATCATATTCATATATGTACACTACATGATAACAAATATGTCACTTAATTTACAAGTGTTGCCAAAATACAATCTTGTAACGTGATTAATTTGTCATTTGTTATCATTAATAATAATAATAATAATAAAGTTATATATTCTTCAGTCATCATCATCAATGATATTTTCAAATTTATTTAAGGAAAATGAGTGAAAATAAAATAATAATATACAAATCATAAAGCAAAATAAAGAATTATGATGTAAATATGAAGTATAAAATTTTAAAATCAAACTTTAATCGAACTTATAAGATATGTTAATTAATTAATAAAGAATGTGTGTGTGTGTGTGTGATAAGAATATTTTTGTCATGAAAAAAATAATTTTCTGCTTCTGCTTTTGTTTTTCTTGAAAAACAAAAATTTCCTGCTTCTTCCCAGAGTAGAAAAACTGCTTCTACTTCTTTTTAAATAATTGGGCTCTGATACCATTAGTAGGGGGTGTGGATTAGACAGGGTAATTTTACTAGATGATAAATAGTGCGGATAACTAACTTGCAAAGATAACTTGTAAAATAGCTCTATTATATAAAATGGATCTATTTTTCTTTGTGATATTATTTCATCCATATTTTTTCTTCAATATTTTAAATATTTGTAGTCTATTATTTTATCCTGTAGTAATTTCAGAGGTACAGACTTCTGTATAATAATTTATCCTAATTGTACTGTAATGTATATCTAATTCTAGATTTTCAATGTTATTTATTATTTTGTGTTGTTCTTCTCGTAGCGAGTTTTTTAAATTATATAAACTATCACATGTACTTTTTCCTAAATTTTCTAAGGTTTCTTCTATCCATATTAATTTTTCTTTTAGATTCTCCATTATTTTTCTAATTCGGTTTCTATAATTAATTTCTTTATTTAGATTATCTTGATTTTTTCTAGTTTTTCTAATATATTCTAACATCTCTTAATCTGAATAATATCCATCTGGGTAATTATCCAGGTATAACTGTGCTATCCAATTTATAGTTTCAATTTTATAGTCTAATACTTTTTCTAATATTATTTTCTTAATATCTATAATTTCTATATCTCTAAGTATATATAAGATTAAGACTTTAAGATTATCTATCATTTAAAACTGACTAAATATTTTATTATAATATTTTGTAATTGTTTGTTTTAGTCTTAGTAGTTCTTGTATATTTTCATTAGGAAATTCTATATATTTTATATCTTTAGTTTTCATGTATTTTTCTAAATTTACTTTCATCTGTTTTTCTATTAACTGTATGTTTTTCATATCTTTTTCCAAAATTTCTAGATATATGTGATTTATCATGGTAAGTATTTGTAAGAGTAGTTAGGTAGGTATGGTATGTAATTTATTCTAGTCATATAATATTTACCAAATGCTTTTTCTAATATGATTTTTCTTATACCTACTACTTTTATATCTTTAAGTGCATACAAAATAAGTATTTTAAATTTATCTACCATTACATCAAATAGATAATTATTCATTTTCATAAAATTGCTATTTTCAAAATATTCCCTTCAATCATGTACATAACAAAATATGGTCATCTTAGATTACTATATACTAGATTATTCTTAAATAACATGTTCTTCGGTCACTATTAGCATGGTAATCTGGATATTTTTCCCTTAAACAGCGCCTCTACTCTGGTTACTCCCCACCACGGCTTCTTGCCTCATTGGTTTCACCTTTAGGATGGCATAGTTCTTAGGGATTTTTCTCCGTTTCCACTTTGGTAATAAACTTGTTAACATATTATTCTTCGAATAATTCTACTATAAAGTAACTAACATGAATTTATTTTATCATACCATGATTGTTGGGAACTATGAATTTAGCTATTCATAATCATAAATAAATATACCTGTTCGGGTAGGTTTGATATTTCTAAGGTTTGTTCCTCCATAGATTTTTTCATTGAAATAAATCTATGTTTTAATAACTAAGCAAAATATTTGTTATGGACAGGAGAGAGTTTTTGCTTCAACACATGAAGGCTTGCCTTCTCTGCTGCCTTCTATGCCTCTATTTATAATCAGAGAATGAATAATTTACATGGTTCTAATGTTACAAAAAAAAGGCTATCCTAATATGTCTTTACACGTTTCCTCTATACATTTGTCCTAAAAAGACAACAATGGTGAAAGCTAATAAATGAAACAAAAAAAGTCAAAAAGGCTAAAGCTATTTACGTATATTTCAAAGTTAGCTTTTTCTTTTCTCCATATATCGCTTTCTTCCTTTAATGCTTTGTCTATTTTTGCTCCGTTTTCTTTTTATCTTTTGTTCGTATCTGTTGATTTTTTATCTTCTTTCCAGCTGACATGCTTATCTTCTTGATTCTTTTATTCTAGACGGACTTCTGGGATAATATTATCTTCTCCATTACATCTCAAGCATTGATGGTCTGGATATTTGTGTCCAATTATCTTACAATATCTTGTCAATAATCCGTCTGAAATAAATCCTCTCTTAATTGCTCTTGCAGTAGATTGTTTTTATGGGTTAAGTAATGTCATTATCCATTGCCTAACATCTTCCATATCTGCTTGTCGTAATTCTTTTGAATTTGAATAAATCATCTGATGGTCTCTTGAATAATAGCTCTATATTAGATTTCCATTGGTATAATTATTTCCTAATTCTTGAATAATTGTAGCTAGTCCGATGAGTCGTTTATTTGCGTAGAAATCAGGTATCTCAATTCTAGGTATCTCTGGCTGCTGCATAATATTTTCCGGTATAATCATATCTCTGGTTAATCCTATTTTTATGACTTGTATAACTGGTTTTATTTCATCGTATAATATCTCTGCTGGTGCAGTATAACACTTTATATAAAATAGATTTCCTTTGGTTATTATTTTATAGGTGGTGAATATTTTATGTAATTCTTCCATAGCTGTTAGTTCTTCTCCGTCTTGGGTATATATGGTATTTAATAATCCATAGTCAAAACAGGTTTTTATTAAGCTTGGGTTGGTTTTGGGTAGTGCAATTAGCTTGTTGTAACCTTGTAATTTTTGGGTTATATAGTTTATGTTTGGTTCTTTGATATTTGTAGCTCTGGGGTTAAGGTTTAGGAAAGTTTGTACTCTGTAGATATTTTCTATGTATTTTTGGGCTGTATAGTTGTAAACTTTTTTATCTTGGTTCAGACTATCTCGGTATGTGGTAATTTGTGGGGGTATGAACAAGGTTTTTTTTGTGTTTTTGGTATAAATGGTTTCTCAAATATCTTATTCATATTCATGTTCTGATATCTTTGTCTACTAACTCCTCTGCTTGTACCTGTAGAAGTAGATTGATAAGCGTTATGGGTTTTATGGAGTGTCCCATCGTCTCCTTCTAGCTCTGGAACTTTAATGTGTTCCGATCGGCATAGTTCTACACACTGCTGAGTTAGCTGATTTGTAGCTATAGACTTCAGTTTAACTTCATTAGTCTTTAGCTTTTCTATTTCATTACCCATACTGTCCACTTTCATTGAACGTGTAGTTAGGGTGTTGAGTATTTTTTCTAGAGTATCCTCTTCTATTATATCAGTCTGTGTAGCTTTGTCTTGATATGTAATCTGCAATAACATTTTTGTTAGTACTAATTACTTCAATTATAAATATGAAATTTAATATATTCAAGACTAGTCTCCGAATCTCTTTTATTGTAACTGAATTTTGTATTTCTTTGTTAACCACCAGCGTACCTGTGTATTATCCGTTCGTACAATAAACTTGTTATATACAATATATGGCTCAAATGCTAACAAACATTTATATAATGAACATAATTCTTTCCTATTTATTTCTCATTTTATTTCTGTTTCATTGAACGTACCTGAGTAGTATCTATAATGGTGTTCTAATTTTTCTGTTTCATATCGGTATTTAAGTACTCCTCCATAACTACATTCATTAGCATCTGCTTCTACTATATATATAAATTTTCTATTTTTATCTGGAAATTGTAGTTTTGGTAATTCTTTACAAAACAATTTTATTTTTTGAACTTGTTTTTTATCTTCTTCATTATAATTATATTCTACATTCTTTTTTAATTTTTTCTGTAGTGGTTTTAAAGTTTCTGCTAATTTTGGAATATATTCCCTTACTTGGTTTACTAATCTTAAAAATGATTGTAATTTCTTTTTTGTATCTAATTCTTCTTTCGAATTTATTATTTTTTGTACTATATGTTGTTGCATTTTTACTCCACTCTTATCTATTTGTATTCCTAAAAATTCTATCTGATTTTTCATGATTTCAGCTTTCTTTCACTTAGACTTATTCCCGATTTTTCTATTATATCTGTAAATTGTCCTAATAATTTTAAATGTTCTTCTTTAGTTTTGGTATATAATAATATATCATCTATATATATTACACAATTAGATAATTGTTTAGAATAATTATCCATGAAATGTTGATATCTACCTGGTGCATTTTTATATCCAAATGATAATACGTTCCATTCATAAAATCCTTGTGGTACCGTAAATGCGGTTAATTCTTTAGATTCTTCTTCTAATTTTAAATGGTAAAATCCTGATTTACAATCGAATTTACTAAAATAATTATATCCCTGTATTTGTCTTATTTTTAATATCTTATTTGGTATTGGATAATTATATGTCATAGTTTTTGCATTTAAATTTCTATAGTCAATAACCATTCTACTTTTTCCTCTTTTTTGTTCACTATATTTATTTACTATAAATGCTAGACTATTATGTTTACTATTACTTTTTAGTACATATTGTTTTTCTAATAATTCATCTATATGCATTTTAAATTCTTTTAAATCGTCAAAATTATATGTTAATAGTTTCTGGATTATTATGCTATTTTTATCTATTAATTCAATTGTTATAGTAGTTTTATGTTTTTCCCATCCTTTTAATGGATCTTCACTATATAATTGTTCTAATTTTTTCTTAATTATTTCTATCTTATTTATTGAAAATATAGTTATTTTTGTTTTATTTATCGAAAATACGACTAGTTCTATTGTATCTTCAGTATTTTTTATATTTTCTAACTTTTGTGTAATTTTTTCACTTCCTTTTATCCAATCAGTTTTCTTTCTTATTTTATTATTAACTCTTTTTGCTCTTACTTTCCGTTTACATGGTGTTGTAAACCACCAATCTGTTCTAGTTATTATATGTGGGTACAATTTATCTAAAAATGGCATTCCTAAAAGTATATCTTTTGATGTTAGTTCATAATTATAAATTTTTTCTATTGTTAATATCTTATCCCATACTTGTATTTTTACATTCCTAGCTTTATAAGTAATTAAGTTTCATTCATTATTAAATCCTTTAACTATAATTGGTGTTTTTAATTTATCCCATTTGCTTTCTGGTAAGCAATATATCTACATAGATTAGCTTCTGCTCCTGTATCTATCATAGGTGTATAATATCTACTGTAATATCCTTCTATTACTATCTTCATTAATACATATATTTTCATTTTATGTTAAGGCTCTTCTTAAGAATAATTTCTCTCTATTATATGTTAAGGTTAATTGTGTATGTTCTATATTATATGGTTTTATTTGTTCTAGCCATTTTATTCCTAATATTATATCTGCTTTTTGCATTTCTTCCTTTACTTCAAATTCTATTTTTATTTTTCTAATTCCTATTGTTATTTTTTTTTTTGCTATATTTTTACTATTTATTAAGTTTCTTGGTAGATCTGGGCATATATCATTATTAGTTTTTATTTCTTCATTTTTTACTAGATATTTTGCTATATAATTTTCTTCTTGTCCTGTATTTAAGAGTATTAAATATTATTTTTCATTTACCTTTCCTGTTATGTAATATTGGTTTAAATTATTTGTTGAATTTATTTCATAACTTGTTCTTTTTGATGAGCTTGATGATTCTGTTTTTTCATAAGCTATTCTTTTCGTTGTACTTATTCTATCATTTATTATTTCTAAATTTTCTTCTATATCTATGTCTCTATAGCTATAATCATTATAATATATTATTTTTACAATTTGTTTGAATGGACTTTCTATTCGTATTTTATTAATCTTATTTTTTCCTTGTTATTTTATATTTTGTTGTTAGTACATATAAATTTTTGCATCTTGCTGTAAATATTTTACTTCCTGGGGTTAATTCTATTCCTGATATTTTCCAATATAATACTAATGATTTATCTGTTACCGCTACTGAATAATTTGCATTTATTATAAATTTAAATTTTTGGTATATTAAATTTCCTTTTATGGCAGTTATTATGCTTTTTTCTATAGATTTTATAATTCTATCATTTGCTAAATATAATTCTATTGGTGTATCTATTCCTTCTCTAAAACATGCTTTTATTAATATCTCTTTACCTCCAAGGTGTACATATTTTATTGGGTCTCTACTTTTTATATCGTTTATCTCTTTATTAATTATTCTTTTTGTTACTAGTGGTATACTAGCTTTACCTTTTGCATATCTACAGTCTATTACATGTTCCTTTTGGCTTACTACATAATATTCTTCTTTTTTCTTAGTAAATAGATTTCTTATTGTTGGTATTTTAAATATTTTTTCTACACTGAAGTCTAATTCTTTTCCTTTTATTTCATCAAATATGTTACTGTCAAATATTATCTTTTGGTCTGTTCCTTCATCATTTAAATATTCTTCCTTTGTTATTATTTTTATATCTTCTTCAGTCATTTGATTCATCTATTTCACTATCTATTTCATTAACTGTTTCATTTTCTGAAATTTCATATATACTATCCTCACTTTCTAATTCATAATCTATATAATCTATCTGCATATATTTTATATTTTCTATTTTTATTTCTGATATTTGTTTATTTTTTGGATTTTTAGGTAATTTACAATCTCTAGCTAAATGTCCTAATTTTCCATAATTATAACAAGTACATTCTTTTATAGATTTCTTTTTTTCTATATGGTTTTTTGTATTTATAATTTTTTACATAATATCTTTTTCTTGGTTTCTTGTATTTATATTTTAATTTTTTTATATTTCTTATGTCTTTTTCTTTTCTTATAATATCTTTCTTCACATCCAAATTGGGGTGCTATTTTATCTTTGCAACATGCTAAATTTCTTATCAATGTTTTTTCCATTTTTAATTCTTCTCTATATTTTTCACATAAGTTTCTATACCATTATTGTAAAAATTTTATTCTTGCTCCTAGAGTATCTACTATTTTTGCTTCTTCCCAATTTTTTATTATTTTTGAACTAAATGGTTTGGGTAATTTATTAAAATATAATTTTCTTATTTCTTTACTTTTTTCTATATTATATGCTCCTTTATAATAATATTCTTTAAATGCGCAAGTATATTTATCTATATAACACATACTACATATTGCTAATTTTAGCATTAAATTCCTATTTGTATCTTTTTCTTTATTTTGTTCTTCTTCTATTGTTGTCATACTACCAAATTCATCTTTTATAGCTGTTTCATATTTTTTTAATAATTCTATAGGTGTTAGTTTAGTTGTTGTTGATGATGTTCCTTCTGTAGGTTTGTTAGTTCTTAATACCTTTTTACTATTTTCAGTTAAATTTGAAAACCATAATTTCACTGTTCCTATTAGTGTTCTTTCTACATATTCTGGTGCATCTGTTATGTTTATATTATTATCTAATAATTGTTTTGTCATATATCCTATCAATAATTGTATTATTTTTTTTGTATCTATTACACAGTCTAAGTCTAAAAAGTTATAATTTTTATTAGCTATTTGTTTTGGTGTCCATTTGTTATATTCATTCTTTAGATTATATCTTTTAAACTTATTCTTATAATATGTAGGTTTTCTTATTTCTGATGTTTTAGGTATTATATTTTCATCTTCTTTTTTATCAAGAGTATTTATTTCTGTGTTAATATTTTCTAAGTTTTCTTCATTAATTACTTCTTGTTTTTCATTGATTTCTAAATTTTTTGTATTTGTTAATATTTCTGTATATGTTTCATTATTTTCTGAATCATAATTATCTGTCTCTTCAAATTCTATATTATTTATTTCTAATTCCTTGTTTTTTATTTCTTTATTGTTTATTTCTAATTTTTCTTTAAATTGATTTATCTCGTTTAGTAATTTTTGTTCTTTATCTTTTTCTTCCTTTTCCTTTTGTCTTTGTTCATACAAATCTTTTAACATTTGTAGTTCTTTTTCTAATTCAGCAATCCTACTATTTTTAGTTTCTTCTATTTTTCGTATTTCTTCTCTAGTTTGTTGTTTTATTTTTTCTATTTCCTTTTTCCTATCTATTTCTTCATTTTCTCTTTCTATTCTTACCATAGTTGTCAATTTATCTTCTAATTTTAATTCTTATTTTTCTAACATTAGATATAAATGTTCACCTATTTTCTTGTATCTTCTTCCTAGATTAGAAAATACTATTTTTATTTTTAATCCTTCGTGATTTTCATATATTTTCTCATCTATTATAAATTCTTCTTTGTTCATTTTATTGTAAATAGTTTATGTTGATATATATATTCTAAACTATTTATTTGTGATTCTAATTTTGATATTTCATCTTTTTGTATATTTATTGAGTTTTCACTAACTCCGGCAAATATATTATAATGTAATCTTTCTATTCTTATTTTTAATTCTTTACGTTTTTTCAGAAATAATTTGTTTTAGTTCTTTGTATTTTTGTACTTTATGCATTTAAACCATATTTATAATATTTTGGTGGATATCTAAATCTGATTTATCATAATTAGGTGGTATGTGTCTCATTTTTCTAGATTTTAAATGGATTATTAATTTTGCTTCAATACTAGATATTAAGGTAATTAGGTAGGCTAATCTTTGTGAGTTTTCTTTTATTTTATTTAGACTTATATATTCTGAGTAATTACTAATTAAGAATTCTTTATTATTTCTAAAAGTTTCTCTATTTTTAAATGCTCAACATGACAATGATGTTGACATCTCCAAATAGTCTCTAAGCATGAATTCACTGACAATCGACCTGTAATATGTTGATACTTGATATCAAGCTCTTCACTCATACTTCTATAATAAAGTTCAAAAATAACAATCAACTAACATGTTGATATCAAGCTTTTCACTCAAAACTTCTATAATAGAATTCAAAAATCAATTGGTACTCTCTTGACCTTAATTTAAGTTGTTAGTTTAGTAAGTGGAATCGTACATGTAACCGACTATGTGACGCAGGAGAACACTATTGCATTATAAGATGTGTTAACTACTTGTAATAATATATAGGAGTATTAAATATTTAAATTAAACAAATGATTGAAAATTAGTACTTTGTTATCTCATCGAAGCCTTTTATTTTCTACAAACCAGATAATCATTTACTGAAATTAAAAATTGATGGATAATACTTTTCTGCACATGAGGTAGGTGTCACTCTAATTATGGTGTGTGCGTTGGATTCTTTAGTTTTCAATTTATTATATCTATAAATGAAAGGCAATTCGCTCCTTTTTCCCTTGGCAGGTCATGATTTTATAATTTTATTTTAATCCTTTTAGCTGGGTATAGAATTCAATTTACAGTATGCATATGGAAATAACCAAATAATGACTTCTTTTTACTTCATCCTAGAAGCTCCCCATTTTCACTCTTTAATAATGATTCATCGCATTCACAATCTCAGATTTATAAATGAGAAATATTTACCGTGCGATAACTCATTTTTGTCAAATAGTGACTCAAGCAGCAATAGGGCAAAATAAAAAAAAATGTCATGAGGATGTCCCCTTTCGCTCCTTTTTTTTTTCTTTCTTTTAAATAACGCTAAAAGTTCGAAGATCATTCTTAAGCTATATTATTTCAAAAAATCATTTTTTAATTGCATTTTTTTTCATACAAAAATATCTTCTACGTGTATGTGTTCCTCATTTGCCAAAAAGTCCGTGCATTGATTTGCCTTCTCAAGAAAAATATTTTTTAAAATGTTTGTTTTTACTTGTTACTTTTTACGCAAAAAAATTATATTTTTTAAATGTTTTACTCTTAGAAATAATCACTTATATTTTAAATATTCTAAAATCTAATATGAAACATCAAATAATATAATATTATAATAAAATAATTATAGTAATCATTATTTCTTAAAATATATGCAAAGTTCAAAGTGAATAAATAAAAGTAAAGGAGAGGAAGTATTTGTATTGTTGAACTCAATTCATGCAAAGTACATTGTACATAGATTTTTCATAATTAAAAAAAATTACATATATTAATTGAGAGTGGTTCAATTCAAATAAAGAAAGATAAGTCTCTGTTTATCTACTCGTTCCTATTTCAATACCAAAAGTTTGACCCAGCATATATACCAAATTGCTTTAATCATTACGTGGTTAATTAGACAGTGAAATATTTTTATCTTTGATGGTTTAAACACTTCATGTGCTCTCTATAGCATTTAGCATCAAGCTGGTCACTCTATACCAATTATTACATCATGAAATAATGAAAGAATAAATATAATTTTACTTGAGTAAACAATGAAATGTAAATCGCATGATTGCTAAACTTATAATTACAATTATTTCTTTATCTTGACTCGTGCAATGTGAAATGGTACTCGAATATCCTGGATTTGGTCCCCTCCTCCTTCAAGACTTAGCCGCTCTAAAACCTTCAATCAATAGTTATATTTTGTTTTCCAACAGGCCTTATAATCAACTAAATATAGTATTTCCTCCATAACAACTGAATAATGATTAACACACAATAAAGGAGCTGAGACACCTAATGTATAAGGTAAAATTGAAAATCAAAGTATTTCTCTAAATTAAAAGAAGGATACATTTGGTTATACGCAAATTGATTCAAACATATCATCACCCAAGCTTATTTGTTAGTTTGACCGCAGCTAAGCACTCAAAGGGCAAACCGGTTGTGCAAACAAATCAACACTAGTAGTTGAGTGGAAAACTTTACTTCTTGAGAAGTCAAAAATCATGATTCAACTCTTAACTATTTAAAGTTCACAACAACCCTTGTAACATCTAAGGAAATTATTTCCAACAATTCTGTCTCCTCCATCCTCTTTAACTTATTCTTTCACGCTTTACCGCTCAGGACAACACCTATTTCCTTGCGTCTTTGTCGTCATCACTCAGCTCGATTTTGAATTTACACTCAGCTCAGCATAAGGAGTTGAGACGGGAGTTTCCCCTAGCGTCATCGCCGTCACTCAGCTTGACTTTGGATGTACGCTCAGATTCGGATAGAGGCTTGGTATTATCCCAAAAGGCGCATCTAGACATAGTGGCTAGTTTTACAAAAATCCACCCATGAATAGTTGCATCTCTATATCTGGCTATAAATATAACTCCTTCAGTTTTTTCATCACGAAGTTCTGAAATTTTCTTCTTTCTTTCTACAATACTTCCTGCAATTACAAAGTTCTAAGTATGATTTGGTTGTTCTTTGAGTTTGTTGTACGCTAGGATTTGAGGAATTGATATACTAGTGTGGTTTATTCGTTTTATCATGGGATAAAATAATTCTAATATCTCGGATACTAGGAGAAAATTAAGTTTTAAGAACACAATGTGAATTCAGTACTGGACTCGGATATAATTCCATTTCATCTCAATTTCTAGTATACTTTGTTTAAAGTTTCAGTATTATATTTTTAAATACAAGAAGGATAACAAGCTTAAGAAACTTAAATTTATATATTGTATTTGAGATTAAATACTGTTGGAGACTATGACCTTTGTGGTTCTCTACTCTAGTATTGGAGATTAATTATTGTGTGATCTTCTACTCTGATTTAATAATCAGAAAAGGCATGAATACATCCCTAAACTTTGATAAATGATACAGATATATCCCTCATTATACGTTAGGTACAAATATACCTTTACCGTTAATGAAAAGATACATATATACCCTTATCACTAACGGCAGGACACGTGTCGATTTTCTATTTGTTTTTTCCTTTTTAAATTTAATCTGGTTAAATTAATCCCAACCCACCCGAATCTGATTTTAATTAACCCACACCCGACCCAAATTAAAACCCAAAATCGACCTGATCTTAAGAACTTTCAACACGCATCTCCACTCTCATAGTATCCGTGGGATTTTGATGCTGAGATGACAGATGAAGATGAAGATAAAGATGAAGAATTTAAGTTGTGGCTCCAACAAGCTCTAAAATCTGGAGTTTTATGTGAGACCAAAGCAAAGAAAGAAGCAATGAAAAAGGTATTCACGAGTTACATGCATCGAAATTGGCTACGATGCTTAGATGAGCATTTTGTGGTGAATGATTCAACAACGTCCACAACCTATAAAATCAAGCAAAATGAAGAATGAGGATCAACAGACATGATGCACACTATCTAAAGGTTCCATATGTATCAACAGGGAGATGATCGAGCTTCTCATCAAGGAAGAACGTGTTTAAGGTTCTTAAAATCAAGTTGGGTTTTAGTTTTAATTTTGGTCGGATGTGGGTTAATTAAAATCAGATTCAGGTGGGTTGGGATTAATTTAACCAAATTTAATTTAAAAGGGAAAACAAATAGGAAATTGACATGTTTCCTGTCGTTAGTGATAAGGATATATATACCTTTTCATTAATTTATTAGTTATTGCTCATGTATATGAAACAAATATGATACAAACAATCTTTATAATCCAAAATCAAGTGAAGTGACGACACATATCTCGCCACCAGTGATAAGTATGTCAACTCAACATATACAATAATATAGAAGGTAAATACGTGAAAGAGATAATAATATTAAGTCTCAAAACTAAATATCATAAATCAGTTCATAAAAAGATACTGAAACCAACATACACCACCCAAAATATGGAAGTCATGTAGTACAAGCATATATGAATAACTCAATAAAACCAAAGTCCAAAGTATCTAAACATAACAGAAACAACATAAAGAGGACAGAGGAAATTTAGTAGGCATCAACATTTTCCTTTGAATCTCAATGATACAACATCAAATACAGATACTAGATCAACACTTACGAGAAATTGACTCGGTACCAATACATAAGATGTAAAAATTAAACAAGTATGAGTACTAATCCATATGTACTAATTCAAAGTGATGGAAAGAACCACATAATTACCACTACCCGATACTTTAAACAAATACTTATTAGATCAACAACCACAGTTTTGGTGAGTCCTCATCATGCGAGGACTAGAGTTGGCTTTTTATTTTATTTTGTCTTTAGTGTTTTCGATCTTCAGACAGTTAGAGTCAGATGAGGTCTTGTTCTAGCAACTCATCTTTGTAGAGACTTTTCAGACATATAATTAGATTCTTAGTTTTAATCTCAGACTTATTTAGTGCTGGTTTGATTTCCTTTGGACATTTATTATATTATTCAAGTTTAGCTTCTGTATAAGTGTTGTTTTATCTGCTAATATCTATATTCCTTAGTGTTTTGCCAGGCCATGAGTTAGCTTGGAGTCACTTGTAATTTTAAGCACTATGTTGTGACTAGGGAGTAATCTCGGATCGTAACAAACTTGGCATCAGAGAAACAATTTTAAAGAGTGTCTGAAAGCCTTTTTGAATAGAGTCTTATTCATGGGTGTGATGTGCGCCATACTTATGAGTAAGAGGCTATGAGACGTTTTAGAAAAAATTTCCATTTTTTCATGCTCTTATCGTGTGATAGAGTGTGAGCTCTATTAAAACCTTCTTATAACTCATTCTCTACACGTTTACAGAATATGCCTCTAAAGAGGACCAACGAAAGAAGGAGTGGAAATGGGAGTGGGATAGAGAATCAATAAGCACCACCAGCTCTAAAAAATTCCTCAATGAACAAGTCTCATATGCCAAATTTAGGACTGCCTTTACAGCCTTAGTACAATCTATGACTTCCTAGAACAATCAACCTGTTGTGGCACTAACCAACCCGACAGCGAATGCGGCAACAACAAGAGTCCTAGATTTTACTTGGATGAATCCCTAGTGGTTTTTTGGTCCAAATCAGAGGAGGATCCATAGGAGTTCGTGTATAGTATCCAAAAGGTTACAGAGATTATGGGTGTTACCCTAACTGAAAGAATTATCCTAGCATCCTATCAACTACAAAGAGTAGCTCACACTTGGTATAAGTAGTGAAAAGAGGATAGGGTAAAAATGCAAAACTGGTAGAATGGGATGAGTTTATGATTGCATTTTTGGACAAGTTCTTCTCGCTTGATTTGAGGAAGGCCAAGGTGAAGGAGCTCATAAATTTGAAGCATAGTAGCATGAGTGTGAAAGAGTATTCCCTCAAATTTACTTAGTTAGAGAGGTATGCTTCAGCTATAGTTGCTGATTCCAGGGCATGCATTAGCAAGTTTATGTCTAGTATTTTAGAGGATGTGGTAAAGGAATGCAGGACTACCATGTTTGTAAAGAAGATAGATATCTCCATACTGGTGGTTCATGATCAGCAGATAGAAAAAGAGAAAGTTAAGGAGAAGGAAAGAGAGAATAAGATGACCAGAACAAGTAGCTTTCAATTTCTCTCAACAAAGGTCAGATCGTGGAAATCATTCTCAGTTTCGCCAAAAATATTCAGCTCTATCCCTATCTTCTACTATTGCCCAAATTTCTAAGTTTAGGTAGGATCATCATGATAGGGCAGTTGACTCTAAGTCTCAGGGTAGTGTGAATAGTAGTCGTACCAACCCAGTCTGCAATAAGTATTATAGGAACCGTAAGGGTGAGTGGATGGCTGATAGTAATGGGTATGGATGCTTTGGGTGTGGCAAGCTAGGACACAAACTTAGGAAATATCTAGTGTCTTCCTATAAGGGTAAAGATGCTCGTCAGCAAAGCCAGTCAAAGTCTTCAACAACTCCCGTAGGTCACCCTACTTAGAAAGGTGCCTCATCTAGTGTAGCTGGTAGATAGAGTTAGAATTAGTTCTATGCCTTTCAGACTCAACAGGATCAGGAGGGTTCTCCTGATGTAGCCAGGGGTACCTTATAAGTTTTTAATATTAATGTTTAAGCATTATTAGATCCTTGAGGTACACTTTTTTCATAACTCTTTATATTGCAGCAGAATTTGGAGTCAGTCCCTAAATCCTCCTAGAATCTTTCACAGTCTCTACTTTAGTTGCTGACTCAGTCATAGCTAAACAGGTATACCAAAATTGCCCAGTTATAGTTTCCCAGAAATTTACCTCAGTTGATTTTGTAGAGTTAGACATGGTAGATTTTGATATAATTATTGGTATGGTTTAAATTCATTCTTGCTATGCCTTAGTTGATTGTAGAACTAAAGTAGTCCAAATTCAGTTTCCAAATGAGCCAGTCATAGAGTGGAGGGGTAGTACCTCAGTGCCCATTGGTCAATTTATCTCTTACCTTAAGGCTAGAAAGTTGATCACCAAAGGGTGTATCTATCATTTAGTTTGGGTTAAGGATTCAAAGGTCAAATCCCTAACTCTTGGGTCAATTCCAATGGTAAATAAATTTTGAGAAGTATTTTCATAAGATTTACTCAGAGTTTCCCCCAAAAGGGAAATTAACCATGACATTTATCTTTTTCCAGATACCCAACATATATTAGTTCTACCCTACAGAATGGCTCTAACTAAGCTTAAAGATTTAAATAAGAAATTAAAGGATCTCCAATACAAGGATTTTATCAGACCCAATATCTCTCCATGGGGTGCTCATAGTTTTATCATGTGTAAGAAATATAGTTCTCTCAGAATTGCATCGACTATTGTTAGTTGTTCAAGGTTACAATAAGAAGTATGTATCCTATCCCCAGGATTGATGACTTGTGCCATCAGCTTCAGGGTGCAAGTTTCTTCTCTAAGATAGACTTTAGATCAGACTATCATCAACTTAGAGTTAGAGAATGTGACATTCCAAAGACAACCTCTAGAACTCAGTATGGTCACTTTGAATTTATTGTGATGTATTTTAAACTAATGAATGCTCTTACAACTTTTATGGACTTGATGAACAGGGTGATTAAGTACTTCTTGGACATGTTTATTATAGTCTTCTTAGATTAAATCCTTATTTATCCTTAGAGTGAGGATAAACACATAAAATATTTGAGGATTGTCTTGCAGACTCTCAAGGATCACTAGCCATTCACTAAATTCAGCAAGTGTGAATTCTAGATGAAATCACTAACATTCCCTGGCCGTATTATCTTTGACGAAGGCATTCAAATTGATCCCCAAAGTATAAAATAGTGAGAAACTAGCCTAAACCTATCTCTCTAGTAGCTATTAGGAGTTTCTTGGGTTTAGCGGCTATTATAGATGTTCATTAGGGGGTTCTTATATATTGCTTATCCAATATCTAGGTTGACTAAGAAAAAATTTAAATGGCAATGGTCCAATTTTTGTGAGAAGAGTTTTCAGAAGTTGAAGACTTGACTCACTACCACTTTGATTTTAACTCTACCCGAGGGCTCAGATGGTTTTGTGGTTTATTATGATTCTTCTAGAGTTGGACTTAGTTATGTGTTGATGTAGCAGGGAAAAGTTATAGCATATGCCTCTAGACAGCTCAAGCTCATGAGAAAAACTACCCGACTCATGATCTAGAGTTGGCAATAGTGGGTTTGGCCTTAATGATTTGTAGACTCTAACTCTATGGGTTTAATAACGATGTGTTCACCAATAACAAGAGTCTTCAGTATATGTTTAACTTGAAGAACTTAAATCTCTGTCAAAGAAGATGGCTAGAGTTGCTAAAGGATCATGATATGAGTGTTTTGTACCTTATAGGTAAGGCCAATATAGTGGCTTATGCTCTTAGCAAATTGTCAATGTGGAGTGTTTCTCATGTAGAGGATGAGAATAAAGAACTAGCCTGCGAGGTTCATAGGTTGGACTGATTAGGAGTTTGATTGGTTGACTTAGCTAAAGGTAGTATTTTGGTTTAGAATGGTTCAAAATCCTTATCAATAGATGAGGTTAAGAAAAAAAAAAGATAATGATCCTATTTTTCTTAAATTAAAATTAGTAGTCCATAGTTAGAAGGTTAAGGTTTTCTTCCAAGGGGGGAGATGATGTTCTTTGGTACCAAGTTTGACTTTGTGTTCCAAATATAGATGATTTAAGATAGCGGATGCTAGAGGAGGTATATAGTTCCCGCTATTGTATTCACCTAGGAGCCACTAGGATGTACTGTGATTTATTGGAAGTCGATTAGTGGAATGGTATGAAGAAGGATATCGCAAAATCTGTGGCTAAGTGCCCGAATTTCTAGTAGGTTAATATTGAGCAGTAGAGACCAAGTGGAATGCTTCAGGACATCAGTATTCCTACTTAAGAGTAGAAGGTAGTGAACATGGACTCCCTTACAAGGTTGCTTCGCACTCATTAACTGCATTATTCTATTTGGGATATTGTGGATAGGATGACTAAGTCGACCCATTTTCTGCCCGTTAACACATTGATTTTAGCTGAGAACTATACTAATATCTACCTGAAGGATTTGGTGTGATTGAATGGAGTCCCATTGACTATTATTTTACATAGAAGTACTCAATTTTCCTTTCGATTTTAGGGGATATTCCAGAAGGGTCTTGGTACCCAAGTTTATCTCAGTACAACCTTTCACCCACTGACATATGGTTAGGTAGAAGGGCCTATTCATACCTTAGAGGACATGTTGAGAGTATTCATGATTGATTTTAAGGGTAGATGATCATCTACCTTTGATTGAGTTTGTGTATAATAACAGTTATCACACTATTATTTAAATGGCCCCATTTGAGGCACTTTATGAAAGGAGGTGCAGATCTCCTATCGATTAGTTCAAAGTTGGTAAAGCTATATTGATAGGACTAGAATTAGTCCATGAAGCTATAGAGAAATTTCAACTGATAAGGAGAGGTTTAGAATGACTCAAAGTTGTCAAAAGTCTTATACAGATATAAGAAAGAGGGAGCTTGAGTTTATTGGTGATTTGGTTTACTTGAAAGTTTCATCTATGAAAGAAGTTAAAAGGTTTAGGAAATAAGGAAAGCTTAGTCCCCACTTTATTAGTCCTTATGATATTACAGGTCTTTTTTGCTAAGTGGCCTATGATTTAGATTTGTTGGTAGATTTAGAAAAAGTGCATCCAGTCTTTCTTGTTTCCTTGCTAAAGAAGTGCATTGGTGATCTCACATCGGTTGTGCCCTTAGAAAGGGTTGGCATGAAAGATAGGCTTTCTTACTAATAACATCCTATGGAAATCATTGACCATCAAGTCCAGAGGTTGGGGAATAAAGAAGTCACTTTGATAAAGGTTCTTTGGCAAAATCAGTCAGTTTAGGGAGCTACTTGGGAGGCAGAGGCAGACATGATGACCAAGTACCCCCATCTTTTCCCTTTGAGCTCTGTCCTAGGTTGAGGTAATATTTTTCCTTAATTAATTAATTCTTTCTATTTTATGTCACCCAGCTATTCCCATGCCATAGCATGCGTCCATGAGTTTGAATCATCCCATGTTTTAGTTATCAATTCGGTACGATGTCAGTGCTCTACTCTTAGAAACTCAGTGTAGAAATTGAAGGTATATATAGGGTAGACGGATTCCTATAATAACATTAGAAGTAATGAATAAAATGTGGAAATTTTAGATTTTCCCCCTAAATTTCCATCTCAGTTAGTTTCTCTTTAGGGATGAATGACCCTATGGGGGAGATATTATAAGGCATTGAAAAATCCAAGCCTAGAATAGAACTATGCATCAATTACATGTGGGGAAAATCATTATGTTTTGATAGCCTATAAAGAGTTTTGTCCATCTACCAAGGCCACAAGACCCCCCCTAGGCCTTAACCTAGCCAAAACCTCTCTTATTGATTGATTTTTTAAGAAATGATTAGATTTAAACAAGCATAACTTCTAGATTCGATGCATTTTTTAGTCCTACACCCACCACATGAAATATATTTGAATTAACTTTCCAACACATCTAGATTTTCCTTGATTCGATATCAAAATAAGAAGTTATGGCTTTTACGATAAAGCACTACTTTGCAGTGAGATACCAGAAGATAAACTACGACCGTGGTTATATCGTATGACCATATAATGGTATCATATGATTGAGATAACCCCAAATTCATAAAGTTGACAAAAGTGTACCCTCATGCCATGAGAGGGAACCATAATCATGCTTTAAACCCATGATCCCGAAGCATGATCGTGGGTCCCACAAATGCTCTTGATCTAACTAGCGAATATACAAACCAAGGTATGATCTTAAGTTGATCCCCCAATTCTATCAGAGCTCGTCTTATCATGCTAGAGAGTTCACATCCAGATTCAAACCATGAGCTCAACCCACGATCGTGGGAAGGTCTCATACGTTCCTTCTTATAGTTTTAAGTTACAAACTTCTAAGGGGAAAGTCAATATTTTCTTTTTTTAAAACATTAAAAATACATCATTTTGTGGAATCTCAAGGGTCATTAATTGGGTTTCTATAACCCTAAGCTCCCATTACTTAGAATTTTATCCAATACTTAGTTTCAGAAGAGAGAAAGAAGTGATTACTCTTTCCTAAGGCTAGTTAGGGTTCATCTTCCTCATGTATCCAACTTTACAAAATTCTTTAAGGCTCTTATATCCAGGTATATTAAATTTCATCTGTGGGTCCCCTTTCATCCATTGAGTCCTAAGGTTAACCCAATTCTCCTAAACAATTCTTTATTCACATCTCAGGGTTATGGATATTGGTAGATTCATTGATATCTTAGACTGTTAGTGTCATTGAGTTATAATTCCCATTATAACATAAATTCTAGTGTTATTATTTGATCATGATAACAAGCCTTAGTACACTGTAAAATCCCTAATTGTTGGACCCGAGTCATTGAATTCTACTAATTCGACCAATTTACAAATTTGACACAGTAGTTGAATTCTTCAAAGATGGCATGTTATGATCATCCAATGACCTAGGATTTTATACATGTACTATTAGATGTTATATTCTATAATTTACCTATTTTGAATACTTTTAGAGAATATATTTATTTCAGTTATCATATTATTACCATCAGTGAGTATTACAAATTATCAATGTCGTTCAATCAGGAGTAGTACTTAGCACCGAGTGAACACAAGGATACATGCTAATTCATTAATTAGGTTGATACCTTTATTAGAATTTCTTAAATACCAGAACTATGGCGCTACCATAGGTTCTAAAGGGTCACTCCTCAAACAAGGCTTGACACTTTAGTCCCTTTTGGATATTAGTTTAGTGGATCCACGTTAGCCAATGTTCATACCCTTGGCAAGGTACTGGATATCCTTATACTTGGGGTTCTAGGTTGGATCCCTGTTAGCTTACATTAGGGTATGTTAGTTATTAGTAACTCATATAGTCTACAATTTACAATTTAGATTTTAGATTCTTGCGTGACCTTGTATTCAAATATTAAGTTTAGTTTACAACATGTGTTCATTACTTTGTCTCACACTAGTTATCATGTTATATGTTCCATGTTCTTCTCATATCAATTATTTCCATATCTCACATATCTCAGTACATTCAAAGTATTGATTGTATATTTTCTTTGTGCCATGTTATCTTATAATATAGGTTCGAATGCTCAGCATTATGATTGTACGTAAAACGATCTCATCCCATATCAATATTATTAATTTTTGTAAGCCCTCGTTATGAGAGGACTAGAGTAAACTTTTTCTTTTATTTTGTCTTTGGCGTTCCCAGTGTATAGTTAGTTAGAGTTAGCTGGGGGCTTATCCCAGTAACTCATCTTAGTATAGGCTTTTCAGACATATAGTTAGATGCTCAGTTTTGATCTCAGATTTGTTTAGTGATGATTTGATTCTCTTTAGATACTTATTATATTATTCAAGTTCAGCTTTCACATAAGTGTTGTTTTATCTGCTATTATCTATATTCCTTAGTGTTTTTCCAGGCCATGGGTTATCTTGGAGTCACTTGTGATTCTAAGCTTTGTATTATAACTAGGCAATAGTCTTGGGTCGTAAAATATTAGCTTAGATTGAGTGATTCAGGTGGATGCCCAAATTGCTTATCTTATTTTCTTTGCTTGATTGTCATTGAGTTATCATATTATGAATTCAATTTGATTTCTCATGTACTTGATTGAGTTCCCTTTTTTCTTTGGTTTTATTGTCGCTCAATTGAGTCTTTTTTCATTTTTTTATAATTTATTTCTCAACTATCCTTTAATTTTATTATTTAATTATGCATTTTCGATATCTATCCTAGTTGTCTGATTAGGATCATTATCATTTGGTCATTTAGACTTGTTCCTTCAAATCTATCTTGGGATTATGGTGTGTAAAATTTGAAAATCACAAAAAAGGTTGAAAATATTTTAAAGAAAAATCCAAACATATTTTGTTGATTTTGAGTCCTTCTTGAGTTTTTAATGCTATATTTTTTTTATCTAGTATTAAATAGGCCTATATCTTGAGTTTTGGGTCATTTCGTGTTGTTTTGATCCTTTTAATATTGCTGAGTTAAAAATTTTAAATTGGGTTTTCAGATCTGAAGCTTTGGGGTAAAAATCAAGGGTCAAAAGTTATTGGGATATGGTCTTACCTCATTTGGAGTATGAATCTTGAATTTGAATTGATTTGGAGTTGATTTGATGATTTCACTATTTTTGATATTAGAATTTAAAGAAGAAGAAATGGGTTCTTAGATTTGGGCTATATTGGGCATTGATTTGTATTTAAAGTTGTTCTCCTAGTCATTTGGAGCTTGGATCTAAAATTTAGGCTAAAGCGTTGTAGAAATTCATTGGGTTTGATTTTGGATGTTCTTCATATTCATGATGTTTTTCATGACTTGAATAAAATTTCAAATGGGTCTAAAAATTTACACATCTTGGTTAGGAATTGAGGCTTCAAAGTTATTGGGGCGTTTGTTCTCCATTGGAAAAGAGAGCTTAGATTTTGATTTTCATGTTAATCCAAAATAAAGAGAAAATCAAAGTGTTTGGGATTGGTACAAAAGGAAATTTTCTCAAAGGGGAAAAAGACAAGGAAAGAGGTACAAGGTACAATTTCTTGGAAGCTTCCTCAAATGTTCTTTCAAAAAAATTTTCAGCCTTTTTTTCAGGCTTTTTCTCCACTTTTTTGGAGTATTTTCTCATGGATTTCAACCCAATTTCTTCCTAAATAATTTTAAGTCCAAATATTGGTAAATTTATTTTATTTTATTAATTCTACCTTTCTTTTTCATAACTTGATTTTAATTAGTAGATTACCTACTAAATTCAATTTCTTTGAGTCCAATTTTTTTTCTTGGTACACTAACAATTTGGGAAAGAAGTCATAGAAAGTGAGTTGAGAGTTCATATAAAGAGTGATGTGAGACTTTTATTACTAACTTGTTTGCTAGTTTTGTAGGTACAAAATGTGATATAAGGGAGAATGTCATCCATAGCTTTGAATTATTGTGGAGATGACATTAGTGACTATGCTCTAGTGACATGAACTATGATATAGTGATGATGAGAGACATGAGGGTTCTTTGAGTGCTTGTGAGCAAGCTAATAAAGATCAGGAGTAAGGTGGTAAATACTATGAAGGCTATGATTGTGATCATGATCAATATGATGGTGAGAACTACTACTCTGGAGATAAATGTAAAATTAATAGGGATTCTATCTTTTTTGATGAACATGAAGGAGTAGAAATATGTTATGATGAATTTAATAGTGAAGATGAAGGGTATGGGGGTTCTCATATTACATACCATGGTGATGAAGATGATGCGAGGTACGATTTTTTCTCCCATATATCTTATGACCTCTTTAAGGAGGAATGTGATAGAAGGGGAAGTTGTAGGGATGAATTCCCTTTCTCATCTTATGCTAATTCCTATTCTACTAGAGGAGGTATAGATGTGTGGATGAAGTTAATTCGAAGATATCATGTGGACCATATTCGTAGAGAATTCTCTACTTCTTATGGTGCAAGAAATTGTACTTTTTATCCTATTTATAGTATAAATAGTTCTCTATATAATAATGATGTTTGAGGAAGTTTGGGATGATGAATAGGCCATAGAGGTAGAGGGCATTCATTGTTTTAAGATGTATATGATCGAGAGAGCCAGATTCTTAAAATAAAAGTTACAGGTGAACCACTCCCAATTGAGGATCCTAGCACTTTGTATATGACCAATTATTTGATTCCATGCTAATAACTCTCGAAAAATATCTCCAATGGTCTCCAAATTGATACAAAGGAGGTGAAAGAAAAACAAGGTACTCCTAGAAATATGCTTGAAGAGGTTTTTAGCCCCTGTTAAAGGATACCAAGTGATTGAGAATCCACTATGGTATGATGACACACTTTACAAAAATAAAACTCTCTTCATGGAATATGATAGTACACCTATTGGAAAAGATGTTGTTCAAAAGGAAGGTGATGTATGTGGTACGACTATCCATTCATCATTGGTGTTCCCATTCTTGGTCAAGAACTTAATGTGCTTGAATCAATTAGTGAACCTTCTCATAAGACACCTTGGATGAAGTTGGTCTATGTGCCACCTTCTTATACTATTTGTTTGCATATGATGATACTCTTTCCTTTGAGTGAAGTACATTTTGTGAGAGTGAATGTTCCAATGGGGAAAATAGGTTTATGATTTACCCATGTTTATGGATTTTATTTTTCTTTGACCTCGCTAATAATTTCAATAGTGGCATCGATGATAAAATGCGTGGTCCAAATAACAAGCAAGTTATGAGTGAGATTGTTGGCTTACATGGTGATAAGTATAGTATTAACATTTATTTTCTCTCATATGATTTTTTCTTGGTGTTATTACTTAGTCTTATGGGTTTGAATGAGAAATATTTTCAACTTGTATGGGAAATACCTTTGTAATTAATCTTGGTGATGAATTGGGAGTAATCCCATTCTTGAAGATAGCTAGTACATTTGGTGGAGTCTTAACTTGGGATGACCTTGTTTATGGCATAAAACTTAGCTATATGGGCTATCACGTGTTACTTGACGTAAAAAAGGATTTGAATTTGTATAAATGTAGAACTATTAAGGAATTACATGTGTGGTTACCTAAACATCATGGGTCTTTTGATTCACCCCTTTGTCAATGTTTTCAATATAGCGAAGTAGCTCTTATTTTTTTTTGGGTTACAAATCATATATGGCTCATATTGATGATTAGTGATATGTTAAATGTGTGGAACCTTGGCATGGTAATAGATTTGTCACTGCTAACTCTTTTCCTAACCCCCAAACTATGAAAAATGTTTGGTTATTTATTCTTCTTATGTGTTTGCAAGGTTTGGATTCGAGGATAAATCTATTGAAGAAGGGGAGGATGATATGAGCATGCTTATCATGGAGCATATTAGGAGGGAATTCCATATATGGATGATATTTTAGAGCCTGGAGGAAGGCATGAAGAAACAAATATACAAGGCCATGAGCAATAAAGAAGCCATTTGGGCAATCAAGAAGGTCCCTTGTGTTTTTTTTTTTTTTGTAAAATAATCACTTTTTGTGCTATTTTTTGTAATAGACTATTTTTATAAAGGCAATGACTCTAAATAGCCGACTTAGCCATATTCATTAGTTAGATTTTGGATGATTGAATTGTCTTGAATAGACTTTATATTTAGTTACTCCGTGTTAGGGTAGTAATAGAGTTCAGTTCTAATTATTAGCTTAATCGAGTGATTAGAGTGGATTTTCGAATTGATTGTGTGATCTTCTTCGCTTGATTGATCAAGTTATCATAATGTGGATTTAAATTGGTTTATCTTGAATTTGATTGAGTTCTTTTTCTCCCTTGGTTTAATTATTGAACAATTGGGTCATTCTTTCTTCACTTCGCATCTCTTATTTTTCAACTTTCCTTTAATTTGGTTGTCTAATTTTGTATTTTTGATATCAATTCTAATTGTCCAATTAGGATCGTTATCAGCTAACAAACACAAGGTTATAATACAACTCAAATAGGTTTCGATAAAATTCTAACCAGAAATAAAGTAGCAAACCTCTAAATGTCATGTTAATGCAAATCAAGAAAATAATAATGATGAGAAAGTCTAGTTGATACATATGAATGTACCTACATACACCTGATATCTTGTATAGCTAATTGAGACCCATGAAAAACTCTCGAGGTTCATATACCCATGAAAAATAGTTTTTTACCAAACATGCATGTCATGAATCAGTAAAATCCATCCAAAATAGGTTTTCATCGGGCATGCAAGTTCTTTAAAAACATTTACTTAAAAATACTTTATCTGTAAGTCCACGATATGAATAATCAAGATCACAATAATAAAAGTGTCATGGGACAAAAAATTAGGTCATAATGGCACCTACTTTAACCTAGTAGTAGGTAAGCCAACACCATAGCTCGAAATGGTGAGTAACTGTCTAGTAGGAGAAAGAGAGAGATAAAGATAAAGCAGTAATATATATATATATATATAAAGAGAGAGAGAGAGAGAGATAAAGATAAAGCAGTAATATATATATATATATATATAGAGAGAGAGAGAGAGGTGTGTAAGGTTCTATTTGTTAAGTCAAAAACTAATATCTGAGGCCAAAATGCTAACATGCCGACCTAACAAGTCTTGAGAACCCAACCCAAGGCAATATTCTACCCGAACCATGATAAGGATTTTAAATATTACCCCAAGGCCCTATGTATGCTAAGTCATGTCCCGAAGGAGAAAAAACTACCAACATAAGGAAATTCATGGCTAAAACCTATCCTTCAACCCCTTAATCAACTAAAATAATTAAGAGTTGTCTAGAAGACTATATGAATCACAATAATCCACAAACAATTTGCACAATACTATAACAATGCCATAAAAGAGCAAATTCTAATAAAAGGTAAGCCCAGCCTATTTGGTTGCTACCGAAAGCACTTGAAAACCTTCATATTGAAATGTTTTCCTTCTGAAAAGCCTCCAACTAATATCACACTATCAAAATAATAATCAAGGTATCAATATGAGAACAACAATACTCATATTGTGAATTTATGCTATGAGTCAAAAACTAGGTTAAAAATCACCCACGAGACACGTTTATTTTGAAATTGAATATGAAACAACATCCCCTGAGGCATGTTTATTTTGAAATTAAAAATGCAATAACATCCCTCGAGGAACAATGCTAAAAAATTAGGCATAACCAGCCTCGAATCTGAGTCCTAAACAACCTGTAAAGTGTCAGGAAAAATAAGAAATTAAAATATGAATTTATGGAATTTTGTTTGGGAACTGATGAGATAACAATGGGATAATTATGCGTGCCCTTTTGATGTTCTCCCATAATTTTTAGAGCTCCCTAGTCCAACAATGGTTCCAAAACTTTGAAATTAATGCTGAAAAAATGATAGAAGCTAATTTTATAATACTAGAGTCCCTTCTTCATGAACGCGAGACACCTATCATGAATGTGATACCAACTGAGTGAAGAGTTTATAAATACGACTGATCCACTGTGAATGCGGAGAAAAACCTTGGACCAGCCATATTGACTTTCTCTTTGCAAATGTAATGGCTAGCTCACAAATATGAAGGTCAAGAATTCTTGAACCTCGTGATCGTGGCCAAGGACTCGCAAATCCAAAGACCAAATTTGGTCTGCATCAGGTGATGATACTCTTGAGATTTATTAATAACATCATTCATGCGATAAACCTATGCTACCCTAATAAATCTGGGATTCCGTACCCAACAGAACTATCAAAATTTCTAATAGAGGTCATTTTAACAAAAAGTGAGTCCCACATCCAAGGTTTATTTTTACCAAAATTTAAATAATAACCCAACATGATCTTGAATGTCTCGAGACCCAAACCAAAGGTTTCCGATCCTAAAATCAACATTATAGATCTAACAAAACTGTCAAATCTCTAAAACAAGAAAATAGTTATAAAATCTAAATGAACTACTCAAAAGCTCTACATATAGTGAAAATATAAATAAATATAAAATAACCTAAAAGGGTCATTAGAAATATAATTAAATATCTCAGTTTAAAACAATAGTGCCATACTCACATCATAATCATAGCCAAAGACCCAAGCATAAATAATTTTCTCACTTTGCCTATATCAATCACAGATAAGGTAAGTCAACTACTAGTACTATGAACAAGACACTCCCAATAAAATTCAATAAAATCGAGCTAGCAATCTTGAATAAAGTGATATGAACTCTTGTATTTATAGCACCTTTCTATATTTACTCTATTAGGTATGGACCTTGACAAACCTCCTCTTTTCAAGAAACTTCATCTTTTTATTATCCTTTCTAACCCTTTAGTGAGAAAGGCCATAACATCATCACTAATTTCTTGATCCTGAGTAGTTGTAAGAAACATGTTCATATCTTTGCTTGAGAAAGTATTATTTTTTGCTTGAATCTTTTTCATCTCATAGTTTTTAAAATTATTGATTGATTCTTTCATTGTCATTATCTCTAGATCTCTTGCCTCAATGATGGAATTAAAATTGCTCTGCCTTGAGTCAGGTGATATGTCAAGAAGTTTTCTAATTTTGTGCGATTAGGAATAACCACTCCAAGAAAATGAGTTCATTTATTATATCTTTGAACTTGTTGAACATTTCTAAAAGGGATTCTCCCTCATTCATTTTGAAGATTCATATTGTCTATGTAAGAGATAAATTTTGACAACTTTACCTAACTTTTTTTCATGTGTGGTTTGCAAGTATCTCACTCTTATTAAGCCATGTTAAATGAAGAAATTTTATCATATTCATCAGCACCTATGTGAAAAATTAACAATTTCCTTGCTTTAAATTCTTTTGTATGACATTGATGTCTTTATCCTTTTATATATATACACACACACACACACATATATTTTTGGGGTGGTCTTATCTTTTTTCATCTATACCATGAGGTATTTTTGGGCCTTATGTAATGATATCCCTTAGCACAAGATCTTCTCCTATAATGAAGTCCTACATTCTTGCTTTCACTATATATAATATGTATCATTGAAGCACAATGGTCTTGTAGTTGATTGTTCTTCTCGTACTCTAGGAGATGCATCAATTATCAGTATTTTAAGGTGTTAACCTTTATTTTAAAAAATCTATTTTTGATACCATTTGTTAGTTTTATTGCATTCTAAACCCTCAAGGAATTAGATTCTTTGAGCACTTATGGAAGAAGGTACATGTGTAAAGAAAATCAATAAAAATATGTAACATGACAAAATTCATTCTCCAATGAGTGAAAAATCGTAATTCAACTCTCCATGATAATTTAAGATTTACAACCACCCTTATAACAACAAGAAAATATTCTAAACAATCTCATATCATCTATTATCTTTAAATTCTTCTTCCACCATAGACAACTCAGTCTCAACTACTAGACTACTATTATACCAAAAACACTCAAAATCTACTACAATTTAAAAGAAATTAATCAAGATCATATCTTGAAACCATTGCAAGACACTAACTATTACAAACTAAAGAACTGTATGGACAAAATTTGATAGGAGTATGTTCTTTGATGCAACAATAACTTCTTCTTTGAGACTATTTATTATAGAACTGGGAACACTTTGAGCACTCTCTCTTTGGGTGTGGTCGAATTCCAAAGTTTTGTTGACATGCTATATATATACATATATATACATATATATATATACATATATATATATATATACATATATATATATATATACATATATAATAAATATATATACATATACCTATATATATACATATATATACATACATATATAGGAGTGAGTCACTGTCTTTTAGTTCTCTAATTCAAGTTAAATTTGGTTTAAGACTTTCCAAGAATTTAATTTAATTTTGACTTAATCTTCCTCTTGTTACTGTTGGGTTCTAAGTGAAAATATGAATAGAAAATAGAGAAAAAAATGTATTGTGTTTTTACTTTAAGGAAGTAAAGTTCTCCCATATTGATCGGAGAAAGTAACTTTATTGTGCTTATATTAAGAATCATTCCTTCATATGGATAGTGAGGAAAGAAAGACAAAGTCTCGCGCTGTTGTCATTATCGGTTGCTCAGCTCGGCTTCACCTTTAGATTTGAATTTAGATTTGGATTTGGAAATATTAAATAATCAATCAAGAGATAATATTTTTGGTAAAAATTCATTTGAAGCTTATGAATTATTGAAACTCTTAATCCAAAAATCTGATAGATAATATTTTCTCCATTTATGGATACACATGCATGCGTGGATGCATATCACAATGTACTTCAAAAGGAAGTGATCTTTTCGAGGCATTGTTTGGTAATGTATACATGATTTGTACACGCACTTGAAGACCTACAGACACAAATACCAGCATAGGTTCCACACAGGTCAATGTAGAAGTTTCTATTTTTGTCAAATTAATGACCTGTGGCGTAGGTGGGGTTCGCAGGACAGTGAAAATTTAAAATAGTGCATATTTTCAAGAACCATTGCTTATTTTATAAAGAACCATCTTTTGTCTATAAATACTTAAATTTTAGGTGAAGGCATGAAATTTTGAAGTGGAAAATATCTTCTTCCTATAAACTCAAGTGTGATCTTTAAATCGTTCAGTGAGTTCCTAGTTTGGCAAATTTGAGGCACCACTATTTACTGAAGTGAATTAATTTTGGTCTAGGAGGATATATTCTAGTAACATTGGGTACGAGGAAAATAAATTCCTTAAGAACACACCGTGAATTCAGTGGATTTGATTCTATTATTTCTGTCTTCACCTCTTTCTTATGATTTTGCTATTTTCTAAAAAATAGATAAAGCTTCATTTTGATAGTTCATACATTATTTAACCTGTGTTCGAGGTTGTTTGAATGTTTTTGTTGGTCTTGAAGTTGTTCTTGAACTTAGTGTTAGAATTCTTATTGTTAATATAGATTTGTACTTTGTAAACAACAATCTTAAGGAATTTAAATAATCTGTATTTTGGTTTCTAAAGATTAATGCTTTTTGAATTTCTACTCTATTTGAACTTAATAGTGATTTGAAGATATAAAAGCTTCATCATGAGTTAAAGTTCCCGCGGTTGTCTATTAGAAGAACATAAAACTTCATTGTTAAACTAGAAATAAGTGGTTTAAAGTTAAAAAACTTTGTTGTTAGTATTTTGAAATACCAAGTGTTTGTATATTTGTTATAGAACAATGACTATTTATGGAACAATGAATATTGCAACAGCTAACAGTGCTACTTCAAGTCATATGAATGTTGCTCCAGCCATGGCACTGGCCAAAAATTTATGAAATTTTCTTGGTGTTGATTTCAAGCGATGGTAGCTGAAGATGTTCTTTTATCTGACTACTCTATGTCTCAATGGTTCATCATGAAAATTATTCCTAAATTGATGGAAAAAACTCCAAAAAAAGAACGATTCATAGCAACGGAAGCTTGAAAGCACTTAAACTTTTTGTCTTAGAATTACATTCTGAGTGGCCTCTAAGATGACCTGTACAATGTGTACAGCAGTGTAAATACCTCAAAGGAACTCCGAGATGCTTTAGAAAATAAGTGCAAAATAGAGAACGCCAAAGTGAAGAAATTCATTATTGCAAAATTTTTAGACTTCAAGATGGTAGAAAGTAAAAATTTAGTTGCCTAAGTCCAATAGATGCAAGTCATAATCCATGATATCATTGCTGAAGGTATAACTTTAAATAATACATTTATTAAACTGATTAAGTTTTTTCTTGATACTTGATGTGCCATAGTTTCATCACTCTTTTGCTTCTTAAAATAAAAAAATTATGCAAGTAGTTAGGTCCCTTTTGTTAGATGTGATGTATTTTATGTTGGTTTTGCAGAAAAATAGGTTTCAGAGCAAAAGAAGAGAAAAAGGTGATGAAGTGCAGTTGGAAGGCCACTTATGGACCCACCTATGGGCCATAAGTGGTACTTACACCCATTGTAAGTGGGTCTGTAGGTTCTAGAAGATGGATTCTGAAAGTTGATTTTCATTTTAAGACCTATGAAGGCCTATTTATGAGGGGAAAATGGTACCTACGATCCCCATAGGTACCCCTCGTAAGTATGTATCTGAAGCCTGGATTTTCTTCTTAGACCTAAGAAACTATCTAGGATCTGTAGGTAGTACATATGGGCCATAAGTGGGGTCGTAGGTAGGTGCTGACTTAGTTTTCCTATTTTGTTTTTCTTAGGATCTTTAGGTTTATGATGTATACTGTAAATAGCATACTGATGTTTTATTATTAGTTTATGTGCTTTTATGAAATTCACATCCTTACACCATTATATTGAGTTCTGAGATACACTTTTGGTTTTGAAATTCTTGTTCTTGACTTTTTTGGTTTGAGATTAATTTGAGATTTTGGTTTTCATTCTTAATTTATTATGAGATTATCATATGCTTTCTATTATGAATTGTATGGGTGTAATGCAAATATGAGTGGCTAAAACTCTTAACTAGGGTTTTGGGAACCTTAATGGAATAATGAAGTAGAGAAAGTGCAAAGTCTTTCTTAATCGGTGTTTTTGCATGTATTATGGTTTTCTTCATATTAATTGCTTTATCAATGACTGAAGATGCTACGAGCCCACCAATATTTGGTACTTACTTAAGAGAGCGGCTGAGATTAGGAAAATAATATCACAATAGTAATTTGAAGCTACAAATCTTTATCTAATTAACTTGAGACCAATAGGAGATAGTTAATCTGGGATTTAGGACAAGATTTAGTAATCCGACACTTTGAAACCGAGAGGAGATGAGTGAAATTTACTAAAATATATTGAGAGAGGGTTGATAACACATAACTTGTTAGATTTTGCATGCAAGTTTAACACCTCAGAAATACACCCTGGATGCCACAAAGTGCTTACGGTCCCAAAAGACCACAAGCTAACCCATGAAATGGTAATTGCTGTGAGCACTTGACAATAATAACAAAATAAATTGTACAAAATATCTGAATATTCCATAAGGTTTTAAATGGTAAAACATTTTTTAGTCATAAATTTGAAAAAAACTATGAGGAAACAACTATCTAAAAACTGATAAAAATAATGGCAAACTGGCTGACTATCTGAAGTGCCCAAAAACCTCTAAAACTGACTGAATAAGAATTGATGGGACAGACCCCAACTAACTCCAACTAACTACTTAAATGAAAGAACATAAATAACATAATCGGTTTTCAAAATAAGTGAACTTACCACGACCGCTGATGCTGATGCACTAGAGTGTCTAAGTACAGTTGGGAACCTAAGGGTATAAACCTATGATGAGACATCATAGCGTTAGAAACGAGTATATGGTCAGTATTTTAAATGTACTGGTATGCTAGATGGGGTTAGGCTGATATGCATGGGCTCATGTACATGAATAATAACTGACTGAATAACATAAGATAACTGAATAACTGATTTGAAAACATAAATACTGTAAAATCTGAGAATGCATGAACAAACATGTAACATGATTCTAAAAATAGTCTGTGAGCTGAAATACTAAAATCTTATAGATGAATAACTGATAACTGTATGCTATGGTCAATGTAAACCTGAACTTAAGTATACTGAATACTGAACTGAGACTGTGGGAGCTAGCTATAACCAACATGCTCTAATGTACTATCAGGATTCAACCTGTAACCCCAGTTGGAAGAGTGTCTGTATCATGCCATGGGTACTAACAATGGCTGTGTGGATCCACTAATCTGATATCTTAAAGGATGAGGGTGTCATGCCTAACTGACGGGGGACCCCTTAATGTCTACGGTGGTGCCATTGATCTGGAACCCTAAGGGATGATACTAAAGTCGCATGCCTATTAACAGGGGATACAAGTTCCTCATGTCTACTGACGGGGGAGATGTCATTCCTATGTTCACTCGGTACTAAGTTTTACTCCCAATTGAAAGACACTAATTTCTGAACTATTCTAAGTTTAACTAAATATGATAGCTGACTGACTGTTAATGTTTGTAACATATCTGGAACCATTCTGAAACTACTAAGGCTAAGTAAACAACTAAGTTTTTGGGTATTCATAACCCTCAAGACTTGATATCAATAACAAGGAGCACATGAACACTTTAAAACCATGATAGAAATCATTTTGCAAAAAATCATCTCTTAGACATTTCATCAAACATATGAGGGTCATAAATTTAAAGCATGGGAATAGTTTAAAACATATAATTAATCACATGGATACAATACTAAACCATAAATTTGGGATTTAACATGAAAACATCATCATTCCAAATTGTAAGGTTTAACTTTAACAAAAATTACTTGTAAATACTATGTAAATCAAAATTCACAAGGATTCATGGAGATAATTTATTGCAAACATGTAAATTCATGATTGTAAATCTTAAAAATGGATTCTTGGACTCCATGGGTGAAAAGGATCCAAGGATGAAAATCAAACATACCTTAAAGCTTTAATATTGAAAGAGAATTAACTTTTCTTCAACGTTCTTGGATTGGGAAACTCAATTTCTTGGTTTTCTTGAAGAAGGGCTTGATCTTGTTCTTGGGAGATGATATTGAGAGAAAACCCTATTTTTGTTCTTGAGAATATAAAGGGTTAATGGCTTTTAAAAACTAAATGATAATGACTAAATATACTTATGAGGTGATTTAAGTTAGGGACCGGGGGGGGGGGGGTAAGATTTGTGGTTAGGAAAAGACCAAAATACTCCTCTAAAGCTAAATAAGAATTTCTAAAATTTTTAGTAGATGACTTAGTTGACAGCTTATCAACTATTTGATGGATGATCAACTTAAGTTGTCTACCCATTATTTGATTTGGTCCCTAGTTGTTTAAGAGTAACGACTTGGTTGATAAGTTGTGAGACCCCACAAAGTTTTCTCATAGTCTAAGCTATTAGAGCCTATTAAGTGAAGCCTAATTTTGCTCTTAAAAGACTAAGAAATAGCTTCCAAAGTGATTAGTGTTTAAACCATATGGAATTCTCCTAATTTTGACTTTTTATCGTGTGGGAAATTGAATTATATTTCCAATGATACCCATTTCATCAAAATCCAACACAGAAAGAGAAAGATATGGATGTTTTACAGAAAGCAGTTGAAACTACCCAGGTACAATGGACCGTCCAGTGAGTGATGGACCATCGCCCAAACTATCATAGAAGAGGCAATAAGACCTCATTTTGGTTAGGTGCGATGGTAAGGCTGACGAACTATCAATCTAGCGACGGACCATCGACCCAGCCGTCACAGGCAAGGCAGAAAGTCCAATCCTAGCCCAGGTATGACGGTCAGGGCCGATGGACCATCGAGACCTCAACGAACCATCTCCTATTCTGTTTAGTGTTTTTAAGTCATTTTTAAAATAGCTTTTTTGGTATTTTTCCATCCTTTTTATACTCAAATATATCCATAACGAAGCACATAGCTTCATATTCTTTATAGACATCAAAAACTAGGGTTTTCTCTCAAGATTAACCCTTTAGAGAAAATCCAAATCTTTCTCCAAGAAATTCAAGAACTCACCATAGATTTTACAACTTGAGTAAAGATTCAAGGTTTCCAAGTTAAAGGTTTCAAGAACCCTTTCTCAAGAGTTCCAAAAAGAGTCTCAAGCAAACTTTTTCATCCAATTTCACAATCTAAGATATGTGGGGTTAGAACAAGGGTAATCCTTTCACCCTTGTGCCCAAAGACTTATTTTAAATTACAAGTTTTCTGCAATTTATGAGATTTTACATGAAATTGAGTTAGGGTTTTTCACCCATTACCATTAGTTGCAAGGTTTTGATACTTCCCATGAATTGAAAGTCAAATAGCATAATTTTGTATATGTTTGTATGCTTACTAATGATACTTACGGATTTCAAGATACCTTATGAGTAATTGCATTCTTAAGCATGGATTTTAGATGTTTACTTGAGATTTACTGTTTTGGTCAATAGACCCCCATTTTAAGATTTATTGTTCAAGACTGTTTGGGTCATGAATACCTCATAACTAAGCTATTTTTAGATTTTAGATAAAGATTTGACCCCTTGGGTCTAAGCTAAGAAAGAAATCCATATTTGATTATGATTTAAAGAAAAGAGGAACATATTTTGGTCTTTATTATAGACCCTTGAGTTATTTTGAGGTGGATTTTCTAAAAGTTCTGAGCTGAGTATAGGAGTAGTATTTAGCATTGAGTTGGGTATGATTCCAAGGTTTTATGTCCGAAACTATGTGCCACCATAGGATTGAGATTTATTGGCCTAGGGCTGAGATAGCGATGACTTAATTAAGGTTCTGTTCTAATAGAAAAGGTAGAACAACTCTCCCCAACATGAACAAGATGTTGGACTCCATGTAGCTCACATGGTTTATGTTGGTTAGAAGAAAATCCCGAGTCTAAAAGAGTTCTAGAGTCCCCAAGTGTTAAAAGTTCCTAAAAGTTCTAAGTCCTTAAGTTTTAAAGAAGTTTTATTCTCTACAAGATAAAAGCATGAGTTTGAAAGTATTGTTTAAAGATTTCTTTAGCCTTCAAGTACTAAGAATCAGAGGAGAGTATAGATTTTAAAGTTAAGTATAATAACTCATGAGATTTGTGTTACATGTTTCACTTTTTATGATTTATGAGTTTTATATTTTAGACTTATTCAAGTTATGTGAGCCATTCCTATTTGCATGCATGATTTTATTAAAGAGTATTGATATTGTTTGTATGTAAATGCATACACCCCCATATACTTAGTACATTTTCAAAGTGCTAATCCACATATATGTCTGTGTGCTACATTATCTTATAATGTAGGTTTAGGTGCTCAGTCTTAGCATTCACCGTGATTCTCGAGTGCCTTTACCTACATCTCATAGTTAGTGAGTCCTCATGATTTAAGGACCTACTTTCTCAGATTTTCAGTTGTTATTACTTTCATATCAATTCGAGTCAGTCAGGGGTCTATCGCAATGACTCTCCAGTTTGAGTAGTAGAGGCTTTTTCATATTAGACCAATAATTGTGTTTTAGACTTTCAGTATTTGATATTTTAGAATATATTTTTTAGTTATCCCAGTTTTGAGTTAATATATCATGGTATTATTGGTTGGTTTGACATCCCAAAGTGAGAGATAGAGATGGTAACATTCTCAAAAGGTTAGCTTGGTGCTACTTGTAGCTTTTAGCACTGTGTGATGCTCTGGGATTAGATTTTAGGGTGTTACAAACTTGGTATTAGAGCCTAAGGTTTAAGGAGTCCTACGGAGTCTGACAAGCCATGTTATGTAGAGTTTTGATCATTATTTTATATCTCGCCACATCTATGAGCAAGAGGGTACAAGGCGTTTTAGGAAAACCTTATTTCTTTCTTTCAGATTCTATCATGCCTACAATTGTCCCTTTCATCTAATAATTTGTGCTCTCATATTTCAAAAAATGCCACCCCGAAGAGCGAATGCCCATAGAAACAATAATGATCAAACTCAACCTGTTGATCCCTTGAATGATACTGTGTCTCGTGCTGCGAGAAGCCTTTGAAGTATTAGCCCAAGCAGTCATAGTGAATGTTCAGGCCAATAACCAGGCCACAGTTCCATATCAGCAGGGAGGTGACTTAGCTACTACTAGGATTCATGATTTCATTTAGATGAATCCTCCAGAGTTTTTTGGGTCTAAGGCTGGTGAGGACCCACAGTTATATCTTAAGGAGGTGAGGAAGATCACCTAAGTGATGTATATTTTTGAGAAAGAGAGTGTGAATTTAACATCTTACAAGTTAAAAGACATTGTTTATGAATGGGTTGTTGCATAGAGAAAATATAGAGCGGAAAATGCTACCTCTATAACTTGGCAGGTGTTCCAAGATACGTTCTTGGACAAGTTCTTCCTGCTTGAGATGAGGGAAGGAAAGATTGGAGAGTTTATAAACCTAACACAAGGATCTATGACTGTTACAGAGTATTGCCTTAAGTTCAACAAGTTGGCCAATTAGGCTCCTGATTTGATGGCTGACACCCAAATTAGTATGAGCACGTTCATGACAGATGTGTCTGGTATAGTGCTGAAAGAGTGTAGGACTATTATGATCAATAGGGATATAGATTTGTCCCTACTGATGATGAATGCAAAGTAGATAAAGGTAGATAAGATAAGGAAAAAAGATAGAGTAAGGGGAAAAAGAAGGATAGATCCGAGAAGCATGTGTATGGTCAGACTAGGTCCCATGGAGGGAACCGTCTGCAGTTTTAGAGCCATTCGTCCTTGACAGTGCCTTCTTCAGCTAGTTTTCCCATACCACAAAATAGGTAGGAGCAAAAGAACCGACCCTCTATGTCCAGGTCCTAGAACAGTATGAGTAATTGGCCTAATTATCCTCCTTGTACTAACTATGGAAGAACCTATTTTGATGAGTGTTTGTCCGAACTAAGGGGTTGTTATGGTTGTGGCAAGATAGTCCACAGATTGAGAGAGTGCCTGTATGCTAGGAAGGGGAACAAAGATGTACAACCTTAGACTTAGGCTACTAGTGCCCCAGCTCCTTTAGCCCGTCCAGCCTCTCCTCAAGGCACTTCATCTAGTACTGCTGGCGGTCAGTGCCAGAACATATTCTATGCCTTACCATCCCACCAAGAGCATGAGGACTCTCCCGACATTGTTACTGGTATGTTCCACATCTTTCAGTTTGATGTTTATATGTTGTTGGACCCCGGATCAAGTTTCTCTTATGTAACCCCACTTTTAAGTGTGAATTTTGAAATGAGTTCCAAAAAAATTCTTGAGCCTCTCCTAGTTTCTACTGCAGTAGGGGATTCATTTTTTGCTAAGCAAGTGTATAAAAATTGTCCTGGTACCGTTCTTCATAGAGTCATACTTTCTAATTTGATTAAGATGGACATAGTGGATTTAAACCTTATTCTGGGTTTGGATTGGCTTTATTCTTATTATGTATCTATAGACTGTCATACCCGTGTGGTCAAGTTTTAGTTTCCCAATGAACCAGTTTTTGAGTGGTCTAGGAGTTCAGTATCTCCCAAGAGTCATTTTATCTCCTATCTCAAAGCCAAATAGCTAATATCCAAAGGTTACATCTATCACCTAGTTAGAGTTAAAGACACTAAGTCTGAGGCTCCAACTATTCAGTCAGTGAACATTGTTAGTGAGTTTTCTGATGTTTTTCCAGAAGATCTCTCAGGGGTACCTCCCGATAGAGAGATAGAATTTAGGATTGACCTTCTTCCCTACACCTAGCCTATTTTTATTCCTCCCTACCATATGGCACCTGCAGAGCGTAAGGATTTGAAATAGCAACTCAAAGATCTTATAAATAAGGGTTTCATAAGGCCTAGTATTTCTCCTTGGGGCACATCTATCCTATTCGTTTGAAAGAAAGATGGTTCTTTGTGTATGTGCATTGATTATTGTCAGTTGAACAAGGTCACAGCTAAGAATAAGTACCCTCTTTTGTTAATCGATAACCTGTTTGATCAGTTGCAAGGTGCAAGTTATTTATCCAAGATAGACCTTGGATCCGGCTATCATCAACTTAAAGTAAGGGAGTGTGATATCCCAAAGACAACCTTCCAAACCTGTTATGGTCACTTTAAATTTCTAGTCATGTCTTTTGGGCTAACCAATGCTCCAGCGGATTTCATGAACCTTATGAATTGAGTGTTCAAGCAGTACCTTGATATGTTTGTCATAGTTTTCATAGATGATATCCTTGTTTACTCCCGTACTGAGAATGACCATGTAGATCATCTTAGAATTGTTCTGCAGACTCTTATAGATCACCAATTATTCGCCAAATTCAACAAGTATGAATTTTGGCTAAGATCAGGAGCCTTTCTGGGTCATATTATTTCAGCCGAAGGCATTAGGGTCGATCCCAAAAAGACAGAAGCTGTAAGAAAATGGCCTAGAACTATTTCTCCATCTGACATTAGAAGTTTCTTGTGGTGTATTGTTATGCCTCGAAAGCTGGTTTGGGTTGTGTGTTGATGAAGAGAGCTAAGGTTATAGCATTTGCCTCTAGACAGTTAAAGTCGCATGAAAAGATTACCCAACCCATGATCTTGAATTAGCTACTGTGGTCTTTACTTTGAAAATATGGAGACACTATCTGTATGGTGTTCATGTTTATGTGTTCTCTGATCACAAATCCTGCAGTATATGTTTACTTAGAGGGAGTTGAATCTTAGATCGAGGAAGTGGTTAGAGTTGCTAAAGGATTATGATATGAATGTGCTATATCATCTGGGCAAGGCTAATGTAGTGGTAGATGCCCTTAGTGGGATATCTATGGGAAATGTGGCTCATGTAGAGAAACATAAGAAAGGGTTAACTAGTGATGTACATCGTATGGCTAGATTGAGTGTTAGGTTTCTTGGTTCTGCTGAGGGAAATATTTTGGTATAGAGTAGTTTGGAATCCTCTTTAGTTTTGAAAGTGAAGGAGAAACAAGACTTAGATGCTAGTTTGGTCAGACTGAAGGAGTCAGTTAAAGACCAAAAGGTAGAGGTTTTGTTCCAAGGGGGAGATGGTGTATTGAGATGTCAGAATAAATTGCGTGTTCTATGTGTTGGTGACTTGAGGTAGAGAATTATGGATGAGGAACATGGTGTGCGGTATTCCATTCATCCCAGTGCTACCAAGATGTACCGCAACTTATGGGAAATCTATTGGTGGAGTGGCATGAAGAAGGATATAGAAGGGTTTCTGGCAAAGTGTGAAATGTGCCAACAGGTTAAGGTAGAGCACCAATGACCTGGCGGTAAGTTACAAGAGTTTGATATACCAACTTAGAAGTGGGTAGAGGTGAATATGGATTTCATGATAAGTTTACCTCTTTTGCTTCGTTATCATGATTCTATTTGGGTTGTTGTAGATAGGTTGACTAAGTCCGCGTATTTTCTGCCAGTTCATACATCTTATACAGCTGAGGATTATGCTAGATTGTATATCCGGGAGTTAGTCAGGTTGCATAGAGTTCCTTTGTCCATCATCTCGGATAGGGGTACTCAGTTCACTTAGCAATTTTGGAACGCTTTCCAGAAGGGTCTTGGTACCCAAGTTCATTTGAGTTCTAATTTTCATCTGCAGACAGATGGTCAAGGTGAGAGGACCATCTAGACTTTAGAAGATATGTTGAGGGCGTGTACGTTTGATTTCAAAGATAGTTGGGATGAGCACTTACCATTGATTGATTTTGCCTATAACAATAGTTACCATGCTAGCATCAAGATGACACCATTTGAGGCGTTGTATGGTATAAGATGTAGATTACTCATAGGTTGGTGTGAAGTGGGCGAGGCTGTTGTGATTGGGCCTGATGCAGTATTTGAGGCTATGGAGAAAGTTATGTTGATTAGAGAAAGGTTAAAGACAATTCAGAGTCTTTAAAAGTCATATGCCGATGTGAGGAGAAGAGATCTTGAGTTTGAGGTGGGTGATTTGGTGTACTTGAATATTTCACCCATGAAAGGGGTGAAAAGATTTGGGAAAAATGGGAAGCTTTTTACCTACTATGTTGGCCCTTATAGAGTTTTGAGTTATGTCGGGAAAGTAGCATATGAAGTTGAGTTGCCCATAGAGTTGTCAGCTATTCATCCTATGTTTTATGTCTCCATGCTTAAGAAGTACATTGGTGATCCCGTTGTAGAAGATCCTTCAGAGAGCTCAGATATCCAGACTAGTTTTTTGTTTGATGAGATTCCGATTGAGATCCTAGATTACCAGGTCTATAGAATAAGGAACAAAGAAGTTCCCTTGGTCAAAGTTTAATGGCAGAATCAGTCAGTTGAGGGTGCTAGTTGGGAAGCGAAAGTAGATATGCGAGACAAGTACCTGCCCCTTTTATCTACAAGTTCAGATCAAGCCGAAGGTATTATTCTTCCTTAATTCAGTTCCTATCCAATCAAAGTTTATATATGTATCTATTCTTGTGTAAGCTCTTGCACTTCCCAAAGTATTCAAAAGTTTAGAAAGATATAGATTCAGTTTAGCAATTTGTTTCAGCTATGCATCCCCTGATTTCTATGTACTTTTAGCCTAACTAGTGATTTTCGAGGACGAATGTTTCCAAAGGGGAGATATTGTGAAACCCTGCAAAGTTTTCTAGTAGTTTAAGCTATTAGAGCCTGTCAAGTGATGCCTAATTTCGTTCTTAAAAGACTAAGAAATAGCTTTCAAAGTGATTAGTGTTTAAACCATATGAATTTTCTTAATTTTGACATTTTATCGTGTGGGAAATTGAATTATCTTTCCAATGATACCCATTTCGTCAAAATCCGACATCGGAAGAGAAAGATATGGACGTTTTCTAGAAAGAAGTTGAAACTGCCCAGGTGCAATGGAGAGGACTGACGGGCCGTTGAGCTAACGACGGACCATCGCCCAAACCATCGCAGAAGAGGCAGTGAGACCTTATTTTAGTTAGGCATGATAGTAAGGCCGACGGACCATCAATCTAGAGATGGACCATCGACCCAGCCATTGCAGGCAAGGAAGAAAGTTCAATTCTGGCCCAGGTGCGACGATCAGGGCTGATGGACCATTGGGCCCTCGACGGAACTTCGCACCCACCATCGCCTATTCCATTTAGTGATTTTAAGTCATTTTTTAAATGGCTTTTTTGGTCTTTTCCCACCCTTTTTACACTCAGATATATCCAAAATGAAGCACATAGCTTCACATTCTTCATAGACATCAAAAACTAGGGTTTTCTCTCAAGATTAAGCCTCTAGAGAAAATCCAAATATTCTTCCAAGAAATTCAAGAACTCACTATAGATTTTACAAATTGAGTTAAGATTCAAGGTTCATAAGTCAAAGGCTTTAAGAACCCTCTCTTAATAGTTCCAAAAAGAGTCTAAAGCAATCTTGCTCATCTAATTTCACAATCTAAGGTATGTGGGGTTTGAACAAGGGTAATTCTTTCACCCTTGTGCTCAAAAGCTTATTTTAAATTACAAGTTTTCTGTAATTTATGAGATTTTACATGAAATTGAGTTAGGTTTTTTTCACACATTATCATTAGTTGCAAGGTTTTGATACTTCCCATGAATTGAAAGTCAAATAGCATGATTTTGCATATGTTTCTATGCTTATTGATGAGAATTACAGATTTTAAGATACCTTATGAGTAATTGTATTCTTATGCATGAATTTTGAGATGTTGACTTGAGATTTATTGTTTGGGTCAATAGACCTCCATTTACAGATTTATTGTTCAAGACTGTTTGGGTCACGAGTACCCTATAACTAAGCTATTTTTATATTTTAATTAAAGATTTGACCCCTTGGGTTTAAGCTAAGATAGGAATCCACATTTGTTTATGATTTAAAGCAAAGAAGAATATATTTTGGTTTTCATTATACACCCTTGAGTTATTTTGAGGTGGATTTCCTAAAAGTTCTGAGCTGAGTATGGGAGTAGTATTTAACACCGACTTGGGTATAATTTTAAGGTTTCATACCCCAAAACTATGTGCCACCGTAGGATTGAGATTTAAGGGCCTGAGGCCGATATAGTGATTACTTAAGTTAAGGTTCTATTCTGATGGAAAGGGTAGAATAGCTCTCCCCAACGTGGGCAAGATATTGGACTCTATGTAGCTCACATGGTTTATGTCGGTTGGAAGAAACTCCCAAGTCTAAAAGAGTTCCAGAGTTCCCAAGTGTTAAAAGTTCCTAAAAGTTCTAAGTCCTTAAGTTTTAAGGAAGTTTTACTTTCCACAAGTTAAAAACATGAGTTTGAAAGTATTGTTTAAAGCTTTATTTAGCCTTCAAGTACTGAGAATAAGAGGAGAGTATAGATTTTAAAGTTAAGTATAATGAATCACGAGATTTGTGTTACATGTTTCACTATTCATGATTTATGAGATTTATATTTTAGACTTATTCAAGCCGTGTGAGTAATTCGTATTTGCATGCATGATTTTATTAAAGAGTATAGATATTGTTTTTATGTAAATGCATATACCCCTATATACTCAGTACATTCACAATGTGATAATCCACATATACGTCTATATGCTACATTGTCTTATAATGTAGGTTTAGGTGCTCAGTCTTAGCAGTGATCGTAATTCTCGAGTAGCTTTGCCTACATCCCACAGTTGGTGAGTCCTCATGGTTTGAGAACCTACTTTCTCAAATTTTCAATTGTTATTACTTTCATATAAGTTCAAGTCAGTTGGGGATCTGTCCCAATGGCTCTCCAATTTGAGTAGTAGAGGCTCTGTCAGAATAGACTAGCAGTTCTGTTTGGGACTTTCAGTATTTGATATTTTAGAATATGTTTTCCAGTTATTCCAGTTTTGAGTTAATATATCATGGTATTATTGGTTGGTTTGACATCCCAAAGTGAGATATAGAGATGGTAATAGGCTCAAAGGGTTAGCTTGGGGCTACTTGTAGCCTTATGTACTGTGTGACGCTCCGGGATAAGATTTCGGGGTGTTACATAAGTCGTCACTTAGTTGAAGAATTATCACCTCAAGTCATCACTTTGTAGCTGAGGTAGATTATATTTTGGTTAAGGTTGATGACTTTGTCTATAAGTCATCACTTAGTTGACAGTTTATCATCTCAAGTCGTCACCTTGTTGACAGACAGACATGCTGAGGTAAAATTAGCATAACTTTCCACTCCTATATTGGATTTAGGTGAACTCAATTGAATTGGAAAGAAGACTCAAATACTTTTAATTTGATATATCTTAAGATGCCTGAGTCAATATATTCTAGGGGATACACTCATATAAACTGGCCTTAGTTGGAGAATTCATTAAAACTCTATCGATAGAAGAGTCCTCAACTCGTCTTTGAGTTAGGAGATTTTTATGATCTCGATTTATATAAAAAGATATTATCATACTATAAAATTGATAATCATCCATGTATATATATAGAATAATTTGGTTTAAGTCTGTATCCATAGGAACAATGATTTGAATTCTAGCCTAAAAATATGGAGTGTTACAGGAAGGCACCGAGGTAGTTTGACGAGCACGATAAGTCTGCGGAGTTAGGAAGTTAGGGGGAATGGAGTCCTAGTATTCTTCTCATATTGATTTCAACTTAAGATATTCAATATTTTTTTATTACTAATACTGTTATTTCAAAATTCCCCTACTTACTTTATAAACTTTCTGGCTACATCGGCAAGTTCTTGATAGAAATTCATCTTATTTCCTATGGGTTAGACCCCAAAATTTGTTGATTTCTTTATTTTAAAATAACCTCATTATACATTTTAGAGGTATAATTTGAGCGACATCAAATTTTGGTGCCATTGCCAGGGAATACAGTTACGAATTGATTGATTGACATAGTTGAGAATATTGGTTTTTGGTTTTCTGCTGTTCTTAGGGCATAAGCCAGTGTATACCCAATACTCAGAGTCAATAAAATGCTTTGATTCCATGAAAAATGCTACACTATTATTGGATAAAGAGAATGTGAGGTGTGAAAATACTATCGAGCAACACAAGAGGAAAGACCAAGATAGGAAAAAGAGCATCGAGCAGCAGTCCACAGAGACAGAGCTAGAAGCGATAGACTGGCCCACCCCCATCTTGTCAGTATTTAAGATTTTTGATAATCCAAAAGAAGACTTGGGGTATATTGAGCCTATTGAGATGTTAGATATCATTCCTCCTGAATTTCCCTAATGGGTGAAGTTTGACATTGCTAGTGCTATGTTTCAGTTTGTTGATCTGAAGGGTGTGTTTATTGGTTTGTTGAAGGATGACCCAAAAATGCACATCATGAATTCAATTGGTATTTTCACTTCATATAATCTACCTGGGGTGAGTCAGGAGGCTTTGATACTAAGGTTGTTCCCATTCTCTCTTACAGACAAAGCGATGTTATGGTTAGGGGAACTATCTCATGGGTCCATTACCTCTTGGAATGAGTTGTGAACATAATTCTTAGATAGATTTTTCCTGCCTTCTAGAATGCTACAATTAAAGTATGAGATTTTTAATTTTAGGCAATTGCATTCTGAGGCACTGTCCAAGACATGGTTGAGGTTCAAGAAGAATTTGATGACTGTGCCCTATCACACAATTTGAGGGAGGAATTTGATTGAGATATTATGTAGAGACCTGAATATGAACACAAAAGTTGTTGCTGATATTATTACCGATGGGGTTTTCATGCACCTTTATTGGGAGTTCATTGCAAAAAATCTTAGACTGGGTTCTTAAACCAACCGAGGATGGCATACTCGGTAGTTAAAAGGAGGAGTCGATACTTATGCTATTATTTTTTCAGTAAGAAAAGAGTCCTAAATAATATAGTGGCTCAAGAGGTAGAATAACTAAGGATGGAGATTGGGTTACTTACCAAGAAGTTTGTAACTATAAATGCAGAAAAAGTGAATACAGTAGGCACGAGTTAAGTCTGTTAGACATGACGAGTCAAATACTAAAAGGAAGGGTAAGTACTTAGACAAAGAGATGGCGAGATTCCAAGCAAAGGGACAAGGGTCCAATTAGGACACTTGGAACTCAAGGCAAAGGATCACGATTGAAATTTTTATGAGGACAAGTACAGGGATAAGAGTAGAGAGAGATGGCGACTAGAGGAGAAAGGATAATTACAAGGAGAAGAGTGGTGAATATGTTTCCCTGGAGAACCATGATGTTGATTCAATGATGGAAGAATTTATTATGAATCAATTTAAGAACTCATAGAGTCATGAGAGTTACCTTCAAGAGATTAAGGCAGATATTTTAAGCCTAAGCTAGAAAGTAGAATCGCACGCTACTGCGATTAACCAGCTTGAGCAATAGTTTTTCTAGATATCAAATATTTTGAATCAACATCAATCAGGCACTCTTTTGAGCAATACTATTTAGATCCTAAGAACGACAATTACTACCTAGCCGTTACTACTCAGAGTGGTAAGGATATTAGTGATCCACCTATGCCTGTGGTTGATAATGTGAGGAATGAGACTATGGTTAATTATATGAATAAAGCTAAAACTAGAAAATTAATAAATAATGAGGCATATATGAATCCTAAAGTTGTATAGAAATGAGTTGAGAATGATAAGAGAAAGGGTAATGAGGTTGAACCAGTCTTAAAGCCTATTCCATAACCTCCCTCACTTTGTCCTAAACAATTATAGTATAAAAAGGAAGAAGGGAAGTATACAAAGTTTATTTCTATGATGAAGAAGTTAAGTGTAAAAATCCCTCTTCTTAAAGCTCTTGAGCAGATGTCGGGCTATGCAAAGTTTATAAAGGTTTGGTATTGAAGAAGAGAATTGTCAGTCATAGGATGTAGATGGCTTTCATCATTGTAGAAAAATTACATATAGATCTCCTGTGTAAAAGAAAGGTGATCTGAGAGCTTTCACTATTCCTTGTACTATTGGGACATCTAGGTTTGTCAGGGCTTTGTGTGACTTGGGTGCAAGCATTAACTTGATGCCGCTAGCAGTGTTCAAACAATTGGGACTAAGACCCCTGAACCAATGAAAATGTGGTTATTAATGGCAGATCATATAGATAAGAAGCTCATGAGCATATCATTAGATATGTTGGTCAAAGTGGATAACTTTATCTTTTCGGCCAACTTTGTTGTCTTGGATTATGATGTTTATTTTGAGATGCCCACAATCTTAAGGAGATTATTTTTATCCATGGGTAGAACATTGGTGGATATGTCAAGAAGTGAGCTTAAGTTCAGGCTGAATAATAAGGAAGTCACATGAAAGTCAAGATAGTGGGGAGTGAATTAAAGTTTTTTGAATTGACTAGTTAAGTTAGACAGTCGACTTTCTTGAACACAAGTATACTTCAAAAAAATAGAGTTAACATAAATAATGTAGATAGATAAATAAGTAGGAGAGTAAAAACACAATAATTTATCCTGGATTGGAATACCAATGTGGTGCCTACTTCCAGTCTACTTATGTTTCAAGAGTTCTCTTTTAATTATTCAAAGTGTTGTCGGAATATAGATATGGAAAACAAGTTATGATGCTTATTATTATATTCAGATCTTGTGACATAACTTCAACTGTAATAACAAAGTTGACTCGATCTTTCTTTTGTTACTATTGTAAACAAAGAGTACAAATTTCATAGTAAGATTAATATTGAGACACACTCATATCTTTCATGAATATGCATGCCTTCTTAGGTCTTTAGTCTTGGATTTTATATCCTTTGGATGCCTCTTCTTCTTTTCTTCATAAGGAAACCTAAAGGATTTCTTCTCAATCAAGGATTTGAATTGATTCCTTGATTGAAGGATTTGCACCATATGCTATGGCCATATCAGATTTGTCCATATGTGGTACAACCTTTCTTTCTCATACCCATACATGTCCATTCCATATATGTCCATGTAGAGGGTGTGATCTTCTTTCTTTTTGCCTTGCCGTGAGATATGTTCAATCGATTGATGTGGTCCTATATTCAATTCCCTTTGCTTCTTTGATGGATACTTCTTGCCTTGTACAAGATATTCTTCCATCCTTTGAGATTTTCTTTATCCTTATGCAAGATGTTCTTCCATCCTTCGAGATCTTCTGTATCCTGCAAATTGTAAATTATTACTTTGTCATTATTAAAAGATATTACATTGATATGGGAAGCTAACATCTCACTTTTTTTATAATGATAAATATTAAATATCAGTTGAATTCCCTATTACAGTAGCTGGCTAGCTCTTTCTGTCTTACTGACTTAATGACTTCGATAATCGACTTGCTCTCCCTTAGTTGTAGCCTCATCTAATATCTTTCTCACTCTTTTGACGTGATCAAAAGGAGCTGAATAGAACAAACAAAAACAACACACACGATATATGCACAAACTAAATAAGGTATACACAAGATAACAATGCAAATTTAAGATAAAAACAAACCAAAACTAATTGTCAGGACAAGTTAAAAATATCATCTTACAACCCAAATACACAGAAAAAGATAGACCCCTTTTGAATAAAAGTCCAGAGTTTTATTGCTTAGCTAGGAAGTAGATTAAGGTATTGTGCATATTGTTACAAAACCGATCATATAATTTTTCAACACTTTTTGGTAAAGCTGGAATATGAGTTTTTGATGGAGATTTAAGAGCTTATTAGAGGAAGAAAATGTCTCAAATTTGATGGTTTCAACCTGTGCAAACATTTGATTGAACACCTTTACTCCTTCCTATTTAAAACCATTTAGAGAGAGTCACACCATGCCTACGTCGGAACTGGTTTCTTTACTCAGCTATAGCAACTTGGCAGTTAACTCTTGGAGACTCACTCTCCCTTCCTCAATAGCAGTAAGCCTGTATTTAAGCTCTTTAATCTCCTTAGTTTATGTAACACCTTGGGGCTTCTAGTTCTTGAAAATTTCAAAAATTTTATCCTTACTATCTTGACTACGACTTACGCTGTGAGTCATAGGGAGTATTGATAATTCGTTAGACCCAAATCATATTCTAACTAGTATGTGTGGGCAAGTCTTCTGCTCTGAGTATGAGTGGATCACTATGAGTCATGAGGACTCTTTACAGGTCATTATGTACAAATCGTAGGATGTCCAGTATATGCCCAAATGGCTGCTGTGTTGATTACGACTAGACCCTATGAGTCGTAGTATCCCATTATAAGTTGTATTAGGTAAGTTATAGAGTCAACAGTGTTTCTGTGACCTAGAAATTTCTTGGCTACGACTAGTGGTGATGAGTTGTAACGGATCCCTATGAGTCATATAATGACCTGTAGTCACTGACGACTAAATTTTAGCTTTTAATTTAGAGTCACTTTGGATAATCCCTTTCTTACCCAATTAAATCACCACATTTATAAAGCACTCAAAGGGTTTATTTCTCATTCATAATGAAATTAAACACTATCAAAACTCTTTCCAATTCTCTCAAGAAAGATACTTAGGGTTTCCTTGATGTAGGTCATCCAAGGAATTAAGGGTTGATTTCTCTCCATAAACTTGGATAATCCAGGCATGTTACTCTTCCTTAGTTATTATTTTATGAAAGGCACAAATTTATTACATAGTTCAATTGAATGTGGGTTTCCAATATGGTTGAGGGTTGTGACATGGTTTCTTCTTGAAATGTTTTCCCATGATTTATTACACATTGCTTATCCTTTATAAATAGTTTTGAACTTGTAGGGTGAATAAGAATTGTGAATAAACTAAGAAGTCATGGTTTTTCCCCAAATTAGTGTTTTGAAATTAGAATTGATTTGGAATAATGGTGTTTTCTCAACATACTAGTGTAAATGGTTTTGAATTGTAAAATTGTCACTTGGTTGACCTGCTTACCAATGTTATTGCATTACATAATTGGTAAACCAATGAACTTGGATTTAAAAGGCCTTGTTGGGTATCATATTAATGAACAAAGGGGGCGAGACATTCCCCTAAAATTTTCATATTATTAAACAAAGGGGGTGAGGCATTCCCCTAAGATTTATTGTGATTGTTATGGCATAGAGATAAGCTTGCAAGTGTTTAGGAATGACGATACCTATGGTGTACCTTAATGGTTGGTTCATTGATTAATAAATAGGTTATGTGAAACTTTAAATTGGGATTAATGGGGGTTATGTAGAGAAATCATGAAGATGTGTGTTTTAGATGACTTGTACTAAAAATTCGTGTTTGTTGACATGAAGTTTTGTCTGGATGACCTGTGTGCATATTTCACACTTGATATATATTTTGGGATGGCAAGATGTCTTAATGGATTTATCTTTCCCTCAGATTTTCTTAGATTAGTATGGCTAACACACACTGGGGCCCTTTCAGTAGGGGGTGCTAAACCCATATAGCCCGTGGGTGCCTATTATGAAGATTGAGATACATAGTCTAGTATAATATTTTACTTCAAGGTAAACCTTCTTCCCTATCCTGGTATATTATTTATATATGTATTATGATGTGGGTCATATGGTATTTAAAATGGTTTGACTTGACAGTATTTTATCCCTTATCCCTGAATTACATGTTAGTGTTCACCATACTAGCTTTCTTCGGATGCTGTATCCCCACACAATACATGCACTAGAGATACTACTATTTTTTGCATAGAGTTAGGTGGATCTTCTCGGTTTATCAGTTTGTTGTTATGAAGTGGTGAGCTTTCATTCTTCTACAGACTTAGACATTTTATGACTTCCTATTATAGACTAGAATTGAGAGTTTACATAATCATTAACATTATCATTGTCATTGTCAAAGTCGGGGACATGTTCTGACCAAGACTGGTGTTGGTTTTCTTTGCGTAGAGGCTTTGTTGGATTTCTGTGGACTTTGGTGGTGTTGTTTGGTTGTTTTGAGATTGGTTGCTGATTATTAATTACAGACATATCTTTTATTCTTTAAGCTTATTTTATGCTATGTTGTTATATGTTCAAAACTCGTCCATTATTAGGAAGTATGTGGTGTTTAGGTTAAGTTCAGGGGGTGGTCTCTGGTCTATAATGTAATTGGGATACCCGTTATGTATAGGTCCTGATTTGGGTCATGACAGTTGTAGAAAGCACAGGGTTAGACATTGGTTTGCTTACCTTGGGTGCATCCATTCGGGTTTTGGCAGTTTTATTTTTGAACTATTTATTTTCAAGCAGAACATATCCCATGCTTGTAATATCTTGGAATAATATGTAGCAGAGACTTCTACCACTGGATAAGCAGAAATATCAATTCGATAACGAAGGAGGATTCTAGTGTTAAGCAGTCCATAAGGCAAACTGGCTGAGGCGTAAGAGTTGGTGACACTTTCTAACATGTACTCAGGAATTTAGGTACTCCAATTGATGTTGTACCTTTTAATCAAGTAGTAGAGAACAAAGACATCCCGACACGTTACATTACTAAGAGAACCTTTACGAGGGAATAAGTTGTGGCAATGATGTTAGCAAAAATTTTGTATTTAAAACTAAAGGACGGGGGACCAAATGAGGAACTATTCATATTGGCGTCTAATACACCCTTCTTGGTTTCTTCAAAACTGACTTCAAAATTTTCTGGCCTAGTTCTATTCATAGAAGGAATGACTCCAAAAAACTTAGTGTCAATAACTTTGTCAATCAGAAAATTATTGAGAATATGTTAGTTCCCAGTACCAAGGTTTCCAGTTTGCCATTGTCTTGGGACAGGTGAAGGTTTGCAAATAACATATAAGTAGGATCTTCAAACACTTCCAAACCATATAAATGAAAAACCATAGGCTGATCTTGGGCTTTAAAGAAAGTACTTACATTGCAATGGGACTCTTTTAACTGAGAGAGACTGATAATTCATTTAGGTACAATAGATCATCTTTTAAAGGTGAGAAATATCTCCCTTTGAGTGCAAGTACAAAACTTCTGCATGTCCTCTGGGGAAGAGAGTCTAGAGAAAAGGGCCTACATTTCTTAGAGGAGGAATTAGGGCTTGTAGTAGATCATTTTTTTGGAGATAGTTGACTGAAGAGAGTGGGAAGAGGCTTCATCAGAGGATTTAGCAATAAATATTGGGTCGAGGTTATTAGAGAAATAGTCTAGAGAGGGTTTAGAGAGGTGGGTTCTAGTCATAAAAGGAAGAGATAGAGGTAGAGGGGTATAAAAGGTAAGAAAAAGAAGATGAAAAGGTGGGAGTTGAAGTAGGGTGCAGTGAACTAAGGTGACTATAGAGACAAAGAGGCTTTAGAGTGTTGGGAATTTAAAGAGGTGAAAAAATGGTAATACTGAGGTAAGAGAAAAAGGTGGTGTGAAAAACGGATGGATCAAAAACGAAAAAATAGGAGTCAGAGGATTTAAAATATGGACAAAAAATTATACAAGAGATTTTTGAAAAAAAAATAACAGTTTTTAAACAATTAAAGATCATTAATGAATAATACACTGAGTTTTTTCCTGTAAAAACAAAATCTCTCTTCAAGTAAGGGTTTTGTAAATATATCAACAAGCTGATTTTTAGAATCAATAAATTGTAAAGAGAAATCTCCACATTCTATGTGATCACTGATAAAATGATGTTTAATATCTATGTGCTTGGCCCTAGAATGATGCATCGTATATTTTAACAAACTAATAGCCCTTGTGTTATCACACATGATAGGCAAAAACTCAAAAGATAAATTAAAATCAAGCAATTGATGCATGATCCATAATATTTGGGTACCACAATTTCCAATGGCTATGTATTCTGCTTCGGTACTTGATAGCGCAACTGATGTTTGTTTCTTTCTGTGCCATGAAATTAAGGCATCACCAAGAATCTTAAATGTTCCACTTGTTTTCTTTTTATCACCTTTGTTACCTTTAAATCTGCATCCTAATAACCAACTAGATTAAAGTTTGAAAAGTGAGGATAACAAAGTCCGATGTCTTGTGTCCCGATAAAATAGCGAATGATTCTCTTGATGGAAATTAAGTGGGACTCCTTGGAAGATGATTGGAACTTTGTGTATTTACATATGCTGAGCACAATATCTGGGCGACTCGAGGTTGAGTAGGGCTCCAATCATTCCTTTGTACGTTTTTTCATCAACATCCTTCCCAGGTGTATCCAAATCCATATTTGTTGAAGGGCTCATTAGATTCCCAAAAGCTTTCTCCTTTTCCATTCCATATTTTTTTATAAGCTCACTGGTGTACTTATCTTGACAGATGAAGGTACCTTTGGTGGTTTTTCGATCTGTAACCTTAAGAACCATGAGGCTTATTTCAAACTCTCTTTCATTAGATTTTCAAAATTCTCACACAAAGAAACATTAGAGCTTCCAAATATAATATCATCAATATAAATTTCCACAGTAAGTTAGAGTCCAGTTTTTGAGTAAAAAAAATAGTATCAATTTTACCTCTTTTAAAATTGTTATTCAGCAGAAAAGTACTCAACCTTTGATACCAAGCTTTTGGAGGTTGCTTGAGACCATAAAGTGCTTTGAAAAGTTTGAACAAATGATTTGGATAAGAGAGATTTTTAAAACTAAGAGGTTACTTAACATAAACCTCCTCATGAAGTAGCCATTTAGGAAAGCACTTTTTACATCCATTTGATATAATTTAAAGCGTTTGAATACAACAAAGGCTAATAAGATTCAGAAATCTTATTTGGGAATCTTGCATAGTTTCTCCATTCTCTGGGAATGTTGGTTTTTATTGATTCATCAGTAGGAGTTGACTTAGGATTAACTGTAGTTGACTTATCAGTTGATAGTTCAGGAGTTAGGTTTGCTTTGACTCTTGGATATACATAATTTACCAGTTCTTCATCAAAACTCAAACTCATAAGAGAGTGATTAGTTTCATCAAAAATAATATGCATAGACTCTTCAACATAGAGTTAATTTATCATAGGCTCTATAAGTATGACTAGTGCGTGAGTACCCAAGAAAAATTCTTTTATCACTTTGTGGGTCCAATTTCCCTAAGTTACTTTTACCATTGTTGAGGATAAAGTACTTTTATCCAAAAGAATGAAAATAACCAATATTAGGTTTCCCCTCTCCATAGCTCATAAGGTGTCTTCTTTAGAATTGGTCTAATGAGATATTTTTTGATGATGTGACAAGCTGTGCTTATTGCCTCTTCCCAAAAGTGATCTGGTAAGTTGTGTTATAGAAGCATGGTTCTTGCAATTTTTTGAAAAAATCAATTATTTCTCTCCACTACACTATTTCGTTGAGGGGATCGAGGGGATCGAAGGGATGAGAAATTTTGAGAGAACCTATTTTGAGCACAATATTTCTCAAAATCTTTGTAGGGTAAAGAACATTGCATGGGAGGGGATTTGAAGGGTAATATAAAATCGGTCTATTTTTGGCATCATTTCCACAATTAGCCTATTCATCATAGTTAGTAGTTCCAAGCTATTATGATAATTCATCAATCTTGGGTTCAACAATATCTATTGCGTATGTTTACTTTTTTCTGGATTCTACACTTCTTTTGAAAAAAGGGAAGGAAAAGGATAAGGATCTTCTTCAGTGGATCCCTCTTGTTCCTATTTATTCCTTTTTATTTTGGAAGCAGTTTCTACATATCTCTCCCATGTTGCGACATGGGGTAAAAAAAGGTCATCAAAATATTGAGTGTCAAACAATCAAACTTCAATAACTAAATTCATTCATCCAAAGACTTTTCCATCCCTTGATCCATGCCTTCTTTCTTTAACTAAGGCTTTTTGAATAGTGGCTTGGTTGTCTTTCGAGTTGGGAAAGATAAGAAAAACTCCACTATCTATTCTGAGGGTAAGAAGCACACTGGAAAATAAATCGCAAGATTCATGTTTGGTTAGTACACTATCCTAAACACTGGTAAATCCGCTATCTCTGTGGATGCCGAAAAAGGCCTTGTTCCTTGGAAGATCTATCTCACATCTGGTACTTCCCGATTTTTGTCTAATATTTTATCTTCTTAAAAAACAAATTGGAATTCCATCTTGACTTCTGAAAAAGTCTTACTCCAATTTTAACTTGATGTTTTCAATTTATCATATTTATATAATTTCAAGACTCCAATGGTTCTATGATTCGGTCATATATTTATCAGCCTATCTTTTGTATAGGGCTTACACAATGATTAGAGCAGAGACACATTTGGTTGTGAATTCCAATGAAGAATAAGAGGAGAGCAAAGCGCCAATGGCATGTGAAGCTCATGTACCCTTCTTATAGTGATAAATTCACTTTCACATCTTTTTAACCCAAAATAGCTGAGGAGAGAAAAGGTTTCTTTTTTTGAAGATACTTCTAAGAATAGATCTAATGGAGATAGGGTGGGCCTTGTATCTCAGAGGATTAGAGCATATGATTAAATCAACTAGCAAAACTTTCAAGATGCCATAAATAATTCATAACGTCATGTGCACCCATTCCAAATTTCAGCCTAATCAAATGATCGACTTAAATTCTCCTCCATGTTCATTGTAAACATAGGTGATAAAGTGTCCTTCTTTTTTTGTAATCTTCTGTAAAATATCTCAAAGTTTGTGAAAGACTCATGTTTATGAGCAATAAACATTACTTAGGTAAAACGAGAATAATCATCAATAATAACAAAGACATATCTTTTTCCACCAATACTTGTGGTCTTGGTGGGGCCAAACAGATCCATGTGGATTGTTTGAAGGGGTTTAGTAGTATTGACAAATGTCTTTGACTTTGAATGATGTTTGATTCAATTTATCAAATTGGCAAGCATCAAAGATGTGATCCTTTTCAAAATTGAGTTTTGGCAGACCTTTCACTAGTTCAAGTCTAGAGAGTTTCTCGATGACATGCATACTGGAATGCCCAATATTTCTGTTCCACAAATATGTATCATTTGTTTGTACAGTGAGGAAATTTAGAGTTGAAAAATTAGGATTATTCAAAACATAAATATTATTAACATGTTCACCGATAAGAGAAATATCTTTTTTTCCATTTTGATGGAGCAACTTTTGGCTTTGAAGGAGACTCCAAATCCTTCATCACATAGTTAAATGATACTAAGTAGGTTGTGTTCGAGTCCATCTATGAGATATACTTTAATGATTTCATATAAGGAGTTGTGCTTCACTGAGCTGACTCCAATAACGCCACCTTTGGCATTGTCACCAAATCTGACCGATCCTTCTCCTATCTTTTTTAGTGAACAAAAAATTTCTTTCTTTCTAGTCATATGTCTGGAACATCCTTTATCAAAGACCCACATTCCTTTCCTATATCTTTTGTGGATGTGTTCCTGTAAAATAAGAAAATTAATTTTATTTAGGTACCCAAGTGGTCTTGGGTCCTTGAGGGTTAGAGTTGCTTTCTTTAGGTCTCCAAACCTACACACCTTTAGAACTTTGTCTACAACTATGTGTTTTGTGTCCTTTCTTTCCACAGGCATAACAGAGTGGTCCTTGAAAAGAGAAAGAGATTTTGGCTGATTCAAACGAACTAGATGAGGAACTTGAAATTATTTAAAAGAATTTGATCTTACAAAACTATGACTTGGTGATTTTTTAATTATATTTAATTTCATTCTTACATTATCAAGTTCTTCTTGAAGTAAGTCAATTTTTATTTGACATACTTAATGTTCAACTTGCCAGTTCCTTCGTTCCTCCTCAAGTTTTTATTTCAATTGAGCTTCCCAGCTCTTCTTTTCTTGAGCAAGTGTATTTTATTCATCAATAAATTTTTAAACATCATCAGTAATTATATCAAGATATGATTCAAGAATATTTCAGTTATGTCAATTTTAGGGTCTTACTTTACTTGATTCATCTTTTGCCATGAAACACATGTTGGCTGCTTCTGTTTTTTCTTCAGTGTTTTCTTCATCACTCCAAGCCCCAAAGATTTTATTTCTTCTTGAAGATCTTCTTCTCAATTTTAGATAATTTTGTTTAATCTGACCTGGTTGTAATAACATCGACTATCATTCCATGTTAATTCATTATTTTTCACTCCTTGGGGTATCTACTGTCTTTGTTTTAAGATCTATCTTACTTCTTAATTTATAAGAGCCATTCCTTCACTAATGGCCTCTTCTAGGAATTTTTCTTCTCCAATTGTTATAGAATTAAAGGCCACTAGTTTCTTCTTTTCTTTCTTGTTTTACCTGTTGATATAATTTTCCTCATAGATAATGACATTACCTCATAATTCATCATATGTTATGATATGGAGGTCCCCGTCTTCTAGAATAGCATCTTTAGTTTCCTATACTTTGGGGAAGCTTCTAATAAGATTTTAGACTTGCAGGCTGTGTTGATAGATCATCCCTATTGATCTTAACTCACATACAACTTTGCTAAATCTGGTAAACATTGATTCCACATTTTTATTTTCTTCCATTTTGAAAAGCTTGTACTCATTTACCAGAGCACTTATTTTTGAGTTTTTGACTTTGGTGGTTTCTTCATAGGTTACTTCTAATTTGTCCCATATTTTTTGTGGTTTCACAGGTTGATATCTTATCATATTCTTTTCCACTCACTGCACAAAAGGAATAAACTTATAGCTATTTTATTAGTTTAAATAAACTCACTACACTAATTGTTGTCTTTGGAGTTTTCCAGGTCCTTCACGTCAGTACTACTTGATTCCTTGTCCTTCTATTTTTCTTTGAGTCTTGGAATGGGCTTTGACCCCTTTTTAATGACAACCTATGCTTAGAAGTAATTTAATTAGACAAAAAATTTGAATCTGTTCTTCCAATATTAGTAGTGTTGTCCATTGAAGTATGATGGTCTTATGGAGGAGTGACCTTACTGAAAGAGAGCTCTTAGAATTTTCTAGTTTGCTAATGGATCTTTACTCACATTCGGTTAAGCAATACTATTGGCGAGACCCACTCTGATACCAATTGAAATTCAATTTCTTAAGTCGATTGGTCAAGTTAGATAGTCGACTTTCTAGAGGACAATTATATTTAAATAGAACATAGTTAAAATAAATAATGCAGATAGATAAATAAGTAGGATAGCAATAACACGATAATTTATCCTAGTTCTAAACACCAATGTGGTGCTTACTTCCAGTCTCCTTGGTTTTCAAGAGTTTTCTTTTAATTCTTCAAAGTGGTGTCAGAATACAGATGTGAAAAACAAGTTCTGAAGCTTATTTTAATATTCAGATCTTGTGGCACAACTTCAAATGTAATAACTAAGTTGACTCGATCTTTATTTTATGACTAGTGTAAACAAAAGAGTACAAAGTTCTTATCAAGACTAAGGTTGAGACACACTCAGATCTTTCATGAAGATACATCCCTTATTCGGTCGTTAGTCTTGGATTTTATATCCTTCGGCTACCTCTGCTTCTTTTCTTCAGAAGGAAATCCAAGGAATTTCTTCTCAATCAAGGATTTAAATTAATTTCATAATTGAGAGATTTGTACTATATCGTATGTCCTTATTAGATATGTCCATATGTGGTGCAACCTTCTTTTCTTACAGCCATACATGTCCATATCATATATATAGAGGGTGTGATCTTCTTTTCATTGTCCTTGTTGTGAGAGATATTCAATCATCTTTGATTTCCTTATTATGAGATATGTCCAGTAAGGTCCTTGATTGATGTTGTTCCATATTAAACTGTCTCTGCTTTTTTGAGGGATGCTCCTTACCTTGTTTAAGATATTCTTCCATCCTTAGAAATCTTCTGTATCCTTATGAAAGATATTCTCCAATCCTTAGAGATATTTTGTATCCTGCAAATTGTCAATTATTAGTTTGTCATTATTAAAACATATTATGCTAATATGGGAAACTAAAATCATGTTCAATGTGTACAGAGCTATGAAGAAACCAATAAAATGAGGGTGGTTTAGGTAATAAATAGTGTTGATGACTTTGGAGGCCAACCCTATGGCTACCATGATGAAGTTTGAGTAATCAAGGTCCCCACATTATGAAACCCCTTAAAAATTTTTGTGAAATGTATGAACATTGTGTGAATTTAGTCATGACATTAGTATTAGGGACAAAATAACCATAGCTTAGCATTGTATAAACTGGATAGGTAATAGTTGATGATATAACCCTGTACCATGTGTGTGTAAGACGTATACCTAGTTTTCTTTGTTTATTTAATCTAAAACTCATCGATTAGTCTTGCCTAGGTTGTAGGATAGTTGGTTAGGACATGATCATAGGTCATTTTTTTATTTAGTCCACTCTTAGCCTAAATAAATGTCCAAATATGAATAAGTATCCTTTGATCCTAATGTGAGCCTACATTGACCTATTTCATATTTTTATTTTTTTACCATCCCAATTGATTATAATGAACCTATTTTGCCTTGGTCTCCTTGGACACTGTGCATCTCAAATTGAGCAAATCGCGTAAGTTAAGGGTGGCATCATAGAGGTGCATAGTTAAAATTGGGTATGCAAAAGGGTGTTTAATGTAAGAGAAAAAAATTTAGGTTGGGTGTGGTGGAATTTTTTTTTTAAATTAAAAAGAAAAATAAAAAGAAAAAGGGAAAGAGAAAAATGACTAAATGAAAGCAAAAAAAAAAAGAAAACTACACCCAATTCGAAAAATCAATAAAGGAGAAAGAGGAGGAATAAAAGATAAAAGTTGAGAAGTGGAGCCAAAATATAAGTGTTGTGTTAAGGAGGGTGGGCCACTATATGCCAAATGTACCATACATGCCCCCAAGTCTACATTACAAGATAAGAAAAGTCTTATAGTGATCCTAGACCAACTATCTATAAAACTAAGGTATATAAAAAAGGGCAAGCCTATGGTATTCTATGGACATTGATTGAAACTTATTTTGTGAGCATTAGCTTTTTGACATAGTTCCTTGCATTGACATGATGATACTATGAGATTTGGGATGTCTTTTTGTGAGGGTACATGGGCTGTGATGTTAACTATTTATCTTTTTGGATAGTGTAGATTGCATATACAATTGATTATTTTTTCCTAATGTAGTGACATTGTTTGATTTCTTTGTGTCATACTGTTATGTGGTTTTGAAAATTTGAAAATAGGAGGGTGTAAGAGTTTTAAAATTGAATTGATTGTTGTAGGTGCCTTAGGGTTCTTTTAATTAAGTATCGTATGTTCTTTGTTATGTGTTAGTTGCTTGAGGACATGCAAACGTTCTAAGTAAGGGTGCTAAAGTTCCATGATTTCATGACATTTTTGATGCTTAATACCAGAAATTATGTAAGTACTTAGGTCCTTTTTGTTAGATATGATGTGTTTTTAAATTGGTTTTATAGGAAAACAAATTTTGGAGTAGAAGAAGAGAAAAAAATGATGAAGTGTAGTTGGGAGGCCACTTACAGAAACACCTATGAGCCGTAAGTGGTACTTACGCCTATTTTAAGTGGGTCCATAGGTTGCAAAAAGATGAATTCATAAAGCTGATTTTGATTCTGAGACTTACGAAGGCCTACTTACGGGGCGTAAGTGGTAACTAAGGCCCCCATAGGTACCCCTCGTAAGTAGGTATCTGAAGCCTGGATTTTTCTCTAAGACCTACAAAACTATCTAGGGTCTGTAAGTAGTACTTACGAGCTGTAAGTGGGTTGTAGGTAGGTACTGACTTAGTTTTCCAATTTTATATTCGTTTGGATTTTTAGGTTTCTGATGTAACCTAAGAATACTCCAATGACGTTTTGTTATTAGTTTACGCACTTTTATGGACTTTACGTACATACAACATTATATTGAGTTCTGGGATACACTTTTGATATTGAAATTCTTATTCTTGTCTTTTACGGTTTGAGATTAATTTGAGATTCTAATTTTTATTCTTAATTTATTATGAGATTGTTCATATGATTTCTATTATAAATTCTAAGGGAGTTCTTACAAATATGAATGGCTTAAACGCTTAAATAAGGCTGTGAGAACCCTGATGGATTAACAAAGTAGAGAAAGTGCAAAGTTTTTGTTGATCGGTGTTTATGCATGTATTATGGTTTTCTTCATATTGATTGCATTCTTAGTGACTATGGGTGCTAAGAACCCGCTTGAATTCGATACTAAATCAAGAGAGAGATTGAGAATAGAAAAATAAGATCACAATAATAATTTGAAGCTACCAACCTTTATCTAATTAACTTAAGACTGGGAGGAAATTGTTAATCTAGGATCTAGGACAAGGGTGTGCCTACCCGAGGCTACCCTCTACTCATAACACAGTGCTTAGAACCACAAGTGATCCTAAGATAACCCATGTACTGGCATGATACTTGAGCAGCTGATTTAAATTGAATAAAAACTAAATTTACTGAGTGGAAACATAATCATGAGAAAATCATTATGAATATAATACTGATAAAGTTTACAACATGATAAAACTAAAAAAAGAACTTAATTACATGAATGACTCTGAATGACCATCTATGAAGTCTCTACTATAATGACAATAGATAGATAGGACATGCCTTAAACTAAAACTAATCAATACATAGGAATAATCAAAATAAAGTACATGAACTACAACTAACTGCAGTCTACAAAATAGGAGAACTCATCATCTGCTGGTTGGAAGCTGCAAACTGTTTGATTATGATGTGTAGGTTACAACTGGTACCTATATTATGAGACAATTTAGCACATAGACATATATGTGGATCGGTACTTTGGAATGTACAAATTAAGTGGGGGTAAATGGAATAAGTAAAGCTGAATAGATGAATAATCTTAAAACATACAAGCTAAGTGCAAGTACACTCACCAAGAGATTGAAATCGACTGAAAGCTGAAGTATCCTATAACATGAGTAAGAAACATAATCTGATAAGCCGGTGAGTCACTAAACATAGTTTCATACATTTTTAATTTTGTAGAATAAGTAGAATTAAGCTGGGAAGCGGTAAAACATGTATACTGAATGTAAATTTCATGTAACACGGAACATGCTACAAAACTAAGTTTAGGATAATGTATGGATGCTGAGCATGAAAATGTGAACATGTAAAACTGAGAATGAAAGACCAAGTATAGCATGTACTGACATGATCTTAATAACATGAATGATCTGTAAAACTGACTAAATAATTATTTAAATCTGATTACATGGTCAAGCAAACCTAAGCTGAGATAAACTGAATATTGACTGAAACTGTGGGAGCTATCATGTAACCGACATAAACCATGTTATCTATCATGGATTCCAACGTCTTACCCATGTTGAGGAGGTCTGTTCTATCCTTGCCATCGGAGTAGAACCTAAATTGGAGTGATCACTAAACTGAGCCTATATTGGGAAAGGGGAAACAATCTCTAGCAAAGCCCCTAAACCTACGGTGGCACTTAGTTTTTGGAGAAGTAGGATGCACTGAACCCACACTTATCACTCGGTGCTAAATCCTACTCCTAACGGATAGACTCTAAAATACTAACTGGTGCATGCACTAATAGCTGATAAGCTCAGGTCATGGTATTTTGAAAAAAAATGCATATAGATTCTGAAGTAATTATAAATATGTAAGCTAATAGTGTTTGGCATGAGAATAACAAGCCGGGTTTCATAATAAAATCATGGACTGATTGACTTGTAATTTGAAAAGTTTAAAATAATAAGTAAATACATAGGTATCGGGTATTCATAACCCGCCAGCACTGAATGATTTCTAAAATATGATAATAACTCTTACAACAGTAATATGAAGTCATAATTCAGAGACCCAAAATATTAGACAGTTCAATACATGGGTATAATATATGGAATTAAGTATGAGGACATATTAAACTTAGGAGAATAATAATTTCTCATCAAAATAACGAAATTCAAGATAAAGAATCAAATTTTAGTTTAAAACATGAATACATACAACTCTTATGCTTTTTAGCCCTTTAAATCATAGGGTAATGCTATGATTCCAACACATTAGGATTTTGGAATTAACCCTAAATTAATACATGTAAATTCAACTTGAAAATCATTCATTCGGTCGGGCACAGGGATGGAAGATTAACCTTGTTCAAAATCCCACATACCTTAATTGAATGAATTCTTGAAGAAATCTTGTATTCAGAACTTAAATACTTGTATTCTTGAGATAAAAATCTTGAAATTTGTTCATGAGAAAGGGGAAGGAGTTCTAGTGAGAAATTTTGAGGTAATGGGCAAATAATGCCCTTGGAATGTTAGAAATCATATTTTGGACGATTGGGGTTGAGGGGAAAGGACCCAATTCCCCATGGCCTTTTTTTCCCGTGGGAATGGCCCTCACGGTCCGACCCATATTCAAGTGGAATATCCCTGGCGATGTGACCCCTAGTTCAGTGGAATAGACCTCGCGGCACGGGGCTATGGCGACCCCTTATTATTTCTCATGAAAATGGTCATAACTTTTCTTTCGGGTATATGATTATGGAAAAATTAGTATCGTTGGAAAGCTAACTCAATTATCTATCATTTTGTGAGTATTGAGCTACAAAATTCCACATATGTCAAAAGTTATACATATTCAAAGTTGACCCTTGTAGATCGAATATGAAAATTTGGCCGAAGCAAAGGCTATTAGCCCAACTTTTCTCTAAGTGATTCCTATGAACATTTTCACCTTATAAGTGCTCTTATCACTAGGATAATAATCTTGAAACATGTATTCAAATGTAAATCATGCTATTAGAGTTTACACACGTAGGAATAACGGTTCAATGTCTATCCCAAAAATATGGGGTGTTACATTATCTCCTCCTTAAAATCATTCATCCTCAAATGATGGATAGGAATATGTTGAAGTCTTAGAAGTATGTAATAATGTACACATGACATGTATGATAATGAAGGATGTAGCTTAGATGAAACATTAAAAACTTCTATCATGAAACTAATTTCTAAGCTGACTTGACTCTATTGACATATGGAGGTGATTCATGCTAGAGTTTAGAACTCACTTATGATGTTTATGATACAATCATACATATAGAACTTAAAAGTGATAACTGATGTAATAAAATTCCAGGAGTTACTAAGGATGGAATAAAGTATGTAACTTCTTATTTGGAATTTCCCTCAACAAAATGTGTATAGGAATCAAAAGAAAAGGGCTTTATGATATCGCCAAGTACATTATGCAAGAATGAATCATGAGATAATCGGACTAAGGTCGTACAAGGGATATTACAATTTATGAGCTGGATTACTTGAAAAACTGATATCATGCACTGAACACTTATGAACTGAGTCATGACTAAGTAACTGAATCTGAAACATGATGCATGGATTGAACTAAATTTGTAATTTGCTTTGACGTGAATAAATTACCTCATGGAATAGCCATACTCCTGAAACTCCAGATAGTGAGACTAGATATAGAGATGGAAAATTATAGGAGTTTATCTGTCTAATTGCTACACTGAGTTGTTGGCTATACGGACCAAATTATACTAAAAGCTTATAATCAATTAGAGTATTTCTTTAACACTCTTTCTAAGAAGTCTAATAATGTTAGGGAGCAAAGAATATCGGCCATGAATTAAGTGAGATATCTAAGTAAGAAATCTTAATATAGCTATACCTCTGTGACTTAGAACATAGGCCTATGAAACATAAGCTATGATAGAATTACTAGGCCTTAGGCAATGCAGCTGGCCGGCGTTCCAGCTTAGCCCCAAGTCTGAATTGAATTACATACCCTTACCATGTTTAAGCCTAACTAGAAATCACAAGGTACTGCACATAATATGGTAATACTAGTCTGAACCATGAATTCAATATCCTATGTCTCTTCACAGCTTTAATCTCAAGAATAATACTCCTTACCACTTCAACAACTAACTTCAACCTCTTACTAGGAATTCACTAATACATAATACACCCATGAATTTATATACCAATATGACATTCAAGCCTATCATTATAACTACATATGAACTTCTAGGAAAATAACCATAAAAATATCTTTGTCATATTCTCTAATCCTCTATCAATAACAACTTCCATTCACTATCCCCAAGAAAACACATACGAAATTTCAACTAACCATAACATATATCAAAAGCTCTATCTCAATATTAGTTCAAACTTATAGACTTTCATAAAGTAATCTTACAACAATCTTTCCCCAACATAAAATATTTACTCTGTCTCATCTAAACAATTACTCATCACTATTATCATTTCATAAGGAGAGGTCACTGAAAGGTTAGAACATGAGGGCCTGAAGCATGAAAGGATACTATATGTAACTTTGACACATAACTGAGGCATAAGGGATAGAGTATCAAAATCATGAATTCATTAAAGAGATCAAAACAGAGGGCATACATGACATAATCTTAATTTTGCTGATCATTAAGAGTGTAGCATGAGTACGTGGAACTGAACATACTATAAAGCATGGGTACATGAGTCATGAGCTGCATGACCTTAGTTTGGAGTTTATAAATTCATGAAATATGATTCGTAATATTGAGTGAACTGAAACTCCTTATACTAGGAATTAAAAGCATACATAATTCTATGGAAAGTGCATGAAATATGAGCTATGATCATGGAGCTGACATGTAAGGCATGAGCAGATGTCGTGATGACTGAAGTATGAAACTTTGCACTGAGATAAGAATGGGTTAGGCATCTTCCTCCCTTACTGTCATTCTATAATACACTGGCATCACTACTAGAATCAGAGAGCCTGACCTGGTTGCTTGTTCTATCATCTCCCCCTTAGCTTTAAGCCATCGTTCTTACTCTGTAGGCCTCTTTAATAAACTCTAAATAGAACTATAAACACTTTACTCTAGAGTTCAAGATATAACAATACACATAAATAATAAACTCACCCTGAAAGACTATATCGGAAAGTGTAAAACCCGCTGCTAGTAATCCCTTCTGAAATACAACTCTTAACTTTCTATAACACGACTAGTCATCATATAATAACTTGAACACTTACTAACTTAGAATCATCATGAGTATCACCATACCTTGAGTTTACACCATCTAGATCTTCAAATATTCTTTCTATTAGCTCAATCATCCAAGTTTCAAACTTAGATTCTAACACTTAGCATGGATATTCCCAAACATTTAATGAACTATACTAACTTTATTCTTGAACACTCCCTTAATATATACTATCCTTAACTTTCCTTTGCTTCAGCAGTCATCACATAAGTACACCCTTCTTGACAACATACTTACCTTACTAATCACATAATCTGCCTCTTTTTCTCTATAGCCTACTAATATCACATCTCTAAACTTATATTTTCCCTAAAATATGAGAATTACCATTACACCCAAACATCCGACATCAACAAACTATAGCCTATAACTTAGCTGGTAAGAACATCACATACTAAATTACTAGTCTCATTCACTCTTATCAACTCAAGGGTACTATCAAAGCACACACACTTTAAAAACTTAGTAATACTACAATCCTATATCACCTTAGGCACACCTCTAAATAACACCCACACCATCATACTTAATTTTGACTCAACAAATTTAAATTCTTGAATACACTATTTCAAGCCTACCGAGTCACCTTTCATACAACTAGCCCCACGGATACAAAGTCTACTAAATCTAGAAAAATACTATCCCCACTTTACTACTACTAAACTTTTGGGTTAATGCTTCTAACTCTAAGTCATATGCTATCATAGAATTCTGAGAAGGGATCTAAAAGCATGATTTTTTTTCATGATCATAAATGAAATCTTTTGAACTTTGGAACATAAAGGCACTGATGGGATACTTTCAAGCCTGCATGAAATTCCATAACTATTTATGGGGACGGTCTGAGAAAACTCTATCTGTAAGGATTTAAGCTTGGCAATTTTCGTTGCCTCAAGAATAAGGTAGAGTTGGCACGAATGGAGCATGATGAGAATCTATATAAGTTTCTTAGAGAACCTTTTTACAGCATGATCTGAGACATGAAAGAAGGGAAATAATTCTTAAATGCCCTGTAGCCTCTCAAAGAAAACTACAAATGTCTTTGTATCATTCTGTAAGACTCTACTAGACATAACTTCTAGATACCTTAGGACACTTGAACTCTGTGCTCTGATACCAAGTTTTTCAAGACCCGATTCTACCCCCTAGTTATAACATAGTGCTTAGAACCATAAGTGATCCGAAGATAACCGATATACTGGCATGATACTAGAGTAATTGATTTAAATTGTATAAAAACTAAATTTACTAAGAATAAACATAATCATGAGAAAGTCCCAATTATTGTAATATTGATAAAGTTTACAACATGATAAAACTGAAGAAAGGACTTAAATTACATGAATGAATTTATATCAACTATAGATAGTTGTGACATGCCTTCAACTAATACTAATGAATACATATGAATAATCAAAATAATGTATATGAACTACAATTGCTGGAGTCTCCAAAATAGGAGAACTAATCACCTGCTAGCTGAAAGCTGCAAACTATCTGATTATGATTTTGAGGGCTACAACTGGTACCTACATTATGAGACAATGTAGCACGTAGACAAATATATGGATTAGTTCTTTGGAATATACATAGTAAGTGGGGTTGAATGCAATAAGAAAAACTGAATAGATAGATAATTTTAAAACATGCATGCCAAGTGCAAGTAGACTTACTACGAGATTGAAATCGACTGAAAGCTAAAGTATCTTAAAACATGAGTGAAAAATATAATTTGATAAAATGGTGAGTCACTATACTTAGTTTCTTAAATCTTTACTTTTGTAGAATAAGTAGAACTGAAGGTGGGAAGCTGTAAAACATGAATTCTAAATGTAAATCTCATGTAACGTTGAACATGATACAAAACTGAGTTGAGGATCATGTATGGATGCTGAGCATAAAAACAAGAACATGTAAAACTGAGAATACAAGACCAAGTATAGGATGTAATAACATGATCTAAATAACATGAATGATCTGTAAAACTAACTAAATTATTACTGAAATCTTATTACTTGGTCAAGCAAACCTAAATTGTGATAAACTGAATATTGACTGAAACTGTGGGAGCTATCATGTAATCGACATAAATCATATGAGCTATCATGGAGTTCAACGCCTAACCCATATTGAGGAGGCCTGTTTTAACTTTGCCATTAAAGTAGAACTTGAACTGGAGTGATCACTAAACTAAGCCCATATTGGGCAAGGGGAAACACTCTCTAGCAAGGCTCCTAAACCTATGGTGGCACATAATTTTAGGGGAAGTAGGATGCGCTGAACCCACACTTCCCACTCGGTGCTAAATCTTACTCCCATCTGAATGACACTATAATACTAACTGGTGCATGCACTGATAACTTATAAGCTTTGGTCATGGTATTTTTAAAATAATAGTGCATACAGATTCTAAAGTAATTATAAACATATAAAATGATAGTGCTCGGTATGATCACAACAAACTGAGTTTAATAATAAAATCATGGGCTGACTAACTTGTAATATGAAAATTCTGAAATAACAAGTAAACACATAGGTAACGAGTGTTCATAACTCACCAACACTAAAAAATTTCTAAAATACAATAACAAATCTTAAAACAGTAATATAAAGTCACAATTCAGAGACCTAAAATATTAGACAGTTAAATACATGAGTATAATACATGGATTTAAGCACGAGGACATATTAAACTTAGGAGAAAAACAATTTCTCATCTAAATAATGAAATTCAAGACAAAAAATCAAACTTGTAGTTTAAAACATGAATAAGTACAACTCTTATGCTCTTTAGATCATTAAATCATAGGGTAATGCTATGTTTTCAACACATGAGGATTTGGGAATAAACCCTAATTTAAAATATGTAAATTTAACTTGAAAATCATTCATTTGGGAATAAGGATGAAAGATTAACCTTGTTCAAAATTTGACATACCTTAATTGAACAAATTCTTGAAGAAATCTTGTATTAGGAACTTAAATCCTTGTGTTATTGAGAGAAAAAAACTTGAACTTTGTTCTTGAGAAAGAGGAAGGTTTTTTAGTGAGAAATTTTGAGGTAATGGACAAATAATGCCCCTTGGGATGTTAAAAATTATGCTTTGGATGATTGGGGTTGAGGGAAAAGGACCCAACTGCCTCTCGGCCGCTTTTTCCTGTGGGAATACCCTTTGCAGCACAGCCCCTATTCTAGTGGAATAGCCCTAGCGATTTGACCCCTAGTCTAGTAGAATATCCCTCGCGATGCAGGGTTATCGTAACTCCTTAATGTTTCTCATGAAAATGGTCATAACTTTTCTCTCGGGTATCGGATTAAGAAGAAATTAGTATCATTGGAAAGCTAACTTAATTATATATCATTGAGATAATACCCTATTACCCCTCCAAACTATACCCAAAATGGCTGAGACACACCTTAACTTAAAGGGGGTCCTATTACTCTCTGAACTATTTAAAAGTGTTATTTTGATACCCTTAGTGCCTATGTGGCACATACATGGCACAAAATGCAGAAGTGTCCATAACTGTTGAGAAAAAACTTAATAGAATCCATGATGTTGTGTTCTTTGAAGATCAAATAATTGAAGATTTTTACAAAGCTAGGAAGGTTGATTCTCAGAGTAATGAGGGCCTAGTCGATGTTAGTCCAGTTCTTTTGACTAATTCTCCAGAAGAAAATCTTTATGATGATGAACATCAAGTCGATAATGAAGAAGATGATCATGTTCAGAATAACCAGCATGATGTTGTTGATTCTCTAGTATAAGTTGATATGGTTGCTCAACAATCAGATATCTTTCTCAATCGATCTGCTAAAGAGAAAATACCTTTATCATGTTATTCTCCTATTGAGTCTGTACTCTTGACTGACAGAGGAGAATCCGAGAGTCTTGATGAGGCCATAAAAAGTGAAGGAAAAGAAAAGTGGTTTATGCTACAGAATATAACATTAAATCTTTGCATGACAATCATACCTTTGATTTGGTTAAGCTACCTAAAGACATAACAGTTTTTAAAAATAAATAGATTTTTTAGGTAAAACATGAAGATGGTAACCCAGTTCAACGATACCAGGTTAGATTAGTTGTGAAGGAATTTTACCAAAAAAAGAGAGTTGATTTTGATGAGATGTTCTGTCCAGTTGTGAAGATGTCATCCATTCGCGTGGTTCTTAGCTTAGTTGCAAGTCTAGATTTAGAGGTTTATAAAATGAATGTTAAAACTATTTTTCTTCATGGTAACTTAGATGAAGAAATTTATATGGATCAACCCAAGGGTTTTAAAGTCCAGGGAAAAGATAATTATGTTTGCAAATTTAAGAAGAACTTGTATGGTTTAAAACAACCTCCCAGGCAGTGGTATAGGAAGTTTGGTTCCTTTATGAGTCAGTAGAGTTTCAAGAAGACTACTTCAGGCCATTGTGTTTTTGTCCAAAAATTCTCTGATGATGACTTTATTATTGTGTTGCTTTATGTTGATGATAGATTTTTTATTGGTAATAATGATTGCAGGATTCAAAAGTTGAAGCAAGAGATGAGTAATGTTTTTTCTATGAAGGACTTAGGACCAACAAGGCATATTTTGGCATGCAGATTATCCGTGATAGAAAGGCCAAAAAGTTGTGGTTATCACAAGAGAAGTACATTTATAAATTGCTTAGAAGGTTCAACATGGATAAGGCTAAGGTTGTCAGTACACCTTTAGCTATGAACTTCAAATTGAACACGAAATAATGTCCTTGCAGTGATAATGAAAAGAAAGATATGAAAAAAGTTTCTTATGCTTTAGCTGTTGGTAGTTTGATGTATTCAATCATTTGTACAAGATCGAATATTTCTCATGATGTTTGTATTGTTAGCCATTTTTTTTCTAATTTGGGAAGAGAATATTGGAATATTGTGAAGTGGATTATGAGATATCTTTGTCGTACTTCTAGTCTGAGTTTGTGTTTTGGCATATGAAAGCCTATTATTTGTGGTTATACTGATTCATACATGATTGGTGATGTTGATACTCTCAATTCTACTTTAGGATATTTGGTTACTTTTGTAGGAGAGCTGTGTCTTGGCAATCTAGGTTGCAAAAGTATGTTGTTCTATCTACTACAGAACCTGAGCTTATTGCTGTCGTTAAAACTTTTAAAGAATTGCTTTGAATGAAAATATTGTTGCGGGAACTTGGTTATATTCAAGAGAGGTATGTGCTTTATTGCGACAGTCAAAGTGCTATATATCTTGGCAAGAATTTTATATTTCATGGTCGGTTTAAACACATTGATGTGAGATACCATTTGATTCGAGATACTTGGATTCTAAGTTTCTTGAACTTGAGAAGATTCATACGGATGATAATGGTTAAAATATGATGACTAAAGATTTTCCAAGAGGGAAGTTTGAAGATTGTTGCATGATTGCCGGAATGACAGTCTCCTCCACATAGTCGTGAGGGAGAGAATTGTGGGGTTATGGGTCTTTTTCCCTTCCCATGTGGATGAGTGAAGACCAATTTGGACCAACCCACTCTTGTCCATAGGCCCATTGCTATGGGGCATATATATAGATCCTTTTAGGTCTTATTTCACTATCACAAAAGAGAGTTTTCAGTAGCCAAAAGAGAGAAAGATGGCAGATTTTCACATCTAAAATTTTAGCCACAACGGTCAACTTCAAATTGTGATTTCCACTTTATTTCTAGTCCGATTGAGTTGTTTTTTTTGGAAAGATTATTTCTTTCATCGCAATATTTGATTAGGAACTGACGGAGTTGAATTTGGTGGCCTGTAGCTCATGTTTTTCATTCCTGAACAGTAGCTGTATTTTTGGGTATTTTTACTCCTTTTTGTTCTCTAGCTTTGGTGCAATGTTGTTGTGTTGTTGCTCGTTGATTGCGCTTTTTTGTGGCCAATTTTGGAGAACAATATTGTAACTCCTGGTGATTAGAGTGGAGATTTTAGTCCCATGATTTTTTACTCTTCACATCGAAGGAAATTCCACGTAAATTTGGTGTCTCATGTGATTGGTTTAATTCTTGTCTTATCATATTTGTGTGATTGATATAGTTGTTGCCTATTCTTTATTTTGCTTGGGTTTTCTCGTCTCCTCTTGGTTCAAATTGAAAGGGAAAGTTTAGACTTGCGTATTGTTCCGTTGCTACCCTGTCGTACACTTTGTTAGTGTCTTGCCTCTTTCCCAACAACTGAAAGCATTCATCTTTTAAATTGATAATCATTTTATTTCACAATCAAGAGTAAATGAGTACACAAGGGGTTTCAAGGCCAGACAAGGTGTTAAAAATAATAATCATGGGTTAAACAAATTTTATTATTAAAAAAAAAAGGTCTCAATATGATATAGTATGTTGAATATGGAGTAAATTTCGTCCATGATTCAAAAAAAAATTGATCAACTATCAAAATATCAATTATCAATTGTGTTATATAAATTGGAACATAGGAATTATTATTACTACCACCTAACGTACTCTATTGAATTAAAAAAGAAAGTCATTTTAGAAGGATTGTCATTTGTCGTGTCATACCAGTTTTCCTTCCTGTTATTCTGGCACTTGAGACTTGAGTATAGCCAACCCAATATGCAGGTTATGCTAATTAATTTTATGTTGTTTCATGTCTTATGTAATGTAATAAATCAAAAACATCCACCGTAGATACATTAACCAAGAGGCAACGTTATCAAAGTCTTCATACTTTTATCATTTGCTCATTTATTTATTACTTATTTATCGCAGTATATTGGAAACCATACATGTTTGTCCACAGCAAGATCCAAAAATTAGAATGCAAGTTGTGCTAGTGATATTCTTATTTATTTATTTTTTGTCAAATTTGAGATATAAAGATTGCTAAATCGAAATTTTGTTTTCACAAACATATGAAACAAAGAAATAAAATTTCATATAGGGGTGTGCATTGATTTTTTAATTTGGTTATGTATTGTGTATTAGGAATTCTTGATTTTCGAAAAAAATTCATCCAATTCAAACCAATATAAATTGTTTTTCTTTCTTTTTTTGTTTGGATTTGAGTTATTCAATTGTGTCGTTTCTTTACTTTTTTTTTTTTGTTAGAATTCTTTACTTTACTTTACTACTAGATATGTGTGTACGTGCAAGGTACGAACATTTTGGCAACACTAATGTGCAAATGAGATTCAACTTTGAGGAAAATTATTTCGTTCTTATTTTAATTGTTTAGTATAGGAGGAGTAAAAGAAAAGAAATGTAGCAGGGGTGGACCTACGTATACTTTTGGGGTGCTCCGGCACACAGTAAACTCGATGCGGAATAAGTATAATTACATAGAAAATATATGAAAATAAGTATAAAACATATAAAAACACCCATTAAAATAAAAGTTGGTTGGGTGCATTGTCATTTGAGTTGATCTTAAGGTTCTCCACTGAAGGGACGTCCTGGGGTCAAACCTTGTTGAGATGATTTTATAATTTTTAAGCATCCACAATCCTTAAATTCTGGGTCCGCCATTGAAATGTAGTACAATGAATCGATTTTAACATAATATATATACATTCAGTGTGGAACAAAATTGAGTTTGCTAGACTGGTCTAACCAATACAAAAATGATTATATAAGTGGATAAAAATCTAGTTAGATTGTTGCAACTACAGTTGGCGGCACACCTTTCGTTTGAACATTCGTGGAAAAGTACATGATGCACGTCTCATTTGAAAATTTCAAATATATAAGTTGAGGAGACATATTTATTACACCATAAAATTACCGAAATATCCTTGGTAGTCATTGAATAAGAAACAAAAAGATATTTATAAAAAATCACTATCATATATAATTCAATTACAAAGGTCTAAATAAATATATTATTAAAATAATACATGAAGACAAAACCAATAAATATAAGAAACAAACAATATGCATGTGTAACCATTTTATTGCACCATAAAAATGCGGACAAAACTAATAAATATAAGGAAAAAGAAATATGCATGTGTAACCACTTTATTGCACAATAAAATTACCGAAATACTCTTGGATTATAAAAAATAAGCAATTTAATACGGAACAAAAAGATATTTATAAAAAATTACTGCCATGTATAATTTCATTTACAAAGGTATATATTTAAATGTTATTAAAATAATACATGAGGACAAAACTAATAAATATATAAAAAAAATATGCATGGTAACCATTTTATTGCACCATAAAAATGAGGAAAAAACTAATAAATGTAATGAAAAAATAATATGCATGTATAACCATTTTATTGCATCATAAAATTATCGAAATAATATCCTTGGTAGTCATATAATAAGGAACAAAAAGATATTTATACAAAAATAGTACCATGTATAATTCAATTATAAAGGTCTAAATAAAAATATTATTAAAATAATATATGAGGACAAAACTAATAAATATAAGAAAAAATAATATGCAGGTGTAACCATTTTTTTGCACCACAAAAATGAAGAGAAAACTAATAAATATAAGAAAAAAGCAATATGCATGTGTAATCATTTTATTGCATGGTAAAATTATTAAAATACCTTTAGTAGTCATTTAATAAAGAATAAAAAGATATTTATAAAAAAATAGTACCATGAATAATTTAATTATAAAGGTCTAAATAAAAATATTATTAAAATAATACATGAGGACAAAACTAACAAATATAAGGAAAAAACAATATGCATGTGTAACCATTTTATTGCTTAATAAAAATGAGGATAAAACTAATAAATATAAGAAAAAAATCACATGCATATGTGACTATTTTATTTACTACAATATACAAGTAAAGGTTGGGGTCACTAAAATTACCGAGATACCCTTGGTAGTCACCCCAACCTTCACTTATATATAGTAGTAAAGTAAAGTAAAGTAATAATAATAATAATAATAATAAAATTAATAGTAACAGTAATAGTAAAAAAATGTAATAATAGTAATACAGATACTAATACTAATACTAATACTAATAATAATATAATAATAATATTAATAATAATAATATTAAGGATCACTAAAATTATCGAAATACACTTGGTAATCACCCCAACATTCACTTATATATAGTATATAGTAATAGTAAAGTAAAGCAGCAACAACAACAACAACAATAGTAGTAGTAACAGTAATAGTAATAGTAAGAAAAACAAGTAATAATAGTAATATTACGGGTCACTAAGATTACCGAAATATCCTTAATAATAATAATAGTAGTAGTAGTAGTAGTAATAATAATAATAGCAATAATAGTAGTAGTAGTAATAGTAATAGTAATAGTAAGAAAAACAAGTAATAATAGTAATATTACGGGTCACTAAGATTACCGAAATATCCTTGGTAGTCACCCAACCTTCACTTATATATAGTAGTAAAGTAAAGTAATAATTGTAATAATAATAATAATAATATAATAATAATAATAATAGTAATAGTAAAAAAAAGTAACAACAACAACAACAACAACAATACCATGCTTGTATCACAGACTCTTGTCACAATACCATGCTGCCGATCAGAACAATTTTATGCAAAATTTTAAATTTTTTTTAAAAAAATCTGACTACTAAAAAAATATAACACAAATAAACATAAATAAGCAAATGCAGATAAAGAAGTATAGTATACAAATACCAGCACCCCACACTTAGACGAGACACACTGCCATTAGTGGAATATAAATAAGAAGAAACTGGTTAGTCGGACTCATCCTCTATGTCTGGGGTCATACCCCCTGCATCGGAATCATCATCAGAGTTCTCCTCCACGTCGGAGTCTGGCATTCGGCGATCATCATCGGTTGGCACATCATCATCAAGAGGTTCCTCAAAGTAAATACCTACTCCACACATAGCCCTTGCATGCTCGTTCATTGGGTAATCATAATCCAACTGTTGGAGCTCTGCAGCAGTTGGAACACGACCTCCGCTCATCATAGTAAACCGAGTTATGCCATAAAGATGGCAAAAGAAACTTTCATCCCGAACATGTCGTTCTGCAGTAGTAAGGTTGACTCCATGCATAGTTTCAGCATCTTTAACCTTTGTGAGGTCAACCTTTTTCGGGTTGTGTGGAAGCTTATGATCAGCCGGCTCCTCTTCGATGTCCTCCATCCTCAATATTGCAGTCAACAGATTGCCAAAGCTGAAGTGGGACCTCTTGTATAGCCTGGCCTTATGCATTGAAGATCGAATGATCGCCCCAATGTTGATGGGGATGTTCGTCATCAATGCGTACACTAAACGCACTCTGTGTCATGTAATCTTTGTGTACTGTGTCCCTGGAATCAGGCAAGAGTTGACTATTCATAACAATATTCGAGCTTCCCTGTTCAAGAAAGCGTAAGGGAAGGTGTTGTGCCGACCAGTGTCCTTGTGTCTGCTCCATCGTGCCATTGATCTTGTTCCGCACAGTGTGTGTCTAATTGCCCTGTACAGAGGTCTGTTATATAGCTCTTTGAGTGGTGATGGATCGACAGATGGAAAATCCAGAAAAGAGTTGAAGAACTCCACATTTAGTTGTAAGACTTGGCCCCGAATCTTTACTTCACTCCCTGTAGTTTTCGGTGACCAGTTGGTATAGAATTCTCGTGTTAGATCGAGATTGCATTCTCCCATATCTCGGAAGATGAAATCAAGATATAACGCCATTATCTTGGCCAACATGCGCGGTTCTTTCTTTGCTAGGCTTTCCTTGTGTATCAACTCCACATGAACATATTTTTTCTCTTTGTTGTTCCTATACCACTCCTTTCCTTTCTCCTCTAGGACCCATTTGATTCCGAACATGCGGCGAGGTATTTGCAGCGAGGAGGATTCACCTTCCTCTTTACGTCCCCTTTTGTGGCCTTTTTGTGAGGTGGTCGCTTTATCCTTTTCTTGTCGTGCTTTTGGTGCCATTTGTACCTGAGATTAAAATGATAGTCATGTTAGCTTCATCTTGGTAAATACAATTGACAAGCAAACAGTAGTGGCCCCACCCCACACTTAATTTGTTGGCACAAACTAATTAAGTAAACGTTACCGATTACTCAGACTTCATCGATGTACGTTTAGGTGTTATGTTCCAATAATATAATCAGTGCAGTCATACTTGTCTTATCATCTTAACTAACCTTTTCCGATTCTAGTTCATGTAATCTTGACAATGCTTTCATGTTTCGGACTAATGCATTACTTTGAGTAAAGCTACTACATAGATATTGTATCCATTTAGCGCTTGAAATAATCACAACATCTCATGTTTGTAGTTAACCATGATTTTCATCGCAATGAACAATTCATTCAAGCAAGCTTTTAAGTTACAAGATTATGCAATTTTCTGAACCATGTCGATTTCGTAAGAAGTATGATAGTGTATCGAAATTAACTACAAGTTGGAACCAACTCAAGAACACCAATACATATTCTTTCACTTTCTTCGATGTATCACAACAAATCAACCATATTCAAATCACCAACACTACTTCAAGATTTAACAACTTATTATAGGCGTAGTATTGTAATACTTACGGAATATAGAGAAGAACAAAGAAGTACTTACTTGGTTGATGGCCTTGGAAGATGTTCTTGCAAAGTAAAAGAGCAAAAGGAAAATTTTTGAGAGAATTTGGAGAGGTAGGCGGCGCCTAGGTTGGATTTGCTATGCATTTTTGTTCTAAGACTAAGGTTCTATTTATAGGACAAGCTTGGGTCGGGTTTTGACCCGTTTGGAATCGGATTAGGAGACCAAAAGAGAGCATAGGCGGCGCCTAATGCTTTGCCTATGCTTGGCATAGGCGGTGCCTTTTGCAAAGCCTAGTTGAGCATAGGCGGCGCCTATGATACGGCATTGTTGGGCATAGGCGGCGCCTATGCCATGACATTGTAGAATCCGAAACTAAAGGCTTTTGCATAGGCGACGCCTATGCTATAGCATTGTTGGGCATAGGCGGCGCCTATGCCATGGCATTCTAGATTCTGAGAGCTTAGGCCGAAGCATAGGCCATGCCTTGTTCGTTGCCTAGATTTACATAGGCCTTGCCTTGTTCGTTGCCTAGATTTTCATAGGCAATGCCTAACCCATAGCCTTTTCTTCTTCATTCCTAACTTACCACCTTCAACATGAACCGTTTCCGAAGCAAAATTTGAAACCAATCTCCTCTTTTACACCTCTTGTACCTACACTTACTCAAAGACAACAAAAACAATTAGAACGATGCGTTGCCTCCCATCAAGCGCCTTAGTTTTGGTCGTGGCTCGACTCTTCTTTTTTGATTTTTATTTTGTGAAAACAAATGCAAGAGGACCGATAAAAAAAATATGATGGGTTGCCTCCCATCAAGCTCTTGATTTATTGTCGCGGCACGACATAGTTACCTCGAGTACTTAGACTTCGTCTAGATAGATGGTGGTCATGCATTTAATCGAGTCAAGGAGACCAATATATGGCTTTACTCGTTGCCCATTCACCTTAAAGACAACACCATTATTGTCTTCTAACTCAACTACTCCAGACGAGTAGACTTGGATAATTTTGTACGGACCGGACCATTTGGACCTTAGCTTACCTGGGAATAGCTTCAGTCTGGAGTTGAAAAGAAGTACCATATCATCTTTTTGAAAGTTTCGTTGAGCAATCCACCGATCATGATACTTTTTCACCCGCTCCTTGTAGAGGTCTGATATTTCATAAGTATGTAGACGGAATTCATCCATCTCATTTAGCTGCTCCAATCTCCTGTTCATAGCATCATCCCAATTCAAATTCAGTCGCTTCAACGCCCACAATGCTTTGTGCTCGAGATCAATGGGCAAGTGATAGGCGTTCCCATAAACTAGTTGGTACGGGGACATACCAATTGGCATTTTGAATGCAGTCCTATAAGCCCATAGTACATCGTCCAGCTTCCGAGACCAATCTTTCCTATTAGCATTTACAGTCTTAGCAAGGATTTGCTTGATCTCTCGATTGGAAATCTCTACCTGTCCACTAGTTTGAGGGTGATAAGGCATGGCTACCTTGTGTTGCTTGACCCCATATTTCACCAACACGACTTTGAACAACTTATTGCAAAAGTGTGATCCTCCATCGCTTATGATGGTACGTGGTACCCCAAAACGAGAGAAGATATTTCTCTTCAAGAATGCTACAACACTCTTTCCTTCATTATCGGCCAGAGCTACTGCTTCAACCCATTTGGATACATAGTCGATAGCAACTAGGATGTATTTCATCCCAAACAAATTTACGAATGGGCCCATGAAATCAATACCCCACACATCAAACAGCTCTACTTCAAGAATTTTTGACATGGGCATCTCATGGTGCTTCGAAATCGTGCCTTGTCTCTGACATTGGTCACATCTTCTCACAAATTCGTAGGCATCTCTAAATATCGAAGGCCAATAATAGTTGCTTTGCAATACCTTCCTTGCTGTCCGACCACCTGTATGGTGTCCCCCAACTTGGGAAGCATGACTTGCTTCCAAGATACTTGGCACCTCCACATGAGATATGCATCGTCTGATCACACCATCCGCACATCGTCTAAACAAATATGGCTCATCCCAGTAGTAGTGTCTCACATCATGCATGAACTTCCTCTTTTGATGATGAGATAGATTTGCCGGCATCACATTACTTACCACGAAGTTCGCAAAGTCTGCATACCATGGTAACTCTTCCATCATCGTGGCTAAGATCTCTTCATCAGGGAATGCATCATCAATATCAAGATCAGGCTGCGCTATATGCTCGTTCTCGAGTCTAGATAGATGATTAGCCACTTGGTTTTCGCAACCTCTTCTATCTTTTACCTTAAAATCAAATTCTTGCAGCAACAATACCCATCGAATTAGCCTTGGTTTCGCATCTTTCTTTGCTATCAAATATCTCAGAGCTGCATGGTCTATATAAACTACCACTTTGGTTCCCAACAAATAAGCACGGAACTTTTCGAAAGCATACACAACCGCTAAAATCTCTTGTTCCGTGACAGTATAGTTCTTCTGGGCTCCGTTCAAGACCTTGCTCGCATAGTAGATTGGATGGAATAACTTTTCTCTTCTCTGGCCAAGTACAACACCCAATGCTACCCCGCTAGCATCACACATGACTTCAAATGGTAGAGATCAATCGGGCGCTACAATGATAAGAGCTTCAATTAGCTTCCCTTTGAGGCATTCAAATACCTTCAAGAAATCTTCACCAAAGTCAAACTTTGCATCCTTCTCCAAAAGCTTGCATAACAAACTAGCAATCTTGGAAAAGTCTTTAATGAATCTTCGATAAAAATCTGCATGCCCGAGGAAACTATGAACTACTTTGACCGACGTTGGGGGTGGTAGTTTCTCGATGACTTCGATTTTAGCTCGATCCACCTCAATTCTTCTTTTGGAGATTTTATACCTAAGAACAATACCTTCTTTCACCATGAAGTGGAACTTCTCCCAATTTAGCACTAGGTTGAATTCAACGCATCTCTGCAATGCCATACTTAGATTTGTCAAGCACGATTCAAACAACTCACCCACAACTAAAAAATCGTCCATGAACACCTCCAAAGTGTCTTCCACCATATCAGAAAAATGGACATCATACAGCGTTGAAAAGTGGTGGGTGCGTTACATAGCCTGAATGACATGTGTTTGAAGGCAAACGTCCCATATGGGCATGTAAACGTTGTCTTCTCTTGATCCTCGGGAGCAATACAAATTTGATTATAGCCGGAATAATCGTCTAAAAAAACAAAACCATCCTTTCCCTGATAATCGATCGAGCATTTGGTCTATAAATGGCATTGGAAAGTGATCTTTACGTGTCCACAAATTCAGCTTCCGGTAGTCCATGCATACTCTCCACCCTGTGACAGGTCTGAGTGGAATCAACTCATTCTTTTCATTCGCAACTACCGTCATGCCACCTTTCTTGGGTACACATTGCACTGGGCTTACCTATTTACTGTCGGAGATTGGATACACAACCCCTGCATCTAACCACTTAATAATTTCTTTCTTCACCACCTCTTGCATAGGTGGATTTATACACCTTTGATGCTCAATAGTGGGTATGTAATTTTCTTCAAGCTGAATCTTGTGTGTACAAATCCCAGGCGGAATACCAATGATATCAGCGATGGTCCAACCGATGGCTCTCATGTACTTCCGTAGAATCGCGATGAGAGCTGCAACTTGCTACTCACCCAAATCTGCTGCCACAATAATCGAGAGTGTGTGGTGGCTCTTCAATAGAGGGTTTATCTGGTGGTGTAGGTCGGTTTTTGAGATCAAGGTCCAGCTTCTTGGGAGCATGAGGATATGACCCTAATCCTGTTAGAGCACAAATAGTTTCTTTATAATTTTCAGCATCCTTACGTTCAACATTCATAAGCACAATCGCCAATGGGACATCAATAAGATGCTCCTCTACAGGTAATTCTTTCTCATCATCAAAATAAACATCAGCTACCGAGAACACGTTGAGATCTTTTAGGTTGCTTCATTGATTTACACACATCAAAGCGGACTACTTCGTCATTCATCCGGAATAGAAGCTCATTGGCTCTTAAATCAATAAGCACACTTCCTGTTGCAAGGAAGGGCACCCCAAGATTATAAGAACTTCTGAGTCCACCTCACAATCCAAGATAACAAAGTCTTTCGGAAAGATGAATGAAGAAACCTTCACCAATACATCACATAAAATACCAACAGGTCATTTTACCGACCTATCTGCCATTTCAAGCCTCATATTGGTTGAAGTAGGATCCCCCAATCCCAACTTTTTGTAAATAGATAGTGGAATTAAGTTGATTCTGGCTCCTAAATCACATAATACCTTGGCAAAATTCAAAGATCCAACAGTGCAAGGAATAGTGAAGGCACCGGGATCGGCCTTCTTCTGAACTAGTGATCTGGTAGCGATTGCGCTGCAATGATGAACAGTATCTGTCAACTCACCACTCGCTTCTCGCTTCTTTGTTAAAAGATCCTTCATAAATTTCGCGTACCCAGGTATCTGTTCTAGCGCCTCAACCAACGGAACATTAATGGTTAGCTGTTTTAACATTGACATGAATTTATTGAACTTAGTATCATCAGCTCTCTTTTTTAATATTTGAGGAAAAAGTGGTAATGGAAGGGGAATAGTTTTCTCCATGACTTTATTTTCCTCTTGCTTCAGATTGGCGATCTTTTTGGGCTATGGACGTTGAGGGGTGACGTCATTGACGCCTTCTTCAGCTTCTTCGGCTTCCTCTGGTTCGACATTATTTAATATATCGTCGGCCACTTGCCTATCTTTGGCTGGGTTTTCCAACACCTTACCACTCCTAGTAGTAATAGCCATGCATGTTCCATCGTTCCTTGGGTTTTGCACTGTGTTGCTAGGTAAGGTGCCAGCTTTTCTTTGATTTAGTGTGGCTGAAATTTTACTCAATTGTTGCTCCAGCTGTTTTATTGAAGTGGAATGCGAGTCAACCAATTGTTTCATTGAGGACAAATCATTTATTAGCTCGGTTACTCCCGTTCCGGTTGCCTCTACTCCTTTCAACAGCTTCACCATCATATCTTCCATTGATATCTTACCAGAGCCAGATGCCGCGGTGTCACGACTTCTAGGAGGAACATACAAACCACTCCTGTCAGTCTTATTCTTCCAACTACCTTGATCACGGTCCTTGTTTCCAGACTTATCATAATAGTTCGACCTTGGTTTCTTTGGGCAGTGCCTCGAAAACCCCCCTAATTGTTCAAGTAGTTGGCTTCTTCCTCGGAATCGGATTCTTCTCTTCCTTTTGATGCAACTGCTTTGACTTTTTCAGTCTTCCCTGATAATAGATGCTTTGTAAGAAGATCCATCTGTGTTTTCATGTGCGCCATATCTTGGTCGCGTTCCTACTCCCTTCGCCTTTGTTCTGCAGTCATGCCAATAGATATAGTGGGGCTTGTCACCTCAGAATCTCTGGTATTCCAAGCCCTACTTTGCTTTGTCATCCGGTCTAGTATATCGCTTTCCTGCACAAAGGTGAGGTCCATAAATGATCCTCCAGCCGCATTATCCACCACTGGTTTAGATACTGAATTCAAAGATCTGTATAGTATCTCCATCAAGTGGACATTGGTCATGTGATAGTTTGGGCACCTCATAAGCTTCTTCTTGAATCTCTCCCATGTTTCGTGGAGGGCTTCAGTTGGAAGCTGATAAAAATTGCTACTTTCATATCTTAATTGTGCTCTTTTGGATGGCGGAAAGAATCTTTCTAGGAAAGCGTCTTTCAATTGCCTCCAATTTGTAATAGAATTAGGAGTCAGCCCGTTCAACCATAGAGTTGCCTCCCCAGATAGAGACAATGGAAATAAGCGCAGCCAAATTGCATTCTGTCCAATGCCTGGATTGTCGAATGACTTGCATGTAGAGATAAAGTTGACCAGATGCATATTCGGATCATCACCTGCAAGTCCACCGAATAATCCCTTGAGTTGCAATAACTGAATCATAGTGCTAGTGATGTTGAACTTGGCTCCGGGTGACAATGGCGGAGGAATAATAGCTCCTGTGGCGCCAGCTCCATCCAGATCGTCATCATCATCATCAAAGGGAATCTGCATAGCTCAGCGTTCAGGCCAAAATCTTGCTTGACGATCTCTTCTGTTTGCCGGTGTCGCCACCTCAGCATCATGCCTAGGGTTTAGTAGCTCATCATCACCTAAGTCCTCATCATCAGGATCTGCTGCTCTCCCAGGGTTATCGATATTCTGTTGATGCACTTGAGAAGCGGCCAACGCAGCCAATCTATCCTACTCCTGTTGGGCAACCCTTCTCTCAATATCACGTTGCGCCTCCATCCTGCCAATAAGTTGTGGTTCAGGGTTTATGGGTAATAATGGTTGACCAGAACTTCGAGTATTGGGCATGCACTGAATAAAACCTGAATAAAACAAAAATAACAACTAAAAGTAAAATACAAGAATCTTTGACCAAAGGGTCTAGTAATTATCACAAACTTAGTAGACAACCGTATTTCCCCGGCAATGATGCCGAAATTTGATAACACTCAAACTACAGCTCTCGTAAGAGTGTAAACGGTCGTTGTCAAATATAGAACCCAACTGGGTTGGGTGTCGAATCCCACAGGGAATACTCGGTCACTAAGTATACAACTATTGATAGACTTTTGGTCGAAAATTCTACAAAAAGGGGAAAAGGTTTAGGCATGAATTAAAAGTAACAAAATAGCAAAGTAAAACAGAATGTTTGGTAGGTTTAGATCAATGAGAATTGGAAAGTAGGGTTATGTCCACCTTATGAGTTTTACGTATCTATTAACTATGAGTTATGCGGAATTCAGACCTGCATGTGCTTATAGAGATTCGTATTCTATGGTAAATCCGGGCGTTTTTCGACCATCAAGGATTATTTCACGTTAATTCATTCAATCTTAAAGCGTATCTAATGGTACGAATTCTCCAAGAGGTTAATCCAGTTACGGCACTAACTTTTAAACAGGGGTTAATAGCCCTATTTCCTTGTCACACCCTCTTTTCCAGACATGTAACTTTTCTTTCGAACAAGTTAATGCTATACTGGCGTATTCTATATGTTTGCAACCACAAGAATTCAATTAAGATGAAGAGAAGAATGATATAAGTAGCATACGCGTCAAGAATTCAAAAACTCATAGCAATAGATAGTATCTCATAAGACTTCCATAACACTAACAGAGAAGTTTAGCTACTCATGAGTGCAACGAACAACACAATAGACATTATCCTCATACCAAAATAAAAATTTTGCGTGAAGTATGTTTTGGTAGCACTTGTGGCGTGAATTCCTTGCGAATAGCGTTTCTCTTGTTGTAAAAATTAAAAGTCGAATAGATGAAAGAAAATTGTCAGGAATAAGGAAGAATGGGGCGAAAATTGGTTGCTGAAATGTTCAGCAAAATAGGGTTTTTATAACACCCATATCCTATTCCTACTAAGCTACTTCGTACTTATCCTAATCCTACTAGGTTACTGTATCCTTATCCTAATCCTACTAAGTTACTGCTGATCCCCAAGTCTTTGGTAATGTTGTTTTTTCCCAGGACAACTTTTCCATGCATCACTTTCAGTCCATAGACCTACAAAAGCTGCCTTCCTTCTTTCGTGAAGCTTCCTTTGGCGTCAACCAGTCCATAAAATGCTGAAATCTTCATCATTTATACCTGAAAACTTGCTAATCACGTTGGTTAGCTCACTTACAGGAAAAAGGACTAAAAGTTCAGGAATTATATATTTTGTCCTCAGAACTTAGCTAAAATATGGGTAAATTAAGGTGCTTTAGGCGTGTAAATACGCCTAACATCAACACCAATCCTTCAATTATGTACTAGATATTGAATAGGCCCAATGCATCTAGTTTTGAAAGAAAAAAATACTATCTTTCTAATTTGTAATATGTTTATCATGAACAAACATTATCTATATACAATAACGAACAATGGAATAAGCTATAGTAATACTCTTAACTATTTTTTATAAATACATAAAAAATTCAAAAGTAAAAATACTACAATGTATGTCACTAGAAAAGTTTCATTTTAGATTGCTTACTTCTGTTCATATTTTTTGAAGTATGCTAATAGATTTTATCAGATTTACACCACTATAAACATTCCGCATGGCAATGGATTCTAACATTTCATAAAGATATTAAATATCTCCTTCTCATTCATCTAAAGATTTAAGTCTAAAACGCATCCCAAAGCTTTGAAGCTGCCTTAGTCCAAAAACAGGTGGTTGATTTCCTTCATATCTTCTTCACACATGTAACCGAATGAATAAGTTGAGGTCTTCTCCTTTTTTTTTGTAAATATAACCACATGAAGCAGGTTCACAGGCCACCACTATCCACAATGTTTTGAAGGGTGCTTCAACAAAATTATCTATGAAAAAATAATACTTAATTATTTTTATACACCACTAAAAGAAGAGGTAAAAAATAGAGTAACTATCAAAACTAATTCCCAACAATAGTTAAAATAGGTCAAGAGGAACTGAAGCTTCTCCTTTTGGTATTATTTGAAAAGAAGCAATTGTAGATTCACCACAAAATGATACTACTTGTAGATTTACAAATGTAATTCTTTTTCTTTTAAAAGTATGACAGAATTATTGGAGATTGTTTCTTTGTTTAGACCACCTCATTTTTGTTGCATGATGTATTTAGGGTATCAAATATCAACAATTCACCAATATGAAATCTCGTGAAGTACAAACAAACAAGTGATGTGCTATACATTTCTTTTCCAAAAATATGCGAATTTGTTAAATACTACCTAACAACATCAATGACAACAACAACGTACCCAGTGTATTTCTACAAATTTGTTAAATACTAAAGGAATAATTAAAATGTCAACTTAAAAGCATGAAAAAAGATGAACAAATAACCTATTGGTGATGTAGTAATAGTATACGTAGCTCCTAGGTTATAAATGGGTCCTTTCTGTCTCTCTACTATAATATGAAGAGTACTTTTAGATGTTTCACTTCCATGATACCCAATAAAATTCAGTTACTTTAGAATTAAAAGTAAGATACTAAGATTTAGTAGTTACCTTATGAAGATCCAGTCACTCTCTCATTCGATAGAAAGTATCCTATCATGTTATGGCCAAAACATTGTATCATATGGATTATCTCCAGCTTACACCTTCATCTTCTTCAAGTCAACCACTATTAAATTCAAGAATTAATCATGATAATGTTAGTAACTAAAGATCCCAAGTAAGACAAAGACTAAAGTTTGGAAAAAGGTAAAAGAAGATAGGAAAAATAAAAGGGATGTCGAAGCTTACATGTTGCTTCTAAAATCAATTATATAATAAAAAGGAAAATGAAAATTTTGCAGTTATAGCAAAAAGAACTCATTATTGAAAAGTGAATAACTTGGACTTAGTTAGACCTAAAATCTTCAAATCTTGAAGTTCTCAGGCTTTTCGTCATGTAGTTTGTGCAAAATCTATTTTTCTTATCCTTCATATGTTAGACCAATTGGAGCAGTTCAAAATGAAATCCTCAAACTTAAATTTCTAGATTTTATAAGGAAAATTCCAAACCAAAAAGATCATTTATCAAAGTATAAAAAGAAGATTTCCATTCAACTACTTTAGCATAGGACTAATCGACCTCAACATATAGTGGGATACAAAAGAAATTTTTAGGAAAGGTTGATTTATTTATTCAACTAATCAATGTTTTAACATTCTAACTTCTAAGGTACACTGTATAACACTCTTCATTAGAAAGTGTTGTCCAATATCTAAATAGACAACACACAATAAATATTAACAACAAAAATTGTGTTAAAAAAAAAAATAAGTTGTGGCACCCCTTTAGCTTCACAAGGTAGGCAAAAATCTATGTACCCATCACATTTTTTAGACCCCACTTATGAAATTACACTGGATTAGTTGTTCTTTTCGCATAAGATGTAACAAAAAACTTCATAAATCTGAAAAGAAAAACATATTTTTTCAATCATATATAATGCCAAAAAGATGAAACTTTGTGGACTTGATGTACAGAATGACTCTCTTGGACAATAAAAAAGGAAATTAGATGCTACCTCCTCCAATAAATATGCTACATAGTGTATATAGTATGGTGATAATGGGGTTTGGTCAGTTGTATTTAGCACGATGTTGTTGTCAAAAGATAAAATAGGAATAATCTTTTAATAAAACACGAGGAGAGGAATATTCCAAGGGATAATTTGACAAGAAACTCCAATCAGTTCATGTAATATTCAAACATGATAGGTCAATTAATAGGAATAGTCATGCCATGAATTTTATCTTCTTAGCGTGCAGAGCAGATAAGAGATGATCATATTTTCAGGGATAAGAAATAATTGATTATATATTTTATTTCTAGTTAGATTTCTCACTTACAAACATAATAATGGGGATGAACAACGATTTGGGACTTTAATCTTAGAAGCATATTCATATGGCTTTCATGCGTTCTGAATCTCGAGCATTGTCGTTATGTTTCTCCATCAGATCAGTAAATCAAAATAATAACTTTGACCTTTCCTATAGTTAAAAATCATGGAGGATTAGGTGTAATCTTTCTTGGACACCATTAACATAGCATAAGACTTCACTAATAAAGAAAAAACATTACACACTATAGGCTATGGTCCTTCATCAAAAGTTGCACGGGCAGTAGCCATTACTTGATTAATATCTTTTGCATCACCTTCAACAATATGTTTAATTAACTCCCTTGTCTTAAAGTCGAGGGTCAGAAAATTGTTTCCTAAAAGCTCAAAGAATTAGTTCCATTGTGCAATAAAGGTCCAAATACAGATATGAAAAAGAGAATTGAATTCCATTAATGTGATTGACTTGGATTAACAAATTTACCTGATGCAACATCAACAAATTATGCGTTGATGAAAAGTTAAGTATGTTCCACATTGACGACTGGCTTGATGGGTTCTTTGACAACAACTGTTATGCTATAGTTATAAGAAGATATTACGCCTCGATGGAAGAATTTCCTAAATAAAATGATTTTTCTCAATGTAATTCTCTAAAGTACAAAGTCTGCTCAAACTCTTATTAAATAGAGGGAAGATATAACATCTTAGATATTTTCTAGTTTACAGTTTACATTTTTATTAGGATATATAGAACAATTTTTACAAGGAGTATATATAAGAGTGGGAATGATGTTGATAATAAATTTAGTAAAACTTGTTGAATGTTATATTATACAAAGTTGTATATAAAAGAGTTTGAAAAAAAACCAACATTTATCAACATTAACATCACAAAATAAGTCAACTTGATATCAAGATGATTTAGCTTTAGTTGTAAAAAAATCCTGATGATGAGTATGTTAATAAAAAGATGAGTTCTTCAATTGGGTCATTTTAAAGGAAAATTTCAAAAAATAAAGGGTTCATCTGCACGTGAGATTTCTACAGAGCGAGCAAAAGAAGAGGAGCCCTCCGCGTATTAGTCACTGATTCCACTAATTCAATTTTAGTCTCTCTCGAAAGAGAATAGTCTCTAATAAATTGTAGACACAACAATTGCCTATAACTAATCCAATGTAGACATAACAATGGCTTATCTTCTCTGAAAGCCGAAAGGAACTCTACCTTAGAAATTAATATAGGGAAGGAGTGAATGAGATAGAGAGAATGCTGAGTTAGAGCACAAACTAACAGAATCTCGACCACAAGGTTTGTTAATTCATACAAATTGGGAGAGAGCAATCTGAAGAAAACTACGAAAAATTATTGTAATATTAGAAAGAAGAAGATACCTCAATTTATGAAGAATTACAAATTGATGTGATGTTGTTGGAGATAATTCTAGGATCATATTTGAGTGTTTGCACATACAAGTTGAAAATCTTGTGTTTGGAGTGGGAAAGCAAAAAAATGGATGCTTCTAGAGGTAGATCATAGAGGATTTATTAGAGATGAATTTACCTTTCTACCCTTGGTCGTCCTAAAAGTCTCATTTCTATATAGTAGAAATAAGAGAAGTATTATAGAATAGTAGAAATGATGATTTTGACATGTTTACTTCAAATCAATGTAATTGAAATTAAGAATAGTTTAGACATTTTACTAATTAGTTATCCATATGTCCATACATTGAGATCTTAAATTACTTACGTAAGCACTTTTCTACAAAATCCTACGCGTCCTGTTATTAGAGCCCCACAACTTCATTTCTCTTGCTAGTTTCTCCTATCAGTTATATTTAAAGTCTATTTAAAATTTCTTTTTAAAGAAATGCTTATTTGAGAAGTCTTTTTATATAATAATTTTTTTAAAAATATTTAAGAAAAAAATAATCTGTATTTGATAAAGTTATTTGAAAAGTATTTTTGATAAATAAATCATGTTTAAATAATTTTTACAAGATGTATTTTTAAAAGACAAAATTAAAAAAACACGTATCAATAGACTTTTACTATTAAAATAATCTTATAGAGAAAATTTATTTTAAATATTTATTATAATATTTTTAACTATTTATTTAAAATTATATATTCCAGAAAAAATTTACAAATGCTATCAAAATATCATTTGTCTTGCAACATGATCAGTCTGTCATTTATTATCATTAATGATAAAAATAAAGAGTTTTATATTCTTAGTGCATCATGATCTATGAAAGTTTTGACTTTATTTAAAGAAAACAAGTGAAAAATAAAATAATACAGTAATATATAAATGATAGAATGAAATAAAGAATTATGATGTAACTATGAAAATATAAAATTTTCAAATTAAATTTTAGTCAAATTCATAAGATATGCTAATTAATTAATCATCGATCTTTATAAAATGATGGTTTTGACATGTTTGTCGAAGTCAGTGTTATTCAAATTAAAGTTATTTTAGATATTTCACTAATTAGTAATCCATGTGTCCATACACTGAAATCTTAAATTACTTACATGTGCAGTTTCCTACAAAATCCTACACATCCTCTTATTAAAGCCTCACAACTTCAATTCTCCTTCCTCTTCCTGTGATATTTAGAGCTTATTTGGAATTATTATTATAAACTATTTATTTGATAAATATTTTTATATAATAGATTTTAAAAAAAGTATTTTTTTAAAAATAATTTGTATTTAATAAATTTGTTTAAAATTGCTTTTGATACAAATTGTATTTGGATAATTTTTTTTCGAAGTGCTTTTGAGAGACAAATGATTAAAAAATATATGTGTCGCGATTCAATTTACGATTCATTATGACACCTACTCTATCCCATCAATAGGTTAGTCGAATCATAGCCTGGAGCCAGATGAAATGCGCTAACTTGGTGAAAAATAACCTAAATGTCAAAAATTCACAATTAGAGATTCAAATAGCAATAATACAATCATAAAGGTCTAATAGATTAGCAGAAACTAACAAATATCCCAAGACTCAGTAATGTAAGAGATACTACAAAACAACTATAAGTACTGATCAGAAAAATATAATCCGTCTCGAAAATGAAAGACTGAACATTGATAAACAAAAGGAAAAAGGGTGATTCCGACTCCAAGATCTTACTCAATCTTTTTTTTTTGGTTTAATTTGTAATTTTATTAATCAATCAAATTAAAATCCACACAATGATCGAACAACCCATACTAACTGTATAAAAATAAAAGCAGCTAAGAAAAGTAAAAAATTGGACCGGTCCAATAGTGACCTGGCCTAAAAGAAACAACACATATAGTGAGTAGGGTTTCCAAATCTGAGCTCAGTGTATAGCTCCACTTTTCTATACCTCTTTCATCATGTTTATCTTTGAGAATTCGAGTTTGTCTTTCTTCAACTGTGGGTTCTTAACTCCGTGCCTTAGTTGTGGTTTATTGAAGCTTATTCCAGCTTTCATGAGTAAGTATCTTTTTTCCCTTTTATATCTATTACTGAACTTTGTGATATGGCCCCGATTTCATCTTTACTTTCTAATATCTTAGCTGATTTCTCTAGTGTATGGGTGTATGCAGTGGTTTTTGGTGCTGAAACGATAGGTCTAGTCCACTGAGACTTGTTCATTTTTCCAAGTAAGTTGACACCTTTGTTGAATTTGTTGACTGTTTTGTAGATTGTATTTAGCAACCTTTCCTTTTTTGATCTATAGCTATGAATGGGATGGAGATTTTGGGATGCTCGGAACCACCTGTATTTGGAGAATAACAAGTATCCCGGTCGCTTGCAGATAAGATTTGACCTTGTGATCCTCCAATCTACTGAGAGTCCATTTTTGTTGGCTGGTGTAGTTAGGCTAAGTAACAATTTCACTTTTTTGTTTACCTTCTCAAGTTGTAAATATAGTGTATCTGAATGTAAGACCCCGCAAAATCCCAGTCGTTTCAGTCATTTATAGCATACCAAAAGAGGTCCCAGACTTAGAAAAATTTCAGCTAAGTATTGACACTTAGTCTCTTTTTTGGCCTCAATATTTCAATGACTTTATTTTCGATCCTTAAGACTTTAAAATGTTGATTTTTAAATTGATTCATAATCAAGGATGTCAATAGGTGTTCTTGAATAGTTTTGGATTTTTCAGACGTCGTTAGAAGCCTAATTAGATGTCAAAAATAGTGGATAAATGCGATCTCAAAGCATTGCATCATCTATCGCGTCGATATTTCTAGTGAGACAACGCGATGCGTCGACCCCATTGATGTGATGCGTCAGTTTGTGAAATGATGGGCATATTTTCTGTAATTACGTCTGCATTTAGAGGGGTAATTAAGTCAATTTCTCTACTCTAAAACACAAAATTTATCTATCCTAGGGGCAATATCACTCACTTTCTCTCAAATCCTCCCAACAACAAAACCCTAGGTCATTTAGTTTTAAGTATAAGCTTCAATAACACACCAATAATTTTCATGAATTTAATTACCAAGGTATGTAGGTGTTCATCCTTGGGTTTTCTTCCACCCTTAGAGTTCAAGAACCCTTTTTAAACTACAAGTTTACTGATTTCATGATTTACATATTTAAATTGGGTTATGTTCATGTATGTATTGATGTTTAGTTTTCAAATTAAGATTCATTACAAGTTTCAAGTGAATTGATTATCATGTATGTAGAATTATGTAATTCTCATGTCAAACTCTAGAATTACAAGATGAATGTTGTAGCCATGGTGTTTATATATTGATGAATTTCATGTGCATTAATTATGCTCCCCAAGTATTTAATAGAATACCTATGTAGATTGAGTAGTGAATTCATGACATGTTATCATGTGGTCTCATTCATGTACACGTTCATGTCTCTCAAGTGTTTGACAAAATATCTAAATTTATGCATGGTGAATAAGTAATTAACGTAATGCTTTTAAGATTTTTCCATGTTTTGCTATTGATTCTATCGAGTCTTGGGGGTATTCTATACTAAAAATTCTAGCTGTTTACCTAGAATTATAGTAGCTACAGAATAGTCCTAGTAATGTCACAAATAGTAGTACTCAGATAGTTACAGCACTTAGTGAACTCAGTCTAGTCTAGTCAGACAACATGATTAGTAATAGTTCAGTCAAGCCTAGTACAATCTAATGATCAGTTCAGTGTTTATTCAGTTGTGAGTAGGATTCAGCATTGAGCAATCCTAGGGATGAGGGCTCACCTACCAGTTGAGGGTGTGATCTATAGTAGAAGTCCCTTAGTTCCAAAACTATATAGCCAGCGTAGGTTAAATATATCAATTTGCCAGTTGAGGGTTGATAAAGTGTTCACCATCCAGTTGAGGGTAACACATAACTCACCTGCCAAATAAGGGTGATTTTTAGGTAGACCCACATAGCCATTGTTTGTACCCGTGGCACGGTGCTAACACCCTTCCAACTGGGATCACAGGTTGGACGCCAACTCAGTTTATAATGGTGGTATGTCGGTCAGATGAACACTCCCACAATTATAGTTTCAGTTTCAGACGTAGTATAGAACTTAGTTTAATTCTACAGAATCAGGACTATCAGAAACAGTCACCCAGTTATCAGTAATATAGCTATTAATAATCTCAGATATCAGTCACTAAGTTATCAGAATTCAGTATTCAGTTTTAGTTTGATCTTAGTTATTGTATATATATATATGCACAGTCTTGCATAATTGGTATTTACAGTAGTTTTAGTTACCCATGTACTCCCACTCAGTTATATTCTTATCATTAAGTCAGTTATTGTTCATGCATACGAACCTATGTATAACAACCTATCTTACTTAGCATATCAATACATTCAAAGTACTGACACATACTCTTTCTTTTGCATTATGATGTCTCATATCACAGGTTCAGACACATGGGCTCCTGACCATACTTATTATCTCAGGTTATCAGCAGTAGCTATAGTGGTAAGTCCTCATATTTTGAGGGAAGAGTTATTATTTCAGCATTTCAGTAGTTCAGTATGTTCAGTTGTCGGAGTTAGTTGGGGACTTGTCCCATCAACTCCTTATTCAGACAGTTAGAGTCTTTCAAACTAGACTAATTCAGACAGATGTTTAATTTTTTAGTATTACTATCGGTGTTTAGTATTTATTGCAGTATTTTGAGAACCTTATGGTATTTCGGTTGTATTTCTGCATATGTTATTAGTAGTATTATTCAGTGCTCACAACAGGTACCAGTTATGGGTTAGCTTATGGTCCTTCAAGGTTCTAAGCACCATGTGATGTTCGGGGTGCAGAATCGGGGCGTTACAAACTTGGAATTAGAGCCTAAGGTTTAGCATAGTTCTAGGGAGTCTGAAAGCCACGTCAAGTAGAGTCTTCTGTATGGGTGTGTAGTGTGCCACACTGATGGACAAGAGGCTATGAGATGTTTTTAGGAAAAGTTCCTTCTTTTAGTATTCATGTCATGTGAGTGAGCATGAATTCAAGTTAAACTCTCTTTATGATCCAAGTTTCCCTTTTTTTATAGAATATGCCTCCCAAAAAGACTAACGGAAGAAGAACTAGAAACTAGCTAGCACCTTCGCCCGTTCAAGAAGATCCTGTGGATAAGTATGTTTCTCATAAAGAATTCATAGTATCTTTCACCACTCTATCCCATTCTGTAGTAGCCCAGAATGAACACCAAGCTTATTTTCAAGCTAACCCAATGGCCAATACTACTACAGCTAGAATTTGGGTCTTCACCCGAATGAACCCTTCTTTATTTTCAAGGTCTAAGTTTGAAGAGGACCTGCGAGAATTCCTTGATATGGTGTAGAAGGTCATATATATTATAGGGTTAACCGCTAGTGAGAGTGCTGAGTTAACTGTATATCAGTTATATCATATGGATCATACATGGTTTAAGTAGTAGAAAGAAGATACGGCTACAAATGTAGGATCTATAAAATGGGAGGAGTTTGCTACTGCCTTTCTAGATAGGTTCTTACCATTGGACTTGAGAAAAGCTAAGGTGTTAGAATTCATTAACTCAAAGTAGGGCAGCATGACAGTGAAGGATTACTCTCTCAAGTTTATTCATTTAGCTGGATATGCTTCTCATGTGGTAGCTGATAGTAGATCTAAGATAATAAGTTAATATCTAGTGTGTCTGACACTATGGTCAAGGAGTGTAGGACCACTATTCTAATTAAGGAGATGGACTTGGCTAGGTTGAAAGTCCAAGATCAGCAGATAGAAGAGAAGAAGACTAAGGAGAAAGAGAGGAGAATAAGGAGGCTAGAATAGGTAGCTTCAACTTCACTCAGCCTAAGTCAGAAGGTGATAATCATCCTCAGTTCCATCTTAAATATTTAGTTCCAGCTCCGTCCTCAGCCAGTGCTCCAGTGCCTTAGTTCAGAAATGGTAATAAGGATAGGGCACTAGGGTCTAAGTCTCAGAGTAGTGCTTGCTGTGCTCAAATAAATCCTCTTTTCCAGAAGTAAGGCAAAAACTTTCAAGGTGTCTGTAGAGCTAGCAATGATGTGTGTTTCGGGTGTGGCAAGGCAATTCATAGAATTAGAGATTGTCCTCAGCCAGGTTCCCAGGGTCCGTACAATCATCCCCCAGCTGATAACGCTCAATCTACAGCTCTCGTAGAAGTGTAAAACGGTCGCTGTCAAATATAGAACCCAACTGGGTTGGGTATCGATCCCACAGGGAATAGCTTGGTCAACAAGTAAGAAACGATTACTAGACTTTTAGTGCAAGTCTCGTAAAAAGGGGGGATTGTAATGTGTAACCAAAATATTAAAGTAAAAACTGAAATAGCAAAGTAAACAGAAAGAATAGTTATTAAGTTGTAAACAATGAGAATTGAGAAGTTGGGGTTATGTCCACCTTCTGAGTTATACGTCTCTATTGGCTATGAGTGTGTTGAATTCCGACATGCATGTGCTTATAGAGAATTGTATTCGATGGTAAATCCAGGCGTCTTTCAACCTATTCGAGGATTATTTCACTTTAACTCTTTCGAGCTTAAAGCGTGTCTAACGATACGAATTCTCCAAGAGGTTAATCCAGTTACGACACTAACTTTTTAATAGGGGATGGGACCCTATTACCTTGACATTATCTCTTTTCCAGACAGATAACCTTTCTTTCGAACAAGTTAAATGTTATACTGGCATATTCTTGCGTTTGCAACCACAAAGAATTTAGGTTAAGATGAAGAGAATAATGATATAAGCAGCGTACGTGTCACGAACTCACAAACTCATAGTAATAGATAGTATCTCATTCGGCTTCCATAACCCCAACAGAGAAGTTTAGTTACCCATGTGTGCGAAGGAAATCACAATTGACATTGTTATTATACCACAATAAGAATTTCGTGTAGCACAAGTGTGGTAGGCGTTAGGCGTGACTTCTTGCAAGTAACGTTTCTCTTGTTACGGAAATTAAGAATAGATGAATAGAAGAAGAAGAATTAATTGTAAGGTAAGATGAGAGTTGTTGTTAAGTAGAATGTAGAATGTATTAAATCTCTAGCAAAATAGGGTATTTATAATACCCATATCCTATTCCTACTAAGCTAATGAAATACTTAACCAAATCCTACTAAGCTAATGAAATACTTAACCAAATCCTACTAAGCTAATGAAATACTTAACCCAATTGTACTAGGTTAATGTATCATTATCCTAATCCTAATAAATTACTGCTAGTCCCCAAAGTCTTCAGAATTGTTGTTTTTGCCCGGGACATATTTTCCATGCGTCACTTTTGGTCCTTAGGCGTCCAAGCTTCCTTTTCTCCTTTCGTGAAGCTCTCTTTGGCGTCAAGTAATCCCTAAAATGCTGAATTCTTCATCATTTATACCTGAAACTTTGCTAATCATGTTCGTTAGCTCACTTACAGGAAAAAGGACTAAAAGTGCATGAAATATATAATTTGTTCTCAAAACTTAGCTAAAATATGGGTAAGATATAGCACTATAGGCATGTAAATTCGCCTATCATCAACACCCCACACTTACAGCTTTGTTCGTCCTCGAACAAAATATCATGTACCTCTAAACATTACTTTAGGTTTCACAGCAACAACACAAATTATTTGTCAAGACAAGCACAACAATTACCAACAAAAAGTAGTTTTCCAATCATTAGTAGAAACAATTCAACCTCCAACATAGACTCGTGATAGTGGTCAACTCATACTCAAAAGTTAAGGTACAAAGAATCATACACAACTACCCAAAACTCATCAACCATGTGTGTCTCAGAATATACTACCCATAATCACTCACAAGTATAGCATCTTTTTCAAACATGGGTATAAAAATATCCTTGCTCTCTCTCTCACAAAGAATTCATATGCTGCAACTGATGACCATAGGCTTTCCCTTAGTGTAATGCTCCATTAAATGTCAGAATTCTAGGCTTAGGATCAAGTAGGTCTTTTGATGGTTGTAATGTAGGCTAAGGGACGGGTAGGACTATTTTGGCCAGAAATAGTGACTATGTTCCTAAGCGCTTTAATACATCACATTGTATCATTAACACATTTCTTTCAAATAACCTTTCTACTTTCTTTTATTCTACCACCCTTTTTCTCCTCTTTTGTTTTTCAATTTTAAGCAACTTTTCAGCTTTCCTTTCCTTTTTCTTTTCATAATATACCTCTTATGATAGAACTTTTTTTTTCATAACAAATTCAAGCACCAATACATTCTAAAGAATCATACTCACCCAATTTCCTCTTATTTTGTCACATGACTTTATACTTTAAAGCACTTAGGAATTTGGATCAAATTATGGTCTTGAAAAAAATGGATTAGGCTTACATATGAGGTTTGTCAAAGAAAATAGGCTTTAAAGGCTCAAAAGGGTTTAACTAGGATGATGTTCATGGGTAGGTAAAAATGAAGGTAAATAATCATAGGTTGCCAAAGAAATGCCTAAATCATCTCCTAGACTTGCATTCTTTATTTTCGCTTTGCACACATACCAGGAAAGTTCTAGCATCAGCCACAAACATAGAATATACTATTATCTCACACACACAAGGCACATGGTCGACTTTATTGGGAGCAGTATAGACTTTTTCCCCAACAGATGAGGGAATTGAACCACACAATATCACATAGTGAGTCATAATTAGAGCCTAAACGTCTCAATAGTCATGATGTTAGCACAAAATCTTGTTATAATCTCATGCTGCCTATTAGAATGATTTTATGTGAAGCTAAGTAAGAAAAATTTTACTACTAAAAAAATTGAAAAAAAAAATAAAAAAAAAACAATTTCGAAAAACAACAAACTAAACAAACAAACATAAATAAATGCAAATGCAAATAAAGAAGTAAAGCATGCAAATACCACCACCCCACAATTAAATGGGACACTTCCCTCATTGGAAAATAAATATGAAGAACCTGTTCAGTCGGACTCCTCCTCTATGTCGGGGGTCATACCCCCTTCGTCGGAATCATCATAGGAGTCGTCGTCATCAGAATTCTCCTCCACGTCGGAGTCTGAAATGCGTCGATTATCATTGGTCGGCACATCATCATCAAGAGGTTCCTCAAAGTATGTACCTACTCCACACATCTCCCTCGCATGCATATTCATTGGATAGTCATGGTCCAGCTGTTGGAGCTCTGCAGCAGTTGGAACACGACCTTCGCTCATCATGGTGAACCGTGTTATGCCATAAAGATGATGGAAGAAACTCTCATCTCGAGCATGTCTCTCCGCAGTAGTAAGGTTGACGCCATGTGTTGTTTCAGCATCTTTAACCTTTGTGAGGTCAACCTTCTTCGGGTTATGTGGGAGTTTGTGATCAGCTGGTTTCTCTTCGATGTCCTCCTTCCACAAGATTGCTGTCAACAGGTTGCCAAAGGTGAAGTGGGACCGTTTGTGTAGTCTTGCCTTCCGCATTGTAGAACGAATGATTGCCCCAATGTTGATAGGGACATTTGCCATCAATGCATAGACCAAACACACTCTATCTCTTGTTATTTCGGTGTACTGGGTCCCAAGAATAAGGCAAGAGTTGACAATACGCAACCATATTCTTGCTTCCCTATTCAAAGGAGCATAGGGGAAGGTGTTGTGTCGTCCGGTGTCTTTATGTCTTCTCCACCTTGCCATGGATCTACTTCCACAAAGTGTGTGTCGCATTGCTCTATAAGGTGGTCTGTTGTACAGCTCTTTGAATGGTGCTGGATCGACTGAAGGCAAGCCAAGAAAGGAGTTGATCAAATTCGCATTGAGTTGTAGAACTTGGCCCCGAATCTTGACTTCGCTGCCTGTGATTTTCGGCGACCAGTTGGCATAAAATTGTCGTATCAAATCAAGATTGCATTCTCCCATGTCGCGGAAGATGAAATCCAGATATAGTGCCATGATTTTCGCCAATATTCGCGGCTCCTTCTTTGCTAGGCTGTCCTTGTTGATCAAGTCGACATGAACGTATTTTCCTTCCTTGTTGTTCCTATACCATTCCTTGGCTTCCTCCTCAAGAACCTATTTTATTCCAAACATGCGGCATGGTAATTGCATTGAGGATGATTCTCCTTGGTCCTTGCGACCTCTTTTCTTACCCTTTTGGGAAGTGGTAGCCTTATCTTGTCTTGCTTTGGGTGCCATTGTACGTGATTGAAGCCTTTGGAGATGTTCTTGTGAAGTGAGAGAGCAAAAAGAAAAATTTTGAGATGTTTTGGAGAGTATGTGCGGCGCCTAGGTCAAGTTTCCAATGTGTTTATGTTTCAAGACTAAGTCCCCTTTATGTAGGAAAAGAATGGGTCGGGTTTTGACCCATTTAAAATCGGTTTTGGAGACAAAAAGTGACCATAGGCGGCGCCTTTAGCTTTGCCTAAGCATGGTATAGGCGGCGCCTAATTCAAAGCATTTGCTAGCATAGGCGGCTCCTAGTGCAATGCCTTTAGTGACCATAGGCGGCGCCTTTAGCATGGCATATGAGATTCTGAGACCAAATGCTTTAGCATAGGCGGCGCCTATGCTATAGCATACTTGAGCATGGGCGGCGCCTATGCCTTTGCACACTAGATTCCGAGACCTTAGGCTATAGTATAGGCGTTGCCTTGTTCGTGGCCTAGTTTTACTTAGGCCTAGCCTTGTTCGATGCCTATTTTTTCATGAACAATGCTCAATCCATAGCCTTATGCATCTTAATTCCAAACTTACCACCTTTACCATGCAATACGTCCAAATCGTCATTTGAAACCAATCGCCTCGTTGAATACCTCGTGCACCTACATTTGCTCAAAACCAATGAAAACGATTAGTACGATGGGTTGCCTCCCACCAAGCGCCTTAGTTTTGGTTGTGGCACGACTCTTATTTTTGGATTTTCATTAATCAAAAGAAAAAAAAGTACTAGAACGAAAGAAAGACAAAACAATAAACGATAAACGATGGGTTGCCTCCCATCTAGCGCCTTATTTATTGTCGTGGCTCGACATAGTTACCTCGAGTACTTAGACTTCATCGAGATAAGTGATGTCCATATAATTCATCGAGTCAAGAGGACCGATTTAAGGTTTAACACGTTGACCATTCACCTTGAAGACAACACCATTATTGTCTTCCAATTCAACTACTCCAGACGAGTAGACTTGGATAACTTTGTATGGACCAGACCACTTAGACTTTAACTTACCTGGGAACAGCTTCAATCTAGAGTTGAATAGAAGTACCATATCATCCTTTTGGAAGTTTCGTCGAGCAATCCGCTCATCATGATACTTTTTTATCCGCTCCTTGTATAGGTCTGACCTTTCATATGCATGGAGACGGAACTCATCTAATTCGTTCAGCTGCTCCAACCTCAGATTCATCGCATCATCACAATTCAAATTCAATTGCTTCAACTCCTACAATGCCTTATGTTCGAGCTCAATGGTTAAATGACAAGCCTTCCCATAAACTAGTTGATAAGGGGACATGCCGATGGGTGTTTTGAATGCAGTCCTATACGCCCATAGTGCATCATCTAGCTTCCGAGACCAATCCTTCCTATTAGCATTTACCGTCTTCTCAAGGATTTGCTTGATCTACTGATTTGAAACCTCTACTTGTCCACTCGTTTGTGGGTGATAAGGCGTGGCTACCTTATGTTGCTTGACACCATACTTGGCCAACACAGATTTGAATAGCTTGTTGCAAAAGTGAGATCCTCCATCACTTATGATAGTACGTGGTACTCCAAAGCGAGAGAAGATATTCCTCTTCAAAAATGCTACAACACGCTTTCCCTCGTTGTCGGCCAATGCTACATCTTCAACCTATTTCGAGACATAATCTACAGCAACTAAGATGTACTTTATTCCAAACAAATTCACGAATGGACCCATGAAATCAATGCCCCACACATCAAAGAGTTCTACCTCAAGAATTTTCGACATGGGCATCTCATGGTGTTTTGAAATAGCACCTTGTCTTTGGCATTGGTCGCATCTTCTAACAAAGTCGTAGGCATATCTAAATATCAAAGGCTAATAATATCCACTTTGCAATACTTTTCTTGTCGTCCGATTGCCTGCGTGATGTCCTCCAACTTGGGAAGTGTGGCATGCTTCCAATATAGTAGGCACCTCTACATGGGATATACATCGTCAAATAATACCATCCGCACATCGTCGAAACAAATATGGCTCATCCCAATAGTAGTGTTGTACGTCATGCATAAACTTCCTCTTTTGATGGTATGATAAATTGGCAGGTATTACATTACTCACCACAAAATTTGCAAAGTCGGCATACCATGGTAACTTTTCTGTTATCATCGCTAGGATCTCCTCGTCAGGGAATGCATCATCAATCTCGATATCAGGCTGCGCCACATGCTCGTTCTCGAGTCTAGATAGATGGTCGGCCACTTGGTTCTCACAACCTCTTCTATCTTTAACTTCAAAATCAAACTCTTGCAGCAACAATACCCATCAAATTAATCTTGGTTTTGTATCCTTCTTTGTCATTAGATACCTAAGAGCTGCATGGTCTGTATGAACGATTACCTTAGTACCCAATAGATAGGCACGAAACTTCTCAAACGCATACACAACCGCTAGGAGCTCTTGTTATGTCACAGTGTAGTTCCTTTGGGCTTCATTTAGGACCTTACTCGCATAGTAGATAGGATGAAATAATTTCTCCTTTCTCTGACCAAGCACAGCTCCAATGGCTACACCATTAGCATCACACATGACTTCGAACGGGAGAGACCAATCTGGTGCTACCATGATAGGGGCTTCAATGAGTTTTCCTTTGAGGCATTCGAATGCCTTTAAGCAATCTTCATTGAAGTCAAACTTCGCATCTTTCTCCAAGAGTTTGCACAATGGACTAGAAATTTTGGAGAAGTCTTTGATGAACCGACGATAGAAACCTGCATGGCCGAGAAAACTATGAACTCCCTTCACCGAAATTGAAGGTGGTAGCTTCTCAATGACTTCGATTTTCGCTCGATCAACCTCAATTCCTCTTTTGGAGATTTTGTGCCCAAGAACGATTCCTTCTTTTACCATGAAGTGGCACTTCTCCTAATTCAGCACTAGGTTGAATTCTACACATCTTTCCAATTCCATGCTTAGGTTTGCCAAGCACACTTCAAAAGACGCACCAACAAATGAAAAATCATCCATAAATACCTCCAAAGTGTCTTCAACCATATCAGAAAAAATTGACATCATACAATGTTGAAAGGTGGCTGGTGCGTTACATAGCCCGAATGGCATACCTTTGAAGTCAAACGTACTATATGGGCATGTAAATGTTGTCTTCTCTTGGTCATCGGGTGCAATACAAATCTGATTATAGCCTGAATAACCATCTAAGAAGCAAAACCATCCTTTCCCCGCTAATCGATGTAGCATTTGGTCCATAAATGGCATTGGAAAGTGATCTTTGAGTGTCCAAGAATTCAACTTTCGGTAGTCCATGCATACTCTCCATCCAGTGATGGGTCTGAGTCGAATAAGCTCATTCTTCGCATTCGCGACCACCGTCATGCCTCCTTTCTTGGGAACACATTGTACCGGGCTTACCCATGTACTATCAGAGATTGGATACACAACCCCCGTGTCTAACCACTTGATAATTTCTTTCTTCACCACTTCTTGCATAGGTGGGTTTAGATGTCTTTGATGCTCAATGGTGGGTGTGCAATTCTCTTCAAGCTGAATTTTATGTGTACAAATCCCAGGTGGAATACCAATAATATCCGCAATGGTCCATCCAATGGCTCTAATATACTTCCGTAGAATAGCAATGAGAGCTGCAACTTGTTGCTCACCCAAATCTGCTGCAACAATGACTGGAAGTGTGTTTCCGCTTCCTAGGAATGCATACTTTAAATGTCTTGGCAGCTCCTTCAATTCTAATGTGGGTGGCTCTTCAATAGATGGCTTAGCTGGTGGTGTGGGTCGATTCTTGAGATCAAGGTCCAGCTTCTTGGGAGCATAGCAATATGTCCCTAATCCTGATAGAGAACAAATAGCTTCTTCACAATTTTCAGCATCCTTTGTCTCACCATTCATAAGCAAAGTCACTAATGGGTCATCAATCAGCTGCTCCTCTTCAAGTAATTCTTTCTCATCATCAAAGTAAACATCAACCACCGAAAATACACTCAGATCTTTGGGTTGCTTCATTGATTTGCAAACATCAAAGCAAACTACTTCGTCATTTATTCGGAACGAAAGCTCATTAGCTCTCAAATCAATAAGCACGCTTCCCGTAGCAAGGAAAGGATGCCCCAATATTATGGGAACTTCTGAGTCTGCCTCACAATCCAAAATAACGAAGTCTGCCAGAAAGATAAATGAAGAAACCTTTACCTAGACATCACATAGAATACCAACAGGTCATTTTACCGACCTATCCGCCATTACGAGCCTCATGTTGGTTAGAGTAGGATCACCCAACCCCAACTTCTTATAGATAGATAATGGCATCAAATTGATGCTGGCTCCTAAGTCGCATAATGCTTTGGCAAAATTCAAAGATCCAATGGTGCAAGGAATAGTGAAAGCGTCGGGGTCAGCCTTCTTTTGAACTACTGATCGGGTAGCGATTGCCCTGCAGTGATGAACATCATCTTTCAACTCATAACTTGCTGCCCGCTTCTTTGTCAAAAGATCCTTCATAAATTTTGCATACCCAGGCATTTGTTCAAGTGCCTCTACCAATGGAACATTAATGGTCAGCTGCTTTAACATAGTCATGAATTTGCTGAACTTCGTGTCATCCGTCACCTTCTTCAATCTTTGAGGGAAAGGTGGTGGTGGGTATGGAATTGTTCTCTCCACGGCTTTCTTCTCCTCTTGCTTCCGTTTTTCAATTTTTTCAGGTTGCAAATTATTGGGGTTGACGTCGTTGACGATAGGATTAGTTGCAGCGGCATCTTCTCCTTTCACCTTATCATCAATGTCCACTACTTAGTCAACCACTTTCTTGTTTTTTTCTGAAGTTTCCATCACCTTACCACTTTGGGTAGTGATGGCCATGCATGAACCATCATTCCTTGGGTTTTGCACAGTATCGCTAGGTAAAATGCCAGCCTTTCTTTGATTGAGTGCTGCTGAAAGTTGGCTCAATTGCTTCTCTATTTGCTTGATTGAAGTGGAATGAGAATCAACTATTTGTTTCATAGAGGACACATTATTAACTACCTCCGTTACTCGCGCACTCACTGCTTCCACTCCTTTTAAGATTTTAGCCATCATGTCTTCCATACTTCCAGAACTAGATGTGGTGGCGTCACGTCTTCCAGGGGGAACGTACAAACCACTATTTTCATTCTTGTTCTTCCAACTACCTTGGTCCTTGTTTCCAGATTTATCATAATAGTTCCGACCTTGGTTTCCTTGGGTATTACCTCGGAAACCCCCCTGATTGATCAAGTAGTTGGCCTCTTCTTCCGAATCAGATTCGTCTCTTCCTTTTGATGCAATAGCTTTCAATTTTTCGATCTTCCCTGATAATAAATGCTTTGTAAGAAGATCCACTTGTGTTTTCATGTGCGCCATATCTTGATCACGTTCTTCTTCTCTTCTTCTTTGGTCTGCAGTCATGCCAATAGATAAAGTGGAGCTTTCTACCTTAGAATCCCTGGTATGCCAAGCTCTACTTTGCTTCGTCATACGATCTAGCATATTGCTTGCTTGACCAAAGGTGAGGTCCATAAAAGATCCTCCAGCTGCATTATCCACCACTAGTTTAGTTATTGAATTCATGGCTCTGTACAATATCTCCATTAGGTGAACATTAGTCATGTGATGGTTTGGGCATCTCGCTAGCTTTGTCTTGAACCTCTCCCATGTTTCATGAAGAGCTTCGGTTGGAAGCTAACGAAAGTTGCTGATTTCATCTCTCAATTGTGCTCTTTTGGATGGCGGAAAGAATCTTTCTAGGAAAGTGTCTCTCAATTGCCTCCAATTTGTAATAGAATCAGGAGTCAGCCCATTCAACCATAGAGTTGCCTCCCCAGACAGAGACAATGGAAATTGGCGTAATTGAATTGCATTCTGACCAACGCCAGGATTGTCAAACGACTTGCATGTAGAAGTAAAGTTGATGAGATGCATATTCGGATCATCGCCTGCTAGTCCACCAAATAATCCCTTGAGTTTCAATAACTGAATCATGGTGCTGGTGATGTTGAACTTGGCTCCAGGCGCTAATGGTGGAGGAATTATGGCTCCAGTGGCTCCGTCTCCATCAAGATCATCATTATCGTCGTCAAAAGCTGGTTGCTTGGGTTGGCGATCATACCTAAACCGAGCTTGACGACCTCTTCTGTTGGAAGGTGTTGCGATTTCAGCATCATGCCTTGGGTTTAGTAACTCGTCATCACCTATATCCTCATCGTCGGGATTCGTTGCTCGCCCAGGGTTATCAATGTTTGTTGTTGAACTTGAGCGGTGGCACGAGCAGCTAATCTCGCCTGTTCCTGTTGAGCAGCCATCCTTTCGATTTCTGCTTGTGCTTCCATTCTGCCAATACGTTGTGGTTTAGGATTGATAGGTAATAACGGTTGACCAGAACTTCTAGTATGGGGCATGCACTGAATAAAAACCTGCAGTAAACAAAAACAAAAACTGAAAGTAAAAGTACGAGAATCTTTGACTAAAGAGTCTAGTAATTATCAAAAACTTAATTGACACCCGTATTCCCCGGCAACGGCGCCAATTTTGGATAACGCTCAATCTACAGCTCTCGTAGGAGTGTAAAGCGGTCGCTGTCAAATATAGAACCCAACTGGGTTGGGTATCAATCCCACAGCGAATAGCTTGGTCAACAAGTAAGCAACGATTACTAGACTTTTAGTGCAAGTCTCGTAAAAAGGGGGGATTGTAATGTGTAACCAAAATATTAAAGTAAAAACTGAAATAGCAAAGTAAACAGAAAGAATAGTTATTAAGTTGTAAATAATGAGAATTGAGAAGTTGGGGTTATGTCCACCTTCTGAGTTATACGTCTCTATTGGCTACGAGTGTATTGAATTCTGACATGCATGTGCTTATAGAGAATTGTATTCGATGGTAAATCCAGGCGTCTTTCGACCTATTCGAGGATTATTTCACTTTAACTCTTTCGAGCTTAAAGCGTGTCTAACCGTACGAATTCTCCAAGAGGTTAATCCAGTTACGGCACTAACTTTTTAATAGGGGATGGAACCCTATTACCCTGACATTATCTGTTTTCTAGACAGATAACCTTTCTTTCGAACAAGTTAAATGTTATACTGGCGTATTCTTGCGTTTGCAACCACAAAGAATTTAGGTTAAGATGAAGAGAATAATGATATAAGCAGCATACGTGTCACGAACTCACAAACTTATAGTAATAGATAGTATCTCATTCGGCTTCCATAACCCCAACAGAGAAGTTTAGTTACCCATGAGTGCGAAGGAAATCATAATTGACATTGTTATTATACCACAATAAGAATTTCGTGTAGCACAAGTGTGGTAGGCGTTAGGCGTGACTTCTTGCAAGTAATGTTTCTCTTGTTGCGGAAATTAAGAATAGATGAATAGAAGAAGAAGAATTAATTGTAAGGTAAGATGAGAGTTGTTGTTAAGTAGAATGTAGAATGTATTAAATCTCTAGCAAAATAGGGTATTTATAATACCCATATCCTATTCCTACTAAGCTAATGAAATACTTAACCAAATCCTACTAAGCTAATGAAATACTTAACCAAATCCTACTAAGCTAATGAAATACTTAACCCAATTGTACTAGGTTAATGTATCATTATCCTAATCCTAATAAATTACTGCTAGTCCCCAAAGTCTTCAGAATTGTTGTTTTTGCCCGGGACATATTTTCCATGCGTCACTTTTGGTCCTTAGGCGTCCAAGCTTCCTTTTCTCCTTTGGTGAAGCTCTCTTTGGCGTCAAGTAATCCCTAAAATGCTTAATTCTACATCATTTATACCTGAAACTTTGCTAATCATGTTCGTTAGCTCACTTACAGGAAAAAGGACTAAAAGTGCATGAAATATATAATTTGTTCTCAAAACTTAGCTAAAATATGGGTAAGATATAGCACTATAGGCATGTAAATTCGCCTATCATCACCAGCTCAGTCCAGTCGCCCATCTCGGTAGGGTGCCATTTCCAGTGCGACCAGTGGGAAATGCCCAAATGGAATATATGTATTTCAATACCTACAGTATTAGGAAAGTTCACCTGATGTGGCCACTGGTACATGACAAGTTTATCATTTACATATTTATGCTTTGCTAGATCTAGGAGCCTCTTTGTTCTTTGTAACTCCTTATATAGCTGTTGATTTCGGAGTCAGTCCTAAAATCCTAGTAGAGCCTTTGTCGGTCTCTACCCAAGTGGGTAAGTTTATCATAGCCCGATGTGTATATAGGAACTATCCAGTTATGGTATCTCAGAAAGTTACTTTAGTAGACTTAGTAGAGTTAGAGATAACAGATTTTGAAATTATTCTCGATAAAGATTGGTTCCATTTATTCTATGCTTCAGTTGATTGTAGAAACAAAGTTGTCTATTTTCAGTTCCCAAATGAACCTACCCTAGAATGGAGGGGTTGTACTCCAGCACTTAGGGGTCATTTTGTTTCCTATCTTAGAGTGAGAAAAATCATATCTAAGGGGTGTGTCTATTATCGCGTTCTAGTTAGACTCTAGTTCCAAGAACCCTAACCTTGAGTCATTTTTAGTAACATGTAAATTCCCAGATATGTTTTCAGAAGATTTCCTCAGAGATTCTCTGAAAAGGGAAATTGGCTTTGGAATAGACATTCTTCCAGATACTTACCCTATATCTATTCTGCCATACAAAATGGCTCCAGCTGAACTTAAAGAATTAAAAGAATAGTTGAAAAACCTTCTAGATAAAGGATTTATCGATCCCAGTGATTTCCCATAGGGCGCACCAGTTCTGTTCATCCATAAGAAAGATGGTTCTCTCAGACTGTGTATTGACTATTGTCAGTTGAACAAAGTCACAGTCAAGAACAAGTATCCACTTCCTAGAATCGATGACTTGTTTAACCAACTTTAGGGTGACAGTTACTTTTCTAAGATAGACCTTAGATCAGGCTATCATTAGCTTAGAGTCAGAGAATGTGACATTTCAAAAACAACTTTAAGAACTCAAAATAGTCACTTCGAATTTCTAGTTATGTCATTTGGTCTTACTAATGACCCAACAACTTTCATGGCCGCGTGTTCAAGAAGTACTTGGGACATGTTTGTCATAGTCTTCATAGATGACATTCTTTTCTACTCCCACAGTGAACATGATCATGTAGACTATCTCAGAATTGTATTACAGACCCTCATAGCCCATACTTGTTCACTAAATTCAATAAATGCAGATTTTGGATAAGGTCAGTAGCTTTTCTTGGTCATATAGTTTTTGATGATAGAGTTGATCCTTAAAAAATTGAAGCAGTAAGAAACTAGCCCAGACCCATCTCTTCATCAGATATCAGGAGTTTCTTAGGTTTATCTGGCTGTTACTGATGGGTTGTTGAAGGATTTGAATCTATTACATCCCCAATGTCCATATTAACTTAGAGAAAAGTCAAGTTCCAGTGGTTAGATTCTTGTGAGAAGAGTTTTCACGAGTTAAAGACTCGACTTACTACAATCCTAGTTTTGACTTTACTAGATGGTTTAGATGGGTTTGTTGTGTAATGTGATACTTCCAGAGTTGGTTTTGGGTGTGTTTTGATGCAGAGATGTAAGGTCATAGCCTATGCCTCTAGGCAGTTTAAGCCCCATGAAAAGAATTACCCCATTCATGATGTAGAGTTAGTAGCTGTTGTGTTTGACTTACAAATTTGGAGGCACTATTTGTGATAAGGTGCATGTTGATGCGTACATAGACCATAAAAGTTTATAGTATGTATTTTCTTAGAAAGGTTTAAACTTGTGTTAGAGAAGGTGGTTAGAGTTGTTAAAAGACTATGGCATAAGTGTTCTGTATCATCCGGGCAAGGCCAATGTGGTGGATGATGCTCTCAGTAGATTGTCCAAGGGTAGTGTTTCTCACGTTGAGGATGGTAACAAGAAGTTAGTTTAGGAAGTTCATCAGCTTGCCAGGTTGGATGTTCATTTGGTTAATTCAGCTGAGGGTAGTGTTTGGATGCACAATAGTTCGGAATCATCCTTGGTTTCATAAGTAAAAGAAAAGTAGGACAGAGATCCCAGTTTAGTTAAGCTGAAAGAGTCATTTAGAGATCAAAAGGTAGAGGTTTTCTTCCAAGGGGGAGATATTATGTTGCGTTGCTAGGGTAGATTATGTGTGCCATGTGTGGATGGCGTGAGGCAGCGGATTCTTGCAGAAGCACATGGTACACGTTACTCGATTCACCCAGGGACTACTAAGATGTACTATAATTTGTGGGAAGTTTATTGGTGGAGTGGGTTGAAGAGAGACACTACAGTGTTTATAGCTAAGTGCTCTACGTGTCATCAAGTTAAGATTAAGCATCATAAGCCTTGTGGGTATATTCAGGAGTTCAGTATCCCTACTTGGAAGTAGGAGGAAGTTAACATGGACTTTTTGATGGGTTTGCCTCGTACTCGTTGTCAGCATAATTTGATTTGGCTCATTATAGACTGGATGACCAAATCCGCTTATTTCTTTCCAGTCCATACCTCTTACTCAGCTGAGGATTATGCCAAGCTCTATGTTAGGGAGTTGGTTAGATTACATAGAGTTCTGTTGTCTATTATTTTAGATAGAGGTACGCAGTTTACCTCTCACTTTTAGAAAGCCTTCCAATAGAGTCTTGGTAATCAGGTTCACCTCTGTACAACCTTTCACCCTCAGACGGATGATCAAGCAGAAAAGACCATTTAGACTTGAGAAGATATGTTAAAAGCGTGTGTCATCGACTTTAAGGGTAATTACGATGTCACTTACCTTTGATTGAGTTTGTATATAATAATAGCTACATTCCAGTGTTCAGATGGCTCCATTTGAGGCTCTTTATAGGAGTAGATATAGCTCTTACATTGTTTGGTTTGAAGTAGGTGAGGATACAGTAGTAGGTCCTGACTTGGTGTTTGATGTCTTAGAGAATATTCAGTTGATCAGGGAGAGGCTTAGGACAAATCAGAGATAACATAAATCATATGTAGATGTGAGGAAGAAGGATCTCAAATTTGAGATTAGTGATTTTATGTACTTAAAAATCTCTCCCACGAAGGGAGTGAAGAGGTTCGGCAAGAAGGGGAAGCTCAATCCTCGATATGTTGGTTCATACAGAATTCTCAGCCTTTTCGGAAAGGTAGCTTACGAGCTTGAGTTGCCTTTAAACTTAGATTCAGTATACCCTGTGTTTCACACTCTTTGCTAAAGAAGTGCATAGGTGACCCAACAGTTGTAGTCCCTATAGAGGATCTAGATGTTGAGAACAGTCTCTGTTATGAGGAAGTCCCAGTAGAAATCCTTGATCACTAGATTCTCAGACTAATGAACAAATGAGTTCCTTTGGTTAATGATCTTTGGAGGAATCAGTCCATTGAGAGAGCTACTTGGGAAGCAGAAGCAGATATAAGAACCAAGTATCCTTACCTCTTCTCTACAAACTCAGACTCAGTTCAAGGTAAAAACCTTCCTTATATTTTCTCAGTTCCATGCTTAGATTTTCTTGATAAACTTGGTATCAATTGCCACTGCATATCATCCTCATGATAGTCATGCATTCATGAATCAGTTCAGTTATGTAATATTGCTTCAGTTATGCATATTCAGTATGAAAGCTCAGTGTATCAGCATTTTCAGTCATGTAATCATGCTTTAGTTGTGCATGTTTAGTATGTACACTCAGTCTATCTGTACATGCCAAAAGAGGTCCCAGACTTAGACCCCGCAATATCCCAGTCGTTTCAATCATATATAACATGCCAAAAGAGGTCCCAGGCTTAGAAAAATTTCAGCTAAGTATTGACATGTAGTCTCATTTTTGGCCTCGATATTTCAATGACTTTATTTTTTTATCCTTACTACTTTAAAATATTGAATTTTAAATTGATTCTTGATAAGGGATGTCTATAGGTGTTCTCAGATGAGTTTCAAATTTTTCAAACGTCGTTAGAAACCTAATTAAAATTCCAAAACAGTGGATTGATGTGATCTTTATGCGTCGCATTGTCCATCACATCGACAGTTTTAGTGATTTGATGCGATCACAACGTATTATGTTGACCCCATTGATGCAATGCATCGGTCTACGTATCACTGGGTACGTTTTTCTGTAATTTAGTCCTCATCTAGAAAGGGTAATTATGTTAATTTCCCGACTTTTATTTTTCCCTAAACCACAAAATATAGCTATCCTACAGGAAAAATCATTCACTTTCTCTCAAATCCTCTCAAGAACAAAACTCTAGGTCATTCAATTTCAAGTACAAGATTCAAGAACATACCAAAATTTTTCATGAATTTAATTATCAAGGTATGTTAGGTGTTCATCCTTGGGTTTCCTTCCACCGTTGGAGTTCAAAAACCCCTTTTAAACTACTAATCTATTAATTTCATGATTTACATATTTAAATTGGATTGTATTCATGTATATTTTGATGTTTGGCTTTCAATTCAAGATTCATTACAAGTTTCAAGTGAATTGATTAGCATGTATGTAGAATTATGTGATTCCAATGTTAAACCCTTTAATTGCAAGATGAATGTTGTAGCCATGATGTTTATATCTTGATGAATTCCATGTGCATTAATTATGCTCCCCAAGTGTTTGATAAAATGCCTATATAGATTGAGTAGTGAATTCATGACATGTTATCATGTGGTCCTATTCATGTACAAGTTCATACCTCTCAAGTGTTTGACAAAATGTTTAAATGAATACATGGTTTATAAGTGATTAATGTAATGCTTTCAAGATTTTTCCATGTTTTGCTATTAATGTTATAGAGTCCCGGGGTATTCAATACCCAAAAATCTACCTATTTACCTAGAATTATAGTAGCTATAGAATAGTCCCAATAATGTCATGAACAATAGTACTCAGAAAGTTACAAAATTCAGTGAACTCAGTCTAGTCCAGTCAATCAACACAATCATTAACAGTTCAGTTAAGCCTAGTACAGTGTAGTGATCATTTCAACATCTATTCAGTTGGGAGTAGGATTCATCACCGAGCGAAATTAGGAATGGGGGATCACCTGCCAGTTGAGGGTGTGATCTTTTGTGGTAGTCCCTTAGTTCCATAAATACGTAGCCAACATAGGTTAAATATATCAATCTGCCAGTTAAGGGTTGATAAAGTGTTCACCTGCCAGTTGAGGGTAACACATAACTCACCTTCCTAATAAGGGTGATTCTTTAGTAGATCCACATAGACATTGTTAGTACCCGTGGTACGGTGCTAACACCCTTCCAACTGGGGTCATAGGTTGGATGCCAACTCAGTTTATAATTGGGGTATGCTAGTTAAATAAACACTATCACAGTTACAGTTTCAGTTTAAGACTCAGTATGAAACTCAGTTCAATTCTATAAAATCAGGATTGTCAGAAATAGTCACCCAGTTATAAGTAATATAGCTATTAGGAATCTCAAATATCACTCACTTAGTTATCAGAATTCAGTATTCAGTATTCAATTCTAGTATGATCTCAGTTACAATATATATATGCACAGTCTTGCATAATTAGTATTTATAGCAGTTTTAGTTACCCATGTACTCTCACTCAGTTATATTTCTATTATTTAGTCAGTTATGTTCATGCATACGAACCCATGTATATCATCCTACCTCACTTAGCATACTAGTATATTCAAAAGTACTAACGCAAACTCTTTCTTTTACACTATGATGTCTCATAACATAGGTTCAAATGCATTAGATCCTGATCGTACATAGCAGCTCAGGTTATTAGAACCAGTTACAGTGGTGAGTCCTCATATTTTGAGGACAGAGTTATTATTTTAACATTTTAGTAGTTTAGTATGTTCAGTAGTCGGAGTTAGTTGGGGACTTATCCCATCAACTCCTTATTAAGACAATTAGAGGCTTTTAGACTAGACTAATTCCGACTAGACTAATTCAGACAGATGTTTAGTTTTTTAGTATTACTATCATTATTCAGTATTAATTGCAGTATTTTGATAACCTTATGGAATTTTAATTATATTTCCACATATGTTATCTGTATTATTATTTAGTGCTCACAACAGGTACCAATTATGGGTTATCTTATGGTCCTTCGGGGTCGTAAGAACCGTGTAACGTTCGGGGTGCAAAATTGGGGCGTTACAGTGAAATACCTTTCTTTAGCCATTCCAGTCCCTTTACCCCTTTAATAGTCATAGCCTCAGATATGGACATTGCTGCTTATCACTATTAATTATTATCCTTCTTGGACTTGGTAATTGATGGAAAGATCTAAATATGAATTCCCCTTGTTCCAATGCTAAATTAGCAAAATAGTCAGCTAGTTGATTGCATTCTCTAAGTATATGTTGTATTTGTACTTGCTTAGCTGAAAGTAATTACCATATTTGAATGACTTTGTCTGCTATATTCCATTGACTCTCCCATTCCTTAATATCTTTTACATAGATAAGGAATCAGTCTGAATGATCACTTTGTCCTGCTTTGATTTGTTACAATGAATTGCTGCATGTAGTATTGCCATAACCTCTACTTCCATGTTATTGGTATCCTTTATTATTGTTTCTTATGCATGTAATATATCACCATGTAAATCTCTCGAATAGAAAGCCCAAGAACTACTCCATGGATTCCCTTTTGATGCTCCATCCGTTTTGTACTTAACCTAACCTGCCTTTGGAAACTCCTAAACACTGCTATAACTTTAATCTTAGGCTTCAATTGTTTTATCTCTTGTAGAATTATTGGCCATTCAAAAGATAAATCCAGTTTTGGCTTTCTAATTTTCAATAGTATCCTCAATTGCCTTGTAACATTAAAGATCAACGTTTGCACTATTACCCCTTTTCCTTCATGTTTCAATGCATTCCTCCTTTTCCACAGCTTCTACAATATGATTCTTGGTATTTCTTTGAACTAGACCTTCCTGTTTCACATATGCATCCCACCATGCACATATTGTATCTCTTAATCCCAATCTTTGAATGTTAATTCCTGTAAAAGAAGAAAAATATAAGCAAGCCTTGTTAGAAATATAGGATCTTAATAGAACATGAGACATAGTCTCTTGTTTTGGATTTTGGCAATACCAGCATTTGGAAGGACCCTGTACTCCAAATCTTCTTATAGTAACATCCATTGGATCTTTTCCTTCCATATTCTCCACATAAAAAACACAATATTAAAAGGCAACCCTTTAATCATAATTGTTTATAAAATTCATTAGGCTCTTCTCTATGTCTTACATTTTGCTATGCTGATTTAACTATGAACTTTCTTACTGCTTCAACACTCTATATTGCTTTATATTTTTCTGATGGTTGCTCTGGGGTCTTACTTTAAGAAGTATATTATCCACTATCTTTTCAATAAACAACTTATTCTTTAATTATTTATTCAAGTGTCCATTCCTCATCAAATCGTTAACAAATTGATATCTATTATCCCATTCTTTGCTGTCCCGCATAACAGAATAAATATCTCCTACCCCAATGCAATTTTCATACCAGATATATGCATCACCTCCTCTAATCTTCCATTTTATAAGATGATCAGTGAGATCTCTTACTTGCAATATCTTTTTCCAGACTTCAGATCTTCCCCCTACTTTCCATATTACTTCCTTAGGATGATATCTTCTGCAATATTTATTATGCATATAATCCCTCCAAATAGACTTGTTAGTTTTAAAGTTCCACTATAATTTACAAAAGAGAGCTATGGAAACATCATGAAACAATATGAACACTAGACCTCCTTCCTTTTTAGGTAGACACATAGTGTTCCATACTACCCAATGTCTTTCTCTACCTCCAGTAGTAATACTACTAAAAAATTATCAAATATATTCTGGAAAGTAGTTAAAATATTCTTAGGAGGATTCATAACTGAGAGACAATGTATGGGAATGCTTTGCAAAACATGTTTAATTAAAACTACTCTACCTTCAACAAAAAGTAATTTCCCTTTCCATGCTTGCAATTTGTTGTTAATTCTTTTCATAATTTGCTGATACTACACCTTCTTCTTTCTCATGTAGACGACATGACATCCTAAATAATTAAAAGGGAATTCCTATCACAAAATCCCAGTTGCTACTTTTTCCATTGCCACTAAACCATTAGACACACTTCTATGTAAATACAAAATACTTTTCTCCTTGTTTATCTTTTAACCAAAAACAACTTCATACTTGTCCAATGTTGCCGTGAGCATCTAAAATGTACCCAATTCATCCTTGGATAGTATAATCATATCATTTGTAAATACTAGATGATCGATTTTTGGACTACCTCTAGACATACCAAAAAGTTTGAATTCTTTCCTGAGTAGAAATTCTTTCAAGCTTCTTGATAATACCTCAGTAGGTGAAAGTGGATCCCCTTATTTAGTCCTTCAGAGAATTTAAAAATATTTTGGCTGTCCATTTAGTAATATAGAATACCAATTATTTGCTAGCAATCTGAACACCCTATCAATGATATTTTCACGAAAACCTATCCTTCTCAACACTTTAGTAGGAAAAAACCACTTTACTGTGTCATATTCTTTCATCATGTCCAATTTTATCACCATGTTATAAGGTTTTCCCCTTTTTCTAATTTTAGACACTATTTTATACACTTCTAAAATATTCTCAGCAATACTTCTTCCTTGAACAAAACCAGCTTGTTCTTCAGAAAAATGTCAGGCAGAATACACTTAATCCTTTCATGAGTAATTCAAGAAAAGATTTTATTCACAAAATTACTAAGTGAGATAGCTCTTAGATCTAAAAAGGTGTTCACTACTAACTTTTTTGGTAGTAAAACCAAACTAGTATGTGTTATAAACCTTGGAAGCTCATATTCATAGAAAAAAGTTGTAATCATGTGATGCATATCCTTGGAAATAAAATTCCATGTATCCTAATAAAAAGAACCAGTCATACTATCTGCACCTCCAACACTACTTCTATTCAACCCCATAACTGGTATTTTATTTCCTTAATTGTTGGGACCTTCTTCAACTCTCCATTCTAAGCTTCTGTTATTATTTTAGGTAGAATATCCAACATTGTAAAATCTTCAGCATCCTCCCGCTTTTCAAATTATTTTTGAAAAAAATTAGTTTTTATTTCTGCAATTTCATCCTGACCGTCCAACCAAATACTTTCTTTATTCTGGATTCTTTGAATTCTTAATATTGACCTTTTCCCTTTCACTACTGCATGAAAAAATGTTGTGTTTTTTTCTCCATCTTTGAATCATACAAATCCTACTTTCTGTCTCCAGAAGTCCTCCTCCATTCTTAATTACATTGCTAATTCTGCTTGTATTTTTAGAAAATTAGCTCTATTGACCCCTGTGGGCTCCTCTTCAAATTGTTTCTCTCTTACTTTAATCACCTTCTCAAAAGTATCAATCTCTTGGAATATGTTTCCAAAAGCTTGTTTACTCCACCCAGACCAAGCACTTTAGTTCTTTTCAAATTTTGATGAAATATAATAAAAGGATTAGCTTTTATACCAGTCTTCCAGTTCTATCTAATTATCTCCATGCATGATTATTTTTTTAACTAGAAGTTGAGAAATCTGAATGGCTTGATTACTTGCTCACTTGACCTGCTAAACTGTAACAACATTGGAGTATGGTCTGAACCACTTCATACAAAATTATCTATATCCGCAGTAGCAAATACTTCATGCAAATTATCATTATATAGTACCCCATCTAACCTTTTGAATATGCAATCTTTATTAGTCCTGCCATTCCACTAAGTTTTTTAATGTTGGATATTCTACCTTGGTTCTCTTTCTCACTTATTATCACATTAAAATCTCCACCAACTAACCAAGGTTCTTGTATCATACTAGCCATTTCTCCCATTGATTCCCACAACACCAATCTCTCATTTTGATTACACTTTTCATACACCAGTTTAACCAACACAACTACTCCTGTATGCTGATTTTCCAGTTTTAGAGTGAGCTGTTGTTCTTCATCCCTAATGATAGATTACTCCAATATTGATTCCATAAGGAGCCAAATTTTTCCTGATGTGTTTACAACTACATGCTGCATTCCCAGTCTTCTTTTATAATCATCAATGTTATGGCTTTCCTGAAATGGTTCCATAAGGCCAATGAACCAAAATTGATGTCTTCTATACATTGTTATCAGTATTGTGAATGCATTTTGTGTATTAACAGATCTGATGTTCCAAAATTAATGCATTTATTTTGATGGAGATTTTGACATATGGCTCCTTGTCTGCATTATACTTGTATTTCTACTTCTTCTATGCTGCTTTCCATGCCTTGCCTGTAAAGACTGAATTTATTTTGGAGATAGATTTCCTTTAACTGCAATCTTAACAATATTATCTACCAGATTTTTAGTATCTAAGTCTTCCTTTTTCTTATTCACAATTTCCATCAGATCCCCTACTTCAATAGCTAATGGTAAAATCTCCTCTAGTACCATATCTTGCTTGTTAGCCTTATCTTGGTACAGCACCATTATATACTTCACATTATTTTGAGAGTCCTCTCCTTCTTGCCTTGGTTTCTGAACATTAACTTCTTCTTCTCATTGTCCGTGCCTTGCTCTGCTAATTTTTTTTCAAATTATTCTCCCTACTTGTGTTGTCCATCTGAACTTGTTTAGTACTTTTCTTTTAAATAATCTATTCTTCTGAAGCTGCATCTTTCTCTGATTTACCAAAGTTTTTATTCACCTAATCCTTTGTACTTTCCTTCTTGTGATTGTTGCTTGACTTTTACTACAGTTTATTTTTCTCTTGATTTAAAACATTAAAAGCATTTGATGTCTCAATTCCCTCTGTCTTTTCATTAACTTTTCCCAGAATATGACCATACTTATTTAATTTGTATTTATTTCCTTGTTGTTTTCATTGATGTTTGTTGCTATCGGTTGCCGCATTTCTTCCCCCTCCATTTATCTTTCTTTTTTTTTATCTTCTTTAGTGTTATCTTTTTCTCAACATCAATGTCTGGATGAATATTCCAGCAAGATTCATCATCATGTCCATCTAAACAACAATCTTTATAATACTTAGACTTACAGTCATAATGAATCTGAATTGACTTGGACTTTATTTCCCCCGTTATATCACACTCTTTATTAATTTTTACTTATTTGGGGTAACTTAGCAATGAGGTACACCTCTATCTTCACTTTAGCACAACTTAGCCTTGTATGATTCCTTGTAGCCATATCTACCATTAATGGTTTTCCAACTGCAGATGCAATAGAAAAGATAGCTTCCTTAGCAAAATTAATTTAGGGGTAAGTCAGGCATTGAAATCCATGCAATGCCTATAGTATTTTTAATATCCGATTCAAACAAGGGGTACCATTTAAGTGTTTACATCTGCCAAAATATGTCTTTGGCATTAATGTAATAAACAAACATTAATAATAATTTTACATAGTCTTCCAACTGATTCAACCTTATCAATATGTGTATTTCATCCATTATACCAATTGTGCAATCTCCTTTTATTCCACATTGAATTTGGAATTGATTTTTCTAGTTCTGTAACAATAGGTTTTCCATATGAGAACTTACCAATGATTGCATACTATAAATTCTTCTGTATTATCAAACTTTTCACTTCCTAGGATTTCCACATAAAACTTGGATCCCCATGCATCATTATGATGGGTTTTGGAGGAACCCTAGTAGTTTCATTCATGTACATCTTATTCTTTAATAAGTCAACATATTTTGGAGTTGTTAGATTCAACTTGATCACCCTTTCGTTGTTCTTCTTTGAAGATTCCTCCGGTGGGTTAGTCCCATGGGAAGAAGTAGCCATAATGGTAGGAAAATATTCAAAATTTTAGGATCTTTGCATGCACCATTTTTAGGGTTTCTGTGAATAAAAAAGATTGCTTCTATAGGGTATCGAACTCACGACACAGGTATGTTTTCATCAAAACTCGACTCTTTCCTAAGTAGCAATTTTTTTTATTTCCTATCTTTAAATTATTTCACTTACTCAATCTCCAAATTTAACTCTGCATGATTATCAAATCAGCGATGATAATTAGTACTCAGATTTGCACTAATAAGGTACGAAAGTATAGTGTAAGTACCAAGACCACAGGTACTTAGTAGGAATCATTGGATGACTGAGATACATCATGATATAAGTATGATAAGATACAAAATAGCATAAGCTAAGTCAAGATAAAAGGGCAAATCTGGAAGTAACCTCCAACACCGTAGTACATATATACTCGAATAAAAATAGAATGATAACATAACAATCATACATTTATAATCACTAAATTGGCCCCATAAGCCAATAAATGCAAAAGAATAAATAACACTATGCATAAGACTAGAGAGTAAAATTAAGGAAAGTAAACCACCAAATAATCGTAATTTACCAATAGTCATGCCATAACCAAGAATTCATCTATCCCATATCAGATCATAAAGAACCCGCAATGTCGGATTTGAAAAAGAACTCAAATTATCATACCATAAACAATGGCTAGACTCGGATCAAAACTAATATTATCAATACCATCAATAATTGCTGGACTTGAATTGAAATCCATATATATAAGACGTATCAAGGAATCATATTAGATAGCTATTTAAATAAGCTAAACTCTATAGATTATACCAATAAATCATAGATACAACCCATCCCTTTTCTCATATCTATACATAGGATTAAGAATTTTAGATGGAAATATCAACCATAATTACACCTATAAGTCATAATTTTGGTCATATCTGAAATTCATATCAATACTAATATTCATAAGTCATGTCATTAACCATAACCAAAATTTATATCAATAACTGTATGTATAGAAAACCCATCATATCTATAGTCCACTAATCGTATCTATAAGCTACATTATTTTTATGAGCCATGTCATATCCAAAATCCATTAGTTAAACTTATAAGCCATATTTGATCTATAAGTTATATCATAATTATAAGCCATAGAACATCTATGAGCCATAGAATATATCTGTAAGCCATATCATATCTTTAAGTATATTAGGGGGAGGATGGAAGAGTTTTGATGGAAGACGTTCTTATTAAGAAAAGATGATAGTCGTATTTTCATAAGCTCCTGAATAATGAGGGGGATCAAAGCATTATGTTAGGGGAGTTAGAAAGCCCCAAAGAATGTTGTAATTTTGGCTATTGTTGAAGTTTTATGATGGAAGAGGTTTGTGAGGCTATTAATAAGATGTGAAGAGATAGGACGGTGGGGCTCGATAATATTCCGATAGACTTTTGGAAGTTGCTAGTGGGGTAGGGTTAAGGTGGTTGACCGATTTGTTCAACACCATTTTCAAGTCTGCCAAAATGCCTGAGGTGTGGAGATGGAGCACGATGATTCCTTTGTATACTAACAAGGCTGACATTTAGGTTTGCAATAGTTATCCTGGTATTAAGTTGTTGAGTCGCATGATAAAGATTTTGGAGAGGGTGGTGGAGCAGTGGTTGAGGAAGATTGTGAGTATTTTGGAGAATTAGTTTGGACTTATGCTTGGTTGCTTAATGAAAGAAGCTACTCAGTTAGTGCAGAGACTGGTGGAGCAGTATAGATAGAGAAAGAAGGATCTATACATGGTGTTTATTGACTTGGAAAAGACGTATAATAAAGTACCTAGGGAGATTCTTTAGAGATTCCTGGAAGAAAAGAGAGTTCCAGTGGCATATATTTATTCGATTAAGGACATGTACGAGGGGGAGAATACTCGAGTAAGGACTGTGGGAGGGGATTCTGAGCATTTTCCAGTCTTTACAGGGTTGCATCAGGGATAAACTCTTAGTCTGTTTTTATTTGTCTTAGTGGTGGATGTGTTGACTTGGAATATTCAAGGTGAGGCTCCTTGGTGTATGTTTTTTTGCGAATGATGTAGTTTGATTAATGAGTCAAGCCGAGGTGTCAATGATAAGTTAGATGTTTGGAGACAAACCCTAGAAGCAAAAGGATTCAGGTTGAGTAGGACCAAGATGGAGTACTTGGAGTGAAAGTTTAGTGAGTCGAGGCAAGATGACGATGTGGTAGTAATGTTGGAGTCCCAAGTGGTTTGTAAGAAGGATCATTTTAAGTACCTTGGGTCTATGATTCAGGGGAATGGAGAGATTGATGAGGATGTCGCTCACCATATTGGGGAAGGTTGGTTGAAATGACGGCTAGCCTTAGGAATTTTATGTGATAAGAAGGTGCCTCCCAAGCTTAAAGGTAAATTCTACAGAGTTATGGTCCGATCGTTTATGTTTTATAGAGTGGAGTGTTGGCCTGTATAGATTTCTCATAGCCAGAAGTTAAAGGTGGCAAAGATGAGGATGTTGCATTAGATGTGTGGATTCACTAGGGCTGACATGATTAGGAATGAAATTATTTAGGAGAAAGTGGGAGTGGCATCGATGTAGGATAAGATTTGAGAAGTAAGGCTGAGATGGTTTGGTCATGTGATGATAAAGGGCAAGAATGCCCCAATTCATAGGTGTGAGAGGTTGTCCTTAGATGGTTTCATAAGGGGTAGGGGTATACTAAAGAAATACTGGAGAGAGATGATTAGACATGACATAGAGCAATTACAGCTCACTGGAGACATGATCCTTGATTGAAATTTTTGGATAAAGAGTATTAGGATAGAGGGGTAAGGTATGTAGTTGAGTCATGTAGTTAGGAAAGATTGGTGTAGCTTAGTTGGTAGTGCTAGGGTTAGGGGGGAGGGGGTGTGCTCTGTTGGTTTGCATACTATATTCTTGCAGTTGTTGTACCTCTGTATTTTTATCATGTTGTATGCTTGTGATGTTTGTCTATGGTCCTTTGTCTTGAGCCGAGGGTCTATCGGAAACAACCTCTCTGCCTCTTCAGATGTAATGGTATGGACTGTATACATTTTACTCTCCCTAGACCCCACGATATGGGAATCTACTAGGTTTGTTGTTGTTGTTGTATTTCATATCTTTAAGCCACATTATATCAATATATAAGCCATACTATGTATATAAGCCATAACATATCCATAAGCCATATTATACCTACATATAAGCCATACTATGTTTATAAGCCATAACATAACTATAAGTCATTCACTATTAATTATATTGATATCTGTAGCATTAAGCATATCAATAGGCCATGCATTTATTCATATTCAGAAGCCTTGATAATAGTCACATGTATAAGCCATAAATCAAATTCATAACCATGCATGTGAGCAATATCAGTAGCGATAATCAAAATTAGCATCAATCCTTCAATATCCAACTAACATACTAAATAATTATATTCAACCTCTCCAAGTATCAAATCTACCATTAATAAGAGTACATCGAGCGTAAATGGGTCTACAAGGTTATCACAAGTCTTGGCCTAAGGTCGTCCAGAGGGACCCACTTCTAATCCTCAAGATCCACTTAGGATACATCTACCTGAAACTACGCTAAGGTATCTAAGTTCATTCATAGATTTTGTGTAAGTCATAATTAGTCCTAAAATAGTAATCCTCCCCACGAAAGAACACCTAAGGTAATTCTACCCAAAGTGATGGTAACTAAAGCAATTCCCTTAACTTAAGCAACTAAAGACAATTTTTCTGTAACATGAATGACTAGAGAAATTTCATCTACCTCTAGTAATTTATGAATTTCCATCCTAAGTATACACCGAGAAGCTAAAATTATCTAAGCCATGAATAACTATGCTAACTACTCCAAGTCTATGATTTCAAGGTAGTCTAACGGTCCAATTAAATCAATTATTTCCATTTATGCTCCCAACACCTAAATATCACCCCATATATAGCATATTATGATAATCATAATATGAGATAACTCAATCTATGAAGAAGGTAAACCTATCCAACTCGGGCATCGAAGAAAGCCCAAAAAGTCCGCTAAACCATCAATTTCTCCTTCCGTGAAGTTTCTGCAATGTGCCACACTATCAAAATCACAATTTAATTATCAAAATAAGAACAAGGATACCCATATTGCACTATTGTTCTTTGGGTCCAAATTAAGTAAAAATTTTATATGGAATCTACGAGAATCTCATTTGCAAAATCAACTCAACATCCCTCTATGCTCAAGGAACATCTATCCTAAAAATGGGTAAATTCTGAGCTATATTTGTGCTAAAATCCATTCATCAAGTTTTTGGAATTTTTAGATGAGAATGGAGAAATCAAAACCCAAAATAATGAAATCTTACCACAAATTTGAAGAAGAATCGTGTCAATAATCCTTATCCAAGCTCTAAAATCTCCCACAAATGTTATCCCTAAGCTCACTCACTCTTTAAGATTTATATATCGTGGAGAAGGATGAAAAATGGTGAAAAATGAGATAATGGGTGTATGTATACCCTTCTTAGGTTCCCGGGTATGACATACGCTACCCGCCGATCATATATGCGATACCTAGCCAAAGGGATAAAATTCGCTTATATGACATCAGTGTCACATATATGATACTTTCCTTCCTGTCAGGGTTGTCACATACGTGACTAAAAATGTTTCTTATGAAACTAAAAATTTCACTTACATGACATCTGCTGGTGCCTGGCAGATCGCATAAGCAATCAAGGGCATTGCAGACGCGATGCACCAATACTAGTTCAAACTTAGAAAGTCAACCCCATAGGTTTCATCAAGAATCTCGTATACATAAATGGACTATTCTACTCTATAAAATTTGATATTCTAAACACAACGGCATAGTTAAAATTTTCATCTGAGGTTATTGTAACAAAAAGTGGATCTCACACTAATGTTAGGTCTATTTACGCATTCTAGTCGTTTTAAGCCTTGTTTTGAGGATAATTCTATGATATATGGGTTGATAATGATGTAATATGTATGAAATTATTAAATCATGTGTTTACAATGGCTACAAATATTTTCTAACAAGTTGGTTCCTCAAAGGGTAAATTAGAGTTCAATAGAGAAAATGAGTCTTTCTAGCTTGAGCTAGTTGCTTGTCTTGTCTATCTTGATGGACTCTATTGTGTTTTATGTATTCCTTATGGTTTAAATATGTTATTTTATGTGAAAAAACTTGTTCGTAGTGTACAAATTTCAAGTGAGTCATGGAAAGAGTTGACACTTGAAGTTAAAGATCATGGAAATGAACATAGTCTAAGCTCTTGTTTATGATTTATTATGATGGATATTGTGTGTTTGAACCTGTAATTCGTGTAGTGTGTTATTGTAGGATATTTTGTGATGGATGATGTAGAGCCTAGAAAATCATTGAAAAGACACCACAAGACAAGGGATGAAAGGAGGAAGGACCAACACTTAATGAAAATTTGGGATGCAAATTCCATTGGAGGCGTGCAATAAGCGTGCATCGTATGATCTATTCCTATGGAATAGAGGGTGCATTTAATGCTTCATTACATCGCAATAGATGGGCGACACATTGTCTACTCCACCCCTGGGCATTTCACACTAATTCAATTCCAACATGGATTGGCTTACCCCTATACTATAAATACATGTTGTATAATAGCTTTACATATCTTTTGACATATTTTAGAGATCAAGTGGTTGCTACAACTTCATAATTAGGATTTTATTATATTTATTTAGTTCATTCATGTTATTAGTAATCAATTACAACCTTGTGATTACGATTATGACTATGCGTGGCTAAGCGGCCTCTTTTCGCGATTGAAGCCAAGAACATGAGTATTATTATTTTAAAATAAGTTTTTTTGATTTTCTTATTATTATTTTTTGTTGGTTTATTCTTGTTATTTCTAATTTAATGATTCACAACCCTTAGAATACACCTATTGTCAACCTTGTGAACTCAGGAGAGGAAATAGGGAGATTAAATGTGGGAATAAACAAAGGATAGTTTGTATTTCTTTAAGAAATAAAGAATTCAATTAGTATCTAGGATAGGGATGTATTGATATGAATTACTTGATTCATATGTAGGATGATATTTGTAAAGAACTTAAGTAAAATATTACATACCTGCTCAACGATGCAGTTATAAGGTTCAACTTAGGTAAAGAATAAAAGGTAGGGAAACCATAATCATACAATTAACGCTACGAATCAACAACCAAGATAAGAGAGTTAACAAATAAGTTCAATAATGTAGTATGATTTTTCAAAGTGCTTTAACCATGGGTTTTCTCCTATTGATGTCTCAATACCATTACTTTACGCCTTGTTTAGTTTCTTTCCAATTTCCAATTTCAAACTTTTTTTGGTTACTCTCGCATTTATTAAATCTAAATTGTGAACTGAAATTGAATCATTGCTGAATCAAGTCTCTATGGGATTGATACTTGGCTTTAATTAGGCCACTTTACTACTCTATAAGACCACTTACACTTATATGTGCACTTGGGCGCTGTCAAGTTCTTGGCGCCGTTGCTGGGGACTTATAAATTGGCAATTCTCTTTTTCTAGTTTAGTTATATTGAGCTATAAATAGTTTAGTAATTTTTCTTTTTAGTTTCATTATTCTTTTGTATTTCATACAGTTCTTGAGATGTTAGATGGGGATATATGGTATTCGAGTGATGACGATTCTATATAGTGTATGGTTTGTGGAAATAGTGGTTATTCTGAATATATGTGTGCTTTCAACCCTGATTCAATAATGTTTGTGGGCTATTATCAAAGGCATAACTATATGAATGCCTACAATCAGCAACAATAGTTATTTTGCTTTCTTATGAACATTGCTTTTGGAAGCCCTTACTTCTTATAACTTATAATAATCTCTGACATTAGACTTATAAACTCATTGGTTTTCTACGGATTTCATTATCAAGAATTACTAGGCCCCAATTCAAACGATCAATTTAGGAGAGATGCTGAAACAAATTCTAGCTGATCTAACACAATGTCAGTAGATATAAAGAGTAATGTGGCCATTTTAGAACGTTAACAAATTGACATAAAGAACTTGGTGATGTAGATAGGGCAAGTACAGCAGGTACATAGTACCATACCTCAAAGTGATTTGCCAAGTGATAGTGAACTGGTAATTGCAATCACTTTAAGGAATGGTACAAAGTTCAATGAGGAATCTCCAAAGAAAACTAAGGAGGTAGTGCAAAGTTGACATCCCAACCTATTGAAGACAAAGTTGCTGATAATTTGGGAAAGTTTGAGTACTCAAACTGAAATTGTTGAAAGGGTCAAGGAGATACCATATGAATCACAACCATTCAGTTTTCACCATTATTTTGAAATTAAAATTGAGAAGGTGAATATCAGTGAGGGTATTGAGAATTGTGTAAAAATTTAGACGTGGGTTTGGTTGTCCATATTCAAAGCACTTTTCTACATTATGTTTATGATGATATCTTGTTTGTGGAGTCATTAAAAATAGTGGTAGAGTGTGAAGATAAGGAAAAAGAATCCTGCATTCTTGATTTTACACCAGATAAGGAAAATAAAAACACACCTTACCTAAAGGTCGCAGGTTTTACCATGCATATTCTATTACTCGATTCCTTGATATTTGCCCCACCTCTATATGATTGAGGCAAAAAAATGGATGCAATGTTGGGGGTGAAATTTATATCTTAAAGGTGGAGGAAAAAGTTGATATGGGTCATGCTGCGAGACTAAAATAAAATGCTTCTTGGGTGGCAACCCAAGCTAAGGTATGATTTGTTTTTAGTTTTTTAATTTTTATTTCACGTAGTTTTTATTTTAGTTGAGTCGCAGGTTATTGGGAAGTCTGAGTACCATAAACCTGAGCTTGAAACATCGCAAAGACTGAGTGTGGGGTCCCTGGACCTCCTATATACAAAAAGATGCTACTAGCTAGGCCTAGAGGCATCAGGAAGTATTTCTATCTCTTATTTTAAAAATTCACACTAGGGACAAAGTAGATGTTTAAGTGTGGGGTGGAGAAATTTCCAAATTTTGGCTTAGTTTAATTTTTTTATATATAAGATGTTCTTGTTGGTGCTATTTTTGATTATGTGGTGCAAGTGTTTTATTTGTAAAAGCATGTTGATTGAGTGAATTGCTATTTTTAATCTCTTAGGCTTATGTTTGTGACTCTTGTACTTGTTGGCTTAATTTTAAATTTATGCTATTGTTTGGTTGGGACTCCATGATGATCCTATCGAGTTGTGCATGTGCCATATGTCGTGTGAGGTATTTTGTATATTCCTTGTTGCATGTGATGTCTAGAACTTGCCCGGTGTATGTGTGAAGCAAAATAAAAAATGTCGGTTTAGGAGATAATATTGGCATTTCTTTGATAGACTTGTTTTATACCTTCTATTTGTCCTACCATTGTGCATTATACTAGTTAACCACCATTGAGCCTTTATCATTTTCTTTGAAAACCTCATAAGTAGCCTAATCTCTTCTTTAATAGACCATAATTTGATCCAAAAATATCCTAAGTGCTTTAATGAAAAAGTTTGAATTAGTAAGGAGTTTGAGAAATTGAAGAAGGAAAAAGTGAAATTGATGCCCCAAGGTAATAGTTATTGGTATTTATATTTGATGTGTGGTAGTTGGGAGTGATATAAATGGTGTTAGAAATATTCTCATGATTGTAGAAAATGAGAAAAATTGAATCTTAAAAAAATAAACAATGCGCCCACCAAGTGTTTGTGAAAATGCTTAAAAGAGATGCGGCAAAAACAAAAGAGATGGGTGGATGATAAGGTGTAATTTGGTTTTGGAAGATTGCTTTTTTAATTTATAATGTAGTCTATTAAAGTACTTAGATAGGTTAGTCACTATTCCCAAAATAGTTCCTACCCGTCCCTTAGCCTATAGTACAACACGAAAAATTCCTAATTGATCCTAAGATTTACATTCTGATATTAGTAGATCATTACATTAAGGGAAAGCCTATGGTTCATTGTGTGTAACTTGTGTATTCTTTGTGAGAGTGAGCGTATTTTTATTCTTATACCCATCATGTTATAAATTGCTTAATTATGAGTGATTATGGGTAGCTATCTTATTGTGAGGGGTACATGTTTAATGGATGTGGGTGATTTGTATGATGTCCTAGATTGAGAAATATGCATGATTTTTCCACTAGGTGAGTTAATTCTTGAGCCTAGGATGTTTTGAAGTAGTGCTCATAACCTTTAAATTGTGTAAATAACATGCTTAGCATAGTAATTTGCAGTCCATGTAGTCATTTTAGTACTAGATTTAGTGTCTTACATTATGTAGAAGTGTAGAGTCTCCTGAGTTGATCATGATTATTGTTAAGAGTTGTTTGAGGAAGAACAAGGCTTTAAGTGTGGGTTGGTGATGTTTGGTGTATTTTTGCATTCTAGTATCACTATTCAAGTTGTTTTAAGCCTTTTTTTAGGATGATTCTATACTATATGGGTTGATAATGATATAAATATGTATCACAGTGTCAAATCTTGTGTTTTCAATGGCTACAAGTGTTTTCTAACAAGTTGGTACCTCAAATGGTCAATTAGAGTTCTATAGAGAAAACTAGTCTGTTTAGCTTGAGGTAGTTACTTTTCTAGTCTATCTTGATGGACTCTATTGTGTTTTATGTGTTCTTTTTGGTTTAAATATGTTATTGTATATGGAAAAACTTATTAGTAGTGTACAAAGTTCAAGTGAGTCAAGGAAAGAGTTGAAATGTGAAGTTAAAGATCATGGAAACCAACCAAGTCTATGCTCTTGTTTTTGATTCATCGTGATGGATATTGTTTGTTTCAACCTTCAATTCGTATAGTGTGTTATTGTAGGATCCTTTTTGATCTTAATATGATGATATATGGATGGTTTAAAGTCTGGAAAATCATTGGAAAGACACCACAAGATAGGGATGAAAGGAGGAAGTACCAACACTTAACCAAAATTTTGGATGCAAATTCTAGTGGGGGCGTACAATAAGCATGGGTCGCATGCTTTATTCCTATAGAATAGAGGGTGCTTCACATTCTCCATTTCATAGAAATATAGGGTGTGATGCATGGTCTACTCTACCCTTGGGCTTTTTACACTAATTCAATTCCAACACAGATTAGCTTACCCCTATACTATAAATACATGTTGTATCACGTTTTTACATATCTTTTGACATATTTTGGAGATCAAGGGGATGCTACAATTTCATAATTAGTTTTTTATTATTTTTATTTAGTTTATTCATGATTTTAGTCATTAATTACAACCTTGTGATTACGATTATGTCTATGCATTGCGAAACGCCCTCTTTCCGGGGTTGATTTCAAGAACATGAGCATTATTGTTTTGAATTAAGTTTTTTTGATTTGATTATCATTATCAGTTAGTTTTTTTTATTATTTTTATAACTATTTTAAGGATTTACAATCCTTAGAATATATCTATTGTCAACCTTGTGAACTTGGGAGAAGGAATAAGGTGATAGAATATGGGAATAAACAAAGTATGGTTTGTATTTCTTTATGAAATAATGAACTCAAATTAGTATCTAGGATAGGGATGTACTTAGATGCCTTACTTGATTCATATGTAGGATGATATTTGTAAAGAACTTAAGTGAACTATTATATCCCCGCTCAATGATTTAGTTGTGAGGTTCAACTTAGGTAAAGGATGAGAGCATGAGAAACCATAATCATGAAATTAACCCTACGAATCATCAACCAAGATAAGCGAGTTAAAAAATGAAGTTCAATAATGTAGTATGATTTTTTAAAGTTCTTCAACCTTGGGTTTTCTCCTATTGACTGTCTCAATACCTTTGCTTTATACTTTGTTTAATTTCTTTGTAATTACAAATTCCAAATTCTCTTTGGTTACTCTCGCATCAATTGAATCTAAATTGTGAAATGAAATTAAATCATTACTGAATCAAGTCTCTATGGGATTGGTACTTGGCTTTCATTAGGTCACTTAACTACTTGATAAGGCCATAAACACTTGTGTGTGCGCTTGGGTGTTGTCAAGTTCTTGGCACCATTACCAGGGACGTGTAAATTGGCAATTCTCTTATTTCTAGTTTAACTATATTATGCTATAGAAAGTTTAGCAATTTTTATTTTTGGTTTCATTATTTTTTTTGTATTTCTCATACTTCTTGAGATGTCAGCCGAGGATAGATAGTTTTCGTGTGATAATGATTCTATATGGTGTATGGTTTGAGGCAATAGTGGTCATTCTGTAGATATATATGCTATCAAATTGATTTAATAATATTTGTGGGATATGATCAAAGGCAATACTATATGAATTCCTACAATCAGTAGCAGCAGTTTCAACAGCCATAGGTACAAAATTACTAGGTCCTGATTCAAACGAACAATTTGGATGAGATTCTGAAACAAATTCTACCTGATCAAGCACAGTTGTTAACAGATAAAAAGAGTAATGTGGCCATTTTAGAGTGTCAGTAAATTGTCATGAAGAACTTAGTGATGAAGATAGGGAAAGTGTCGTAGGTACATAATACCAGACGTCAAGGTATTTGTCAAGTGATAGTGAGTTAGTAATTGCAATCATTTTGAGAAATGGTATAGAGCTTAATGTGTAAACTCCAAATACAACTAAGGAGGTAGATGCAGAGTTGACTCCCAAACCTGTTAAAGACAAAGTTACTGATAATTTGAGGAAGTGTGAGTACTGGTAAACTAAAATTGCTGAGAAGGTTAAGGAGATGCCACCACTACCATATGAAGGACAACCATTCATTTTTCATCTTTCTTTTGATACTGAATTGAGAAGGTGAATATGATTGATGGTGTTGAGAATTGTTTAAATTTAGACGAGGGATTGGTTGTCCTCATTCAAAGCATTTTTCTACATCATGTTTAGATGATATCTTATTTGTGGAATTATTTAAAATAGTGGAAGAGTGTGAAGATGAGGAACAAGAATCCTATATTCTTGATTTTACACCGGATAAGCAATATAAAAACATACCTCACCTCAAGGCCGAGTGGTTTGCCATGCACATTCCACTACTCGGTTCCTTGATCTTTGTACCACCTCCCTATAATCGACACAAAAAGATGGATGCGATGTTGGGAGTGAAATTTACATCCTCAAGGTGGAGAAAAAATATATATAGGTCATGTCGCGATACTAAAATCAGGTGCTTCTTGGGAGGCAACCCCAACTAAGGTATGATTTATTTTTATTTTTTTTATTTCACATAGTTTTTGTTTTGATTAAGTCGCAGGTTATTGGGAAGTCTGAGTACCATAAACCTGAGCTTGAAGCATAGCGAAGACTGAGTGTGGGGTCCCCTAACCTCTTTTATACAAAAAAAATGCTACTAGCTAGGCCTAGAGGGCTCTGAGAGTATTTCTAATCTCTTATTTTAAAAATTCACTTTGGTGATAAAATAGATTTTAAAGTGTGGGGTAGGGAAGTTCCCAAATTTTGGCTCAATTTAATTCTTTTTTGTGTAAGATATTCTTGTTGGTGCTATTTTTGATTACATGGTGAAAGTGTTTTGTTTGTAAAAGCATGTTGATTGAGGGAATTGCTAATTTTGAGACTCTTGGGCTCATGTTTGTGACTCTTGTACTTCTTGGCTTAATTTTTAATTTATGCTATTATTTGGTTGGGATTCCATGATGATCCTATCGAGTTGAGCATGTGCTATGTGCGTGTGAGGTATTTTGTATATTCCTTATTGCATATGATGTCTAGAACTTTCCCGGTGTGTGTGTTAAGCGAAATAAAGAATGTGGGTTTAGGTGATGATATAGGCATTTCTTTGATATCCTTGTTTAATAACTTCTATTTGTCCCACCATTGTGTATTATCCTAGTCAACCCCCATTGAACCTTTAGTTTTTTCTTTGGCAACCTCACAAGTAGCCTAATCCCTTCTTTTATAGTCCATAATTTGATTGAAAAAGTTCCTAAGTGCTTAAATGAATTTTTTTTTGAATTAGTAAGGAGTTTAAGAAATTGAAGAAGAAAAAGGTAAAATTGATGTCCCTAGGAAATAGTTATTAGTGTTTATATTTGATGTGTGGTAGTTGGGAGTGATATAAATGGTATTAAAAATATTTCCATGATTGTAGAAAATGATAATCTTGAAGGAATAAATAATGTGCCCACCAAGTGTTTGTGAAAATGGTTAAAAGAGATGGGGTGAAAACAAAAGATACGGGTGGATGAAAAGGTGTAATTTGGTTGTTGAAGATTGTTTATTTTTTTATGTATAATGTAGTGTATTAAAGCTCTTAAACAGGTTAGTCACTATTCCCAAAGTAGTTCCTACCTTTCCGTTAGCCTACATTACAACCTGAAGAAGTCCTAATTGATCCTAAGATTTACATTCCGATATTCATAGAGCATTACACTAAGGGCAAGCCTATGGTTCATTGTGTGTAAGTTGTGCATTCATTGTGAGAGTGAGCGTAATTTGATTCTTGTACCTATCATGTTATAAATTGCTTAATTGTCTGTGATTTATGGGTAACTCTTTTGTTGTGAGGGGCACATGTTTGATGTATATGGGTAATTTGTATGATGTCCTAGATTCAGAAATATGCATGAGTTTTCCACTAGGTGAGTCAATTCTTGAGGCTAGGATGTTTTGAAGTAGTGTTCATAAGCTTTCAATTGTGTAAATAACATGCTTAGCATAGTAATTTGCAGTCCATGTAGTCATTATAGTACTAGCTTGAGTGTCTTGAATTTAGTAGAAGTGTAGAGTCTCCTGAGTTGATGATGATTATAGTTACGAGTTGTTCGAGGATGAACAAGGCTTTAAGTGTGGGGTGGTAATGTTGGGTGTATTTATGCATTCTAGTGTCACTATTCTATTCGTTTTAAACCTTGTTTAGTGGATGATTCTATGATATATGGGTTGATAATGAGATATATATGTATCAAAGTGTTAAATCATGTGTTTACAATGGTTACAAGTGTTTACCAACAAGTTGGTACCTCATAGGGTCAATTATAGTTCAATAGAGAAAACTAGTCTTTCTAGCTTGAGCTAGTTGCTTCTCTAGTCTATCTTGATGGACTCTATTGTGTTTTATATGTTCCTTATGGTTTAAATATGTTATTGTATTTGGAAAAAGTTTTTTGTAGTGTAAAAAGTTCAAGTGAGTCAAGGAAAGAGTTGCAACTTGAAGTTAAAGATCATGGAAACCAACCTAGTCTAAGCTCTTGTTTTTGATTCATCGTGATAGATATTGTGTGCTTGAACCTCTAATTCGTTTGGTGTGTTCTTGTAGGATCCTTTGTGAAATTAATATTATGATAAATGGATGATTTATAGGCTGGAAAATCATTGGTAAGACACCACAATATAAGGGATGAAGGGAGGAAGGACCAACACTTAACCAAAATTTGGGATGCAAATTCCAGTGGAGGCCTGCGATAAAACGTGCATCACATGGTCTATTAAAATGGAATAAAGGGTCCATCACATTCTCCATTCCATATAAATAGAGAGTTTGATGCATGGTATTCTCAACCCCTGAGATTTTCACACTAATTTAATTCCAACATGGATTGGCTTACCCCTATACTATAAATACATGCTGTATCACATTTTTTTTATATCTTGTGACATATTTTGGAAATCAAGGGGCTGATACAACTTAATAATTAGATTTTTATTATTTTTATTTAGTTCATTCATGTTTTTAGTCTTCAATTACAACCTTGTGATTATGATTTTGACTATGCATGGGTAAACGCCCTTTTTTCCGGGGTTGAAGCCAAGAACATGAGTATTCTTGTTTTGACTTATTTTTCTTTGATTTGCTTATCATTATTGGTTGTTTGTTTATTCTTGTTATAACTATTTTAAGGATTAGTGACCCTTATAATACATCTATTATCAAACTTGTGAACTCGAGAGAGAGAATACAGAGATAAAACATGGGAATAAAAAAGTATGGTTTGTATTTCTTTATGAAATAAGGAATTCAAATTAGTTTCTAGGACAGGGATGGACTTAGATACCTTACTTGATTCATATGTTGGATGATATTTGTAAAGACATTATGTGAACTATTACATCTTCACTCAATGATTTAGTTGTAAGGTTCAACTTAGGTAAAGGATTAGAGGTTGGGAAACCATAATCATGCAATTAACCCTACGAATCAACAACCAAGATAAGTGAGTTAACAAATGAAGTTCAATAACGTAGTATGATTGTTCAAAGTGCTTCAACCCTGGATTTTCTCCTATTTACTGTCTCAATACCTTTACTTTACACTTTGTTTAATTTCTTTGCAATTACAAATTCCAAACTCTTTTTGGTTACTCTTGCATCAATTGAATCTAAATTGTGAACTGAAATCGTATCGTTTCTGAATCAAGTATCCGTGGGATCGATACCTGTCTTTCATTCGGCCACTTTACTACTGATAAGACCACGTACACTTGCGTGTGCACTTGGTCACTTTCACACACCCATTTTTTATTTTTCTTTACTTTCGATCAATAGCTTGAAATTAGCCCGGCTGCCTTAGGACCCAGACCAAAGGTTCACCTAGCCTAAAATCTATATTCTGGAGCTATTGGAATAGTCAGAATTGACATATGAGGTTTTCTGACTAAAGTTTTTACTTGATTGAAAATTTGAACTAGCGATGACTTCAAAATGGGGAATTAGCTCTAAAAACGAAACGAACTGCCCAGTAACTGAATTGTCAGTCCCAACAAGTCATAATGACTTAGGCCAAGAATAGGAAATCTCTAAATTATAAAAATAAGAGGAAATATAAAAAATAACCTGAATGGTCCTTACAATATCCACTACTAAAGAAATTTCATCAGCTAAAGTAAAGGACTAGGATGTACCTGAAGCCTCAAACCGGTGAGGATACTGGTTTTGCATCTCACTCTCAATCTCGATTCCTCTACTGAACTTTAACTATAGGGATCTCCCTAGTGCACAACTGCCTGAAGCACCGGCCAAAATGAGCACAAGCTCCTTCACGAAGGTCAATTGCTCATCCAACTAAACTGAGTCCTTTCTAAGAACATAATATGGATGAAGAATGTATTGCCACAGCATGAAAACATGGAAAATCAGATAAACAACAACAAAATTTAGGGGTAGGGCTAACTCATAAGCCATCTCACCCACTGTGCAAAGAATTTAAAAGGGTCTAATATATCTAGGGCTGATCTTGTCTTTCCTCCCAAACCTCATCACACCCTTCATGGATAATACATGGAGGACTACCCGATCACCAATAGAAAAGCATCACATTACATGGTGAATCCCATACCCTCAATAGAAAATCTAAAATATGAGCCAAAGTAAAAACTCCTTGAGCTTTCCAAATCTTGACTCACACTCCTTGGACCATCGTAAAAGAAACTCCTTCGAGTTAATCTGGTCATAGGAGTTGAAATAGTAGCAAAAACCTCAATGAATCATCCAAAATAACTGGAAAAGCCAATGAAATTACAAACATTAATTAGAGATGTAGGCATGGACTAATTACAAATAGCCTCAATCTTCACTAGGTCTACCATAATCCCATACTTAGAAACTACATGCCCAAGAAATGTTATTAACTCAAGCCAAAATTCACACTTAGAGAACTTGGAAAAAAGTAAATGATATCTCAAAGTTTAGAGCACAATCCTCAAATGTTGTGCATGCTCCTCTCTACTCCTCGAATATATAGGAATTTTGTTAATGAACACAATCACGAAGGAATCGAAATAATACTTAATTCATCAAATCCATAAATGTGGTTGTGGCATTAGTCAGACCAAAAGACATCACTAAGAACTAATAATAGCCATAATAGGTCTTAAAGGCTATCTTCGAGATATCCTCATCCTGAATCATCAACTGATGGTAACTGGTCCTCAAATCAATCTTAGAGAACACTATTGCTCCTTGAAGCTGGTCAAACAAATCATCAATGTGAGGCATAGGATAACTATTCTTCACCATCACCTTATTAATCTGCCTATTTCAATGCACATACACATGGAACGATCCTTTTTCTTCACAAATAATACAGGACTTCACCATGGAGACACACTCTCTCTAATGGAACACTTACTAAGAAGATATTGAAACTAAGCAATACGATAAAATTTTATAGAAATAGGCTGGGTGCCTAACTCAAGATCAACAACAAACTCAATTCTATGCTCAAGAGGAAGGCTAGGCTGATAAGTAGGGAAAACATTAGGAAACTCATGAACTACCAAAATAGAGTCAAGCAAAGGACTTTCCATACTAACATCATGCATATAAGTGAGATAAGACTTGCAAACAATCAAAATAAGCCTTCTAGCACAAATATAAGAAATAATCCCCATTGGATCACAGCTAACAACTCCCTTTCTCACAATCAAGGGTATGTCAGACATCACTAAAGTAATGGTCTTGGAAAAGTAGTCCATGACCATATAATAAAGGGATAAACAATCCATGTCCATAACACATCAAAATCCACCATGTTCAATACAATAGATCAGCATGACAATCAATATCTCTAATAAACAAATGATCTAAAAACACAATCCACTACAAAAAAATTACCCACGAGAGTAGATACATGTAATGGCATATATAATGAATCCCAAGAGAACTCTAACTATAGAGTAAAATAAGAAGACACATAAGAATAAATGGATTATTGATCAACTAAAGCAAAAGACAATTGAATACACACCAAAATCATACTTGTAATAACAATATCCAAAGACTTAGCCTCGGGTCTAGCAGGTACTTCATATACTTGGCCACGCCTGCCACTTGATTGTGTGATCGAAATCCTATCCTATGACTATGAATATCACCTTTAGCTGAGGGATAAACTACCCTAATAGGTTGAATACTATGATCTAAAAAAATAACCGCTTGATGAGTAGTCATTTTACCACTAATTTGCAATCAACATTCGAGAACATTATCTTGTTTTAAATTAGTAAATGCAATAATTTCCACTCTTTGTAGGGATAGAGTTGAAGACATAGAAAGATGTGGAATAGAGCTTAAAATGATCAAAAGAATGCAAGAAAAGTGCAATTGAAGACCTGGAGCAGAAAGGCTCAGCTACCAGCGTAGGGTCAGTTGGCCGTGATCAAAGAAGTCAAGCAAAAGTCAAGAAACTATGGTCGCATAAGATATTCATGGTTGTGTAGCTGCGATAATGGCCAGACCCATGCGATCGAGGCCAGACCCGTGCTATCACGGCTAAGCAAAAAATAATAGCCTAAGGAAAGATATGGAAATACATGTAGCTGATCCCAAAATTAACAAAAAGACTCAAACCTTAAGTGGTTGGGGGAATTCCATCTTCCCCAATTTTAGGTTTACCTGTTGAGTTCATAGCCTCCATCCTTGGAGAAGAAAATGTTGTATAAATTTTAGGTGAAGAATACATTGGAGACTTTCTAAGAGGAGGATTAGCTCACTTTCATTGTTGAATTGTGGGAGTGCCAAGTTTGAAGTAACATTCACTTAAATCTTCAAAAAGTCATTTCAATGGAGATTTTGGGTATATTAATGCTTATCTATCTTATGTGTAGCTAGATCTCCTTCTTGGGGTTATGTGTGAATAGGGGTTAGTAGTGTAGGGTTTGTTATTGTTATCTTCTATTTGGTAGTTCAAAATTATAGGTTTTATCATTGCTATGCTAACTTGATTGAGATTTATGGGTGCCAGCCTTAAGTACCCATATGGGTTTGATGGGTGAAAGCTCTAAAATCTAGAAATCTCACAACCATAATCAAAAAAAGGGTTTTGGGTGAACTTTAGGAACCCACATCATCCTATAAAGAGGGATGTAGAAGCCAAAGCAATGATAGAAAATTAACTTGATTGCCACTCATATTTTTCCTCATGGATTTGACCCCGACTCCAACGTTGGCTAAATATATTAATGATGATCTCCCTGAACTTAAGTTGACGTGTAAGTTGAGTGATATAAAAAATAGCGCCGTTGCTGGGGAACAATTTATCATGTTAAGTTAGATTGGAATTTTAGCCTACTTTCTTGCATTCAAGTTCGAATAATTTGTTTGTTATTTTTTTGTCGGTAGAATTTTATTTTATTTTACTTTCATCTATGGCATCTTCCGACGAGTATGATGTCAGTAGTTGGAAAACCTATCAGGATGACCTATGTCCAATTTGTAATGGACCACATTTATGGAGAGATTGTAACTATGCTTCCTGAAGAGAGATAGACCCACCATCTCAATCCTATAGGGAGTATAGGTGTTTTCTATGTAGTGGTCGAGAAGGACATTGGGATGAATATCCAAATTGCCCTCCCCCTTATTATGCTAACTGGGTTGCTAGTTCTTCTTATGATCTTGATAGGTCCTATGATGAAAATAAGGAAAAGCAACATACTGAGTTCAATGGCTATGATCCAAGGCTTCTAGCTATTTTGGATTGGTTGGATACAATGGGAGAGAATCTAGAAGAGATGTAGCAATAAGTATTTGGATGGAAAAATGCCAAGATGGGGGAAATGAGCAAAGAAGAAATTTTAAAAATATCACTACCTTGCCCATTTCCCAAGAAAAGGTTCATCAAGAAGTAAACCAAGCTATGATGATGATCTTGGTAGCAAAGACTCCTTGGTGATTTCCCAATCAACCGACTCAAATAAGGAAAAAGATGCCCAAATAAAAGAAATGGTACTAGATTCAAAAGAAGAATCAAGGCACATCTCTTATAATAACTTTAGTTCATTTAGGGGTGAGGATGCTTTGGAGGAGGCTAATTCAGAATTAGGGGTTGGGCCTCGGTCAAACCACTTTTCAATATTTATGCATAGAGGATGTGATGAAAATCCATCCCTTTGAACAAATAGTGGATCACGAGGAGAAGGAGTTTGATTCTTATAATTTAAAGTTTGACCTGTCAAAGGAGCATATGGAACCCTGCCAATCAATGGCCAAGGAACTCAACTTCCGATGTACAAGGAATAGCCTATTGATCTGTTCACTTTTACCCAAAGAGACAAACAAAATGTTTGATGTCAAGTTTGGTAAATGATTCAAATCTTCAAAATGGCGAGATCAAATCTTGCTTTCCATTTTATCACCTCTTCCAAGCCTCATCTTAGAAGATTTGAATCTTCTGTCCCTCTGCCGCTCATTGCATATTGAATGAAAGCTAGGACGGAGATTTAAATCTTCTGAATAGAAACACAAAAAAAGAGGTGAAGGTATCGTGCTACGATGTTAAACTAAGCGTTGGATGGGAGGCAACCCATCACACCAAGAAATGTGGCCCATAAAATTTTGTATATTCATGATAGAGTAGAATTTAAGTTTTTGTTTTTGTGCATACATAATCCATGAAATATTGGTACTAGGAGGAATTTTGATTGAATTTGAACAAAGAACATGTGAAATTGGCAAGTTTGGACTGAACAAAAAGTGCAAGAGACACAGTTGTTTGGTCTCAGTTATCATGACCGCAGTCCATGCCACTGTAATCATGAGGGCCGTGTAACTATGATTGCGGAACTAGGATCGTGATCGCGGTCAAATTCGTTTAAGTGACCATCCAACTGCGATTTCTTCCCACTCTTCTCTATCAATTTCTTTCAAAATTCTCTCAGAATTTATGTTTTTGCATTGCATATCCAAATGTTAATTCATTACAATTGCATCATCTAGCTTAGTAATTTGTCTCAACTCCCTTGATTTGGATAATTATATTCTTAGAACCTATAGTTTAGGGAAGGCCTTGAATGATGTTTTCATTATTAAATGCATGATTATTTGTGATTATTGTTGTGGTTAGCTAATGCAATTTGTGTAAACACTGATGGGAAGTCTTGAGTACCCAAATTTAAACTTTAAACGGTTGAAATGATTGTGTACATCATGTGTTTGATTTAATACCCCAGTAAGTTCAATGTGAATTATTTCAAGTTTGGGGGCTATGACATTCTAGGCTTTACTTCATTGTTTATAATGTTGTTATGCCTAGCTGAAACAAAGGATTGGGGTAAAGCTTCATTTTGAGCATTGCATAGAAACTATCAAACTTGGTCTCAGGTACTGCGATCCCGATGACTGTGATCGCGGTCCTAATAACCGCGATCATTGAACAATGGTTGCGGTTAAGCTCTGCGATCGCCTTACCTGAGGGTAATTTTTAGTAGGCATCAAAATTTTCTCACATCCTTTTGATGCCCCAAAACCTTCCCTAACACAACCACTTGAGCTTATTTGTATGATCTAGCATGTGTTTGGTATGACAATTCTGAATGTTTGTCTGAGTTAAATTGCTTATAGGTTCTCAGCCTCAATTATGAGAGAATTCAAAGACACCAGATTCATGGTTGTACAATGCCAACACCTCTACTATGCGGATTTCCACAGGACAAAGCTACTCCCTGAAAAGGGTATTAGGTTATAAAAGATGGAGAAGAAGCTCCAAAGATTTCATGGTAGACTCATTGTGACCCAGTGGATATCCTTTTCCCCAGAACCCTGCTATGCTAATGAGTAGTGGGTACTTGAGTTCTATGTAAACCTCAGTGTAGTTTTACTCATTTACCTAGTGATGACGATTCGGGTAAGAAAGTGAACTTTGTAGTAGATCTGATTAATGCATTGTCTGGGCTCCCAAATACTGACATGGGGTAGTTTCATGCCAAGTCATATGAGCCAGGGACGTAGATTTCTAATATATATTATCCTGGAAAAGCAGTTCCCTAGGCAACCACCAAAAGGGATATTCTGATGAATGACTTAAAGGATGAAGCAAGGCTATCGCAGAACATCATCTATAGCAGCGTCTCTTGATGCACTCATATGACCATTATCATAGACATCCGAGCTTGTATGGTGGCTTGTCTTCTATCTGTCATTGCTATGAATGTGGGAGAGATTTTGATTTTAAAGTTATGGTAATTCAAGATCCATGGAGGTACTCATCTTCCATTTTCTTCCCTTGTCACTAAACTATGTAAAAGGGCAGAAGTAGAAGAGTATGCTGTTGACACCTGGGAACATCCAAGCTCTCTCATTTTCCCACTCAACTTCAGAAGTGAGGGTGCCCCAGGGCATAGTAAGAAGAGGAAGATGGACACGAAAAAATTAGTCCAAGAGGATACAAACTCTTGCAGGCCCTTACCAGCCACTATTTTTGATGATATCTCTATTCAGATGCAGAAGATGAGGGAACTATTTTCCAAGATTCCTCAGGGACTGAGAGATCCCTCCAATTCTTTTAATTCATATGTAAAATAGCTAGATTATGAGAAGTATATAGTGGAGCAGCAGAAGCAGGGTGCCGCAGCAACCAGTCTGGAGAGAGCCTATTTGGTCTTAGCTGCTTCTCATAGGAACCTTAAGAACTGGCATCAAATGATGTTGAAGGGACAAAAGAAGAGAGATAGGGTTTTCAGGAAGCTATGAAAGGGGGTGAAAGGTATCTTCAAAGTGCTCAAACCCAACCATCTACTACCTTTACCGAGGTTGGATAATAAGGATGAGGCCCCATACAAATTTGTCAGCTAATGATGCTAGTGGTGGCGATGCCGAGTCAACTAGAGAAGATAGGTCTTGATGCAGATACAGGGAGTCCCTTTTACTCTTGCTTTCTTATACGTGCAGTGAGGACACTACATTCCTTTTAGTTGGGGGTGTTCCTGAAATTGTACTATTTTGGTGATGCGTTGTTGGATATTTTTTATATATTGTTTTGGGATGACACTCTGGATACTGTTCTTATTTGGTTTTGAGATGCTATATTTTTGGATACCCCGATGCGTCCCATGTTTGATGGATTATCCTATTTTTACCTTACTATTAGCTTTCCCCTTTTTGCTTTAGCTTTTACATTGATTGAGATGATCGATGACAAGCTTTGCCCTATGATGGATTGAGTGACAACATTCTTATGGGTAAAATATCATATTTGGATTTTGAGACATAGGTTTTAGGGAATTCTGAGTACCCAAATCATAAATATTATAAATACAAGGGAAGTTTGAGTACCTATGGCATTGTGAATTGTAAATTTGGGATTATGTTACCACCATTGGCGAAGTCTGAGTAGCCATATGGGTGGTTTGCTAAATTTGAAATAATATATAAAGGTAAGGCTTTGTTTATTGCCATAGTTTATCAAATTGTGTGTGGTCCAAATATAAAATAAACAACCCCATCCTTCCAAAAATTTTCAAAACAAAATCAAGGGCATGGAAGTGAGCAATTTTGTAACAAAGCTTTTTCTGTCTCCCTAAATTTTTGACTTGTGAATAGAAATAGATACTCAAAATTTGTCTCTAGCGGAAGGGACATTTAATCTCCCTCAATGAGGTTTTGCATGCCATATGTGGTGAGATATTTGCATTCATCTCTAGTATACTTGTGTTATCTAGAACTTGCCTCGTTATTCTTTTAAAGCTAATTGTATGTGGTTGTAGAAGTAATCTTAGGTCATATTTGTGATTTTTGAACCAAATTTATCCTAAGAAGCCTACCCAAGAATGAATGTAATCTCCAATTACCCACTTTGAGCCTTAGGACCTTTCCTTGGAAAATACATTACAAGCCATAAACCAATCTTTTTATCCCTCTTTTGAACCATACCCTCCTTGAACTTGAAAATGCAATTTGAGGCTAAAAACCTAAGTTAGGGGTGGTGAAAATTAATAGAAGTAAGTTTGGGACCACAAAGTTTTAAGTGAAATGCCTAGTTTTCTTAGCATTGAAACCAAAAGAATAGAAAAAAGAGGGGATCCAATAAAGGAATGAATTGCATGAAAATTGCAAGAAATAGAAATGAAAGAACTGGGTGAACAAAAAAATTAAAAAGTAGGTATAATAAAAGAGAGAAAACAAAGAAGAGTGTCCCATAGTCAAAAAGGAGGATTGAAAAGTGTGATGTATATATTCAAGGAAGGTTGTAGCCATGTTGTTCCCAAATGATGTCCTACCCTAACCCAAACCTACCTCACAATCTTAAAAAGTCCTTTGAGATCTACAACCATTTACTTTTTTTGTAGTGGCAAGTAAAAATAAGGACTCACCTATGGTATGACACTTTTTGCCTAGTGATGTATTTTATGAGGGAGAGAGTTCTTGCACTTCAAATTCCTTGTTGAATATTTGGTAGCTTGGTGTGTAAAAATGTTCTTTCTTGTAAGGAGGCATGCAAACAAGTTGAGGTGGGTGATTTTGTCACCTTTTGAGCATTGAGGCAAATAAAATGTAACTTATCTTTTGTCAAAAAGTTAGCCAGTTCTAGAGCATTGGTAGTTGTTCCTTGGTTGCTCTTTGAAGTCCTATGTTTCCTTGAATGTTGAATTTTTGATGAAAGGTGTAGTGTAAATTAGCTTAGCCTATGTGCAAAGAGCTACTTGTGGTAGTGACTTAAGTTGTAGTCAGTGTGATCTGTAAAGAAAAAAGTTTAGGAATAGAAGACTATTGTCTCATGGTTAGAAGTAGTGTTACGCGAGGACAAGCAAAAGCTTTTAGTTAGGGGTGTTGATGAGTGATAATTTTACTACTCATTTGCATTCAACATTCGTCCACATTACCTTATTTTGAATAAATAAATAAAACATATTTGTGAGTAAATGCACTAATATACATTATGTGTAGGCACAAAGTTGAAGAGATAGAAAGATGTGGAATAGAGCATAAAATGATCAAAAGGATGAAAGAAAAGTGCAGCTACAGACCTAGAGCAAAAGGGCCTCAATTATTGTGGTTGCGGTTAGCTGACTGCAATTGCGATAGTATAGTAGAAGTCAAGAAGCCATGTTCGTAGAAGATATTCATGGTTGTGTAGACGCAGTCGCGGCCAGACCCACGCGGTTGCGGCTAAGCAAAAAATGGTATCCCAAGGGTAGATCGTGAAATGCACATAGCAGATCCCAAAATTGACAAAAAGACTCAAACCATAAGTAATAATGCGAATTCCATCTTCCCCAATTTGAGGCTTAGCTCTTGAGTTCATAGCCTCCATCCTTGGAGAAGAAAATATTGTATAAATTTTGGTGAAGAATATATTGGAGACTTTCTAAATGGAGGATTAGGTCACTTCCATTGTTGATTTGTGGGAGTGCCAAGTTTGAAGTAACATTCACTTAAATCTTCAACAAGTAATTTTAATGTAGATTTTAGGTATATCTATGCTTATTTATCTTATGTGCATCTAAATCTCCCTCTTGGAATTATGTGTGGATAGGGGTTAATAGTGTGTGTGGTTTATTATTGTTAGCTTCTATTTGGTAGTTTTAATTTATGGGTTTTATCATTTCTATGCTAACTTGGTTTGGATTTATCGGTGAAAGCCTCAAATACCCATATGTTTTTGATGGGTGAAAGCTCCAAATTCTAGAAAGCTCAAGGCCATCTTCAAAAGAAGGATTTTGGGTAAAGGAAATCACATCATCCTTGAAAGAGGGATGTGAAAGCCAAAGCAATGATAGACAATTATATGTTAAGTTTGACTATCTTAGACATAATGGTGATTGTGACATTAACTATATCATAGGTATTATCCTAGAAATATGGATGCCTAGATTCAGGTTATGGTTACCAATTGTTAAACACACCCGTTAGGTATTCGAATGAATCAGCGGGTGAAAGGTTGGTGTTTTGTTAAAACACTAATCTTAAAATCTCTAACCGAACCTGCTTATATTTGATCTAAATTAATGTTGAATACTAACACCTGTATGTTATACCCTTAGTAACATATAATCCCAACACACACGTAAAATTGTTAAAACTCTAATTATTTACAGCCCCAAATTTATACTAGAAAAACCCAAAAAATTTAAAGAAACATTAGTGTAGATACCTATCTCCCCCATTTTTATATTTTTGTACCATTGGTTTGAATTTAAATTGTATCTATTACTTTGAATTAACTTGATTGGCTCTCACATTATTCCACATGTATTCGACCCTGACACCAAAGTTGGGTAAATATATTGATGACGACCATATTGCACTTAAATTATAAGTTGAGCGTTATCAAAAATGGTGTTGTTGCCAGGAAGCAATTTGGCATTAAGTTAGTTTGGAATTTTAGCCTAATTGCTTGAATTCAATCTTGTATATATTTGTTTGTGATTTTTCTTTTGTTGGTAGATTTCTATTTTTTTACTTTTCTCTATGGCATCTTTCGACGAGTTTTATATCGATAGTTGGAAATCCTACCGTGATGACCCATGTCCAATTTATGATGGACCACACTTTCGGAGAGATTATAACTATCCATCCGAAGAGATATGGACCCACCATTTCAATACTATAGGTAGTATAGATGTTCTCTCTGTAGTGATCAAGAAGGACATAGGATGACTGTCGAAATTCCCCTCCCCTCTATTATGCTAATCGGGTTGCTAGTTTTTCTTATGAGCTTGATAGGTCTTATGACGAGAAGAAAAAAAGAGAAACATACCAAGTCTAATAGCTTTGACCCAAGGATAATAACTATTTTAGATCAGTTGGATACAATGGGGGAGAATCTAGAAGACATGCATCAAGAGGCATTAGGATGGAAAAATGTCAAGATGGGGGAAAAGAGCAAAGAAAAAAAGCTTGAAACTATCACTACCTTCCCTTTTCCCAAGAAGAGGTTCATCAAGAAGAGAAAACAAGTTACAATTATGATCTTGGTAGTGAAGACTCCTCGATATTTCCCAGTCAACTGAGTCAAATAAGGAAGAAGATACCCAAATAAAAGAAATGTTACTAGAGTTAAAAGAAAAATCCAGGCACATCTCTTATAATAACTCTAGTTCATTTTGGGATAAAGATTCTTTGAAAGGGGCTTATCTAAAATTAAGGGTTGGGCCTCATTTAAACCACCTTTCAATATTATCCATAGAAGATGTGATGAAGATCCATCTCTCCAAACAAATAGTGGATTTTGGGGAGATAGAGTATATGGAACCCCACCTATCAATGGCCAAGGAACTCAACTTTTGATGTACATGGAATGGCCTATTAATGTGCTCACTTTTACCTAAAGAGCTAAACCAAATATTCAATGTCAAGTTGGGTAAAAGTTTAAAATCTTCAAAATTCCAAGAACGAAGGTTGCTTGCCATTTTATCACCTCTTCCAAGATGTATCTTGGAAGATCTGAATCTTCTGTCCCTCTGTAGCTCATTGCATATTGAACGAATATTGGAAATGCAGATTCAAATCTTCTAAATGGAATCACAAAAGGAAGTGGTGAAGGCATCATTCTACGATGTTAACTAAGCGCTCGATGAATAGCAACCTATCACACGATAGAATGTGGGCCATATCCTTTTGTTTATGCATAATAGAGTAGAATTTTTTTTTCGCGCATGCATAATCCATGAAATATATGTACTAGGAGGAATATTGATTGAATTTGATCAAAGAATATGTGAAATTGGCAAGTTTGGACTAAACAAGAAGTGTAGGAGACCCAATTTTTTGGTCTCAGTTACCACAATCGTGGTCCGTACCACCGCAGTCGTGGAGGCCTTGTGGCTGCAATCTCAAAACTAGGACTACGATCGTTGTCAAATCAGTTTAACTGGCCATTTGATTGCCATTTCTTCCCATGCTTCTCTCTTAATTTCTCAAAAAATTCTCTCAAAATATGTGGCTTTGCATTGGATATCCAAGTGTCATTTCATTCTAATTGCATCATCTAAGTTAGTAAGTTTTTTTAACTCCCCTAATTTGGATAATTATATGCTAAGAACTTATAGTTTAGGGAAGGCCTTAAATGAGGTTTTAATTATTAAATGAATGCTTAATTGCTATTATTACTATGGCTAGCTACTGTAATTAGTGTACAAACTAATGGGGAAGTCTTTAGTACACAAATTAAAGCTTTAAACGGTTGAAATGATTGTCTACATCATGTGTTTGATTTAATTCCCCAATGAGTTCCATATGAATTATTTCAAGTTTAAGGCTATAATCACACATTCTAGGCTTTAATTCATGGTTCATAATATTTTAATGCCTAGCTGAAACAAAGGATTGGGTAAAGTTGTATTTCAAGCACTATGCAGAAATTGTCAAACCTGGTCTTAGGTACCGCGATCACGGTCCCGATGACTGCGATTACTGCACTGAGGTCGCGGTCAAAACTTCGCGATCACCATACCTAACGGTAATTTTTTGTAGATATCCAAATTTTTGCACATTCTTTGATACCCAAAAACATTCACTAACATTACCACTTGAGCTTATCTATGTGATGTAGCATATGTTTGGTATGACAATACTGATGTTAGTCTGAGCTGCATTACTTAAAGGTTCTCAGCCTCAAAGATGGGAGATTTTGATGACAGTAGAGTCATGGTTACACTATGCCAACAATTGTACTATATTGATTTTCACAAGACAAATCTACTCTCTGAAAGGGGTATTAACTTAGACTAGGTGGAGGAGAAGCTCCCAGAATTCCATGCCAGACTCACTACGACCCAGTGGATGTTCGTTACCCCAAAACCCTTCTATGCTAATGAGTTGTGGGTATGTGAGTTCTACACAATCCTCAGTGTATTTTCTCTCACAAACCCAGTGATTACAATTTAAGGTAAGCAAGTGAATCTTTGGAGTAGAGAAGATTAATGTGGTGTATGGTCTACCAAATGTTGACATGGGGTAGTTCCATGACAAGGCATGCGAGCCAGGGTCCTGGATTAATTATATCTTTTGTCCTGGAAAAGTAGTTCCCTGGGAAACAACTTAAAAGGGATATTCTGGTGAATAGCTTCAAGGCTGCTACAAGGCTATGGCTAAACATCATCTATAGCAGAGTCTCTCCATGCACTCAGATGACCATTATTATAGACACGCGATCTTGGGTGGTGGCTTGTCTTCTATCTAGCATTGCTCTAAGAATGGGAGAGATTGTGATTTTAGAGTTACGATACTTGAAGAACCATGGAGGTACTCATCTTCTCTTTCTTTCCTTCCCTTATCACTAAACTATGTAAAAGGGAAGAAGTAGAAGAGTATGTTGTAGACATTTGGGAAAGTCTAGGTTCTCTTATCTGCCCACCAAAATTCAAAGGTGAGGGTGCCCCAGGTTAGAGTAATAAGAGGAATATGGACATAGGAAAATTCGTTCAAGAGAACACAGACTCCTGCAGGCCCTTATTAGCCACTGGTTATGATGACATATCTGTTCAGATACAGGGGGTGAGAGAAATTTTTAACAAACTAACTTAGGGACTGAAAGAGCCCTCCACTGCCCGTCATTTATATATAAAACATTCAGGTTATGAGAAGTATATAACAAAGCAGCAGATAGAAGATGGTGAAGAGAGAGAAGAAGAGAGATAAGTTTTTCAGAAAGTTGTGGAAGGGGGTGAAAGGCATCTTCAATGTGCTGTAACCTAACTATCGAATATCTTCATCGAGGTTGGATAGTGAGGATGAGGCCCCTAGTGATTGGTTAGCTCATGATGCTAGTGGTGGTGATGCCGAGTCAGTGGGAGAAGATAGCTCTTGATACAAATACAGAGAGACCCTATTACTCTTGCATTCTTGCACGTGCAGTGAGGACATTGCATTCCTTTTAGTTGGGTATTCCCTCAAATATGTACTATTTTGGTGATGCATTACTGGATATTTCTTTTTATATTATTTTGGGATAATACTATGGATACTGTTCTTATTTGGTTTTGAGATGCTACACTTTTGGGTACTATTATGGTGCCCATGTTTGATGGATTATCATATTTATGTCTTAGATTAGTTTTTCCCATTTTTAATTTAGCTTTTATTTTGATCGTGATGATGCACGACAAGCTTGTCCCTTTTATGGATTGAGTTATGACATTGTTAAGGGTAAAACATCGTGTTTGGATTTTGAGACATAGGTGCAGGGGAATTCTGCACTCCCGTAGCATAAATATTATGAATACATTAGAAGTCTGAGTACTTATGGCAATGTGAATTGTAAATTTGGGATCATGTTACCACCACTGGCGAAGTTTGAGTATCCATATAGGTGGTTTTCCCATTTTGAGCCAAAATGTGAGGCTAAGGCTTTGGTTGTTGCCATAGTTTAATAAATTGTGTGTGGTGCTAATTTAAAATAAATGACTCCCTCCGGCCAAAATTTTTCAAAACAAAATCAAGGGCACGGATGTGAACAAATTTGTAAAAAAACTTTCTCATTTCATGGTTCTATAAATTTTTGACTTGTGATTATAAATAGATATTCCAAATTTATCTCTAGCGGGAGGGATATTTGAGCTCCCTCGGTGAGTTTTTCCATGCAATGTGTGGTGATCTATTTACATTCATCTCTCGTACACTTGTATTCTCTAGAACTTACCCCGTTCGTATTTCAAATCTAACTTTGATTGTATGTGGTTCGAGAAATTATCTTAGGCCATGTTTATGATTTTTGAACTAACTTTAGCTTAAAAAGCCTACCAAAGAATGCATGTAATCCCTCGTTACCCACTTTTAGCCTTTGGACCTTTCCTTGGAAAATAAATTACAAGCTGTGAACCATTATTTTTATCCCTCTTTTGACAAGCCTAAGAGCTTGATGGAAGGCAACCCATTACACCATAAAATATGTCCCATATCTTTTTCTTTTTGCATAATACAGTAGATTTTTTTTCGTGCATGCATAATCCATGCAATGTTGGTACTGGGAGGAATGTTGACTGAATTTGAACAAAGAACGTGTGAAATTGGCATATTTGTATTGAACAAGATGTGCAGGAGACCTCATTGTTTGGTCTCAATTACCATGATTATGACCTGTGCCACCGCGATCGCAGAGGTCGTGCGACCGCAATCGCGAAACTAGGATCGCAATCACGGTCAAATCACTTTAAGTGACCATCCAACTGCCATTTTATCCCATGCTTCTCTCTTAATTTCTTTCAAAACTTGTGGATTTGCATTGCATATCCAAGTATCATTTTATTCCAATTCCATCATCTAGCTTAGTAAGTTATTCCAACTCCCCTGATTTAGAGAATTATATGCTTAGAACTTGTAGTTTAGGGAAGGCCTTAAATGATGTTTTTATTATTAAATGGATACTTATTTGTGATTATTTTAGTGGTTAGTTGTTGTAATTGGTGTACACACAGATGGGGAAGTCTTGTGTACCCAAATTTAATCTTTAAACGGTTAAATGATTGTGTACATCATGTTTTTTATTTAATGCCACAATGAGTTCAAATTGAATTATTTCATGTTTGTGGGCTATAATCACACATTCTAGTCTTTAATTAATTGTTTATAATGTTGTCATACCTAGCTAAAAAAAAGGATCGGGGTAAAGCTGCATTTGAAGCACTGTGTAAAAACTGTCAAACCTGGTCTCAGGTGCCACGATCGCGGTTTTGATGACTGTAATTACAGCCGTGATCAAAGCTCCCGGATCTCCTTACCTGAGGGTAATTTTTTACAGACATAAAAATTTCTGCACAACCTTTTGATGCCCTAAAACCTTCCCTAACACTACCGCTTGAGCTTAACTATGTGATCTAACATGTATTTGGTATGACAATATTGATTTTCGTCTGAGCTGTATTACTTACAAGTTCTCAGCCTCAAAGATGAGAGATTTCAATGATACTAGATTCATGGTCACACAATGCTAACACCTATACTATGCAAATTTCCACAGGACAAAGATACTCTCTGAAAGGGGTATTAGCCTAGACAAGGTAGAAGAGAAGCTCCCAGAATTCCATGCAAGACTTACTGCAACCCAGTGGATGTGCTTTGTCCAAGAACCCAGCAATGAAAATTCGACCTAAGCAAGTAAACTTTAGAATAGAGCAGATTAATGCGGTATATGGGTTCCCAAATGCTGACAAGGGACAGTTTTATACCAAGGCATGTGAGCTAGGGTCTTGGATGGCTAATATATTGTGTCCTAGAAAAGCAGTTCCCTGGGAAACCACCAAAAAGGATATTCTGATGAATGACTTCACGGCTGAAGCAAGGCTGTGGCTGAATATTATCTCTAGCAGAGTCTCTCGATGTACTCATATGACTATTTTCACAGACATGTGAGCTCGGATAGTGCTTGTATTCTATCTGGAATTGCTTTGAATGTGGGAGAGATTATGATTTTAGAGTTGCAGTACTTCAAGAACCATGGAGGTACTCATATTCTCTTCCTTCCCTTATCACTGAACTATGTAAAAAGGCAAATGTAAAGGAGTATGTTGTAGACACCTGGAATATCCAGGCTCCCACCTCCGTCCACTTAAATTTAGAGCTGAGGGTACCCCAAGTCAGAGTAATAAGATGAAGATGGACATGAGAAAATTAGTCTAAGGACATAAACTCTTACAGGTCCTCATCAACCACTGCTTTCTATGAAATCTCTATTAAGATGCATGGGGTGAGAGAAATATTGTCCAAGCTGCCTCAGGGACCGAGAGAGCCCTCCATTGCTCGTCATTCATATATAGCATAGTCAGATTATGAGAAGTATATGGAAGTGTAGTAGAAGTAGGGTGCCACAGTAGCCATTCTTGAGAGAACCTATTCGGCGTTAGCTATTTCTCTCAGGGACCTTAAGGACTTGCATGAGAAGATGGTGAAAAAAGAGAAGAAGAGAGACATATTTTTTAGTAAGCTATGGAATAAGGTTAAATACATTTTTAAGGTGCTCAAACCTAACCATTGACTATCTTTACTGAGGTTGGATAGTGACGATTAGGCCCCTACAAATTGATCATCGGATGATGCTGGTGGTGGCAATGTTGAGTCAGCGGGAGAAGATATCTCTTGATGCAGATACAGGGAAACCCTTTTACTCTATCTTTTTTACACGTGCAGTGAAGACACTGCATTCCTTTTAGTTGGGGTGCCCCCGAATTTGTATTATTTTGGTGGTGAGTTGTTGGATATTTCTTTTTATATAGTTTTGGGATAACACTCTGGATACTGTTCTTATTTGGTTTTCATATGCTACATTTTTGGGTACTCTGATGGTGCCCACGTTTGATGGATTATCATATTTTTTTCTTAGTATTAGTTTTTACCTTTTTAATTTAGCTTTTATTTTGATTGAGTGACAATATTTTTAAGGGTAAAACGTCATTTTGGGTTTTGCGACATAGGTGCAGGGAAATTCAGAGTACCCATAGCGTACATATTATGAATGCAAGGCAAGTCTGAGTACCTTTGGCATTATGAAGTATAAATTTGGGATCATGTCCCCACCATTGGCCAAGTTTGAGTAGCCATATGGGTGGTTTGCCCGTTTTGAGCAAAAATGTGAGGCTAAGTTTGAGTAGCCATAGTTTAAAAAATTGTGTGTGGTTCTAATATAAAATAAACAACCCCTTTTGTCAAAAATTTTCAAAACAAAATAAAGGGCATGGACATGAGCAATTTTGTAACAAAGACTTTTTCTTTTTTTGTGGTTTCGTAAATTTTTAACTTGTGAATAGAAATAAATTCTCCAAATTTGCCTCTAGTGGGAGGGACATTTAATATCTCTCGATGAGTTTTCGCATTCCATGTGTGGTGAGATATTTTCATTCATCTCTTGTATACTTGTGTTATCTAGAGCTTGACTTGTTAGTTTTTCAAAGCTAACTTTGATTGTATATGGTTGGAGAAGTGATCTTTGGCCATCTTTGTGATTTTAGAATCCACTTTAGCCTAAAAAGCTTACCCAAGAATGAATGTTATCCCTAGTTACCCCATTTTAACCTTTGGACCTTTCCTTAGAAAATACATTACAATCCATGAACCATTATTTTTATCCCTCTTTTGAACTATACCCTCTTTGAACTTAAAAATTCAATTTGAGGCTAAAAGCCTAAGTTGGGGCTGGTGAAGATTGACAAAAGTAGGTTTGGGACCATGAAGTTTTAAGAGAAATGCCTAGTTGCCTTAGCATTGAAACCAAATGAATATAAAGAAAGAGAGGATCCAATAAAGGAATTAATTGCATAAAAATTTCTAGAAATAGAAATGAAAGAAGTGGGTGAACAAAAGAAGTAAAAAGTAGGCATGATAAAAGAGAGAAAACAAAGAAGAGTGTCCCATAGTCAAAAAGGAGGATTGAAAAGTGTGATGTATGTGTTCAAGGAAGAGTGTATCCATCTTGTTCCCAAATGATATCCTACCCTAACCCAAACCTACCTTACAAGCACAGAAAGTCCTTTGAGATCTCCAACCATTTACTTTCTTTGTAGTGACAAGTAAAATTAAGGACTCACCTATGGTACAACACTTTTTACCTACTGATATATTTTATGAGGGAGAGAGTTCTTGCACTTAGAATTCCTTGTTATATATTTGGTAGCTTGGTGTTTATAAATGTTCTTTCTTGAAAGGAGGCATGCAAACAAGTTGAGGTGGGTTATTTTGTCACATTTCGAGCATTGAGTCAAATAAAATGTTACTTAGCTTTGGTAAAAAAGTTAGCCACTTCTAGAGCATTGGTAGTTGTTGCTTGGTTGCTCTTTGAAGTCCTATTTATCCTTGAATGTTGCATTTTATGATGAGAGGTGTAGTATAAATTAGCTTATCCCATGTGCAAAGAGCTACTCGTGGTAGTGACTTAAGTTGTAGTCATTGTGATCTTTAAGGAATGAAGTTTGGGCATAGAAGGCTATTGTATCATGGTAAGAAGTAGTGTTTCTTGAGTAGAAGTAAATGCTTTTAGTTGGGGGTCTTGACGAGTGATAATTTTTCTACTCATTCACACTCAACATTCGTGCACATTACCTTGGTTTGAATCAATAAATGAGACATATTTGTGAGTAAATACACTAATATCCACTCTTTCCAGGCATAGAGTTTAAGATATAGAATGATGTGGAATGGAGCTTAAAATGATCAAAAGGATGCAAGAAAAGTGTAGATGAAGACCTGGAGCAGAAGGGCCTCAATTACTGCAGTTGAGGTTAGCTGAACGCTATCACGACAGTCAAGCAGAAGTCAAGAAACAATGATTGTGGAAGATATTTCCAGATGTGTAGCCTAGGTCGCGGCTAGACCCATGCTATCGCAGCTAAGCGGAAAATGGAAGCCCAATGGCATATCTGGAAATACATATGGCTGATCCCCTAATCAACAAAAAGACTCAACCCTAAGTGATAGGGAGAATTCTATCTTCCCCAATTTTTGGCATAGCTCTTGAGTTCATAACCTCTATACTTGGAGAAGAAAATATTATATAAATTTGGGTGAAGAATACATTGGACACTTTCTAAGTGGAGGATTAGTTCAGTTCCATTGTTGATTTGTGGGAGTGCCAAGTTTGAAGTAACATTCACTTAAATTTTGAACAAGTCCTTTAATGGATATTTTAGGTATATCTATGCTTATTTATCTTATATATAGTTAGATCTCTCTTTGGGCTTATGTGTGAATATAGGTCAATAGTGTGTGTAGTTTGTTATTGTTAGCCTCTATTTGGTAGTTCAAATTTATGGGTTTTATCATTTCTATGCTAACTTGATTGGGATTTATAGGTGAAAGCCTCAAGTATCCACATGGGTTCGATGAGTGAAAGCTCAAAACTCTAGAAATCTCAAGTTCATCTTCGAAAGAAGTGTTTTGGCTGAACTTTAGGAACCTATGTGATCCCTGCAATAGGGATGTAGAAGCAAAAGAAATGATAGACAATTCTGTGTGTAGTTTGCTAAATTTTCACTATCTTAGACATAAGGGTGATTGTGAAGTTAACTATACTATGGGTATCTTCCTATAAATAGGGATTCCTTAGATTGAAGTTGTGGTTACCAATTTTTGAACACACCTCTTACGTATTTGAAAGAATCAATGGGTGAAAGTTTGGTATTTTGTTGATAGACTAGCATCAAAATCTATAACCAAACCTACCCATATTTGATCTACTAAATTGATGTTGATTACTAACACTTACATGCCATCCCTATAGTAACACATACTACAAAGATCTGTGCATAATTGTTAAAACTCTAATTATTTATAGCCCCAAATTTCTACTAAAAAAGCCCCAAAAAAGAAACATTAGTGTAAATACCTATCTCCCTCATTTTTATCCTTTTGTACCATTGGTTTGAATTTAACTTGTATCTATTATTTTAAATTAACTTGATTTCCACTCACATTATTTCTCATGGATTCGACCCCGACTCCAAAGTTGGGTGAATATATTGGCGATGACTGCCATGTACTTAAATTGACGTGTAAGTAAGCATTATCATCGTTCCACAATAAGGGAACTCCCTAAAAAAGTGACCAAAAGCTCCACAACTATAGCCTTCCTCAGGTGCTATACTAAAACTAGAAGATTCGAATGACCTCGAATAACCACCACGACTAGAATAGACAGAAGACGAATCCCTTACAGACTGACCATGGCCCTGTCCAAGATGGTCACTAGAGCTAGAATAGACGCCTTCTATAATCTAAAGAGCGGACTGAACGGGTCTACTAAACTAAATTTGATGTTGTAATGGCTGATGTAGAGGGTACTACCTTGTGGACTATTGCCTCTGAATTGGGATCTACTACAATCCCACTAAATCTACCCTGATAACATGGGCCTCATTATGCATCTCCTCCTTAACCATAGCATGATTAGTAACCTCAGCAAAAGACCTACCTATAGCAACCAATATCTGAATAGATATGCGAAAGGGGAGTCTCAATACCTTAACAAAGCAACAAACACTCTCATACTTAGAAGTCAGAATAGATGTAACATGCCTAGCCAACTCGCTAAAATAAGCCTCATACTCAACAACAAACATAAAGCCTTGCTCCAACCTCAAGAACTGATCCCTCAAATAATCCCTAAGGTTGTGAGGCATGTACTTCTCCAAGAAGATCTCAAAGAACCAAGTCCATGTAAAATGAGAAGATCCAATAGGCTTTGAATCAAGATGAACTCTCCATTAATGCCTAGTTGCCAAGTCCAACTAAAAAATAATGTAATCCACACCATAAGTCTCAACTAGGCCCAAATTGTGGATGCTATACTTACAAGAAATCGAAAACTCATAAGCATCCTTGATCGGTGCACCAAGAAATCTATGTGGAGCCAATCTTAAGAATTTACCCAACATATTATGCTCTTCAGAAGACATAGCAGGCTAGATAACCATTGGCTAAGCAACTACTGATTGAACAACCGCCGGTGTAAGAGGGACCTCAATTCTGAGAGCTGCAACTATGGGTTGCACCCCCATTTCAGTACCACTCTAATCTGTAGGCTATGCACCATTAGATGGTGCACCACCAGCCAAACCCAAAAGATAAATCAAAGCATCCCTGAGCACTAAAGAAAAAATAAATCCTGATGGAGCCTGGGTGGTCCCTGGTCTATTTTTAGGTAGGGTGGAAGAATCTCTGGCTCAGGAGTGGGAATAAGGCTTAGTAAAGGTCATCTATTCTATCTACTAGCTAGGGGAATATCTCGAGACTATACATGACCTCTAGGCTATCCATAAACAATTATAGGATCCCTAGGCTCAGTCTTGAGACCCTCATATTGTGTAGAGGTAGCATACGTCCTAACCATCTATGAAAGAGTGAAACTGAAGGAATGTATTAGAAATTAACTCATACTCTTAGCATGAAATGATTAAAAGAAGTGGATAACTCCTTAGATGTCCTATAAACTCTCAAAGATAAGAAAGAGACATCATCATTCCAATCCACGGGAATCTGCTAGACACTTGCTCGTGTACCAATAATACCTATGAAACATAGGCTCTGATACTAATTTGTAATGACCTAATTTATGAGTCATGAGAGTTCGTACTCTATCCCTCCAGTTTGTAAGACGAACCATAGCCCGGAGCTAGATACAATAGGCTAACTTGGTGGGAAAATAGCCTAAAATCTGAAAATTCATAGTTAGATATTCAACTAGCAGTAGTACAATCATAAAGGTCTAGTAGATAGAAACTAATCCAATAGATAGATAGAAACCAACAAAATCCCAAGGTTCAGTAATGTCGATACAAGAGCTACTATAAAAGAACAATGACAATTAATTAGACAAATATAATTCATCTAAAAAATAAAAAACTAGACATAGATAAATTAAAGAAAAAAAGGTAACTCTAAATCCAAGAGCTTACCCAATGTCCAAAATCAACTCTGCATGATCGTCGAATCAGTGATGACAACTAGTACATGAATCTACACCAAAAAGGCACAGAAGTGTAGTATGAGCACCAAGACCATGTGTAATCAGTAGACATCGGCCGACTGAGCTAAATTGTGATATAAATATGATAAGATACAAGATTGCATAAGCTAAGTCAAAGTAAAAGTACGAACCTGGAAGTAACTTCTAACACCATCCTACATACATACATAAATAAAAATAGAAAATAAACATAACAATCATACATTTATAACTACTAAATTGTCCCCCATAATTCAATAATTGAGGAAAAGTAAATAATGCCACCAAGGCCTCCATAAGTATGGAGAGTATAACTAAGGAAAACGAATCACCAAATTATCATAATTTACCAACTATCCTGCCATAACCAAGAATCTATCCATCCCATATCACATTATAAGAAACCCTCAATGCTAGACTTAAGCTAGAACTCATACTATCAATACCATCAAAAATTGTCAAAATCAAACAAGAACTCATATTATCAGTACCATCTACAATTGCCAGACTTGACACAAAACTCATATTTATAAACTATATCAATGAATCATATTAGCGAGCAATTTCAATAAGCTTAACTCAATAGATTATAACAATAAATCATAGATACAACCCATCCATTTTCTCATATCTATACATCGAACCAAGAATTATAGACACAAGTCTCAACCATAATTATATCTATAAGCCATATTATTAGCCATATTTGAAATCCATATCAATAATAATATTCATAAGGCATGACATTAAGTATAACCAAAATTTGTATTAATAATCATATCTATAGGCCACTTATCGTATCTATTAGTCGTTAGTTGTACCTATACGCGACATCATATCTGTGAGCCATGTCATATCCACAAGCCATTAGTTATACCTACAAGCCATATTCTATCTATGAGCCGTATCATAATTATAAGCCATAGAACATCTATGCGACATATCATATATATTTAAGCCATATCATATCTATAAGCTATATTATTTCTATATATAAGTCATACTACGTATGTAAGGTACAACATATCCATAAGCCATATTATATCTATATATAAGCCACAATATATAAGCCATAACATAACCATAAGTCATTCAACATCAATCATACCAATATTTATAGCATTAAGAATTTCAATAGACCATGCATTTAATCATATTTGGAAGCTATGCCGATTGTCATATCTATAAGCCAAAAATCATACTCATTACCATGCATGTGAGCAATATCATTAGCGATACAATATCCAAATAACATAATCAATAATTATATTCAACCTCATCAAGTATCAAACTACCATGAATAAGAGTATATAAAACGTAAATGAGTCTACAAGGTTATCACAAGTCTTGGTCTATGGTGGGATGAAAGGGACTACTTCTAATCCTCAACATCCATTTAGGCAACTTCTACCCCAAACTAGTCTGAGGTATCTAAGTTCATTATTAGATTTTGAGTAAGCCATAATTAGTCCTAAAATATTAATCCTTCCCACCCATGAACAACTAAGGGAATTCTACCTAAAATGATGGAAACTAAATCAATTCCCTTAACTTAAGCAACTACAGAAAATTTGGCTCTAACATGAATGACTCAGTTAATTTCACCTACCTTGATTAATTGAAGCATTTCCATCATAAGTATACACCTAGAAGCTCAAATCATCTAAGCCATGAATGACTACGCTAACTACTCCAAGTCTGTGGTTTTAAGATAGGCTAACGGTCCAACTAAACCAAATATTCCAATTAATGATTCCAATACCTACATCATACCTCATATCTAGCATATTATCATAATTATATTACGAGAAATCTCAATCTATGAAGAAGTAGACCTAGACTGCCTGGGTGTCAAAGAAAGCCTAAGAATTTGCTAAATCACCGATTTCCTCTTTCGAGAAGCTTCTGCAAGGTGCCACACCACCAAAATCACAATCTACTTATCAAAATGAGAACAATGATACCATATCACACTGTTGTGCTTTGGGTCTAAAATTATGTGAGAATTCCATATGTTGCTCGTCTAAGGAAATCATATTTCTGAAAATAACTCAACATCCCTCTATGCGCTAAGAATATTTACCCAGAAAAATTGGTGAATTCCAAGCTATATTGATGTTAAAATCAAATCACCAAGCTTTTGAAAATTTTAGATGAGAGCAGAGAAATCAACCATAAAAATAATGAAATCTTACCATAAATTTTAAGGAGAATTGCATAAATAATCCTTATTAAAGCTCCAAAATCTCCCATAAATTCTATTCCCAAGATCTCCACTCTTTAGGTTTTAAATATATTAGTGATGGATGAGAAATGGTAAAAAATAGGATAAAGTGGGTATTTTTACACTTTCAAGGTACTCGGCATCTCATATGGGACCCACCGATCGCATACGTTATACCAGACCAAAGGTGCATAAGTTATTTACGCAAATCAATATCACATATGCGATACTTGCCTTCCTATTAGGGGTGTCACTTACGTGACTAAAAATATTGCTTATAGGATATTTACCAGTGCCTGGCTGATCATTTAAGTGATCAAGGGAATTGAGGATGCTATGAACCAACATTAGCTGAGACTTGAAAGTCTCCGCCAACACCTTAGGATTTATCCAAATCCTGTATATGCAAACAAACTATGCAATCCTATTAAATTTAATGTTCCAAACTCAACGACTTAATTGAAATTTCCCTCCGGGGTCATTTCGATGAAAAATAGGTCCTACATTTGTTTTTTATTTTTTTTAACTTCTGACCAATAGCTCAAAATAAGTTTGGTGCCTAGGGACCCGGACCAAGGGTACACCTAGCCTAAAATAGATATTTTGAAACTATTGGAACAGCCAGAATTGAAATACGAGCTTATTAAACTTAAGATCTTGCCCGATAGCCCATTTGAACCAACAAAGACTTCAAACAGAGAATTGATTCTATAAATAAAACGAACTGCCCGGTAATTAAAATGTCAATCCCAGCCAGTTATAAATGACTTGGGGCAACTATAGAAAATATCTAAATGCCAAAAATAAGAAGAAATATAGAAAATGGCCTAGAGGGTCATTACAATATGTATCAATAAACTCTTACTATTAAATCATTTTATAGAGAAAAATTATTTTAAATATCTATTATTTATTTAACATAAATATTTGAGAAAAAAATTTACAAGTTCTGTCAAAATACCATTTCGTTTTGCAACACGATTCGTCTATCATTTATTATCATTAACAATAAAAAAATAAAGAGTTATATATTCTTTGATCATCCTCAAAGATATTTTCAATTTTATTTAAAGAAAATGAGTAAAAAATAAACTAATAATATGTAAATAATAGGATGAATTAACGAATTATGATATAAACATGAAGTCTAAAATTCTAAATTCAAACTTCACTTGAACTTAAAAGACATGTTAATTAATTAATAAGGGATCTTTACATACACACACACACTATATTAAAAGTGTAAAGGACCTTGGAAATATTATTTGAACTTTTTGACCTTCACTAAAAGTCTTTACTTTAGACAAAATCGTCTTTTCATCTTTTTCCTATTATATTTATGTTTTAATCCAAAATATTAGGCCCAAAAAATTATCCAAAATTTCTTTTCCAAATAAATTGGCTTGGTTAATTTTTCCTAACAAAAATGACGTATTATACCAAATAAAAATTGTCAAAAAATTATTTCCAAATAAAAGAGATACTTTTCCAAAACAAAATGGTCGGTATTACGGTATTCCATCTATAAAGATCAGGTTTTCATATTTTTTATCACAATTTTGGCTTAGGATAGTCTCATATTTAGGCTTTTTCAGTATTTTCATAGCTTAATTGTTGATCTGACTCCAAGCTTTATTATTTGTGTTAGAAATTTTGCTGTTAGCCAAAGTATTGCATTATTTTCTTATTAACATATCAAGGTTGAACTTTCAGATTACAGGTAAGTATGTGAATGTTATTCTTGTAGAATTTTCTTATGATTACTGATTCTTATATATTATTTATTAATTACAACAAGAGTTGATGGTGTGCACATGGACTGTTTGATAAAAATCCTATAAGTGACCGCCTAAGCTAGTTTAAAAGATGGATAAGTGTTTATTTTGCAAGTTGTTTAGTTGGATCTAGGATACATATCTCTAGTTGACTATTTTTTTTACTTAATCTGTACAAACTGATTGAGTATTTTATTTTGTTTCCCTTTGTTAATGTTTTTCACCTGATATTTCTTTTGTTATAGATGAATATCATGTAATAAAAGAGGCTAAATTGAAGGTCAGTGATGTCTATGTAATTACCTAGATCATTTACTTGATTTACATACATTTCTAGCATTTCAAACCTCCCCACAACAGATACAAGTTATTTGTGACTTATTGAAACTGCCAGTTTAGTTTTCTAACACTTCATTTGAGTTTCAGGTCCATTTCTCTATTTTGGATTTTTCATTATTAAGGACTTATCTTGGACCAAAACTCTTTGTAGATGACCTTGAATGGTAATTTCAATCATGCCATCAACACTGGAACATCGATTTTTAGCTAGGGTACCCTTGATTTAGGTCTCGAGGCTTCCAAACACATTTTGGGTTGTTGAGTAGATTATATGAAAATTAGAAATATAGGTGTGGGTCCCACATTTACTGAAAATAATATCGGGTGAAAGTTTTGATCATCTCTTTGAGTCCTAAATATCAAATTTGGTACGGTAGCATAATTTATTTACGCGCATGGGGTTCTGAACAAATCTCGAGCACCTAGTTGAAGTCCATTTTGGACTTAGAAAATGTTATTCATCAATTTTCTGGTGCAATCTCTTAAGCAACCATTTGAATGCTTGAGCAGTCATTTCTTTAGCAATATTGGGTCGCTTAAATAGACAATGTTTATCGAACATTGCTTTATCGGCCTTATAATGACCCTTCAGGTCATTTTTCATATTTTTTCCATTAAATATTTTCCATAGCTTCCCTAAGTCATTTATCACTTTTTGGGATTGGCATTTTGGTTACCGAGCAGTTCATTTATTTTTTAGAGCAAATTCCCTATTTTGAAGTCTTCTCTAGTTTCAACTAGCCATCTGGTAAAAACTTTAGCAAAAAGATCTCAGATACAAATTTTGACTGTGCCAGCAGCTCCAGAATATTGATGTTAGGCTAGGAAGAACGTTGTATCGGGCCCGAGGCACTCAAACTTATTTTGACATATTGATAAGAAGTTAGAAAAATTGGAAATATGGGTGTGGGACCTCTTTTTCGTCGAAGTGGCCTTAGAATGAAATACAACTTTGCCATTGAGTCTAGAATGTCGAATTTAGTATGATTACATAGTTCATTTCTGTATATCATATTCTAAATATATATTGAGGCTTTGGCGAAAACTTGGAAAATTTCTAAGTTTTAGCTGATAACTGGTGCCTCTACGATCGCACCTCTTAAATGGCGATTGCATCTCTGTAGGCATAGGAGATAGTGAAATACCACTAAGGTTTCTACAATTGCAACACCTACTTTTGATGCCAGGTTGTGCGATTGCACACCTGTATGTTGCAATTTCAACACTTGATTACCTAAAAAGGGTATAAATAGACCCCTTGGATCATGAATTAGCTTATTTCTCACACATACCTTAAGAGAAAAATCTCTAAAGAGTGTGATAACTCAAAACTAAGGCTAGTTGGTGATTGGAAAATTTATTTAACATATATTTTTGTGATTATCATCCGAATTAAGATAAGATTCCACCCTTTTCTTGGTGAACATTAATAATTTCTTTACCAAAACTCCAATATCTTGAGAGCTTTATTTTCCCCCAATTTATCTTGGTTTTCAACCATTATTGAGGGCTATAATTTCTTGTTCATGTATTGATGTTGGGTTGGCCTATGAAATGCGATTTTTATAAGTGGGACCTACTTGGGGTTTTTGATGTTGTTTTTGGATCCAAAGAACAATGACAAATTATGGGTATCATTATTCTCATATTGGCATGTAGAATATGATTTTTATAGCTTGGAATCTTAAGGAGGCTTCTCAAAAGGGAAAAACAAAAGTCTAGCAATTTATTGAGCTTTTTTTGGTGTTAAGGTAGACTAGGTTTATTGCTTGTTAGATTTAGCTTTATCATAGTATTCTTATGATATTGTATTGAATTTGGGAAGAGTTCTAGGTGTTGGATTGATAAAATATAAGACTTGGGTTTAGTTGGATTGCTTAGGCTAAATTGAAACCATAGAGTTGAAATACATAGCTTGTTGCCTTGTACCTTAATGAATTAGAATTTATTACTTATTTTTAGCATGAGAATGCCTTTGATTGCTCTAAGTTAAGTAAAATTATCTAATTAATCATGCTTAGGGTAAATTGGCTTTAGTTGCTTACACCAAATGAATGTTTCCTTAGTTGCTATATTGGCTTAGTTGTTGTGTTTGTGAAGAAACTTTACCTTAGGGATAATCATGTCTTGTTATATATCTAAGAGTGGATTTAGATACCTTAGCCTAGTCCATAGAAGAATTTGACCTAGAATAAAGTTTACAGATTTAGAAGTGGGCGTTTTGACCCACCTTAAGTCAAGATTAATGTTAGTTATCTTGAAACCTTTGTACCCTTATTATATGCTTAGAGAATGTCCCTTATATACAATATTGAGGGACTTTCATACTTTTTGGTTATGATGAATGACGTTATAAGCAATGCCTAATGAATTTACCATATGTATGATTTATTGTTAAAGCTTATGACGAGCTATTAATTATGCTATTTGTATGACTTTTGATTGGGCTACTAAATATACTATAAAATAATCCCTTGACTATGATATAGTCAAAGTCATAAATTATGTTAATGGACCACACTATTAATAAGTTATATACTATGACATGGAGTAGGTATTGCTCAAGTTATTCATAAGCTATATTCATTCTAATGATAGGCCATTGCACAAGCTATTAATGAGTCATTATTTATGATATTGCTTATGATTATGATAATGCTAAGAAAATATTTCAAATGATGATATTAGCAATTGTACCTAGAATTATGTTTGAAGTTATGCTTATTATTTTTTATGGAAATTTATGCCATTCATTATTTGTAAGATCATGATACTTCATTGTATGATTGCTTATACTATTGATTGTTCCACTGATTATGATTATGATGATATATTGATGGACGACAAGGATAGAGAATATTATGATGATATGTTGATACCCACGAAGGCCGGAGGATATTATGATGATATATTGATACCCAGAAAGGCTGAAGGATATTATGAAGATATATTTGATACCCGGCAAGGCTGGAGAAGATTATGATGATATTTTCATACCTAGAAAGGCCGGAGGATATTATGATGGTATGATAATGCTCGGCAAGGTCGGTAAAATTTTTTACAATATTAATACCCGAAAATGCTGGAGGATGATTATATTAATGTTCCCATATGTACATCTACCCGTTTGTGTTCCGCTAGCCCTATGTATAGCAATTAAATTATATATTTATATTCATCTTTATGAAATGTGGGTATGTTGTTGATATTAGTGTTGCTGGTTATAACCCATAAGTGTTAAATATTTTTAAAGAGGTATAATTAATGATTAGTGATGATTTATAATTAGTGATAATAATAATTTATGTTAATAAAGGATTAGTGATAATTGATAATTAGAGGTGGATATTGTTTAAGTGTCCAATAATGACTAGTTGGCAATCGAGATTTATTGGTAAATGTGGACTATATAATAAATGATGCTATCTTAATAATGATGATTTTCCTAATGAATAGTGGCTAGTGGCTTTGTGGTAAATAGTTGTTGAATGATGATTAAAGGTTATATGATGACAAGTAGTCAATTGGATTAGTTAATAAGAAATGGTTAACTAGTAAATAGTGATTAGTGTATATTGATTCTAAAATTATTAAATGATGATAAAATTAAGGAATATGGGTGTATTGTCTAATGTTGGGAAATTGTAAAATATTGATAAATGACCGGTTGATGATAATTGTGGAATGATGATCAAATGATGATGAAAGTTGACTATTGAGTTCATTGATTGCCTTATTCTTCTCTTGAGTGTACTCTTCGATCATATGGGAGGCTACGATCAGTTCTTTACTTTTCTGCACCAATAGGAGTATAGGAGCCAATTTTATATTTCTGTTTGCTTCTGATAATGCTTTATGGTGTATTATTATTTCGAATTTCTTATGCATGTTTGCACGACGATATTGGAATATGTCGATGTCTCATGTCATATTTCTATTTTTGGTTAATTACTTATTATGCATAGCAATGTTGGAGATGATTCAGGTAAATTTCTGTACCTTGACTTAGTTTATGTTATCTTGCATTTTATCATACCTATATCATGATTTATCTCAGTTGGCAGATGATGCCTACTGGGTATCCATTATTTTGGTACTCATATTATATTTCTATACCATTTAGGTACAAATTTGAGTACTAGCTGTCGCCATTAATTGTTGTTCCTATGGTGACTAATTTTTAGAGATAGAATGAGCTCTTGGAGTTTGAGTCGACCATTTTTCTCTATCTTTAATTTTAGTATTTTATTTTGAGACAGATGTATTGACTATTCCTTACTTTTAAGTTGTATTGATATTATTAGATGCTTTTGTATTGTCTCTACCAGGTCATAGGATTGGTATCTTGTATTGTCTATTTTATCAGTTTTGAACACTAAGTTTGTTTATAACTTGTGTTTCTTGAATTTGGCATATGAAGTGTATTTCCTACTGAGTTAACTTGTTGCGTTAGATCTAGGTTAAAGTTTTAGCTTACCTATGTGGATGATTTAGTAGGTTCCATCATAACTCATAAAATGGGTTATGATAAATTAGTATCAGAGCTAGGTTTTCTGGTTTTGTTGGTCCAAGAGCAAGTGTCTAGTAGTGTCTTGCGGATCGAAATAATGACATCTATATCCTATCTTTAGGAGGCTATGGGACATTCTTAGGAGTTCATCACTTCTTTCACTCATATCTTTATGAGAATTTGAGTTGGTTTAAAGAGTATTCCTTTGACTTTACACTTTTACATATGGACAGGACACGTGCTACTGCTACACGAGACAAAGGCCCCAAGACCGATCCTAGGGTCTTTTTTCTGTTCGTGAATGACCTAGAGAATGTGGAAAACCTCGTGATGTGTCTGCAACTAGGGGACAGGATATCTACCTTTCCCAGTCTCTATTAGTAATCTTGAGCCAAAGGATATTCTGCCATAGACAGTGGTGGACCAGGGACCAGCCTAGGCTTCGCACAAGTTTATTTCTTCTTCATTTCTCTAAGATGCATTGTTTTATCTTTTGGGTTTAGTTGGTGGGGTTCCGTCTGATGGTGCACAGTCTACAGATCTAAGTGGTACTTAGGTAGTGGAACAACCTGTAGCTGTGGCTCACAAGTTGAGGTTCCATCTACACTGTTGGTTTCTCGACCAGTAGTTTCTCAACTTGCGATGTCTTTTGAGGAGCAAAATTTTCTTGGTAGATTCTTGAGATTGGCTCTGCCTAGGTTTTCTAGTTCACTAGGGGAGAATGCATATGATTTTCTAATTACTTTTGAAGATAAGGTTCGTGGTTTGGGCCTTGTTGAGACTCGTGGTATGAATTACACCGCATTTTAGTTGGACTTATCTACTTATCATTGGTGGAGAGGTTATATGGATTCTACGTTAGCTTGATCTTTCTCCCTTGTCATGGACTTAGTTCTCCAAGATTTTTTTAGAGAAGAATATGCTCACAGCCTTAGATATTGATTGAGGGATCATTTCTCTAAATTGGAGTAGTATTCCACAATAGTTGCGAAGTATGAGGCTTATTTTCATGAGTTTGCTAGGTATGTGACTTCTATTCCTGACACTGAGTATGGGAGGGTCCATTTTTATTAGAGGGGTGAGACTAACTATTCGTATGTCTACTCAAATTTTAGTTGTTTGGGGTAGGTCTATTCTTGAGGTTTTGGATCTTGCTAGGGTGATAAAGGAGATACACCATGAGGGTCGTGATAAGAGACCTTGGTTATAGGGAAAATTTAATGGGAGCCATCATAGTTCACGACGTAGAGGTGGCAGTTCTCGATGCAGGTATCCTTTGTGCCTATCCTATCAGAATCAGAGTCAACTTAGTTGAACAATTTAGGCACCATTTTAGATTACTGATGGAGGTTAGTCTAGTGCTAGTGATCGCCCTGGTAAGGGCAATGGTCATTTTTTAAGGGGTTTATATTTTGGTTATTTTTGTCGTGGTGGTTACTTCAGGCCAGCCAGATTTGTTGGTTCTGGGTTAGCTCATGTTTCCTATTTTACTTGTGAACCTCTTGGTCATTATTGATGAGATTGCCCTCATTGTAGGGGGATTGTTTCTTTAGTTCAAAGTGTTCCCCCTATTAAAGCAGTTTATCCCTCAGCTAGAGGTGGTTTTCATTATCGTAAGAGTGGCTCCAAGGGTTCTTGAGGAGGTTCTAAGGCAGACAGGACAGGAGGTCAGTGAGGTGCCCAGCCAAGTGGCAGGCATGGTATGTTTTATACATTACTTGCTAGACTAGAGGCTAAGACTTTGGATATTGTCGTTGCAGGTATAATTTAATGTGTAGCTAGTCGGCCCTTTCTTTATTGGATCTAAGATCCACTTATTCATATATATCTGTTTATTATGCACCACAGTTAGAGCTGACTTCTGACTTATTTTCTATGCCATTACGTGTGTCTACTCTCGTGGGCGATTCTTTAGTAGTGGATCAAATATTTAGGTCATATCTTATGATAGTTAGTGATGTTGATACTTTTGCTGATCTTTTTATTCTAGATATGGTGGATTTTGATATAATTCTTAGCATGGACTTGTTATCCCTCTATTATGCTGTCATGGATTATTTTACTAAGACCATTACCTTAGCCATGCTCGGTATGACTCCAGTCATATGGAAGTGAGCTTTTATCCATAGAGGGGATTATCTTTTATATGATATTTTGAGGGGTTGCGAGTCTTATCTCGCTTATATCTATGATACTAGTGTGGAAAGTCTATCACTTAACTCTATTCCTGTTATTTGTGAGTTTCCTTATGTGTTCCTTGCCGACCTGCTTGGTATTCCCCTTGTTTGTGAGATTGAGTTTGCTATTAATCTCGATCTTAGCACTTGACCTATTTATCTGGCACCTTACCATATGGCTTCTGCCAAGCTTAAGGAGCTAAATTCTCATCTTTAGGATCTTCTTTGGTAAGGGTTTTACTAAACAAAGTATTCCTTCTTGGGGTACTCTTATTTTGTTTGTGAAAAAGAAAGATAATTTTATGTTTATATGTATTGACTATAGTCAACTTAATATGGTGATGGTGAAGAACCGTTCTCATATGCCTCGCATTGATGACCTATTTGACCATCTTTATGATGAGGCAGTGTTTTCTAAGATAGATTTGAGATCTGGTTACCATTAAGTGAGGATTCAGGTTGAGGATGTCATGGAGACATCTTTTAGGACCTATTATGGTCATTATGAGTTCTTAGTGATGTCATTTGGGTTGACTAATGCCACAACCACTTTCATGGATTTAATGAATTGAGTATTTAGGCCTTGTTTGGACTCCTTATTTATGACATCCTTGTGTATTAGAAAAGTAGTGAAGAGTATGCACAACATTTGAGGATCGTGCTCCAAACTTTGAGAGACCATATAATTTTCGCTAAATTCTTTAAGTATGAGTTTTGGCTTTAATCAGTAGCATTTCCTATATATGTGGTGTCTAAGGATGGGAATATAACAGATCTATTTAAGATTGAGATGATTCATGATTAGGCTAGACCTACATCTCCAACTGAGGTTCATAGCTTTATTAGTTTGGTCGGTTATAACAGATGCTTTGCCGAGGGTTTTGCTACTATTTTAGTTTTTATGACCAGATTGATTCAGAATAAAGTTCCTTTCCAATAGTTTGAGGAGTATGAGTCGAGCTTTGAAAAGGTCAAGGATTTCTTACTTCAGCTTCTGTTTAATCTCTTTATGTTGAGAGATAGGGATTCACCATGTTCTATGATGCTTTGGGTATTGGTCTAGGTTGTGTATTGGTGCAGTAGAGTCATGTTATTACTTATGCCTCTAGATAGCTTAAGGAAGATGAGCGTAACTACCCCATTTTTTATTTGGAGTTAGTAGAGGTAGTTTTCACACTTAAGATATTAAGACATTATCTTTATGGTGTTCATTGTTAGGTTTGCATCGATCATTTTAGCCTTCAGCTTCTTATGACCCAGAGAGAGGTTAATGCTAGACAATGTTGATGGATGGAGTTGCTTAAGGATTATGATATTTCTATCTTGTATCACTCGGGCAAAGCAAATGTAGTACCAGTTGCCTTGAGTTAGAAGAAAATGAGTATGGGTAGCTTGGCTTGTATTTCTGTTTCTTAAAGGCTATTGGCATGGGACATTCAGTCCTTATCTAACTTGATGGTTCACCTTGATATTTCATATCCTAGGACGATTTTGGCTAGTATGTAGGCAAGGTCCTTACTATTTGAGCAGATTTAAGATCATTAGTTTTAAGATAGCAAGCTTCACTTCTTTCAAGATTAGGTGTAACATGGTCAGTTCGAGAGTCACACCATTGATGTTAAGGGCATTATGAGGTTTGATGGACATAGTTGTGTCCCTCATATTGATGATTTGATTTGTTTTATTTTGTATAAGGCTCACAACTCTAGATATTCCATTCACCTCGGTACATCCAAGGTGTATAGAGATTTGAGACAATATTATTAAAGGAGTGGTATGAAGCGTAGACTTTAAAGTTCATTACCTATTTTGTCAGTAGGTAAATGTCGAGTATCAGTGTCCTAGTGGATTGATTCATAGGTTACCCATACTTAAGTGGAAATGGGAACGGATGACTATGGATTTTGTTAGTTACTTGCCTTGCACTTCTCGTGGTTTCGATGGTATTTGGATCATTCTAGATTGCTTGACCAAGTCAAAATATTTCATTCCTATTTTGATGTCCTTTAGTATTGAGGTTAGCTCATATTTATGATCAGGAGATAGTCTGTTTCCATGGTGTGCCTAATTTTGTCATTACAGATTATGGTTCTATGTTCACTTCGAGGTTTTGGAGAGAATTTTAGGAGGTGTTGGGTACTCAGGTGGATCTTAGTACAACCTTTTATCCGCAGACAGATGGCCAGTTCGAGTGGACTATTTAGGTTCTTGAGGATATGCTCTGAGCCTGTGTTATGGATTTTGGAGACCAGTGGGAACAACACTTTGCTTTCGTAGAGTCCGCACTGAATAACAACTATCATTCGAGTATTGAGATGACGCCTTTTGAGGCTTTGTATGGTAGGAGATATCGTTCTCCGATTTGATAGTTTGATACTTCAGAGGTTATTCCCCATGGTACTGATTTTCTTTAGGAGTCGTTAGAGTCAGGGTGATTCAGGATAAGTTAAGAGCAACTCAGAGTAAGCAGAAGGCCTTTTAGACCATAGGCTTTATGCCTTGATATTTCTGTCTGTGACCATGTATTCCTCTGAGTATCGCCCATGAAGAGTGTGATGATGTTCGAGAGGAAGGAAAAGCTCAGTCCTAGATATATTGGACATTTTGAGATTCTTCGCACAGGTTGTGAGGTAACCTATGAGTTAGCTTTACCTCTATATTGTTTTGCTGTTCATCTAGTTTTCCATATATCTGTACTACGGTGATACATTCCTGATCCATCTCATATGCTTATATGGGACTCAGTCCAGTTGGATGAGCATTTGACCTTTGTAGAGGAGCCTGTGCTTATATTGGCTAGTGATGTAAGGAGGTTGCCGTCTAAGTAGATTTTTGTGGTAAAGGTTCAGTGGAGGCACCACTTAGTGGAGGAGGCCTCTTGGGAGATCGAGAGCAAGATGTGGTGATTGTATCCTCACCTATTTGAGACTTTAGGTGCATCCTAGTCTTTAACTTTTAGGGGAGAAAATTCCTTTAGTCGTGGATATTTCAAGGACCCTTCAGGGTATTTTTCATATTTTTGCTTATTTTTACTGTTAGAGATTTTCCATAGCTGCCCCAAATCATTTATGACTTGCTAGGATTGACAATTTAATTATCGGGTAGTTAATTTGTTTTTTTAGAGCTAATTCTTTATTTTGAAGTCTTCATTGGTTCTAAAAGGCCACACGACAAAAAATTTAGTAAAACAATCTTGGATGCAAATTTGACTGTGCCAACTACTCTAGAATATTTATTTTAGTCTAGGTAGACCTTTGGTTCAAGTACCGAGGCACTCGAGTTCATTTTGACCTTTTGGTCGAAAGTTGGAGAAATTAGAAATATGGGTGTAGGACCCATATTTGATCGAACAACCATTGATAGAAAATACGAATTTGTCATTCCATCCGAAATGTCAAATTTAGTGCATTTACATAGTTTATTTGTGTATATCAGATTTTGAATGGATCCCGAGGCCTTGGTGAAAACTTGAAAAATTTCTAAGTTTCAGCTAATAACTGGTGCCTGTGCAATCACACCTCTGGAATGGCGATCTCATCTCTGTGTGCAAAGGAGATAGTGTAATCGCACTAAGGTTGTGATTGCAACACCTGCTTCTGATGCTAGGTTATGCAATTGCACACCTGGATGTTGCGATTGCAATACTTGTTTACCTGGAAGGGTCTAAATAGACCCGTTGGATTGCGAATTAGCTCATTTCTCAGCCATACCTTAAGAGAAAAAGCCCTCAAAAGTGTGATAACTCAAAGTTGAGGCTTGTTGGTGATTGGAAAGCCTATTTAACATCTATTTTCATGATTAGCATCCGAATTAAGGTAAGATTCTACCCTTTTCTCGGTGAATTTTAATGATTTCTTGACCAAACCCCCAATATATTAAGGTCTTGATTTTAAACCCAATTTAGCTTTGTTTTTAACCATTCTTGAGGGTTATGATTCCTTGGTCACATATGAACACTGGGTTGACCTCAGAAACATGATTTTCATAAATAGGACCCACTTGGGTTTTTTGATGTCATTTTTGGAACCGAAGAACAATGGTATGATATGGTTATCTTTATTCTCGTATTAACGTGTAGAATGTGATTTTGATAGATTGACATCTTGAGCAGGCTTCTCAAAAGGGAAAAACAAAGTTTAACAATTCGTTAAGCCTTCTTCGGTGTCGAGGTAGGCTAGGTTTATCCTTTGTTAGATTGAGCATTGTCATTGTATTGTTATGATATTATATTGGAGTTGGGATGGGTTTTAGGTGTTGGATTGATGAAACGCAAGACTTGGATTTAGTTGGATTGTTTATGCTAAATTGAAATCATATAGTTGAAATACTTAGCTTGTTGCCTTGAACCTTAGTGCATTAGGCTTCATAACTCACAGTTAGCATGAGAATGCCTTAGATTGCTCTAAGATAAGTAATATGGTCTAATTACTTATGCTTATGGTCAATTAGCTTTAGCTTCTTACACCAAAAAAAGGTTGCCTTTGTTCCTGTATTGGTTTAGTTATTGTGTTTGAGATGAACCTTTATATAAGGGCTAATCATGGATTGCTATACATCTAAGAGTGGATTTAGATACCTTAGCCTAGTCCAGGGTAGAATTTGACCTAGAATGAAGTTTGGGGATTTAAAAGTGGGCACTTTGTCCTACCTTAAGTCAAGATTGATGTTAGTCATCTTGAAACTTTTGTACACTTATTATATGCTTAGAGAGTACCCTTTTGAGAAAATATTGAGGGACCTTGGTACTTGTTGGTTATGATGAATGACATTAGAAGTAATGCCTAATGATTATGCCAAATGTATGATTTATTTATTAAGCTTATGATGATCTATTGATTATGCTATTGTTAAGGATTTTGATTGGGCTACCTAATATACTATTGAATGAGCCTTGACTATGATATTGTCGAAGTCATAAATTATGTTACAAACCTTGCTATCAATATGCTATAGATTATGCTATGGATTAGCTATTGCTCAAGATATTGATAAGCTATCTTCATGCTAATGATAGGCTATTGCATAGGCTATTAATGAGTCATTGTTCAAGATATTTCTTATGATTATTGTTATGCTAAGAAATTATTCTAGAAAACATTCCCAATGATGATATTAGAAATTGTGCCATGAATTATGTTCAAAGTCATGATTATTGATTTTTACGGAGGTTATGCCATTCATTATGTGTAAAATCATGATACTTCATTATATGATTTCTTATGCTATTGATTTTGCCATCGATTATTATTATGATGATATATTGATGCCCGATAAGGCTGAAGGATATTATGATTATATGTTGATACCCATCAAGATCGGAGGATATTATGATGATCTATTGATATCCGATGAGGTCAGAGGATATTATGAAGATATGTTGATACTAGACAAGGCCGGAGGAGATTGTGATGATACATTGATAACCAACAAGTCTAGAGGGTATTATGATTATATGATGACGCCCGATGAGGCAGAAGGACATTCTAATGATATTAATACCCGACAATGACGGAGGATGATTATATTGATCAGCCCATGTGTACATCTACAAATTTGTGTCCGGCTAGCCGTATGTATGAAAATTAAATTATATATTTATATTAACTTATATGAAATGTGGGTGTGCTATTGGTATTAGTGATGCTAGTTATAGCCAATTAGTTTTAATTATTTATAAAGAGGTATAATTGATGATTAGTGATGATCTATGATTAGTGATAATTAATGATTTTTGATAATGGAAGATTAGTGATAATTGATAATTTATGGTGGATATTGTTTAGTGGCTAATAATGACAAGTTGGCAATTAAGATTTATTTGTAAATGTGGAATAGATAATAAATGATGATATCTTAGTAATGATGATTTTTCTAATGAATAGTGGTTAATGGCTTTGTGCTAAATAGTTGTTGACTGATGATTAGAGGTTATATGATGACTAGTCGTAAAATTGACTAGTTAATAAGAGATGTTAACTAGTACATGGTGATTAGTGTATAATAATGCTAAGATTGTTAAATAACGATAATATTAAGGAATGTGGGTACATTATCTAATGTTGGGAAATTTTGAAATGTTACTAAATAACCAATTGATGATAATTGTGGAATGATGATCAAATGATGATGAAAGTTGAATATTGAGTTGATTAATTTCTTTATTCTTCTCTTGAGTATACTTATCGAATGGGAGAATATGATGAGTTATTTACTTTTCTGTAGCAATTGGTGTATGGGAGCTAATTTTATAGTTATGTTTGCTTATGATGGTGATTTATGATACGCTATTATTTTGAATTGCTTATGTCTATTTGCACGATGATATTGGTATATGTCGATGTATCATGTTATATTGTTATTCTGGGTTAATTAATTATTATGTACAACGATGTTGGAGATGATTCAAGTTTGGTTTTGTACCTTGACTTTTTTATGTTATCTTGAATTTTGTCATACCTATATCATGATTTACCTTAGTTGGCCGATGATGCCTACTGAGTACCCATTATTTTGGTAGTTATACTAGACGTTTTACCTTTTTAGTGCATATCTGAGTACTAGATGTCATCATTGATCGTTGTTCATGTAATGGCTGAATTTTGGATATAAGGTGAGCTCTTGGAGTTCGAGTCGCCCATTTCTCTCTATCTTTAGTTTCAATATTTTCGTTAAAGATAGTCGTATTGGCTATTCTAGACTTTTAAGTTGTATTAATATTATTAGATGCTCCTGTATTGGCTCTACCAGGTCGTGGGATTGGTATCTTGTGTTATCTATTTTATTGATCTAGAACACTCAGTTTGCTTATAACTTGTGTTTCTTGAATTTGGCCTATGAAGGGCATTTTCTACTAAATTAAATCATTACGTTAGCCCTGAGTTATGGTTTTGGCTTACCTATTGATAGAATTTAGTAGGTTCCATCATGACTTATAAATCGGGTCGTGACAGGCCTAGGCATCACTTTAGCAGTACCAACACCTCGTACCAGACTACTTTAGTGTTCGAGGAGCCGATTAAGTGGTTGTCGCTTAAGAGATTGGGTGACGCTGAAGCAGAATGTGAAGGATTTTAAATCCCCTTCTTCCCTTAAAATATTCATCATTTTCTCCTCCATTTCTACCCCATTTTGAGATCTTGAAGAGAAGAAAAAGCGGGGTATCATTTATTGAAGCTAAGGTATGCTAGCCTAATTCTCCTAGGTTATTTTCCATTAATTTTTCTATCAATTTCCATCCTATTTCATGGTAAAGTCTTAAAACTAGGTTGTAAAACCCTTTGACCTCAAGTGCTGATTTAGGACTTGATTTATGCACCATTTGTGCTACACTTTTGAGCATACATTTCTTGTCCTTCAAGAGACCTCATAACATATTCAATTCTAGATTCTGTTTGCAGGCCCCGCGGGCCTGCTCTTGATCAAAATTCTAATTAGACCCTTTTTACGGAAATATGGGTCTTATTTTACTCCTAATGAAGTGTAGATTACTATTTTGATAGCATGGAGACATTTTGAAATTATGGAGAAAAGGCAGATGATTTATGGGTGGTTCAAGGATTTGTAGTTCGGCGTCGAGGTAGGATTCTTTCAACTCATTTTCACGATATATTTTATTATATATATATATATATATATATTTCATGTTATATATAGATGTTAAGATATAATTATGGGTAGAATTCCATGACTTAGCCTAATTTATAAGTTTGGAGATAGAGGGGTGAACCGACCTATAATATGAATGTAATGACCTTTCTGGTCATTTTTTGTAATCTCACTTATTTTCACTGTTAAAACCTTTCCATATCTATCCCAAGTGATTATGACTTACTGGAACTAATAGAATTAATTTCCTATTTAGAAGTCTTTGCTAGTTTCAAATGGTCACTGAGTGAAAACTTTAGCAAAACGATCTAAAATGCAAATTTTGACTGTAACAACAGCTCCAAAATATCGATTGTAGGCTAGTAAACCCTTGGTTTGGGTCCTACCACACCCAAGCTCATTTTAACTCATTGGTCAAAAAGTCAAAAATAGAAAGATATAGATGTGGAACCTACAAGTTATCTAAACGACCTTGTATGGAAATTTATATTTCATCAATACATCTGAAACTTTGAATTTAGTGGGGTTACATAGTTCATTTGCAAAAATTAGAGTCCGACTGAGTTCCGATTTGACCTTGCTGAACAAGGGCCATGACGATCATGACAATGTTATGGGGATTGTATGGGTGCCATAGCGGCCCGATGTAGCACGAATGCGGTACTTATGTAGCTAAAAGGGTTATAAATTGCCATTTGGCCATTTTCACTCCTTTTTAGCTGTATAAACACTAGAATGGCATGATAAACTCAAATTGATTCTTGGGGGTGAGTTAGAAGTTTGATTTACATATATTTTCGTGATTAACAATGGATTTAAGGTCTGAATCCTTTATTTCCATGCTTTAATTTCTTGAGTTATTCTCCAAAACTCAAAATTTCTTGAGGGCTTGCTTTTCTCCTAAATAAGCTTGGTTTTTACTTGATTCTTGAGGGTTATAATTCCCTAATGGTGTATAAACATTGGGTTGTTCTCAAAAATGTGTTTTCCATATGTGGGACCAACTTGGAGTTTTTGGTGTCATTTTTAGACCTGAAGCGCAATGGTGCAGTATGGGTATCGATGTTCTCGTAATGATATGTAGAATGTGTTTTTGATAGCTTGGCACCTTGATGAAGATTCTCAAAAGGAAAAAGCAAAGATTTAGTAGTTCATGCGCTTCCTTTGGATTTGAGGTAGGTTAGGCTTACACCTTATTAGATTGAACTATGTTTTGATATAATTGTGATATCTTGTTAGATTGGGATGGGTTTTACGTATTGGATTGACGAAATGTAAGACCTGGATTAGTTGGACCAATTAAGCTATATGAATCTTAGAGGTTAAAAAGCTTGAATTATTTTCCTTTGACTTAGTAGGAATAGACTTCATTACTCATGTTTAGCATGGGAATGCCTTAGAATACTCAATATTAGTTGCTAACATTAGTGAAGGTTTCCTTAGTTCCATTGAATTTAGTAAAGGTTCTTGAGTAGAATATATATCTTAGGGCTTATTGTGGCTTGCTATATATTTAAGAGTTGATTTAGATACTATAGCCTAGTCTGGTGTAGAAATTGACTTAGAATGTAATTTTGGGATTTAGATATGGGCTTGTTGACCCACCTTAAGGCAAGACTTATGATTAGTTCCCTTAAACCCTTACACTTAGTAATTGACTAGAAAGTGCCCCTTTGAGGCAATATTGATGATTCTTGGTACTTGTTGGTTAGGTGGAATGGCATTAAGAATAATGCCCAAGAGATTATGCCACTGTATGACTTGTTGGCTAAAGATTATGTCAAGCTATTAATTATGTTATTGCAATTATCTATTGTTTTGGCTAATGAACGTGTTATTAATGAGCTCTTGACTATAATATGGCCTAAGCCATAACTGATGTTTGACGATGCGATGAATAACCTATGGATTATGTCATGCTTTAATTATTCCTCATGCTATTGATAAATTATCTTAAGGCCAATAGTAGGCCAACAAATACGCTAATAATGGGCCATTGTTCATAATATCGCTTATGGTTATGGCCAAGGTCAAAATGACTAGATTATGGATTATGTAAAGATGAGTCATTGATTATATGTTTGATTAAACCATTGTTAGGCTAACCTTTGGGTCGTTACTTATACTATTTTCCAAGTTATGATCATGATTAATAATTACGCTAATGAATCATATGGTAAAGCTACCTTATTTTCGATATTTGAAATGATGACGTAAATGTTGCTAGAAGGCACACTTATTGACTATATACAAGAAAACTATATAGATTATGTTTGGATTCATGTTATGATTTTGTCTAGTAACCAAACTTGTGATTACGCTAGAAAGCCTTCTTGTTGCTAATATTATGAGTCATGATACTTAGGGTTCATAAAGGTATATTTATTAATTACATGAGAAGCTATGCTACTAACCATGTTGAACTTGTTAATGCTATATATATATATTCACATATTTATAGATAAATTTTCATAGATGATGAATGATGAGATATAAATTTATACTTCTCCTTACTTTTATTTTACTTTAGCCCTCGTGGGTCTTTTTATTTACTTTAGTCCTTGCGGAGCTTGTCATTAACTTTAGCCCTTGAGGGTCTTATTATTTACTTTAGTCCTCGTGGGCTTGCATTTTACTTTAGCCATTCTAGGGCTTGTTATTTACTTTCTTGTTATTTACTATTTCCCTTCTGGGGTTTGTTATTTATTACCAATATATCTATCTATCTATCTATCTATCTATCTATCTATCTATCTATATATATATATATATTAGTGTGATGATGATGCCCGACAAGGATGGAGGATATATTGATGTGGTGATGATACCTGACAAGGCCAGAGGATGTTATGATAATATATTGATACTAAATTTGAGTCCGAAGAATATGATTATGATATTGATACCCAGTTTGAGTCTAGAGGATATGATTATGATATTGATACCTGGTTTGAGTCCAGAGGATATGATGATGATCTGATGATACCCAATGTGGACGAATAATATTATGATGATATATTGATACCCAACAAGGACGGAGGATACTATGACAATATTATGATACCCGGTTCGACTGGAGGATATGTTGATGTTATGACGACACCCTGTTCGAATTCAGTTAATCCTATGTATGGCAATTATATATTTATTTATGTTCCTATGTAGTTGTCTATAAAATTGATTTTAGAGGTATCAGTTATAGTCTTCTAATAAGTTAAGGTATACAGTGGTATAATTGTTGATTTAAGGATGAAAGTTGTTTAGCGATGGATATTACTTAAGTGTCTAGTGAGCAGTGGAAATGTGAACCTTAGTGGTAAAAAGGACTAGTGGCATTGATGGCTATTAATAGGGATGATTAACTTATTATGGTGGTAGTGATAATGGGATTAGCGATGGTGATGATTAGTTCTTATTGATGACTAAGTTTATGATGTTGATTAATTTTTTAACAAGAAATTGTGGACTAAGGATGCTAGTTAATAAAATATGTTAGTTGAGAGATGAATATGTGTATAAAGGGTGATTAGTGGTCTTTTGTTAGATGGTGACTAGTGAGATTATGTTGGCTAAAAATGAATAATGGTTAATTGTTGAATATGGCCTAGTAATCAATCTTGACTAGATGCTTGATACTGGCTAGTTAGTGAATAATGGTTTGTCGTAGACCCTTGAATAGTGATTATGTGATGAATAATGGATAGGAAATAATTAGGGGTTATATGATGACTTGCGAGTAATTGGTTTAGTAATAAGCATTGGCTAGCTAATAGTGAGTGAATAGGCTGCATTGATGAGTTGTATTCCTACTTAGTGGTAGGGTTACTGTTATGATTATAATGGTATATGTTATTCAATTATTATTATTGATGATAATTATGAATGTTGGCAATGGCCGTTTAATGAAAATTGTGGAAAACTATAGATAATGAGAAAGTTGATTATATAGATATTGATGAATTGATTCTCTTATGCTCTATTGGATGTGATCTTTGATGGTATGAGACGTCGTGATTGTTCATTACTTTTTTCTCTCTTGGGTGTACTCTCCGATGGTATGGGACACCGTGATGGGTTATTTATTTTATGCACTAGTTGGTGTATGGGTGCCAATTTTGTAGTTGTGTTTGCTTGTGATTACACTTTTGTTGCCTTGTGATTTCAAATCATTTATGCCTTATGCTCAACGATATTAGCATGCATTGATGCCTTGTGTTATATTATTATTTCGATATTTCATGCTTGTTATACACAACAATATTGGCATATTTTGATGCCTTATGCTACACTGTTATTTCAAATTATTTACTTATTATATACAATGATGATAGAGATGATTCAGTTTCGATTCTGTTCCTGGACTTAGTTATGATTATCTTGCACTTTATCATTCTTATGTCATGATTTAGCTCAGTTAGTCGATGATGCGTACTGAGTATCCATTGTTTTGTTACTCATACTATACTTCTATACCTTTTTGGTGCAGATTTGAGTATTAGCTATCGCCATTGATCATGGTTTGTACAGTGATTGATCTTCGAAGATAGGGTGAGCTCTTTGAGTTTGAGTCACTCAATATTCTTTTATCTCTTATATTCAGTCTTTAGCATTGGAGATAAATGTATCAACTATTCTAGATTTGAAATTGTATTGATACTATTAGTTGCTCTTGTGCCAGCTCTACTAGGTTTTGGGATTGGTATCTCGCTTGACTGTCATTCTATCTAGAACCTTTATGTTTTCGATCGATGTTCTTGAATTTCGCTTATGTTAGACCTTTCTTATTGGATTAACACAACGTATTAGCTCTGAGTTTCGTATTGGCTTACCTACTGGTGGGAATTGGTAGGTGCCATTATGACTCATAAATTGGGTCATGACAAATTGGTATCAAAGCCTAGGTTTCACCAATATTATTGGTAAAAGAGCAAGTGTCTAATAGAGTCTTGCGGATCGAAGCGCTAACATCTGTTTCCTATCTTCGAGAGGATATGGTACATTCTTAGGAGTTCTTTACTTCTTTCACTCATATCGCGCCAAGGGTATAAGTTTACTCATAGAATATTCTCTTAACTTTAATCTTTCAAAGAAGGCTAGGACACTTGTTGCCATTACGTAAGACAAGGATCCTAAGACCGAGCCTAGGGATGTTGCTCTAGTTACTGAATTTTGATGACCTAGAGGTCTTGGACAGTCTAGAAATGTGTCTCCACTTATAGGACGGGATACGCTGCCCTTCCCAGACTTTATTCCTGCACCTGAGCTAGAGATTTTTCTGCAATAGCCAGTAGTGAACCGGGGATCATCCCAGGCTCCACTAGGGTTTATTTCTTCAATAGTGTTTAAAGATACATTATTTCAGTTCTTGGTTATTATAAGTGGTGCGTCGTTGGATGGATCACAGTCTACAGATCAGAGTGGTACTGAGAAGGGGGCACAACTAGTAGATGTGGATCCCAGTGTTAAGATTCCTCCTGCACCAGTAGTTTTTCAGTTGATAGTTGCCAGCCACTGGTTTCCCAACCTGCTATGTCTTTTGAGGAGTAGAAGATATTAGGCAGGTTTTGGAGATTAGCTCTATCAAGATACTATGGTGCTTCTGGAGACGATGCATATGAGTTCCTGATTATGTGTGAGGAGAGGTTTTATGGTTTTCCCTTGTTGAGACTCGTGGTGAGGATTACGACACATTTTAGTGGGAATTGTTTGCTCGTCATTAATGGAGAGATTTTATGGATTCTAGTGTAATACCCCATATTTTTGGGCTAGTCTATGAACCATCGTTCTTACGTGTATAACCCATAATCCAAGTGATTCTCATGGGAATATAAGTTCATGATCTTTATCCTAGTGTGTAAATTGCTCTTGAGGTTAAAAATGTTCATAGGAATCACTTAGAGCCAGGTTGAGCTAAGATCATTTGATTCGTCCAAAAGTTAATATTTGATTCTACAAAGGTCTACATTAAACATGTATAAATTTTTATATACAAGGAATTCTACATCTCAAGACCCACCAAATTGTAGATAATTGAATTAACTTTCCAACGATACCAATTTCACCAAAATCCAATAACCGAGAAAAATATTATGGCATTTTTTATGTAAGGCACTAAACCGATGCGATCTCAACGCGTCGCATCAATTGCGCCCCGACACGAAAAAATAACGCAGATCCAAATCTTTTTACATGCTAATTTAGTTACTAAGAGTTCTAGGGACACTTTGGTCCTTTTCCCTCAACCTCAAACGTCCAATGGATGACTTATAACACCCCAAAGGGCATTATTTGCCCACTTTTCATCATCAAAACTCACGTAAACCCTCCTCTTTTCCACCATGAAGAAATTTCAACTTTTCTCTCAAGAACACAAGGATTTAAGTTTTGAATTCAATATTTCTTCAAGAATCCAAGGGTTGAAGTTTCCTAGTTCAATAAACCATCAAGTATGAAGTTTCTTTCACAAGTTTATCATTCAAGATTCCAAGATTGAAGCTTTCTTCACAATTCAAGAAAAATTGAGGTATGTGAGAGTTCATCCATGGGTCCTTTTTCACCCATGGAGCTCGAAATTCAAATTCAAGTTTAAAGTTACAATCTTACATGTTCCCATGAATTTTGTTTATAAGTTTTCATGAATCTCAAGCTTATATCATATTTCCATGAAATTATGGGTGATATTAAACCTCACATGTTTGAATGGCATTGGTTGCTAAATTTATACCCTAATTGGTATTTTAGAGATGGAATTATGTTATTACTACTATTTTTAGCTACTCCAATGCTTAGCCTAAACCATAAATTACAAGTGTTTGATGGAATGGCTACAAGAATGATTTTGAACAAAGGCTTACATATCATGTCCTTAGAGTTTTAGTTTGATTCCATGGTGGATCCTATATTCAAGATAATTAGAAACAATTCCTTATTTTAAGTTTATGTTTTGCACATATTTGATCCTTACATGTTGTGATGAAATGCCCATGTCCTATTTTAAGTGAATTTCATGTAATTTCCCCAATTCACGATGTTGGTTATGAAATCATGCTATGCTCCCATGTTTTTAATATATTTCCATGTCCAAGTATTAATCTCCATGTGCTTGATAAAATGCCCTCATGAATTTAATAGGGTAATCATGATATGTTACCATGTGTTCTCCTCCATGTACAAGTCTATAACCTCCAAGTGTTTGACAAAATGTCTAAATGAAAGCATCGTTGACAATTGACTATTGTTATGCTATTATGATCATGCCATGCTTTACTTTTATGCTATCGAGTCCTGGGGGTATTTAATACCCGATAATTTAGCTGCTTAACTAGAGCCAGTGTCAGTTACAGAATAGTCTCAGTCATGTCATGATCAGTGGTATTCTTAGTCAATTACAGAACTCAATAGAACTCAGCCAGTTACAGAACTCAATAAAACTCAGTAAACTCAGTATCATTCTAGTCCAGTTCAATATTTAGTTAAGACCTTAGTGGTATTCAGTATTCATTTTAGACCTCAGCAGCATTCAGTATTCAGTTCAGACCTTAATAATATTCAGTATTCAGTTCAAACCTCTGTAGCAATCAGTTAGTTAATAGAATTCAGTAATATTTCTGTCAGTCAATGGAACTCAGTGAACTCAGTTCAGCTTAGTTAAACATTATGATCTGTATTAGTTTAGTCAAGCCTAGTGTGAACTAGGAAATCAACATATTGTCTATTTAGTTGGGAGTAGAATTCAGCACCCAGTGAACCCAAGGATGGGGACTCACCTGCCAGTAGAGGGTATGATCCTTAGGAGCAATCCTTGAATTTGAGAACTATGTAGCTAGCGTAGGTTGAGACATCAAACCTGCCAGATAAGGGTTGATGAGGTGTTTTAACCTGTCAGTTGAGGGTTCCAACATTCTCATTAGAGTACCCGCCAGATGAGGGCATCTCTTTAGTTGTCTTTACCCGTGGCACGGTACAGACACCCTTAAAACTGATGTTATAGGTTGGACCCCAATTAGTTTAGAGAAGGGAATGTCAGTTAGATGATTATTTCACAAAGTTTCAGTTTCAAAATCAGTACAGAACTCAGTTTAGTTCTACAGATTCAGGACTGTCAGATACAGTCACTTAGCTTAGTATGAAACTCAACATGGTTCTACAAAAATAGGACTGTCAGATATAGTCTCCTATTTAATAGTAATATAGTATCATTAAAATCAGATATCAGTTAATCAGTTATCAGAACTCAGTATACAATTTCAGTTACAGTCTTAGTTATTGTCTTAGTCCCAGTCCCGGTCCAATAATTAGATCAGTAACTCAGTTAAGTTTCAAGTTTGCTTGACCATCGCGTATAGTTATCGTTTATCAGTATTACAGTACCTCAGCTTACAAAAAAATTCAGAATTATGTTATGCTCTTGGTCTTGCACTATCAGATAATACAATCTTCATGAATTAATGCTCAGTTACCCATGTTACTCAGTTAGTCTCTTTCTCATATGCATAATACTCTACAGTTTCAGTCCAGTTATTCAGACTAAGTACAGTCTAGTTCCACATGCCCAATATTCAGCTTTAGTTATACATATATCATTAAATTAAGTTTTACAGAAACTAAGTGTTGAGATTCACTAGCTTATCAGATCATGTTTATTTCTTATATTTTAAGATATTTATAGCTTTCAGTTTATTCCAGCTAATTGGTGAGTCTACTTATACTTAGCATGCATGTTTTACGATTACGTATGAAATCATTTTTACTTATTGCATCCACCCCTTCATACTCAGTACATTCCAGATGTACTAATCCACATATACGTCTGTGTGGCTACATTTTCTCATAATACAGGTACTGGTTTTCGCCTACCCATCTCGATCAGATAGTTGCAGATTCCAGCCAACTGGTGATAAGTTCTCCTACTTCGAGAACTCTATACAGTTATAGATCATGTACAGTTCATTTACTTTCATGTGTATTGATTAGTGGTAGTTGGAGTCATGTCCTAACTATCTATAGTTAGTATAGTAGAGGCTTCATAGATGTCAGTTATGTAAATTTTAGTTTCATCCTTAAGATTTATCATATTGTAAAGCTTCATCAGTATTGTATCTATTTTAGATCTTTAGTATGACTATGTTTCCGCACAGCAGAACAATTATTTATTATGTGATAATTTAGTTTCTTAACAGTATGCCATTTTAGGGGTTAGCTTGGGATCACTAGTGGTTCCAAGCACCGTGTGACGTCTCGGGATAAATTTTTAGGGCGTTACGTCCAGGCTACCTGGATTTTCTCCTTTTTCATGTACTTAGTTCTCCGAGATGTTCTTGGAGTAGTATATGCCTCACAGCCTGATAACATTCAACTCATTCCCATGGTTAAGGGTGAGACGGTCATTGTCAAGTAACCCAAATTGAATTGGGGTCAAATCCCAAGGAGTGAACTATAGAATTCAAACCCTATGGATGCTCAAATTACTAAGAGACTACCTGGAATTCTAATAAAAATGATATGTGAAGTAAAATGAGGGGGATTTACTTGGGAATTCTTCACAACCCACTTTAACAAGAACTTGGTGAATAAAACTTTTACTTGGAACTTAAAATTTGACGAAAATCTTAGGAGTATGTCTACCTAGAGGTAATTCATGTGGGTTGATGATAGTTTATCATGAAATTTAGTTGTTAACTAAAGTATAGGCTCAGTCAAAGTTCATTGGGGTCAATCTTTCATTAAAACCATGACGATTTCACCCGTTGGCTCTTTCGAGCACCTAATAAGTGTACACATTTTCATAATCACCCAAGACCTAAATCAAGCATCCCTATTTCTAGGATGATTCTCTTGACTTGATTCACACTCCCAATACACTTATTTTTAATATTGCAGAAGGTAGTAAACCATAGACTTAATTGTCCACCATTACTTTGTCCCCCGATAACCCTCTTTCGAGGATGTTATAGGTCACCCAATGTTTACCTTCATCCCTCTTTCGAGGATGATAAATGGTTTCTAGAGTTTTGGGCTTTCACCCATCAAACCCATTTGGAGATTTAGGGTTTTCACCCATCAAATTCCAACCTATAAGCTCAAGCAATGGTGGAATATATACTCAACAACTATAATCCATGCAAACATAACAACACCTATACACAATTATGCTTTAGTTCAACATAATTCCAAGACTAAATTGCTTATCTAATCATGAAGAAAGTAAAGAGAGAGATATTATAATGATTATCCAATGCATTCATTCTTCATAACCAATCTAAGAAATTTAGCTTTAAAAGTTAATTACACACTTGACCAAGGTTAGGGTTTAAGTTTTGAATTTCAAAATATCTTATGAGCTAAATTATCCTAAAGAAGAAAGGAGTTTTACTTAAATATGGCTTGGGATGTGTCTAAGTACTTTTACAGATCTACCCTTGGTCATAATTCTGCTAGGTCATGATCGCGCAAGACTACCGCGGCCATGGTAGTGCAACTGCGAGTTTGAGATGCGACTGCATTATGCTGACTATCTTGACTGATCGCGACCATGGGTTGAGGACCGCGGTCGTGATAATTGAGGCTGATGTACTCCAAGTCTTCAGCTACACTCTTCTTTGCTCTCTTTTTGTCATTTTCAGCTCTAATCCATGTCTTATGCTTTCCTTTACTTTGAGCCTGAAAGAGTGGGTATTAGTGCATCTAACCATAAGTTTGTCTCATTTATTCATTCAAAAGAAAGTAATGTGCACAAAAAATGAGTGTGAGTGAGTGGTAAAGGCACTACTCATCACATCCTTAGATATCGATTGAGAGATCAGTTCCCTAAATTTGGGCAGGGCTCCATGATAGTTTCAGAGTATGAGATATATCACTACTTTGTTAGAGAAGTTGAGGATTTTTTATTCATGTCTTCTCATAGTATATATCCTCAGCGTTCATCCTTGCAGCCTTAAAGTCATCTGAGTCAACCTGTTCTGGCAGCTCCTTAGTTTACTGACGGAGGTCAGTACTGAATTTAGCAGTCTGTTAAGTAATTCAGTCAAAATTTAGCTATGCAAAAATATTTTGTCTCTTAGAACGAAAGTACTAGAATCCATTATCAAGCCAGAATGAAACACAAAAATGAAATAAAGGGAATGTAGGAAACTGTATATAGACGAAGAGGACACTTGACATAATACTTGCAAAAATGAATGCTAAACAAGTATAAGAAACAATATATTGTGATTTGTTTAACAATATCTGGTGAGCTGAAAAGGCCAATCACTTGCTTATGGACACATATCTCAAATCTGCCCCATGTATTTATTCGAGGACAAATATTGACTAAACGTATAATCCAAAAATATGGATAAACTATTGTAGGTTATTCTTAAAGAAATTCTTATATCTAAAGGTAACACATTCAAATATGGTTACATCTAAATTAAAAATTTGCAAAAGACTTAGTTCATCATAGAAAAACTGAAAAATAAGGCGGACTGATTATCTAAGACCAAAAATTAAGATCTAAAGCTCTTAATTCAAATCAATAACTTACCCAATTTCTGACAAGTTAAAGATTAATCTCTAAAGCTACTCAAACTAGTAAACAATAAAATGAAATTGTGTCAACACTATATTTTGGGTGTTTGTATGTGTAAATGAATAAAAGGGTTGGACAAGAATAGTGCCAGTGTTCATTGGTGGGTATCAAAACTTATTGAACTTGTGATGTATAGTGATCCACCTATTTCAGAGGCTCGATTTGTCTTTCACCATTCTCTCTTCGCCTTATATTTAAGAGTGTCCCATAATATCAAGAACTTAGACTACACTTCATCATTCACCCAACTAGGTTGTACCAATTTACTTCGGGCCTCATACAAGTGTTCTTTGATCCGTAGAGATTCTTTCAACCAAATAATAAGGTATAGTTTATTACCATGACAATCACTCCATGAAACTTTCTCTGCAAAATGGATTAATAGAAAGTCATAAAATCAGTTGATGGATACAATGGAAAAACCATCCTTAGGAAATGAGATTCATAGATTATAAAACAGCTTATACCATAAACTGTTTCAACATAACAATTCTAATTTTGTATGGAATCTCTAACCTATTATTCCATGGCTCTTTGAAAAATAGTTTAATTGATTCTATAACCATATGCCCATCGGCATATGCTGGTATGAACCTGCAATAAAATTATATTAAACCATCATCTTAGCTTACAAAAATTAAGGAAAAACTTAAGAGTTACTTACCCATCACAATAAGGGATGATTCGTAGCCTCCCAAACTTGTTATATTCTAATACCTCATTAAATTGAAGATTCTAAAAAGCAAATACTATAGCATTAGATGCTACAACACTATCAATGGATAGCGATGTTGATGTGTTAGGACCTCCAATTCTCAATCCAGAAAGGCTTGGTGTAGATGATGTCGAAGGCACAACTTATAAGCTACTATGTGGACTATTTTATGATGAAGAGGTTCGTAACTGGTCAGACGGTGGAGACTTAAAAAATTCATTTGGAAGTGAAATAGTTGATCTAAGAGGGGGAGAAATATTTGTAGCGGATGGTTGAAGAGTTGTGGTAATAGGTGGTAGTGGTAGTGTGGATACTGACCTACAGGAAGATTATCAGGTCCTCTCTTACTTTTATTATGTTGTCTATTAACATTACCTTTTGAGGCCATTGATTTTCTTTACTAACCACCTAAAAAAGAAAGAACAACCAAATTAAGAATAGTCATGATTGTTTGAAAACAATGTTAATAGAATCTCCATAGTTATGTTTGTTTGATTCACCAGAACTTTCCTAAAATTTGCCAACTCAAAACATATATGGCACAAAAAACAACAAGCTGAGCCTATTAGACACAAGAATATACTTGGAGAAGAAACAAAAAAAAATCGTTATCTAGTATAGAATATCCAGAGACCTGCAACTCTAAGACCTTTACAGTTTGACTATGCAAAAAGATACAAGAATTATTGTACAAAAACAAAAAATAATTAAGTGTCAGTCCCAAGCAAGTCAGTACCGACTATCTGAATCCTCATTCCTTATCATACCATTATGAATACCATATAAACAATAGAAATAAAACGTACAGGGTTACATACATGCACACATATAGCTGGTGAAAAGTTGTAAATTAGATGGCTAAGAGATCCAATTATGTCTCGTATCAGTCTAGAAAACTTGCAACTAACAAGGATCCTACACAGCAGGTAGGAGTAATTACTCTCTAGAAATATAGAAACAAGCTAGTGAATTAACATCATTTGAACATTATTATCAGGTAATTCCCTTACAGAATTGTTAAACTCTTCAAAATTCCAATTGATTGAGGAAATAAACCAGTTAAGCCGTTGTTGTATGATATATCCTTATAAAGGAAACATAGAAATAAAATAGAATCTAAGAACTTCAATAGAAAAGAATAATATTTCTGCATACCTAGCATGAACACGAGCACAACAAGTTTAATTGTTTATTTCATGCAAAAGTAGAAAGCTTCAGGTGCTTCAAGGTTACATATAAGTAATGTTCATTTTGTGATTATCTGGCAAAGGTGGCACTGGAATAACATAAGGAATTAAAGTTCAGGCTAGTGCTAATGCAATAATTTTCTTTTTCTAGTTAGTAAAATAGAAGGGAGATGGCAAAGATTCTTTCAGCATATGAGTTATAATCGTTACACAAACATAATTTATCTTTTAGGGTATTCTTTATAGGTACCAGTCAGTTGTTATTGTTATCTTCTTTCTTGTAGTTTCTTTAGGGTGTTTTAAATATGGTGGGCCCTTGGATTGACTTTAGATCCCCTGCTACCAAAATTGCTGCTAATCGTGAAGCTGAAATGATTGATGTTATTGATAAAAAATCTAAGGATGGTTCTACTTGTAATATGGGTCAGTGCATGGGTTCAGATTTTAGTTCAAAAGCTAGGAAAAATAATTGTATTGGTCAGATGGTTAATACAGATGATTTTCTGGTTAACTTGATAGACTTTTGGTGGTTATTAATAATATTCAAGGTACAATGATGATAAATATGAAAGATTCAGCATATGTTCCGAAAAGTATAGGTGCAGCTGTTCCTAGTAATCCTATATATGAATTTTTAGCTGCTTAAACTCAGGTTGCAAGAACAAATGATAGGGTTGGAGAATCTTCCTAACCTCTCAACAACAAGGCTACTTTTGGGTTCAACAGAAAGAAAAGAGACCATCTTAAAAAGAGATAAGAAAGAGGTGATAAAAGTGATAACAATCTGCAGGAAAAGGGCTCAGAATTTTTTGTTAGTCACTGAACAAGCAGGTCTCAATGTTGAGCATTTACAAACTGATGAGTATGTGGAGAATATTCATAAAGATCTATGTAATTTCAACACCATTCCAGCGATTTTAAAAAATGCTTGCACAAACCCTGAAATTTTTCAGTCCACAAAATAAAGGTCCAAAACCAAATCAAAGAATAACTAATCAGATGGCTAAGTTGATTGCCTTATGTATGGCAGGAAATAAGTTAATACATCTACAATGTTTTTGCAATGAGTACAATATGTAAATATTTAATCACTGGTAAATCAATCTACTAGGAAGAAATAATAACCCCTCTCCTACAATTAAATGGCCTTGGGAGAAAATATATGCAAATAGACGATGACATTAGCAGAACCAGCAGTATGTAGTATACAGAAGAAGTAGTGAGCTTCATTTATGAAATTTGGTTAATTATATTAGAAAAAAATAAAAATTTTCTTGCTGATTCATTGATGAAATTTTTCTTCTTTTGGTTAACTAGTGAGCTTTCATTAATACCAAAAAATGTTTTTACGATGAGAACAAGGAGGGAATTTGACTATCACCTCCTCTACTGTAGGACTACCTGTCTATTCCTACTCTATTGTACTACTACTGCCTGAAGACAAGTTCATTGACCATAAACTTCAAAACACAAGAATAAAAAATTAGAAGCAATAGTATGCATAAAATCAGAAGTGATACATACTGCAGCAATTACATCTTATCATATGGAGGAAGTTGTCTTAGAAAGTTCTTCAACATCATCAAATCAACACAGAAAAGATAAAACAAGAACACACAAAAATAAAAAACATCCATATAGGAAAAATCAACTAGCTAGAATTATAGTTTAATTGTAGTTCTTACACCTGCATTACATCTAAACAAAACCCCTTTTTCATATTAACAACCAACAAATATCTGGACAAATTGGAAACTCCAAAATCCTATGGTTACAAGTAGTTCAATTGTTATCAATAAAATATCTCTTGAAGTGGCGAATGAAATTGAGAAATGGAATAAAATAGTTACATGGATATAGGACCTTCCACCATCCGAAAGATTATTTTTCACCGCTCTAACCTGTTACATGAATACAACAATGCTTGATAATTTCCATAAGAACTCCAACAGAGGGATATGCAACATTTTAGCATCTTCTAAGCTTGAATTGAATAACAACAGTTCAAGAATAGGCACAAAAAATAAATATTAACCCCTCATATACCAAAATCCCCTAATTATCGACACCTCAATAGTCGAAAACAAATACTTCTCGTCTTTCCTAATTTTCCTTAATTCCTCAACCTCTAAATGTTAACAAAGAAAAAATTCTATATTTTCAAGTAAAATAGCAAAAAGCAGTAGGTAAAATACAATTCAACAACCTGTTACTACATACTACTATTAATAACAACTTAATCCCCATTGCTTGTTTCATAGTCATTCATCAATTCTTCCTCATCACTTGATTCATATTAATTAATTGATTCTTCCTCATCACTTGTTTCATTTTCACCAAGTAACTCTTCCTCTCTTATTTCATTTTTATCAGTTGGATCTTTCTCATTATTTGCCCTGGATGTTCCTTCTCCATAATTATTAACATTCAGTCTAAGTTCAAATGGATCAAATTCTTCATATAGGCCTTTGCTATGCTTCAACTCACCTGCTAATTCATCATTTACCCTTTGTTAAACAGTTGAAATGTAATTCTAATACACTACGTCTAATTCATCCTTTACTTAAACTCTACCCACGGGGTTTGTTTTTATAAATACCCGCCATGCAAATTTATTCTTACACAAAAGATAAGGAGTGTAATACTCTTGTTTCACATTTTGTGAATTGACAAATGGTTTATAGATTCATATTTCCTTGTATGCTTAATTTCAACTATTTTGTACCGAGGGTGCACCTTTGTACCTAACCTAGGCATAGGATTATACCACTTACACTGAAAGAGATCCAACTTTTTCTTTGGCCAACCAACATGATAATCAAGTCCTCAAATCGCATGAAGCATACCATAATAATCAACACCGCCATCACCTTTCACCCAAACCCTACTATTGCTGGTTTTGTTCCACTTAGAAAATGTTTATATATGAAATTTGTACCCATTAACATAGTACTCAGAAAACTTTCTGACTTTAGCAACAGGTCCCCAAGCTATATCACATAAAAATTGGCCATTTAGGTCATAATTTAGTGGATTATGAACCTATAAAAAGTCAAGAAAAGTTAGAATTTAAATATACATAAGACTGAACAAAAGTGCAAATAATGCTAAATATTTAAGTTACACTTACATATTCTCTAAACCACACTGATAACATAGGATGAACAATAGCATCTCTATGTAAAACCACAAAGTAGTTGTCCGACAAAGTTATGATTTTCATTAGTTCAAGCTTAGATAGACCTTGAATGACTGTCCTTAATATAAATATACTCATTTATAAGAGGAAGGAACTCAGGACAATTTAATAATACGTGTTGTAGCTTACTTAAGCTCAACCTTATTCAAATATCAAAGTGGACCAACTTTTGGATTTCCTTTACCTGGTTGATTGAATATTGAAAATGATGGTTCTGAAAGATCTTTATTGTCTCTATCATCATGCCTATTAGGACGGTTTCTCACATATGGTACATCATGTTTAATATAATATTTACAAAAATAAGAGGTTTTTTTTAAGCCAAATAAGCCTCACATATTGATCCCTCAATTCAAGATCTATTTTTATGGTCTGCTTACATTGCCAATAGTTCTGCATAGTATGATCTTTTAGATGAAATAATGTTTAATTATAACACATGAAGGAAAATGTTAAAAGTCAATAGTAGACTTATTCTTCATAAAATCACTAGTATTTCTCCTAAACTCATATTGCATTGGCAAGAATTGGCGGTGAGAATCAAACTATGAGTTTTTACCCCCATGTTGCAAAGTGAATGCTTTTGTGTCTTTCATACAACAAGGGCAAGCTAACTTGACCGCAGTCGACCACCAGACATCATTCCATAAGTAGGAAACTCATATATAGTCCATATCAAAGAAGCAAGCAATCTAAAGTTTTGTTTCATCGATAGATCATTTGCCTTCATACCTTTATGCCACAATAAGTTCAAATCATCAATCAATGGCTGTAGATATACATCAATCAAAACTTTTGGATTACAAAGAGTTGGAATAATGCAAGTTAAAAATATATATTAACTTGTTATACACAATTTAGGCGGGAGATTATAAGGAGTCACAAATACTAGCCAACAAGAATCTAGTGTAGCTGATATAGAAAATAGAGTAAATCCATCAGTAGATAATCCCAACCTAATATTTCTTGGTTCACTAGAAAAATTAGGATATACAATATCAAAATACTTCCATGCTTTTCCATCTGACGGATGACATAAACACCCGGTGGTCTTTTATTTTCAAAGTGTCATCTCATATGAGGGGAAGAGCTCATTGATATATACAACCTCTTTAACAATGGTATAAGGAGTAAGTGATGCATCGACTTCACAGGAACCTTTTTCCCTTTGGCATGTGTGACCTCCTTATAACGAGGCTGATTACAAAATTTGTAATGTTCTAAATTTGCATCTTTCTTATAGAATAACATGCAACCTTCTCACAATAGTGAATCTTCTCTGATGAACGTCCTAACTTAGAAACCAACTTCTTTGTTATGCAGAAATCTTGGGTAAGTCAAGTTTATTTGGGTTTATGTTCATTCATAATTCCAATGATAGAATTCATACCCTCTTGAGAAATAGAATAATCTAACTTAATACTTAGTAACCGAATAGCAACAAATAACTCAGAATGCACTGATTCTTCATATAATGGATGACTAGCTTCCTTTAACTATTCATAAAAGTGCTTCGTATCATCATTTGGTACATTTTGAGCCCCTGAGTGTGTTCCAAAAGCATCCCTGAACATCTTACTATATCGTGAACTTTCAAAATTATTCTTTCTTATTAGACTTTCAACATAATTTTGAAAAGCAAAATTATTAGCAGCAGTACTCTCTCTATGAGCTATCCACACAGTATAATTTAACATAAAACCCTTCTTATAAAGATGTAATATAACAACATCTAGACTTAATAACTTGCAATACTTGCAATTCCAACAAGGATACCTAATTGTCCCTTCAGTAAGAAAATCATTGTCATTGTTTTAGCAATAAATCCAGCTACCCCAGCTTTATATTCCTCCCTCAACCCAACACAGTTAGAATAAGTTCTATTATACATCCATTTATGATCTTTAATTTCCATCTATACAAGAACAACAACAATAATAATAGTGAAGAGAAACAAAAACAAGAGAACCAAAACAATAACAGGAGAAAAAACACCAACAGTAGTTTTCATACATTTGGATTCTGTCAAAAAAATGAAACAAAATTCTCAAACCGATTAACAAAAGTAGCTTAGAGAGGAAGAAAATCACCATGAAATACCCCATATTCAAATCACACTTTAATTTTTCAAGATTTTGAGCATTAAAAATTCAATCTTTACCAAAAAATTCAAAAACCCACATAAGGAAGTGTTTTTAATCATATCCCGACACAAAGAGAAACATCTATATCATGGTAACATACATAAAAATGAAGGCAAAGAAAAAATGGCTATGTCAAACCCAAAACCTTCTTTGAAAAAAGCACCAATAGTTATCAAGCCAAAAAATAAATACTATAGAGGTATGTTTAAGTCAACTAAAACCAAAGTCAATAAGAAAAATATGATAATATAGAGACCTAATCTAATCAAGGTATACTAATACAAAGACTTGCCAAGAATTAGGAAATTTTGCCAGCCAAACTCACTCAAAGAATCAAAAACTTTGTTGACTATGCTAGTGAACTATCTGAAAAAACAAAGGGAAAATATCACATTAGAGGAAACATAAACTGGGAAATTGTAATCTACCTCTTGTACTTGCAACAGAAGGTTTATACCTTAAGCATTTAGTTAAGAAACATTAACCTATTTTTAAACATGAGACAAATAGAGTTTATATAAAATTCTTGCTCAACTTTCCCCATTATGTTTATGATTCTTTTATAAGTTAGAAAGTAATTCAGACTATTGGTACGTTGAAACTATAGGGAGGTTTCATCAGAGGTTATTATTCAGGAATTGAGAGATAAAATTATGAATGATCCGCGTGATCATATTGAGATTGCAAAGAGCCATGCCATCTACAGACCTTTATTACTTAGGAAGTAGCCTTGATTAAGAGACCTTTGGACGCTGCCATCACATGCTATTCGACTATTCTAAGTTCTTTGGCAGTAAAGTTTCTTCTGGAATTAGATGTTGTATGTTCAATCAATTTTGTAATATGCTCTTTAGATCATTTGGTTATCAGGACATGCGATACTGAAGCATGAGAATTGATGTTGTATAATGTTCTTTGATTTATTCAATCTTTCACTTTATTTATTATTTCAAAACTCTTTTTTTTCAAGTTCTTCAAGGGACATTTCTGGGTACTTCCAACAAAGAAATATATCGAAGTATTTAGTTTTGGGATGGATAGTATGGTAGAAAGAAATAGATGAATATATCTTTATACCGGCCCAGTATCGATAAATTAATATTCAAAAATGAAAATAAGGTAATGAAAGTCTATGTATCATTTGTTTATAATCCAAAATTGGATCAAATTCTTCTTTAACTCAAAAATTGGTGACTTGTTTTAAACATTTTCAACAATATGACTTTTACTTTAAAAAGAGAAATTAAACTTTCAGGTTAATTGTATAGATGGTTATGGAAGTTATAATCAAAGTGTAGAAGAAATATTAAAGGGGGAGAGATGGTGGTACCTGTTGAATGGTGCTGGTTACCAAGCTGTCATCGTGCTCCCGTTGTCGGAGAACTTGTTTCATCGCTGCAGTTAGGGTTGTAAGGTTGTGAGGTTGTATGGTTGTGAGGTTGTGAGGTTAGGGTGAGGTTGTAATTAAAAAAGAGGAAAGATATTTTGATGGGTTGGGTAGGGTCGATTACAAATTTAAATCTTTCCAACTATAACATTCGATTATATATTTAATATATTTAATTATTTATGTTTTCCGACTATATCGGCCGGTTAGATATTTAATATAATTAAATTATATATTTAAATTAATTATTTATAAAAAAATTATTATATTTGGTTATTTAATATTTTCGACTACATCAGTCGGTTATATATTTAATATAATTTAATTATATATTTAAATTAATTAATACAATTTAATTATATATTTAAATTAATTAATATAATATAAAAGACTACCATGCAACTTATATTTTATTTAATTATTTATTTAGTAATTAAATATAATATTTCGGTCACTATAGTCGGGGACAAATTAAATATAATTAATTATTTAATATTTCCAACTACAGTAGTCAAAAAAATTTAATATATTTATAGAGCAACTTTTTTCGTAATGTATTTAGTAATATATTTATTTTATTATTACATTTTCTGAGGTTGAAAATATAATTAATAATATATTTAATTAATTATTATTTTTTTCTATAAAGGGTATGATTATATATTTAGTCATATATTTATTTAGTTATTAGTATTTCCGACTACAGTGGTCAAAAATATATATTATATTTAGTAATATATTTATTTAATTATTGCAGTTTTCGATTAAAGTAGTCAAAAATATAATTAATAATATAATTAATTAATTATTATTTTTTTGTATAAAGGATATGATTATATATTTAGTCATATATTTGTTTAGTTATTAATATTTTTGACTACTGTAGTCGGATATATATTGTGTTTAGTAATATATTTATTTAATTATTATATTTTCCAATTACAATGGTCAGAAATATAATTAATAATATATTTAATTAATTATTAATTTTTATATAAAGGGTATGATTATATATTTAGTCATTTATTTATTTAGTTATTAGTATTTTTTACTACAGTGGTCAAAAATATATATTGTATTTAGTAATATATTTATTTACTTATTACATTTTTTGACTACAGTAGTCGGATATATAATTACTAATATATTTAATTAATTATTAATTTTATGTATAAAGGGTATGATTATATATTTAGTCAATTCTTTATTTAGTTATTAGTATTTCCGACTATTGTGGTCAGAAATATATATTGTATTTAGTAATATATTTATTTAATTATTATATTTTCCAACTACAGTGGTTGGATATATAATTAACAATATATTTAATTAATTATTAATTTTTTGTATAAAAGGGTATGATTATATATTTAGTCATATATTTATTTTGTTATTTATATTTCTGACTATAATAGTCAGAATATATATTTTTCAGAATTTATCATTAAATATTTTGACTGTTGTAGTCACAAATTGTATTAGAAAAATATTTTTGTAAAACATAAAAATAAAAAAAATAATTTTTTCGATTGAAGTTGCCAGAAAGTTGCAACTAATTTTTTTGTTGGAAAATAGCAAATTTCTGGTAGTAAGTCTAGTGTTAGTGATCGCCATAGTAAGGGCAGTTTTCAATCTTTGAGGGGTTCATTTTTTGGCTTATCTCAACGTGGTGATCATTCTGGGTTAGCCGGATATATTGGTTATGGTTCTGCTCAGATTTCTTAATTTACTTGTGGACTTCTTGGTCATTATTTGTAGGATTTCCCTAGTCCTGAGGCAATGGTTGGTTCAGCTTAGAGTGGTCCGTCAATTATAGTAGTTCACCCCTTAGTTAGATATGTTTCTGTTGGTCATAAAGGTAGTTACTAGGGTGCTCAAGTTGGTTCTTAGACATGCAGGACATGAGGTCGATTAGGTGCCTTACCATGTGGTGGGCATGACCAGTTATATTGGATCTCAGATCCGCTTATTATATATATATATATATATATATATATATATATATATATATATATATATGCTTATCATGCACCATAGTATGAGTTGTCTATTGATTTATTATCTATGCCATTGTGTGTATCTACTTATATGGGTGATTCTTTAGAAGTAGATTAATGTATTCTGATTGGGTATTGTGACTATTAGTGGTGTTAATACTAGTGTTGACCTATTATTTTTATTATGGTGGATTTTGATGTGATTTTTGGCATGGACTGATTATCTCACTATCATGCAGTCATGAACTGTTTTGCCTAGATTGTTACTTTAGCCATGCCCGGTATACCCAGTCGTGGATGCCAACTAGTGGGGATTATATCTTATGTTTATGCTATTAGACTTATCTCTAAATGTTGCAAGTTTTATCTCACTTATGTTTGTGATGCTAGTTTTCAAGTCTATCACATGATTCTGTTCTTATTATTGTGAGTTTCCTGATGTGTCCCCTTATGACCTTCCTAGTATTTCCTTGCATGTGAGGTTAAGATTGCTATTTATATCAATCCTATCACCCGACCTATATTTATGACACCTTATTATATAGCTCCTGTTGATCTTAAGGGGCTGAATTCTAAGTTTCAAAATTTTCTTGATGAGGGTTTTATTAGACTGAGTGTGTCACCTTAGGGTGCCCCTGTATTGTGCATGAAGAAGAATAATGACCCTTTGGATATGTGTATGGAATTTAGGCAGCTTAGTAAGGTGAAGGTGAAGATTGTTATCCTATGCCTCTCATTAATAATTATTTGACCAGTTTCATAGATCGACCCTGTTTTTTAAGTTTAATTGGAGGCTTTGTAGGTACGAGATATCGTTCTCTAGATGGATGTGTTGAGACTCTCGAGGTTAGACCCCTTGTGGTGTGGATTTGCTTAAGGACTCGTTGGATTGAGTCGTGGTGATTTAGGATATGCTAAGAGCAGCTCAGAGTAGGCAGAAGGCCTATAAAAATTGTAGGCTTTGTTCCTTGAGATTTGGAGTTAGTGGTCGTGTATTTCTCCATGTCTTGCGTAAGGCGAGTGTGATAAGGTTCAGGATAAAGGAAAAGCTTAGTTTGAGATATGTTGGACCCTTTGAGAATCTCTGTGTTGTTGGTGAGGTAGCTCATGAGTTTGCTTTACCTCCAGATTTTACTTTAGTTCAATCAGTTTTCCATGCCTTTATGTTGCGGAGATTTATTCCTAATCCATCTCATGTGCTTAGATAGGACTTAATCCAGTTGGATGAGTGTTTGAACCTATTGAGGAACCTGTGTTTACTTTGGCTAGTGATGTAAGTCAATTGCACTCCAGAAAAACTCTAGTTGTTAAGGTTCAGCGGAGGCATCGCCCAGTGGAGGAGGCCACTCTGGAGATCGAGAGCAAAATGCGGGCCCAATATTCTCATGTATACAAGACTTTAGTTATAGCCTTGTTCTTAACTTTAGTGGATGAAATTTCCTTAGTAGTGGATATTGTAATGAACCTTTTGGTTATTTTCCATAATCCCACATATTTTTGCCATTACAGATTTTCCATAGCTGTTCCATGTCAATTATGAGCTGGAAGCGATAGTTTGGTTACTGGGCAGTTCATTTTGTTTTAGAACCAATTCTCCATTTACAAGTCTTTATTGGTTTCAAATGGCCACCGAGTGAAAACTTTAGTAAAATGATCTCTGATGAAACTCTTGACTACATCAGCAGCTCTAGAATATCGATTTTAGGCCAGGTAGATGTTTAGTTTGGGTCCCACTGCATCTGGGCACATTTCAAGTGGTTGGTCAAAAATTCAAAAATTAGAATATATGGGTATGGGACCCACAAGTGACCTAAATCACCTTGGATAGAAAATCCGACTTCACTAATGAGTCTGAAATGTCAAATTTAGTGGGGTTACATAGTTTATATGCTAAAATCAGAGTTTGAATATGTTCCGGTGTTCAAAAACATGTTTTGACCCTACTGAACAGGGACCATGGCGACCGCATGAGAGAGATTATGGACTTATGTAGCGTGAATGCGGTACCTCTGTTCTTGGAGGGGTTATAAATATCCCTCTTGGTCGAGATGTTTCCTTTTTCACTCCCCTTTGAGCTCTAGAAAACCTAGAATGACAAGATAACCTCAAATAGATTCTTGGGGTGAGTTGGAATCTTGATTAATATATATTTTCATGATTAATTATGTATTTAAAGTATGAATCCTTTATTTCATGCTTATAGATGCATGATTAGATTTCTATTTTTGATATTGCATTATCTAATGCTTTATAGTTCACCATGATTCAGCTGTAAGGTACAATGTCAAACTATTAATTATTGGTGATAAATGAAGAAACTTTACGTGAATTTAGATGTAACTTCACTACTTACCAGATAAAACTAGGCCAAAGGTTTATGCATGACATTGAAAGGTTTAAAATTTTTTTATTTGTTTCTCGTGATGAGTTTGTTCTGTATCTTATACTTGTATTTTGAAACAACGAGCTTGATGGTTTATCTGAGTATAATCCTTCCCCAAATATACTTCAAACAATTGTTACATTGTATCGTCACCTGTTCTTAGATGTGATTTGGTTTTCGATTATCAAGAATCTTGTGAAAGATTGAAAAATATTTCACAGTTGATCATTTCATAGGGAACCTATGATTTAGGTATATGGAAATAGTTGTTTTGATGCAACAAATAGTTCTTTTACTTTATGATCAATTAAATCCAATCCTTGATATCAGATTGCACTTTGTGAACCATCTAAGGAATTATAAGACCTTTGATATATGGGAGTTCAAGACTTCTCCATTCTTGCAATTTAATCTCTCTCTATGCTTCTACATGGTAGTGACTCATTTATGTAGCAGTATCTCTCAGTGATGATGGAAACTTATTCACTTCATTGCCTTAGTTAATTATTTGTGTCTTATTAGACACTTTTAACCCATTTGCAAATTTAAATACACTATCCTAGTGTGCCCCCTAATTATATTTGTTTTGGATAATAGTGATGTTCGGACCAACTTTGGTGTGCCTCTGTATTCCAATGGGTATTTACTGCCACCCATTGAGTAACTTTGGCCACTGAGGTTTTTATTGACAGGAAATCATTTAGTGTCATTTGTTTCAGTCGAGATTTGAACCTTGAGACTAATGGTTTTCAATGTTTTCTTATTGTTTGAAAGAAGTGAGTGCATTACTCCATACTAATTTAAAATCTTGAATAGGCTATGATTGTGAGATCTGTAAAGTATGTATAGTTAGAATCTCATTTTAAGGTGTATAATTCTTGTGATAGTTAGTTAGTTCTAGTTACAATTAAATAGTAGAATAAGGGTTCCAAGAAATCAACCACAAATGGGAACTATATCAAGTAGATCATACAAACATACCATGCGGTACAAAGATATATTCTCTTGTAGATTTTACTTTCATGTTAACTGAATGTTCAAAAACTCTAACCGCATGACAATTGTCAAAACCTCAATTCTGTCCCTTTGAAAACTTAGTTTCAGCAAAAGTTCTAATTCTTTTATCAAAACTTTACATACTCAATACATTATAATCTCTTATAAGTTCCCGATATTGGAATCTCATTTCTTAAGGTGATACTTTTGTTTGTGAAGTATTATGTATTTAGAATATGATTATCCAGACTAGATAAATGTTATCTTCACTAGATCCTTAATTGACTGGCATAATTTTACCCAATATTCTTGTACAAAGTCATGTAGTTCAGCTGAAAATTCAACTCTGTTTGAACCCCCTCCAATCATAACTAAATCGAAATGGATCCTTCATTTATTCACTTATGCTCTGAAGGACAATATTTTCGAAACAATCTATTATAGTTCTCTGGGTCTTCCAAGTTTCTTGTACTTTCTATATGACACGTGATGCATCATACTTGAGTAATAAAAACTTAGCAACTAAGAATATCTTGAGTTGGGAAGATGTTACTCCATCCCATTTTATATGATAAGTTTTTTGCACATTTCCATGTTTTGAAACATTTTAATTTTAAACTTTGTATCTCACCTCTAATGATATTCTTTTGCAGTCATATAAATGTCATGATATAATTAAGATAATAATTTCCAAGGGTATTTGTTGATTTGTATCAATAATATTTCTATCTTTCTTAAACTCAACAACAATTCAAATGTTGTTAATTAAAATGAAATGGAGAGTTGTCGAAAGAAAAAAGTTTTAAAAAATGTTACGTCTTTTAATTTGGGCTTTAAGTAAAAACACCATTAAAATTGAACATAAAATAAAGAGCAATGAAGAAAAAGAGTAAAAATATATGTAATGCAAGCAAAAGTTATGAATTCATTTAGAATATTTTGCTCAACAATTGATATATCACTTTCACTAATTATATTTAGTGTTTAGTGTCCGTTTATGCAAGACAAAGTTTATGGAAAATGAGACACATGCCGTAGTGCCCCCTCCTACATCTGAAACCGCAACTTAAGTGACACAAAGCACCCTCTCTGATCTTTAGGGCTTAAGAACGCCTTAGATGAGAATTTGACAACATAAATAGAGAGAATACCATTTAATCATGTTTCAATATACATGTAATTTCCTACAGAGCGAACAAAATTTGTTATGAATTAACAATCTGATTTAATCAAGGAAAGGAATAGTGATATAGAAGCTTACCTTCACTAAGTAACAATGTTCCGTAACACCCGGAGTATTAAAGTTTTCACTTGAGCACCAACTGCTACAACCAATTGGTCAACCAATTTTTCCATGAAAGAACAACAAATTACTTTACTATTTTTAGGATCTATCTTGAGACATTCTGCTTTCCAAGATTAAATCTATCCACATCTCTGTTAGAATTAACAAGAATTCAAAATTACAAAATCTTTTTTCTCATCTTCCTTGAATAGTGAATAGTTCACACCTATTTTAGTTTTTAAAAGCATATGACCATTTTATACATAGATAGAGGAAAAATAAAGCAAAAAGGATTGTAAAAGAATGAAACGAATATCGTCAAACTGTCTCATTGTAACACCATGCATTTTTGGGCTAGAATTCCAAATGTCATTCCTATGTGTTTAAGAATCTAATACAATGATTTGTATATGAATATATGTGTCAGGATCATTATCCTAGTTTGAAGAGTGCTTATGAGGTAAAAAATGTTCATAGGAAACACTTGGAGCAAAGTTAAGTTAAGGGCTTTTGATTCAACCAAATTTTTGTATTCAATCCTACAAGGTTCAACTTTGATCATGTATAACTTATGGAATATATGGAATTTTGAAGCTCAAGATCCAACAAAAGTTAGTATTCTTTCCAGCGCATCTAATTTAGCCTTAATCCGACACCCGAACGAAAAGTTATGCACATTTTTGTGAGGAATCAGCAAGGTCTGTGATTTTAGCGTGGCACTAACATTATTTTTTGCGATAAGCACTGTGGTACAGACCTTGTTCAAAAATGCTAAAATCCACTTTTTTCTTCAATTTTTCAAGGGTAAATAAGTCATTTATTTTCTAAACTATCCTATAACTAATAATAATGTGAATTGATCCTCCCATAACCCCAAAAAACACCAATTACACAATCCGTCTTCTCCCAAATCCTCAACAACAACAACAACAACAACAAACCCAGTGTATTCCCACCTAGTGGGGTCTGGGGGGGTAAGATGTACGCAGTCCATACCTCTACCTCTGAAGAAGTAGAAAGGCTGTTTCCGATAGACCCCCGGCTCAAGACGCGAGACACCACACAAATATAAAGTAACACACAGAACAGGATTTCATAACGTAAATACGGCACCCATAAGTAGTAGGAAACATCGAAAACATCGGAAAACACCCAGATTCGTAATAAAACAAGGAACACCGAAAGCATAACAAGAAGAGGAATAGGAATAGGAATAAAAATAAGAATAGGAAGAATAACAGGAATAAAACCCCCACCAAATACTTCCCTACCCTAACACCCCAAACTGGCCCTAGTTTTCTGCCCTAATTCGCGCCCTCCAGACCTTCCTATCTAGGGTCATGTCCTCGGTGAGCTGTAGCTGCTCCATATCCCGCCTAATCACCTCAAGAACACCAAATAAGGATTCTTCTTCAAGAATTCCGCTTCCAAGGATCCAAATTCACGCTTCTCTTCAAGAAGTCAAGCAACTCAGGTATGTGGGTATTCAATAAGGTTCTTCTTTCACCCTCTTGCCCAAAATTATGAGTTTTATTCATGAATTTTATGAATTCCTTAAACTAGGGTTCCATGAAAATATAAATTCCATAATTCCTCCATGTAATTCTTGAATTCAACCATGTACAAGTGTTTCTTCATAATTTTAAGTATTCTTCCTTGCCCTAATCATGATAACTTGTTATATTGATAAAATTGTTGGGTTTTTGAGCTTAAGTCATGAAAATTCATGTCATGACATTACTTTGAAATTATTGCATTTAATTATGTTATTTTATATGTTGGTGGGTTATGAACACCTAATACTTAGATAGTCATGTATGTTCCATATTTTCAAGTTATAAGTCATTCAGACCATGTTTATCTTGTGATATTCAGATTATAAATGCCTTGCTATTTTTAGCATATCCTACTTAAGCAAATCAATTGTCAGTCCATGTATTAGTTTATGTTTCCGTGTCAGTTCAGTTTAGAGTAGAACATAGCACCGAGAGAATTTAAGAATGAAGGCTTTCCTGCCAGTCGAGGGTGAGACTTTTAGTAGCAACCCCTGAGTTCTAGAACTATATATCCAACATAGGTATACAAGGTTTTCCTGCTAGTGGAGGGTTGATACTCTTTCAGGGGAACCAGCCAGTCGAAGGTGACACCTTAGTCCTTTGAGACATTACCTTAATGGATCTACATAGCCAGTACCAGTACCCGTGGTCGGGTATTGACACCCTTCCAATTGGGGTTATAGGTTGGACCCCAATTAGCTCAAGTTGGGGCATGTCGGTTAATGTTATCTCCCACAGTCTCAGTTCAGTATTCAGATCACATTAGCTCAGGTTTGAATTACCAAGTGTTCAGTTTATCAGTTTTTTAGTTATTTAGTTTTATAGATTATTTCAGCACATGTTTTACTTGGTTTTAATTCATTTTACATGATCATACATTCATGCTCAGTATTCATACCTGATCCTCGGTACGGTTTTGCAACCTATTCAACTCTAACTCTAGATTTACATATAGTATTCATGTTTCTACTGCTTCCTAGTTTACAGAAATATTTTAGCTCATGATTTATAAATTCACTATACCTTACAGTTTTTATATACAACCATGATTTTAAATGCATGTATTAGCAGATAGCTTATGTCTTTAATTTTAAATCTTACATTAATTATTTTCCATCATTTAGTGCATGTCTCACATACTAAGTACACTCCAAAGTACTGACCACATATATGAATTTGCGGCTACATTCCTTCATAATGTAGGAATTAGATGTAGCCCATACACCAAGGTTAGACAATTCTCAATATTCAGCCAGGAGGTGATGAGTTCTCTTATTTTGACGACTCGAGTAAGTTGAAGTTCCTATATTTTATTTCCATTATTCTTATGTATTGATTTGGGATAGTTAGGGGTCATGTATGGACTACTTATAGTCAGTATAGTAAAGTCTTCATAGATAGTTAGTCAGAGTCATTATATATAATTCAAGTTCCTTCTTAAGATTTATTGTGTTGTAAGCTCTTACAGTACCATATTTATTCAGATTTTCTCATGATTATACTTCTGTTCAAAAAATTTAGATTTTATATAAATTTTAAATTAGTTTCTCAAGTAGTATGCCAGTACATGGGTTAGCTTGGGATCACTTATGGTTCTAACCACCGTGTTACGACTAGGGGTATCCTCTGGTTATGACAGTTATGTTCTCGTAGGTTTATATAACTATAGGTTAGCTAATAAAGGTATTCTCTCTTTTTTCTTTTTGTTGTTTGGTTCGATTATTGACTACTTGATTTAAGAGAGTTAGAGATTTTATGTCGACCAAAACTACACCACTAAGAAGTATAATGTAGTCAAAGTCAAATATAGTAACAGAATAGAGGTTGGGGTCAAAATCACTAAGAATAGGTCGAATATCACTCACAAATTTGTTGAAGTAGCCGAAAAAATGCAGGAAAAGTAAATAGTAGGGTTTTCTATGAAAATAGTAAAGTAGCAATCAGTCTTGATCGCTTTAGCTAAAATTAATTTGAGATGAATATTATGACTATGTTACCCCTGGATTCTTAACTTCGTAGACTTATCGTTCTCAATCCAACTAACTCTAAATGATGCATTCAGAATCTTACAAGATAGACATCACCAACCACCTTATGAATGCCTTAGTATATTTCACTCTTCACCTTGTAACTCTCAAAGTGTCGCCTTACTAACCTTTGTGTTTGATCCCAATTCAACTATCTCCATTTGTCTATCAAATTGGTTAAACAGGGGTTGGTATCCTTAAATTACTATCGTACCCTCTTTTACTAATCTTAACCTGTCTTGTGAAGATGATCTCGAATACAGACAAGTCTTTAACCTCTACATTAATTAAGAAATCATACAAATCTTAAAAGATCACAATACATGCACCACCACTGATTTTTAAAGACCTCACACTTCCTTTACTTTGTTATTCATCCAGGGTTCCCACAACTCTAGTTAGGTGGTTTAGCTATGCATAGTTGAAAAATATCCATGGAATTCAATAAACAAAGCATAGAAACAATCTTATTATAATTAGCGAACAAGAACCAAATTATCAAATTAATACTTAACCAAAATAATCAAGAACAATGGATTCCAAGATCAAAAGTCAAATCTTGAAATCAATATATGTTTGTGGATGTAAAGAGTGTATAAGATATTACAAAATATCTAAGGATTATTTATAGTTTCCCAAAATAACATAGAAACCTAACCAAAACAAAATAGGAAAATAAGATCGACAGTGTTTGTGCCTCAGGAAACGAGTCATATGGACTGAGGATGACTCATTGTCAGGGTCCATTGTCTTTCTTCTGTACTCAATGATGAAGACTCATCATAAGACCCTAGTAGTCGCTGGCTGAACTTGCTGTCACTCAAGTGGATTTTAACCTTGTAAAACATTTCTCATAATTATTAGAATGCTTTTTCCCTATGAGTCATGGCCTGTCATACGACTCGTTGTCACCTTTTTTTTCCACTGGAGTTCTAACTTGTATATCTTTAGGACTTTGACTAACTTTACTCAAAAAGACTTTATCCTATAGCTTATAGTCAATTATTACGATTTGTAGCCAACTTCAACTTTAATCCTTCTCAAATAATTAGTCATTGTTATTATGAAAACTTAGGCTACGATTCATATAGTAACCCAAAGACTCATAGTCCAGGTAGCAACTTCATTTTTAGAGCTTTTTCTTTTTATGTTGGTCCATTTCACTTCGAACCTTGTTTTAATAATGACCTTTTTGGTCATTTTTCATATTTACTTTTATTTTTATTGTTTGAGCTACTCCATATCTTTCTCAAGTCATTTATGATTTCTTGGAAGTGACCATTCGGTTATTGAGGAGTTCATTTGTTTTTTAGAACCAATTCCTGGTTAGAAGTCTTCACTGGTTCCAAATGGAAATCGGGCATAAACTTCCATAAAATAATCTCATATGTGAATTTTGACTGTGTCAGTAGCTCCGAAATACTGATTTTAGGCTATTTAAACCTTTGGTTTGGATTCTAATGCACCCGAGCTCATTTTGACCTATTGGTCAAAACGTTCGAGAATTAGTAGTTTGAGTATGGGACCCATATTTGGTTGAAACGACCTTGGATTGAAAATCTAAATTTTCCAACGCATCCAAAACTTTAAATTTAGTGTGGTTACATAGGTCATTTACAAAAATTAGATTCTGAATGATTCTCGAGGCATTGTTGCAAACTTGGAAGAATTTCCAATTTGTTAGTACTAGTGCCATGACGATCACGCAAGGATCACCATGATCGCGTAAAGACCCATGATGATCACAGTCCAAGTGATGGTGATCACGATATGTCTATACCTGAGGGGTCTATAAATAGTGCTAAGAACCCTAAATAGGTATAATAACTCAAAACTGAGTTGTGTGGGTGACTTAGGATCCTTATTATCATCTATTATCACAAATATCTTTGGATTCAAGATAAGAATCCTTTAAATTCATGCTTGAATTTCTTAGTTTTGTCCCAAAACCCTAGGTTTACTTAGGGATTGATTTTATCCAAAATTTTGCTTGGTTTTCACCCATTTATTTTAAGTTATGATTCCTTGACGATGTATGGACGTTGGGTTGACTCAAAAATGTGATTTCTATAAGTGAGAACCACTTGGGGTTTTTGGTGTTGTTTTTTGACCCAAAGCACAATAGTGCAGTATGGATATCTTTATTCTTGTATTGATGAGTAGATTACTATTTTGATAGTGTGGTAGAAATTAGGGATTATTAAGTGAAGATGTATGTATGGTGAATAACGTAAGGTTTGCGGTTTGGATTTGAGATAGGGTTCTACCTACTCTTATAGGCTTCTACCTAGTCTTCTTTGAAGATGATGTGTGTTATATATGGTATGTTAATGTGAATGTTAAGGTTGATTACGAGTAGAATAACTTAGTCTTTATTTTGATGTTTGTGGATTAGATGAGGGTTTTAGACCCATAAGGTGGTATGTTAAGGACCCTTTTTGAATCTTATTACCTTCTTCCTAGATTAAAATAATTTTTGTATGGATATGATGTGATATTAGGTTTGGGATGTGGTTTGGCATTAGAAGTATGGTTAGTATATTTCACTTTAGTCGGGTTATCCTAGTGATCTTGAAACAGTAATTTGGATAGAGTTGACATAAATGCCCCTATTTTTAATGAAGTTCTTATCTTAGGATTGGTTATGGCTTACTTGACTTCTAGAAGTTGAACTAGATACCTTAGACTATTTTGGGTTGTAAGTTTCCTAAATATGGAAATTAAGGATTAAAAGTGAGATCGTCCAGCCCACCTTAGGCCAAGACTTAAGTTAGCCTATGTGGACTTATTTACGAACGTTAGGAATAGTTGAGACTAGTAAATATTAGTGTAAGGTTACTTGGTGGTTTGATGGATAGTGATGACTTCCCCGGATTATGATTAATGGACTTAGAGATGATATTCCTCCTAGAAGTGTTGCTGGGACTGTACGGATGTACTTCCTCTTGGTTATGATATTAGGCCCATAGAGATAACTTCACTCATAGTCATGATATATGACCTATAGATGTGAGATGCCTTATAGAGGTGAGCCTCATAGTTATGATTTATGGCCCAGTGATATGATATATCTCTAAGATGTGAGGTGCCTTACTTATTATATGCCTCCTAGATGTGAGACGAATAAAAATATTCTTTATGGCTTATAAATATGTTATTCCTCATAGTTAGGATATGATTTATGAATACAAGATGGTTTACAAGCATAAGTATTGAGATGAGTTCCACATATGTATGTGGGCCCAAGGTCATGATATTGATGTTGTAATGATTCTGGACATATGATTGGGCCAAAGTCTGTGTTATGATTTGAGTTGGATATCCAAAAAGTAATTACCTTTGTAAATGATTTGGTTGTAGTCTATGAATACATATATAGGTTGATATACATATCTCTCCGGTATGGGACAGAACAAGATGCAGTATGACGCTTATGGTTTCATTGATTTGGATATTGGTAATGGCATGCATAGATTCGGTACATTTAAGATCATTATACCTGTAAATGATGAGATTCTAGTTAAACTATGATTGTATGGCTATCCTTCCTAAATAAGAGATTAAAACACACTTCTCATCTTAAAAATCGATTTTTTACTTTAGATCTTGTAGGGATTGCTCTCTATTATTGAAATTGAATTAGATATGATGCTGATATGTTGATACCCGTCAAGGCCAGAGGATGTTATAATTATATGATGACACTTTGAAAGGCCGAGGATGTTATGATGATATGATGGTACCCATCAAGGTCGAAGAATATTGTGATGATGATATTGATACACGACAAGTCCAGAGGATATTATATTGACGTGCCTATGCGCATGTCTACTGGTTCAATTCAGGCTAGCCCTATGTATGGAATTTATATATAAATATAATATATATATATATATATATATTTATACCAGGCAATGTCGAAGGATGATTATGATGAGGATAATGATGATGATGATGATAATTATGGTGATGATAATGGTTATGGCATTCTTAATTTTGTTGCATTCATACTTGCATGCACATCACCGATCACCAGTATGCTCCTATGTCTATCAGCTAGTATGGGCCATGTACATAGATATAAAACACCCCATATTTTGGTCCTTGAGAATATCTTAACATGCGAGCTTATTACCCAAACTACGACTCTCCCTATGAGCCATAAGGTGTCATTACGAGTCGTAGGACCCTAATCATAGCCTGACTAGTGTGTTTAGACAAGTTTCTGTGTTGATCACGAATGGTACTCAAAGAGTCATTAGGACATATTATGAGTCGTAAAGTATAAATTGTCGCCTCATCATTGTGAGTGTTAAGGATTCCGTCTTGAGTACAACTTAGACCCTACAAGTCATTAGTTAGATATGAGTCTTATGGTATAACTTGTAGTCAGACTGGTGTTGGTGCCCATGGATATTGTTCAGCCTATAACTAAATGCCATGAGTTGTAGAGTGACCCGACGAGTCGTAAGGTCACCCATAGTGACTGGGTGCCTTTTTCAATATTTTAATTAAGGGCATTTTGGATATTTCCCTCTTTCACCCCAGAAGTAATCTTAGATGGACAATCCCTATGAACATGACTAGTCTGACCACATTTAAAAACTTATTCCTCTCTTGCTCAAGAAAACCACAATGCATTTGAGCACAAAATCTACAAGGAGGATATGACGGAGCTGACTGAGCCCCACTAGCTTGCGACGGGGCTCCTGGTGCTCTAAACCCACTATCATCCTGAGAACGAAGGTCCCTTGATGGCTACGGATAAAGAGCACTAGCAGTAAAGTAGGAACCAGAATTGCCCCACTTTCTTTTAGACCACTTCCCACCATCTCTACCACTTAGCTTCTAACCTCTACCCTAATTCGAATAGCGAAACTTCTTACTCTACCTTTCTCTCATCCCCATTTGTTTCTTCTTTTCTTCCTCTACTTGTTGCATATACACCATAAGTCTAGAGATTTCTACATCCTTGTTCAACAAGCCTTTCTCTAGAAGATAAACTCATGGGACAACCAAGAGGTCAACTTCCTCATTCTAGCCCACATGTTAGACACAAATTCAGGAGCATAACGCGATAGCTGATGAAACTTCTAGGTATACTCCTTTATGGACATCCTTCCTTGCTTCAAATTAACGAAATCTTTGGGTTTTAGTTTGCTAATATCCTGAGGAAAGAAGCGATCAATAAAATCACTATAGAAATCATCTCACAAAACGGACTCAACAACATCTCCCCTAAATTGGTCCCACTCCTCAAACCATTGGTATGCAACATCCTTCAACTGATAAGATGCAAGCTCTACACCCTCCAAATTAGTGGTATTGTTCATATGAAATATCTTTTTCATCTTATTAATAAAGTTTTGCGGATATTCCTCAACTTTAGAGCAGTGAATACAGTAGGACTCAACCTCATAAATTTGCCAACCCTAATTGTCTTAGATGATGGAGAAACAAAAGCAACACGCTTAGTCTAGGAGGCCACCAACTGGGTAAGCAAATGAATTGATTAGTTAAACTCAATATTAGAAACATCATCTTGGGGTGCCTGGGGAGGGATTGGGCAAACCGGTGGAGCTTCCTCAAGGTAATCAGCAGCAGTGACCCTCCATCGGGTCTGAACTCCTAGAGCTGGATAAGCTCTGTCCACATTGTCTTAGATGGAACAGAAGAGTTTACGAGAGCATTAGATCTTCTGGGAGGCAAGATATGAAAAGAGAACACATAAGAATTAAAGAAAATTCAAGACCTTAGACTCTGTGGCTTTAAATAGAACAATAAGAAAGGGAAACATTCCTAAATGCCTCGTAGCCTCCCCCTTATAAGTGTGGTGCCATAAACACCCATAAATGAGACTCTACTTGACATGGCTTAGTTGGACACCTAATGACACCAAAACTAGATTCTGATACCATATCTATCAGGATCAAAACCAAGGCCTGGAAGTGATGGGAATCTCAAGTCCTACATGGACCGAATATCACCACCTTCACCTGCACCAAAAAAAACACAACACACCCCAATGTCAGATAATTCTGAATATATAATAAGATAATATGCAACAATCTTAAGAAAATTCAAAAAATTCTACAACCATTGATCAAAGACCGTCCAAACAACCGACCGACACTGCCTAATAACCACAGTAGTCCAAACAAATCCTTCTAAATAAAGAACCAAATCTGAATATCAATAAAGCATCGGGACATGCCCTCGACTATAGACAAAATAAGTCTAAATAGTCTGAGACATAAGAGAACAAAACATGAAATGTTGATTTTTGATGTATGGAAACTTACCAATTTGATGTCAACTCATGAACTGATCCCGAATCCTAATCACTGAGCAGGAGGAGTACAAGTATGGCCAATTCCTGTATCGCATGTGGGTACAGCATCCCCAGACGGCTAGCGAAGTGAATGTTCACATGTAACTCGGTGATAAGGATTACATAATGACATGATCAACATTTCAAAAATCATTCAAAACCAATGCGCATAATCAAATGCATAAACATATTTATATATATCACATACCAAGATAGGGAACAAGGCTTAACATGCAATTTAAAACTTTAGCTTGGATTGTGTAGCTCAACTATTATAATATGTACCTATGGGCTATATGGGCCCCAGCTCTCACCCCTGGTAAGGCCTCAGTGCGTTTAGCTGCACGAACCAGAGAATAATCTCTTATATATGCACGGGGGACTCAAACCTTTGAATTCTATACTTAGGTGACTTAAGAACCCGATCATGTGATGATTTAAGAAGGACTTGAACCTCACTAACCATGAAATAATAATGAATGGGACTAAAACCTCCCTAGTCTCTTTGACCCTCACATCTGCAAGGTCAATTTCCAGTATTAATTACTCGGACCTCCACTTTCCATGACTCAACTACACAACCCTTATTAGAGCCCAATTAAAACAAGTATCACACATTCCTAGTCATTGAACCATATTCCACATTAAGGAATACATTGGTGGTATCATCATACCAATTATACTTCCAAAGTAATAACAACATGCCAAAACAATTTTCATTAACTTAGGGAAAACAACTTCTTTTATTCATTAATACAAGATGGTGGAACAATGACAACCTTTGTTCATTAAATCAGACCATTGTATTTCAAATACCTTTTAATATCGTGTAATAGTTCGAAACTAGTTCAATTTTACAAATTCCTACATTTCTCATTATTATAACCACTTTCACATTATTGGGTTCGGGTCATAACCACATCAAAAGTCACAAGTTTGGGAAAATTACAATTTCCTAGTTCATTCACCATTCCCATCCATCCACTAGTTCAAAACCATAATTAAAGCATGAGAAACAATATGTAAGCCATGAGAAACTTTGTTCTATTCATAAACATTCAAAATCCTCAACCCTTATTTCAAAACCAAAATAAACATCTCATGAACAAAACTTTAAACACATACTTTTAACAAATTTACAATGAGGGAGGAGTAACATGCCTTAAACACCAAGAAATTTGGAGAGAAATCGACCCCCTATGACTCATAGGGTCCAGTCGTAGTCAACACAGACCCAATTGGGTAAACAGTGGACATCCTATGATTTGCACTCAATGACTCATAAGAAGTCCTTACGGTTCACAGTGAGCCACTCATACTTAGATCTAAACTTAGCCATTTAATTTCTTATTTGATTACGATTACATCTGAATGACTCATATGAGTCTTTACAACTCGTACCTTAAAGTCATAGCAAAGATAAAAACTCAAATACCACTGACTGAAAACCTTATGACTAAGGTCACCTAACCCATCAATACGCCCTACGACTCATAAGGTGAGTCGTCGCTAGGGGAGAAAGCTCAGAACTCTAAAAATTTTCAAGGACCAAAAACCCGGGGTGTTACATAATCCCTCCTCCCCTTAGAATCATTCATCCTTAAATGATAGGATAGGGCATTTACTAGCACTATTTGACTTCACATACCTCTACTCTTACCTTTAACACAGGCAAAAAAAAAAAAGATACCAAGGAAATTATCATTTTTTTAATATAGTCAGAAAAGAAAGATGTTAAGGAATACACATACCTTAAGATCGATTATCTAGAATGAGAAATTAGAATGGATATTTGGACTTCATGTCCTCTTTGGCTTCCCACATAGTTTCCTCCATATTTTGGTTCCTTCGACGAACCTTTACCGAAGCCATATCCTTGGTCCGCAACTGACGGACTTGTCGATCTAAAATCTCCACTAGGAATTTCTCGTAGGATAAGGAATCTGAAATACCCACCTCTTCCAAGGGAATAACCATTGATGATCACCCACATACTTCCTTAACATCAAAACATGAAACACTAGATGAATAGAGCTCAAATTAGAGGGCAACTCTAATTCATTTGTAACCTTACCAACCCTCTTCCCAACCAAGTATAGATTGACATAATGGGGACTGAGCTTCCCCTTCTTACTGAAATGCATCACTCCATTAATGGGAAAAACCTTTAAGAATACCCAATCACCAACACATAACTCCAACTCCCTTAGCCTTACATCTTTTTAGGACTTTTGGCGGGCTTAAGTCTATCCTAAACCAGCTTTACCTTCTCTATGGATTGGTGAACAAAATTAGGACGAAACAACTTATTTTTACCAACATCAAACCACCTATTAGGAGATCTACACCTCCTACCATATAAGGCCTCAAATGGAGCCATACCAATGCTAGAGTGATAACTATTATTGTAGGTAAATTCAATGAGAGGTAGGTGGTCAACCCATCTACTACTAAAATCAAACATATAAGATCGAAACATATCTTCCATGAACTGAATTATCCTTTTTGCTTGCCTATCCATCTGTATGTAGAAAGAAGTACTAAGGATCACCTTAGTCCCCAAAACTCACTGGAACGACCTCTAAAATTTATATCAGAACTGAGAACCTCGATCATATATGATGGAAACTGGAGTACCATGCAACTTCACGATCTTCTTAATGAACAACTTGGCATAACCCTCGAAAGAGAAATTAGTCCTAACTGGTAAGAAGTGAGTAGACATAGTCATCCTATCCATGATGACCCAAATTGAATCAAATTATTGGAAAGACCATGGAAGATCGATAACAATATCCATATTAACTATCTCCCATTTCCATACTGGCAGTTCAATATCTTGAGTCAACCCCCCAGGCCTCAAGTGCTCTACCTTCACTTTTTGAAACACCATGTACTTAGCCACAAAACTGGCCAATCCCACTTCATATTGTTCCACCAATAATTTCCTTAAAATGATGATATATCTTCAGTGAACCAAGATAAATAGTATAAAAGACTAATGAGCATTGACCAAAATTGTTTCTCATAACCCATTAACCTCAAGAACATATAGAATACCTCGAAACTTTAAGTTACCATCGCCGTCGATCTCAAAAACCATCAGCTTCTACGTACCTACATCATTCTTGATTTGCACCAAGATAGGATAAAATATCTGATTCTCCTTCACTTCAGTACCAAGAGATGACTTTTCCACCAATGTAAAATCACACCACCCTCTTCGAAATCTCAGAGACGAACTCCAAGATTAACTAAATAGTGAATATCCTTTACCAAATCCTATTTCTACTCATCAACATAAGACAAGATTCCTATGGACAACCTGCTAAGAGCATCAACAAGTATGTTAGCTTTACCTGGATAATAGTGGAAACTCATGTCATAGTCCTTTAGCAACTCAAGCCACCTCCTTTGCCTGAGATTCTTTTTCTAGGTGAACACATATTGCAGGCTTTTATGATTTGAATAAATATCAACATGGCCGCCAAACATTTCAAGTCGCCAGTTCTTTAATGCAAAAACTATAGCTAAAAATTCGAAGTCATAGGTAGGATAATTCCTCTAATAAACTTTCAACTTCCTAGAGGCATAAGCAACTGCCTTTCCATGCTACGTCAACACACAACCCAATCCTACTCGAGATGAATCGCAATAGACCATTAAACCATCGGTACTCTAAGGTAGAGTCAATACAGGAGCCAAAGTCAACTTATCCTTTAGCTCTCGAAAATACCTTCGCAAGTATCTAACCATGAGAATGTCACTTTTTCTAAGTCAACCTAGTCAATGGGGCAGTGATAGAAGAGAAAATTTCCTCAAACCTTCTATAATAACCGGCTAAACCCAAGAAGCTTTGAATATAGGATAGAGTCATGGGTCTAGGCCATTTCTTAACCACCATAATGTTCTGTGGATCCACCATGATCCCTTCAGTAGAAACAAAATGACCCAAATAAGTCACATTATTCAACCAAAACTCACACTTAGAAAACTTTGCATATAAGCATTAATCCTTTAGGGTCTGCAACATAAGGTAGAGATGATCGGCATGATCTGTCTCACTATTTGAATACACCAAAATATCATCAATAAAGACTATCATAAACATACACAAGAATTGACAAAAATCCAATTCATAAGATCCATAAATGCGTCTGGGGCATTGGTCAAGTCAAAAGACACAACCAAAAACTCAAAGTGACCATACCACATTCGAAAAGAAGTCTTAGGGATATCCACCTCCCTAATCTTTAACTCATGGTACCAAAACTAAAGATCAATTTTAGAAAAAAATGTAGCACCCTGAAGCTGATCAAAAAGATCATTAATCCTCAGAAGTGGATACTTATTATTCAGGGTTAGTTTATTCAATTTGCAGTAATCAATACACATTCGAAGAGAACTATCCTTTTTATGCACGAAGAGAAATAGAGTACCCCACGGAGACATACTAGGGTAGATAAAACCCTTGTCAAGAAGATATTTCAACTTCTCCCTAATTTCTTTCACCTTAGTTTGACCCATCCTATAAGGAGGATAGAAATGGGATGAGTGTCAGAAAGAAGATTAATCTCAAAATCACTTTCTCTATCGGGAGGTTCACTAAGAAGATCATCAGGAAACACCTTAAGAAATTCATAGACCTTATGGACAGTCAACAAACAAGGACCTTCAGATCTAGAATCCTTAACATGCACAAAGTGATTGAGGTATCCTTTGGAAACCAATTTTTGGGCTCTAAGATTTGAGATGAACTTTTCCTTAGTCACTAGGGAGATACCTTCCTATTTAATTACTGACTCATTTGGGAATTGGAAACTGAACCTTTGGGTCTGATAATCAAGAGAAGTATAGAACGAATGCAACCAATCCATCCCAAAAATCACATCAAAGCCTAACATGTTTGACTCTATCAGATCCACTAAAGTCTCTTTACCATAAACTGATATCATACAACCGATATAGACCTTTCTAGACATAATGGAGTCATACATAAGGATGGAAATAGAAAAAGGATCTAGAGTACACCTAGGATCAATGTAAAAATGAATAGCCAAAAAAGGGGTCACATAAGAGAGAGTAGACCCTGGATCAAGTAGATAATATACATCTACTCTGGATCAAGTAAATAATATACATCACGAAAAAAGAGTTTAAGCGCACCAGTAACAATATCGGGGGATTCCTCAGAATCCTGGTGAGTGGAAAGAACATACAGATGATTTCGACCAGTGGTGGAGCCAAAAGCAAAAGTAGCACTTTTTGGTGCAAGAGTGGATGAAGCAGCAACAAGAATCTTATTCACCCCAGAAGCAATCGTAGATGAAAAATCCCTTTATAGATAACCAGTCTGACTATATTTAAAGCACTGATTCCTCTCTTCCTCGCAAAAACCATGATGAATCTAACCCCAAAATCTACAAGGAGGATATAATGGAGATGAATGAGCCCCACTAGCCTGTGACTAGGCTTCTAGTGCTCTAAACCTACTATCACTAGCCATAGAGTAGGAACTAGGATTTCTCTACTTCTTTTAGACCATTTCCCACCATCTCTACCACGCTACTGCTGACCTCCACCATGATTCGAATAGAGAGGGCCTTTCACTCATCTCTATTTTCTTTTTTTTTCTTCCTCCACTTGTTGTATATACACCATAAGTATAGATATACCTATATCCATATTTAACAAGGCAACTTTGTTATCCAAGATAAACTTATAGGAATCCCCATAAGGAAACTTCCACATTCTAGACCTCATATTACATACTAATTTAGGAGGAAAACATGACTGCTGATGAAACTTCAAGTCAAATTCATGAACTCCTCAACCTTTCCTTCCCTCAAATCCTGAGGAAATAAGCGATGAAAAAAACACTAGAGAAATCATGCCACAAAGTGGACTCAATATCATCTCCCCTGGAATGGTCCCACTTCTTAAATTATTAGTATGTAACATCCTTTAATTGATAAGCTGTAAACTCTACACCATCTACATTAGTAGCATGCATCATACAGGATATCTTTTCTATCTCATAAATAAAGTTTTAAGGATCTTCCATAACTTTAGAGCCAGTAAAAATAGGAGGACTCAACCTCATAAATTATGCCACCCGAGTAGACTCAGATAATGGAGCAATAGAAGAAATATAATTAGTCTAGAAGTCCACCAATTGGGTAAGTAAATAAATTAACCAATGAAACTGAGCATTATACACATCAACTTGAGGTTCTTGGGAAGGGATAGGGGAATCGGTAGAGCTTCCTCAAGGAAAATCAGAGGTAGCGACCCTTGATCGAGTCTGAACTCTTGGTGTTCGACAAGCTCCATCCATATTTTCCTCAGACAGGATTGAAGTGTTGCCACAAGTATCAGATCTATTCGGAGGCATTATCTGAAAAGTAAATTAATGGGAATTAGAGAAAATTCAAGACCTTAGACTCTATGGATTGAATTAGAACAACAGGAAAGGGAAACATCCGTAAATATCTCATATCCTCTCCCTTATAAATGTGGCAAACTACATACCTATAAATGAGACTTTACATTACACAGCTTTATTGGATATCCAATGGCACCAAACCTAGGGTTTGATACCATCTCTATCACAACCCAAACTTGGGCCTAGCCATGACAAAGATCTCAAGTCCTGCGTGGACCGAAGATCACCGATGTATATAACCAAATCAAACACAACACACCCTAATGTTGGATGAATTCCAAACATATAACAAGATAGCATGCAATAATCTTAAAAAAATTCAAACAAGTCCATAACCACCGATCACCGATTGGCTAAAAAATTAATCGACACCACCCAATAACTATGGTATTCCAAATAAAGCCTTCTAAATAATAAACCAAAATTAAATATAAATAAAGTGTCAAGATATGCCCCCTGACTATAGCCAACATAAGTCTAAATAGTCTGAGACATAAAACACCAAAACATAAAATGTAGACTTCCAATGTATGAAAGCTTACTACTTTAATGCCAACTCCTGGGCTGATCCAAAATCCTAATCACTAAGTAGGGGGTACAAGTATTGGTAATTCCTGTATTGTATGGGGGTACAACATCAAGAGATGGATAGTGGGGTGAACTCCAGCATCTAACTTGGGGATAAGAATAACATAATGACATTATCAATATTTTAAATCATTCAAAACCAATATGCATAATCAAATACATAAACATATTTATATATATTACATGAATGGATAGGGAACAAGGCTTAACATACACTTTAAAACTTTAACCTAGATTATATAGCTTAACTATTATAACAAGTACCCACGGGCTATACAGGCCCCAGATCTCACCCCTTGATTGGGCCCCAGTACGTGTAGCTGTACGAACTAGAAAATAATCTCGAACCTCCCTTATCATGAAATAATAATGAAGGGGACTCAAACTTTCCTGGTCACTTTGAACCTTACGTCGGCAAATACAATTTCCAATATTGATCACTCGAACCTCCACTTTCTACAACTCAGCTACACGACCCTTATTAGAGCCTAATTAAAATAATTATCACACATTCCCATTCATTGAACCATATTCCACATTAAGGTATACATTGTTGATATCGTCATACCAATTACAGTTGCAAGGTAATAACAATATGCCAAAATAATTTTCATTAACTTGGGGAAAAATAACTTCCTTTATTCAATACACCCTTTATTCATTAAATCAAAACACTGTGTTTAAATATCTTTTAATATCATGAAATAGTTCAAGATTAGTTAAATTTTACAATTTCTCATAATTATAACCAATTTCACATTATGGGGTTTGGTTCATAACCACTTTAAAAGTCACATGTTTGGAAAAATCATAATTCCCTTGTTCATTCCCCATCCCATGCACCCACAATTTCAAACTATAATTAATGTATGAGAAATTATATATAAACCATGAGAAATATTATTCAATTTATGAATATTTAAAATCCTCAACCCTTGTTTCAAAACCTGCATACACATCTCATGAACAATACTTTAAACACATTCTTTTAACAAATTAACAATGAGGGAAGAATAACATGCCATAAACACCAAAAAATTTTGAGAGAAATCAACCCTTGAGCCCTTTGATAACCAACTTAATGAAACCCTAGCTTGACTTACTTAAGGGAATTTAGAGAGAATTTTGGAGTTCTTGAGAAGTTACTTGATTGGTTTTTAAGTGCTAATGACACACTGAGGGGTTATTAGAAATGGGTTTTAATATGGGTAAGATGGTAAATATCTAGAATGCCCTTAACTTAAAAGCTATAAAATTGCTGTCATTAACTATGGGTGAACCAGTAACTCATAGCCACTCTTTATGACTCATCACCACGAGTCATAACCAAAATAGACTATAGGAACCTCACCCACTATAGACCCTGCAACTCAACTGATACCACTCGTAATAGGACTCTATAACTCATATGGTACATTCATAGTCAATGTAGAATCCAATTAGGTAAACACTGGACATCCTACGATTTGCACCCAATAACTCGTATCTAGTCCTTAGAGATTATAGTGACCCACTCATACTCAGAGTAGAATTTATCTATTTCATTTCTAATTTGGTTAAGATTCTATCCCAATGACTCATCATGGGTCTTTACGACTCGTACCCTCAAGTCATACCCAAGATAGAAACTCAAATAATACTCACTAAAAACCTTATGACTAAGGTCACCTGACCCATCAAGACACCCTATGACTCATCAAGTAAGTAACTGTCGAGGCAAAAAACGTAGAACTCAGAAAATTTTCATGTACCAAAAACTCAGGGAATTACATCTCGAGTGTTTGGTACACTTGAGATATCCGTAACGGCTAGGTCCTGGTTTAGATTGTGAGAAAGTTGGTATCAGATCCTACGTTTAATGTCATTGGGTTCCCACAAAGTTGTGTCAAGTAGAGTCTCTTTTATGAGTGTGTATCATGCCACACTTATAAGGGAGAGGCTACAAGGCATTTAATAATATCTTCCTTTCTTGTGTTCTATTTTTGGATTATAGAGTCTAAGGTCTTGAAAACTCTCTAACTTTTGATTAATCTCATTTCAGATCATTCTTCCTTAAAGATTTAATACTTGTTGGGACTCTTTCTTCCCGCTTGAGGACAATATGGATGGAACTCATCCTACTTATGGGGTACAGACCCAGTCCAGGGTCTCTTTTCTGAATTCCCTTATGGAGTGCCACTATTCCCTACTTATTTTTATCCAACGAGTGGTGCTTATGCATAGTCACCTCATCGACATATTTCTAATGTAGAGTTTTGCCATTTTATTCATCTATTAACCAATTTAATGGCCTCACTATCATGACAGTCTGGTCTTTTTTGTGAAAGAATAAGTCATGCAAAGGTAAGGGATGGGTAGAGTAAGAAGTTCAGACATTCAGAGTAGGGGTCAGAGAGATAGTGGTAGAGATGGTAGGTAGTGGCCTAAGAAAAGGAATTGGGGAGTTTCTATGTGACTTTTAGTGCTTTTTACCCTAGGTCTTCTGCTTATTATCACTCTTAGGTCAACATGATTTTGGGGCACATGGAGTCCAATTTCAAGCTAGTGGAGTTCTGTCAGCCCTATCCTATCTTTCTTATTGGTTCACTACTTAGTTATATCATGGACAGTGACATAAGGGGAGGAATTATTGTTATAGGTGTGGTCAACTTGGTCACATGCAGTAGGAGTGTACTTTAATGTAGCTTTTGGGGCCAATAAAATTCTAGTTACTACTTCTTCCATTTTTTAACAAAGGGTGCTACTCCTGGTACCGGCACTAGAAAGAGTCATCTTTATGCTCTTGTCAAAAATCAAGACTCTAAGGCCTCACCTGAGGTTGTTACTAGTATGCTAAGACTTTACTCCCATGATGTGTATTACCTTCTTGATCTGGGGTCTACTTTTTTATGTGACCCCTTATGTGGCTATTTATTTTTGTTTTAGTCCTGAGTGTATTCCTGATCTCTTTTCTATGTCTACCACGGTGGGTGACTCTATTATAAATAGGAGAGTCTATATGGGTTGTGTTGTATCTAACTGTGATTGAGAGACATTGGTGGAATTCAAAGGGTCAATTTTGAATCTCGAGTGACCTTGTGATTGAGTGGGAGGGGACTTCCCTAGTTCCTAAGTGAAGGTTCATTTCTTATCTAAGATACTGGAAATTGATTTCCAAGGGGTGTCTTTATAATCTGGTTTGGGTTAAAGATTCTGATTCTGAGGGACCATCTTTGTAATCTATCCCTGTAGTCAATGAGTTCCCTAACGTGTTTTCTGATGATATCTCTGGTTTCCTCCCGATAGGGAAATTATTTTTGGGATGAATTTTCCTTCAGATACCCATCCTATCTCTATCCCTTTGTAAAAAAATGACTCTTGATGGGTTGAAAGAACTTAAGAAACAAGTGAAGGACCTTATTGATAAAGTTTTATCATCTCTAATGTTTCTCCGTGAGGTGCTCCAATTCTCTTAGTGCATAAGAAAGGTGGTTCCCTATGGATATGTTATGTATCGATTATTGGCAGTCGAATAAGGAATTTAAGGTAACCTTTTTATCGGGTGGACTAGTATATTATGCGGGGTGCTTTTTTAGTGGTGCATGATATTTTCTAGACCCTAAGTTTGACTTTTAGATATTGATTGGTGGGAAGAAATGTTAGATAGGGCTAGCGATGCGAGAATTTTGGGAGTAAATTGGTAGGCTTGATGGGATGTGTGAAAAAGGTTAGGTTGATAACTTAGGAAATATTAGAGTGGATAATTGTGTTGTATACCAGAAGTTTAGTGTTAGAGCGATGGATTGGGGTTAAGTTATTTGGTAAATAAGATCATTACGTTTAAAAGAATATATTGGAACCCAAGGTAGTATCTCGTCAGATGAGGTTTTAAATATGTAAGTTCCCGGTTTACCTAGTTCATGTACACAGTGATACCCTATGGTGTGAATTATTGTACTTATAGGTTCAGTAAGAGAGTATGTTCGCAAGGATATGTTGGTGAACTAAGGCTGATCTGGAAGTTTCTCATAATGGTGAGTTTCAGGGAAGAGTCATGGTAAATCTACTCTTATTATAGAGATTCCATGCTATTTGGGTTAAGACGAAGTTCTATTAATGTCGTACATATTCTAAAGTACCTATGCCTAAGGTCCTTATTCTCTATGCCACGTATGTCCATGCTCTAAACCCTGACCTAGAAGCAATAACAATTCTCAGACATGCAAGCTTCAAAATATCCAAGCTCTATATTATGACACTTATGAACCAATAAACTCATGTCTCACTTTATGCTTGGATTCAAGGAACTTTTGGCCTTTTCTTAGCCTAAAGTGACGTTGTATATGCAAGATCCCAACCATTCTCAGTCCTTAGAAGAGGAGATAGTAGTTTCAAATGGTAGTCCTTATTTTATTTCTTGAATTTATTAAGTCTCATCTTCATGTTATATGATCCATAATATCTGCACTCGTGTTTTTCACTATGCCAGTCTGAAGAACTCATGCTATGTTATGCTTATGCCGGAACAACCTTCTATTTATGATCTAGGTGGTTGCGATAAAGTATTTCGTGCCCATTGTACAATGTATTATTTCACGGGTATCACTCGAAGAAGTATGCCTAGTAGGAGACATGATTGATAAGTAACCCTCCCATCCTTGATGTTTGTAATCTCGTTCCGTAGTGACCCTCCTTTTGGTAGTATGGTAGTGACTCTAGAAGTGTAGTAACACTATAGATAAAGGAGTGGATGTTCTTGATGTAAAAATTTTGGGGGTTATTTCTCAAGCTAGGGGCATAGATGAAGGTTGAAGAGTAAGATGAACTCTTTCTAAGTGCAATAGTTAAGCAGGGGAGATGTGGTGAAACTAACACTACCCAAACCAGGGCCTAGTTGTGTCGGGTATCCAAAGTCTAACCAGGATCGGAGACCACCCCCAAAACCCAGTCGTGACCACCATACTCCCTATGTCAGAATAATTTTAAGCATATAACAAGATAAAGCAATAATATTCTAAGGACAATAAGGCAAGTCTATAACTATAACAAAACAACCATAACCAAATATCCAACCAATCCCAATACCAATGCTAATACCAACACCAATGCTAACACAAATACCGATACCACTCATGCCCATAGTAGTCCGACAAAGCCTCTAAAAAAAATCAAAGAACAATCGGTCAGGACATGCCCGTGACCATAGTAAAAACAAAAACTAAGGATATAACAATAATGAAAAGAGGTCCATAGCAATGAAATGGAGCCTTACGGAGTATGAAAGCTCACCACTTTAATCTGACTCAAAGCTATTCATGAATCCAAGTCGCTAAGCAGGAGGAATGGTAGTATGGCCAGTTCCTGCATCGCATGGGGATACAACAACAAAAGATGATTACCAAGGTAAATGCTAGCATATAACTCAAGGATAAAGATAAAATAATGCCACTATTCAAAACTAAATCAAATAACCATATACAACTACAAATATACATATATATCGTATTATGATAGTGAATAAGGTTTAGCATGCATTTAAATCCTTAACCTGGGTTGTGTAGCTTGGCCGTCCTAAAACCATCTACAGGCTATATGGGTTCAGCTCCCCCTACTGAAAAGGCCCCATTGCGTGTTAGTCGCATGACTAGAGAAGAAAACCTGAGATGACTAGTAAATATCCTAAAATATAAAGTGTGACATCTTGTACATGATCACCAATACCACCCTCACATTGACAAATGTGAGTTTCCAGTGTCGGTCCCCTTGGGTCCACCACCATCCTTGAATTATTCTCATTAACAATTTCAAAAATAGGTTGAGGGCATGTCATTATCAAAACCAAAATCATCCAATTTGGGGCTCAACCATGACCCCTCAAGTAAATCACCATTCCCATGCACCCACATATGGTAAACCATAATTAAAACATGAAAAACCATAATTAAATGATGAGAAACATTAATCAACCATGAATATCAAAAACCCCCAACCTTTACTCTAAAACCATAACAACACCATGAAAACCATACATTAAAACACATGCCTTTATTAAAATAATGATGAGGGAAGAGTCGCATGCCTTAGAAACCAAGAAGCACGAAGAGAAACCACACTTGACAGCCTTAATTTATTATCTTGCTGAAATCCTAGTTTTTTATTAAAAAGTATTTTTAGAGAGAATTTGAGAGGATTGTATTGGGAATAGTGTATTAATGAAGTCCCAAAAGGTGTTTTAAGTCTTGGCCTCAATGGGAGTTAAAGAGGAAAATGTCCAGAATGCCCCCAAATGTTTTACGACTCACATATTGAGTAATTACTAGGACAGTGAGCTCAAAGCTTAGGAAACTTCCAAGGGCCAGAACCCAGGGTGTTTCAGTTCTCACCCAATTGGATTATGCATCCTCGAATAATGGCACAAAGCAGTGACTAGCACAATTAAACCCTGAAAAATTTTTACGCTTACCTTTAAGGTAGAAAAATGATTTCCAAGGATTTAACAATTCACTATTACCTTTAAGATATAAAATAAAGATGTTAAGATCAACACATACCTTAAGCATGATCTTTTGAAATGGGAAATAGCAATGAATACTTGGATTTCATGTCCTATTTGGCTTCCCATGTAGCTTCTTTCACTTTGTGGTTCCTCCATACCTTTACCAAAGCTACGTCCTTGGTCCACAACCGATGAACTTGCCAACCCAAAATCTCTACAGGGACATCTCCATAAGATAGGGAATCCGAAATACCAATATCCTTGATAGGCATAATCTGTGATGAATCTCCCACAAATGTCCTCAACATAGAAACATGGAACACCAAGTGATTGGATCTTAAACTAGAAGGAAACTCCAACTCATATGTAATGTTTCCAACCTTTTTTATGACAAAGTACGAACCAATATATCGAGGAGTAAACCTCCCCTTTTTCCCAAACTACATTACTTCATTAATGAGACACCTTTAAGAATACCCTATCTCCAACCTCAAACTCTAAATCACTATGTCTCACATCCACATAGAAATTTTGGTGACTTTAAGCATCTTAAAGCCTATCTTGAATTACCTTTACCTTTTCCATTACAAGTGGAACCAAATCCGAATGAAACATTTTTGTCTCACCAACCTCGAACCACCCAATAGGATAACTACACCTCCTAGCATACAAGGCCTCAAATGGAGTTATCCCAATGCTATAGTGATAGATTTTATTATATGTAAACTCTATAAAAGGCAAATTCTCAACCTAACTGCCACCATAGTCAGTCAAGAAAGCTCTAAATATATCTTCGAATGTCTGAATAGTCCTTTCTACTTGCCCATCTGACTGTGGGTGGAAAGCCATACTAAGACTCACCTTGCTCCCTAAACCTTTCTGAAATGACCACCAAAATTAGGAAAAAAACTACATACCACGATCTAAGATGATAGATATAGGAACCCCATGCAACTTCACAATCTCATGGAGGTATAACCTGACATAATTTTCTGTCGAAAAGTTTGTCCTCACTAATAAGAAATTAGGAGACTTCGTTATCCTATACATGATGACCCAAACCAAATCAAAGTGATTCGATACCGAGGAAGATTGGTAACAAAATACATGTTGATCACTTCCCACTTTTATACATGCAACTCAATCTCTTGATACAATCCTCTAGACTCATGTACTCAAATTTCACTTATTGGCAAACTATGAACTTAGCCATTAAACTAGCCATATCTTGCATCATATTGTTCCACCAATAAATCTACTTCATGTTATGATACATTATGTTGAACTAGGATGAATAAAATAGCATGACTCATATGCCTCAGCCAAGATCCTCCATCATAATCCATCTATATTGGGAATACATAATTTTTTTTAGTACCGAAAGGTACCATGCCTCTAACCTTAGAAGCCATTATTTTTTGCCTACCTACATCACTATTGATACTCATCAAGATAGGAATTAACAATTTTTTCTCATTTACCACAGTACCAGGGATGATTTCACCACCTTCTGAATGAACACACCACCATCCTTGGAGTCCAAAAGGCAAATTCCAAGATTAGACAAATAGTGAATGTCTTTCACTATCTCTCGCTTCCCTTCATCCACATAAGCCAAAATTCCCATGGATAACCTTATAAGAGCATTAACAACCAAATTAGCTTTACCTGGATGGTAGTGAAGGCTCATGTCATAATCCTTGAGCAGCTCAAGCCATCTCCTTAGCCTGAGGCTAAGCTCTTTCTGAGTAAACACATAATGCAGGCTCTTATGATCTAAAAATATATCCAGATACACTCCATACAGATAGTGACACCAGATGTTAAATGTGAACACCAAAGCCAATAGCTCTAAGTTATGATTTGAATTATTCTTCTCATGCACCTTCAATTATCTAGAGGCATAAGCTTTCACCTTTCTATGTTGCATCAAGACTCAACCAAGCCCCACTGATGAGTGGTAATCCTACCACTTATTTGCACATAATATTTGTGTACATTACCTTGTTTTGAAAGAATTAATAAGATAGAATTATGATTAAATGCATTAAAATGACCTCTTTACTGGTATGGAGTTGAGGGTATATAAAGATGTGGATTGGATCTTAAACTAATCAAGAAGGGATCAAGAAAGTGTAGATAAAGACCTGGAGCAGAAGGGCCTCAGTTACCAAAGTCGCAGTTTACTGACTACGATCACGGTAGTCAAGAAAAGTCAATCAACTGTAGTAATGTAAGACAACTGCAGTCGTAGGTAAGCTGGTGTAATCGCATCTTAGCAAAATACAACAGCTTAAGGGTAAAACTGGAAATGCTCATGGCTGATCCCAATTCTGACAAAAAGACTCAAACTTAAGCATCATGTATCATAATTCCATCTTCCCCAATTTTTAGGTTTAGCTCTTGAGTTCATAGCCTCTATTTTTTTAGAAGAAAATATTGTATAATGCTTGGGTGAAGAATACATTGGAGACTTTCTACGTAGAAAATTAGATGACATCCATTGTTGATTTGTGGGAGCGCCAAGTTAGAAGTAACATTCACTCAAGTTTGAATAAATCTGTTCAATGAAGATTATAGGTATATCTATGCTTATTTATCTTATGAGTAGCTAGATCTACCTCCTAGAGTTATGTGTAAATAGGGGTTAAAGTGTGTTTCAGTTGTTATTGATTATCTTTTATTTAGTAGTTCATGTTTATGGGTTTTATTATTTCTATGCTAACTTGGCTGGGGTTTGATGGGTGAAAGCCACAAATTCCTATATAGGTATGATGAATGAAAGCTCCATGATCTAGAAAACCCAAAGACATAATAAAAAAAAAAGAGGTTTGGGTGAAGTTTAGAAATCTATATCATACTTAAAAGAGAGATATGGAGACCAAAGAAATGATAGACAGTTGTATATGTAGTTTACTAAATTTTAACAATCATAGACATAAGGGTGAAAGTGAGATTGACTATACCATGGGTATCATCCGAGAAATTAGGATTCCTAGATTGAGGTTGTGGTTGTAAATTGTTGAACACACCTATTAGGTATTTGAAAGAATCAATGGGTGAAAGTTTGGTATTTTGTTGAAAAACTAGAATCAAAATCTATAACCAAACCTACCCATATTTGGCATACTAAATTGATGTTTCTTGATAACTCCCACACACCACTTCCTTACTAATGCATAATCCTAAGATTCGTGCATAATTTTTAAGACTCTAATTATTCTTAACCCCGAATTTATACTAGAAAAAACCAAAAAAATAGCATTAATGTAGATATCTATCTCCCCCACTTTTATCTTCTTGCAACATTGGTTTGAATTTGACTTGTATCTATTATTTCTAATTAACTTGATAGCCACTCACATTGTTCCTCATGGATTTGGCCCCGACTCCAAAGTTGAGTAAATATATTGACGATTACCGCCTTGCACTTAATTGACATGTAAGTTAAGCATTATCAAAAAATAGTATTGTTGTCGGGGAATAATTTGGCATTATCAATATTGAATATATTTGTTTGTGACTTTTCTTCGTAGGTGGATTTAATTTTATTTTTATTTTTATTTTTCTCTATGCCATCTTTTGACAAGTATGATGTTGGTAGTTGGGATTCCTATCATGACGAACTATGTCAAATTTATAAAGGACCACACTTTAGAAGAGACTCGAACTATGCTTCCCATAGAGTGATGGACCCACCAACTCAATCCTGTGGGGAGGATAGGCGCTCGTTATGTAGTGGTCGAGATAGACACTGGGATGATTGTCCAAATACCTCCTCCCCCTGTTATACTAACTGAATTGCTATTTATTGTTATAAGATTGATAGTTCTTGTGATGAGAAGAAGAAGGAGCAACAAACCGAATTCATTATTCTTAGAGCAATACTTCAAATCATTTTGGATCGGGTAACTATAATCGTGGAGAATGCTTAAGACTTGCATCAATCTGTTGGAGTGTTTGAAATTGAAAATGTCAAGGAAAAGGAGTTTTGAAAGAACATAATTCTCACAAACCTCACAACCTTTCCCATTTCCCAAGAGGAGGTTCATCAAGAAAAGAAACCAAGCTACAATGATGAGCTTGGTAGCAAAGACTCCTCGGTAACTTCCCAATCAACTAAGTCATATGAGAAAGAAGAAGACATAATAAAAGAAATGGTACAAGATTCAAAATATCAATGCAAACCTCTTATGATAACTTGACTTTATTTCGAGGTGAAAATACTTCAAAGGAGGAAATTTTGAAATTAGGGGCTGGACCTCATTTAACCCACTTTTCAATATTTTTCCAAGAGGATGTGATAAGAATTCATCAATCAAGACAACTAATGGACTTTAGGGAGAAGGAGTATGATTCCTGTATTTTAGAATTTGCAATTTTGAAATAGCATATGAAACCCCATCCATCAATGGCTAAAGAACTCAACGCCCAGTGTGAAACTAGTGGCCTATTTATGTTCTCACTTTTACCCAAGGAGCAAATTTAGAAGTTCAACGTGAAGTTGGGTAAAAGGTTAAAGTCTTCAAAATGGTAAGATTGAAGCTTGCTCGTCAAGTCTTCACACTTCCAAGTTTCATCTTTGGAGATTTGAATCTTCTATCCCTCTTGTTGCTTTCGGTAGCTTCAAGAGCCTTATAGTTGACTTAAGTCAACATCTTCTAGTTGGTATGACAGATGGTATATATCTGAAACATCAAATTTTGAGTGGTAACATAGTTGGTGTCATTTTATGGATTTTCAATCTCATTTTCACCCTCGATTTGGAAAGTTTTAATTTTTGGTTTTGGGGCTTAACTTTATGAAAATGATGTTTTTTCATAAATTTAAATATCCCATTGAGTATGGAACATCAAATTTGATAGGTTACCATAGTTTGTTTTCGTTCGTTAGATTTTGAATGAATCCCAAGGGGCTCGCAGAGACTGGGAATTCACCAAGTCCCTTACTGGTGAATCACTCAGCTGGTTCTCCTGCGATCAAGATGCTCCTACCATGATTGAAATTGGGTATTTAGATGAAATTTCAGGATCACAATACCGCTTCAGCAATTACAATACCCCTGTCATCCAGGTATCGCGATCGCATCACCTTGTTTGTGATCGCGACACCTAGATATCTAAATACTCATATTTTGATATTTTTTACAATTTTTGATACTTGGAGCACAGGGTTTTGTGATTTTAAACTATTTTTTCTACTTCTAAGCTTGGGAAAGTTCCAAAGAAGAAGGAGAAGAAGGAGAAAAAGGAAACTTCAGTTTCGAGAGCTAACCCTATCTTTAAACTCAATTCAGCATAACTGCAGTGTCAACAAAATATACTAGTACTGGAATCTGCACCAAAAATATACAGAAGTGTTGTACGTGTACCAAAATATGGGTACTCACTAGGCATCATTGGCTAACTAAGCTAAAGCATAATAGAAATATAATAGAAATGTGAGATAAATAAATTTGGTCAATGTAAAAGGGAAAACTTGGAATAATGCTCCAAATACTATAAAATAGATAACTGGAAAAATAATAATAAAGAAAACATATATATCACTACAAAATTTCCCCCCATAAACAAGTAAGAACGAAAAAGTAAATAATCTTATGCGGGCCCCCATAAAACCCCAAGGTGCGGTTTCGAGGGAATTATTAACCAAAATTATATCAAATAGACATCTCTCAAAATCATAACAATTAATCCTTCCAAACAAAAATCACTGAAATCAAAATGGTTCCATAACCATCATAAATAAACTCTCAATGTTGAACATTAATTGAAACTCATATTATCATTTGCCGGAATTGAACTGGAACTCAATATCATGAATCGCCGAACTCAAATCGAAACTCATATCAGCACCCAAGTATCAATATAGTTAAAAGAATCATATATCTAACATTCTCAAGATCTTGAATCTACACTTTAGAAGATGTAACACGCTAATGTAGTCTACAAAGAGCTAATAGTTGTCTTTTGGCTAAGGTGGGCAGGAGGGGCCCACTTATAATGAACAAAATCCATTCTAAGGAAAAATCTATGACTGAACTAGGATGAAGTATCTAAATTCTGTACTAGATATATAATAAGTCACACTTTAGTACTAAGACAACAATTTTAACCAAAAAATGAGTAACTAAGTCAATTATTCCTAAATTAAGGTTCCTTAATTGGCTGTGAGATCCAAATTATACTAAAAATACTTCCAAGAACTAATTTCCAACCCATACCTATCACATTATCATAAATATACTAAAAATTAGTCCAATCTATGAAAAACGTAAACCTAGCGTACCTAGACGCCGAAGAAAGACCGATGAAATCCACAAATTATTGATTTTCACTTCCCAAAAGCTTCGTCCCAATGTCATGCTATCAAAATGACAATCTAATCATTAATACTAGAACAATGGTATCTATATTGCATTATTATGCTTTTCGTCTAAAATTACATGAAAACTCTTATGAGGCCTGGTTGTAGTATCACACTTTTGAAATTGTTAACACGTCCCTCAATGATCAAGGAGCATTTAACCTTAAGAATGGGGAAATTTTTAGCTCAAATGATGTATCAATCTACTCAGCAAGAATTTTGAAATTTTGGAAATAAATTGAGAGACTAATCATGAAACTAATGGAATCTTACAAGAAGTTTGATGAATAAACAAGAAAACAGAGAACTCAAACACCCGATCATCAGCTAATAATGTTTCTCTCAATATCCCACACTCTCTAGGCTTTTCACTTTTGAGAGTTACGGTAAAATAGGGAGAAAATCGAGTAGAAGGATGATTTAATGTCTCCCAGGTGCTTCTTAAGCGGACACTTATGTTCTTAAGCCATCACCGCTAAAGTGATACCTTCCTAATATATAGCATACCAGTTAAGTAGACAAGTGAAAGATAAAAAGTATATAATTTAGCTGTTAGCTTACCACTAAAGAAACTAACTGGGTCAGGCCAAGGCAACTTAAGCTCCTGTATGGCCGCTATAGCCTATGCACCAACTTGGACTTGGAAGCTTTCCAAGTGTTCATCGACCCTTTGAGATTAATTTGGAATACAGTAAATGTATATGGCATATGCTACCCTATCAATTTGACATTGCAAACTCAATAGTGCAGTCGATATTTCCATTTGAGGTCATTTCAACAAAAAGTATGGGGTCAATACTTATGGGACATTTTTCTCAATTTCTAGTAAATATCTCAAAATGAGTCTGAAAGCCTCGGGTCTTTAAATAAAGGTCCTCTAGCCTAAAATCGATGTTCGAGAGTTGTTCGAACTGTGAGAATTGGCATATTAGGTTGTTTTAATAAAGTTTCACCTGATAGCCAATTCTTAACAATGAAGACTTCAAAATAGGGAACTGTCTCCAAAACTCAAAAAAACTTCCATGTAATTGAATTTTAAATTCCAACAAGTCATAAGTGACTTAAGGAAGCTATAGGAAATCTCTAAACAACAAAAATGCATGGTAATGAAGAAAAGACCTGAAGGGTCATTATAATATGATAGTATAGTGATGGAAGGAATATAAAATGTATAATAGGTGTACAAAGGAAGAGATATATAGTATTGATATGAAAAATATAGATCTATATAATAATTTTGGAAGGGGTTCATATATCCTTAGGATAGCTAAAACTTAAAGTTCTTACCAGAGAAAGCTAACCTAAAGGCCTAAATCTCATAAGAATTTTAGTGTCAAGAAGGAAACTAACTCTAGCATAATTAGGGTCTCTACCCGAAGTGAATCATAAAGTAACCAAGCAACACTAATTTTAACATAAAAGAGTAAAGGATCAGAACATACCGACAAGTTCATAAACTATTCCATATCAATCTTCCATGGGCAATACATTAATAACCAAATAATGATAATCTAACTTCCTTGTACGGATAAATAATAACCTAACTGGGCCCTCATAGTCCCAAAATGTACATGCGAACACTTAGAAAACAACAACCATAATATGTAACTATGCAACCCCCCAAAAGACTAATAAATACAAGTGCCAAATAGCTATATTTTTCATAAATAAAGTATATATATGAATTCAAGTCACGAACAAAATAAATGTGATGCAAGATGATCCAAGTACAATCTCAAATTAAGTTCCATAATATACTAATTATATACACCTCTTCTAGCTCAATAGCCCATAATGTCTTCATGTAAAAACCTTTCAAATTATTTTTGGTGATTCCACTAATTTTCATCGTTGGAGATTTTTCATAGATGCCATAAGTCATTTAGGACTTGTTGGAACTGAAAGTTCAATCACTGCTCAGTCCGTTTGGATTCTTGAACTATTTCCCTACTTAGATGTCCTTGCTGGTTCCAAATGGCCATTGACCAAAATTATCAGCAAAACAATATAGTTTGAAAATTCTTACTGTGTTAGCAGTTCAAAAATATTGATTTTAGGATGGGTAGACCTTTAATTTTGGTTTTTCTATAGCTAAACTCATTTCGACCAGTTGGTCAAAAATTTGATAAATTAGAAATTTGGGTTTGAGGCCCACATATTGTCTAAACAACCTTAAATAAAAAATTCAACTTTGGTAATGCGTCCAAAACATAAAAATCAGTATGGTTGAATATCTCATTTTCTCATACTGGACTTTAGATGGATCTAGGCCTTGGCTAAAACTTGGAATCAAATTCTAAGTTTCAGTTGTCGACTAGTTTAGCAAGGTACAACAATCACAGAGGCCTTGGTTCGATTGCGATGACATATTTATGGGTTACGTAAGTGCACAATCGCAGTAGCTGCGGGCCATAGAAAGTATAAATACGTTTTTTGGCCATTAATTAACCATTTTCTCCACTGTCTTGAGTCCCAAAACCTTAATAGGGAGTGTAGAACTCAAATTGAGTCTTGGTTGTTAAATAGGTGCTTGAATAACTTGAATAATCATGATTAATGTTGAATCTAAGGTATGAATCCTTTAATTTTAGTGTTGGATTCTTTATTATTTGACCCAAAACCCCAAATGGCTTCAGACCTAATTTTAGCCCCAAATATAGTTGTGTTGCATAAATTTCTTGAGGGATATAACTCCCAAATAGTATTTTAACAATGGGTTTTTCTCAAAAACTCATTTTCTATATGTGGGACCCACTTGGGGTTTTTGGTGTCATTTTGGACCCAAAGCATAATAGTGAAATATGGGTGTTGTTATTCTTGTAATAAAGCATAAATTTTGTTCTTGATAGCATGCCTCATTGAAGAAGATCTGAGGAAAGGAAAAGTGAAGATTATTGGTTCGTGATCTATATTGGGATTTGAGGTAGGTTACACTTACTTGTATTAGATTTATTTTTATTGTAGTATAATTATGATATCTTGATATGATTGAGTGGGGTCTTAGATGTTGAAATAGAACATGGTAATGGTTGTGATTAGTTGAATCACTTAGGCCTTTGAATACATTAAGTGTGATACATGAATCATAGTCTAGAACCTTGGTTAGTTAGACTTGTTATCTCATGAATAGAATGATAATGCTCTACTTGCTCTAGTTAGTTGGGAGTGACCTTGTTCACTCATCTTAAGAGTATGTTGCCTAGATATAAATAGTTGTGAAATTGCATTTGGAGCTTTGGATGACTTAAGAGAAATATTCGAGAAAGAATTATCCTATAATACTAGTGTAGATTGATAAACCTTTGATACATGCTGTAGACAACTTAGTCTAATTTTGGGTACATATTAGACTAGAAAAAGATAATTTTAGATATTAGAAGTTAAACTCGATCCGCCTTAAGGTTGAACTATGTAACTTCATTAGTGACCTAGATACTTAAGAAACACCTAGAATATGATTGGTAATATGATGGCTAAACCTGGTAAATGGGTTATTCTTGATTTTATTTTGGAAATAATTTGCATACTTGATTGATTATGTTATTGTTATTACTTGGACAACATTGGAAAGTTTTGTAAATTGAACCAATGACAATTCTATCTCTTAACTTTTGTCTAGTTTGCTATGTGAGACTTGAAATATCCCATTACACATATTATGCTCAAGCCTAGTTACTAAAATTATTTTTGTACCAAAGAACCCCTATTTTTGTTAGTATTGTGAAGCATTCCTAATAAGAGAGATTCTAGAACGTATGACCATGGCTTTTAGTTGACCATGCTAATAATCATATTATGCCCGATAACGTGTTCAGTATTTATACTATGCGGGTATACATGCACATGCACTTACTATTATAATGTATTGATAATAAATTGGGGGATACTACGATATGTATTGAGAATAATTAATATTCTCTTACACTATATTATTTGCGCGACTTGTATTTTCCAATGATTCGGCTACACATATATATGTCTATATATTGATGTTATGATGCATGTTGATGCTATGGTGAATATTAATTATATTATGATGCCCGTCAAGTCCAAAGGATATATTAATGATATGATAATGCTAGATATGTTCAGAAGACATGTTGATGCTATGATGATGCTTGGTAAGTCCAGATAATACATTGATGCCCGGTATATTCAGAGGATATATTGATGATATTATGATGCCCAGCAAGTCTGGAAGATGTATTAATGATATTATGATGCTCAGTACATCCGAAGGATATATTGATGATATTATAATGGCCGATAAGTCCAGAGGATATATTGATGCTATTATGATGCCCAATACATCCAAAGGATATATTAATGATGTTATGATCCCCAATAAGACCGAAGGATATATTGATAATAATATGATGTCCTATACATTTGGATAATATATTTATGTTATGTATGGCAAACATGTGTATATATGTTTAGGTGTGATTGTGCCTTTATATGATTAAAACCGTGTGCTCCTTGAAGATATAATGCTAATCATAGGATGTCGGTTATAATTTCTCAATCCTAATCACTTGTTCAGTGGTGTAATTCTCACTAGTGTTAAATGGTAAGCAAAAATAGAATATGCTAAACTATGTGTTAAGGCTAATTTTGCAAGTGGAATCTTTTATGGATATAATAATTCATCTTCTGGGTATGTTTGGCACGAATAAAGGGATTAACTAATGAATTTTTCCTAGTTAAATGAATTGTGTGGTAACTGGTTTACTACTAAGTAACTATTTTACTTAATGACTAGAAGACTATAATACTATATAATGGACCTAGATAGTTGAAATGTCATAACTAGAAATTATTGTTTTTATGTGGTCAATGGTCATAATAGGTTAGCATTGGTGATGATTAATAGTAATGATGACTAAAGTATGATGTTGTTGGGTTGCTAAATGAGGATTTGTAGTTTTTTATAGGAGATAGTGCGATTCATTGGTTTATAGATATATATGTTCATTTGATGATATGTAACCTTTTTCCTATATAATGACTAGTGCTCCTATGATAATTTTAATTAAGCTTTGGTCTAATAGCGTCAATGGATTAGTAGTGCATCTTAACAAGGTGTGGATATTGGCTATATGATGAATAATAAGTTAGTGCAAACTAATGGTTAAGGTTTATATAAAAAATCAATTAGGCTATAATTGGAGATCTTATAAGGACTAGTGAATTAGTAGCCTAATAATAATAAGTGTTGGTTAGTTAATAATTACTAGATAGAGTGTATTTATATCATAGATATCTAAATGGCTATATGACTATGGTTATGATTACCTTGGTATATGCCATTTTAGTTTTGGTAATTAATGATGATTAGGGATCTTTGCTGATGAACGTTGATTGGAAATATGGAAACCATGGATAAATGTGAGTTGATTATATAAATATCTTGATATGTTGATGATTTGATCCTTTCATGTACTCTTCGGTGGTATGGGACATCGTGATGAGTTTTTTACTTTAAGTTCTTTTGGGTGTATTTCCCGGTGGCATGGGACGTCATGGTGAGTTCTTTTACTTTATTCTTTAATGGTGGTATGCGTATTGAACTTGGTATTTATGCGGTTGTAATTATATATGTGTTTCTTTGTTCTTCAAGATCGATTACTCATTTTATTTGATGGTATTGGTATATATGTATATGAGATGGCGTATTATTATTCTAGTTGATTACTTATTTCTATAGTGATGATAGAAATGATTTAAGATCGATTCTATACCTTGACTTAGCTATATTATCTTGTTTTTTATCATCTTTATATCATAATATAGCTCAATCAGTCGATGATACCTAATGAGTACCTAGAGTTTTTTTACTCAGACTATACTTCTATACCTTTTTAGTGCAGAATCGAGTAATAGCTTCCGCCGCTAACTTGAGATCATGTAAAGTTGATCTTATAGAGATGGGGTGAGCTATTGGAATTTTGAGTCACCCATCTCCCTCCTATCTTTATTCAGTCTTTTGTATTCAAGACTAATGAATAAGACTATTTAGACTTTGAGTTGTATTTCCTATTATCGATCTTTGATGCTCTTGTACTAATATTAACATGTTGTAGGATTGGTATCCGTATTTGATTTTCTTTTATGAAACATTTTTATCATGATTATGTTCATCTATTTTTTCCCTTGTCAAGTGTTCTGACCATAGAACCCATTGCCTTAGCTCTGGGTTACGGTGTTGGCATACCTAATAGTGTGTTTTAGTAGGTGTCATCATGACTTAAAAATTGCGTCATAACAAATTGGTCTTAGAGCCTATGTTTCACCGGTATTGTTGGTACCAAAGCAAGTGTCTAATAGAGTAATCCCGAGCAAAATGTTGACTTTCATTTCCTAGCTTTGGGAGGTTATGGGAAAATCCTAGGATATTTTCCTAACTTTACTCTTTCACCGATGCCCAAGACACGTGCTAGAACTTTGCGTGAAGAGGGTCTCGAGACTGACGAGTTTGGAGTAGAATTTTCTTTAGTATAGATTTAGAGGAATACAAGTAAACCCCTCCAAACCACCTTAGGACAAGACTACTATTAGATCTTTATGGACTTTATAGGTATGTTACATCTTTTAAATATTTATTTCAGAGATTGAGGAGGTTAGATACATGATGCTTTATTCTAGATTTATAATAGTGAGATAATATTAGTTAAGGTTAAAGTGTGGCAATTTATAATCTTAATACTAGTTCAATTCTTAAATTATTCATGACATAAGTTCGGGTTCAAGTCCATAAAAGAAGATATGAGTTTCAGTTTAAGTTCAATTTTGAGTTATTATTTATAATGGTTATGGGACAGGTTCAATGCTAGTGTTTATGGTATGAAAAAACATCCATGGTTATGATTTTGAGAATTAGTAAATTAGCATAATTTTGGTTATTAATTCTCTTTGATTTCACCCTCGGGGCTTACAGGGGCCCATATTGTGTTATTTACTTTTTTTTCCTTACTGGCTTATGGTGGCCAGTTTTATAGTTATCAACATGTTTTTGTTCATATTACGGTTTTTCTAATTATTTATGTACTGTATTTTGAGCATTATTTTACGTTTGCCATTGTACCTCAACTTAACTTTTTTATATCATATTTTGTTCTAATTATATTGATCTTTAACTTAGTCCACAAATGATTCCTATCGTGTATCCATGACTTTCTTAATCATATTACACTTTTGTACCCTTTTGGTCTAAATTTGAGTACTAGTGGCCATAGTTGATGTCAAGACTTGTGCTGGTTAGAGTTCAGAGATAAGGTGAGCTCTTAAATCCACAGTTGATAGGGTGAGTTTATCTTAATGTAGGTGGGATAAAGTAGGTTCCATCGTGATTCAAAAATCGGGTTGAGACACCAAGATAGTGGCATGGCACAAAAGTTATGCTCCGTTTTAAGGCTTTGACATACTTGTTGTTCACCATTTTATGTTTGTGCCACCCCAGTGGTCATGAAAATACAAAAATCCCTTTTTTCCTTCAGTGCTTTAAGGAAAGACAAATCATTTTCCATCATTACATGTCATGATTTAACTAAGCCCTCTCATTCCAAACTATAAAGAAAACAAAAAAGGGGTCTCTTTAAAATTGCCATCTCAAGGAATCAAAACTAAAAGTTTCTTTCAAGAAATCAAAAAGTTTAGGTATGTGGAGTTTGAACAAAAGTTTTCTTTCATTGCCATACCAAGAACTTTATTTTCATAAATGATTTTACAAATTTAGAGAATAAGGTTCTGTCACGACCCGAACTAGGGCCTGGACGTGACGAGCATTTCGAACCATTGATGCCCGAAACACCCCCATATGTCTGGTAATCATGCACCTAATTCATATGATCAAAGAAATACGGAAAAAACACAATAATTCGGAAACATGGTCATAATTATGAAAAGAGACAATAATGGGGAGATAAGGTTCCCTCAACATCAATTATCCTCTGAACAACAGTCTGCGAAAATCTCTAACAAATGACTGAAACAATGTCTATCTAAAAACTGGGACAAGGCACCCAGTACACCATAAAACTGAATATAAAATAAAAGGACTGCAGGACATAAGACCTTCCGAAACATAGAAGGCTCACCACTTGTCTCTACAGCTCTGTCTGAAAGTTTTATTGATTCTCTTCACCCCTAGAGTGGGCCTTTGAACCTGAGATATTGGAGAGGGGAGGGGGTCATCACAAAAGTATTGGCACACAGAGATATCAAAACAAAACATAATATTTTTACAAAGTATAGTTGAGAGACATTATAAAGCATTTTCGTATCAAATCATCTGAGAGCACATGGGTGTAATGCAATAGTTTTTCTCAACAATAATGAAATGTAATTGAGCTAGGTGGAATACCGTATGTAATTTACACCAACTGTCAAACCTCGGTTGCCGCCGAGATTAGAGTATAAGTGAGGGAGAGACACGCAAGATCACACAGCATGGTGTCTCGACCCAATGGTAGTGCCCAATATCACTTGGCTCGAGCTCCTACCTGTAATCCCAATTTGGGATTGACATGAAGTCAAATACATAAGACCACTTAGCCTGGTACCAATATTCCGTGTCTGCAGACATGTTCTTCCAGCGATGAGCCCTTGTGTCGTAAATGCCTTCTTTGGGCATCCACCTATCTCATGTAAAATCAATGCATTCAAACTTCATTTAATTCAATCACGTATCGTATTCTGTAGGGTATCGTCATACCCGACTTTCAAGTCATCAATATCACATCCACATATGCATAATCATGTAAAAATTAAGGTGCTTCATCATTTACCAGTGGTGAACAATATTTATTTCAAATTCATGCTCTCTTTTGTTGATCACAATATAATATGGAGTATCAAAACATTATCATGGTAATTTGAAAATAATTTATCATTCATATTTATCAAACTTCCATGGAAAATCTCAAATCACATATGCATGGTTTCAACCACTGAAGTATTTAGGCAAGCAATTCCCATGACATAAAGAAAATGACTTAGAAATCATATTGAAAGAAAGTTATTAGCATTTGATTGAAAACCCCTAATTAAAAGCATGCATGTTCATAAAAACTACACCCATAAGATTTTTGGATAACCCCACGTACCTCTATTTCCAAGTGTAATAGGTGTTTCTTGAAGCTTGCGGATTGTTGATTCCAAATATGTAATTATCTTTGAAAACCTACGGTCGAATCTTGAACTATTTAGATATTTATGTTGAAACCCTAGAGACAGTTCTTGAACTCTTTTGATGAAAGAATATGTATTTTGGTGTCCTTGGAACTAAATCTAATGTTTCAGGGCTAATTAAGGGTGGAAAAGGACCACTTTTTCCTCAACACGGAGTGTTTAAATCACCAGAATTCCTTACATAGGAGCCGCCCATCCTATTGCCTATGTTCACATAGGAACTGCCTATGCTATTGCCTATGTTTTCATAGGCGCCGCCTAGATATCGCCTATGTTTACATAGGCGCCGCCTAGGCTATTGCCTATGCTTTCCAGTGGCCATGGGCGATTGGTTAGGCGATGCTTATCACTTTGAAGGGCCATAACTTCTTGCTTGGGTGTCGGATTTTAGCCTAATTGGTATCGTTGAAAAGATAACTCGAATGCCTATCATTTGAAACATAGTAGGCTTCCTAATTCAACAGAAATAGAGAGTTATGGTCGATGGAATCTGACAAACTTTACAACATCTAATAAAACTTAGTCGATCGAAATAGTTTCAACTCATCCTTGAGTTGAAGGACCTTTATGGTTTAAATTCTAGCTTGAGCGGATTCACATGCTACACAATAATTAACATGCCGTATTGGTATAGGATTTTATTACTTTGGGATTAACAATGCATCGAAATCATGGTGTATACTATAGCCCGAATTACGGGGCATTACAATATCCCCCCCTAAGGATCATTCGTCCCATAATGATGATGCGGGACACAGACAGACACGATTTCAAGCATAATAAAGGACTAGGAAAGATAAGATAGGAATAGTACCTTCTGTCTACTCGTCCCTCAAAGCAAAAAAATTGGGATATTTAATTCTCATGTCATCTTCCGACTCCCAAGTTGTTTCTTCGACTTTCTGATTCCTCCACAGTACCTTTACTGAGGCTATCTCTTTGTTCCTCAGCTTTCGAACCTTCCGATCTAGAATTTCAATGGGCTCTTCTTCGTAAGACAAGGAGTATGTCAATTTGATACTCTCTACTAGCAATACCATAGAATGATCTCCAATGCATTTCTTCAACATGGATACATGGAATACCGGATGAACGGAACGCAAACTTGCAAGCAATTCTAACTCATACGCAATTGTACCAATCTTTTTAAAAATCTGATATGTCCCTACATAACGAGGGCTCAATTTATCCCTTTTTACAAACTGCATAACTCTTTGCATAGGAGAAACCTTGAGAAACACCCAATCACCAATTTCAAACTCTAGTTCTCTTCTCCGAGCATCGGCATACGACTTCTGACGACTTTGAGCAGTCTAGAGTCATTCTCTAATGATTTTCACTTTCTCCATCGCCTGAAGAACAAGATCAGGCCCATACAACTGAGTCTCACCCACTTCATACCATCCTATCAGAGACCTATATCTCCTTCCTTACAAAGCCTCAAAAGGAGCCATTTTGATTCTGGCATGGTAGCTATTATTGTAAGAAAATTCAACCAGTGGAAGGTGATCCACCCAAATACCTTTGAAATCAATAACGGATGCCCTCAACATATCTTCGAGGGTCTGAATGGTACGCTCAGTTTGCCCATCCATCTGAGGGTGGAAAGCTGTGCTCAAATTCACTTGTGTACCTAAACCCTTCTGAAAGGATCTCCAAAACAGAGATGAAAACTGCGTACCTCTATCGGATATAATGGACACTGGTGCCCTATGAAATTGAACTATCTCTTCAATGTAAATCTTAGCATAAACCTCTCCCAAATAATTAGTCCTCATAGGAAAAAAGTAGGCTGACTTGGTCAACTGATCTACAGTCACCCATATAGAATCATATTGGTTTTGGAATCTCGGGAGTCCTTTAATGAAGTCCATATGTATCATTTCCCAATTCCATCAAGGCAGGGCTATCTCTTAGGAAGTAACATACGACCTTATATGTTCTACCTTCACTTGCGGACAGTTCAAACACTTGGACACAAAATCAGCTACATCACATTTCATGTTATTCCACCAATACAAGGTTTTCAGATCATGGTATATCTTAGTAGAGCCTGGGTGAATGACATACCTCAAAGTGTGCATCTCATTAAGGATTCTTTCCTATAGCCCATCGACATTCAAAACGCACAACCTACCCTGAAATCTCAGAATACCATCACCACCAATTTCGAACGACATAACCTTTTGTTGACCCACATCTTTCTTGATTTACATCAAAATAGGATCTTCAAGCTGCTTCTCCTTAACTTCAGCACAAAGAGATTACTTAGCTAACTCATGAAAAATCACCCTTCCATCTTCGGAATCTAAGATTCGCACTTCCAGATTTACAAGGCGGTGAATATCCTTCACCATCTCTTTCTTTCCTTCTTCTACATAAGAAAGGCTGTACATAGACAACCTGCTAAGGGCGTCGACTACAATATTTGCCTTGACCGGATGGTAATGCAGACTCATATCATAATCTTTCAAAAGCTCCATCCAATGCCTCTACCTGAGGTTTAATTCTTTCTGTGAGAAAATATGCAGTAAACTCTTATGGTCAGTATAAATATGAACATGCACTCCATAGAGATAGTGATTCCAGATTCTAAGTGCAAACACCACGGCTGCTAACTCCAAGTCATGAGTGGGGTAATTCCGCTCATGCACCTTTAACTGCCTAGATGCATAAACTATCACCTTACCACACTGCACCAATACACAACCAAGTCCCACACGAGACACATCACAATAAACCACAAAATCATCTACACCCTCGGGAAGGGTGAAAATAGGAGCAGTAGTCAGCTTGTACTTCAATTTCTCAAAACTATTTTCACACAAGTCAGACCACACAAACTTCATCTTTTTTCTGAGTCAGTTTAGTAAGTAGAGCATCTATGGAAGGAAAACTCTCCACGAACCTTCTGTAATACTCCGCCAAACCTAAGAAGCTCCGAATATTAGTTGGAGTCGTGGGCCTAGGCCATTTTCTCACTGCTTCAACTTTATGAGGATACACTCTTATCTCGTCACTGGACACAATATGCCCCAGGAAGGCAACAACATCTAACCAAAATTCACACTTAGAAAATGTGGCATATAGTTGATGATCCTTAAGGGTCTGAAGGATAATTTGGAGGTAATTGGCGTGATCCTCTTTAATCTTAGAATAGATCAGAATATCATCAATAAATACAATAAAGAACAAGTCAAGAAACTAATGAAACACTCTATTCATAAGATCCATTAAGGCTACAGGGGCGTTAGTCAACCCGAAGGACATAACTAGAAATTCGTAGTGACCATATTGGGTTTGGATGCCTGGATTTGGTATGTTTGACTACCTAACTTTCAACTTTTGATAACTCGAACGAAGGTCTATTTTTGAAAAGCACTTGGCACCCTGAAGCTTGTCAAAAAGGTCGTCAATCCTAGGAAGAGGATATTTATTTTTAATCATGACTTTATCCAGCTGATGGTAGTCTATGTACATCCGAAAGGACCCATCCTTCTTCCGCACGAAGAGCATGGGTGCACCCCATGGGGAAACAATAGGATGAATAAAACCTTTGTCTAGGAGGTCTACAAGCTGTTCCTTTGAATTCTTTAGTTCCGTCGGAGCCATTCTATATGGCAGAATAGAATGAGAATAATTGTCTGGCAACACAACAATGCCAAAATATATCTTCCTATCAAGGGGTATCCCTGGGATATCTTCAAGAAAGACTTCTGGGAATTCATTCACTATAGAGACTGACTACAGAGGAAGGTTTCAAACTTTTGAATTTTTTACTCGGATTAGATGATACATATAGCCTTTGGAGATAGGCTTTCGGGCTCTAAGATATGCGATATAGTGACCTCTAGGTTCCATAGAACTCCCTGTCCATACAATTAGTGTCTCATTTGGGAAAGAAAAAGTGACCTCTCGGGTTATGCAACCAAGGGTGGCATAACACGAATAGAGCCAGTCCATCCCAAGGATGGCATCAAAGTCTATCATATCCAGTTCTATAAGGTTTGCCATAGTTTCCCTACTATGAATAGACACGACAAAATTTCTATAGACCCTTCTAGCAACAACAGAATCACCTACAGGAGTAGACATAGAGAAGGATTCTACAATAACTTTGAGCTAAAACCCAAAGCCAACAACCACATAAGGGGTCACATAGTATAAAGTAGACCCGGGATCAAAAAATACAAAAACATCATAAGAAAAGATTCATAACATACCGATGACAACATTTGGTGAAGCTTCCGCCTCCTGGTAGATAGTCAAAGATTATAACCGGTTGCGACCGCTTTCGGCAGTTGAAGGGGCACCCTTAGGTAAAGGAGCTGTGGAGGAAGCTTGGGACTTAGCTCCTCCACACATTTACTCTAGCAGATGGACAATCTCATTGAAGGTGACCCACTTTTCGAAACGTATAGCAGTTTCTCCCCTTAAACAAGAACTTCCCTAGATGATTCCTTCTTTAAACCTCACACCACAGAAGAGTACGTCGCTGCTTGGCCACACTGCCCTAAGACTGCGTACCTAGAGCTTTGGACCCATGAGAAGTCTGAAAACTCTGAGTTTGTCTGTCTGTCAGTGGTCTGGGTGCTGGGGCGCTGGATAATGACTATGCATTATTCCAAACTTCTTCTTCTTTGACCACTTATTACCTCAGTTACCACTCTGTGGCTGACTCTTGTGTTGGTTTTCAGATCTAGCTATCTTAGCCTATCTGTCTTTCTCTCTAGATTCATCAATCTTTTTCTTCTTCTCTTCTACTTGATGCATATGAACGGTCAGTCAAGCAAAGTATAAATCCTTATTCAATATAGCCCCCCGGCACTCAAGTACGAGGTCATCAGCAAGGCCAGATGCAAATTGCCTCATTTGGGCCCTCATATTACTAGTCAACTCTGGTGCATAGCGGGCTTGTTTATTAAACTTCGAAGTATACTCCTGGACACTCATACTTCCTGACTTCATATTCATAAACTCTTCCTTTTTGGCCTCTCTCAACTCTAGAGGAAAGAATCGATCAAGGAAAGTTTCCACAAATTCGCCCCAAACTATAGGCTCAGCACTTTCACCTTTTTCATCTTCCCAATCCTCATACCACTGACTCGCAATGTCCTTGAGATGATAAGTTGCTAACTCCACCTCTTCAACCTAATCCATATGCATCATCTTAAAGATCTTTTCCATCTCATCCATGAACTTGTGTGGATCTTCCGCCACCTTGGTGCCAGTGAACTTAGGTGGGTTAATCTTCATGAAATGTTTGACTCTAGTAGCCTCAGATATAACAGATGCAGACCCAACATCTTCTGACCATTGAGCTTGGTTAGCTACCAACTATGTCAGTATATGAATAGATCATCTGAATTCTGCATTTGAAATATCTCCCTGAGCAGTTGGGGGTCGGTTGGCATTAGTCCGCAAAGCCCGGGGTGGACTGGACAGAACTAAAGGGACTCCTAGAGTTGGGACAAATTTTAAAGTGTGAGCCTTGTTATGGGTCCGCATCCCATTGGTAGGATGGACCTCATCTGCCTGAGCATTCTAATCGATAATATTACGTGGAGGAATAACTGTGTTTTCAAAAACACAAGTGATCATTGATTAGGGAACAATTCAGACTCTAAAGCACGAACTAAATCACAAAGAAGGGAAACATTTCCTCAATGCCTAGAAGCCTCCTGCTTATAAGTGTGGTGCGCTAGACACCTATGAAAAAGATCTACCCGATATGATTTTACAGATACCCTAGGACCCTAAACCATTCTGTGATACCATGTTTGTAACAACCTGAACCAGGTCCTGGCTGTGACGAGCATTTCAAACCATTGAGGCCTGAAACACCTCTATCTTTCTGGTAATTATGCACCTAATTCATATGATAAAACAAATATGAAAAAATAACACAATAATTTGGAAACATGGTCATAATTATGAAAAGAGACAATAATGGGGAGATAAGGTTCCCTCAACATCAATTATCCTCTGAACAACTGTCTGCAAAAATCTCTAACAAATGACTGAAACAATGTCTATCTGAAAACTAGGACAATGCCCCTCAGTAGACCCTAAAATTGAATATAAGATAAAAGGACTACAGGACATAAGACCTTTTGAAACATAGAAGGCCCACCACTTGTCTCTACAGCTCTATCTAAAAGTTTTACTGATTCTCTTGACCCGTAGACTGGGCCTCTAAACCTGAGAGGTTGGAGAGAGGAGGGGATCATCACAAAAGTACTGGAACACAGAGATATCAAAACAAAACATAATATTTTTACAAAGTATAGTTGTGAGCCATTATAAAGCAATTCCGTATCATATCAGTTGATAGCACATGGGTGTAATGCAATAGTTTTTCTCAACAATGATGAAATGCAACTGAGCTAGGTGTAGTACCCTACATAATTTACACCCACTTTAAAACCTTAGTTGCCGCTAAGATTAGAGCATAAGTGAGGGAGAGACACACAAGATCACACAGTATAGTGTCTCAACCCAATGGTAGTGCCCAAGATCACTTGGCTTGGGCTCCTTCCTATAATCCTAATTTGGGAATGAAATAAAGTCAAGTACACAAGATTACTTAGCTTGGTACCAATATTCCATGTTTGCAAACATATTCTTCCAACGATGAGCCCTTGTGTCTCAAATGCCTTTTTTGGGAATCCACCTATCTCATGTTAAATCAATGCATTCAAACTTTATTTAATTCAATCACCTATCATATTCTGTAGGGTATCATCATACCTGACTTGCGAGTCATCAATATCACATCCACATATTTATAATCATGTAAAAATCATGGTGCTTCATCATTTACAAGTGGTGAACAATACTTATTCAAAATTCATGCTCTCTTTTGTTGATCACAATATAATATGGAGTATCGAAACATTATCATGGGAATTTTAAAACAATTTATCATTCATATTTATCAAACTTCCATGGAAAATCTCAAATCACATATGCATGGTTTCAACCATTGAAGTATATAGGCAACCAATTCCCATGACATAAAGAAAATGACCTAGAAATCTTATTGATAGCAAGTTATTAGCATTTGATTGAAAACCCCCATTTAAAAGAATGCATTTTCATAAAAACTACACACATGAGATTTTTGGATAACCCCACGTACCTCTATTTCCAAGGATAATAGTTGTTTCTTGAAGCTTGTGGATTGTTGATTTCAAATATGTAATTATCTTCGAAAACCTATGGTCAAATCTTGAAATATTTGGGTTTATATTTTTAAACCCTAGAGACAGTTCTTCAACACTTTTAATGAAAGAATATGTATTTTGGGGTCCTTGGAACTAAATCTCATGTTTTAGGGCTAAGTAAGGGTGGAAAAGGACCACTTTTTCCTCAATAGGGAGTGTTTAAATTACTAGAATTCCTTATAGAGGTTCTGCCCTTCCCATTGCCTCTGTTCACATAGGAGCCTCCAAGTCTATCACCTATGTTTGCATAGGCGCTGCCTAGGCTATCGCCTATGTTTACATAGGTGCCGCCTAGGCTATTGCCTATGCTTTCTAGTGGCCATGGGAGATTGGTTAGGCAACACTTATCTCTTTGAAGGGCCATACCTTCTTTCTCGGGTGCCTGATTTTAGCCAAATTGGTATCGTTGAAAAGTTAACTCGAATACTTATCATTTGACACATAGTAGGCTTCGTAATTCAGCATGCACAGAGAATTATGGTCGATGGAAGCTGACACACTTTACAACAACTACTAAAACTTAGTCGATCTAAATAGTTTCAACTCGTCCTTGAGTTGAAGGACCTCTATGGTCTAAATTCAAGATTGAGCGGATTCACATGCTACACAATAATTAACATGCCGTATTGGCATAGGATTTTATGGCCTCGAAATTAGCGATGCATCAAAATCATGGTCTATATCGTAGCCCGAATTGCGGGGCGTTACAGGTTCATACCCACTTTACATGATTTTTAAACTATGACACTCCCATATAAATTATATTGCCATTAGTACAATAATTCATGTTTTACGTATCTTTTGACTCATATGGTTGATCTTATGAATTAAATTATAGCCCATTTCACAAGAACAACATGAGTTAGTAAATTAATATGATTTTAGTATGATTAATTTCATTTTAAAAGATATTTAGACTTACAATTTTAAATTCAATGTGAAATTCACAAATGTACTTAAGGATATATAATAGAAACAGAAGCATTATTATTTTTCTATCTTATAAACCTATATGATTTATTTATGGAGGATCTCATATATTATGAGAACTAGCGTTATTTTGGGAGTAGTATTTAGCACCAAGGGAATGCGATTTTTGTGCACCCAAATTCCTAGACAACATGCATCACAATTTAATGAGGTAGTTCTCATTAATTAATAGTGTCTCCCTATAGGACAAGTCCTTGTTAGTTTAGAGTGAGTTTCTTATCACGAGTGAATTATCATGGTTCCTTAACCTAGCAAGTTATTGAACATTCTCCCAACAAGGATTACATATGGTAATCTATGTTTCTCAAATGGGGCATGTTGGTTATAAGAATCTATCCTAGAAATATTGATTTTAAAAACTAAGTGTAACAGCTCATTGATTTTACTAGATTTTTCTTTTCTTCTTATGCTTTATGATATATTAGCTTTCAATTTTATTCATGAACATAGTGAGTTTGTATAAACTTGTCATGCATGTTTTATTTTACTATATGTACACTAGTTTACTTATTGCAAGAACTCCCATATACTTAGTACATTCCTAAATTACTAACCATATATATGTCTTTATGGCTACATTATTTCATAATGTAGATATCAGTTGTAGCATACAAAACCATAATCAAGCAGATCGTAGCTTCCAAACATCAGTTGATTAGTTCTCTTTATTTGAAGACATAACTAAATTATAGTTCCAGTATTTATTATAATTCATATGAATTGATTAGGGATATTTGGTGGTCATGTGTTGGCTACCTATTGTCACTATTAGTAAAGGCTTCATAGATAGTTAATTATAGTTAATGTATTTAGTTTTAGTATTCTTTTCTGTAATCAATGTTTTAAATTTTTAATAATAATGAATTGATATAGATAATCTTATGATTAATCTTTTTTTCTCAGTAAGTTTAAGCTATTACATATGTTTAAAAAATTGCACATGCATTATGATAGTACTATGGGTTAGCTTTGGCTAAGTCATGGTTATAAGCACGGTAATGTCCTGGGGTATTCTTGAGGTGTTACAAAATTGGTATCAGAGCACAAGGTTAAAATATGTTAGGCTGTCTAAAATGATATTCCTAGTAGAGTCTTATTTATAGGTCTATTTTGCAACTCATTTTTAATTATGAGGTGACAAGGTATTTAAGAAATATTTCCTAAGTCTACTAGGTATTTAAGAAATATTTCCTTTCTTTCATACTCTGGATCATGAAGTAAGTTAGTCCACTTAGATACTTAAGTTGATTCTTGTGTTACTCAAAAATCCTCCATATAAGACTTATCTTTGAGTAAATGTAGCATTAAATTGCAATTCCTCTCGATAAGATGTTCTCATATTAACTTTCTAAAACATTAAAAATTGCCTTAAGGGCTTCAGAGGAGCTTGTTACTATTTTTAAAATCCCTCAATATAAAAGATTATGTCCTTCTCTATTTAAATCAAAGATTATGTATGGAATTATGTTAAGATTAAAGTGATATGTGTTTGGGTGTTAGCTAAAGGGAAGTGGGTATCGTGTAGATTTCATGATGAATGATTTATTAGTGAAGGAGATTTTGAGTGTTCTTGAAATAGGAATGGATTCTGTATAGAATTTCCTCACGTTAGAAAAGTATAGGTCACTAATTAAAGCATTAGGTTGTTATCGGTTGTTAATCTAGGCTTTGCGTTGTCATGCTGAAAAGAAAATTGATTGATGTTTATAGAGACAATAATATAATTTAGATATATGGATGGATAACTAGTAGTGATATCTGGATGGAGGATATGCTAATGGATTATACTAAGATAGACCATAAGATTATGAGTAGTTATTGTTATTATGAGATTCTAGTGGACTAGTGTTTCTGGATGTTTTTTCTTTTATATATCTACTAAGAATGAATACTATGGGAAGTTATGTTATTAATCATGCCAAGTATTAGAAACTTAGTGTGAACAATGGATGATCATCAAGGTGCAATTAATGTTTTCTTGGGATAATGATAATAGTTATATTGAAGTTATCTAGTAGGCTTGGAATAATCTATGCAAGAATTTATGTTCATTCATTCACAATCAAGTATGATGGTGTAGGTATGATGTATAGGTGTTCCCAAGGTAGTATGTGGTAGAGTTATTTCTAATATTGTTAATTTCCGTTTTTTATTACATAGTAACCTTGAGTTTATACAAATGAAGAAGGCTATTTATATAGTATATAGTATTTTTTTAGACAAATTAAGGAGTTATAGATGGTAGATGTTGAGTCATTTGGTATAATTTAGTTCTCATGGTTTTGGGGAAAAATATTAATATAGAGGTATGATATTAGCATACTACAAAAAAGGGTAGATTACGTAATCAGAGAGGCAGGTATGTTTACTAAGAATTGTATAAGTACATGACGATGATTATTGAATTTAGAGAAAGTTAAGGGTGGTACATATGAAAGAATGTCCTAGAATCTAGTTAGTATTTTCAAAACATACTTTATTTGGTGAGTTGAGTAGTCATATGTAGAGTATTAGAGTAAGGAAATTATTGCTTAGTCATAAGGTTGATAGGCCTATAGGCTTAGATATCAACTTTAATATATAGGGGAGATAATAGGGTGAAAAAACAAATCATGTTTTGTGAATTAGACTGTGATGCATGTCAAAAATAGTTATAATGAAGTAGTGATCTCTTCTTACTATAACACATTCCCCGGATTTTAGTTATTATGGCACCGTATCTATGTCTTACATGATAGAGCCATGACTATGACCAATGCTTATACACTGCATACATATTAATGTTCATTCTCAACTTCTAATAAAAGACGTAATAGCTTTACTCTATGATCCTAGTAATCCCTCATGAACCTTTGAATTATAATCTTATATTAAGTAACTTATGATAAATATGAACCCATATTTCACAGTTCTCAGTTCCCTAAGCTCATGGTACATCCGTAATGATTATTAAAAGAACATGTCATGTATGTCCTCAATTTAGATCTCTTTAATGAATACATGCAAATGATGTTCTATTGCTCAAGAGAAAATTAAGTATCAATGTTATGTTTTGTATTCTTCCATTCTTTAGGTCCTTATGTTCTATCACTTTTGTAACCCTCTTTATGTAAAGATAGTGGTGGTGAAAATGGATGAACAAAGGTTTAAATGAGAGAGAGTAGATTTCTCATAGTATGGAAAATTGTTGTATGCTTGTTTTATCTAAGACTATAAGTGTTAAGGAAGATCGAGGAAAAACTTTTGTATATATCATAGTTAGTTGAGAATTTTTGGTGCGAATTTTTAGAGATATTCATGAATTTTTTACTGAGAGATGTATTAGAAAATATAATAACATAAAATTCCTTAAAGGGTTAGTTGCCTAAAAGTTCATATTTTGTAATAACAATAGGCTTGATTGCCATGCATGAACACAAGTAGGAATGCATTGTGCACTATTACATTCCTTATTAGAGATTAAAGTTAGTGTTAAAATAGTAAAGGGTATTATTCTTGAGATGTGAGCTATAAAGATACATTTGATATTGAATCCCATAGTTTAGACTAGTATTAGTTTTTCATATGTAGTATCTTTTTAATCTGAGTTAGAATTGTATATGATGAGAAAATGTAGTTCAAATTAGACTTTGGTAGGGGCAGTCACATGTACCCATGTGAGGATTATAAGTTGCATCAAATGAAGTGTGGTATTTAATAGGAAAATTATAGTTTAGCAATATATTTGAGAAGTGTTGTTAAGATTCAAAGTTAAGAGTCGCATCACTTATGGCATATTAATCCTATTTTTACTTCTGTTCTATATGCCTATATTCCATGTTATATGGTTGCAACCAGAAGATGTCTCATGTTTAATTCAATACCATCTCTATTATATAAACCTATATGAATATATTAGACTAATTATACCATGTTGGTATTCCTTACTCGACATCCACTCTTAGATTATACCCAAAATTTTTCTCTCAATTGGTATTAGAAATTATGATTAGGAGTATTAAAGGAAACTCATATGCCCTTCTCAGTAACTGTTATATAGTTTTGATGATGTACAACTAACTACAAGGGACTAGGTCTCTGGATGTTCACGGTATAGTAAAGCTGGCATGTGTGTGTGCATAGTTTTGTCCTCTTGGGTAGAAAAATTTGTAGGTGTTGCTTGTACTGAATAGGACACCTAGTCCTATGAGACTTTATTTATAATCATCACTCATCGATAAAATAAAAATGAGGCTTCTTCGTTAATCAGTTTTGCACAAATCTAAAGAGTGAAGAGATGCAGGAAAAACTCCATTTCAAGATTTCTCAACCATTGCTCATGTTCTTAACTTTGTAGTATACCTAAAGAGTGAGCAAGTGTTCTTGAGTTCTGATTTGTAAGAATTAATAATGCTATAAGATTAATGTCTTTCTTTGTAGTCTCTCGAGACTGCTTAGGTAGAGTTGCCTAAGTTTTTTAATGATTAGAGTTTATCAATGTAAAGGATCCTTGGCAGTGTTGCCAAGATGAGCTTGTACTAGGGTTATTAAAAGAAAAAGGAGCTTAGAGTTAGGCTAAAATCAAGTCTATAATCAAGAGGTTTATTATAGTGTATTTTTTTGGTGCTTGTAAGGAAGAGCCATGTTTTTCCTCCCTTGAGTGAGGAGGTTTACACATTAAATCTTGTTTGTTGTTTCTTTCCTGCATTGTCTTATGTTTTTCGGCACCATATTGCTTGATTTCTTGTGATTGACTTTCACAGACCTAGTTCCTCACCTGGGTGTGCAACCCTCAAGGGTTCAAACATTGGTATCAAAGTCGGTTCACTCTAAAAAGTTCACAAATAGAGTGTCTTGGTTATCATGGTTGTATCACCAAACCTAGAAGAAGGGCAATTAACCACTAAACCACCTAGATTCAATGGGCTATACTATGGGAGGTGGAAAACAAGTATGTTTGAATTCATTATGGATGAGGACAATGAGATTATGGATATTATTCTTCATGGTCCTCATGTACCAATAAGAGAAGTCAAAAAATGATATGTTACAAAATTGTTATCAAAAGAAGGAGAAAATTTAATGAAGAAGATTAAAAAAGAATTGAGAAGAACTACAAGGCAAATAAACTACTTGTCTGTGGCATAGGACTAGGAAAATAATCTACTTGTCTGTGGCTTAAGACTAGATGAATATAACAAGATTTCATCTTGTGAAACAGCTGAGAAAATCTGAGACTGCTTGAAGATGGCTCATGAGGGTACCACTAATGTGAAGGATTCAAAAGAGGACTTACTAACTACTCAGTATGAAATGTTCACTACGAAAAAAGGAAAATCAATACCAGAAATATAGACAGGGTTCACTTCTACCACATATGAGCTTTAATACTTGGAAGAAGTGATTCCTCTGTACAAACAAGTGAGAAAAATTCTAAGTTTTCTTCCCAAGTCATGGGAAAGCAAAGTGGTTGTTATAACTGACACAATCTAAAATTGGGCCTTGTCGTGCGGGTAACTCAATCCCAACATGGGCCGGAGATCACCCCATCAACCCAACCTAATCATCACATCAATCAACAAGTGTTGAAGGAACTCTGACTATATATCAAGATAGAAAAAATAGCACTAGTGATCATACCCTAGACAATTTCTAAACATTTTATTTTCCATCAACCTACTAACTATCATACCCAACTCCACAGTTATCCATAAGAATCTATACAAATCCGATGTCTATATATGTTGGCACAAGCCCTCGAAAATATACAAACCAAGTTCAAATAAGTCTAAGACAAAATATGAGAGACTGTAAATTGTATCCCTTCTGATTAATGAAAGCTCACCACTTCAATGTTAATACACGAACTACTCAACCACCTGTCACTTCGTAAGAACAGAAAAATAAGCTCTGTCCCCTATGTCTCATGGGGACATAGCATCTGGAGATGGTTAGCGATTGGAATGCTAGCATGGTACTTAAAGATGAGGAGAATATAGAGTCATCATTTAAAATCAAGTAAAAACATCATATTCAAAAATATTTATATACATAGGCATACATGTAGGTACATAACATGTTCATAAAGTGACAAAGGGACAAGACTTAGCAAACGTTATTGATGCATTGAATCATGAGTCATGAATGGAGGACTTTGACCTCCCACCGTTGTAGATTAGAATGTTTCTTCTTAGGCAAGGGATATAAACCATAAGCTATTTCATGGGGTAAGGGACTTGAACCATAAGATATTTCATTGGTCAAAGGACTTGAACCACATGCCATTTCATTAGGAAATGGACTAGAACCATAAGACATTTCATTGGGCAAGGGACTTGAACTAAAATCCATTCCATTGGGCAAGGGAATTCAACAACAACCATTTCCTTAGGAAAGGGGCTTTAACCACGAGAAATTTTATTAGGCAAAGGACTTGTACCACGAGCCATTTCATTGGGTAAGGGACTTGAAGCACAAGCCATTTCATTGGGAAGCGGATTTGAACCACAAGCCATTCGTCAATCAAACACCTTAATAGGCCAATACCTTATTTCAATCCAACTTATGGTTATCTAGATCCTTACAAACCATTGTTTCCTCATTAGCAATATTATACCACACTTTAATTCAAACATACTTCAATTTGATGTTTAGAAACTTTAACCCTATTCTTATTTCAAGCTAACAAGGTCATCTATTAACTAATTACATGGATTACATAGCCTTTACAATACCATTCTCCCACCACTCACTCTTATTGGTCCATATCCCTAGTTCAAAACAACATAAACATGTGACTAGACATTTTCACAAACACCTTGTGAGCATGCCTTTACCAAGGTTAAATTAAAGTAAAATTCATCAATATTAGGTTTTCTCAAGACCCATTTGTTAAACCACAAACAACTACTTTCCAGATGTTCAAATCACCACCAATATCATGTAAAAACACAAGTTTAAGAAAGAGCAAACATTACTTATCATTAGGTAACAAAACCTTTATCATTTGATTTCAAAATAACAATTTACAAATATTAATCAATGTTTAAGATACATGGTTTTTTAGTTAATAAAAAAGGAAAGAGTCACATGCCTTAAACAAGATAATCTAACAACAAACTTGACTCCTCTTTGCCTCTAGATAAATACTCCTAGGAACCCTAGACCCCAATCTTGTTTCAAGAAGTTTTGAGAGTGTTTTGGAATGTCTTGGTCTTGAAAATAAATTTTTAGGAGGCCACAAAACATTTTATAGCGAGGGGGGGTGGGTGGGAAATGTCCATAAAATCCTTGGATTTAAAGCTTAAAAATGACTTCCCAGGTTGGTATGACTAACTTTTCCAGTCATACCCAAGGGTAGGAGTGGTACCCTAGCTTAAACCCTAGTCCTTCGAAAGAACCCCTACAAAAAACAAGGTATGACCATACATCCTTGACTCATATCCAAGGGTATGAATGGTACATTAAATTGTACCCATAAACTATGTTAACTAGTCCAACTGCCAACCATTATATGACTTAGATTGGCATCACACATACCTTAACATACGACCATAGGAAAGCCAATTCATATCTCAGATAATGTGTAACCCTTAACATACTTCCTAAGATATGTGATAGGCCTACTAAGTCGTATTCAAGGGTATGACTAGTACCCTAAGTAATACCTAGTCCAAAAGATTTAATCATGAGAAATTTTGTAAGGATACAAAGCCTAGGTTCTTCAATAACTTAGACAAGAAACCAGAAGACCCTTACTAAGGATGAACTTATTGGGAACCTAAAAACTCATGAATGCAAAAAAGGAGTAAGGTGAATAGAAGAAGGAAGTAAAAAAGGGAAAAATACTTTGCACTAAAAGCCTCAAATTTTGGTTCAAATAAAGAAGACACCAATATTGTCTACTTGGAAAAAAGAATTGTTAGAGCTATAAGGAAAAATGGCTAGTTCCAAAAAAGTGGAAACAGTAGCAGAAAAGATGTCACTATATAGGTGTTTCATAAATATTGTAGTCTTGAGAAGTTCATAAAAGATTGTCCTTTGTACAAAATGTACCATTATAAGTTTCTCAATGTTGGAGGTGAGAAGGATGAGAATAGGGACCAGGTCCCTATAAAATAAAGAAGACAGGATGCAACTGATTTTGCATTTAAATAAGCCTTAGCGGGTTGGGGTGACTAGTTTAGCAAATTTGATGAAGCTGAGAATTTTGTAAATGTTTCTATACTAATAGTAGAGGATGATAATGTGACCCTTTATTCCTTGTTTGCTTTTTTGTCAAACACTGAAGATGAAGAAGAAACTAAGGTAACATTTTTTGACCTTAAAGAAAACTTGGACAACTACTATTCTAATAGAAAGATAAAAAGGTTTGAAAATATGTTGATTTAATCTATGTATAAAATGACTCAAAAAAAAATTTATCTAGAAGAAAAAGTGTAAAGTGAAGAGCTTGAGTTAATTGCTCTAGCTCTCAAAATATCTGAAACTAAAGAGTAGGTTACTAAGTTAAAAGTTAAAAATTTGAAACCAGTGAGTCAATTGGAGAAAAAATGACATTTTTGATAAAGAAAAGAATAATGCTCTAGAGAAAAGGATATAAGATCAAGTGATTTAATTGATAGCTTTGACTCTCCAAATATCTGAAATTGAGAAACTAGTTACTAAGGTAAAAATTGGAAATCTAAACTTGGTGAGTCAACTAGAGAAAGTAGACGCTTCCAACATAAATCAACGAAAGATGAATCAAAGTTTCAAATTAAGCTTCAAGAAAAATTAATGGATTACCAAAAGAATATTAGTTCTGCACTCTAGAAGAATAAGAAGTTGGAGAGGAACTTGCTCCGTCTAAGGGAAGATCTCAAAATATCCCTTAAGTGGACTTTATCCTCACAAATCCTTTCTAACATAATTATTTAAGGATTTAATAATTTTAAGGGACTTGGGTATTAGAAAAAAACTCATTCATTTGTGTCACAAGGAAAGGTTGATCAAAGTGTCAAAAAGAAATCATATAAATCCTTGTGCACTCACAGTGGAAAAGATGGACACCTAAAAGAAAACTATGAAAGCTGGCTCAGAGCAAGAATAACAAATGTTGACATATACACCAGGGCATCACCAATCACAAAAGTGTAAGACATTAGAAAAATATGAACAAGCCCACACTACTAAGATGGACAAAGAAGGATTAAATCACACGACTGTCAACCTACTGGGAACTCAAACAAGAATAGGTTCCCAAGTATAACAAATTATTTTAAGTTTAGGAGGGAGAAAGGGTTTGAAATCAGAAGCTTTTTCTTGTTATGTAATGGCTCAAGGCTATGAATGGACCGTCTGATTGTATTCTCTTTCCTAAGATACTTCAAGGTGAAGGTGTCTTATGTGAATAGGTACAAAGGGTTAAAAAATTCCATGGAACTGATGGTAACAGTAAAGAGCCTAATAATGCAAAAGAAAATAATGAATGATGATCCAAGATCTCAATCATAAACATCAGACCAAACAGAGAAATTCCAAGAAGAATCTTGTCAAGATTTCACAGGGACCTGGTCCTAGTGGATTTCATTTTAAAGGATCAAATTGGAAGCACATATCCTTTTATCTCCTTGGTCATTCAAACCTTACATTTGGAGGGAAGAGTGCAAACAAGAGCCTAAGTCAGAATTCTTACAGCTTTTCCAACATTCCTATCTCAAAGATGATCCCATAAAGGTGTGAAAGATGTGAAAGGGGGTGGCAAGTTCAAAGAAATACAGAATAAAATTTGGATATTTGAAGAATGCCATGTCTAGGACTTATTTCTCAAATTAATTTCTAGGACAAATCATTCTATGATGTGCTATAGTGAGTCTAGTAAGTTGTACCTGGGATTGATCAAATCAACAAAACATACTAGATGAATCATCTTCCTTTAAAAAATGTGGCTATGCTCAGGAGAAAGGTATCGTTCGTAAATTAGGTACATGTTTGTTTAACTCTGTACCATACCATTGCAGGTATATTCCCATTGGAAAAACATTGGTGGTGGAAAGATATGACAAGACAAATTTGAAGATTCATACAAACTAGAGAGGGACCTGGTTCTACATTCCAAGTTAGTATATTGTGCGTCCAAATTTTATCTGTTCTATTAAGAAAAAGTTGCGTCCTCTCAGACCTTGTATCAAAAAAAGGTTTTCCTATTCTAAAAAGGAAGGTGAGTCACTTAAAATTTGAAATTGATCATATCTTGTTCCCTTAGAAAACCCATCCTTGTGATAATTATTTCTTATAGCTTTCCTCACCCACTCCTCTTATCGAAAATGAAAATCCAAATCGCGAATAGACCTTGTAAGAAAAAGACCTTTTCGATGGCTTCATATTTTCTATTTTTATTTCCTTCAATGAATTCTGAGCTTAGCATTATGAAAAATCCCTTCCCAAACCTTCCTGAAAAACATCCCACTTCTCCTACTATTCTAAAAGCTTGAATATTTTATCATTCAACCTGTTGATAAAAAATCATCCCTGAATCCTTAAATCTATTATGATGATGTTGTGATGGATCAAACCTAGGTTGGTTAAAACCTCATATTATTGTCAAATATCCCAGGAAAGAGAAAAGTTGATCACAAGAAAATAAATATCAGTAAAACATCAAAAATTTCTAGAAAATGGTCTTGAAGTTTTTCTAAGAAGAAGATGATTCTTGAAGGACCTGGTCCCAAAAATAGAAAAGTTGTTGAAAGGGAATTTGTGATCACTTGTACTAGAAGAAAGAATGTGGAGAAAAGTAATGTTGCGTCCAAGGAAATTAGAAAAAAGTTCTTGAAGAATCAAAAAGTGTTAACTAAAAGGATTTTTTATTCAAAGGTGCTAACAAAACCTAGTATGGTGGAATTACTTAAGCTGGTTAAACATCAAGGTTGGATGCATCTCAAGGAAGGACCTATTCCCACCTCTTTTTGATGAGATAGTTAGGGAATTCTTTTTTACTTTTGAATTCTCAGTAGATGTGATGAATATTACTGGGAAGGTGTAAGGAATTAAAATAAAGCTGAATGAGAAACCACTTGGGAGAATTTTAGAAGTCCCTATATATGAAGTTAAAACTGTCTTCAAGAAGCTGCCTTCAATAGAATTATTAGTTAATGCATCAAAGATCAAAGGGGAATCTATGGATGCAGTATAAAAAAACTCATTAAAAAGTGAGTTTCAATTAATTTTTGACTTTGTGAACAAGTTAATTTTTCCTAGTCAGAGAGAAACATTGCCTTAACCATGTGATGGAATGCCTTAATGGTTTTGATTTCATTAATCAACCTATATTGATGATAGAACACATTGCCAAAGTGGCTATTGGGAATAATGTAAAGCATGGCATGCCTTATGGATATTGGTTGAAAAAAATACTTGATCATTACGGCATTATTTGTGATTCTAGAACCCAAGGATCTGTGGTTCAAATGTTTGGAATGAAACTACCAGTTCAGACTAAATATGTCAAATTAGGTAGGGAGCTCAGAAAGGAAATGGAGAAACTAAAGTTCAACCTAGATGCAAATGAAAAAGAAATTACTAAGCTCTAGTTGACAATTAAGCATCTCTCTAAAATAAGCCTATGTGACACTGAATTGCTTGGAACTGAGAATGAAAAACTAAAGAAGAGGGCATCAATCTTAATAGATGAGGTCATTAGCCTAAATGTAGTTATAAGATATCTCAATAACAACCTTAACCTATTTGTTCAAAATCTTTTTTCCATTCCTTTGCTTGTTAATTCCTCCTAATTCATGAGGCTTTTCCCTAAGATCATTTAAGTTATGCACTGCAATGATACTTCTTCTGTACTTCTGAATGAATCATCGCTTTTTGTGTTACATTTGTTACCTTTAAATTTTAAAGTTATAGTTCAAGTTAGTGTTGCCCCAGCATCCAAGAGTTAACTAATTTGTTCATAATTTAATATTCTCATATTTCAATGATTCCTAAGAGGGAATATTGAGTCCATGTAATAGGGACCAAGTACCTGGTGAATTAAGTTGTAAATTTGGATGACATTCTGATAGGGGGAGTAAGTGATGTACTGAATAAATGAATAAAGTGATGTTGATAAAGAAAAGAAATCATATGTTTTTTCTATATATAACAATAAGGGATCACGTCCCTACGTTCCATGATAGTAGAAGCATGATGATAGGGGGAATATTCATTTTCGGAGTTGTAATCACACTGATTAAATGTGATGGGTTTGCTCAAAGTATTATGGTTTGTTTGTAATCATAAATAAGGGGGGAAATTGCTATATATAGTGTTTATGATAGGAAACTAACTGCAAGGGATGATGTTCCTGGATGTTCATGGTATAGTACAATTGGCACAAATGTCTGCACTACTTTTTCCTTTTGTGCAACAAACTTGAACATGTTGCTTGTACTAATTAGGACAGGTGATCCAGTTAGATTTCAAACCAAATCATCACTCAGCTATAAAAGGATAAAGAGGCTTCTATATTATCAAGGTTTTTAATAAATCAAAAGAGTGAAGAGAGGTAGCAAGATCTCCATTTCAAGATTTCTCATACATTGATCATGTTCACCATGTAGTATGCTTAAAGAGTAAGTGAGTGTTCTTGAGGGAGAATTTTAAAAGAATTACTGATCCAACAAGAGTAATATCTTTCTTTCTAGTTTCTTGAGAGTTCTTGAGCAACTTGGTCCTTCACTGTGTGGTGCAATCCCCATGAGTTCAACAGCAACTCTGGAAAATTTTATCGCATAAGTTATCACTTCACAGTTCTATATTTACATTTATTTCATTAATGCTTCAATTGAGTTTAAAACTTTCATCATGAATAATATCCTTATATTCCATCAAGTTTGCTCAAAAATCAATTTTATGTTTGGTGTTTTATCTTTTAAGCTCACTATATCCTTAGTTTATAGACATGTTGGTTAAGTACCCTTATTTTTTAACTTCCTTCAATGATTCAACAAGAGTAATAAATTTCCCTCCTGACATTGTTCTCTTCTAATTTCATCTAAATTCTCTTATACAATTTCTTTGGATGTGATCATGTTACATAGGTATCAGCTGAGTTAGTACTCAATCAAAAGTTCATTCCAGTTATGAAACATGACCAATTTTCAGAAATAATATTCATTTAGCAATTACATTCTTTTCATCCTAATATAAATATTCATTCAAGAATGAATGCTCCCAAGGGGGAGATATTGTAACACCCCAAAAGCACTTATCTATTAGTCCAATAATTTTTCATATATTTATTGGCACAAAATTATTATATTTACCATTTATAGGTTTCATGATTATTTATCTATTCCTTCAAATGCTTTCTATTCTAAAATGGTCATAGGAAACATTTAAAGCAAATTTGAGCCGAGAGCATGTGGTGGAACAGAAAATCCACCAAATGAAACGTATTTGAGTGATCTTTCAAACACATCAATTTTTACCTTAATATAATACCACATTGAAAAGTTTTGTTCATTATTGTAATTGAGCTAGTAGGGCTCCATGATAGTGGTTTTAGATGGAATTTATGATCCACTATAAGTGCTTGACTGGGGATGCCAAAATCCTATTGTCCCTTTAGTTTTTTTAGGGAAAACTAGTCATTCATGTCCTAAATGGTCCTATAAATTACACTAAATCATTTACCATCATTCAAAATCACAAAATCCTTATTGACTCTCCTGCTAAACTCCGAAGAATACCAAAAAAAGGAGCATCTCTAAAATTTCTACTAAAAAGGCTCCAAATTAAAGTTTCTTTCAAGATATCAATAAGTTCAGGTATGTGGTCTTTGAGGAAGGTCTTAATTTCACCCTTGTGCCCAAGAAATTTACTTTCATAAATAATTTTATTGCTTCATTAAATAGAGTTCAGCCATTCTTAAATGATATTGAAACGATGATTCTCCCTTATGAATAACATAGCCTTTAGTATAAGAATTCATAGTTTACTCATGTTTTGACTCATATGGTTGATCTTATGAATTGAAATACATTTTCTACATGAAACACAATGAGTTGGTAAATTTGTAAAATTTTCTTATGATTAATTTAGTTTAAATGAAATTGAGACATATAATTTCAGATTCGAAATTCACATATGTACTTACATATATGAATTTGAAAAAGAAGAATGACTGGTTTTCAAACTTACAAACATATATGCTTACTTTATGCTAGATTTCATATATTAAAAACACTATTATGATTTGGGGTGTAGTATTTAGTATTTAGGTAATGGATGTTTTGCGCACTCAAATTCCCAAAATATGTGTCATCATAGGTTAAGGAGGGATTCCTTATTAGTTCAGAGTTTCTCTCTTCGTACGATCAAAGAAAAATATCAATCTCAAGTCAAGGGGCATGTAGTTTATGCAGGAAATTATGTGTTGCTAAATGTATACGTCATGAAGGGAGAGGTTTAATTTGGTAAGAGTGGCATGCTTATATCTTTGTATATTGGTCCATTAAAAATTTATAAGGATATGGGTCTAGTATCTTATGGACTTGCATTTCCCTAAGTTTGTCAGGCGTCCATCCAGTGTTTCATGTCTTCATGCTTAAGAAATATCATAGTGTTAGAGATTACATTATTATGTGTTACTTAAAAAGAATCTTTCTTACAAAGAGGAATCCTTAGTGATTCTTTATTGAGATGTGTGAAGGTCGAGGACCTAAGAGATTAGATCTGGGAAAATCTAGTGGATGCACTTTCCTATTGATGAGGCCACTTGGAAGACTGAGATAGATATGCACAAAAAGTACCCTCACTTGTTTGAGGATTCAACTACTTCCCTTGTCACTCTTTCTTTATTTTTCTTAATTTATTATTTTGAGACAAACAATGGGTAAATTGTTAGTTGTTGTGATGACCCTTTTATCATAATGATAATACTTACAATGCAAAAATTTGGGTTAAGATTCTCCCTGGATGAAGTGTTAAAAAGATTCATGCAAGCCTAATCTTGGATGAATTCCAAGTTTTTTATGGTATAGGTAAATTTGCTAATGGAAAGGTTTATGACAATGTGATTTAAGACCATAAAGTGTAATATATAAGGTGAAGGAGTTCACAGAAAATTAAAAATTGATTTTTTTAGTAGAACTCCAGATGCAACGATTGACATAATGATGTTACTTTGATATTTCAAAATCTAGAAGTGTATTGTCATATAGAGAATGTCCTTGGACTTCCAAATATTTTGCATTATCTAGGCCAAAATAATTAGAGCTAGGATTCTAATACATGGCCTCTATGCCGGGAGTCAATATCTCTCAGTCTACAATAGTAGGGGAATATCGTTCTACCAAGGTCATTATTCAAAGAATTGGGTTACTATTGTGGATTATGAATAGTTAAATATAGTTTGTAGACATTAAATATTATTTTCCTTCAAGACTTAATCAAGACTGGTAGAGGATTATTTAAGTCAAATTCCATCAGCATCCACCTAAAATCCTTGATCTGGTTAAGTTAATCCACATATTTAACTAGTTTTTCAATAATTAATCCTTTGAATATCTAGATTTCAATGATACCTGAGTAATTAAATTATCCTACAATGATTTTTTATGTAAAATAATATAAATAAGGCGTATTATTTCATTAGAATTAGTTGTTGCAATTTTGAATTTGATAATATTAAAATTAAATGAAGATAGGAAACCCTAATATAGGGGAATAATTCATGAATTCATCCTTTGTATTATGGGATTATGTTGTAATCCTTGAAACTGTTACAGAAATTTTTGATTAGTATGTATATTGTTGTTTTTAGACCTCAATAAAATTGAGATTGAAATGAAATCGTTTTAGGGTTAGAACGAGGAGGTATATGATAGTTTAGTTGCAGTTAAAATGAAACACTTGAGAATGTGGTCTTGAAAATATTTTGGTTGTTAGATAGTAATCATGATATGTGTGTTGTGTTGTATTCTTGTAGTTTGTTGTTTCTAAATTGAGTAAATATTTATTTTCTGTATATTTAAGTTTTAACTTGTATATATACATACCTATCAAACTGGGAAAGAATTTAGACACCTAAACCTTGGAACATTTGTAAAACAAAAATATTTTTGTGTGCCTAGAGTGGATACAGTTGGAGTGTTTGAGTTGTACCCTAGGTCATGAACTGTACCCCTATCCCCCACTGTACCCCTATCACCCTTCTCTTTCATATCCTAGACAATATGTTAGGTTAATTTACTGTCCTTCATACTACAATACAGTATCTCGGTTGTAACCAATACATACGAGTCGTATACAACTCAACCGTATAAAGTCTCAAACTGTGTGCACTGTTTTAGTCACGAGTGGAGCTCATGATTGAGGCATGAGTACTACCCTTGGTTGTGAATAAAGGGTTCCTTTTCAAACCCACAATATTATGTTTGGCCTAGGAAGATCCTGGGGTATGACATAGGGTTCCACTCGTACCATAGGTCATGATTTCTATGTGAACCGTAAAGGGGAGTTGTACCCCTACACAAGTTAAATTTTATGATTTTAACCAAGTAACTTTTGGTTATTTTCCATGCCTAAAATCCTTAAATATCTCTCTATTTTAGGCATTGTATCCTCCAAAGTCTTCAGTTTAAAAGACTCAAACATGCTAAACATGATAAAGGCACTTGAAGCAAGATTTAAGGCTACGGTTTGGAAGTGTTCATCTAGTGTCAAGGAAGAAGTCAAGTTTGTTGGTGATTCAAGTTATTTAAGGCATGAATATCTTTGCCTCTTTAAATAACTCTAAATCCATGTATTTCACACTTTAATTAGTTAATGTACATGGTGGTTGTGAATCAAATGAAAAGGGTTTTACTACTTAATAATGAATATTGATGAATCTTGTTTATACTTATGTTAATACATTTTATTTATGGTACATTGAATATGTGGATTCTTGTTGTATGTTTCTTAACATGAGGGTCTTAAGTAACCCTAGTCGTGGTGATATCTACAATGAAAATGACCTTATTATAAGTATGCACAAATGGTGCTCGTGGAAATGTCTAAATGAATTGTCTAATCAATTGTTGATGATGTATGGAACTAGGGAAATGGCCCAATGAGTTTGAATGTTTGATAAATATGATGATAAGAGTATGGTAAGCCATATAACGTGTGATGGTAAACTTGTTGTGCAAAATAACCAATAGGGAGTTGAAGTCCCTTAACATGAAGATTAACTAGAATAATGTATTGAACAAATGTGTGTCGTGAGAATGCTATTGAAATGTGATTATTCTGTGTGGATCTTGAGTACTATAAATTTAATTGTGTGACGAATTGAATGAAGGCATTTTCCTATTGATATAGTTGAGCAAGGAAGTCTCCCATAATAACCACAAAGTCTTCTAAAGTGTTGAATTGACTAAATTCCAAAAGTCCCTTAATGTTGTATTGAATGTGTGTTGATGAATAGAAGATTCTAAAGTCCCAAATGTTAACTAATGATGGTTATTATGGCTCAAGGTCAAAGTCCCTTGCACCATGATATGTATTGAAGTTAAAGTCCCTCACCTATTGTGAATGCAAGGTAAAGTTTTTTGCTTAAGAAGAGCTCTTAAGTTTAAGGTACCTCGCGTCATGAAATGTCTTGTAGTAAAGTACAAATATGGCATGTTGCTAGATTCCATTGTCTAACAAAGGGGCATGAGGTTGGAGTCCCTTAACTAGATTAAATGTATGGGGATAAAGTCCCTTGCTTGAATGATGCATGTGTATGGATAAAGTTGTTTTTTTGAATGATTAATGTGTATGGCTAAAGTTCCTTCTTTTAATGATAGTGTGTGGCTAAGGCCCTTAGAATAATGAATGTGTGTTTATGGGTATAATCCCCAGTATAGTGATAGTGTGAATGTGGTTAAAGTCCTTGGTGTATCGAGAATGGTGAATAGATATGTGTGGAAGGTGGTAGTGCTCCACTTTATAGCTAATGGATAAATACTTAAGATGATGATGATCATTGATATCTTTACTAGTGTTGATTATATATTTATGTATTGATAAGTGTATGAATGTGATAGGATATGATATATATATTTATATTGAATTGTGTTTGATTGATGATGTATCTTATAAAATTTATTCTTAAGTTACATGCAAGTGTTCTAACCGCTAACCATCTACGAACGCAACATCCTTATGTAATGTAGGTACCGGTGCATCTTCTTCTTTTCCTGCATAGTGATTAGATGATCAAGTGGTTCTTGCATTGACTTCAAGGGGTGAGCTTCCTTACATTCAGGAGACATTAAACTCTAAGTCCTTATCTTTAGACTTAGTCTCTTAAGACTTTGTTTGGCTATAGGCGGGGGCTTATCTCAACATATACATTTATTGACTCCAGTTTTTAATTGAGGTGTTGTGAACAACTGTGAACTGTGGCATAACTATTATAATGTTTTTAATGTTGACTTCAAATAATATACCTTAATCTTAAATTGTTCATTGGAGTTCCTCAACTCCCGTGGTATGATAAGGTGTTCAGGTTGTGTTACAAGGTGACCTCTTGTAGATCTGTACATGAGTTGCCCATACGTGATGGTCCAAAGTTTGGGGCATGCAAATATAGTTGGGTGTTCGAAATACCATGTCAAGTAGAGTCTCTTTTATGGGTATGAAACACGCCACACTTGTAAAAGAGAATTTATGAGATATTTTAGAAAAATTTTCCTTTTCTTTTGTTTTAATCTCAAGCTATAAAGTCTAATGTCTTGAATTCCTCTGATTCCATTTGCTATCGTTCAGATCATGCCTAAAAGTAGATCTAATACTCAGGCAAACTCTACTGAGGGTCTTATTGACGAAGCCCATCCAACTTCTGAAGTGCAGATACTGGCTAGTGCTATGGTATTTGGCCATCCTCGGGGTATTACACCCACCAACCCTAACTTATCCCCTCAAAGGGATGCTACTAATACAGATTTCCTTCACTCCATCAAACTCCTGACTCAATTTGTAGCCTCTCAATTACAACTTGGTGCTCCAGCTACCATTTCTTCGGAGGCCACGAGAATGGGCCAATTTATGAGGTTAAGCCCTCCTAGGGTCTATAGTCTAAAGGTTGAGGAAGATCCTCAATGTTTTGTTAATGAAATAGAGAAGATATTTTAAATCATGCATGCATCACAAATTAAAGGTGCTGATATTGCTTCCTACTAATTAAAAAATATAACTACTAGTGGTACGAAGGGTGGGATTTGTCTAGGGGTATTAACGCTACTCCGGCTTCTTGAGAAAATTTATCCAAGGATTTCCTTGATCTCTTCTTTCCTTAAGAATTAGGGAAATCCAAAGGGGAAGATTTCCTGAACTTGAAGCAAAGAAGGATGTCCATTTAAGAATGTACCTTGAAATTCCACCAATACTCAAGGTATGCACCCGAGATGGTTTCTAGTATGAGGGCTAGAATGTGTAAGCTTGTCTTGGGATTATCCCGTGAGTTAGTTCTCAAAAACAAAGTGGACTTATTGATTTGCAACATGGATATTTCTATATTGGTTGTGTATATACAAAAAGTTAAAGATAAGAAGAAGAAGCAAGTTGAGCATAGCAAGAAGGTAGAAAAAATGTTTAGGCCTTTTGAAGGTAGTGGTAGAAATAGTGGCAACTAGACATGAAAGAAGTAGGGAAGTTTGGATTCATTCTACTTGGCTAGTGTTCTCTCTCCGTACTAGAAGTTCTCGGGTGGTCATTGGTCTCAGTTGAGTGGCGGGTACCAAGAACAAGGTGCCCAATTTTAGACTAGTGGTGCTTAGTCGGCTCTACCCTACCCTCTTTGCAGATTTTGTTGATAGAGTTATCTAGGTGAGTGTATGAAAAGGAGAGACAGATGTTTTCATTATTGTCAGTATGGGCACATGCAGCGTGAGTGCCCTATCCTAATAGCCACTTGGGCCAATAGGGCCTCTAATGCTACTCCCTTTGCTCATGCACCAAGGGGTGCTATGTTTGCTATTGCTTCTATTTGTAGCACCAGCTTTACTCGAAACTACTTTTATACACTTTCTACTCGCCAAGATTCTAAGGTGTCTCCCATTGTTCTCATTGGTATGGTGAGACTTTTCTCCCGTGATGGTATTGTTTGCTTGATCCAAGGTCTACTCTTTTTTATGTTACCCTATTTGTGATAGTGCACCGTGATTGTGGTCCTAAGAGTCTGTTGGTTCTTTTTTTTTCTACCCTCGTTAGACACCCTGTGATTAATAGAAGAGTCTATATAGGGTTCATGATATATTTTAGTGATAGAGATACTCTTGTTGACCAGACAAAGTTAGACATAGTTGGTTTTTATGTCATCTTGGGAATGGATTGGCTGACTGTATCTATGCTTCCTTAGATTGGTGGATGCATAGGGATATGTTTTCTCACTAGTGAGCCGGTCATTATGTGGGAAGGTTTTCCTTTAGTGCCTAAGGGGAGCTTTATTTCTTACCTCAAGGCCCAAAAGTTTATTTCTAAGGGGTGCTTATATCACTTGGTATGAGTAAAAGATTCTAAATCAGAAAATCCTTCTATAGAGTTCATTCCTATGGTAAATAAGTTTCCAAAGGTGTTTCTCGATGATCTTTTCAGTATTCCTCATGATACGGAAATTGATTTTGGGATTGATCTTATCCTGGACACTGGTCTAATCTCTTTTTCTCCTTATTAAATGACTCTGGCAGAATTCAAAGAACTTACGAAGTAATTGAAAGACCACATAGATAAGGGTTTTATCCGACCAAGTATGTACCCTTAGGGTTCTTCCATGTTGTTTGTGCACAAGAATTATAGGTCCCATCATTTGTGCATTGATTATCGTCAGTTGAATAAAGTGATCATAAAGAAAAAATATCCTCTTCCTAGGATCAATGATTTCTTTGATCAACTTTAGGGTACGAAGTTTTTTTCTAAGATTTATCTTAGATTGGGTTATCATCCACTTAAAATTAGGGATGCAGATATCCATAATACTACCTCTAAAACCCGATAAAGTGACTATGAGTTTTTTGTCATATACTTTGGGTTAACCAAAGCCCTAGAGGCATTCATGAATTTGATGAATATTCGGGGCCTTCCGTCTATTCTTTGACATGGTTGTCATTGTCTTCATTGATGATATCTTAGTTTTCTAAGTATTAGGTGGACCTTCTAGACCACCTCTAATCCGTATTTCAAACCTTGAAAGACCATCATTTGTATGCCAAGTTATGTAAAGGCAAGTTTCTTTTGAAAGCCATAGCTTTTTTTGTTCATGTCATCTCTAGTGAAGGGATCATAGTAGATCCCTAAAGATTGTGATGGCTAAGATGTGTCTTAAACCTGTGACTTCAATTGATATTTAGAGCTTCTTGGGTCTAGCTCGCTATTATAGGAGGTTTGTGGAGAGTTTATCAACTATAGATACCCCATTAACCAAATTGACCCAAAATAAGGTCAAGTTCTTGTGGTCCGATGCTTGTTATGATAATTTTTAGAAGTTGAAAGATAAATTTTCTTCAGCTCTGGTTTTGACCTTGTTTGAGTGTAGTGATCGTTTTGTGGTTTATTATGATGCTTCTCATGTCGTTCTTGGTTGCATTTTGGTGCAACATGTTAGGATGGTATCCTATGCTTCTAGGCAATTGAAAGTTCATGAAAAGAATTACCCCGTCCATTACATTAATTATTAATTGTGGCCTTTGCTTTAAAAATTTAGTGGCATTATCTCTATGGTGTTAATGCTGATATTTTCTCTGATCATAAGGTCCTTCAATATGTGTTTACTCAAAAGGAATTGTATCTTCGTCCGAAAAGGTTGCTTAAGATATTAAAAGACTATGATATGAGACTTCACTATCATCCTCGTAAGGCAAATATAGTCGTTGATTCTCTTAGTATATTGTCTATGGGAAATTTGGACCATGTTAATGAGGATAAGTAGGAATTGGTAAGGGATTTTCACCTGCTAGAGAATCTTGGATTTCAACTCGCGAACTCCAAGGATGGCGGTGGATGTTTTGGATCCAGTATCTTAATCGTCTCTTGTTGTTGAGATAAATCAAAAGAAAGCATTGTACCCCTACTTGACGATGATCAAGAGTAATGTGGGTAAACACAAAGTCGCGAACTTTGTGAATGGTGGCAATTGTATCTTTAGGTACCAAGTTCGCTATGTGTTCCCAATGTCGATGAATTCAGGGAAAAGGTCATGGATGAGGCTTATAGATCCTGTTACACTATTTATCGAAGTGCCACCAAAATGTATCATTACCTTAGAGAATTATATTGGTTGAATAAGGAGAAGCATGATGTTGCTTACCATATGGCTTAGTGTATGGTGTACCAATAAGTAAAGGTTGAGCACTTAAGGACCGGTGGCCTATACTAACAGATTGTGTTTCCTGAGTGGAAGTGGGAGTCAATTAATATGGATTTTACTACCGCCCTTCCTACATCTCGGAACCAATGTGTTTATATTTGGGTCGTTGTTGATAGAATGACTAAGTTCTCTTATTTAGGACTAATTTCTCAGTGGAAGACTATGGTAATTTTTTTCTTATAGAGATCGTAATGTTTCAAGATACTTCGGTTTCTATTATCTCGGATTATGGTCCTCCATTGTCATCCCACTTTTGGAAGTCATTCCAAAAGGATTTGGATACTGGAGTGTGCCTATTACCGCTTTCGAGACGCAAAAATATGGTCAAGCGGTGAGAACTATCCAAACTTTAGAGGAGATGTTATGGGCTTCAGTAATTGATTTTGGTGGCAGTTGGTATTACCATTTTCCTTTGATTAAGTTTACCTATAATAGTATTTACCACTCTAGTATTCGCATGGCCCCTTACGAAGTATTGTATGGTAGGAGATGTCGATCTCCTATTGGGTGGAAAAAAGTTGGTGAGGGTAAGATTCTTGGGACCAACTTAGTTCACCAAGACTTAGAGAAGCTTAAGGTGATTAGTGATAAATTGAAAACCACTCAATGTCGGCAAAAGTCATATACGGATGTGAGGCGTAGGGACTTAGAGTTTAGTGTAGGTGATTAGGTATTTTTGAAAGTGTCTCCCATGAACGGAGTCGTGAGATTCAGTAACAAGGGGAACCTTAGTCCCTTGTATATTAGTACCTACTTAGTTATGAAGAGGTTGGCAATATTGTCTATAAGTTGGAGTTTCCTTCTAGTATGGACTCCATTCACCCATTTTTCCATATGTCTATTTTGCAGAAATGTGCGGGTGACCCTTTCTTTGTATTTCCCTTAAAAAATGTTGGCATCTGGAACTCTTTATTCTATGAGGAGGTCCCAGTGAGGATTTTTTATCAATAAGTTCTCCGGTTGCGAACGAAAGAGGTGGCTTTGGTGAAGGTTCGATGAAGGAACCAAAATTCTGAAGAGGCTACTTTGCAGGTGGAGGATGACATAAAGTCCAAGTATGCACATTTATTCGCCAATTCGGAGCCTTGTGATGAATGTATGTGTTAATTTCCTTGCCTTAATATATATATTTAATAGACAAATGAGTAAGGTCTCCAATGATAAAGATTGGTTTATGTCTTTGTTAGATAATTGAATAGAGTTCACAATGTGTAAAATCAATGATGTCTTGTTAGACCATAGATTAATGCTACTTATAATATGAAATGATATGTCACTTGTTGTTACGTACTGAAGTCTCAAATAATTTAAATCAATTCATGTTCTTGGTAGATGATGGAGTAATGTCTCTAATGCTTGAACTGCCTTATATTATTGAAGGTTTATTGGTTGAAATCCCTAGGTTGTGAAATGAGTAAGTGTTTAAAAGTATTGGGCTTGAGTCCAAGACAAATGAAATAAAATAATTAATTGATGATGCCCAAGATATGTGTTGCGTTGTGTTGTAACGTTGCTACATGATTGGTCCTAATTTTATTCATAGGTTGGCTGTGATGTATGCTAATGTGTGAACTTGTGTTCATGCTTTCCTTACCCATCATTCGAGGATGAATGATCCTATGTGGGGCAGAATGAAACACCCGATAATGTAGCCTTGCAATAATTTTTGGTTGATTGGTAGTGATCATGATATGTGTGTTTTGTTCTATCCTTGTAGTGTGTAGTTTCTAACTTGATTAAATATTTTTTGGTGTATGTTGAGGTGTTAACTTGTATCTATACTTACCTATCAAAGTGGGAAATAATTGATACACCTAGACTTTGGACCATTTGGAAAACAACAACTAATTTGTGTCTCTGGAATGGATACGGTTAGGGTGCTGGAGTAGTACACTTGGTCATGAATCGTAGCCCTCTCCCCCTTCCCTTTGGTATATAAGACAATATGTTTTGGTAATGTAATGTATTTCATAAGACAATATCATCCCTTGGTAGTAACCAATGCATACGAGTCGTATATTACTTAACCTTATAGAGTAAAGTCTCAAATAGTGTGGACTCTTTTGGTCATGAGAGGAGCTCACATTTGGGGAATGAGTCATACCATTGGTTACACCTCAAGGTACCATTTCGTACCGACAATAATATGGTTGGACTAGGAGGATCCTACGATATGAGCTAGGGTACCACTCGTAACCTAGGTAACAACTGCTCTGTGAACCGTATGAGGGAGCCGTACCCTTGCGAGTTTAGATTTTCCATTTCTTAAAAAAGGACCATTTGATCATTTCCCACACCTAAAATCATAAATCCTCTTACTATATAAGTCATTGTGCCCTCCTAAGTCTTCATTTTAGAAGACTTAAACATCCTAAACCCTCGGAAGTCTCTTGAAGCAAAATTTGAGGATAGGGTTTGGAGGTGTTCATCTAGTGTCAAGGAAGACGTCAAGTTTGTTGGTGATTCAATTTGCTTAAGGCATGTATCTCATTCCCTCTTTAAATAACTCTGAATCTATGTATTTCACACTTGAATAAGTAAGTGTAATGGTTGTTTTGAATCAAATGAAAAAGGTTTTATTACTTACCAACGAATAATGATGATTCTTGTTTATACATGTGTTGATACATTGTATTCATGGTAGATTTCATCTATGGAAACTTTTTCTATGGTTTTTAAATGAAGGTCTTTATTAACCCTAGTCATGATGATATCTACCATGAAAAGGACCTTGTTATAATTATGCACAAAAGGTGTTTGTGGAAATGTCTAAGTGAATTATTGATGATGTGTTTGACTAGGGCAATGGCCAATTGAGTTTGACTGTTTGATAAATGTTATGATAAGAGTATGATAAGAAATATAAGGTATGATTATAACCTTATTGTGCGAAATGTCCAATAGGGAGTTGATGTCCCTTAATATGAAGATGAACTAGAGTAGTGTATTGAACTAAAGTGTGGCATGAGAAAGCTATTGAAGTGTGAATGTTTTCTGAGGATCTTGAGGACTATAAAATGTATTATGTGATGGATTGAATGAAGGAATTGTCCTATTAAGATAGTTGAGCAACGAAGGCTCCTATAATGACCATGAGGTCTAATATAGTGTTGAATTGTCTAAATAGCCTAAGCCCCTAAATTTTGAATTGAATGTGTGTTGATGCTTAGATAATAAGATAAAGTCCCAAATGTCGAATAATGATATTTTTATGGCATAAGGTGAAATTCCCTTGCCTTACGTGATGGCTAGAGGTCAAAGTCCATTACCTCATGATATGGCTTGAAGTTAAAGTACCTCGCCCATTGTGAATGTAAGTTAAAGTCTGTTGCTTAAGAAAAGCTCTTAGGGTTAAGGTACCTCACCTCATGAAGATACTTCTGGTAAAGCCCAAATATGGCATGTGCCTATAGGCCCTTGTCTAAAAATGGGCAAGAGGTTGGATTCCCTTGCCTAGATTTAATGTGTATGGCTAAAGTTCCTTGCTTGAATAATGCATATGTGTGGCTAAAGTCCTTTGTTTGAATGATGAAGCTAAAGTCCCTTGTTTCAATGACAGTGTGTGCTTAAATCCCTTAACATAATGAATGTGTTTACATGGGTAAAATCCCAATCCAATGATAGTGTGAATATGGATAAAGTCATTGGTGTATCGATCATGATGAATCGATAAGCATGGAAGGTGGTAGTCCTCCACTTTGCGTCTAATGGATGAATACTTTAGAATGGTGATGAACATTGATATCTTGACTAGCATGCTCTATATCTTTAAGTATGGATAAGTGTATGAATGAGTTGGGCTGTGTTATATATATATATATGTATATATATATATGTATATATATATGTATATTGAATTATTGTCAATTGATGATGTATCTTTTCAATTATCATATTTAATTGTTAGTTATTGATCATGTATCTTATCACTTAATCTTGAGTTACATGCGAGCATTCCAACCGTTAATTGTCTCTCGATGCTACATCCATACGCGACATAGTTGTTGAAGCATATTCTTTCTTTATTGGGTAGTTATTTAAAGATCAAGAGGTTCGTGCATTGACTTGAAGGGGTGAACTTCCTTACACCTGGGAGACATTCATCTCTTAGTCCTTATCTTTAGGCTTAGTCTCTTAGGAATTGGTTTTGCTATAGTTAAGGGCTTGTCCCGACATATATATTTATTAACTTTGTTTTTGTATAGAGGTATTGTGAAAAACTATGAAATTTGTCATAGTTATTATAATCTATCCAATGTTGACTTGTGAACTTTGACTACTATGATATGATAAGGTTTTTAGGTTGGGTTACTAGGTGACCTCTGGTACATGTGTGCTTGAGGTGCCCATAAGATGTCTCCCGAAGTTCGAGCCGTGTCATAACAACTTAATTTGTTTAAGGTGTGTAATTATTTTACTTATTGCAATGCATGCTATTGATTGTTGACTTATGTACATGTTTTTTAATCATCTTAGATAAGACTATATAAAAAGTCTTGTTTGATATGCATGTATGATTGAACTTTCTTAATGTATCCATTTTGTGATAGTGACTTATATTTTGAGATGAACTGGTAATGGTTGATCATCATCAAATTTAAGGATTTAATGGAAGATAATGGTAAGAACATTAGGATAAGGGTGGTATAATACTTGTCTTGGGGTAAAGGTTACAAATATTAGATGTTTGAGATATTTGGTACATGGTTTGAGATCGCCAACCATAGTTCATGGATAGTGGGAACTTATAAGATCTATGGCATTTGGGTACATTCTATTGGAGAGTTTGATTGTTCCATGAATGGATCAGGTTATATTATTGTTGTCATTTCTGTTCCTTAAGTGAACCAAGTTATATTTGTTTTTGTTAATTGTATCCAAGAATTATATGAGATATTGATATACTTGAACTAATTTGATATTGTTGGTGTTTAGTAAATACGTAATTGTAATAAGGTTGGGTTATCACCTATGAGTCATGGTAATTGACTTTGTTGAATATTTGTTGTCGTACTTGCTTTCCTTTATTGCTTGGTTTTTTGCTTGATGATTCTATAAAGAACGATTAAGTCAAGGTATATTTGTAAAGTGTTACATGGTTATTCTTATTAAAAATTATTTGTTATGTGTTCATATTTATTGTGTTGAGTTGGCTTATGACTCTACTAGTAGATATTGGTTTTGTACTAATACTACTCCGTAATCTTCTTTTTGTTAAGTGTAGAGCATATTCCAATGGCTTAAAGGCCTCAGTTGAAGACTCTGACAATTTTTTGACTCAAAGGTGAGCTTCATATTTTCAGCGGTCATAGGTTTTCTTACAGTATGTGCTTGAGCACTTGTTTCCAACACAAACAGATTGATTATCACTAGTTTCTTGGTTTGTACACTCAGAATATTTTGTTTAGCTATTTTGATACGATGAATTTCACTTTTTGAGAAACATTAACTGACTCTTACAATAAACTAGACCCCTAATATGGATATAAAAAGGGTAATAACAGTACAAATGACACATATTGGTATGTAACATGGGCCGACAAGTGTTAGATCACATAAACATAAAAATAGAAATCATAGAAAGAAAACATGAATCTTTTATAAGGATATATCCTAGAAGTATTTCATTCTCTTTACTGTTGACTTACTTCTATCTAATCCATTACAAGTAGTCAATATATACTACTAGTATTCCTTTTATACCTTTCACACTTATTCTCACTAATTATATAAATCCTATCAAATTAAATGTATTTAATCATAACTCATACCTTTTTAATATCAATGGTTATTATAAGACAATCTATTTGAATTAACCTCAATAATAAATGAAGACAGTAACTACAATGTTGTAATAAGTACAAACAGGAACACATGATGATGAATTCATTTATATATACCATATAGCCATTCTCAAACAACACCAAATAGTAAGTCAATGTAGTCATAATAGACATTAAACCTAGTGAAGAACCTGACTATGAATCATTAACACAATCCACAAACCTGACACAATAGAAATATCAATGTCAATAATCGATTCCTCTAACAATATCCAAGATAATAATGCATGACTCTAATGATATCATAGTCAATACTCCATGACTCCAACAATATCCAAGTCAATACTCCATGACTCTAATATTAACCATAACTCAATTTATATACGAGAATAACAACAAAAAATATGCTATGAATTTGTTAATTTAACCCAGATCAACTCAAGTATCTGTAGATAAATAATAATAACAATTAAAAAGCTTCTAGATTTACCCGAGAAGACACCACTAGAAATTAAACACATAGATTAGGTTCACTTATGGTATAAACATAATAATGACAACATACTATCTAGGTGTACTCACCAAGCCAAATAAAATAGCTAATCCTGCAAACATTTCTAATTATTGCTACATTGTAGACTAATATGTATAAATCCCATAAAGATGTCCAAATATTGAAATATCCTACTATAATAAGTATAAATCCCATAAAGATGTCCAAATATTGAAATATCCTACTATAATAAGTACAAATCCCATAAAGATGTCCAAATATCGGTACATTCCATAATATTAAGTATAAATCTCATGAAGACGTCCAAATACCAATATATCCCTCAATAATAAGTTTAACTCCTTTTAATATCTCCAAATGTCGTTATATCCCACATAACCAATAGAGATCACAATAATCACAACTTATATGAGAATAAATATTCATACTTGTATATTCATCAAGCCTTTAATATAACCTCATTTTATGTGATTAACACTTAGAATATCATTCAACAATCACCTTCATTTAGCATCCATTGAACTAGAGGAAAAGAACTCACAAACACTTGGTCAAACTTAAGTTAATTATTTCATGTAAGCAACAATTATTCTTTAACACACCAATTCACAAGTATGAGCAAGGCCAACCAATAACATAGAATTCAATACTTATCAAGCACCAACTCATTGCTTATTAAAGTGAGAATTACTTAGGCATATTCATTATGTTGAAGTATTCATTATAGGTGTATGATTCAGCCCAGAGGAGTTTAAAGTCTAGTTTAAGATTAATATTCATTCACTAATCCAATCTTCTTTATTTATATTTGTAACGCCCAGTGAACCTATCCCTAAATGTCACACGATGCTCAAGGACACACGTGGCCTCAAGCTAACCCTCTAAGCCTATCATTAGTTTCAGAACTCTCTACAATATGAATCATCATAAAGTAGGGAATAATAATCATGACAGGAACATACTGAGGTACGAAGTAATACTGTCCCATATAATTAAAATTCTAACGTTCTATACATACTGGTACTCTAGTCTGACAAAGCCTCTACTACAGAAGACTGAAGAGCCATTGAGACAGATCCCCAACTAGCTCATATTGAATGAAAAATAAACAACCATCAATTAGCAAGATAAAATTTTGAGCATAGGTCCTCAAACTATGAGGACTCACCAACCGCAGTAATGTTGATGAGGTACTCGTAGATCACTGTCACGGCTGAGACTGAGCACCTGAACCTATATCACGAGGAAATATAGAATACAAGAGAGTATGGGAGTCATTACTTGGGAATGTATTGAGTATGTGGGCATGGATGCATCATTTTAAATAATATCATAAATGTATAAGAAAATCATGCATACTAACAATAACAACTCTCTTCACTTGAATTATCTAAAACATCATTTCCGAAAGTCATCACTAATAACATATGCTTCATAAATCTCGTAAATCATTTGAATCAACTCAAACTCTTTGACTCATGACATAGAGTGGATTGGTAACTCATGGTACTCAGATCATTATGGACATGGGAGTTTCTTATAACCAACATAACTATACCATGTGAGCTGCATGGAGTCCAATATTTTCCCTCCTAAGTAGAGAACCCCACATTAGCAGGGGTGTCATACTCTTTATAGGGAGTACAACCTCAATCTCAACATCACAATCTCATACTTGGCCTTTGGCCCACAACTATCAACATCAATCCTATAGTGGCATGTAGTTCTAGGAAAATACCAAATTTCTTGCTCGATGCTAAATACTCCTACGAGACTTAGCATAGAACGCGTTAGGAAATCCACCTCAATCAATATCAAATCATGGGTCTATCATGATGACGAAAATAACAATATATCTCATCGGTAAATCATATGCGACTGTGGATTCCTAACTCGACTCAAATTCAAACAATGTTTCTCAACATCAAGTACATTTGCTTATCAAATCATTTCAAATGCCAAAGCCACAAGGAAAAATCATCAAACTTATTCTTGTCTTTCAATTCAAATATCGATATATATATATTTAATAGTCAAATTTCTCATAGAAAACACAAATTTTGACACTTATCATAAATCACTTAGAAATCATCAATATATAATGACAATATACATCTCGTGGAATAAATACTCAATTTAAAAAGTATGATGGTGAAATAACCATAAATATAAATCTTATTCAAATCAAGTCTCATAAATCATACATAAAGAAATTTGGGTGTAAACCCACTTGCAAAATCATGTAACTCAATAATATAAAGTAATTCTTTAGGCACAAGAACAAAAGGAGTATTCTTGTTGAAACCCCTCCTACCTTGTATTTTGATTTGAAGATGTGAAAACATGTTGGGAACCCTTCTCACACTTTTAGTACAATATTATTAATGCCTTTGATTTGAGAAACTTAGTTTTTGAACAACTTAGAGAAATTCATGAAAGATTCTTTAAATTTCTTGAAAGAGGATTTAGATTTTGGATCTTGTAGAAACCGTAGTTTCTAGGAGATTCTTGGAAGATTGAAAGAGAAAGGATAAGGAAATGAGTGGATTTTCTCCACTTTGATAGATATATAAGACCATATTGGGAGGAAATGACCAAAATGTCAGGGCCTGTGACGGTCGATTTGACGGTCCGTCAAGTCTTCTGACGGTCTATCAGATCATCCATCACTCGATTGCCAAAACTGGAATATTCTACCTCAACGTGACATTCCGTCAAGAAACTGATGGTCCACCAAGTCATCCGTTACTTGAGAGCCAGAAATAAGATATTCTATCTCGACCTGACGGACCCTTTGATGGTCCGTCAATTTTTTGATGGTCCACTAACATGGCCATCGCACGATGTATTGAAAAAAGTGTCACTAACTAGGCTTTACGGGGCACTTGATGGTCCACCAGGTCGACGGTCAAACTTGGGAAATCTGATACCATTAAGTAAATTGGCCATAACTCACTAATCTGATGTCAGATTTTGATGAAATTGGTATCGATGGAATGCTTATTAAATACTCTAAATGTAAACATTAATCACTTTGGAATTCATACATATCCACTCAAAATAAGTATTTAGTCTTAATAAATGATTGAGTTATTACAATATTAAACTTTGAGACTCTGCTATTGTAATGACCTAACTTTTGTGGTTTGTGTGAAAAATTTATTTTTTTGTGATTTAACCATTTTACCCTTTCTTATGGTTACATTATTGTATCTTTTGTGTGTAGGTATGATTGGAATGGTTCCAAATATATTTTGGTATGATTTGTGCAAAACTGTAGTGTTTGATGGTCTTAAAAGATTTCTAGTTGACTTTTGGTCAAGATCTATACATCAGTATGTCGGATGGTAAAACGAACTATGTCAGTAGATCAGGAATGTTAATTTTTGATTAGTAATTATCACAAATTAACCCCCAAAATCCAATTTGTGATAATGATGTTTTTTCAAAAATCTGATATTGCGATGAAGTTTGGAGTGTCGAACTTAGTTGGATAGCATAGTATTTCTATGTACTCATTGATTTCAGTTGAATACCAAGGGGTTCACTATGACTTGAAATTCTCTAAGTACGCAACTCATGCACCACTAAGGTCGTGCACTGACTTAAGTTATGCTTTGGTCGCATTATACACGTGGTGTAAGCACCAAAATAGCAATACTAGGTTTACTTATTTGAAAAGTGCTTAAGCAATGGTGTGTTCACTTAAGTGACACAGGTATGCCATATGTCTATCACTTATATGATAATTATGGCACATATACGATGAGGGGGGCTTCACTTAAGAGATGCCTTTTTGATCAAGCAACAGCCACCAAGGTGACTCAGTAGTCTCCTAGAAGATGCCCTAGTAGTTTATTTTCCTTTTTTTGAGATTTTTACAGTATTTTTGAGATTTGGAGTTTATGAGAATTTTTTTCAACTTTTAAGATTGCATAAGCTCCAAATATATATTACAATTACTTTTCATTGACTTTATCATTTAAATCTTGTATAAACGCTTATTTGAATTAGAAATTAAGGGAGTTTGGTTTGGGAGGCCTAAATTATTATTTCATCAATTCAAAGCCTAATTTCACTTAGTTTTCACTTGGATTTTCTCCTATGAGTTCCTTTAATCTTTGAAAGTAGGTTTTGGACAAAAAAATTGGTTTTATCCTTCTTTATTGAAAACTATCTCAAGGATCAATTTTTACCCCACTTTGGATATGGGCAATATGAGTAGGTTTGACTTTGTTTTAATGCATAAATTTTATATTTGTATGTTTTAGTTGATTCTAGGTAGGTTCTTAATGGCACAACATCGGATCGAGGGTATTTTTGACCAATTTTTAAAAACTGGGAAATATTATGGCTTAACTTCCTACAAACAAGGTTGGTTAGTTAACAATAAAGTAAAAGCATTCTATGGGTATAAGGTTGTATCATGTAAAATATGTTATGTGATTTATGTTCCTATGTAGGGTCCTATATGGATAATATTTGGTGGTTTAAAGACATTATTTTCGATGTATGACCTTGTGGGATCTTGTATAATTTTGTTGGCCTAGTTTAATATATGTATTTGGTTATAATCGTTTTGGTGATAAAGAGCCTAGATTTTGGTATTTATATGGTATCAATGACATTTTTCATGCTTCACTTAATTGTTTCAGGATTTTTTTTATCATGGGTGGTTGGTTGATTTGGGTCGACTTTTGGTTCACATAGTTTGTATATTTGTTTCATATTGCATATTCTATATTTTGTTGGTTATGAGATTCACATACTCATATCATCCTCATTTATGAAACACTGGTACCACCACGAAAATATTAGAAACACTAGCTTTTTGTGATGAAAAATATAACATCCTTAAAAACCCTCTACTGATGTTTGTGTTAGGGAGGAGTTATGGATATTGGTATTAGATATTTGTTATATATGGGTCGATGAACGCTTCATGGGTCCTACCTCAGGATCATGGATTAGTATATTTACACAAAGGTTGTACAATGACCTCGTGCATCATATTTTCATCATCAACTTCATTACATTCAGTTGCATGCTTTTTCTGTGATTGTGTTTTTATTCTTGACTTGATATCTGTCTATTTTCCATATCTTATTATACATGTATTTTGTGTATGCATATATTTATTCTTCTTTATCCTACCTATTATGATATAAATATATGAAGGTGTGGGCTACTATTTGGGACATTTTTGATTGCAGGTAATGGGCACATAATTTTTCTTTATATGCTTTATTTTCTACTTTACTCAATTGGCCAATGATACCTACCATGTAAAACTGGACAGAACTTATCCCTAATGCACCCTTTTTGGTATGAATCCAAGTACAAGTTCACTATATAAATAGTTGTTTTAGGAGCATTGGGAGTATATTCGAGGTAGTGGATGTCCTATCCTTCAGGAATTGGCCTATTACAACTTTCTATCTATTTCATATCTTATTTTGTATTCAGAGATAGAGTTTTGATACATTTAGGACTATTATAGTATCTTTTAACATTCAAGATGTATTTAGTAGTTCTTATCATATGACACTAAGTTTTGGTGTATTTTATAATATCTTAACTATGTATATCTACTTTTACTATATATATATATGTGTGTGTGATTTAACTCTATTCTAGGATTCTTGAGTTGGTTTTTTGTATTGACTCATCATTTAATATTAGTTTGGGTGATAGGATTACTTGTCAAGGATTGATACGATAATGACATCATGACCCTAAATTTTTGGATTGTGGAAAATTGGTAACAGAGTAGCCAGGTTTATTAGTCTCATTAGTGAAAGAATGAGGTGTTTAATATAGTCTTGTAGATTGGTACATAGGCGTCAGTATCTATCTTTAATAGGCAATACGATGTCTATAGAAACCTGTCCTTATTTAATTTTATATCATGTGGAACTTTTATACCTTGAGTTTGGAGTCATATTTCACTATTTTTGCATAGATGATGAGTTCTAGATCAAGTAAATCTAGAGATTGAGATCCATTATCTAAGGAGAGAGAGCCTAGTCTATAGAGTAAGTTAATAATTATGGTCAGGCTCTATGGGTAGGAAGAGCACGAGGACCTACACTGTCTTGAGATAACACCTGGGGACTCATCGCTAAGAATCATGTTGGCCATATTTGAATTATGAGGCCTACTAATATCCAACAGAGTTCTTCTATCTTAGTCTTTGAAGGGTTGTTGATTCATTTGTTGACTCATTTAGAGGGTGTTCCAACAAGTACTCATAGTGTTCCTACTGGTACACCTAGTGTTCCTCCATCTTAGAGTATTGTATATCTATCTATTCCAGAGTCTGCTTATGGTTTTCTTGTGGTTTCAAATATGGATCCAACTATTATTCCAATGACTTGTTATGGAAATACATAGACCTCAATTGTGGTTCCTCCTTCAATGTCGATATATGTATTTTGTATTATGAGATTTGGAGTTAATCTTTTTTTTTATAATGCCTCTTAAGATGGGTTCTATTCTAGGTAGATGTACCATGCCTCCTATTTTTGTGAGTATAGCTATGTTTCTTAAGGATTAAAAAAACTTTGGAAGATTCACTCACTTGGGTCCTCCTAGAATCAATGGTGTTGTTGGTGATGATGATTATGAGCTATTGATTGATTGTCGTGAGAAGTTTCATAACCATAGTTTTCTTAAGTTGCATGTGGTTGTTTATACTACTTACCAATTAGAGATACAACCAAAGATTGTACAAGGTCACCTATGTGTTGTACACCTCTCAATTTATCAAAGATGAATTGATTAGTTTCCAAGGCCTTTTTTTGACAAATTGGTGCTTTTTAGTATAAGAAATAAAATGAGAGATATGTTGGATCACTTAGAGAAATGCTACTTGATTGTTTGGAGTATGACACTATACTCTATGCCTTGCCTAGGCATTTTTATGCCAGTATTGCCATAGACTGTGAAAAGATTTGGAATATCATAAAGGGTTTGCATATTTCTCTTCAGCTTGCAATGAATTAGATTATAGTTTATGAGGCATCATTTTAGAGTATTATGGTTCATACTAAGATAACTGAGGCTATTTGTCAAGAATCTTAGGGAGGCACCAAGAAGGTGTGCTATCTAGGGGAGAACAGATGTAACAATTATAGAGATAAATATTCTAAATGTTTATGTAGGAATCATGGTTGACTAGTACAGGCATCCTTAAAGATTTTAGGTAGTAGATGTTTTGGTTCAACAGCTTTGGGTGGTGGTCCTAGTTCAGTCATAACTACTTTTATCAAACTGTAGGGTTTTTCTATATTAGTGATTAGATTGCCCATTTAGAAAAGGACTGTCCCCATGGTGTTTTTAGAGATTGAAGTTAAAGTCCCTCGCCCATTGTGAATGTAAGGTATTGTCTGTTTCTTAAGAATAGCTCTTGAGGTCAAGGTACCTCGCCTCAAGAAGAGGCTTATGGTGAAGTCCAAATATGGAATATGGCTAGAGTCCCTTGTCTAACAAATGGGTATAAGGTTAGAGTCCCTTACCTAAATTGAATGTATGACGTTAATGTTTCTTTCTTGAATGATGCATGTGTGTGGCTAAAGTCCCTTATTTGAATAATGAATGTCAATGGCTAAAGTCCCTTGTTTTAATGATAGTGTGTCGCTAAAGCCCTTAGCATAATTAATGTTTGTACATAAGTAAATTCATATTCTAATGATAGTGAGCATGTGGCTAAATTTCTTGGTGTGTCAAGCATAATGAATTGATAAGCGTGTAAGGTGGTAGTCCTCTACTCTATGTCTAATGGTTTAATACTTGAGAATGGTGACACACACTGATATCTTGGCTACCATATGGTTATATCACAATGTATAGATAAGTATATGAATTTGTTGGGTTGTGATTTATATATATTTATATTGAATTGATGTTAATTTATGATGTATCTTATTACTGATCCTTGAGTTTCATACTAGCATTTCAACCGTTAACTGCCTCCGGAAGCTACGTCCCCACGCGACGTAGGTGCTGAAGCATATTATCCTTTTCTTTTGTAGTGATTAGACAGTTAAGTAGTTCGTGCATTGACTTGAAGGGGTGAGCTTCCTTACATTCGGGAGACATTCATCTCTTTGTCTTTATCTTTAGGTTTAGTCTCTTAAGACTTTATTTGTCTATAGTTGGGGGCTTGTCCCAAAATATTTATTTATTGTCTCCAGTTTTGTATAGAGGTGTTGTAAACAACTGTGAACTTTGGCGTAGTTTTTATAATGTATCTAATGTTGACTTAGGATATTATTCCGCTATCTTAAATTGTTATTTGGATTTCCTTCAACTACCATGAGATGATAAGTTGTTTAGGTTGGGTTACGGGGCAACCTACGGTACATGTGTTCTTGAGGCGCCTATATGACATTGCCTAAAGTTCGGGGCATGTCATAAAAACTCAATTTATTTTATGTGTGTTAGTAACTGCTTATTATTTTACTTGTTGCAATGCATGATATTGATTGTTGACTTATTTAGATGTTTTTTAATCACCTGATATAAGATTATATAAAAGGCTTATTTATTATATAATTGTGATTGAACGTTTTCAATGTATACATATTGTGATAATAACTTACATATTGAGATGAACTGGTAATGGTTAATCATCATCGAATTAAAGGATTTTAAGGTGGATAATGATGTGAACATTGGAATAAGGGAGGTATAATACTTTTCTTGGGATAAAGGTTATAGATACTTAATGTCTGAAATATTTGGTACATGGGCAGAGCTTGTCAACCACAGTTCATGGATAGTGGCAATTCATAATATTTATGCCATTTCTTTACAATGTATTATTTAGTTTGATTATTCCATGAATCGATCAGGCTATATTGTTGCTGCCATTTCTTTCCTTGAGTGAACCAAGTCATATTTGTTTTTGTTAATTCGATCCATGATTAGTCTGAGATATTGATACACTTGAACTGAGTTGATATTGTTGATGTTTAGTAAATAGGTAATTGTAATATGGTTGAATTATCGCCTATGAGTCATGCTAATCAACTTTGTTTAATATTTACAGTTGTACTTGTTTTATTTTATTGCTTGGTTGATTGCTTGTTGATTCTATAAGGAAATATTAAGTAAAGGTATATTTGGAAGGTGTTACACGGTTATACTTATTTACAAATTATTGGTTATGTGTTCATATTTGTTATGTACAGTTGGCCTATGACCGTACTATTAGATAATGGTTTTGTACTAATACTGCTCTGTGATATTCTTTTTTGTAAGTGTAGAGTGTATTCTAGTTGTTCAGAGACCTCATTTAAGACTGTGATAAATTTCTGACTCAAAGGTGACCTTCATATTTTCAGCAGCCATGGGTTTTCTTACAGTATGCGCTTGAGCACTTGTTTCAAACACAAATAGTTTGATTATTTCTAGTTTCTTGGGTTTTACACGTAGAGTGTTTTGTTTAGGTGTTTTAGTACGACGAAATTCACTTTTTGGGGAATCCTATATGTTTGATATAGTTGTTCATTGTCTCGATGTGGCACCTGCAAATAAAAAGAATGAATCATTGTTGCACCAAAGATAGAAGATTAGTGGAAGGGAATGATCAAATTTCTCCAAACGAACCCTCAGGATTCATTTGGGACCCCCAAAAACTAATAAAAGATGCCACTAGGCTAATTTCAATACACCAAACTTGATTGAATCATCATGATTATCAAAAAAAAAGATTCACTATCAGTAAATTAGCCCCGCCCGAGAAACTTTTCTAGGCTAATGTAACTAATTTCTCATATAGATAATAGAAATTTAAACAAAAAACTTGAAACCTAAACTAACAATGATAATAACACAAAATTGTCATTTCAGATCTAATGGAACTTATAGAAATACCTTTTGATTCTTTAATACCCAAATGTCACCTAATGTAGAACAAATGACTTTAAAACATGTCAGACAACTCCAACTTATATAACACCCTCCCGAACACTATGGGGACGTTGCCAATAAACCCCACAACTCATAAATTATATATAAAAACTATGCGAAAGGCAAATTGGTCAAACTGTAAAAAGTTGAATACTATAACAAGGGTTGTTACAATAGGTCGATTGCATGATGTGCCCATTTTCATAATTTCAAATTAAGGTACTTAGCCTTTACTATAGGAATGAGAATAATAGAAGCTTTTGGAAATCACTATCCACGTCACTTTAGAAACATTAATTTTCTATACAGCATAACTAGACCCCAAATAAGGGTATAGCAAGAGTAATAATAGTACAAATGACATGTATTGGTAGGTTACATCGGCAAACAAGTGTTAGATGACATAAAAAAAACATAGAAATCATATAAAGAAACCATGACACTTTTATAACAATCGAATTCACATCACTTTCATCCACTTGTGTTACCTAATAGTATTCCATTCTCATTATTGTTGACTTACTTATATGTAATCCATTTCAAGTAGTGAATATATACCACTGGTATTCTTCTTATACCTTTCACACTTATTCTCACTAATTATATATAGCCTTTCAAATTAAATTTACTTCATCGTTACTCTTACTTGTTTAATCTCAATGGTTATTATTAAATAATGTATTTGAATTAACATCAATAATAAATGAGGATAGTGACTACAATGTTCTAATAAGTACAAACATGAACACGTGATGATGAATTCATTTATATATACCTTTTATCCTTTCTAAAACAACAACAAATAGTACGTTGGTGTATTCGTAATAGAATTAAACCTAGTCAACACCCTAACTATCAATCATAAACACAGTCCCCAAACATGACCCAATAGAAATTTCAATGTCAGCAATCCATTCCTCTAATAATATCCAAGTTAATTCACGACTCTAATGATACCATAGCCAATAATTTATGACTCCAACTATACTCAATAATCCATGCCTCTAATATTACCCATATCTCAATTCAGACACAACAATAACAACAACAAATAGGCTAAGCATTTGTTAATTTAAACCAAATCAACTCAAGTATATGTAAATAAACAATAATGGCAATTAAGAAGCAGCTCGATTTACAGAACAAGCCACCACAAGAAAATAAACACATAGACGCGATTCACTTATGCCATAAATAAAATAATGAAAACATAAAAGCCATGTATACTCAATAAGCCAAATAAAATAATTAATCCTACAAACATTTTGAATTATCACTACATTGTAGAGTAATAAGTATAAATCCCATGAAGATGTCCAAATATTGAAATATCATACAATAATAAATATAAATCCCAAGATTATGTCTAAATACCGATACATTCTATAATATTAAGTATAAATCTCATTAAGACGTGTAAATACCAATATATCCCAGAATAATAAGTATAACTCTTTTGAATATGTCCAAATATCGGTACATCACACAATTAGCAATAGAGATCACAATAATCATAACCACTATGAGAATAAGCATCCAAACTTTTATAGTCATCAAGCCTTTAATATAAAATCATTGCATATGATTAACACTTAGAATATCATTCAACAATCACCTTCATTTAGAGTCCACAAACCAGGGGAAAAACACCTCCAAACACTTGGTCAAACTTAATTTAATTATTTCATGTAAGAAAGAATTATTATTTAACACACCAATTCACAAGTATGAGCAAGGCCAACTAATAACATCAAATTCAAGCTTTATCAACAACCAACTCTTTGCTTTTTAAAGTGAGCATTACCTAGCCATATTCATTCACTTCAAGTATTTTTTTAGGTGTATGCATTCAACCCAAAGGAGTGTAAAGTGTTGTTAAATATTAAAAATATCATTCTCTAACCCAATACTCTTTATTTATACCAAAACCTCTGACTCTGCTATTATAATGACCTAATTTTTGTGATTTGTTAGAGATATTTGTTTATGTATGATTAATTATTTTACCCTTTTTTGTGGTTACATTGTGGTAATTTATTATGTGTGGAGATCATTGGAATGGCTCCCAATATATTTTGGTATGATATGTGCAAGATTGTAGTCTTTGATTATGTTAAAGGTTTTCTAGTTCACTTCAGTCAACATTTGTTCATCAGTATGTCAGATGGCAAAATAAATTATTCCAACAGATCCAGAATATTAATTTTTTTTTGTAACATAGTTGGTGTTGTTTTACGAATATTATATCACATTTTGACCCTTTGTTAAAAAAATATGAAATTAAATTTTATGGTTAATTTGTGATAATGATGTCTTTTCAAAGATATTGCCATAAAGTCTGGACTGTCGAACTTAGGAGGATAGTATAGTACTTTTAGGTACTAGGTGATTTCAAAAGAATACAAAAGCTTTCACGGAGACTTAGAATTCACTAAGTCAATAGCTGGTGCATTGACTCAAGTGATCCTTTAGTCACTTTAGAGACTTGCCCTGATCACTAAAATGTTTCCTAAGCAATACTAGGTTTGCTTATAATACAACTACTTAATCAATGGTGTGGTGATATAAGTGACACTAGTATGCCAGACGTTTATCACTTAGGCAAGAATCATGCCACGTATACGATGAGGCAGTCTTCACTTAAGTGATACCTTATCTATTAAGCAACAGCCACCTAAGCGACCCAATAGTCGCCTAGGATATTCTCAAGTATTTAAATTCCCTTTTTGAGGTTTTTACAATATTTTTGAGATTTGGAGCTTGGGGTTTGAGCTTTTTATCATTTTCTTCCACTTTTAAGATTTGGTAAGCTCCAAATCCATATTAAAATTACTTTTCTTTGACTTTATCATTTAAATATTGTATAAACTCTTATTTAAACGAGAAATTTAGGGATTTTGGTCTGGGAGGCCTAAATTATTATTTCATCAATTCAAACTCTAATTTCACTTCGTTTTCACTTGGATTTTCAACTATGAGTTCCTTTAATCTTTGAAATAATGTTTTTGAAAAAAAAAGTGGTTTTATCCTTCTTTATTGAAAACCTTCTCAAGTGTCCATTTTGACCCCTCTTTAGAAGTGGGTAATATGAGTAGTTTTGACTTAATTTTAATGTATAGATTCTATATTTGTATGTTTTGGCTAATTCTAGATATTTTCATCAGGGGACAACTTCAGATTGAGGGCCTTTTTGACCAATTTTTTGCATTTGAGAAAGATTATGTCTTAACTTTCTACAAACTAGGTTGGGTAGTTAATAATAATGAAAAAGACATCTATGGGTATTATTTTATATCATGTAAAATTCTTTTATGGGATTTATGTTCCTGTGTAGGGGCCTACATTGATAATATTTTGTGGTTTTAAGACTTTACTTTTGATTTTTACCTTATGGGATCTTTTATGATGTTGTTGGCCTAGTTTTGATATATGTATGTTTGGTTGTACTCTATTTGGTGGGAAAAAGTCTACATTTTAGTATTTATATGGTACCAATAATTTTTTTTATGTTTTAGGTTTATTTTTTATCATGGATAGTTGGTTGATTTGAGTGGACTTTTGGCTCACATGGTTGGTATATTTGTTGGATATTGCACATTCTAATTTTGGTTGGTTATGATATTCACAAACTCATATCATCCTCATTCATGAAACATTGGTACCACCACAAAAATACAAAAAAAATTGGCTTTTTATGATTAAAAATATGACATCTCTAAAAACCCTCTACCGATGTGTGTGCAGAAAAAGAGACATGGATATTGGTGTTTGATATTAGTTTTATATGGGTTGATGAACCCCTCATGGTCCTACCTCTGGAGAATAGCTTAGTAGGTGTATACAAAGGTTATGTGATGACCTCGTGCATCATATTTTCATCATCATCTTTATTACATTCTAGCAGTGTTCTTATTCTGCGATTGTGTTTCTATTCTTGACTTGATATTTGTCTATTTTACCTAAATTATTGTACTTGTATTTGGTGAATATGTATATTTGTTCTTCTTTCTCCTACCTAGATTTTTTATGCATGTCTATAGTAGGTATAGGATGCCATTTGGGATATCTTTTAATTGCAGGTGATGTGTCGATAGTTTGTGTTTATATGATTTCTTTCCTACTTTACTCAGACAGCCAATGATACCTACTGAATAAAATTGGATTGTACTCGTCCCAACTGCACCCTTTTGGTATCGATCCAAGTATAAGATCACTACACAAATAGTTGATTTAGGTGGCATTCATAGTATATATGATGTAGTAGACATCTTATGCTTCAAGAATTGGCCTACAATATCCTTCTATCAATTTCAAATCTTAATTTGTATTCAGAGATAAATTTTTGATCTTTTTAGGACTATTATTGTATGTTTTGACATTCTAGACATATGTAGTAGTTCTTATAGTGTGAAACTAAGTTTTAGTGTATTTTATGTTATCTTGAATATGTATCTCTGCTTTTACTATATATATGTGTGGTTTGACTCTATTCTACCGATTCTTGGCTTGATTTTTTGTTGCGACAAATGCCAGCATGACTCATAGTTTTAGTTTGTGGAAAATTTGTATTAGAGTGTCCAAGTTCAATGGTTTCAACAGTTAAAGAATGAGTGTATAATAGAGTCTTGTAGATTGGCACATAGACGTCCGTATCTATCATTAATATGCAATATGATGTCTTTAAGAAACTTTCCTTATTTCATTGTATATCATATGGATCTTTTATACTTTTAGTTTAGAGAAATATTCCACTCTATTTTCATAGATGGTGAGTCTAGATTAAGTAAAGCTAAAGATTCAGATCAATTATCTAAGGATAGAGATCCTAGTCTAAAGTGTGAGTTAATATTTCAGGTCAATATCGATAGAAAGGATGAGAACAAGGATCTGCCCCATCCATAGATAGAATCCAGAGACTCTCTCCTAAGACTCAGGTTGGTAATATTTGAATTATGGGGCCTACTTATGTCCCATAGAGTTCTTCTATCCCAGTCTTTGAGGGGTTGGTTCTTCAGTTGTTGACTCATTTAGAGGGTGCTCCAACAAGTACACATGGAGTTCCTACTGGTATACGTAGTATTCCTTAATTTTCTAGTATTGTACCTCTGTCTGTTCTAGAGCCTGCTTTTGATTTTCCTCTAGCTTCTAATATGTATCCAACTATTATTCTAATAACTTTTTATGGTACTACGTAGACCTCAAGTATAGTTCCTCCTTCAAAGTCTATATAAGTTTTTGGTATTATGAGATTTACAGTAAATCTTTATTTGTGATGTATCCTTAGATGGGTTCTCAGCCAGCTAGATTTACTATGCCTCCAATTGTTATGAGTACAGCTGTGTTCCTCAAGGATTAGAAAACTTTAAGAGATCTACTCGTTTTGGTCCTCTTAGGTTTAGTGGTATTATAGGCGATGATAACTATGAGTTATTAATGGATTGTTATGAGAAGCAGGATAACCTTAGTTTTCTTGAGTTGCATGTGATTGTTTATACTACATACCAATTGTTAGATGCAACCAAAGATTGGAGAAGGTCATTTGTTGATTGTCGACCTCTCAGTTCACCAAAGATAACTTTGGATAAGTTTACAAAGGCCTTTATTAACAAATTTGTTCCTTATAGTGTAATGAATAAAATTAGAGGTATGTTTGATAACTTGGACCATGTATCCATGACTGTTGTGGCGTATGAGACATGATTCTATGACTTGTATAGGTATTCTTATACTAGTATTTCCACTAAGTTTGAAAAGATTTGGAATATCATAAAGTGGTTGGATATTTATCTTCAACTTGCTACAACTAAGATTGTAGTTTATGAGGCATCATTTTAAAGTATTGTGGATCATATTAAGATGACTAAGGCCATTCTTCAAGCATTATAGGGAGGTATAAAGAAGGTATGCTATCTGGTGGAGTTTAGAGATGACAATTATCGAGGTAGAAATTCTAACTGCTTATGAAGGTATCATGGATAAATAATATAGGCAGCCTTGTAGAGTTCTAGTAGTGGGTCTTATTGTTCAAAAGCTTTAGGTGGAGGTCCTAGTTCACCCGTAACTCCTTTTATGAAACTATAAGGTTTGCTATATATGTGATAAGATTAGCCATTTTGAAAACGATTGTTCCCCTTAGTGTTTTTAGAGTTACTGCTACATCGGTTGTGATAGGTAGAAGTTCTACTAGGGGTGAGAGAGAAAGAGGTAGTGGTGTCTGTGGTGATGATCTGGGTGGTTGATATGGTTAGTTCTATGTTATACCTTCCAGGCTAGAGGTCGAGGCCTCCGATACTATCATCACAAGTATTATCCCTATTTGTTTCAAATTTTTATCTATGTTATTCAATCTGAGGTTGACTTTCTCCTATGCACAATTTTCTTTAGGTTTTGATTCTTCTTATAAGCCTGTTGACATGTCTATCCATGTATCTACCCTCGTAGAAGACTCCGTAGTGGTAGATCTAGTGTACAGATCTTGTTTTGTGAATTTTGCTTTGTGTATGACAAGGGTAGATATGATTGTATTAGATATGGAAGATTATGATATCATCTTGGTTATGGATTGGTTAGTACCTTATCATGTTGTCCTAGGTTGTTACACAAAGAATATGATCCTAGATTCGTCGGGTGTATTGAGGATAACTTGGAGGGTTGTGCTTTATTCGGGTCCCAAGAGAGTTATATCTTTTCTTCAAGATCGTTTCTTGGTTAAGAGTGGTTGTTTGTCTAATTTGGTGCATATTCATGATACTAGTAATGTTTTACCTCATTATTGGTTTACGTTAGCGTTGTTCTTGAGTTCATGGATATTTTCTATACAAATGTTGGTATGCCTAAGTATCATCATATTAAATTTCCTATTTATGTTGAGCTTGGAACAAATCCTATTTCTATTCTTCCTTATAGGATGGCGCCAGAAGAGTTAAAGAAATTAAAGGATCAGATACAGAAGTTATTGGATAAGGGATTTATCCGACCAAGTTTATGAACTTAAGGTGCGCTTGTCTTTTTTACGCGGAAAAAGGATGGGTTGATTTGTATGTGTATTTATTATGAATAGCGAAATAAGTTTATAGTGAAGAATAAGTATCCTCTTCCTCGTATTAATCATTTATTTGACAAGATTTAGGGTGCTTTTGTGTTTTTATGGATTGATTTGAAATCTAGATATCACCTGCTGAGAATTAATGCTTCGGATATTCTAAGGAAAACTCTTAGGACAAGGTACGATAATTATGAGTTCTCAGTCATGTCCATTAGATTGAACAATTCATTAATTGCGTTCATGGATTGGATGAATTAGGTATTCTAACCTTATCTTGACTCTTTTGTCATTATATTTATAGATGATATCTTTGTTTTTCCAAGAGTGAATTTGATCATAAGGATAATTTGAAGATTATGCCTCAAAGACTGTGGGATAAGAAGTTGTAACCTAAGTTCTGTAAGTGTAAGTTTTTGTTGGAGTGTGTCTCTTTCTTGGGTCATGAGGTAAACAATTATGGTACTATGGCCAATCTAACCATGATTAAAGTAGTTCATGATTACGATAGGCCTACTTTACCTATCGTGATTTGGAATTATATTGGTTTAGAAGTCTACTATCGGTATTTTATTGATGGCTTTTAATTTATTGTATCTCCATTGACCAATTTGACTCAGAAAAAATATTTCCTTTTAGTGGCTGGACGCTTGTGAGGTGACCTTACAAAAGCTCAATGATTTGTTGACTTCAGCTCCTATCTTGACCATACCTAAAGAGGGTGTCTCTTTTAGTATCTTTTTTGATGCTTCAGGTGTTGGATTAGGTATTGTGTTGATGCATAAGGGTAAGGTGATTTCTTATGCTTCTCGTTAGTTGAAGCCCTATGATATAAATTACCCTACTGATGATTTTGAGTTATGTGCGGTGGTATTTTCTATGAATTTGTTGAGGCACTACCTACATGGAGTCCGTTGTGAGATTTTTTTGGATCATCGTAGACTTCAATATTTCTTAACCCAGTAAGATCTTAAGATTACTCAAAACCATAGGCTAAATCTTTTTATGGATTATAACATGACTATTCACTGTCATCCATTCTAAGCTAATATGGTTATAGATGACATAAGCTAGAAGTCGACTATCATAAGTAGCTTGGAAGATTTTTTGACTAAGGAGAGACCTTTGTCCTTGGATGTTTAGGCTTTTGATAACCAAATGGTTAGGCTTGCTATTTCTATACTATGGTATTTTCTGGCATTCGTAGAGGCTAGGGCTTCCTTGATAAAGTACATTTGAGCTCATTAGTTTGATGATGTTGGGCTGAGAGTGATTTGGGGTATGGTGTTGAGGGTGAGTCTGAGGATGCCACACTTGATCTAGATGGTGTTTTGAGTATAGAGGCTAATTTTGTATGCCGAGAGTGTGTCATTGGATTTTGTTGATTTTGGAGGAAGCTCATTATTTTAGATATTTTATTCCTTAAAAAGACATTAAGACGTATCATGATTTGAGATGGCATTACTGGTGGGGAAGTATAAGTAATTATGTACCAATTTTGTAGCTCGTTGCCTTTATTTCCCTTAGGTAAAGGCTAAGAATTTGAGACCTAGTGGTTTGCTTCAAAGATTACCCATTCCCGAGTAGAAGTTGGAATGGATCACTGTGGACTTTGTGACTAGGTTGTCTAACACTTCTAATGGTTTTTATAATGTATAGTTCATCATGGATTGGTTTACCAAACTTCTCACTTCATTAAAGTTCAAGTTTATTTCAATGTTGAGAGGTTGGCCTTTATCTATATTCCTGAGAAAGTCTATCTTTCTGGTGCGTCGATATCTTTCATCTTTGATTGAGGTTCAGTATTTGTATCCCACTTTTAGAATACTTTAGAGAAGGATTTAGGTAGCCGGGTTGATCTTGGTATTACTTTTTACCCCCAAATTGATGTTTAGTAGGACTGAAATATTTTTGTTTTGGAGGCTATGCTCTGCACTTGAGTCATTGATCATGGAGGCAAGTCGGATCTGCACCTAGCTTTGGCGGAGTTTGAATGTAATAATAAGTACCATTCCAATATTTAGATGGCTACTTTTGACACTCTGTATGGTATGTATTGTCTCTCTCCAATTGGTTGGTTTGATATTTTATAGATTATACCTCAAGGTTTAGACTCGTGTTGTTATTCTCATAGATTTGGGGTTATTCTAGATAGATTTCTAGCGGTTTAGAGTATGTAAATATTCTATGTGGATCATAGACTTTGTATCTTAAGATTTATTATTGGTGAGCATGTCATTCTTTATGTTTCAACTATGAAGTTGTGATGAGGTTTGGGAAGAGGGGAAAGCTTAACCCTAGGTATATTATTCCTTTTGATATTCATTGTACTATTAGGGATGTGGACTATAAGTTAGCATTGCTTTTAAATTTATCAGTTGTTCTCTCAATTTTTCATTTCTCTAAGCTTCAGCATTACATTCCAGAAGAGTCTCATGTTTGTGATGACCCTTTTTGTCATTTTTTATATTCCCACTAATTGTCGTTGTTTAAGTTTCTCCATAGCCTCCCCAAGTCGTTTATGACTTGCTGGGACTATTACTTTGGTTACAGAGTATTTCATTTCATTTTTTGAGACAATTCCCTATTTCAAAGTCTTCGTTGGTTCCATATGGTCGAGATAACTTCAGTAAGACGATATCAGATGCAAATTCCAACTGTGCCATCGATCTGAAATATAAATCTTAGGCTAGGTTAACCGTTGTTTCGGGTACCAATACATCTGAACTAGTATCAACTTATTGGTTAGAAAGTGGGAAAATTGGTAGATATAGGTGTGTGGGCATTAATTTGTCAAATAAACCTTTGATGGAAAATATGACTTCACCAACACGTACAGAACATTGAATTTAGTGGGGTTACATAGTTTTTTTTGCTAAGAATGAAGTTTGAATGAGTTCTGGGTGTCAAAAACAAGTTTTGATTTTGCTGATGCTAGTGCATCGCGATCGCAAAGGGCCAATTGCAATTACGATAGTGCAATCATGGTCCCTAGGATCGTGATAGCAACATCCCATACCTGGTATCGGTGTATAAGGAACCTAGAGGCTGCGCTTTGGCCATTTTGACCCATTTTTGAGACATACAACCCCTAAATGAGTGTAATAACTCAAAATTGAGTCTTTTGGGTGTCCTAGGAACTTTATTAAAATCTTTTTTACCGTGATTATAATTCTAATTAAGGTAAGATTTCATCATTGTATTGATTAATTTCTTGGATTTGGACCCAAAACCCCAATATAGATTAGGGCTTGATTTTTGATCCAGAATAGCTTTGTTTTTACCCATTTCTTGAAAGTTATGCTTCTTTGTTCTTATATGAACATTGGGTTGACATTGGAAATGCATTTTTCATAAATAGGACCCACTTGGGATTTTTGGTGTCATTTTTGGACTTGAAGCATTGTATTGCAATATGGGTATTGTTAGACTCGTATTAATAAGTAAATTACTATTTTTATAGTGTGATGGAATTTTGGGGATTTTTAAATGAAGATGGGCATATGCTGAAAGATGTAAGGTTTTCCTGTTCAACTTTGAGGTAGTTTTCTGTCTACTCTTCTTTGTAAATGATGTGTGATATATATTGTGTGTGAATGTGAATGATATGTTTGATTACAAATACGATGACTTAGTTTTGAATATTTAGTTATAGTAATTAGATGAGGGTTTTGACATGCAAGTTGAAACCATAATTTGGGTAGAGATAACTAAAATTCACTTGTTTCTAAATGAAGTTGCTATATTATTATTGGTCTCGTCTTTCATGACATCTGTAATTTGAACTAGATACCATAGCCTAGTTTGGGGCATAGATTTCCTGAATACAAAAATTGATGATTAGAAGTGGGTTCATCTGGTCTACTTAGGCCAAGAATTGTGTTAGCCATTGTATACATAGTTGCGAATATTAGGCCTAGTTTGGACAAATGAACCTTACTTATGAGATTTGCTTGGTAAATTGATGCATAATGATATATTTTTACCCGTATAGTGTTAATGTCTTATTGAAATGATATTGGGCCTATAGAGATGTTGTTTCCTATTTGATATGATAATGGGCCTATCGAGATGTTATTTCCTCTTAGATATGATCTTGGGCCTATAAAAGTGTAATTTCGCCTTAAATATGATATTAGGACTTTAGAGATGTTATTCCTCTTTGCTATGTTATTTGGCCTATAGATATGATATTCCTCTTAGATGTTATATATAACCTATAGAGATGATATTCAACTTAGATATGATAGCTGACCTAGAGTGTTGATATTCCTTTTAGATATGATATATGGCCTATAGAGATGATATTCCTATTAGATATGGTAATGGCCTAGAGAGGTGATATTCCTCATAGTAATGATTTACTACCTATAGATATGAGATACATTCTAGATGTGAGATACCATATATATTGGAGATGATTATAAATATGCTACGTCTTATAAATATGATTATAGACATAAGTTTTGGACATGTATAAAGGCCTAAGGCTGTGATTATGATGTCGTGATTTTTTGATCATATTTTTGGGCCAAAGGCCATGTAAAGGATGCAATTGTAGTTTTTGAATATATAGATATATATATGTGTATATATATATGTTTATACACCCATCTCTCGGGTATAGGATAGAGAAAGATGTGGCATAATGCTTATCATTCAATTTATTGAACAATAGTGATGGCATGCATAGATTTGGTACATGCATGATCATTAGATTGGTAGTTGGTGTGATCCTATATAAAATACGACCTTATCACTGTTTTTCAAAGATAAAGTTCAAACCAACTTTTCACCTTAAAAATAGAATTCTCTACAATAATAATTTCCTAAATTAATGGATAACTTATTTATAAAAGAGGTTACCAATTGATGTTTTAAAGATTTGACCAAGATAGGTTCTGATCTATTATTTGATACTATTATTTACTTCAATCGCAAGACATTCCGCCCCTTTTGACACATTATAATGATTTAGTCCCAAAATCACTCACGGCAATGGATTTACAAACGTACACTCTTTTAGACATGACTTGAGTCTGTGCACCTATTATATATAATAAGGGGTAATATGATATTGATGATGAGCGATGGATCATCGAAGTTCATAAGCAAGTTTTGTTGGTTCATGCCCTCCAGTGGATATGGAATGAATCTCCTGAGTTTTTAGTCGGGGATTTATCCCTTATTTCTATTTTGTTCTTTGGCTATGTTTTGATATTGACTCAGCATGATATGGTGCAGGTATGCATAATTCAAATAGTATGGACGATGTATGTATTTAACCTTGGTTTGGATTTGTTGGCTCAATTTTTTATTTGGCACCTTCAAATGACAGGTTGGGAGTCAAGATGGATTTTAAGTATTTATGACTACCCGTCTTTAGGTTTGGTTTGGGTAGTTTAGATTGGGCTATTCCACCTTGTGGTGAAGATTTCAACTTAGAGTTGTGGAGCAGAGTTCAACCTTTGTTTTCATATCTATCTTTGTTCGAGTTTCATTTATTGGCTGGTTGAGACAACTTTGTGGTTACCTATTCAGTTATCTTGACTTTGGATGGATTATAATTGACAAATGGTTAGATGGTAGACCATGGACCTGATATTGGTCCATTCAGCTTTGACCTCATATCTTTAGATTTCTTTGGCAATTTTGGATGATATACTCAGTGGGAGTAATGTACTTGAGTTAGATTCAGTATGGCTCCATTCTTAGTTGATGGGACATCCTAGAGCAGATCATCCAATGTTGAGTACTTATGATTAGATCTTTTGGACTCCAGTTTTAATTGGCACTAGGGCTAGTTGTAGCATTGGGTTAGACTGTATTCCTTGATTATCTCTGTTTTGGGGACCAAATAGCACCTTATGAGCTTATTCTCATATTTTCCATATAGACATTCATCGTATTAGCTTCAGTTCTTTTAGTTCTATGTGATAAGATTTTGCCGACAAAACTCTAGTTATTTTACTTCTTGTGTGGAGTAGATAGAAAGTATGATTTTATTAAGAAAGTGTATATTAGGATTTGGAGTAGGTTGCATGACTTATATCTTAGTTTGTTTTTGTCTTAGAGGTGCTTTTGTTGATTTGTGTGAATTTAGAGATGGTATCAGTGTGTTGTGGTTCAGATTTTTGTGCATCGTCCTTTTTTCGTTCATTTGGATGCCATTTGGTGGTTGAATTTGATTTTTACGTAGTTAGAAGTGGAGTAAGAGATATTAGTCAGGAAAAAAGGATACCTATGGCAAAATCACTTAAAAGCATTTTCTCTTTGTTAAGGTTATCTTGGAAGTAATAACTTTTTTGGTCATTTTTCATATTCCCGCTTATTTTTGTCATTTGAGCTTCTCTATATCCTCCGCAAGACATTTATGACTTGCTGGGAAAGATGGTTTAGTTATCAGGAATTTTGTGTAGTTTTAGAGACAACACCCTATTTTGAAGTCTTCGCTAGTATTAAATAGCAACAGGGAAAAAACATCAGTAAGATAATCTTAAATGCAAAATTAGACTATGCCAAGAGATCCAAAATATCAATTTTAGGCTAGTTACACCTTTAGTTAGGTGTCAATGTACCCAAACTAATTTTGACCTAATGTCAAAATGTTGGAAAATCTATATATTTGGGTGTGGGGTCCACAAATGTTCAAAACTAACTTGGGTGGAAAAATCAACTTCACCAACATGACTGAAACATCGAATTTAGTAGGGTTTCATAGTCTATTTGTGAAAAATTGACTCTAAATGAGTTCTAGCAGTCCAAAATAAGTTTTTACTTTGTTCGTGTTGTTGCATCTTAATCGTACAGAGCCTATAGCGATTGTGATAGTGTGATCATGATCCCTAGGATCGCGATAGAAATATCCCTATACCTTGTATGGGTATATAAGGACCCTATAGGCTGCATTTTGGCTATTTTGATATGTCTTTGAGACCTAGAACCCGTAAATGAGTGTATTAAGTCAATATTGAGTCTTGTGAGAATCTTGGGATCATGATGACATATTTTATCATGATTTATCATCTGAATTAAGGTAATATTTCATCACTTTATTGATGAACATCTTGGTTCATGACTCAAAACGCCAATATTTCCTAGGTCTTGATTTTATCCCCAAAATAGTTTTGTTTTTACCCATTTATTAAGGATTATGATTTCTTGTTCATTTATGAATTTTAGGTTGACCTCAAAAATGCATTTTCTATAAATGTGACCCACATGGAATTTTTGGTGTCGTTTTTGGACCTAAAGCATAATAGTGAAATATGGGTATTGTTAGATTCGTATTGATGAGTAGATTACAATTTTAATAGTATGAGGACATTTAGGGGATTATGAAATGAAGATGGACGTGTGGTGAAAGATGTAATATCTTTTAGTTCAAACTTAAGTTAAGCTTTTGTCTACTTTTTTTCATAGATTATGTCTGATATATATTATGTGTGAATATGAAAATAAAGTTTTATTATGGATAGGATGACTTAGTATTGAATTATGATGTTTGGAGAATAGATGGGGGTTTTGACTCGTAAATTAAAATTCTTAATACCTTTTTAAGATCCTATGAACTCCTACCTTGATTGAAATAAATCATAGATTAGAGATAATATAATTCTATTTTTTGAATGTGGATTTAAGCATTGGAAACATGATGCATAATTTATATTATCGTACTAGTGTGGTGATCAATGAATCATATTTTGGATAGAGTTGACTTAGATGACCTTATTTCTAGATGAAGTTCCTTTCTTAGGATTGGTTATGGATTTCTTGACATTTAGAAGTTGAACTAGATACCTTAGCCTAGTTTGTGGCTTATATTGCCTAAATATGGAAATTCAGGATTAGTAATGGGTTTGTCCATCGCACTTTGTCCAAGACTCATGTTAACCATTGTTGACTTAGTTGCGGTGTTATGCCTAACTGAGACTAAAAAAGGGCAGCCTGGTGCACTAAAGCTACCTCTATGCGCGGTGTTCGGGGAAGGACCCTACCATAAGGGTGTATCATACGCAGCCTTACCTTGCATTTTATAAGTCTTATTTATAAGATTGGCTTGGTCAATTGATGGACAATGATGTATTTTTTCCCTTAAATAGTGACTAATGGCTTATGGCCATGATATTAGGCTTATGGAAATATTACTTCCTCTTATATATGATATTGGGCCTATCGAGATGTTATTTCCTCTTAGAATTGTTATTGGTCCTATAGAGGTGTTATTTCGCCTTAAATATGACATTGGTCCCATAAAGGCTTACAAGATTACTTTGGTTAGCATCTTTTGATTTGTACATCGAATGGAAAAATGGATTGGGCCAGCAAATCTAGAAAGTTAATTTTAGATTGGTAACATGGTTTGTGTGGTTATTTAACTTTTATATCTCATTTTGACCCTCTACTTAGAAAATTATGAAATTAGGTTTTAGGGGTCAATTTTTTGATAACTATTTTTTAGAAAAATCTAATATCGCCATTGAATTGGAAGAGTCAAATTTCGTAAGGTAGCATAGGTCGTTTGTGTACTCAAGATTCTAAATGAATCCTGAGGGACTGCGGAGATTTTAAATTCTCCAAGTCTCCAGCTGGTTCACCACTATGCTGGGGCACTCGCTTAAGCAATTCTTTGGACGCTTAAGTGACTTGGCCTAACAACAAAAAGTCACTTAATTGAAACCATGATTGTATAAGCAACAACCGCTTAAGCAATGCCTAGTCTCTTAAGCGACACTAGCATGCCAGATGCGTATCACTTAAGTGATAGCAATGTCGTGTACACAATAAGTTGAGCTTCGTTTATGCATTGCCTGGATGTTTAAGTGATATCCACCTAAATGATCTGATAGTTTTTTAGGCTATGCTTTGGTAGTTTTGTTTCCTTCTTTTGACATTTTTACACGAGTTGCTAGACTTACACCTTAAGGTTTGAGTTTTTGAGTACTTTCTTCCATTTTAAAGCTTGGTTAAGCTCCAAATCCCTACAACAATTGCTTTTCTGTGACTTTATAATTTAAATCTTGTTTAAACAAAGATTTAAAGGTCAAATTGGGGGTTTTGTCCTGGGAGGCCCAAATTTTCATTTCTTCGATTCAAACACCAACTTCACTCCATTTTCACATGGGTTTTCTCCTATGGAATCTTTAATCTTCAGAAGAATATTTTTGGATAAAAATTTTGGTTTATCTTTTTTTTTTGAAAACCCATTTTGGGGGTCCATTTTGACCATAATTCAAAAGTTGGTAATATTGGTATCATTTGCTTTCTTTTGACATGTAGATTATGTATTTGTATGTTTTAGTTGATTTTTGATCATTTTGTGAAGGAAAAGGTTCAGATTAAGGGCCTTTAGAACCAAATTTTGACATTCAAGGTAGGTTATGGGTTAAATTTCTTCAGAATGTGTTGGGTAGTTAATAATAATATAAAATCATTTTATGGTTATGGGGTCATATCATGTAAAATGTTTTTAGGTGATATATGTACACATGTGGGGGCCTAAGTGGATAATATATAATGGTTCTTAAACATTATTTTCTATGTGTGACCATGTGGGATCTTGTATGATGTTGTTGGTCTAGTGTTGATATATGTATTTAGTTGTACTCTTTTGGTGGGAAAGAGCCTAGATTTTGAGATTTGTTTGGTATCAATTACTTTTCTTTCATGTTTAGCTCGATGATTTTTGGATTATTTTGTATCATGGATGGTTTGTTGATTTGAGTGGATTTTTAGTTCATATGGTTGGTATATTTATTGGATATTAGATATTCTTATTTTGGTTGGTTTTGAGTATTCCATCCTTATATCATATTCATTCATGAAACATTGGTACCATCATGGAAATACTGGAAACACTATATTTTTTGACAGAAAAATATGACATCTTTAAAAACCCTCTACTGATGTCTGTGTTGTAGAGGAGCTATGGATATTTGTATTGGTTATTTTTTTAATATATGTTGACAAACTCCCTATGGATCCTACCTCATGATCATAGCTATGTACATGTATATGAAGGTTGTGAGACGACCTCGTACATCACATCCTCATCATTATTATCATCAGCTTTATTGTGTGCCATATATTGTGCTTATTCTGTTGTTGTTCTTCAATTATTCACTTGATATCTATCCATTTTCCCCTGTCTTCTAATGCTTTTATTTTGTGTATATGTGTATTTATTTTTCTTCTCTGCCTATATTTATTATATTTGTATAAAGTAGAACTATTAATGGAGATGGTGTGGGCTATTGTTTGGGACATTTTCTTATTGCAGGTGATGTGCCTAGAATTTGTATTTAAATTGTTTATTTCCTAATATGCTCAGGCTGCCTATAATACCTACTGAGTACAAGTGAACCAAACTCATCCCTACTTTGCCCTTTCTATGTTAGTCTAGGTATGAGTGCACCAAACGAATAGTTGATTCAGGCAGTATTTGGAGTATATTCAAGGTAGTAGACGTCCTATGCTTCATAAGTTGACATACTACCTATTTCTATCTATTAAATGTCTTATTTGTATTCTAAAACATAGTTTGGAACCTTTTCGACTATTATTGTATCATTTGGCCTTCAAGAAGTATTTAGTAGTCCTTATATTGCGACACCAAGTTTTTGGGTATTGTATGGTTTCTTGACTATGTATCTCAAATTTTACTATAAATATGTGTGGTTTGACTCAGTTCTAGGAGTCTTACCTTGGGTTTTGGTATTGATTCCTTATTTGATAATTTTTTAGGTGATAGGTTTTTTTCACAAGGCTTTCCATGATGAGTGTTATCATGTCCCTTAGTTTTTGCGACGTGACAGCTATTATGTAGCAACCCCTACTTTCAAGTCATTATTGAGTTTAGGACCTTACTCCATTACCCTGTTATTCAATCATATTTATCTTTTAATACAGTTTTTTTTCCTATACCTTTATACATTTTACTTCCTAACCCTTAGCCTAACTTGACTTTAGGCTCATAAGATATGTCGCTTCCTTCTTATTGCATAATCATTTATCATCATTAACTTTAAGCAAGATTATCCCATATTCTAGTATAAATAATATCAATTTTACCTATTTCATGGTATTTAGGCTGATTCCATATGTTATAAGCTCTTACAATCTCCATATCATCATCTATATTCCCATAATTCACATTATAATTCACCAGGAGTCATCCATACAACACCCATCATGGATTAATACACAACACAATAATACATAATATTATTTTATCATATTTATTTCATGTTTTGGACTGGTTAACACACTATAATGCAGTGTTGGATTGTTTTTCCAAGTTTGTTACCTTAGCCATACCTAGCATACCACTTGTTTTAAGAAAGAGATCTATTAGGCTTAAGGCAATAACAAGTATTTTATACGTTTGGTCTAAGATACTTATATTAAGGGGTTATAGTTGTATTTCACATATATTTGTGATGTTAGTGTGGAGAGACCCTCACATGACTTTCTTCCATTAGTTCATGAATTTTTTCATGTTTTCCCTACTGATTTATTCAAATTAGTTCAAGATTATAACTCCCTAATGGTTTATGGGTATTGGGTTGGTCTCAGAAACTTATTTTCGAAAGGTGGAACCCAATTGGAGTTTTTATGCCATTTTGAACCCATGGCACAATGGTGGCGTAGTGGGTATTGTTATTCTTGTTATAATGTTTAGATTGTATTGTTGATAGCATAGCTTGTGGAAAAGAAAGCTTTATGAAAGTTAAAAGCGAAGCTTGTCGATTATTAAATTGCTTGGACTCAAGGTAGGTTAGGCTTACCCGTAGTTAGATTAAGCCTGGTTGTAATATAATTGTTGATATCTTGTGAAATTGGGTGGGGGTTTTAGATGAAAAACTATTGAATGATGATGCTTGGCATTAGTTGATTGTCCTAAGTTGTTAAACTTTTAAAAGTATGATTGTTGACCTTTAGCTTAGAACATTGGATAGTTCTTTGTATAGTCTCATAAATAGTATGAGAACATTTTAGTTGCTCTAATAGATGATAATTATGTTGTTCGATGATCTTAAGAGTATGTTTACCTGGATATTGCTTAATTATGGATTGACTTTATTGTTGGGTTGAATTAGAAGGAATGTTTGAATATGATTTCCACGATAGGCTTAGTAAGGTTTGATAAGCCCTTATGGTATGATTTAGACAACCTAGACTAATTTTGAGTATAACTTAGTCTTGTAGAAGTGAGCCTTGGCATTGTTGGAATTTAAGTGTGGGACTTAACCCACCTTAATCTTGAACTACGAGATTCCTTAGCGACCTATGTTCTTGATGAGCGTATAAATTACATTATTGAGATTACAAAGGTTAAACCCAGTTGTTGGTTTATTAATAAGGGAAATGATTGGGAAATGTGTATACTTGGTTTTTTGATTGCCATGTTATGGGGATCCATGGAAACATGGCGATCGTGTATACCATCTAGATACTCATACTTATGCTTCTACTCACATGTCATGATGGTGACTTGAAATAAAGTAGGATGGTTTATGCATCTTACCTCTCTATTACTCAATTATTGTGACCTTGTGTATGTTTATTAATTTTGGCCATATATGTGTGTATGTTGTTGCCTTGGAAAATATTGTTGATACTATGATAATGTTCAGTGAATTTGGAGGAAATATTGATACTATAATGATGTCTGGCAAGGTTTGAGGATATTATGATGATATTGATATCCAGTTTGTGTCCGGAGAAAACTTTTGTGATGGCATATTGGTACTTAGCAAAATCAGAGGATATTATGATAATATTCATACCTAGTTAAAGTACAAAGGATACTATTATAACATTATTGATACCTGGTTAATCTGAATGAGGTAATGATGTTATGAGGATACTTGAAGAATTAGATAGAGGTAATGATGTTATGATGCTATGTGCGGAAACTTTATTTTAGTACATGTGTGTATATTTGTGGTTATGTCATGTGTGTCTAATCATTGATGTATTCGTAACATGATATCTTCCTTGGTAATTGATACTTATTCATTATCACTACTCACTAGTTAAGAGGTATGACCCGTATTGATGTTAATTAGTAACTAAAAGTGGATTATGCCAAGTAATTGGTTAAGGCTTATTGATATGTGTAATACTGTGTAGAATCTAGGGCTCACCTAGTAAATCTACTTGGGTTAGATAAATGGTCATGTCATTGAATTTCGCCTAGTAAACTAGTTGTTTCTAATAAATGGCTATGACATGTGGGCTAGAAACCTCGTAAAGTAGTTGGTGGACCTTACTTGGTTAAAATATGGAAACTAGTCTTTAAGGTTATAATATGCCTAATGATATAGGTCTTAGCATTTTGTGATGAATAGTTAAGTTGACATCTAGTGTGAGATATTATGGTGGATTAATTAACGTCTTATATAATAAGGTTGCTAACTAGATAATGGCCTTCAGATAGGTGAATAAATAATGGTGTTGGTAATTTGTAGCTTTTCCTTATTCAAATGGCTAGTAAGCTATAAGACTTGTAAACTAGTGCTATATGGATTTGGTGATTAGCTAATATAGACTAAACTTCGAGTTTGTTAATGAAATAGAGAATATGTGACTATATATCTATGTCATGGTGATATCGGTTTATTGTATATAAATATAGTTTGGATGATGATTGTATACCTCGGTAAGAGGCCATGATGGGAATTTGTACCGGCAGTTTTGTGTAAGTAATTGTGTAATTCTCCCATGATATATTGATGGCTTTATCTTTTCGTGTACTCTCCGGTGGTATGGGACATTGTGATGAGATCTTGTATTTTATTCTTTTTGTGTACTTGCTAGTGGTATGGAATGTCGTGATGAGTTCTTTGTTGTATTCTTTTGTGTGTACTTCCTGACGGTATGGGACATCGTGGTAAGTTTGTGTTCTTTACATTCTAATGATGGTTGGCGTTGATTACGATAAATACATGGTTGTTATTATATACCTATGTAGATTTACACCTCAAAAATGATTACTCATGTTGTATGGATGTTATGGTATATGCGGATATGGAATATCGTACCATTGATATAGTTGGCAAGTTATTTATATAGTGTTTTGAATAAGATATAAGTTTGATCCTACACTTTGACTTTAAGTTATTTTCTTACTTTACATCGTCTTTATATTATAATTTAGCTTAGTCAGCTCATGATGCCTACCAAGTACCCATGTTTTTGTATTCATACTACACTTCTGTACCTTTTTGTTGCCGACCCAGGTTCTAGTTGTCATCGTTGGGCTAGTTCGTGTCGCGTTGGCCATTTAGAGATAGCTTGACCTCTTGGAGTTCAAGTTGACCTCTCTCCCCTCTACCTTTATTTGTCTTTTGCTTTTGAGACAAATGTATGAGTCTATCAAAGACAATGTAGACTTTGAGATTGTAAATTTAATTGTCAAGTTTAGAAGCTCTTATAATAATAATATCAGGTCATGCAATGTGTATTTGAATATCATTTGCCTTAGTTGTTCAATGATATTTTGTAAATTGTGTTCTTACATAGGTTCCATGTTTGACTTTTATAACAAGGTAACCCAATGCATTAGCTCTAGGTTATGGTGTTGGCTTACCTACCAGTGGGTTGTTCTTGGTGCCATCATGACTTGGAAATTGGGTCGTGACAAATTTGTGTCAGAGCCTAGGTTTCATCGATATTATTTGTATAACATCAAGTGGCCAAAAGTGTTCTATTTACTATCTTCGGGAGGGTATAAGACATTCTTAGAAGTCTTTCACTTCTTTCACTCATATCGTGCTAAGAGTATGAGTTGGTATGTTGGATTTTCTTTTGACCTTATTTTTTGCGGATGGTCAGGACTTGTTCTTTAACTATTTGTTAGGAGGGTCCTGACACCTAGACTCACTATTTATCCCCTGTTAGGGATTAGGGTGTACCTCCTCAGGATTATATTTCTATATCCGAGCTAGAGACTCGTCCACCTTAGCCAGTGGTGGGCTAGGGACTAGCCTAGGCACAACAACGATTCATCCCCTCTTCTTTTTTTAGGGATGCTTTGGTTCAGCAATTGGGTATTATTGGTAGTTTATAGTTTACCGGAGTAGGAGTGCAACCTCCAGTTGCAGCTCCTGGAGTTGAGGTTCCTCCTATTAGGATAGTTGTTCAACAGGTAGTTGTTCAATCGGTTATGACCCAGCCTGCTAAGTTTGCTGAGGAGCAGAAGGCACTTGGTAGGTTCTTGAGGTTGGCTCTACCTAGGTTTGTTGGTGATCCTTGAGAGGATGCATTTGAGTTTATTTATAGCTTGTGAGGACAGGCTTCATGGGTTAAGCATTATTCTAAACCGTGGTGTGGACTAAACCAAATTTATATTGGATTGTTGTTAGACACTGGTGGAAGGGTTTTGTGAGTTCTAGACTAGTTAGATCTTACCCTCTCTTTTGGGATCAATTCTCTGAGATGTTCTTGGAGAAGTTCATGTTGTATAGGCTTAGAGATAATTTGAAAGATCATTTGTCTATGTTTTAATAGAGTTTTATGATAGTAGATGAGTATGAGGCTAATTTCTATGAGTTGGCCAGACGTGCGACTTCTATATTAGATATAGAATATGAGAGAGTTTGTTGCTTTGTGAGAGGATTGAGACTTCCTATTTTAATGGTTACTCAGAGTTTGGTTGTTACTAGTAGGACCTTTGCTGAGGATTCAAACCATTCTAGAGTAATATAGGACATGCATTATGAGGGCAGTGATAAGAGGCCCAAGCATTAGGGTAGAGTTGGTAGGTCCAACTGTAGTTCGTAATTTAGAGTTGTATTACTTTTGCTTGACTTCCATCGTATTAATCTTGTTAGTTTCAGAGTCAAATTAGCCAGCTAGTATAGGCAACTCATCAGGCTACTAACGAGGATTATTCTATTGATAGTAGTAACCCTACTAAGGGTGGTGATCAACCTTTGAGAGGTTCATATATGGGTCACGCTAGGTGAGGTAGCTATGCATGATCAACCGAATTTGTAAGTTTTTCTTCTTTTCATAATTCTTGTTCTAATTGTAGGCTTCCTGGTCATTTCTCTAGAGAGTGCCCTAGTCATTGGGCAATGACAGTTTTAGCCTAGGGAGCAATTCAAATTAGGGAAGTTCCTCCTTCAGGTAGTGGTGGTTTGTGAGGTCGAGAGGTAGTTACCAGGGTGATCGAGGTAGTACGCAGATAGGAAGGATAGGAGGTTGGTTAGGTGTCCATCCAGGTAGCAGGCGTGGTCAGTTGTATATAGTACCTACAAGGCCCGAGGCTGAGACTTTGGATGGAGTAGTCATAGGTGAGATTTTTGTATGCCGCAAGTTGCCTCTTGCTTTATTTGATCTTGGATCCAGTTATTCTTATATAGATGCTAATTATGCATCATGGTTGGACTTGATTAGTGATTTATTACCTTTGTCATTACACGTATATACTCCCATGGGTGTTGTTTTAGTAATGGGTTGATTATTCAGATCATGTGTTGTGACAGTTAGGGATGTTGAACTTGTTCTGATCTAATTATTCTGGATATTTTTGTTTTTTATGTGATTCTAGGCATGGACAGGTTATCCCATAATCAAACTGTCATGGCTTATTTTACCAAGACCATTACCTTAGCCCTGCCCAATGTACCCCAAGTCGTATGGCAGAGAGTGGTTACCCATGAGCCGACAGAGATTATTTTTTATATTTATGTTAGAATATTTATATAGAGGGGTTGCGATTCTTATCTCACCTATGTATGTGATATCATGTAGAGAGTCCGATGCTTGACTCTGTTCCTATTATGTATTAGTTTCCTGATGTCAGTTGATCTGCCTAGTATTCCACCTGACTGAGAGATTAAGTTTGTTATTAACTTTGAGCTTGGTACCCAACCTATTTATATGACATGTTATTACATGGCTCCTACAGAGCTTAAGGAGCTGAACTCTCATTTCAAGGTTCTTCTTGGCAAAGGGTTCATTAGGCCGAGTGCATCCTCGTAGAGAGTTACTATTTTGTTTATGAAGCAGAAAGATGGATTGATGCATATGTGTATTGATTATAGGAAGCTTAGCAAGGTGACGATGGAGAAGAGTTATCCTATGCCTTGTATTGATGATGTTTTTGACCAGCTTCAAGGAGCAGCCATGTTTTTTATATAGATTTGAGGTTCGGTTATCACTAGTTGATGTTATGAGGATATCTCGAAGATGATCTTTAAGGCCCATTATGGTTACTATGAGTTTTTGGTGATATCCTTTGGTCTTACTAATGGCCCAACCTTGTTTGTGGACTTGATGAACTATGCGTTTAGACCATATCTAAACTCTTTTGTTATTGTGTTCATCGATGAAATTCTTTTGACTCAAGAAGTAGTGAGGAGCATGTGCAATATTTAAGGGTTACACTCTAGGTTTTGTGTCAGTATATGGTTTTACTAACTTCTCCAAGAATTAGTTTTGGCTTTAGTCAGTGTCATTTCTTGGACATATGGTGTCCAAGATGGGTATTATGGTAGACCCAACTATTATTTTAATGATTTGTGATTGGGCTATGCCTACGTCTCCAACTGAGCTTCACAATTTTATTTGCTTTGCTTGTAATAATAGGCATTTTGTTGAAAGCTTTGCAGCTATTACAGCCCCTATGACTAGATTGACTTTGAAAGAAGTTCCTTTCTGATGGTCCGAGGAATGTGATAAAAGATCAAAGATTGTTTTACTTCATCCCTAGTGTTAGCTCTTCCTGTTGAGGACAAGGAATTAATAGTGTTTTTTGATGTATCTTGTGTTGGTGTTGGATGTATTTTGATGCAGCAGGGTTGTGTCATTGCTTATGCTTCTAGACAGCTTAAGGTGCATGAGCACAACTACCTGCTCATGATTTGGTGTTGGTGGCTATAGTTTTTGTACTCAATATTTGGAGCCATTACTTGTATGATATGCACTGTGAGATTTTTTCTGATCATCGTTGTCTTCTGCATATTATAACACAGCGAGAGGATAATGCTCGCCTGCGCTGAGAAATGGAGTTGCTAAGGGACCATGATATTTGTATCTTGTATCATCCGATGAAGGTGAATGTAGTGGTTGATGCCTTGAGTCGCAAGGCAATGGGTATGGGTAGTTTGGCCTGTATTTCAATTTCTCGGAGCCACTTAACATGGGACATCCAGACCATAGTTAATTTGATAGTTTTCCTTGATATTTTTAATCCTGTGAGGTTGTTGTCTTGTTGAGGCGAGGTCCTCCGTGTTTGAGCAGATACATGACTATCAGTTTGAAGAGAGTAAGTTGCCTCTTGCTTTATTTGATCCTGGATCCACTTATTCTTATATAGATGCTAATTATGTATCATGGTTGGACTTGATTAGTGATTTATTACCTTTGTCATTACACGTATATACTCCCATGGGTGTTTTTTTAGTAATGGGTTGATTATTCAGATCATGTGTTGTGACAGTTAGCGATGTTGAACTTGTTCTGATCTTATTATTCTGGATATTCTTAATTTTTATGTGATTCTAGGCATGGAAAGGTTATCCCACAATCAAGCTGTCATGGCTTATTTTACCAAGACCAAGACCATTACCTTAGCCATGCCCAATGTACCCCAAGTCGTATGGCAGAGAGTTGTTACCCATGAGCCGACAGAGATTATTTTTTATATTTATGTTAGATTATTTATATAGAGGGGTTGCAATTCTTATCTCACCTATGTATGTGATATAATGTAGAGAGTCCGACGCTTGACTCTGTTCCTATTGTGTATTAGTTTCCTGATGTCAGTTGATCTGCCTAGTATTCCACCTGACTGAGAGATTAAGTTTGTTATTGACTTTGAGCTTGGTACCCAACCTATTTATATGGCATGTTATTACATGGCTCCTACAGAGCTTAAGGAGCTGAACTCTCAGTTCATGGTTCTTCTTGGTAAAGGGTTCATTAGGCCGAGTGCATCCTCGTAGAGAGTTACTATTTTGTTTATGAAGCAGAAAGATGGATTGATGCGTATGTGTATTGATTATAGGAAGATTAGCAAGGTGACGATGGAGAAGAGTTATCCTATGCCTTGTATTGATGATGTTTTTGACCAGCTTCAGGGAGCAGCCATGTTATTTTATATAGATTTGAGGTTTCGTTATCACCAGTTGATGATATGAGGATATCTCGAAGATGATCTTTAAGGCCCATTATGGTTACTATGAGTTTTTGGTGATATCTTTTGATCTTACTAATGGCCCAACCTTGTTTGTGGACTTGATGAACTATGCCTTTAAACCATATCTAAACTCTTTTGTTATTGTGTTCATCGATGAAATTCTTTTGACTCGAGAAGTACTGAGGAGCATGTGCAACATTGAAGGGTTACACTCTAGGTTTTGTGTGAGTATATGCTTTTACTAAGTTCTCCAAGCATTAGTTTTGGCTTCAGTCAGTGTCATTTCTTGGACATATGGTGTCCAAAATAGGTATTATGGTAGACCCAACTATTATTTTTATGATTTGTGATTTGGCTATGCCCACGTCTCCAACTGAGGTTCACAATTTTATTTGCTTTGCTTTTAATAATAGGCAATTTGTTGAAAGTTTTGCAGCTATTACAGCCCCTATGACTAGATTAACTTTGAAAGAAGTTCCTTTCTGATGGTCCGAGGAGTGTGATGAAGGATAAAAGATTGTTTTACTTCATCCCTAGTGTTAGCTCTTCCTGTTGAGGACAAGGATTTAATAGTGTTTTTTGATGTATCCTGTGTTGGTCTTCAATGTATTTTGATGCAGCAGGGTTGTGTCATTGCTTATGCTTCTAGACAGCTTAAGGTGCATGAGCACAACTACCTGCTCATGATTTGGAGTTGATGGCTATAGTTTTTGTACTCAAGATTTGGAGCCATTACTTGTATGATATGCCTTGTGAGATTTTTGCTTATCATCATAGTCTTCTGCATGTTATAACCCAGTGAGAGGATAATGCTCGCCTGCGCTGATAGATGAGTTGCTAAGGGACCATGATATTTGTATCTTGTATCATCCGTGTAAGGAGAATATAGTGGTAGATGCCTTGAGTCGCAAGATAATGGGTATGGGTAGTTTGGCTTGTATTTCAATTTCTCAGAGGCCCTTAACATGGGACATCCAGACCATAGTTAATTTGATAGTTTTCCTTGATATTTTGAATTCTGTGAGGATTTTTGTCTTGTTGAGGCGAGGTCCACCATGTTTGAGCATATACAGGACTATTAGTTTGAAGAGAGTAAGTTGCCTCTTGCTTTATTTGATCCTGGATACACTTATTCTTATATAGATGCTAATTATGCATCATGGTTGGACTTAATTAGTGATTTATTACCTTTGTCATTACACGTATATACTCCCATGGGTGTTTTTATAGCAATGGGTTGATTATTCAGATCATGTGTTGTGACAGTTAGCGATGTTGAACTTGTTCTGATCATATTATTCTTGATATTCTTGATTTTTATGTGATTCTAGGCATGGATAGGTTATCCTACAATCAAGCTGTCATGGATTACTTTACCAAGACCGTTACCTTAGCCATGCCCGATGTACCCCAAGTAGTATGGCAGAGAGTTGTTACCCATCAGTCGACAGAGATTATTTTTTATATTTATGTTAGAATATTTATATAGAGGGGTTGCGATTCTTAGCTCACCTATGTATGTGATATCATGTAGAGAGTCCGACGCTTGACTCTATTCCTATTATGTATTAGTTTCCTGATGTTAGTTGATCTGCCTAGTATTCCACCTGACTGAGAGATTAAGTTTGTTATTGACTTTGAGCTTGGTACACAACCTATTTATATGGCATGTTATTACATGGCTCCTACAGATCTTAAGGAGATGAACTCTCTGTTCGAGGTTCTTTTTGGCAAAGGGTTCATTAGGCCGAGTGCATCCTCGTAGGGAGTTACTATTTTGTTTATGAAGCAGAAAGATGGATTGATGCGTATGTGTATTGATTATAGGAAGCTTAGCAAGGTGACAATGGAGAAGAGTTATCCTATGCCTTGTATTGATGATGTTTTTGACCAGCTTCAGGGAGCAGCCATGTCTTTTTATATAGATTTGAGGTTCGGTTATCACCAGTTGATGATATGAGGATATCTCGAAGATGATTTTTAAGGACTATTATGGTTACTATGAGTTTTTGGTGATATCTTTTGGTCTTACTAATGCCACAACCGCGTTTGTGGACTTGATGAACTATACCTTTAGACCATATCTAAACTCTTTTGTTATTGTGTTCATCGATGAAATTCTTTTGACTCGACAAGTAGTGAGGAGCATTTGCAATATTTAAGGGTTACACTCTAGGTTTTGTGTGAGTATATGCTTTTACTAAGTTCTCCAAGCATTAGTTTTGGCTTCAGTTAGTGTCATTTCTTGGACATATGGTGTCCAAGATGGGTATTATGGTAGACCCAACTATTATTTTTATAATTTGTGATTGGGCTATGCCCACGTCTCCAACTGAGGTTCACAATTTTATTTGCTTTTCTTGTAATAATAGGCACTTTGGAGCTATTACAGCCCCTATGAATAGATTGACTTTGAAAGAAGTTCCTTTTTAATGGTCCGAGGAGTGTGATGAAAGATCAAAGATTGTTTTACTTTATCCCTAGTGTTAGCTATTCCTGTTGAGGACAAGGAATTAATAGTGTTTTTTTATGTATCTTGTGTTGGTCTTGGATGTATTTTGATGCATCAGGGTTGTGTCATTGCTTATGCTTCTAGACAGCTTAAGGTGCATGAGCACAACTACCTGCTCATGATTTGGAGTTGGTGGCTATAGTTTTTGTACTCAAGATTTGGAGCCATTACTTGTATGATATGCACTGTGAGATTTTTGCTGATTATTGTAGTCTTCTGCATGTTATAACCCAGCGAGAGGATAATGCTCGCTTGTGCTGATAAATGGAGTTGCTAAGGGACCATGATATTTTTATCTTGTATCATCCGAGTAAGACGAATGTAGTGGTTGATGCCTTGAGTCACAAGTCAATGAGTATGGGTAGTTTGGCTTGTATTTCAATTTCTCGGAGGCCCTTAACATGGGATATCCAGACCATAGTTAATTTGATAGTTTTCCTTGATATTTTGAATCCTATGAGGATTTTGTCTTGTTGAGAGGACGTCCTCCATGTTTGAGCAGATACATTACTATCAGTTTGAAGAGAGTAAGTTGCCTCTTGCTTTATTTGATCCTGGATCCACTTATTCTTATATAGATGCTAATTATCCATCATGGTTGGACTTGATTAGTGATTTATTACCTTTGTCATTACACGTATATACTCCCATATTTGTTTTTTTAGTAATGGGTTGATTATTCAGATCATGTGTTGTGACAGTTAGCGATGTTGAACTTTTTCCGATCATATTATTCTGGATATTCTTGATTTTTATGTGATTCTAGGCATGGACAGGTTATCCCACAATGATTTTCTCTTTCCTCATTATGAGTTCCAACAAAAGGCTTGGTATTATACAATATTTTCATGGTTTTATGTTTTCAAATATGATTTGGAGGTTTGGGTTATAAATACTTATTTATAGTTTTGCAATGTTTTAATTGGTTACATGGGAATGGTTGTTTGGTAATTGGCTATGGTTTTGGAAATACTATTCCCCTAATATGTTTGATGAAATTCCTATGATAATGATTTCAATATGTCATTTGATTTCAATGGAACTGATGCATGGTTTAAACTTGGTAATGGAACCCTAAATGCTTTAAATGGGTTTTGAATGGTTTTGCTAAATAAATATGCTTGGGAGGTACAATGGAATCCCCTAAGTTAATATGGTAGTAAATACTTATGGGGTACATGGGAATCCCCCAAGTTAATTGCATAACGTGGTCTATGGGTACATGGAAATCCCTTGACTAAAAAAAGGTTTGGCCAAGGACAATACTTTCAAGTTATAGTCGGTATGACGATACCACTACTAATAGCCTTGGTTGATAATAATGGAATAAAGGTTTGGTTAAAAATGCTTTTAATTGAGATATAATGGCGGGGTGTAAAAGCTAACCGTGAATGTGGGAGTCCAATAAACGAACACCAAAAACTTATATTTGCAGACTTGAGGGGTAGTTCTTGGTGACATTATATGATATTCATGAGGTACACAAGAATATTCGAAGTACACTATACATATGTTTGATGGAGAGTGAGGGGTACATAAGAATCCCCAACTGTTATGGTATCTTCGGTCCGTGAGGGTAGATACATTAGAGACCATTCAAGGGGTTACACTGGACACATATATCTCGTGGGTTATTTTAATACAGTTAAGTTTCACATTCCCAGTTTAAAGTTTTTAAATACATGCTAAACCCATTTTCCTTTCTCGGCATAGTAATATATATGTATTGGGTTATATTAATATGGATGATTTTAATTCATTTTTTTAATGGCATTATTTTATCCATATCCTGAGTTCAAGTAAGAGTTTACCCACTAACCCATGTTTGGGTGGTTGTATCCCCATGCGTTGCAGGAACCGACTTTTCTACTCCTCCTACTTAGCATTAGGACATTTAGGGGTACGCTTTGGATTGAAATGGTGAGCTTCTACCTTATTGGAAGGCTCCATTTCATTGATGTTACATCATACTTTAGTTTATTTATGCATATTGGTTTTGGCTATGGTTGGGGGCATATCCTAATGGGATTTTTGTATTCTTTTGGTTTGAGGCTTTTGTGGAAATACTATGGGTTGGTATAGGCAAAATTTGTATCAGTGTTAGCCTTAGTATTTTTATTGGTATTGGGGATGACGTCGATTGACGGGATTATTGGTTGTTCCCTCCTCTTTTATTTTTGAATTACATATAATTATTAATGAAACTTATTTATGTATGGTCAAATTTATTGTGTTTGTTTGGCTTGGTATGGTTGGACGGTTTGTATGGGATGGTTGGACTCGGTTGGGTCGATCAGTGTCGTGATCCTATCCTAGAGTCTATATGTGAAATGCTATACTATCTTGTTATATAGTCAAAATTCATCTAACTCAGGGTAGGCGGTTGTAGGTTGGGTTGGGTAATAGGGGTGGTCTTCAGTCCCGGTCGAACATGGGATGCCCATTAAGACAAGGCTCCAAATTGGGTTATGTCAAGTTGGCATCAGAGCTTTAGGTACATGGTCCATTGCGAGTCCACAAAGTCGTGTCTAGTAGAGTCTTTTATAGGGCAGTGTAGAGAGCCACACCAATTAGAGAGAGGCTATAGAACATTTAAGAATGTTTTACTTTCTTGGCATTCTATTTTCCAGCTTGGAGTCTAAGTCCAAGAATCTTCTCTAATCCTTCGTCATTCACTGTTTAGATAATGCCTCGATGATCTATAACACAAGAAAATTCTTCTATCCCGTCCAGGGATCATGTTGATGAGGAACATCCTACACCTGGAGTTCACACTTGTTGTCAAAGTCTTAATACGAGGAGTGGGATGAGGATTGGTGTGATGTGGAGGTGTTGTCTCAAAGGGATGCTTTATGTAATGCTTTTATAGATCATTTTTTTCTCAAGAACTGAAGGAAGCAAAGATGGAGGAGTTAATGAATATCAAGCAAGATAAAATGTTTGTATAGGAATATGGCTTAAAGTTTTGTAATCTGTCAAGGTACTCCCCTAATTTGTTTGCTAACAATAGGGAAAGAATGAGAAAGTTCACTTCTGGGCTATCTTAGGATCTGATCCTTCAAAGAAAGACTACTTTGTTGATTAAGGATATGGATATTTTGAGGTAGGTTGTCCACATATAGTAGGTGGGGGAAGAAAAGAGAAAATAGGTGGAATTTAGGGAAAGAGTGGGTAAGACAAGTAGTTTTTTTAAGTAGGGAGGTGCTTAGCAGCAAGGCGGTTGGGATAGAAAAAGTGGCCGAAGAAGAAGTGAGGGGAAGTTTTGCTTCCTTCTCTACTGATAGAGCTTCTTCCCCGATGTAGTTAGGGGATAGGTGTCTACAAGGTAGTGATAATTTCTGAGCACATGGTGCCTAATCTTAGGCGATTAATGGTCAGTCGGCTTCTTTATGACCTCCTTGCTAGTTGTTTGGTCGTTATTATCGGGGATATTATGACAAAGGCAGGGATTACTTTTTAAATGTAACTAGCTAAGCCATGTGCTCTGAAATTGTCCGGTAGGAAATGGTGCTTTAGGAGTTGTCAAATCTCCAATTGCTTTGTTTTCTACTTCTGCACCAAGTTGTGTAGCTTCAGCGTCTCCTCCTACTTCTAGTACAGGTATAGGCTGGAATAGGCTATATTTTCTTATATATCGACAGGAATCTGATGATAGGCGAATTTACGTGCCTATATCAATATATTTTGCCCATATTTTAGCCTAGTTTTGAGAACAAATTATATATTTCATGCACTTTTAGTCCTTTTTCCTATAAATGAGCTAACGAACATGATTAGTAAAGTTTCAGGTATAAATGATGCAAAATACAGCAATTTATGGCTTACTTGACGCAAAAGAAAGCTCACGAACGAAGTGGAAAGGAGCTGGACGCCTAAAGGACCAAATCTGCTGCATGGAAAATCTGTCCCGGGCTAAAACAGCATTTCTGAATACTTTGGGGACTGCATGGAAAATCTGTCCAGGACTAAAACAGCATTTCTGAAGACTTTGGGGACTTACAGACACAAAGCTGGAATTTTACAAAGATACATTAACCTAGTACAATTAGGTTATGTATTTCACTATTCTACTTGGATTATGATATTGTAACCTTACCCTAGTACATTTGGGTTAAGGATTTCATTAGTCTATTAGGATTTGGTTATTTATTTCATTAGCTTAGTAGGAGTAGGATAGGAGTATTATAAATACCCTATCATGCTAGAGATTTTAATCAAGTCCTCCCTTAGTGGAGGCAACTCCTCTCTTAATTCTTCACTTAATTCAACAATTAATTTTCTTCCATCCCTCTCATCTTCCACCACAAACACTTCTAATCTATTCTTCTATTCTTAAATTCCACAACAAGAGAATCGTTACTTGCTAAGGAATCACCAAAACCACACGCCAAACACCTACTATTCACGCCATCCACCATGCAAAACGTGATATCCTTCGCATTCATGGGTAACTAAACCTCTTAGTTGGGGTTATGGAAGCCGAATGAGTTACTATCTATTGCTATGAGCTTGTGAGTTCAAGACACGTATATTGCTTATATCATTATTCTCTTCATCTTAAATCTACATTCTTTGCGGTTCAAACACAAGAACACGCCATTCTAACATCTAACCTGTTCGAGAGAAAGGTTATTTGTCTAGAAAAGAAGACGCATAGACCAACGCCAGTCTAACATTTAACTTGTTCGAGAGAAAGGTTATTTGTCTGGAAAAGAGATAATGTCAAGGTAGTAGGACACCCTTTCCTATTAAAAAGCTAGTGCCGTACCTGGACTAACCTCTTGGAGAATTCGTACCGTTAGACACGCTTTAAGCTCGAGAGAGTTAAAGTGAAATAGTCCTTGTTTAGGTCGAGAGACGCTTGGATTTACCATCGACTACAATTCTCTATAAACAATTGCATGTCAAGACTCTACACACTCATAGCCAATAGAGACGTATACCTCTGAAGGTGGACATAACCCCAACGCCTCAATTCTCATTGTTTACAACACACGTGACAATCTCTTTTTATTTTGCTATTTTCAGTTCTTACATTCTTATTTTGGTTACATACTACAATCCCCCCTTTCCTACGAGACTTGCACTAAAAGTCTAGTAATTTCTCTTGCTTGTTGGCCAAGCTATTCCCTGTGGGATCGACACCCAACCCAGGTTGGGTTCTATATTTGCTAACGACCGCTTTACACTCCCACGTGAGCTGTAGATTGAGCGTTATCAAAAATTGGCGCCGTTGCCGGGGAATACGAGTGTCAATCAAGTTCGTGATAATTACTAGACCCTTTGGTCAAAGATTCTCGTACTTTTACTTTTAGTTGTTGTTTTTGTTTTATTTAGGTTTATTCAGTGCATCAATGGAGGCACAACGTGAAATTGAAAGGATGTCTGCTCAAGTGCATCAACAGAATATTGATAACTGTAGGCGAGCAACAAATCCTGACGATGAGGATCTAGGCGATGAAGAGCTACTAAACCCACGGCATACTACTGAGATGGCGGAACCCATGCAGAGGAGAGATCGTCAAGCAAGATATAGGCCTGAACGTCGAACTGTACCAATGTTGTTCGATGATGATGAAGATGATCTTGACGAAGCTGGTTCCATAGGAGCTATTATTCTTCCTCCCTTAGCACCGGGAGCAAAGTTCAATATCACTAGCGCCATGATTCAGCTTTTGCAACTCAAGGGATTATTTGGTGGACTAGCAGGCGATGATCCGAATATGCATCTGATCAACTTTATTTCTACATGCAAGTCATTCGACAATCCTGGAGTTGGACAGAATGCAATTCGATTACGTCTATTTCCATTGTCTCTGTCTGGGGAGGCAACTATGTGGTTGAATGGGCTGACTCCTGATTCGATTACTAATTGGAGGCAATTGAAAGACGCTTTCCTAGAAAGATTCTTTCCGCCATCCAAAAGAGCACAGTTGAGAGATGAGATCACAAATTTTCGGCAGCTTCCAACTGAAGTCCTCCACGAAACATGGGAGAGGTTCAAGACGAAGCTAATGCGATGCCCAAATCACCATATGACCAATGTCCACTTGATGGAGATATTATACAGAGCGTTGAATTCGGTGACTAAGCCAGTGGTTGATAATGCGGCTGGAGGATCATTTATGGACCTCACCTTTGTGCAGGCAAGCAATATGCTAGATCGGATGACGAAGCAAAGTAGAGCTTGGCATACCAGGGATTCTGAGGTAGCAAGCTCTACTGTATCTTTTGGCATGACTGCAGAGCAAAGGCGAAGACAAGAAGATCGTGACCAAGACATGGCTCACATGAAAATGCAGATGGATCTTCTTACCAAGCACTTATTATCAGGGAAGACCGAAAAAATGAAAGCTGTAGCGCTAAAAGGAAGAGACGAATCTGATTCTGAAGCGGAGGCCGACTACTTGAACAATCAGAGGGGTTTCCGTGGGAATGCCCAAGGAAACCAAGGTCGGAACCATTATGATAAATCTGGATACAAGGACCGTGATCATGGTAGTTGGAAGAATAATTCAGACAGGAGTGGTGTGTATATTCCTCCTAGAAATTATGAGGCTGAGGCGTCTGGTTCTGAAAAGATGTCTATGGAAGATATGATGGCCAAGCTGCTGAAAGGAGTAGAGGCAACCAATATGGGCGTAACCGAGGTGAAGAATGATTTGTCTTCAATGAATCAGTTGGTTAACTCACATTCCATTGCAATAAGACAACTAGAGCAGCAATTCAGTCAACTTTCAGCAGCACTCAACCAAAGAAAAGCCGGCACCTTACCTAGTGATACTGTGCAAAACCCAAGGAATGATGGGTCATGCATGGCCATAACTACCAGAAGTGGTAAGGTGCTAGAAACTTCAGCAAAAGGCAAGCAAGTGGTTGACGAAGTGGTACGGTTTGATATATGCAAAACAATGAAGCAGCCCAGCGATATGAATGAGTCATCTGTAGCTGATGTTCATTATGAGGATATGAAAGCATTATCTATAGAGCAACAACCTACTGTTGAGCCATTGTCTGCTGCGCCACTGAATGTTGAGCATGAGGATAATGAAGATTATGAAGAACTTATGGGTGATCTAACAGAAATAGAGTCTTATACTCCTAAGCAACCGGATTGTGAACTCAAGAATCAACCAACAGCGAAGACTCCCTTTGACGAGCCACCAATGCTAGAATCGCAAGAGCTTCCCGATTATCTAAGGTATGTGTTCTTGGAAAGTAGAAATATACTTCCGGAGAGAGCAGATGATTTAAGTGAACAGCACGTAGAAGCTCTCATCTCTGCTCTGAGGAGATACAAGAGAGCTATGGGTTGGACTATTGATGATATAATTGGTGACTCTCCGGAGAAACGTAGGATCCATATCGAAGAAGATTGCATGCCTACAAGTAAGTATCAGCGTCGTCTGAATCCATTCAGAAAACGATGACCCATCTATCTCGATGAAGTCTAAGTAATCGAGATAGCTATGTCGTGCCGCGACAATAAATCAAGCGCTTGGTGGGAGGCAACCCATCGTTTTTCAATGTTTTTAATTGTTTTTGTTTTCGTAGGATTTTGTCGAGCCACGACCAAAACTAAGGCGCTTGGTGGGAGGCAACCCACCGTACTAATCGTTTTCATTGGTTTTGAGCAAAAATAGGTGCAAGAAGTATGCAACGAGGAGATTGGTTTCAATTGACGATTTGGTCGCATTGTATGGTAAAGTCGGTAAGTTAGGAATGGTGATGCATAAGGCTATGGATTGAGCCTTTCTCACGTCATAATAGGCTTCGAGAAAGGCTAGGCCTTGGTAAAAATAGGCCACGAACGATGCACAACCTATTCTATAGCCTAAGGACTCGGAATCTAGTGTGCAATACACTATGCGCCGCCTATTCCTAGGTGTGCTTTTGACTATGCGCCGCCTATGCTATGGCATTTGAGATACTGAGACCAAATGCCATACCATATGCGCCGCATATGCCTAGATATGCCATACCATGTGCGGCGCATATGTCCCATTATGCCATGGACAATGCGCCGCATATACATGTGTTATGCCGAGGGATATGCGCCGCATATAAGGTGATTTTGTCCCCAAATCCGATTGTAAATGGGTCATAACCCGACCCATACTCTTCCTATATAAAGGGGACATAGTTTTACAACACAACCACATTAGAAAACACCCTAAAGGCGCCACATAACCTTCCAAATCTTCTCAAAATTTTCTTCTTTTGCTCTTCTAATTCACAACACCGTCTCCACAAGCTTCAAGCAAGTAAGTACTCTCTTATTCTTCATCGTAAGTACTACGTTGCTATGCTTATTATAAATTGCTAAATCATATAAGATTGTTGGTGATGTTCATGTGTTTGAATTGTTGTTACATAATCATGTGAGTGAACATATACGTAGGGAATTCTTGACTTATTTCCGACTTGAATTTGGTTTCAATAGCATTGTTATGATATTTGCTGAATAGATATGGCTATGAATATTGCTTAAGAGTGTTGTTTGGATGCTTACATGTTAGACTATCCCGGCCATCGGGATAAGATTATAGTGCCTATCGACTTAGGAGGTTGTGCTTGTTGTAAGAATAACGATTCCATGTGGTAATCCCTATGTCGTAGTATTGCTATATCTACCATGAAAGTAGTCCAATGGCTGCAAATAAGTGATACAATGCTGATTTTCTTGTTGGAATATAATCCTAAAACGTATGTCGACGAAATCTGAGTAAATCGACTACGTTCACCTCGCTGATTTGTGCAACAAAACTAAGTGTGGGGTGGTACCCCTACTGTCTGTGTATAGATTGTATCCATTGAGATTGTGCTACCATTAACACTATTTCAAGTCTCAGGTACAATGGCACCTAAAGAGAGACCAGGCAAGGAAAAAGGCTACCACTTCCCAAAAGGGCAAGAAAAGAGGCCGCAAGGAGCAAGGAGAACCCTCCTCGCTGCAAACACCTCGACTCACGCTTGGAATTAAGTGGGATACTTATGCGGAACTTATGAGGATGATGACTCTTATGATGATCCCAACGCAAGGGGTATGACCCCAGACATAGAGGAGGAGTCCGACTGACCAGGTTCCTCGTATTTATTTTCCACTGAGGACAGTGTCCCGTCTAAGTGTGGGGTGGCATTGCATGCTATACTTCTCTGTTTGCACCTATGTTTGTTTGTTTACTTTGTTTATTTGAGTTCGTTTCTTTTTGTTTTTTTTCGTTTGACGTTTTTTTTTTTTAGTTTTTTTTAGTAGTTAAAATTTTTCTAGCTTCACATGAAATTATTTTGATAGGCAGCATGAGATTATAACAAGAGTATGTATTACAATTGTGACTATTGAGACGTTTAGGCTCTAGTTGTGACTCATTATGTGATATTGTATGATTCAATTCCTTCACTTGTTGGGTCAAGAGTCTATATTACTTCCAAATCAAGTCGACCATGTGCCTTGCGTGTGTGAGATAATAGTATATTCTATGTTTGTGGCTGATGCTAGAACTTGCCCGGTATGTATGCAAAGCGAAAATAAGGAGTGTAAGTTAGGATATGATTTAGGCATTTCTTTGGCAACCTATATTTGTTTACCTTCAGTTTTACCTACCCATGGACATCATCCTAGTTAAACCCTTTTGAGCCTTTAGCCTATTTCTTTGACAACCTTGTATGTAAGCCTAATCCATTTTTTTCAAGACCGTAATTTGATCCAAATTCCTAAGTGCTTTAAAGTGAAAAAGTCATGTGACAACATAAGAGGAAATTGGTTGAGTAGGATGCTTTAAATTGCAAGGGTGCTTGAATATGTTATGAAAAAGAAAATGCTATCATAAGAGGTATGTTGTGAAAAGAAAAAGGAAAAGAAAGCTGAAAAGTAAGTTGTGCTTAAAAATGAAAAACAAAAGAGGAGAACAAGGGTGGTAGAATAAAAAGGAAAGAAGAAAGGTTGAAAGAAAAAAAAAAGTGTCAATGATACAATGTGATGTATTAAAGTGCTTAGGAACCTAGTCACTATTTCTGGCCAAAATAGCTGATCCTACCCGTCCCTTAGCCTACATTACAACCATCAAAAGACCTACTTGATCCTAAGCTTAGCATTCCGACATTTAGTAGAGTACTACATTAAGGGCAAGCTTATGGTCATTAGTTGCTACATATGAATTCTTTGTGAGAGTGAGAGCAAGGACACTTTGATACCCATGTTTGAAAAATATGCTATATTTGTGAGTCATTATGGGTACTATATTGTGAGACACACATGGTTGATGAGTTTTGGATAGTTGTATATGATTCTATGTACCTTAACGTTTGCATGCGAGTTGATCACCATCACGAGTCTATGCTTGAGGTTAAATTGTTTCTACTTATAATCAGAAAGCTACTCTTCGTTGATAATTGTTGTGCTTGTCTTGAAGAATGTTTTGTGTTGTTGCTGTAAAACCCATAAGTCGATTCTTAGAAGGACATGATATGTTCGAGGACGAACAAAGCTCTAAGTGTGGGGTGTTGATGATAGGCGAATTTACGTGCCTATATCAATATATTTTGCCCATATTTTAGCCTAGTTTTGAGAACAAATTATATATTTCATGCACTTTTAGTCCTTTTTCCTATAAATGAGCTAACGAACATGATTAGTAAAGTTTCAGGTATAAATGATGCAAAATACAGCAATTTATGGCTTACTTGACGCAAAAGAAAGCTCACGAACGAAGTGGAAAGGAGCTGGACGCCTAAAGGACCAAATCTGCTGCATGGAAAATCTGTCCCGGGCTAAAACAGCATTTCTGAATACTTTGGGGACTGCATGGAAAATCTGTCCAGGACTAAAACAGCATTTCTGAAGACTTTGGGGACTTACAGACACAAAGCTGGAATTTTACAAAGATACATTAACCTAGTACAATTAGGTTATGTATTTCACTATTCTACTTGGATTATGATATTGTAACCTTACCCTAGTACATTTGGGTTAAGGATTTCATTAGTCTATTAGGATTTGGTTTTTTATTTCATTAGCTTAGTAGGAGTAGGATAGGAGTATTATAAATACCCTATCATGCTAGAGATTTTAATCAAGTCCTCCCTTAGTGGAGGCAACTCCTCTCTTAATTCTTCACTTAATTCAACAATTAATTTTCTTCCATCCCTCTCATCTTCCACCACAAACACTTCTAATCTATTCTTCTATTCTTAAATTCCACAACAAGAGAATCGTTACTTGCTAAGGAATCACCAAAACCACACGCCAAACACCTACTATTCACGCCATCCACCATGCAAAACGTGATATCCTTCGCATTCATGGGTAACTAAACCTCTTAGTTGGGGTTATGGAAGCCGAATGAGTTACTATCTATTGCTATGAGCTTGTGAGTTCAAGACACGTATATTGCTTATATCATTATTCTCTTCATCTTAAATCTACATTCTTTGCGGTTCAAACACAAGAACACGCCATTCTAACATCTAACCTGTTCGAGAGAAAGGTTATTTGTCTAGAAAAGAAGACGCATAGACCAACGCCAGTCTAACATTTAACTTGTTCGAGAGAAAGGTTATTTGTCTGGAAAAGAGATAATGTCAAGGTAGTAGGACACCCTTTCCTATTAAAAAGCTAGTGCCGTACCTGGACTAACCTCTTGGAGAATTCGTACCGTTAGACACGCTTTAAGCTCGAGAGAGTTAAAGTGAAATAGTCCTTGTTTAGGTCGAGAGACGCTTGGATTTACCATCGACTACAATTCTCTATAAACAATTGCATGTCAAGACTCTACACACTCATAGCCAATAGAGACGTATACCTCTGAAGGTGGACATAACCCCAACGCCTCAATTCTCATTGTTTACAACACACGTGACAATCTCTTTTTATTTTGCTATTTTCAGTTCTTACATTCTTATTTTGGTTACATACTACAATCCCCCCTTTCCTACGAGACTTGCACTAAAAGTCTAGTAATTTCTCTTGCTTGTTGGCCAAGCTATTCCCTGTGGGATCGACACCCAACCCAGGTTGGGTTCTATATTTGCTAACGACCGCTTTACACTCCCACGTGAGCTGTAGATTGAGCGTTATCAGAATCTGAGGCATCACCTAATGTCATTGTAGGTATGTTGCAATTCTTTTCTTGTGATGTGTATTTTCTGCTTTATTCGAGGTCCACTCTTTCTTATCTGACCCTATTTATGGCTATATGTATTGGTTTTGTTCATATGAATGACTTGGATGCTTTTTCTCTTTCTACCCTGCTAGATGACCCAGGTTTTTTTAAAGGGTTTATTCGGGGTATGTGGGATCTATGAGTGGTAGGAGGACTTTGGCAGATATATTTGAACTATATATGGTAGACTTTGATGTTATTTTATGGATGGATTGGTTAGACTCTTGTGATGCATCCTTGGATTGTTGGAATAATAAGGTTATCTTTAGGTTCCTTAGCGAACCTGTTATAGTGTAGGAAGGTGGTTCCCTAGATCTTAAGGGGAGGTTTATTACTTATTTTAGATCTTAGAGATAAATCTCCAAAGGATGTCTTTATCACTTGGTCTGGGTTAAAGATAATAACTCGGAAGGTCCTTCTCTACATTCAGTTCTGGTGGTAAATGAATTTCATGAGGTCTTTCTAGTTAATCTTCCTTGTGTTTCACTGGATAGGAAAGTAAAGTTTGGTACTGTTTGGTTCCGGACAGTCGTCTAATATATATTTCTCCTTATCGAATGGCTCTAGCGGAGTTGAGGGAACTCAAAGAGCAACTTAAGGATCTTCTTGATAAGGGGTCTATTCATCCTAGTGTATCCCCTTGGGGTGCACCGATTTTGTTTATATACAAGAAGGATGGTCCCCTTCAGATGTGCATTTACTATCAAAAGTTAAATAAGGTGATGGTGAAGAATAAGTTTCCTTTGCCAAAGGTAGATGACTTGTTTATTCAGTTGCTAAGTGCCAAGTTCTTCTCTTAGGTAGATCTTCGGTCTAGGTATCATCAGCTAAAGATTAGGATGGATGATATCCCTAAGAAGGCTTTTCACACTTGGTATGGGAACTTTGAATTCTTAGTGATGTCATTTTGTTTGACTAATGCCTCGACAAAATTTATGGACTTGACAAATAGGGTTTTTCAGGTAGTTCTTACATCTCTTTTGTCATTGCCTTTATTGTTGACATTGTGGTTTATTTCAAGAGTTATGTGGATCATTCTAATCATCTCTGTATGGTATTATAGACCTTGAAGGAATAGCAGTTTTATGCTAAGTTCTCTAAATATTAGTTTTGGTTGAATGTTATGAGTTTTCTTGGTTATGCTATTTCTGGAGAAGGGATAATAATAGACCCTTAAAAGGTAGTAGTGGTTAAAAGGTATCTTAGACCCACAACTCCAATCATCAATCTAAGATTCTTATGTTTGACTGGGTATTATCAGCAGTATGTGGAAATCTTTTTGTTGATAACTGCTCCTTTGACCAACTTAACTCAAAAGAAGGTCAAGTTTTCTCAGTTGGATACTTCTGACGGGTGTTTTAAGAAGCTTAAGGATAATATAACTTTGGATCTAGTTTTGATATTGCCTAAGGGTAGTGAGGGGTTTGTGCATTATTATGATACATCTAAGGTGGGGCTTGGTTAGGTCTTGATACAACATGGGAAGGTTATTGTCTGTTTCTAGGTAGTCGAAGATATATGATAGGAATTATCCAACCCATGATTTAGAGCTATTGGTAGGTCTTTGCTTTGAATATTTGGTGGCATTATTCATATGAGGTGCATGTGGTCATCTTTTTCGATCATAAGAGTCTACAGTATGTGCTCACTTAGAAGAAGATAAATCTCAAGACGAGGAAATTGTTGGAGCTTCTCAAGAACTATGATATGAGTCTTCACTATCACCCAGGCAAAGCTAATGGGTTGCAGATGCTCTATCCAGTGTTTCCATAGGGAGTCTGTCTTATGTGGAAAATGGAAAGTGGGAATAGGTGAAAGGTATTCGTTGTTTGGCTAATCTTGGAGTATATTCTTGGAAATGGAGAATTGTGATATGATGGTACAGAAAGTGGTTCGGTCGTCTCTTAGTGAAAATAGTAAGGAAAAATAAGTGTTAGATCCTATTTTGATGAAAATCAAGAGCAATGTTGGCGGACAAAAGGTAATGGTCTTTGAGATCAATGCAGATGGTACGTTACGGTACCAAGGAAGGTTATGTATTCTTGATCTTGATGGATTATGGCAAAGGATATTGGTTAAGGCAAATGAATTGGACTATGTTATACATCCTGCCTCGACGAAGATGTATCATGATCTCAAGGAGATGTATTGGTGAGATGGTATGAAAATGGATGTGGCTAATTTTGTAGCCAAGGGCATTGTTTTTTAAAGTTAAGAAGATGAGGCCTGGTGGGTTGTATCAAGAAATGGATTTGCCTGAATGGAAATGAAAGGTAATCAATATGGATTTCATTACTACTCTTCCTTGGTCTCAAAATCAGTTTGAGTGGGTTTGGGTGAGTCAATTTTGGTCATCATTGATAGGATGACAAAGTGTTCTCACTTTTTATTGGTGAGAACTACCTTTTTTGTAGCTTACTATACCAAGTTGTATCTTCAGAAGATTGTGAAGCTACACGGGGTACCTATTTCGATTATCTCTAATCTTGGTATACGATTTTCATCTCATTTCTAGCTGTCTTTTCAAAAAGGGTTAGTTACTAAAGTTAGTCTAAGTACTTCTTTTCATCCACAGTCAGATGGGCAATCAGAGAGAAGAATTCAAATATTGGAGGATATTCTTCGGTCATTCTTGATTAACAATGGTGGTAGTTGGGATGAGCTTCTACCTTTGGTAGAGTTTGCTTACAGTAATAGCTATCATTCTAGTTTTTGTATGGCCACTGTACGATAGGAGGTATAGATCTTCTATTGGTTGGTTTGAGCTTCGTGAAGTAGATATGTTTGATCAAGACATGGTTTATCTGGCTATGGAAAAGGTAAAGATGATTCGGGATAGCCTTAAGGCTGTTCACAGTCTCCAAAAGTCCTATATAGGTTTATGGAATAGAGATATAAAGTTTGAGATTGGGGAAAGGGTGTTCTAAAAGGTATCTCAAATGAGGGGATTAATGCAGTTTGGTAAAAAGGGGAAGTTTAGTCCCCGATTTATTGGTCCTTATTTGGTTCTACAAAAGGTTGGAAAGGTCGATCGTGAATTGGAGTGGCCTTCTAGTTTGATCTTTGTTCATCCAGTATTTTATGTTTCCATGTTACAGAAGTGCATTGGTGATCCTTCTTCGATGGTTTCTTTGACTCTCTGTCTTATAAAAAGGTCCCCATTGAGATCATGGATATACATGTTCATTGGTTGCGAATCAAGGATGTGGCTTTGGTTAAGGTTCTATGGAGGAACCATAAGGTGGAAGAAGCTACATAGGAAATGCAGGAGGACATGAAGTCCTAGTATCCACATTTGTTTTCTACTCCTGGGATTTGTACAAAGGTATGTGTTCTTCCACACATTTTTATTTTCTGATTTGTTAAAGGAAAGATTAATATCACTGCATCTTTGTTTTCAAACATGGTTAAAAATTGGAAATATATTTGATAATGCAAATGAATCGTGTTTGTGTTTACCCTACCTTGTCCGTCATTCAGGGACGAATGTTACTATAGGGGAAGAATGAAACACCCCGATTTCTAAACCTAAGAAAATTTCCTTGATTTTATGTTTTTGGGCATGATACGACTTACATAACAAGTCGTACACTTGGGTACCAGTGGTATGGTCCGGTAGTATACTTACAATATTGGTTGATTGGGTGGATATAGTTACGTGTATAGGTACAACTTGGGTGGAAGCTGTCATATCAGTGGATACGATTTATTTCGTTACTTTACTTAACTTTGAACTTAGTTTCTTAGGTTGGATCTGAGTATGAATGGCTCACCATGATCCATAATCTAAGGTATGATTCATACCCAAGACTTGTATAGTAGATAGTTTTCAAACCTCCTGGATTCTATTCATCCAAGGGTATGGTTTATGGGTACTTGTCATACACTTGAATACGATATGCATTTGGGTGTGTCTTACCTTGGATAATGTTGGGTCTAAGAGGGAAAGCCTAGGACATGAGATGTAGGTAATACTCATACTGGATAAGTAAGACTCGAAAGGAACAGTCGTACCCTATAATGAAAATTAAATGCAGTTTAAGTGAGGGAAATTTGGACATTTACCCACTCATCCTAGTAAGGACAAACAATTTATATTCCTATTAGGAGGTTATTTGCCCTACTATTCTATTCTTAAACACTCTTAAATCCTCTCCAGAGTTAATGAGCAAAGAAAGCTAGGGTTTCATCTTATGGAGTAAATTGGGGATTGTCTTGGTGACTTCCCTCCATCTTCTTCTTAGTTTAAGGCATGTTCTATTCCCTCATTTTTAGTTCAAGCTAAACTCATGGTTTTATACAATGTTTTCATGGTTTGATTATTTCATTGTTTGGGGTTTTCAAATATGATTTGGGCGTTTTATTTATAAATGCTTGGTTATGGTTTTCCTATATTTTAATTATGTTGTTATATCCATTAATTGTGGTATTTGATAATTGGATGCATGGGAATGGTTGTTTGGTAATCGTCTTTGGTTTTGGAACTACTAAGCCCCCATTATTTTTGATAAAATGCCTATGCTAATGTTTTCACTATGTCATTGAATTTATATGGAACTTATACATGGTTTAAACTTGGTAATGGAACCTTAAATGGGTTTAATGGTTTTGGAATAGTTTATCTTAATGAACATACTTGAGGGGTACAAGATAATCCCCCAAGTTAATATGGTATTGACTACCTGTGGGGTACATGGGAATCCCTCATGTTAATTAGATATCATGGTCTATGGGTACATGGGAATCCCTTAAACACTAAATGGTTTGGCTAAGGACAATAATTGCAAGTTATAGTCGGTATGATGATTCCACTACTAATAGCGATGGTTAATAATAAGGGAATAATGGTTTGGTTGGAAAATGGTTTAATTTAGGGAATAAGGGCGGGGTGTGAAATCTAACCGTGAAGGTGGGAGTCCAATGGATGAACATTGAAAACTCATGTTTTCCAACATGAGGGGTAGGTCATGGAGACCTTATATGATACTCCTATGGTAAACGGGAATCCTCTAGTTACACTATAGATATGTATCATGGAGAGCGAAGGGTAGATGGGAATCCCCGAATCATATGGTATCTCCTTTTTATGTGGCTACATTAATCAGGGCCCGTTCACCCGCTAACCCATCTTTGGGAGGATATATCCCTACGCGATGCAAGAACGAACTATTCTACTCCTCCTACTTAGCGTTAGAATATTTGAGGGTCAGCTTTGGATTGATAAGGTAAGCTTCCATCTTTTAGGAATGCTCCATTTTATTAATTTTAATTTATACTTTAGTTTATTTATGGTTATTGGTTTTGGCTATGGTTGGCGGAATATCCCTACTAGATTTTTTGTATTCTTTTGGTTAGAGGCTTTTGTTGAACTACTATAGGTTGGTATGGGCAGAATTGGTATGGGTGCTAGCCTTAGTATTAGTATTTTTATTGGGGCTGAAACTGGTTGATGGGATTTTTGGTTGTTCCATCCTCTTTTCTTTTTTACATTACATATAATTATTAATGGAACTTATTTGGTTATGGTCGGATTTATGGTTTTGGTTAGGATTGATATGGTTGGACGGTTGGTATGGACTCGGTTAGGCCAGCCACATTCATGATCTTATCCTTGAATTTTCATGTGAAATGCTATGTTATCATGTTGTATTTTCAAAATTCAGCCAACTAAGGGAGGACGATTGGAGGTTGAGTTGGGTAACGAGGGTAGTCTATAGTCTCAGCCAGACTTAAAACACCCATTATGACAAAGAACCTTGTTTGGTCATGTCACTCATTGATTGAGTGAAATTGTAGTACAATTATGATAATTTTTTAGATGTGGGTTATAGATTAGACCATAGAAGTATATTTAGTATATTTGGATCTTTTAGCTGAATAAGGAGCCATAAATTAGGCATAATTGACTTAGCAACTCATTCTATTGGTAGAACTGCTACATTAGATCTAAAATATGGTTTATTATATATCTATAAGTACATTTATATACTTTATCCTAGTTCATTTAAAATTTTCCTTAAAATGTATTTTGGAGATCAGAAGTAGGCCCCTTCGGCCTACCTTCGGCAAAGACTAATATTATCTTCTTGTAGAATTTTTAGGCTTGTTACAATATCTAAATGTTTATAGTAGAGCTTGAGGAGGTTTACACTACTGATGTTTATTATATACATATATATATGCTTAAATATTGGTGCTTCAGATATGATATTAGTTTTGATTTAAATCTGGCGATTCGATCTTATGATCAGTCATTTTTGCATTATATATGATACGAGTTTTGGTTCAATTTTGACAAATAAAGATATGATTAGAAGTTTAAGTCCGGTAATGAGGGGTTATTTATGACGATTATAGAATAGATTCAAGTCTGGTGTTTAAAATTTGTAAGGATCCAAGATTATTGTTTTGAGACATGGCTAATTAGTGTAATCATGGTGATTATTTCTCTTAAATTGCACCATCTTGGCCTCTGGGGCCTACATTTGGTTATTTACTTCATTGAATGACTAGATTATATAGACCATTTTTTTAGTGATAGTGATATTTCCTTTAATTTTACTATACCAATTATTATTTATAGTATCGGTGCGTTATCCATAGTTTTCCCTCTTACCTTGAATTAGCTTATTTATCTCAATTTTTTCTATATTTAGATTAAGATTTATCTAAGTCTATCATTGATTCCTATTGAGTACTCGTGAATTCGGTACTCATACTACACTTCTATACCCTTTTGGTGTAGATTCGGGTTTTAGTTACTGTTGTTAACATTCCAATCGTGAAAGTCGGAGTTTGGAGACAAAGTGTTCTCTCGGTGTCTGATTTAATCTTTTCTCTATATTTTGTATTGTGCTCAGTTTGAGACTGATGTATAAATAACTTTCATAGTATTTGTACATTTTTTTATTAGAGGATCTTGTACCGAACCACGAGGTGTTAGGATATTTATATTTCATATTATTATTATTCTAACATTTGGTGGAAATCTTGTTACTTGCATATTTCTATCACATATGCTATTTTTCCACCCTATTGTTTTTTTGTAGCTTAAAGCTATGGTTTGGCTTACCTCCTGGTATGATAGAGTAGGTTCCATCTTGACTCAAAAATTTGGCTGATACAATTGGTGAGAGAGCTCTAGTAAAGGTATCCCCCATAAAGTCTATGATGAGGTTTTGAATGAAAGGAAAACTTACCTAGGGTGTATTGGTCCAATTAGGGTTCTACAACATATTAGGAATATGGCTTGTAAGTTGGCTTTATCTGCGGGTCCTTAATATTTTCAAAGAGTTTCTACGTTTGATGTTGTGTATGTACCATTCTTATTGTTCTCATGTGATTTAATGTGATCTGGAGTAATTATAATAGAATTTGACATTTTAGAAGAAGCCATGGACATTTTTGTTAGTATTTACTAAAGACAACTTGGTTTGGTGTTTTGACAATTTTATTATGTTCAAAATGTTAATTTTAGTCTAGTAGTTTAGTATGATTTTATTCTGGAGGTTATAGGTAAGATTTAAGTTCAATTATGTTCATTCTTAATTAGTTGATGTTGTTTTGTATTTTTGGTATTAGTGCAACTACTCTTGTAGTGCTTATGCTACACCATCAACTAAGAGCTTCTCTTTTGGAGCTTGTCACTCCTATCGTGCTTGGTTAATTAGGATTACCTTAAACCTGTGAGCTCGTTCCCCTAGAACTAGTTTCTTTTGTGAGTCTTCGTATCATAAACAAAATCTATTACTATAAAATGTTGTTGTACCACTGGTTCGGCAATACCAATAAAATTTCCAATGTAGTTGGGATCAAAGTAGTTGACTAATGATATATTTCTTGTTCCATTTAGTTCTTATATTCCCCGATTCTAGATATTGGGAACTCAATTTTGGGATATTAAAAATGTGTTTTTCAGTGATTATTCTTTTAAGTATGATTCTAATAATATTCATACACATTTAATAATGATATATTTATGATTTCATCTTCACAACATGGTTTTCATTTGGAAAATTTGGGATAAAGTTACAAAATGATAATTTTATGATTTGGAACTTGATGTATACCTTGTTTTTAATGGAATTTCATATTTCAACTCTTGAAGTTCTGAATAATGTGATTGTCAAATAATATTCTTGCGTTACCTATGTGGGGTCGATATTGACTTTTGGGTTGACTTTGACCCATAATTTATGTATAGCAATATGGTTGCCTATGGCTTTATTTTCTAATATAAAATACATATTTTATTAGATTAGGCTTGTTTGTAGACTTTTCATAAGCGTAAAGATTTTGTTGGACTTTTAGTCTTCCTTTGAGGAAAGTTGAGGCTTTATTTTACTCTTTATATCTTAATAGAGCTCTATCATCCTATGTTGCTTACTGGTTACTGTGTGCTTTGGTGCTCATACTACATTTCTGCATCTTTTGACAGAATACTATTATGAACTTCTGATGACCAAAGTTTTTTATTCTCCCCCTCCTTATCGATATATTTTTAATTGAGCATTCAGAAATAGTTCTATACATATTATATTTACATCATACTCTTGATTTATGTAGTAGCTTTTTTATATACGGGTACAAGTTTTGGAATGTATTTTTGCGTATTTTACTTCGTCACTCTATATATATACACTTTATGTTTTCACCATCAACATGTGTTTTTACATTTGACTCGATTGTTCTTTTGATTTGTTATTCATTCTACTAGCCTATTACTTGATTACCTGCCAGTTAGTTATGGTAGGCTCCATTATGACCTATAATTTTTTGTTTATATTGTATCAAACCCTAGGTTCACCAGTATCTTAAGTATAAGACCAGTTATCTAGAATATTTCCAAGGATTGAAACGATTTTTGTTTATCTTATCTTCAAGAGTCTATAGGACATTCTTAGAAAAATTTTAACTTTTTGGATTACTTTTCGTTCTCTCTCATTCATGATGGATTCAGAAATCTTAATTGTTTCACTCTTTAGCAAATGTGTTAGAGTAATGGGTAAATAATCGAGGGTGAGGCCAATACACCCTCAATTAGGGCTTCTAATAGAGGCAAAGATAAAAGTAGACACTGAGATTAAGGACGCACTTGATCTAAAATATCGGGTCAAGACCATGTTGCGTGATCTATCTGACTCATATATTGAAAGATATATTGAGGCATCCAAACAAATTATGGTTACCGTCACTTGAAAATTGAGGTATGAGGCTAATCTAGGTAAATTGCTAGAATATTGAAAGACTATGAGCATGATAACCACCCTATGAATCTACAAATTAATACTTATCATAACGTAACTTAGTAACTTCATATATAGACATGATGGGATTATGCATGCTATATAATTAATGATTTAAGATAATATAAGTGAAATAGACATTATTTTAATGAATATTTTGTATTAAATGTTTATGTTAAGGTAAAGGTGCAAGTCATTTTACTCATTTTGTTGAAAATAACTTTTTAGGAACAAACACTCGAAATGACTTATTTACCTGTTATCAATGTTACAATCATTTTGATAATTTTTTTAAAGATTGTTATAAAGAAAATTGTCTACTGTTGTCTGATTAATTAATTTTCTTGATTAAGTATTCATCTCTTTATGTCTTGGTCAATACAGTTTAACTCTTTTCCTTGATAGTTGTTTTAAATAAAAAACATTCAATTTTACTCACAAAAAATAGGAAAATTATGTAAATTTCCATAGATCGGATCAAACTTCTAATAAAATTTATTAACAACTTTTACTGGATAATTTTTAATATTAATTAAAAATATCAACTGATCTTGAAAGGATGGGGTTAGATATATAACACTAGCAGTTTGCTAACTGTGGTGTAACGAGTCTTTCCATTATTACGGAGGAGACAAGTATGAAGAAATATAGGTTAAGATTCTTTCCAAATAAAGTGGTAAAAATTTTAGGCTAGGCTGGTCTTTGAAAAAATTAAAGTGTGGTATGATCTATAATAATTTAGGAATGGATTAATTGGTGTTTGAATGAGTTCAAAGAATTTTATAATAGTTAAAATTTTAATGAGTTCGTAGAAACTTTTCAAGTGAATTCAGGTTAGTAGAACTCTGAATATCATCTATCACATAAAGGGGATAGTTTCGGATGTTAACACCTAGTAGTGTTTGGAGCACCAAAAAATTTCAGGGGTGGTCAAACTTTTTGCCTCAGCTTACGCCACTATAGCGGGAGGTACTAGCTATAGAGGTAGTCAAAGTTGGTTAATCCTACCATAGTGGGTGAATTCCACTATAGTAAGATGTGTTTTTTAATGCAAAAATAGACCAAATTTATTTTTCATTCCAAATATGTTCAAGGGTTTGGTGAGTTGATTTTAAGTATTATGAACTTACTTTCAGCCAAAATACTTCACTAATGCAAGTAATATTATCCTTTTAAGTAGTTTTTTGAAGAATTATCCTTAGAATCACTAGGTTTTACATAAGTGGGAGTAATGGACATGACCTAGGTGGAAAATTAAAGGTAAAAATCCCTTGAAGGAGGGAATGATCATGAATTTGGGCTTGGGGTCTTGAGAATACGTTATAATCATGTTTATTCATTGGTTAAATGTGTGTATTATTTTTGTTTTCAGATCTCAATCAAATTGAATTTGCATGAAAGGGTGAGGCACAAGTTTGTTAGAGCATGAAAAACCTAGATTAGGTTAGGTTGTGGTTGAATGGATGTTCAAAGTCAATTTATTTTTTGTATGCACGTTAACTGCATTTCGGTGTACCAGTTGTAATACATGCTGCAAATGTTGACTTATGTAATAATAATACTAGTGTTTAATCATCTATACAATTTTTGTAAAAAAAGGCATGTTGAATTGCAAGTGCATTATGTTATCTCACATTGTTATTATATTTGTTGTGACATATTTTGTTTTTGTTGGATGAACGATAAAGGACATAAAAACAGAATTACTAAAACTCAAAGAGTATGAGGGTGGGGACATTGGAATAAGGGTGTCATAACATTGATTTTGGATAAGGGTGGTAGACACCAAATGTTTTTGATACTCGGTACATGAATGATCTCGTCCCCTGAGGGTCATGACTAGTTGGAAACCATAAGACCCTAGAATATGTATTCCTTGAGTTGACTGGTTTATTTGTTTTCTACATATTGGGTTCCATGAGTGAATCAGTTGATGTTATTGATGTTACTTTTAAAGTTGAGTGGTCCGAACTGTTAGCATATTAGAATTTAGTAATTAATTGTTGAATTATATTTAAAAAAGTAAATGTCGCAAGGTTGAACATATTGTTGTTTGTCATGGTTTTTACTTTTCTATTTTTTTTAATAATAGTATTGACTTAGCTATTGTTGGTACACATATTCTTGTCATGGTAGATTTCTATACTTTTTCGTACTTTTTTGAATTGTTGTTATTGTTAAGAAAGGCTAAGTGAATTTTATTTCTTAATTGTTTCATGGTTGTGCTGGTCTCTAAGGCTTTAGTTATGCATGCATATTTATTATTCTGAACTGGACGATGTCCCGATGAGTACATTATGATTTTGTGTTGATACTACTTGTACTTTACTTTTTGTTGAATGTTGATCATATTCTAGAACCTTTTTCAGTACCTTAGCTTTAGTTCTTGATTCGCTTCAACTCAAAGGTGAGCTACATCTTCCGAGTAGCCATGAGTCATCTCACTTTTAGTTCTTGTCCACTTTTTCAAGTCATAAACATGTTATTATACCAACTTAGGTTAAATCCATTGATATTATTTAATGTTTTTGGTATATGACTTTTAGTTCTCGAGGGTACTTTAGGCATTTTATATTATTTTAAATTTGACATTCAAGGAGGAGCCATTCCCATTTTGGTCATCATCTGCCGAAGACAAGCTTGATTTGGTGTTTTGACAAATTCATTATGTTCAAAATGTTAATTTTATTCTAGTAGTTTAGTTTGGTGAGATCTGAGTTCAATTTTGAGCATGTTTAATTAGTTGATATTTTTTAGTATTGTTGGTGCTGGTGCAACCACCCCTGTAGTGCTTGGACTACACCGGCTACTTATAATCACTCATAAGGATCTTTGCACTCCTATCAAGCTTGGTTAGCTATACCAAATATATAGGGACAACGGGGTACTGAGTGTCACCTCGGGAAATATCACTAGGAAATAACTACAGAGCTTTAAACTTTCCATAATGAAAGGAAAATTCATTACCATGTAGGCAACACGCCATATAAAATTAAAACTCTCATCATCATCACAAATCATAGAGTCCCAACTATTCCAACAAGATAGGCAGTTTTAAGTCCATATAGGCGGCATACCATACAAAATTAAAGCTTTTAAAAACACACAAATATCTTTCTGAAGGTTAGGGCTACGCATCCACTAATCCCTAAATGATGGTTTACCACGAAAAAAGACTTCTTAACCCTCAACAAGATGACTTGAATTTTGAAGTCTTATGACACAATAGATCTTTAGTATAATAGACAAATATAATTGTTTTTTATATGACATAAATGGGATTTTTGAGGTTCTCCCAGATGCCTTTAGCATAATCAATAGTCCCTAGAACAATGTGTAATTCAACATACTTTAGATTTATGGGTTCTACAGAATAAAAGAAAGAAAATTGGAAAATATTGAGCAGATCAAGCCAATTTCAATTCTATCACAATCCAATTTCATGGATCATGATGACGCCTACTATAACCCACCAATAGACAAGCCAAACACGTAGTCCGAAATGGATAATAATGGAATATCCAAAGAGATATTGGACCGAATGTATAAAATCTATAATAACAAATCAAATACATAATATTGTCCCAAAACCTGGTGGTATTATTACAAGAGCTTCTACATAAACAAGATTTCAAACTGAAGTACATATGAATATAATGATACAAATTATCTTTTATTACAACATAGAGACTTGTCTAATATATAAGAGAAAGATAATTAATACTCCAAACGTCAAGATCTCACTCTAAGTCTACGAATAATGACTTATCGGCACAACACACGTATCAATGGTGATAACTCGTACTATGATCTGCAGGCTGCATAAGTATAGTATGAGAACCAAACACATGGTACTTAGTAGGAAACTCCGGACTAAGCTCCAAAGATAAAGCAGGTATATACAATATAAAAATAAAAATTGAAAACTACACCCAAATGTCAAGCCACAATATAGGATAACCAATGAGATAATAATTATGAACTAACATATTAATGTATTAGATACTAACAAATTAAGAATAAGGAAGTATTAAGAATGCAGTAACCTATTCTAGCCATTATTAGGAATATCAATAATTTACCATTTATCACTAGACAATATGCAGGTAAGAGTGGAAAGAAGATACATGTAAGTATACAAGGCTAAGGAATGAGTATATAATCCGAGTCAATGAAGGAAAATAGGAATATACTTTAATACCATATATATATATAGCTAAGTATGCATAAATATATAAGTATATGACCTACTTCTACTTGAAGTACAACATAAGTCATCATACTAGATATTTAAGACCTCATAATCATAGTAGGAGCTAGTGCTAGAATACTCAGGGTTCTATTGCATGTATCAAGTCATCAGAGGATCATGCATAGTAATGTAATTGGATAATAAAGTGGTTAGAATCATACCTCAAGTCTTGATAATGAATTAATTACCAATCTGTCATAAACTAGCCATGAAAATAATCATAACAATGATAATAACAATGTCAATAACAAAGTGAGTAATCGGATAGTCCGAACAACCAAATATATAATTGATCCTATGACATGTCCCCATTGCCCCAGGCTAAAAAGTTTTAATCAACAAATAATACACCAAAAGATAATATCATTACCCTTATCTACGCAACCCTCCTATATGATCTGACAGTCCTAGAAGCATATTAGTGATAGGCAATGCTCATGCAAGGATGAATGCTACAGAATCCATAATACCAAAATCCGTGAGTATTATTAATATCATGATATCATCATCGTAAACTCATCTAAAATCTCTCCTCTTCCTCCCTCTAGATGATATTCATAAGTTCTGGACATGCTCTCACAAAGACAAATTCATAGCCTTTAAGGGTATCTTTATTGTACCCGATTGCATTATCAATCTTCATCAACTAAAATATTTTTCTATAATATCAATCAGTTCTTTAAGTTTCAAGATTTGTCCCTTTTCTTTTCCCTCTGTGGACATCTGGTCTATGATGATCCAGTTTGTATGTTTTAAACAAATCTTTACCTCTCCCCTTAAAGTGTGAACTCAAGACTCTATTTCTAAGTACGAAAATCATTGTGAATGATTTTCAGTTCGAGAATGCCCTTTATAATAAGTCCCCTGGTAATATATGCCTATGAATGGTAACTGGACCGATGATTTTGAAGCCATCTTTGAAGAAGCCATGAAATTTCGGTCATACACTGACTCCGCTTCGACCAGTTTTTTGTCCTCTGTCCCTCTATTTCATGTTTTGCAATATGGCTCACATAATTGCTACTACAATGATTCCCCAAAAAGGATCTGTAAGCAATATCACCTGTTGAGATATTTTTTACTATACTATTTGGTTAAAAAAAATAAAATCAATTGGGCAGCATGGATATATGTTTACATGCTTGAAAGTGCATCCGTAGCTTATACCTCTACCTGTTGCCGTATGACCTGCTCATTACTCAGATCCTTTAGTATTAATTTATTGATCTATCTGCTTACACCCTAGTAGAGGTTGTTTCAACTTATGATTCCAAGATGTTTTCAAGTATGGTCTATATCTTGGTTGAAGAGGAATGGTGAAAGAAGGATTCTTCTCGAACAAGGTCAAAACTTCCCAAGGTAAAAAAATATGTCTCTAACCCTATGATGACTATTTTGAAGGACTTGGAGGAGATTAAGGATCTATTCAAGGCTTTCTAGGTAAGTCTTGTGCTATTGAAGGAGTCGACTTCTAAACTTTTGGACCTCGAGCAATGTAATAGCAAAGACATAGGCACGATTAGGTTTGCTTGATGGGTTCAAATAGGAAGGTATAAAATTATTTACATAGGTTTTCACCGAATAGATTCCCTCAAATCCCAAGATCACTCCTCCACTGATAATCTAGTTTTTTCATCTAGAATTCCTATTCCTCCTTCTTCAAAAACATTGAAAGCGCATATGACACCTTCTGTCATAACATGCATAATACTCTGACTTGCTTTATCAAAAAGCAATGAACAATGATGACTATTTTTCTCTTTTAATTCTAAAGGGATTCCTATCCCTTGTGTTGATGGGTTGTCAGATGATTTGTTACACACTATCTGATCCACTATTTTTGTTTACCTTGTTAATAGATTATATATATCTAGTGCTTATCTACTATTTCATTTTTTGATTATGCAAAAAGGGGAGAAAGACTGGAAATCAGGAAGCGCCTACCAGTCAGGGAAAGCAAGTCGACTGACAATAAATGAAAGTCGACTAATACTCAAGATATGTCTACAAGTCAAGGGAGTAAGATGATAGATAAGGAAGTCAACTGATGTTTACACCTATTTGTCATTATAAAAAAGGGGGAGATTGCTAGCCTACTAAGTTTATGTTTTGATCATGAAAAACTAATGAGTGGATCTTTGCAGGTTATTGAAGGACTGCTAATGATGGAAGGATGAATGAAGGAAATAAGGAAAACAGATCCAGGATTGGAAGAAAATCAAATCATGATCTGCGATATTCAAGTGAATCAATCAAAACGAAAACAATTGAAAGCAAATCTCGATCTCAAAAACAGTGTAGATCAGATCAATCACAATGAAGAAAAAGGAAGAAACAATCAAAAACAAACTTTGAAGAGCATAAATCACTACAAGATCAAAATAAAGAAAAGATCATAAACATATCTGATATGGACGTGAGTAAAAGTTGTATATTGACATATCATATGGCTATATTCAACAATCAAGGAATCAATTAAAATCCTTGATTGAGAAGAAATATCTTAGGTTTCCTTACGAAGAGTAGCAACTGAAGACTATAAAATAATTATCCTAATGATAGACAAGGTTTAAGAAAAGAAGAATCTAAAAGTGTCTCAATCTTAGTCTCACGAAGCTTTGTAACTCTTAGTTTACAATTGTTTTATAAAGAGTAGAGTCGAGTCAAATTTATAACACAAACTAAAGTTGTGTCACAAGATCTGAAGAACAAAATAAGTAGTCGGTACTTGTTTTCCATCATTTTACTCAAGTCTAATATTGAAAGATCTAAGGAAACATTTAAACAAAAGGGGACTGGAAGTAGGCACCACTTTATTGTTCCAAACATAGATAAATCTTTGTATCTTTACTTTACATTCGATTATTTCTTTGCTTGATTACTTTTAAACTAATCTGTTTTGGGATGTTTACTGATCTACACGAGAGTCAATTGTAAGGAGACAATAGTGGACACAAAAAATTATTAATTCACCCCCCTAAATTTCACAAGACTTTGGGTATAATAGCTAAAAAGTAAGGCCCATGGATAGTTTTATGGATAACAACTGCCAAAAGGTAAAGAAAAGATGAAAAAAATTCAAATTTTATATTTTCAGTCTTTACTTTACTTTGTTCAAGTTTTTGTCCTTAACTCTACTCAAAATCATTATTAATACCAATGTTTTGTACATATTTGTGTAATAGTTACATTCATTTGGTTTTAGAACAAATATTACTTTGAGTCTTTTCCTTCGGTATTTATCACAAACGCATCAAGTCTTTATAGTCTAGAAAACAAAGAAAAATATGTCTATTTTAGAGTCTTTACCATCTTTCTCATCTAGTTCATGTAAGACTTTTGCCAAGATAATCATGTCAACTAACTTGAGTGATATGTTTTCATATAAATATGACTACCTTTGTGCAGTTGATGTGTTACCCCTAGAAAATAAAATATTTACCACATATCTACATCTACCAAACCCCTATTAAGCCATTACTAAGAAGATATGCAATCCTTGGATGCAAATCAACTCTATGTTTCAAGATAAGCCAAACGGAGTTAAAGAATATATTGTTGCTGCAAAACATATCTCGCACCCTATTCTTACAACTCAAGAAGAATATTTCATATCCTTGCAACTACCAGAAGACTTTCCACATCAATGGAAATGCCTTGGGATTACTCATCTCCATAATGGTGTTATACAAACTGTGTTAATGTATCACGGAGGAAAAGTATATCCAATAGTTGTGCCTGTTTCCCTTCATGACAATATATCCAATGAGTACCAACATGCAAATTTAGGTACATCATAGTTTATCCTGGATGTCAAGATGGTCTATATCACCATAATCCCCAATAACATGCCCTTGTCTGACCATATCGATTGAAGGCATTGAAGATTCGAATTTAATAATTTTGAGCTCCATAGGATAGAGATACAACCCAAGATACTCGTCACTACCAAATATCCGGGTGAGTTCAAAACCATGATATGAACCAATCTTTTTCAAGTGGCATAAATATTTTTTCCTATACATAGATGCAACAAACGAAACCACAAAGTGCACAAATATCCTGAGACATATATCTTGTCACAAATTGGTGAACATTATTACATCTTCAAGGGTTTCAACATACGACAAGTTGAGACACTATCCATAACCTCTCTAGTCTGCTAATGATTCCAACCATTCCCCTCACCAAAATCCACATAGAACTACCTTATACATCCCTATGTGCAACCAAGTAATGACCTACTGATAATGCTCAAACTACAGCTCTCATAAGAGTGTAAGCGATCGTTGTCAAATCTAAAACCCAACTGGGTTGGGTGTCGAATACCATAGAGAATACTTGGTCACTAAGTAAGCAAAGATTATTAGACTTTTGGTGAAAGTTTCGTAAAAAGGGGGGATTGTAGCGTGAGTAACAAAATAATAATGTAATAATGGAAAATATCAAAGAGTAAAACGGATTGTTTGGTTGGTTTTGATCAATGGGAATTGAAAGTTAGGGTTATGTCCACCTTATGAGTTATGCGGAATTCAGACATGCATGCGCTTATAAAGAATCGTATTCTATGGTAAATCCAGGCGTCTGTCGACCTATCAAGGACTATTTCACCTTAACTCTTTCGAGCTTAAAGCATATCTAATGGTACAAATTCTCTAAGAGGTAAATCCAGTTACGACACTAACTTTTTAACAGGGGTTGGTGCCCTATTACCTTGACATTATCTCTTTTTTAGACATATAACTTTTCTTTCGAACAAGTTAATGCTATACTGGCGTATTCTATATGTTTGCAACCACAAGAATTTAGATTAAGATAAAGAGAATAATAATATAAGAAGCATACTTGTCAAGAATTCACAAACTCATAGCAATAGATAGTATCTCAAAAGGCTTCCATAACCCCAACCGAGAAGATTAGCTACTCATGGGTGCAATGGAAATCACAATAGTCATTATCATCATACCAATATAAGGATCTCACGTGTAGTATATGTTGGTAGGGCTTTGTCGTGTGAAGACCTTGCAAGTAGCGGTTCTCTTGTTGTGGAAATTTTAAGTCGAATAGATGAAGATAAAGTAAATAAGAATTAATTGAAAGCAAATTGTTTAGAGTTGTAGATGAATGAATTAGAATGTGAATGATGAGAATAATGAGAATGATTGAAGAAGTATGAAGTATGAAAAACTTCAGCAAAATAGGGTATTTATAATACTCATATCCTATTCCTACTAGGGTACTGCATACTTATCCTAATCCTAATAAATTACTGCATCATTATCCTAATCCTAATAAGTTACTGCTGATCCCCAAAGTCTTGAGAAATGTTGTTTTTGCCCAGGACAGGTTTCCCATGCATCACTTTTAGTCCTAGGCGTCCAAGCTCTGCTTTCCTTCTTTCGTGAAGCTTCCTTTGGCGTCAAGTTATCCATAAAATGCTGAAATCTTCATCATTTATACCTGAAAACTTGCTAATCATGTTTGTTAGCTCCCTTACAGGAAAAAGGACTAAAATTCCATGAATTATATATTTTGTCCTCAAAACTTACCTAAAATATGGGTAGATTATAGCACTTTAGGCGTGTAAATACGCCTATCATCAACACCCCACACTTAAAGCTTTGTTCGTCCTCGAACAAAATATCATGTCCTTCTAAACATCTACTTAGGGTTTCATAGTAACAACACAAAATATTCATCAAGACAGGCATAGCAATTACTAACAAAGAGTAGTTTTATTGATCACTACTAGAAACAATTCAACCTCCAACATAGACTCGTGATGATGGTTAATTTGTATCCAAAAGTTACGTTAATTCGTATCCAAAAGTTAAGGCACAAAGAATCATACACAACTGCCCAAAACTCATCAACTATGCTTGTCTCTCAGTATATCACCCATAATTACACACAAGTATTTCATTTTTTTAAAATATGGGTATAGGATTTTTCTTGCTCTCACGCTCACAAAGAATTCATATGTTGCAACTAATGACCATAGGCTTGCCCTTAGTGTAATTCTCAACTAAATATCAGAATGCTAAGCTTAGGATCAAATAGGTCTTTTACAGGTTGTAATGTAGGCTAAGGGACGGGTAGGACTATTTTGGCCAGAAATAGTGACTATCTTCCTAAGCACTTTAATACATCACATTATGCCATTAACACTTTCTTTCAAACAACCTTTCTACTTTCTTTTCATCTACCACCCCTTCTCTCCTCTTTTGTTATTTAAATTTGAACAAAATTAACTTTTTATTTTCCTTTTCATTTTTCTCTCTTCTTTTTTTTTTGATAACACACCTCTATGATAACCCTTCTTTTTCATAATGAATTCAAGTACCAATTCACTTTAAGGCACTACTCTCACCCAATTTCATCTTATTTTGTCATATGACTTTACAATTTTAAAGCACTTAGGAATTTTGATGAAATTATGGTCTTGAAAAAAATGGATTAGGCTTACATATGAGGCTGTCAAAGAAAATAGGCTTAAGGCTCAAAGGGGGTTATCTAGGATGATTTCCATGGGTAGATAAAATGAAGGTAAACAATCATAGGTTGCCAACGAAATGCCTAAATCATCTCCTAAACTCACACTCTTTATTTTGCTTTACATACATACCAGGCAAGTTCTAGCATCAGCCACAAACATAGAATATACTATCATCTCACCCACACAAGGAACATGGTCGACTTTATTGGGAGTAGTATAGACTCTTGACCCAACAGATGAAGGAATTAAACCACATAGATATCACACAGTGAGTCACCGTTAGAGCCTACATGTCTCAATAGTAATGATTTTATCACAGACTCTTGTCATAATACCATGCTGCCTATCAGAAAAATTTCATGCAAAGTTAAAAAAAAATTAACCACTAAAAAAACTAACAAAAAACAAAACAAACAAACATAAATAAATGCAAATGCAGATAAGGAAGTATAGCATACAAATACTAGCACACCCCACACTTAAAGCTTTGTTCGTCCTCGAACAAAATATCATATCCTTCTAAACATCTACTTAGGGTTTCATAGTAACAACACAAAATATTCATCAAGACAGGCATAGCAATTACTAACAAAGAGTAGTTTTATTGATCACTACTAGAAACAATTCAACCTCCAACATAGACTCGTGATGATGGTTAATTCGTATCCAAAAGTTAATGCACAAAGAATCATACACAACTACCCAAAACTCATCAACCATGTGTGTATCTCAATATATCACCCATAATTACTCACAAGTATTTCATTTTTTTAAAATATGGGTATAGGATTTTCCTTGATCTCACGCTCACAAAGAATTCATATGTTGCAACTGATGACCATAGGCTTGCCCTTAGTGTAATGCTCCACTAAATATCAGAATGCTAAGCTTAGGATCAAATAGGTCTTTTACATGTTGTAATGTAGGCTAAGGGACGGGTAGGACTATTTTGGCCAGAAATAGTGACTATGTTCCTAAGCGCTTTAATAAATCACATTATGCCATTAACACTTTCTTTCAAACAACCTTTCTACTTTCTTTTAATCTACCACCCCTTCTCACCTCTTTTGTTATTCAATTTTGAACAGAATTAACTTTTTATTTTTCTTTTCATTTTTCTCTCTTTTTTTTTTTATAACACACCTCTATGATAACCCTTCTTTTTCATAACGAATTCAAGTACCAATTCACTTTAAGGCACTACTCTCACCCAATTTCCTATTATTTTGTCACATGACTTTACAATTTTAAAGCACTTAGGAATTTGGATCAAATTATGGTCTTGAAAAAAATGGATTAGGCTTACATATGAGGCTGTCAAAGAAAATAGGCTTAAGGCTCAAAGGAGGTTATCTAGGATGATGTCCATGGGTAGATAAAATGAAGGTAAACAATCATAGGTTGCCAACGAAATGCCTAAATCATCTCATAAACTCACACTCTTTATTTTGCTTTACATACATACCAGGCAAGTTCTAGCATCAACTACAAACATAGAATATACTATCATCTCTCCCACACAAGGCACATGGTCGACTTTATTAGGAGTAGTATAGACTCTTGACCCAACAGATGAAGGAATTAAACCACATAGATATCACACAGTGAGTCACCCTTAGAGACTACATGTCTCAATAGTAATGATTTTATCACAGACTCTTGTCATAATACCATGCTGCCTATCAGAACAATTTCATGCAAGGTTAAAAAAAATTTAACTCCTAAAAAAACTAACAAAAAACAAAACAAACAAACATAAATAAATGCAACTGCAGATAAGGAAGTATAGCATACAAATACCAGCACCCTACACTTAGACGGGACACACTGCCCTCAGTGGAAAATAAATAAGAAGAACCTGTATTAGGCGGACTCCTCCTTTATGTCTGGGGTCATACCCCATTCATCAGAATCATCATAAGAGTCGTCGTCATCCGAATTCTCCTCCATGTTGGAGTCTGGAATTCGGCGATCATCATCGGTTGGCACATTGTAATCGAGAGGTTCCTCAAAAAATACACCTACTCCACACATCGCCCTCGCATGCTCATTCATTGGGTAGTGATAATCCATCTGTTGGAGCTCTGCAGCAGTTGGAACACGACCTCGGCTCATCATGGTAAACCAAGTCATGCCATAAAGATGGCGAAAGAAACTCTCATCACGAGCATGACGTTCTGCAGTTGTAAGGTTGATGCCATGTGTGGATTCAACATCTTTAACCTTTGTGAGGTCAACCTTCTTTGGGTTGTTTGGAAGATTATGATCATCTGGTTCCTCTTCGATGTCCTCCTTCCTCAATATTGCGGTTAACAGATTGCCAAAGCTGAAGTGGGACCTCTTGTGTAGCCTAGCCTTTCACATTGTAGATCGAATAATTGCACCAATGTTGATAGGGACATTCTTCATCAATGCATACACCAAGAACACTCTATCACGTGTTATATTTGTGTACTGTATCCCTGGAATGAGGCAAGAGTTGACTATTCGTATCCATATCCTAGCTTCCCTATTTAAGGAAGCATATGTGAAGGTGTTGTGCCGACCGGTGTTCTTGTGTCTGCTCCATCATGCCATAGATCTTGTTCCGCATAATGTGTATCTAATGGCCCTGTACAGAGGTCTGTTATACAGCTCCTTGAGTGGTGATGGATCAACAGATGGCAAACCTAGAAAAGAGTTGAAGTACTCCGCATTTAGTTGTAGGACTTGGCCCCGAATCTTTACTTCACTCCCTGTAGTTTTCGGTGACCAGTTGGCATAGAATTCTCGTGTTAGATCGAGATTGCATTCTCCCATATCTCGGAAGATGAAATCAAGATGTAACGCCATGATCTTGGCCAACATGCGAGGTTCTTTCTTTGCTAGGCTTTCCTTGTGTATCAACTCCACATGAACATATTTTCTTTCCTCATTGTTCCTATACCACTCCTTTCCTTGATCCTCTAGGACCCATTTGATTCCTAACATACGGCGAGGTATTTGTAGCGAGGAGGATTCTCCTTGCTCTTTACATCCCCTTTTCTGGCCTTTTTGTGAGGTGGTCGCTTTATCCTTTCCTTGTCTTGCTTTTGGTGCCATTGTACCTGAGATTAAAATGATAGTCATGTTAGCTTCACCTTGGTAGATACAATCGACAAAAAATCAGTAGTGGAACCACCCCACACTTATTTTGTTGGCACCAACTAGTTAAGTGAACATTGTCGATTACTCAAACTTTATCTATATACGTTTAGGTGGTACGTTCCAACAATATAATCAGTGCAGTCATACTTGTCTAGTCATCATAACTACCCTTTTCGATTCTATCTCAAGTAATCTTGACAATACTTTTCTTGTTTGGATTGATGTACTCTTTTGAACAAGACTACAACATAGAGATTGTATCAAGTTATGGCATAGAAATAATCAACATTTCATGTTTGTAGTTAACCATGATTTTTCATTTTAATGAACAAGTAAATTGATCATGAAAGCTTTCAAGTTACAAGATTATGCAATTTTCTTGACCATGTCAATTCCGCAAAAGTATGACAGTGTATCAAAATCAAATTCAAGTTGGAAACAAGTCAAGACCATCCTTACGTATTCTTTCACTCACTTAGTTGTATCACAACAAATCAACCACATTCAAATCACCAATACTACTTCAAGATTTAACAATTTATTATAGGCGTAGTAGTGTAGTAATTACGGAATATAAAAGAAGATCAAAAAAGTACTTACTTGGTTGATGGCCTTGGAAGATGTTCTTGCAAAGTAAAAGAGCAAAAAGAAAATTTTGGAGAGGTAGGCGGCGCTTTATGGTGAAATTGTAATGTGTTTTTGATTTAAGACTAAGGTTCTATTTATAGGACAAGCTTGGGTCGGGTTTTGACCCATTTGGAATCGGATTTGGAGACCAAAAGTGACCAGAGGCGGCGCCTAATGCTTTGCCTATGCTTGGCATAGGCGGCGCCTTTTGCAAAGCTTAGTTTAGCATAGGTGGCGCCTATGTTATGGCATTGTTGATCATAGGCGGCGCCTATGCCATGGCATATGAGATTCAAAGACAAAAGGCTTTTGCATAGGCGGCACCTATGCTATGGCATTGTTGAGCATAGGCGGCGCCTATGCTATGACACTCTAGAATTCGAGAGGTTAGGCCATAGAATAGGCCTTGCCTTGTTTGTGGCCTAGATTTACATAGGCCTTGCCTTGTTCGTTGCCTATATTTTCATAGGCAATGCCTAACCCATTGCCTTTTGCTTCTTCATTCCTAACTTACCACCTTCAACATGCAATACTTCCAAATCAAAATATGAAACCAATCTCCTCCTTTACGCCTCTTGCACCTACATTTACTCAAAAACAATCAACAACGGTTAGAACAATGGGTTGCCTCCCATCAAGCGCCTTAGTTTTGGTCGTGGCTCGACTCTTCTTTTTGGATTTTTTTACTTAGTAAAAATAAATGTAAAAGAAACGATAAAAAAAATGATGGGTTGCCTCCCATCTAGCGCTTGATTTATTGTCGCGGCACGACATAGTTACCTCGAGTACTTAGCCTTCGTCGAGATAGATGGTGGCCATATAGTTTATCGAGTCAAGAGGACCCATATATGGTTTTACTCGTTGGCCATTCACCTTAAAGACAACACCATTATTGTATTCTAGCTCAACTACTCCAGATGAGTAGACTTGGCTAATTTTGTATGGACCAGACCATTTGGATTTTAACTTACCTGGGAATAGCTTAAGTCTGGAATTGAAAAGAAGTACCATATCACCTCTTTGAAAGTTTTGTTGAACAATCCGCTGATTATGATACTTTTTCATCTGCTCTTTGTAGAGGTCTGATCTTTCATATGCATGTAGACGGAATTCATCCATTTCATTCAGCTGCTCCAATCTCAGACTCAAAGCATCATCCCAATTCAAATTTAGTTGCTTCAGCGCCCACAATGCTTTATACTCGAGTTCGATGGTTATGTGACAAGACTTCCCATAAACTAGTTGGTATGGGGACATGCCAATTGGTGTTTTGAATACAGTTCTATAAGCCCATAGTGCATCGTCTAGCTTCCGAGACCAATCTTTCCTATTAGCATTTACAGTCTTAGCAAGGATTTGCCTGATCTCTCGATTGGAAACCTCTACCTACCCACTAGTTTATGGGTGATAAGGCGTGGCTACCTTATGTTGCTTGACACCATACTTTGCCAACACGGCTTTGAATATCGTGTTGCAAAAGTGTGATCCTCTATCGCTTATGATGGTATGTGGACCCTAAAACGAGAGAAGACATTTTTCTTCAAGAATGCTACAACACGCTTTCCTTTATTATCAGCCAATGCTACTGCTTCGACCCATTTTGAAACATAATCTACATCAACTAGGATATATTTCATTCCAAACGAGCCCATAAAATCGATACCCCATACATCTAAGAGTTCTACTTCAAGGATTTTCGACATGGGCATCTCATGGTGTTTCGAAATCGCACCTTGTCTCTGACATTGGTTGCATCTTCTCACAAAGTCGTAGGAATCTTTAAATATTGAAGGCCAATAATAGCCACTTTGCAATACCTTCCTTGCTGTCCGATTACCTACGTGATGTCCCCCAACTTGGGAAGTGTGACATGCTTCCAATATATTTGGCACCTCAACATGGGATATGCATCGCCTGATAACACCATTCGCACATCGTCTAAACAAATATGGCTCATCCCAGAAGTAGTGTCTCACGTTATGCATGAATTTCCTCTTTTTATGAAATGATAGATTCGTAGGCATCACATTACTTACCACAAAGTTTGCAAAATCTGCATACCATGGTAACTCTTCAATCATCGTGGCTAAGATCTCTTCATCCGGGAATGCATCATCAATCTCTAGATCAGGCTGCGTTATATGCTCGTTCTCGACTCTAGATAGATGATCAGCCACTTGGTTTTCGCAACCTCTTCTATATTTTACCTCGAAATCAAATTCTTGCAGCAACAATACCCATCGAATTAGCCTTGGTTTTGCATCTTTCTTTGTCATCAGATATCTAAGGGCTGCATGGTCTGTATGAACTACTACTTTGGTTCCCAACAAATAAGCACGGAAATTTTCGAAGGCATACACAACCGCTAGAAGCTCTTGTTCTGTGATGGTATAGTTCTTCTGGGCTTCGTTCAGGACCTTATTCGCGTAGTAGATTGGGTGGAATAACTTTTCTCTTCTCTTGCAAAGTACAGCACCCAAAGCTGCCCCGCTAGCATCACACATGACTTCGAACGGTAGAGAACAATTTGGTGCTACCATGATAGGAGCTTCAATTAGCTTCCCTTTGAGTCATTCAAATGCCTTCACACAATCTTCATTGAAGTCAAATTTTGCATCTTTCTCCAAAAGTTTGCACAATGGACTAGCAATTCTGGAGAAGTCTTTGATAAACCTTCGGTAGAAACCTGAGTGCCCGAGGAAACTACGAACTCCTTTGACCGATATCGGAGGTGGTAGTTTTTCGATGACTTTGATTTTAGCTCGATCCACCTCAATACCTCTTTTGGAGATTTTATGCCCTAGAACAATACCTTCTTTCACCATAAAGTGGCACTTCTCCCAATTCAACACACCTCTGCAACGCCATACTTAGATTTGTCAAGCACGAATCAAACGATTCACCCATAACTAAAAAGTCATCCATGAACACCTCCAAAGTATCTTCCACCATATCGGAAAAGATGGACATCATACAACGCTGAAAAGTGGCGGATGCATTACATAATCCAAATGGCATACGTTTGAAGGAGAACGTACCATATGGGCATGAAAACGTTGTCTTCTCTTGGTCTTCTGGAGCAATACAAATCTGATTATATCCGGAATAACCATGTAAGAAACCAAACCATGCTTTTCCTGCTAATCGATCAAGCATTTGGTCTATAAATTGCATTGGGAAGTGATCTTTAAGTGTCCACGAATTCAGCTTATGGTAGTCCATGCATACTCTCCACCTGTGACGGGTCTGTGTGGAATAAGCTCATTCTTTTCATTCGCAACTACCGTCATGTCCCCTTTATTGGGAACACATTGTACCGGGCTTACCCATTTACTATCGGAGATTGGATACACAACCCCTACATCTAACCACTTAATAATTTATTTCTTCACCACTTCTTGCATAGGTGGATTGAGACGCCTTTGATGTTCAATAGTGGGTATGTAATTTTCTTCACGCTGAATCTTGCGTGTACAAATCCCAGGCGGAATCCCAATGATATCAGAGATGGTCCAATCGATGGATCTTATGTACTTCCATAGAACAGCAGTGAGAGCTGCAACTTGCTGCTCACCCAAATCTGCCGCCATAATAACCGGGAGTGTGTTACCGCTTCCCAAGAATGCATATTTTAAATGGCTAGGCAGCTCCATCAATTCTAACGTGGGTGGTTCTTCAATAGATGGTTTAGCTGGTGGTGTTGGTCGATTTTTGAGATCAAGGTCCAGCTTCTTGGGAGCATGAGGATATGACCCTAACCCTGTTAGAGTAGAAATAGTTTCTTCATAAGTTTCAGTATCCTTATTCTCAATATTCATAAGCACAGCCGCCAATGCGTCATCAACAAGCTGCTCCTCTACAGGTAGATCTTTCTCATCATTAAAATAAACATCAGCTACCGAGAACACGTTCAGATCTTTGGGTTGCTTAATTGATTTACACATAACAAAGCGGAAAATTTCGTCATTCATCTGGAATAGGAGCTCATTAGCTCTTAAATCAATAAGCACACTTCCTGTTGCAAGGAAAGGGTGCCCCAAGATTATAGGAACTTCTGAGTCTACCTCGCAATCCAAGATAACAAAGTCTTCCGGAAAGATGAATGAAGAAACCTTCACCAATACATCACATAAAATACCAACAGGTCGTTTTACCGACCTATCAGCCATCACAAGCTTTATATTGGTTGGAGTGGGATCACCCAACCCCAACTTTTTGTAAATGGACAATGGCATCAAGTTGATGCTGGCTCCTAAATCGCATAATGCCTTGGCAAAATTCAGAGATCTGACAGTGCAAGGAATAGTGAAGGCACCGGGGTCGGCCTTCTTCTGGACTAGTGATCTGGTAGCGATTACACTACAATGATGAATAGCATCTGTCAACTCACCACTTGCTGCCCGCTTATTTGTTAGAAGATCCTTCAAAAATTTTGCGTAACCTGGCATCTGTTCTAGTGCCTCAACTATGGGAACATTAATGGTCAGCTGTTTTAACATTGACATGAATTTATTGAACTTGGTATCATCAGCTCTTTTCTTTAATCTTTGAAGAAACGGAGGTGGTGGAAGGGGAATTGTTTTCTCCATGACTTTCTTTTCATCATGCTTTGGTTCGGGGATCTCTTCAGGCTGTGACTGTCGCGGAATGACGTCATGAGCGTCTTCATCGGCTTTGATGGCGTCATCTTCTTTTGCATTACCTACGATATCATCGGCCTCTTGCTTGCTTTGGGATGAATTTTCCATCACCTTACCACTCCTAGTAGTAACAGCCATGCATGTTCCATTATTTTTTGGGTTTTGCACCGTGTCGCTCGGTAAGGTGCCAGCTTTTCTTTAATTTAGTGAGGCTGAAATTTGACTCAATTGATGTTCTAGCTGTCTTATTGAAGTGGAATGTGAGTCAACCAATTTCTTCATTGAGGCCAAGTCATTTATTACCTCAGTTACTCCCGTGCTGGTTGCTTCCACTCCTTTCAACATCTTAGCCATCATATCTTCCATTGACATATTTCCCGAACCAGATGCAGTGGCCTCTCGTCGTCCAGGAGGAATATACACACCACTCCTGTCAGTCTTGTTCTTCCAACTACCTTGATCCCGGTCCTTGTTTCCAGAATTATCATAATAGTTGCGACCATGGTTTCCTTGGGCATTGCCTCGGAAACCCCCCTGATTGTTCACGTAGTTGGCTTCTTCCTCAGAATCGGATTCCTCTCTTCCTTTTAGCGCAACTGCCTTGACTTTTTCGATCTTCCCTAATAGTAGATGCTTTGTAAGAACATCCACTTGTGTTTTCATGTGCGCCAAATCTTGATCACGTTCTTCTTCTCTTCTCCTTTGTTCTGCAGTCATGCCTATAGAAAAAGTGGGGCTTGCTACCTCAGAATCTTTGGTATGCCATGCCCTACTTTGCTTCGTCATCCGGTCTAGCATATCACTTACCTGAACAAAGGTGAGGTCCATAAATGATCCTCCAGCCGTATTATCCACCACTGGTTTAGTTACTGAATTCAAGGATCTGTATAGTATCTCCATCAAGTGGACATTGGTCATGTGATAGTTTGGGCACCTCATAAGCTTCTTCTTGAATCTCTCCTATGTTTCGTAGAGGGATTCAGTTAGAAGCTATCGAAAATTGCTGATATCATCTCTCAATTATGTTCTCTTGGATGGCGAAAAGAATCTTTCTTGGAAAGCGTCTTTCAATTGCCTCCAATTAGTGATAGAATTAGGAGTCAGCCCGTTCAACCATAGAGTTGCCTCCCCAGATAGAGACAATGGAAATAAGCGTAACCGAATTGCATTCTGTCCAACTCCAGGATTGTCGAATGACTTACATGTAGAAATAAAGTTGATCAGATGCATATTCGGATCATCGCCTGCTAGTCCATCAAATAATCCCTTGAGTTGCAATAACTGAATCATGGTGCTCATGAAGTTGAACTTGGCTTCGGGCGCCAATGGCGGAGGAATAATGGCTCCTATGGAACCAGCTCCATCAAGATCATCATCGAATGGTATGGCTCGGCGTTCAGGCCTGAACCTAGCTTGACGATCTCTTCTGTTGGCTGGTGTCGCCATCTCAGCATCACGCCTCGGGTTTAGTAACTCATCATCACCCAAGTCCTCATCATCAGGATCTGCTGCTCGCCCAGGGTTATCGATATTTTGTTGATGCACTTGAGCAGCGGGCAATGCAGCTAATCTAGCCTGCTCCTATTGAGCAACCCTTCTCTCAATGTCACATTGCGCCTCCATCCTGCTAATACGTTGTGGTTCAAGGTTTATGGGTAATAATGGTTGACCAGAACTTCGAGTATTGGGCATGCACTGAACAAAACCTGCAAAAACAAAAATGACAACTAAAAGTAAAGTACGAGAATCTTTGACCAAAGGATTTAGTAATTATCATAAACTTAGTTGACAACCGTATTCCCCGGCAACGACGCCAAAATTTGATAACGCTCAAACTACAGCTCTCGTAAGAGTGTAAGGGATCATGGTCAAATATATAACCCAACTGGGTTGGGTGTCGAATCCCACAGAGAATACTTGGTCACTAAGTAAGCAAAGATTATTAGACTTTTGGTGAAAGTTTTGCAAAAAGGGGGGATTGTAGCGTGAGTAACAAAATAATAAAGTAAAAACGGAAAATATCAAAGAGTAAAATGGATTGTTTGGTTGGTTTTGATCAATGGGAATTGAGAGTTAGGGTTATGTCCACCTTATGAGTTTTACGTATCTACTGACTATGAGTTATGTGGAATTCAGACATGCATGCGCTTATAGAGAATCGTATTCTATGGTAAATCCATACGTTTTTCGACCTATCAAGGACTATTTCACCTTAACTCTTTCGAGCTTAAAGCGTATCTAATGATACAAATTCTCCAAGAGGTTAATCCAGTTACGACACTAACTTTTTAACTGGGGTTGGTGCCCTATTACCTTGACATTATCTCTTTTCCAGACATATATCTTTTCTTTCGAACAAGTTAATGCTATACTGGTGTATTCTATGTGCTTGCAACCACAAGAATTAAGATTAAGATGAAGAGAATAATGATATAAGCAGCATACTTGTCAAGAATTCACAAACTCATAGCAATAGATAGTATCTGAAAAGGCTTCCATAACCCCAACCGAGAAGTTTAGATACTCATGGGTGCAATGGAAATCACAATAGTCATTATCATCATACCAATATAAGGATCTCACGTGTAGTATATGTTGGTAGGGCTTTGTCGTGTGAAGACCTTGCAAGTAGCGGTTCCCTTGTTGTGGAAATTTTAAGTCGAATAGATGAAGAGAAAGTAAATAAGAATTAATTGAAAGCAAATTGTTTAGTGTTGTAGATGAATGAATTAGAATGTGATTGATGAGAATAATGAGAATGATTGAAGAAGTATGAAGTATGAAAAACTTCAGCAAAATAGGGTATTTATAATACCCATATCCTATTCCTACTAGGCTACTGCGTACTTATCCTAATCCTAATAAATTACTGCATCATTATCCTAATCCTAATAAGTTACTGTTGATCCCCAAAGTCTTGAGAAATGTTGTTTTTTCCCAGGACAGGTTTCCCATGCATCACTTTTAGTCCTAGGAGTCCAAGCTCTGCTTTCCTTCTTTCATGAAGCTTCCTTTGGCGTCAAGTTATCCATAAAATGCTGAAATCTTCATCATTTATACCTGAAAACTTGCTAATCATGTTTGTTAGCTCCCTTACAGGAAAAAGGATTAAAAGTGCATGAATTATATATTTTGTCCTCAAAACTTACCTAAAATATGGGTAGATTATAGCACTTTAGGCGTGTAAATACGCCTATCATCACCTACCGGATGTAAATAACTTGAGATATATTTTTTTGTTCCTTACTAGATTTATGAAAGAACATGATTGGATAAAACACTTCAATAATAAGGGTAATAGCCTAATGTGTTGCAGATTCCCTTTTTCAAGACATTACCTATGGTGGACTAACTCTGACTATAAAATGTACAATGAGGATGATGTAATAACTACTCAATTTAAATTCATATCTTCATAAACCATAAAGGAGCCAAACCCTCATATCCTCATATTATCCCATAGTTGACCTAGCCACATAAATTATTTCCCTCATAACCAAAACTTCTTAGTGGATAACCGAGCTACAGTGCAAAATTACAAAATAAGAATGTCATCCTACCAACGACAAACAAGAAATCTGTTAAAGTAGAGGACAACGTTCTGAATGAGAAAACTTAAACCCAACATGATGGAATTATCAGAGTCTTAAAAAATTTGGTCAAGACCTTGCAATATCATATATGTTTACCAGGAACCTCATTATCCCACTTTATTTAATGTCGGCCATATTGCTACTAACAATCTTCTCATAAGTAAAAATTATGTCTTTCTAAACCTCTCAATTAGGATGACATTAACTTTTTATGAACTTACTAAACCACATGACCATTCAAAATTAATACTAATTTGTACACACATGCTATGAGACTTATTTTGCCAGACTAGTCATGAGTTACATGGGATAATCTAAGTCCATATACCGTACTGGTATGGTACCTGATCATCCATAAATATGTAATATTAATGTTCATATTTGTACTGGTGTGGTACCCAATCATTCATAAATAAGTAATATCAATATTCATATTTATACTGGTATGGTACCCGATCATCCATAAATAAGTAATATGAATATTCATATCTGTTCCGGTGTGGTACCAGATCCTCCATAGCCATATTATGTATATTTTTATAAAATTAACATTATCTCTCAAATTGAAACCCAACATACTAAATTTACTAGAACACTAAAAGTTATAAGGCGATCCTATCAATTTTAATTTTCAATAATTATTAATATAAGTGTCAATAATTTATCTTGATCACCCACAAATCATTCATGACACTAACTGTGAGATATCATTATCCAATAAGCCTTTCATATGTACAATTCAATAGATCACCATAATAAACAATTTAGCTTCTCATGGGCATTCCATAGATAAAACAAGTTTATCAATATCAAAGAAACAATGTCATAAAATAAGTCACAATTTAACAATTAAGCATATACGTCATTATTGATTAATTATAAAATATCACTACCTTGTCAAATACGACAACTTGGGTTCTAACATCAAGATCAATAACTAGCACATTCAAGCATATTATTATGTCTACCTCTTTCCACATAATACAATTATTACAGTAATTCAAGTCATCAATCCTGTACATATTACCATGCTCATCTCTATTTGACCCTAGCATAATTCTACTCATAAGATTATTGTATAATACATACAACTTAATACCATTATAACTCGACTAGGTTAATTATTTGAACAACTAGGAATCATCATATCTCTCTTCTTCTTTTAAAAAAATCTCCTTTTGGTCACATTACACATAATATTATATATATGATATATTCAATCAATATCACAGTTTTAGGATTAAAGTAAAGTTCCTGTGCCTTTATGCACCTCAACGCCATGCCGGTAGGTCTAGAAATTCTCTCTCCCATCTATACTAAATTTTAAAAATAGAAAATAATATAGTCTTCTACTCATTAAACGTAGCCAACCTAGGCGCCAAGATTTTGGAAGAAAGTTGCAACAACAATGCTAATTTCTTTTCTACATGTATTGGTATAATCAACCATCTAAAAATCAAGCAATAATAAAAGTAATTAAATAAATACTCTTCTATAAATCCAACCCACCAATTCTATCCTTAATTTAAGTTCTTATTAATCCCCAAGGACAATTAATCATTAACTAGTCCTTTAAAGCCTAACCTATCTCCATTTATGGAGTTATTATGCTAAAGGTCTTTTCTTTACGGAATTCAATGTTCCTACCCTCAAAATTCTTAATATCGTTTATGAAATTAGTATTATAAATCTCTAATTTATAGTTTAGAATCAGCTCTAGGTCATATTAGAAATACCCATAATATTTTCCCAAAAAATCCTTCATTAAAGGTCATTCTAAGGATTCTAATATGTTAAAGTATTAAAAGACAAAGAAAATAATGGAAAAACTTACTTCAACGAAGGAGTATCACCTTATGTGTTGTGAAATCACCTCTCTAGTGTTGGGAATTTAAATTTTGTGTTCTTATGCATAAAATAACGCTGAAGTTAATTTAAATACCACCAGAATTTTTTCTACAGCGAAATCCCATTTCAGCCTAGATAGTGCTCAGTAAACGGTCATAATATTTTACTCCAAATTCAGATTGAGGAATAGTTGTTGTATTAGAAAGAGGACTCAGAGATATTAGGATGTATGGTTTTTAAGCCCCCTAACTCCTTATATTCTATGTGATATGATATTCTGAACTTGGCCTTAATAGAAACCCAAACCGAAACTCTATCAAAAAGAAAGTTTTAAACTTAAATTTGTGTGAGGGATGTTATATTACCTTAATTAATATTAAAATTTTTCCAAACTAGTATAGATATTATCACTAATGAATAATTAGATTCGTTGGGCTTGAGTCTATTTACACCCGTCGAACGATTTAAATCTTAAATGAAAAGCTTGAGGTGATACAATAAATAACATGATGGATATTTTGGACTAAAGTTAGTATTGAGGAATGAAAAATAAGAATTTTCATAAATTTGTAATATACAATTTAGTAACCATAAAATGGGTCATTACATATACCCACTTTACCTTATTTTGAATCTATGGTGTTCCCTTATGAATTACTTACCTTTAGTGCAAGAATTTAAGGTTTACTCATGTTTTGACTCATATTGTTGATCTTATAAATTTAATTTTAGCATTTTTTACATGAAACAAAATGAGTTGGTAAATGTGTAGGATTTTAGTATGATTCATTCATTTTACAAGAAATTATTTTAGATTCAATATAAAATTCACGTATATACTTACATATATGAAATAGGAATAGAAGCATGACTGGTTTTAAGAATTATAAACATATATGCTTACATTATGTTGGATTTCATATATTATAAGAACAAGTATGATTTTGAGAGTAGTATTTAGTACTGAGGTAATGCATGTTTAGCACACCTAAATTTCCAAGCTACGCGTCATCATAGGTTGAGTGATTCATCGTTAGTTGAGAGTGTCTTCCTTCATACAAAACATTTATTAGTTGAGGACTTTCTTCTCATGAGCCAATTTATGCCAGTTGTGGTTCGTTTCCCTTGAAAGATATTGGGAACCCTTTTAATAAGGGGTACAAGTTGGATTTAATATTGCTCAAATAGGGTATGTCGATTATATGAATCTTAATAAGAAATATTTCTTTTAGAAACTAAGTGTAATAACTCACTATTTTTACTAGATTTTTCTTTACTATTTTAATTTATTATATTGCAGCTTTAAGTTTTATTCATGAACATGGTGAGTCTATATACACTTGGAATACATGTTGTATTTTACAATATATACACCAGTTTTACTTATCACATGAACCACTATATACTCAGTACATTCAAAAAGTATAGACCATATATACATCGGTGTGGCTACACTTTTTCACAATATAGATATTCTTTCTAGCTTAAAAAATAATTATTAGGTAGTTCACAGCTTCCTACTAGTAGGTGATGAGTTCTCTTTATTTAAGGATTCAAGTTAATTATAGTTCTAGTATTTTATTTTAATTCATTTGTATTGATTAGGGATAGCTAGCAATTATGTCCTGACTATCTATAGTTAGTATTAGTATAGGCTTCATAGATAGTCAGTCAAAAATGATGTATCTAGTTCTGATTTCCTTTTGTATAATCAGTGTTGTACACTTTTACCAACAATTATTAAACTATATCATCTCATGATTATTCTTTCACTCAGTTTTGTGTAGCTCTTATAAATTCTTAATAGCTGATCGTGCTTTATGCTAGTACATTAGGTTAGCTTGGAACCACTCTTGGTTCTAAGTATTGTATGATATCCAGGGAGTAGTCTCAAAGTGTTACACTATAGATTACCAATAGGCTAGCTTGAAGTGGTTGATTTGAAACCTTTGGGCATAGAATTATTAAAAGAAGTTCAAGAAAAGCCAAGGTTCATTAAAGATAAGTTGTTGGAAGCCCAAATCTAACAAATGGAATATGTCGATCCCCAGATAAGGGGTATGTACTTTAAGAAGGCAAGGCAAGAATGTGTTACTAAATGTATCTATCTTGGAGAGTGGTATAATTTTGTAAGAGTGGCAATCATAGACCTAGTTATATTGGACTATTACAAATTTGTAAGGCTATGGGTCTAGTTTCTTATCGACTTACATTGCCTCCAAGATTGTCAGACGTCCATCTGTTGTTTCATTTTTTCATGCTTAAGAAATATCGTAGGGATAGAGACTAAATAATTATTTTGGACTTTTATTTAAAAAGAATCTGTCTTATAAAAAGAAATCATTAATTATTCTTTATTGAGAAGTTTAAAAGTTCAGGATCAAAGAGATTAGATCTGTGGATATCCAGTGGAAGAACTTTCCTATTTATGAGGCCACATGGAAAAACTGAGATAGAGATGCACATCAACTTCCCTAACTTGATTGAGGATTAAAGAACTTCCCTTTCTTAATTTATTATTTTGGAATGAACAATCGGTAAATTGTTATTTGTTGTAATGACCCTTTTGTCATTATGGCTTAGCTTATAATGCTAAAAGTAGGGTTAAAATTCTCCCTAGATGGTGCATTAAAAAATTTAGGAAAGGTTAATCTTGGGTAAATTTCAGGTATATTATGGTATAGGTAAATCCAATACTGGATAGGATAATGATCATGTGATTTCAAACCATAATGCAAAATCTATAGGGTGTAAGATTACATTGAAACTTTCCAAATTGAATTTAGGTTTGTAGAACTCCAGATATAGCCGTTGACGTAAAGGGTTAGTTTGAGATTTGAAAATCTAGGAGTGTGTTGTCAAACTGACAAAATCTTCGAACTACCAAAAATATTGCCTTACTTAGAATGATATAGTAGGAAGTAGGTTTCTAATACATTCCCTATATTATGGGAGTCTATATCGAGCAGTCCTGCAATAGTAGGAAAATCCTGCAGTACCAAGGCCGTTATACCGAGAATTGGGTTGCTATAGAGAGTTATGTATAGTTAAATGTAGTTTTTAGATATACAATTTTATTTTAATTCCAGACTCATTCAAGACTACTCTGGGATTATTTAAGGAAAATTCCATCATCTTCCACCCAAAATCCTTCGTTTGGGTAAGTTAATCCACCCATTTAACTTTTTTTCAATTATTAACCCTTAGAATATATAGGTTTTAATGAAGGTTGAGGAATTAACTTGTCATATTTTGATTTTTTTATGTAAAATAATACAAAAAAGGTGTATTATATGGCTAGAATTCATTCTTGGAATTTTGAATTTGATAAAATTAAAATGGAATGAAAGTAGGAAACCCTAATATAAAGGAATAATTGATGAATTAGTCCTTGGTATTATAGAGTTAGGTTGTAATCCTTGAAGTTTTTAGAGTATTTTTTTATTAGTGTGTATGTTTTTGGTTTTAGACCACAATTAAATTGAGGTTTCAAGAAAAGTATTTTAAGGCTTGAAATGAGGTAGATGATAGTTGATTTGGAGTTAAAAAGCCAATTTGTTTTATGTGTGTCAATAACTTCTTATTTTTGTATATGTTGTAATGTATGATATTGATTATTGACTTATAGGATAATTTTACAAGTTGTTTAGTCACCTGAGGTAAGATTATATAAAAAGGATAGTTTGATATACAAGTGTGATTGACCTTTCTCAATATGTAATTGTATAAATATTATGATAATTGTACCGCCTCGAATCTGGTACCCAGAATGCGACACGGTGCCCATGACCGCGAAGGACCACAAGCTAACCCATGATTGATATATGTAAATTGAGCATTGAATAATATTAATAATATCGTAAATACAGAAACATGAACTGAAAGGCCATAAGGTTCAATGCTCATACATAACAAAAAAATATGGTATAACAATACCAAAACAATTGAGACAATTTTTTGAGCATACTATAGTTTGAAAGCCTATAAACTATCTGAATAAGGAGTTAATGGGACATGTCCCCAACTAACTCCAACAATTGAAATAAACTAAACACTTAAATAGTAGTGTGATCATCATGTCCTCAAAGGATGAGTACTCACTGCTAACTTTAATCGCTGAACTGGGATAATTTTGGTTCTCTGGAGCTCGTGATTTTAAACCTATGGTATAGACACCATAGCGCAAATGCATCAATATATTGAATGTACTAGTATACAAATGAGGTAGTCTTAATACAATAGGTTATATGCATGAACAATACTAACTGACTGACTAACATGAACGTGAGAATACATGCGTGCATACGTAACTGTAACTAAGATCATGATAGGACAGGATACTGAGTTCTAACTACTGAGTCCCACTAACATTGACATCTAAGTCACTGATGAGTGAGAAATTGATGCTCTATTATTGAATACCGAGGGACTGATACTATGTTATTGATACATGGATAACTATATCTGACATTTCTAATTATGAAGAACTGGTCTGGTTGACTATATCTGACAGTCCTGAAGCTGAATTCTAATAACATAAGTTCTGATAACTGATATAACTAATAACATGAGTGATTGTATTTGATAGTCCTAAACCTGATTGAACTAGCTATGTTCCGCACTGTATCTGAGTAACTAAATCTAAGCTCAGTCCTATCTAATGGGTGATTTCTATATCTGATAATACTGATACTGATTGACTATAGTTAAGATCAGTCTTTTCTGGTGGATGATCCCAAGGTCTATTTATAATGATATGGATTGGTTGTATCTGACAGTCCTAAATCTATACTACTGAGTTGAATTAACTATATTTGACAGTCTTAATTCTATAACAGAAATTGTAGGATATTTACATCTAGCCGACATGCCCCATACTAAGATAACTGGAGTCCAACCTGTAGCCCTAACTAGAAAGGTGTCAGTACCACGCCACTGGTAAAGGCAACTACTGTGGATTTAGTACTAATCTAGCGGGTGAATCCCCATCCCTAGGCTCGCTCGGTGCTGAATCCTACTCCCATCTAAACGACACTGAACTGATTAACTAAATTGAGTTTTTTAACTAAAATAAACTAGTACTAGTGGCATTGTCTAGTGGAGCTAAACTAAATTTACTGAGTTCTGCTGACTAATGAAATGTACTGAGTTCTGAGGACTAACTGAGAATACCGAAGTTAATGAGATTGACTAGGAATAAGATTTCCTGAGTCAAATGACCGACTGAGTTCTACGGATCATAGCATGAATGAGGAGATGCTGAAAACATAACATGGCACTAGGAACAAAGCTAAATGTTCGGGTAAAAGTACCCCCAGGACTCGATGAGAAGAAACTGACATAGAATGGCTTACTTGAACACATGACCAACAACACAATTCATAATTCATATATCGAAGCACTTCATTAAACAGCATACAATAATTAATCATTATGATTCATCTCTAATTTCATCATCCTAGGGTTTATTTATAGGTTCAATTGAATAAACATTTATACAATTCAATTCCATATAAAATTGATCACCCAACATGGATTTGAATTCAATTTATCATTCTCAACATAAACAAAACAAACCCAACATGAAATCCATAAGGAAATCCATAAACTTTAACATAGAAAAGAGATTCTCAGCCATCATGGACTAAAGGAGTACATTAATGAACACTACGCAAACCTTAGTTCGTGATTTCATGAATATTGATGGTTAAACCTTCTTTAATTTGAATCCCAATAAAAATCTTATCTTGTTCTTAAGAGAAAGTTGATAGAAACTAGTATAATTTAGTTGAAAAATGGCTAAATCACGTGTTATTGGGTTTAAATATGGGTAGGAAATTTACCCTTTTAACCCTTGGATGTGTCATGTAATTTCAGTAAAATTTTCCCAAAATGAGACCCTGGCACAATGTGGCAGTATTGCGTTGTGTCACTAGAATTTGACAATTAGAAAACTGAGGGATGGCACGACGCGGATCCATCGCGTTATCCTTTCCTTCCTTACTTGGAACTTTGGCGCGACGTGGGAGAAATAGTACTGAGACACTGAAAAAGACAACTTTCATTTTAGATTGTGGCACGGTGTGCCACATACCAATATGGCATTGTTTTACGATGGAAACTATAAATAGGCATAACTTCTTACCCCATTATCAGATTTAAGCTAATATTATATTGATGGAAAGCTTATTGAATTTCCCACATGACAAAAAGTGAAAATTTTGAAAATTCATCATGTAATAATCATCATTCAATTTAGAAGCTTGTACTAGACATTCTTGGGACAAAATTGTTTAGGAAACTTCTGCATATTACAATATCTCCCCTTGCGAACATTCATCCTCGAATGAGACTAAGAGTGGAGGGGATAACATAAATTAACATACATACTAAAAATGAATAACTGGAACATGATCTCATGACTGACCTGACTGATGGTTTAATATAACATACTTAACATGCATATATGATGCATGACTAATAAGATGAATTCATGCATATCTGATGCATGACTGATAGATGACTTATGAGTACATGATGAAATATTCTGATAAAATTAATTTCTTGTAGTGGGAATGCATGTCTAATGCATAATTACATGCCTAAACTGATATATAATGCATGGCTGAATATGAAAGCGTTCTTTGTACAAAGTTTGTGATGAACACTGAACATGAAACTGAGTAAGACTAAGAAGAACTATTATCTTAATCGGAAAAGCTAATGAATTCGAGATCATCTTGCTAAACATGCATGAGTGGAAATACGAGAACCTAACTGAGTCTGGTCTGATACGTGACATACTAACTGAACATCATGAACGGAACTGAGCCTCTGAATACTTAGACAAAAGCTGAGGTTGGAACTTTGAGGGTCAACTTATGAATACCCTCTACTCTAAACTGGATTCTTTATTCGAAGATAAACTTTATATAAGGCAGGAGAACGTTGAGCAAATAATGGGGTATCCCTTGGGATACTATGTACCTCTAAAAATGTTCACCCTACTGAGATACTGGGGTGATGCACAGGGAATCCATGGACTGATTCATGACTGAATAACTCATGCTAAAAATCATAAGATAAAATGAGAGAAAGTGTTCTAGCAATGCATATCATGAGATGAAGAACCTATAACGCACCCAATTCTATGCTGGGGGAATTTACTTGATCTTGGCCAGTCTGAATAGCATAAAACCTGTTTTGACGCTGACCACTACTGGTACTAGAAGTGATGCCCTGCTGGCAAAAATCTTTTCCCTTCTGATCCCTTACTCTACATTGTCACAACCTGTGTCTTTTCTTACCACATGAATAACATACATCACTACCAGCTCTACATGCACCTAGGTAATTTCTACCATGCTCTTCACAAAGCGGATAAGTAAGACTTCTGTTCTCATTACCTTGGGCCTCAGATGCTGGCGATCCATTACGAATGTCATTCCAAAACTTGGGTACTGGTGCACTAGCTGACGATGGATCTGGGACTAAAAGCTTATGACTATACTGAGAATGGCTACCACCCCCTAACTTAGGCTGACCAAAGCTGAAAATACCTATCCTCGCCCTCTTATTCTACTTTTCCTTTATCTTAATCTTTTGCTCTTCTATCTACTGAGCATGTGTCATAATTCTCACTAAAGTTATGTCACTATTCAACATGGTAGATCTACACTCATTAACCATGCTATCATTCACCCCTGACACAAACTTACTCATCTTAGCCCTATTGTCTGCAACCATATGAGGGGCATATCTGGCTAATTAAGTAAACTTAAGAAAATACTCTTTCACCATTATTGTTCCCTGCCTGAGGTTAATGAATTCTAACACCTTATCTTCTCTCAGTTGTAGGGGAAAGAACCTCTTTTAGAAAGCAGTAACAAATTCATCATACTTTATATTCCCTGCATCATCTGCCCTTTCTGACTTCCGCTTCTTGAATTATGTATGATCCATATTTTGCAACTGATATACAACTTTCTCATCACTCTCAATAGTAGTCTTCCCCATGATTTTGGTCACCCTCTAAACCTGATATAGGAATTTCTAAGGGTCCTCTTCTAACTTAGACCCTAGAAAGAATGTAGGGTTCATTTGGGTAAAGTCCCAAATCCTGGTTGCAGCTGAATTAGCCAGTTCTTGGAAAGAATGATAGATGGTCATTCATTATGAGTAGCAACTGATTGAGCATGAGTATTGAATGCGACCCTAAACTCCGCATGAGAAACATGTTCGCCCAAAGGTTCTTCGGGATGAGGGCTGACTGATTCTTACTTATTCTTATAGGAGGTATGTTCTATTGAAGAAAGGGAGAAAAATATTATCTTGAGAGTTTAACTTTGAGCCAATCATTACTGGCATGACATAAATACTGAAAGAAAGGGAAACTGTTCCTAAAACACCTTATAGCCTCCTGTACATAAGTGTGGTGTACAACACACTGGATGTGGCTCTTCATACTTCGTAGGATACTATTGAACCTATCTCTGATATTAAGTTTGTAACACCATGAATCTGGTACCCAAAATTCTATACGGTGACCATGACCCAGAACAACCACAAAAAAACCCACAACTAATATCTATAAACTAAGCACTGAATAATATTAGTAATATCATAAATGTGGCAACATGAAATAAAAGCCCATAAGGTTTAATACTCAAATATAGCTGAAAAATATTATATAACAATACCAAAACAACTGAGATAATTTTCTGAATCTACTGTAGTCTGAAAACCTCTAAACTATCTGAATAAGAAGTTGATAAGACATGTCCACAACTAACTCCACCTACTACAATAAAATATAGTAATGTGATCATCATGTCCTCAAACGGTGAGGACTCACTGCTAACTCTGATCGCTGAACTGGGATACTACTATTTCTTTAGAGCTCGTGCTTCTAAGCCTATGGTATAAGACACCATAGCGCAAATGCGTTAGTACTTTGAATGTATTGGTATGCAGGTGAGGTAGGATGAATACAATAGGTTTATATGCATGAACAATACTAACTGCCTGACTAATATTAACGTGAGAATACATGTATGCATACGTAACTATAATTGAGATCATGATAGGACTAGAAACTGAGTTCTTACTACTGAGTCTACTGATATTGACATCTAAGTCACTGATGAGTGAGAAACTAATAAGATATTATTGAATACTGAGGGACAAATACTTTGTTAATGATACATGGATAACTATATTTGACAGTTCTGAATATGTAGAACTGGTCTAGTTGATTGTATCTGACAGTCCTAAAGCTGAATGCTAATAACATAAGTTTTGATAACTAATATAACTAATAACATGACTGACTGTATCTTACAATCTTGAACTTGACGGAACTAGCTGAGTTTTGTACTATATTTGAGTAACTGAATATATGAGATAAGTCCTATCTAGAGGGTGATCTCTATATCTGATGATACTGATACTAATTTACCATAGTTAAGATTAGTCCTGTCTGGTGGGTGATCCCGAGGTATCTTTATAATGATATGGATTGACTGCATATGACAATCCTAAATCTATACTACTGAGCTGAATTAGCTGTATATAACAGTCCTAATTCTATTGCTGAAACTGTGGGATGTATTCATATAATCAACATGCCCTATACTAAGCTAACTGGGGTCCAAATTGTAACCCTATCTGGAAGAGTTTCAGTACTGTGCTACTGGTAAAGACAATTGTTGTGGAGTCAATCCTAATCTAGCAGGTGACCCCTGAGATCAGTCCTATATATTTGAATGGACTACCGGGTGATCCCTGAGTATGTTAGTCCTATCTAACGGGTGACATATCATACCCACACTAGCTACGTTATCCTATCTCGCTCGATAATGAATCCTACTCCCATCTGAAAGATATTGAACTGCTAAACTAAACTGAACTGATACTAGTGGTATTTTCTAGCAGAGCTAAACTAAATTTACTGAGTTTTATTGACTGGTGGAATGTACTGAGTTCTCAAGACTGGCTAAGAATACTGAAGTTACTGAGATTGTCTGAGAATGTTGAGGTTACTAAGATTACTGAGCTACTAACATTTTTGAAATTTCCTAAGTCACATGATCGACTGAGTTCTATGGATCATAGCTTGACTAAGGATATCGTAAAAAATGACATGGATCTAGGCACACAGCTAACTGTTCGGGTACCAGTACCCCTAGGACTCGATGAGATGAAATTGACATAGCATGGCTTACTTGAACACATGACCAACAATATAATTCATAATTCATATATTGAAGCACTTCATCAAACATTATATAACAATTAATCTTCATGATTCATGTCTAATTTTATCATACTAGGGTTTATTTATAGGTTCACATGAATATACATCTATGCAAATCAATTCCATATAAAATTGATCACCCAACATGGATTTGAAATCACTTGATCATTCTCAACATAAACAATACAAACCCAACATGAAATCCATAAAGAAATCCATAAACTTAAACTTAGAAAAGAGATTCTCGGGCTTCATAAATAAAAGTAATTCATGAATGAACACTGTGCATAGCTTAGTTCATGATTTCATGAAGATTGACGGTGAAACCTTCTTAAATTTGAATCCCCAATAAAAACCTTAGCTTGTTCTTGAGAGAAAATTGAGAGAAACTAGTATATTTTGGTGAAAATGGCTAAATCACGTGTTATTGGGTTTAAATAGGAGTAGGAAATTTACCCTTTTAACCCTCGGACGCATTTTGTAATTTAAGTAAAATTTTCCCGAACTAAGACCCTGGCGTGACGCAGCACTATCGCATCGTGTCATTGAAATTTAACAATTGTGAAACTGAGGGCTGGCGCGATATACAACCATCGCAATGCCCCTTCTTTCCTGACCTAGAGCTTTGGCGCGACGCAGGATAAATCGTGCTGAGACACTAGAATAGGACAATTTCCATTTTAGCTTGTGGCGCGGCATGCCACTGACCAATATGACACTTTTTTATTATGGGAACTTGAAACAGGCATAATTTCTTGCCGGTTATCAGATTTAAGCAAACCTTATATCGATGGAAAGCTTATTGAATTTCCCCCAGACAAAAAGTGAAAATATTAAAAATTTCTAATGTAATAATCATCATTTAATTTAGAAGCTAGTACTAGGCATTCTTTGGACAAAATCAAACTTCTTAGTATTACAATAATGTTTGATATTTTTACATAAAGTGGTAATGTTTGTTCATTATGGAATTGGAGGATTTCAAGTAGGATAAGGGTGGGAACATTGGAATAAGGGTGGTATAACACTTGTCTTGCAATCAAGGTTACAAACACTAGATGTCTAAGATATTTGGTACGTGGGTTGAGCTCATCAACCATATTTCATGGTTTGTGTGAATTTATAAGATCCATGCCATGTGTATACATGGTATTGGAGTGTTTGATTGTTCCATAAATGGATTGGGTTATATTTGTATTGTTATTTCTATCCTTGAATGAATCAGGTTATATTGTTTTTCTTAATTGGATCTATGAGTAGTCTTGGATATTGATATACTTGAACTAAGTTTATTTGTTGAAGTTTAATAAATAGGTAATTGTGATAAGATTGTGTTATCGGCTATGTGTTATGGTACTTAATTTTGTTAAATATTTGTAGTTGTACTATACTTTCCATTTTTGTTTGGTTGATTTCCTTATGATTCTATCAAAAAATATCAAGTCAAGGTATATTTGCATGGTGTTACAGGGTTGTTCTTATTTGAAAATTATTTATTATGTTGAGTTGGTCTACGACCCTACCAGTACATACTGGTTTTTTACGAATACTAATTTGTGATCTTCATTTTGATAAATGTAAAGCATATTCCATCAGCTCAGACACCAAGTTGTAGATTGTGACCAATTTTTGACTCAAAGGTGAACTTAATATTTTTGGCGGTCATGGGTTACTTTACACTATCCTCTTGTGCACTTGTTTCTAATACATACAATTTTGTTCTTGCTAGTTTCTTGGGTTTTATCGGCAGAGTGCTTTGTTTAGATGTTTTGGTACGATGAATTTCACTTTCTGGGGGCATTCTTGTAAAACCCAATATTTTACATATACTTGTTCTATTTATATGGAACTTGATATAGACTTATGGTATAGGTATTGAACAAGATTGTTTATGCGAGTATTGATGATATAAAAGGAGTTCTAGATACTGCTCGTACATTTTAATGAGACAAAATCAAGTTAACATCGATACAACTATTTAAACTTTGGATTGTAAGCTAGAATTTGAATCTAAAGTTTAAAGTGACCAAGTGTACATAAGTTGTTAGTATATTAAAAGGATTAAGGACTAAAAATGGAATAAAATATTGAGGTGCATGCTTGGCCTACTTAAGCTAGTAAATAAGTTACCTACTTAAGCTATTTAGACCATGTTAATGGACCGAAGGCTATGAATTAGATCTTGGCCAATATTAATGTACTCATTCGGGACCAAATTAAGTAACAGAGAAGGAAAATGGAGAAAATGTCCAATACTTAAATCTAAAGAGGAACAATTTAATTTAGCCCAACAAAGAATTAATCAAGTACTTTCATCACCTACTTTGACATTTTGAGAATCTTGAACACTTTAGAAGGCGTATCACCTACTTGGACTAATGTATGGCTGAAAATGGGGTCACTAAGAAAGGTTCTAGAGGGCTCAATATAATACCAATATAGATGGTATTTTTACTCATTTTAAACACAATATCCACCCTTTTGACTTCATCTATCTCTCTTTTGTATCAAGGATAAGAACAATATCCCTAAAATTCTTTCTTGGGTTCTTGAAGACACCTTCATTTTTGCAAGCCAATCTAAGTGAAAATACTGAAGTTTTAGCTTAATTCTCTCATTGAAGATTTGGCAATCATGTTATAAGTGCTTAGTTATAAATACATGGTGCAATATAAAACTAGCTACCTGCTTACTTTTCTTTGTTATTAAGAGACATCTCTTTTCTTCTTTCATTTTAAGTGTGAAGGAAAGTTGAAGATCATAAAGTTTTCAAATTAAAAGGATAAATTGTAGAAAATTGAGATAAGGTGACTGCTCTATTTTGTCCTTCTTATATATGAATTTTTGAAAGAATTATTGATGTGTTGTTATTGAGAACCCAAGGGATGATGAGTTCAATATTTGGTTAATGTGACCAAGGTATGTTGGGGTTATTTTTTGGACTGTTTTATGTGTATATATTGGGTACTACCATGTTGATGTTGGGAAAGGTGTGACTATTTTGTATTTATATATCGAATAAAGGTATGGTGGTACACCACTGAACTAATTATTGTATATATTTATTGCCTATTCTATTTTATGTATCGTTTAGAGGGTGTAATGGAGCCAAAGTTATTTTGGGGGATCTTATAATAATCTATATGGTATGTGGATGTAATTGGAGGTGAAAAGGGTTAAAATAACACCCTTGATTGATAAATTAAGGGCTTACTTCCCGGCTACTATTTTGGTGAAGTTAAATAGCCCAAATGTGTCAGTTAGTTACTTAGCTTTGTCATATGCCTTATTGTATATTAGTAGTCCTAAAGGTAGGAAGTTAATTGATTTATCATTGTAGTTATATGACCAGGTATGTAAGGCATACTCTATTTTGCACTCTTTGGCATGAAATTGAACACATGTCCCACCAAGTAGGCTTTCAAAGTTCTCCTATATCAAATGATCTCCCATGTAGCCAACGACCTTATTCGTACTCTCTAATGCTTATTATCAAGTCTGCATGTTTATTTTTACTAGAAAGTTTTAGGACTTCTCTTTTTAATTAAATTAGACGCGTGTCTTATTTTCACCTTCTAGATATTTCATTCATGTTCTAATAACTCCCTACCTTATTATTATTTCGTTAAGTTCTTATTCACATGTCTGGTGAATTATTTTCCAAGTACCATAATGTTATGAACACAAAAGTAAAAATCTAAAAGGATAAATAAAGTAACTAACACAATTTTAATTGAATAGGTGTTAGTTTAGGGGCATAATCCTAGCATAGGCAGATCCCTATACCTTTATATATGGGTGGAAGTTCAGGGGCAAACGCCTAGCATGGGACGATCCCAATGTTTATATGTGGGTGGCAGCTCATGGGTGTAAGCCTAGCATGGGCCGATCCTGATTTGTCTATTTACCACTGATTAGTTGGTCATTTATATCATATGGATCAGAAATATTATAAAGTAAAAAAGGTAAAATGAAGAAAATAATATAATATAGCTAACCCTACAATTATATAAAAGGTGATCTACACACACTATTTGTACACTTGCATATGATTTTCGTTGAGCTCCTATATCATGTGTGGTTACTTTTAGACTTACATATTCAATACATATTTTCATACGGAGGCCACTTATAGGGGACCTATATTTCATGTTGCTGGAATAGGTGCTTCAGCTAATACACCATCTTAGTACGAGCCTAGGATATCCAGTGGCTATTACTGAGCATTAGATTACTTCGAGGCTTTCCTAATCTATTATATGTGTTTTGGTATAGTACAGTAGTTAAGAGTAAGTCTGGGGTTTGTACCAACATTAACTAAGTATATGTATCTTTTAATGGCTTCGTAGACCAATGTAAGGTTAAGCATGATAGTGTCTTATCTTTTAGATGTTATGGCCCTAACGGCAAAGTCTTGCATATTTAGTTTTGGGCTTGTTGTTTGTTTCTCATCAATGCATTAGATCTATGTATGGAAGAACCTTTGTTTAATACAGTTACATGCATGAGAATTACAAGGATATGGATTGGTGCTCTTTGGCCATTACTACGGGTGCCTGTCCTCCCCAATAGGATTTAAGGCTTAACAATTCTTGATGTTTTTGATATAATTATTCATAGGCTCATTTAGAACTATTTTGGCCATTGGTATTAACATACACTTGACATTTTTTCATTTAAAAATGGTTAAGTCTTGTTTGTGATTATTCATATTAGATGGTACTCCCACTTGAGGGTTAGTGTAAGTGCCACTTATAATGAAATTTGGGTCATGTGAGCCCTTATCTGCAATGCAAAAAAACTAGAAAATTGTTCTTCATAAATAGGAAGGGGAACCTATAAATGCAAAGAATAAATCTATATTGCACAAAATAAGCAGATCCATAGATTTTTATGATAAAATTTCTCCAACCAAACCTTCCAGATTCGTCCAGGACATCACAAAAATAATTAAATGATGCCACTTGGTTAATTTTGACATATCAAACTCAATAGAAGCATTATTTTTATAAAAAAAAAGATTAATTATAAGTAAATTAACCTCACCCATGGGAACTTTTCTAGATAAATGTAACTAACTTCTCATATAAATGCTGAAAACTTAACAAAAGACATGAAACCTGAACTAACCATGCTAATAACACAAAATTGGTATATCAGATCTAATGCAAATTACAGAAAAAACATTTTTTTCTTGGATCCCCAAGTGTCCCCTAATGTAGAAGGAATAATCTTAAAATATATAGAATATCTCAAACACATATAATTCACAACCGAAAACCTTGGGATGATGCCAACCAACCCCACAATATATAAATGATGTATAACAACAATGGGAAATGCAAAATGGTCAAAATTCTAAAAGAGTTGATATTATAAAAAGGGGTTGTTACAACAGGTAGGTTTCATGATGTGCCTATATTCTCAATTCATGTCATACTTTTAGAGTTCTATCCAATGAAAGATGGGCACTTAGTTAGAGAGAAGTACAACTTTCACCCTCAAATTGTTGGTCAACAAAAGAAGACTATTAAGGTGTTAGGGGGAATTTTTTGAGCTTGTGTTATTGATTTTGGTGGTCAATGTAACTAGTCCTTATATGTCATGACCCAATTAACTAGTCATATAGGAACCTACTCTAATCGACCTAGATAGGATAACCTTAATGACCTATGTCAAATACAAGATAAAGTAAATAATAAATAATAAAATGTATTTATTTATTACAACTAGTTTAACAAAAATTGAAATAAAAAATGAAAACTTCCACAGGAAATACTCCAAATGGGTACAAAAGCTTCTAAAGGATAAATGATAATATAAAGGGCACAACTTCCATTATTTGGAAAGGAAAAATAGAACCTGTTGGAGATCATTATCCACGTTACTTGATAAACATTAACAGACCCTGCAACTAAACTTTACCCCAAATAAGGGTATGTCAAGAGTAATAACATTACAAACAACCCATATTGGTAGGTATCATTAGCCGACAAAGGTCAGATGACGTAACAAAAATATAGAAATCATAGAAAAAAACCATGACAACTTTTATAACAATTTAGTCCACATTACTTACATTTACTTATGTCACCTAAGAGTATTTCATTCTTATTACTGCCAACATAGTCATGTTTAATCCAATACTTGTAGTCAATATATACCATAGGTATTACTCTTATACCTTTCACACTTCTTCTCACTAATCACATATCACATTTCACATTAAATATCATTCATCATATTTCTTAGTTGATTAATTACATGGTTATTATAAGACAACTTATTTGTATTAACCTCAATAATAAACGAGCACAGTAACTACAACCTTGTAACAAATCCAAACATAAACCTTGTTGATTAGTTCATTTATATATAGAATTTAGGGTTTCTCAAAAAACACCATATGATTCAGTAAAGTATAGTCATAGAAAACATTAAACCAAGTCAACACCCTAACAATGTCCACTACTATGATTCGATAGAAATATCAATGTCAACAATCCATTCCTCTATCAATGTCCAAGTTAATAAGCATGAATGTAATGATATCTTTGTCAATAGTCCATGAATCCAACAATCACAAATCCATGACTCTAATAATATCCATACCTTAATTCAGACACAAGAATAAAAACAACAAATTTGCTAAGATTTGTCAATATAACCCAAATCAACTAAAGTATCTATGAATAAACAATAATAAAAATTAACATGCATCTTGATTTAAATGAGAAAAAATTATTAGAAATTAATCACATAGACCCAATTTACTTATGGTATGAATATAATAATGACAACATACAAGATTGGTATACTCAGTACATAAAATAAAACAACCAATTTGTAAAGGTGTCTAATTATTGGTACATCATCTAGTAATAAATATAAATCAATGAAGAAGTAAAAATACCGAAACGTGCTAAAATAACAAGTATAAATCCCATGAATATGTCCAAATATGGATATATTCAATAATTTTAAGTATAAATCTCATTAAGATGTCCAAATACCATTATATCCCATAATAATAAGTATAACTCCTGTGAAGATTTCCAAGTACTGGTTCATCCAATAATAAGCAACAAATATCATAACAAACAAAACCTCAATGTGAATAAACATCCATACTATTATACTCATCAAGCCTTTCATATAACCTCATTGTATGTGATTAATAATAGAATATCATTCCATAATCACCGTCCTTAAGAATACATTAAACGAACGAAAAAGCACCCATAAACACTTGGTCAAACATTATTTCATGTAATAAATAATTATTTTTAACACACCGATTCACAAATATGCCCAAGGCCAACCAAAAGCTAGAATTCAAGCATTATCAAGGACCAACTCATGGCTCATTCAAGTGAGCATTACATAGCCATATTCATTAAATTCAAGTATTCATTTTAGGAGTACGGACTCAGCCCAAAGGAGTGTAAACCCTAGTTCAACATTCATAAATTCATTCACTAATCTAATCCTCTTTATTTATACCAAAACCCGGGATTTCGTTATTGTAATAACCTGAATTTTTGTGATGTATGTGAAATATTTATTTTTGTATGATTTGACAATTGTACCACCTTCTCGTGTTTGTATTATAATGTTTCTAGGTGTGGGGATGATTGGCATCCTTTTCAATTCGTTTTGGTATTATTTGTGCGTGATTGTGATATTTGATGGTCTTAAAGTCTTACTATTTAACTTTGGTCGACATCTTTTGATCTATATGTTGAATGGCAAAACGGACAATGATGGTTGATCCAGAACATCAATTTCAGGTTAGTAACATAGTTGTTATAGTTTTATGGATTTTATATCAAATTTTACCATCTATTTGGAAAATTATGAAATTGGGTTTTGGGTCTTAATTTATTTAAAATGATATTTTTTGAAAAATCTGATATCGCCACTGAGTCTTGAATATTGAATTTAGTATATTAGCATAGATCGTTTGCATACTCAATATTTCAAATGAATCTTGAGGGGACCATGAAGACTTGCAGTTCTCAATGTCTCTAGCTGGTGCACATGCTTAAGAGATTCTTTGATAACTTAAGCAACTTGGACTAACAACTAAAATATTTCCTAAGAGATACCAGGCTTGCTTAAGCAATGGCCTAGTCACTGAATAAACACTGGCATTGATGGTCCTGTCGCTTAAATGATAGCCATGAAATTTACATGATAAGAAATGCTTTACATAAGTGACACCTAGTTTATTAAGCGTCAACTACCTAAGAGATCCAATAGTTGCTTAGGCGATGCCTGGATAGTTTATTTTCCCTTTTTCATGATTTCTACACCATTTTTGAGACTTGGATCTTGGGGATCATGTTTTTGAGCATTTTCTTCTATTTTCAAGTTTTGGATAATATCTAAATCTCTATTATGAATAGTTTTATTTGACTTTGACATTTAAATCATGTTTAAACTCAAATTTAAAGGTAAATTTGTGGATTTTGTCCTAGGAGGCCCAAATTATTATTTTATCAATACAAACCCCAATTTCACTCAATTTTTCATTGGGTTTTCTCATATTAGTTCCTTTAATCTTGGGATGAATGTTTTAGACAAAATTTTGGTTTCACCCTTTTTTAATCTATTTTGGGGGTCAAATTTGATGCCAATTTGGAAGTAGCCAATATGAGTATGTTTTACTTTCTTATGATGCGTAGATTTAATATTCTTATGTTTTAGTTGATTATGAGCTTGTTAATAAGGAAAAGATCTAGATTAAGGGTATTTTGGTGTAGATTTTGGCATTCATGGAAGCTTATGGCTTAATTTTTATCTAACTAGGTTGGGTAATTTATAATAATGTAAAAGCATTCTATGGGTATAGGTTTGAATCATGGAAAATGCTCTTAGGTGAATTATATGTCGTTGGGGTGGCCTATGTGGATAATATTTGGTGGTTTTGAGATATTATTTTCAATGTGTGATCCTGTGGGGTCTTGTATGATATTTCGAACTAGTGTTTATATATGTCTGTTTGGTAGTACTCTCATTGGTTGGAAAGAGCCTAGATTCTTAAGATTTGTATGGTATCAATGGAATTCTTTGCATGTTTGACTAAATGGTTTCTAGATCATTTTTGGATCATGCATGGTTTGTTGATTCGAGAGGATTTTGGCTCACATGGTTGGTATATTGGTTGGATATTGGATATTCTCATTTTGTTTTTTTGTAAGTATTATATCCTTATATTATAATTATTCAAGAAATATTGGTTCCACTATGGAAATACTAAAACACTAGGTTTTTCTGATAGAAAATATGACATTTTTGAAAACCCTCTACCGATGTATGTGCTAGAGAGAAGTTATGGATATTGGTATTAGATATTGGTCGATTATGGGGTGATGAACCCCCATTGATCCTACCTCGAGAGCATAGCTAAGTAGCTGTATACAAAGGTTGTGTGATGACCTCACGCATCACATTATCATCATCGTCATCTTCATTGCATTCCATATATTATGTTTATTCTGTGATTATATTTCGATTCTTGACTTCATATCTATCCATTTTCCATATATCTTATAGTTGTGTTTGGTGTATGTATGTATTTGTTCATTTTTCTCCTACCTGTATTTTTATATGTTTATATAATTGAACTATTTGTGAAGACGATATTGGTTACCATTTGGGGTATTTTCTTATTGCAAGGGACGTACCCATAGTTTGTGTGTATATGATTTATTTCATACTTTAATCCATCGCGCTATGATACCTACTGATTATAAGTAGATTGTACTCATCCCTATTATGCCTTTTTGGTGTAGATCTACGTATGAGTGCACCATAAAGATAGCTAATTCAGACAAAATTTGGAGTATATTGGAGGTTGCAGGTGTCCTATGCTTCAAGAGTTTGCCTACTTCCTTTTCCTATATATTTCGTGTCTCATTTTGTATTCAGGGATAGAGTTTTGATCCTTTTTGGACTATTATTGTATCTTTTGACAGTCAAGATATATTTAGTAGTTCGTATATTGTAACAAAAGGATTTGGGTATTGTATGGGATCCTTACTATGTATCTTCGATATTACTATATATATGTGTGGTTCGACACTATTCTAAGAGCCTTCTTTGGGTTGTTGTATTGATTCTTCATTTCATATTAGTTTGGGTGATATGCTTTGAAATTTTTTTTATCAAAGCAGTGAGGTTCATTGGTCTCAACAGTGTAAGAATAGGGTGCTAAAAAAGTCTCATGGATCAGTACATAGAGACTCGTATCTATCTTCAAAAGGCTATAATATGTCCTGATCAAACTTCTCTTGTTTATTCTATACCGTATAGATCTTTCATATCTTGTGTTCTAAGTGATATTGCACTCTTTACTATACAGACATGGGGACTAGATCTTGTGAGGCTAGAGATTCATATATATTATCAGAGGTGAGAGCCTAATCTAGGGGGCGAGTTTTGAGTCATAGTCACGATCAACATGGAGGACGAAAACAAGGATTTCCCTATCCAGAGATAGCACCTGCAGACTCTCTCTTGAGCCTAAGGTTGATGTGTCAGAGTTATGGGGCCTAATCCAGTCCTATAGAGTTCTTTTTCCTATCTTTAAGGGCTTTTTTATTCAGTTGTTGAATGATTTGTAGGGTGTTTTTACTAGAACAGCTAGTGTTCCTTCAGTGTCAAGCATAGTACCTCTGTTAGAGCCAGAGTCTACTTATGGTGTTCCTTCAGTTTCAAGTATGGATCCTTCTGCTATACCATCATGTTCTTATGGTACTCAGTTGATGTCGAGTGCAGTTTCTCCTGTAGAGTTTTTATCTATGTATAGTATTCTAATTTTTAGAGTTCATCCTCTTTTAATGATGCCTCCTCAGGTGGATTCTCAGTTAGCCTGATTTACTATATTTCCTATTGTTTTAGTGTAGCTATCAGAAGAGGTTTGAGAGATTTACTTTATTAGGTCATCCTATGTTTAGTGGTGTTGTAGGTGAGGATGTCTATGAGTTCTTCATGTATTATCATGAGAAGTTACATAACCTTAGTTTGCTTGAGTAGCATCGATTCGCTTATACCACTTACAAGTTCAGAGATGTAGCCAAAGATTGGTGGGGTCACTTATTGGTTGCCAACCTCTCGGTTCACCAAAGATGACTAAGGATCAACTTACAGAGGCCTTTATGGAAAAATTATCCCTTTCGTATAAGGGACCAGTTGAGAGATGAGTTTGAATGCTCGGAGAAAATCTCCACGATTATTGTTGAGTATGAGGCATGATTCCATGCCTTGTCTAGGTATTTATATGCTAGTATTGTCACGAATTTTTAGTAGATTAAGAAGTTCTTGAAGGGGTTGGATGTTTCTCTTTATCTTACTATGACTCGGATGGTAGTTTATGGGGCGCCATTTCAAAGTATTGTGTATCATTAATGTGCCATGGTTTCATGGCATTTTTGATGCTTAAAATGGTGAAAATATGCAAATACTTTGGCGTTCTAGTTGGATTTTGTATGTTTTGTGTATGTTGTAGGTAAATTAGGTTGGTGGTGATATGTATCAGAAATGGATGAAAAATCTCAAGAAAAATCTAAGTGTGTACTAGGTAACGAGTGGTTTAGTCACCTAACTTCTCATGACCCAAGTTGTGATATGAACGGTGAGTAATGATGACTTCAGGCAGTAAAGTGGAGACTCACTAAAAAACATAATGATTGACAATGAGTCGCGGCATAGAATTGATCTAAGAACATTATCCAAAATTCTTGAAAGTTTCAAAGTGAGGTTCCAGTGGACATAAGTGAAGCTCACAAGTCATGACGATAGACAACAATTCGTGATGGAGAGTCGTTTTGAGCAAGGAGAAAAATTACTGAAATTTCAAAGGCACTGGAGTCATCACGAATCCCATATAATGACTCGTTATGTCAAACTATGAGTCAAGATCAATAAAGACAAAAGAAAGCTACGACATAAGTTAACGAGTAATTACTAGACCTAATGACTTATCGCCAAAGTCGTGACCACTGTCGACCTGGTTTTTCTATTTTTATTTGGTTTTCTTTTGTTATTTTGAGACTTTGTAAATACCCTTTGGTTCCTTATGTAATATTTTACGTACTTTGAAATATTTGTATACACTTCTACACTTATTCTTAGATTTTGGGATCATTTAATTTGAGGCTTCAACTTTTACTCTTTTATTCTTGTGCAATTAATTCTATGTTTTCTTTCCCAAAGTACATGGATTGTTGCATAACCATGAAAAACTAACTTCCTTAACTAGTGTTTTGAGAAAATTGAAAAATTAATGAAGTAGGGGAAGTGTGAGATTCAATTAGAAAAATGTTTATAGATGTATTGTGATTTCCATCAAGTTAATTGCTTTCTTAGTGGTTGCCAACTCTAGTAACCATCTTGTATTCAAGATCGCCTTCACAAGAGAGGTCAAGATTAGGTAAAGGGAATCATGACATTGAATTGATTCTATAAAACCTTGTCTAATAGCTTGAGATATATAAGGCGATAGCTAAATTGGGATCAAAGACAAGGGATTGTAGAGCGACGCACTGAGACTCACAATAGGGTGAAATTTACCTACGAGTCCCCAAAAAGGTGGTAATACCTAGATTGTAGGATTTTGCACATGAAATTGTGAGATATTTGTATGGATCATGAAAATCATACGGAGTTAGGAAGCTAGGGGGAACACAGTCTTAGTGTTCATCTTCAAATGTCTACAACCTAAAGAACTCTCAATTGGTTACTTTTTTTACTTATTATGGCAAATCCTTACTTTCCCGCAGTACAGAATACTTCAGTAAGTTTGGGATACAAGTTTGACCTATTCTTTATGGGATTGATCCTAACCATGTTTTTTTACTGTATTTGACAACAACCATATTATACTTGTCTAGAGGTATAGTTTATGGCGACATCAAATTTGGCACCGTGGTCAGGGAATACTGTTGTGAAGTTGTTGATTGAATCTATTATAGGTTTAAATTTTATTTTTCTATTTTTCATTAGGTGTACGCTGGTGTATACCTAACATTAGGAGTCAAGGAAATCCCTTACTCCTAATAAATCCTAACCCAGAGAGAATTCTATAGTCTAATCATACAGTGACAAAACACATATGTGAAGGTCATCTTGACGGGGTTCAAAATGATCCTAATGTTGTGCCTCCCATCCACCGCATTGACTCTAGGACATTATTGATCAACCAACATAGAAATTATTCGAATAATATACTATCAATGGGAGGGAAGCAGATGCTCAATAAATAGCTCGGGAGGCGGATCTAGAAAGGCAGAGACAAGGGATAGATTCTTGAACAACATTCAATGGAAATCGAGATAGAGTTAGAGGTGGTAGAGGTGAAGTACTGACATTACCCAAACCAGAGCCTATTTCTGTGGGTTCCTCAAACCCAACTAGGACTGGAGAACACCCTCAATACCCAAACATAACCACCTAACAACTTTTATTAGATAAATTTCAAATATATATATATATATATAGCATAAAAAAATGGAACAATCACAAATCAAATATAGTCAAACGGTGCCAGCACCAATACAAATACCAATGCAGAGGTTAACACCAATAATGACACCACCCATACCAACCCAAAGTATTCCCACAAAGCCTCTACCCGAAAGTAGAACAATACATGGTAGGGACATGCCCCTGAGCATAGTAAAAACCAAAGTTTATGACATGAAAAAAATACATAGAGAAATCTATAACATGAAATGGAGCCTTCCAGAGTATGGAAAATCACTACTTCAATCCAACAAAAGTTTTTACCAAATCCAATCACTGAGCTGGAGGATAAGTATGGCATATTTCTATATCACGTAGAAATACAATACCCAAAGATAGGATAGCGGGTGAACGCTAGCATGCAATTAGGATAAGGATAAAATAATGACAATATTTGAAACCAAGTAAATAACCATATTCAATCAAATCCATAGATATACATATATAATCCATGTCAGGAAAGGGAACTAGATTTAGAATTCCTTTAAAACCATTAACTTGGGTATGAGTAGCTTAACTGTCCTAGATCCATCCACGGGCAATATGGGTCTAGTTACCACATGAACAAGCCCAGTGTGCGTAGCTTCATCAATCCAAAATATCATAGGGTCCGGGGTAACACGGCCCAAACCAGGTCCTTAAGATAATGGGCATCTCAAGCCCAACAAGGACCAAAGACCACCCCATTTCCCAAATCGACCAACTAAGCACATAACCTGAGTCAGATTAATTCCACACATATAACATGATAGAGTATTTTAAACTCAAGGACCTTGGGATAGGTTCACGACCATGACCAACTCAAAAAGTCTATCCATCAAATGCCAAATAAACAACTATAACCATCCCAAAATAATAACTTAGTCCAAGTCCGCAACATAATACGATGGAACAATAATAAATATGGTCAAAATGTTTTAGCAATAATAATAATACCAATGCAAAGGCTGATACCAATACAGAAACCACCTATACCAACCAGATGTTGGGTGTATTTATGCAGACTAGCGTTGCTATTCTAACCTTTTTAGCCTTATTTTAGGATATTCATATGCTATATGTGTTGATAATGATATAAATATGCATATAAATGTCGAAGTATGTACTTAATTTTTTAATGATATTTTCACAAGAGTTTTGATTCAAATTGATCATTTGGAATTCAACCCAAAAAAAACTAGTGTGACTAGCTTGAGCTATGTGTTTATCTAGTCGATCGTGTTGGGTTCTAAAATTTTTAATGAGTTACTAAGGTTATTATTGTTTATTTATATATGAAACAAATTTTTTATAATTTTTAAGGTTTAATTGGATTAATATAAGAGCCAAAACAATAAGCTTAAGATCAATGTGGGCAAGCATAGTCTTAGCTAGTGTTTCTAGTTCACCATCTTGGATGATGTGTTTTTTTGAGCTCTAAATTTTTGTATTTAATGGAATAGGATGATTTATAAAAATATTATTATATATCAAGGATATAAAAGCTTTAAATCAAGCGGAAACAACTCATAAAGGCTTGGAAAAGATCAACCAAAGCATAATACACAACTTGCCGCAATGTGGATACTTGGAATGTCATGGGCATGTGGGGGACCTTGAAAATGGCCTATTGGTGAGTGAAACAAACCAAAATATTCAAAAGGTACCCAGAAAGAGTACCCACTATGATATGTTCCTAATAGTGATAAAGCAGGTACCTCATCCCAGTAATGAGCCAATCAGCATTTGTCCAAGTCTAGTAACTTACCGCGATTACACCGAGTTGGGGTCTTATGTGATAAGGACCCTAGCGTTGAATGATGATGATCAAAATTAGAAAACATGTTCCCAACTAGTAAATAACATCTTGGAAACCTAATCCTATTTTATTTATGACTTTTCTACTATAAATATAATGTGTTATAACACATTTTGGACATTTTGGAACGGCTGGAAGTATTGAGGGGGCTACTACAACTTACTTTCTGGTTATACTATATAATTGAGCTTCATTTATGTTTTTAATATTTCATACAATTATTTGGGTGTTGATTATGGCAATGAGTGGCTAACAACTCCATTTTTGGGGTTAAAGCCATGAACATGACTATTATTGTTTTGCATTAATTTTGTTTGATTTGATTATCATTATTGGTTGTTTATTTATTCTTGATTTAACTATTTGATGGATTGATCACCTACAAAATACATCTATTATCAGCGTTGTGATCTCAGGAGAGGTAATAGGGAGATAGAACAAGGGAATAAACAAAGTATGATTCTTTTTCTATCATGAAATAAGGAATATGAATTAGTTTCTACATCATGGATGTACTTAAAAGCCTTATTTGATTCATATTTTGGATGATTTCTTAAAGAAATTAATTGGATTATTACCTCCCCACTCAATGATGTAGTTGTAATGTCCAAATTAGGTAAATAATTAGAGGTTGGGAGACCATGATCTTGCAATTAACCCTACAAATCAACAACAAAGATAATCAAGTTAATGAATGAAATTCAATAATGTAGTATGATTGTTCAAAGTTCATTAACCATAGGATTTACTCCATTTATTGTTTCAATACTTTATTTTATGCATCGTTTACTTTACTTGAAATTTACAAATGTTCAAAACTCTATATTTGTTGGTCTTGCATCAATTGAATATAAGTTGTTAATTAGAATCAAATAGTTGTTAGATCAAGTCCCTATAGGATCAATATTTGGCCTTCTTGAAGGACACTTTACAACTTGTTAGATTATGTACACTTGCGTGTGCACTATCAAGTTCTTGGCGCCATTGCTGGGGACTTCTAATTTGGTGACTTTTTTATTCTTTTTTTTACTTTGAGATTTCTTTAGGGTTTTTACGTTTGCTCTTGGCTTTATATTGGCAGGAAACAGGTTTACAAAGTAGAAAGCTGGAAAAGGCTCGGGAATTAGTTGAACCAAGCTCCGAACTTGTATAACTTTTCCATCAATAAAGGAGAGAAGCAATCTTTCTCCCCCAAATTCAAAATATCTAAGAATATCAACAAGATCCAACTCGAATAGCTGAATGACAAGCAGCCCGCAGGACAGTCAGAGAGATGGCAATCCTACTACAAACCAATTGACCTCCCCATTTTAGAATCCAGAAGCTGGAGGCAATTTTAAGCCTAAATAGAATATGCTACAACTTCTGATTAGCAGTGAACAGTTCATAGGGCTTTCACATAAAGATCCATAGGTTCACTTGCAAAGTTTCCTTTAAATCAGTGACATCCCCATGGGTGTGAATATAGATTGTGTCAAAATGAAGTTCTTCTCTTTTTCACTCTTGGGGGAAGGAAAAAATTGGTTCAATACTGAACCAGCAAATTCAATCACATCGTGGGACGACATGGGTCAAAAATTTCTCATTTAATTTTCCCATCTGGAAAGACTATAAGACTTCTCAGTGAGATAGTATTCTTTAAATAAAAGCCATACAAAAAACTTTATCATGCTTAGGAGCACTTCAAGGCACTTCATCGAGACTATCCACACCTTGATCACAAGGCAAAAATATTACTAGATTCAGTTGAAGGTGGTCAAGATCTTGAAATGACATATGATGAGCTATACACTTTATTGAACCGCAAAGTAGAAGGAAATGCATAATGTTATTCAGAATCGAGGAGCACTAAAAAATGAGTTGCAGGTGTATTAGATGTTGACCAATTCGCTGCCATATCTACTTAGATCTATGCATTGCAAAATCAAATAAGTAGTCTAAAGTTGGGAGTAGCACAACCTACAGCCACACTGAATGCAATCCAATGAGTTGCAGGTTGGTGTAAAGTTTGTGGAAATATTTTCCATTCAGCAACTATATATGCTGCCAATCTGGAGTCGGTAATTTATGTGGGCAATGATCAATGGCCATATTATAAGAACACTTACAACATGAAATGGTAGACTCAACAACTGAATTAACCTTGGAGTGCACAACAATAGAAAATTCAATAACCACAGGCACAAGGGGATCAGTCAACTAGCGACTTGAAATTAATGATGAAGCAGATTCTAGCTATTCAAACACAGTTGGTTGTAGTCGTAAAAAATTAGCAAACGGCCATGAGAAGCTTAGATTTGTATTTGGGGTAGTTATCAGAAACATTAAATACGAGGCCTCAAGGTGGTTTACTAAGAGATAAATAAAATCCAAAACAAGTTATGAAAATTTCTTTAAGGATTGATAAAGAGCTCAATGAAGAACCTCCTAAGGCAACTAAGGAGGTAGATGCAGAGTTGGCTCCCCCACAGGTATCTGAAATTTTTTTAAAAAATTTTAGGTAGTCTAAGTACTCAAAAGAAAAAATTGTTCCAGAAGTGGACAAGCAGATGTTGCAGCTCCCTTTCTCTTACAAGCACAAAAAAGCAAAGGAGGACTCATGTTTTAAATGTTTTTTGACACGTTCTGATAGCTTCACATAAACCTTCCTCTTTTAGATCTTTTGTAGGGTATGCCAAAGTATGCTAAGTACTAGAAGGATATGGTGTCTAATAAAGTAAAGTTCCAGGAATTTTAAATGGTAGCACTCACTGAAGAGTATAGTTTCATGGATACTCAAAAGATTCTGAAAAAGCTAAAAGACCCTGGTTAGTTTACTCTCCCCATTTAGATTGTCAATAACGAGGTGGTTCATGAACTTAGTGATTTTGGGGCAAGTATCAACTTGGTGCCCATATCTTTGTTCAATACAATGGGTTTGGGAAAGCCTAGACTGAGCTCTCTACTACTACAGCCGACAAACAGGATCATAGCCCGTCCTGATGGAGTTATAGAGGATATTCTCATAAAGGTTGGTAAATGTATTATTCCTACTAACTTTATTATTTTGGAGTTTAAGGAAGATGATAGGTATCAATCATCTTGAGGCATCCATTTTTAGCGATGAGAGAATCATTAATAGATGTGACAGAAGGTACTCTCAAAATAAGGTTTGAGGATGAAAAGGCGGTTTTCAATGTTTACAAAATGCTTAACATACTATCCCAATATAAAGACTTATACATGATTACTATTATTAAAGGGGATAAGTCTGGGGTGGTTATTCCATACAAGACCTCTTTGAACAACCTCATTGAGCTACCTAAGCCACAATCACCACAACCCGACATAATGCAAGTAGATTTTCCTGAAAAGGCTAAAGATGAAAATCCAGTTACCCTTAAGAATTTAGACTGAAGAGGAGTGAAAAAAAATGGAGACAAAGTAAGATAAAGAGAATGAAAGAGAACGACTAAGTCATAGTTAGATCGTGGTGCGACACTAAATCAGGAACTGCTTTAGAGGCAACCCAAGTTAAGTAGGTATATTTTATTTTTAGTTTTTTGTTTACTTCACGTTGTTTTTGTTTCATTAAGTCATAGGTTGGTAGGAAGTATGAGTACCGAACACCTGAGATAAGAAGCATGGCAAATATTGATTTTGGGGTCTCTCAAACCCTTTTGATAGAAAAAGATGCTAGTAGCTAGGCTTAGAGGCTTCAGGGAGTACTTCTATCTCTTATCATTATTGGTTGTTTATTTATTCTTGATTTAACTATTTGATGGATTGATCACCCGGAAAATACATCCAGTGTCACACTTGTTATCTCGGGAGAGTAAATAGGAAGATAGAACATGGGAATCAACAAATTATGGCTCTTATTCTTGTTTGAAATAAAGAATATGAATTAGTTTCTAGGACAGGGATCTACTTAGAAGCCTTACTTGATTCATATGTAGGATGACATTTTCAAGAACTTAATTGCATTATTAGATACCTTCTCAAAGATGTAGTTGTAATGTCCAAATTAGTTAAATGATTAGAGGTCGAGAGACCATGATCATGTAATTGACCCTACGAATCAACAACCAAGATAAGCAAGTTAACGAACGAAGTTCAATAACGTAGTATGCTTGTTCGAAGTGCTTTAACCCCACACTTTACTCCACTGATTATTTCAAGACTTTATTTTACGCATTGTTTACTTTACATGAAATTTACAAATATTCAAAACTCTATTTTGGTTCGCTTGCATCATTTGAATTTAAATTGTGAATTAGAATCGATTAGTAGTTAGATCAAGTCCTTGTGGGATCGATACTTGGATTTCTTGAAGGCCACTCTATTACTTGATACACCATGTACACTTGCGTGTGCGCTTGGGATCTGTCACAACCCATAGTAGTTCCACATATACTCTATCCGAAAGTAAAATAATGTTCGGTTGGGATATTCCACTGACCATAGCAAAAATCAGTGTCCAAAACTAACCGAATAAAAACATAACATGCCAAAACAAGAAATTTAGCCTTCCGGAGTATGGATGCTCACCACTTCAAGTCAACTCAGGTTGATTCCGAGTCTATTCACTGAGTAGGAGGAGTAGACAATTAGCAGTTAGAACACTAGCATATAACTCAAGGATAAGGATAAAATAGTTCCAACAGTTCAAAACCAACCAATCAATGCATATAACCAATGATATATATATATATATATATATATATATATATATATATATATACCTACCATGTCGGAATAGGGAACAAGATTAGCATGAACTTTGAAATCGCTAACCTGAGGTGTGTAGCATGATCATCATAGAACAAAGAACTCACCAGCTATATTGGCTTAGCTCTCCCCTAGATGGAATGGCCCTAGTGCGTGTAGTAGCACGATCCCGAGAATATCAAAACACGTATATGCCTATATGGGGGACTCAAACCTCCCAGCATAATCAAGGTGACTTAGCACCAATACATGTAGTAAGGGGAAATCGAACCTCCCTCCATATGTTCACTTGGGGACTCAAATCATCCAATTATAAGACACCCACACTAGCTAGCATGATTTCTAGTGTTAGACCTTCGGATTCCACTTTTGCGGCCCAACTACAAATCCCGCTATTAAACCCAATTTGAAACCATCATTCCACATACACAACCATTAAGACAATTATATACAATAGACATTTCGTTGGTAGCGTCATACCAACACTACTTGCAAGTATACCACATGCCATTACCATTATAAATAAACTATTCATTCAACTTACATTGGGATTCGAACCTATCTTCTATCAAAAAACTTGTTTAATTCAATGTTTAGGGACTCAAATGCATTGTATTACAATGACATAAATCAAGTTGATATTTAGAGACTCAAACCCATTTAACAATTTAAACCACCAAAGTTACCATTTAAATAATTACATGGCCACACAAAATCATTTGTCAGCCATTCCTATTCATGAGGCTAATGCCTTAGTTCAAAACACCATTGTAATGTGACTATTTCATTCTATTAGACATTTTCACAAACACTTTCTGCGCATGCTCTTATCAAGACAAATATCAATGTAAAAATAATTAAGTTTAGGGTTACCGATGGCCCATTTGTTAATCTACAATTACCAAGCACCCACACATGTAAAACGTCACCAAAAACATGTATGAAAATAAATTAAACCAAGAGTAAACAATACTCTACCATATGTTGCAAAACCCTCAATTTTGATTTCAAAACCACTATTTAAGATCATTAAACACTTTAAAACACATGATATTCACATGCCTTATTAAAGAAGATTCATGGAATAAATTTGACTCTTAAGCCTCAAGATGACCACCTTTAAAGAACCCTAGCCCCAATCATCAAGAGAGAGTTTAGAGAGTGTTTTTGGAGAGTTTAATCTTCCAGTAGTTTGTTATAAGAGGCCACAACATGTCTGAAGACGTGTTGACTTGAGTGTTTCAGGGTGGGAAATGTCAATAATCCCCTCTACTTAAAATCATAAAACTGACTCGCAAGAGGGTACGACCGTATATCCTAAACCATACCATAGGGTACAAGTAGTACCCTTGTCTCATACCCTACACCTACCCTTGGACCCCTATATTGACCAACATACGACCACCAAGGTTTAAATCATCTCATAAAATACGAAAAGTACCTTATAACCCATACCCTAAGCAAAATACTCTTGACCTAGGAGCATCATGCGACTTAGCCACATGTTTTTCGTACTTTAACATACTTCTACTAAGAGATCCATTCGTACCTTGGACAGAATCCAAGCAAAACTCATTAAGAAATATACGAATGGAAGTCCTTAAATGTATCAAAGAATACAACTAGCACCCTAGAGTCATCTGTTATCCAGAATACAAAAACTCAAAAAAAAATTCTAAGGGTCAAAAGTAAAGGCATTCCAATTCTCCCCCACTTGGATGATTCATCCTCGAATAACGGGGAAGGAAAGCACAAGCATTAGTTAATACATCAACACATCAACTCTAACCTTTAACAATGTTAGAAAACAAATCTATAAAGCAATCAACCTTTTCTTTAATAAAGTTCGAAAAAAAAAGATGATGAATAACGCATACCTTCCACATGAATTTTGGTAGCAGTAAACAGGAACGGATGCTTGGACTTCATGTCATCTTCCTCTTCCCAAGTAGTTTCTTCAACCTTATGGTTCTTCCAAAAAGTATTTACTAAAGCCACTTCTATTGTCCGCAACTGACAAACTTGATGATCGAAGATCTTCACCAGGACTACCTCATAAGATATGGAATCTGAAATACTCAACCCTTCCAAAGGGAAAACCTAAGAATGATCACCTACACACTTTTTCAACATAGAGAGATGGAAAATTGGATGAATGGAGCTAAAGCTAGGAGGCAACTCCTATTCATAGGCAACATTGCCAACCCTCTTCATAATAAAGTAAGGATCAACATACCAAGTACTTAAATTTCCTTTATTTCCAAACTGCATCACTCTCTTCATGGGAAAAACCTTTAAGAACACCCAATCACTAATATTGAACTTCCAATATCTATGCCTTACATCCACATAGGACTTTTGGTTACTTTGAGTGGCTTTCAATCTCTCCCGAATCACATTCTCCTTCTCCAAGGCTTAGTGAACCAAATTAGGGGTAAATAATTTACCCTCACTAACTTCATACCACCCAATAAGAGAACGATATCTCCTACCATATAATATCTCAAAAAGATCCATATCAATGCTAGAGTGATAACTATTATTATAAGCATACGCAATCAAAGGCAAATGGTCGAACCAATTACCGTTATAATCAATAACGTAAACACAAAGCATATCTTCTGATGTCTGAATGGTCTTCTCTGCTTGTCCATCCAACTCCGGGTGGAAAGCAGTACACAGGCACCCTTTAATCCCCAAACCTTTCTGAAATGACTTCTAAATATGCGATACAAACAGAGTACCATGATCCAAAATGATAGAAACTTAAGCACCAAACAACTTCAGGATCTCTGCAAGATAAAACTTAGCATAATCCTCCGCCAAGACACTAGTCCTTAACGGTAAGAAGTGAGTGAACTTAGTCATCTTATACATAATGACCCAAATCAAATAATATTGATTTTTAAACCGATGAAGACCGGTAACAAAATCCATGTTAATCACTTTCTACTTCTATTTGGGTAACTCAATCTCTTAGTACAAACCATCGGGTCTCATTTGCTCAACTTTTACTTGCTGACACACAATACACTTAGCCAAAAAGCTAGCCACATCTCGATTCATATTGTTCAACCCATAGAACTCCTTAAGATCATGGTACATCTTAGTAAAATTAGGATGAATATCATAGAAAGATTCATGAGTTTCTGCCAGAATCCTTTCCCTCAATCCATCGATGTTAGGAATACATAACCTGCCTTGGTACCTCAGGATACCATTACCACCAATTGCAAATTCAACAACCTTTTGTTGACCCATATTACTCTTAATATTCATTAATTCGGGATCCAACGTTTGCTTTTCCTTCATCTCAATAAAAAGAGATCGCTGTGATACCTGATGCACAAATACACCACCATTCTCAAAGTTTGTGATAAAAACTCCAAGACTAGCGAAACAGTGAATGTCCTTTACTAACTCTCTCTTATCTTCAACAACATGAGCCAGACTCCCTATGGATAACCTACTAAGAGCATCAATAATTATGTTAGCTTTACCTAGATAGTAGTGAAGACTCTTATCATAGTCCTTCAGCAACTCAAGCTACCTCATTTGTATGAGATTTAACTCTTTATGAGTGAACACATATTATAGGCTCTTATGATCAGAAAAGATATCAACATAAACACCATAGAGATAGTAACGGTAAATCATTAGTCAAACTACCACTGCTAAAAACTCCAATTCATGAGTAGGTAGTTCTTCTCATGAACTACCAATTGCCTAGAATCATAAGCCACCACCTTACTGTGTTGTATCAATACAAAACCTAGTCCAATATGAAAAGCATCATAATAAACTATGAATCTATCACTACCCTCGGGCAGGGTCAAAACTAGAGCTTAAGTCAACTTATCCTTCAACTTCTAAAACAACCTTCACACACATCTGACCGCCAAAACCACACCTTCTTCAAGGTCAACTTAGTCAATGGGGCAGCTATTGTCAAAAAACATTCCACAAATCTCCTATAGTAACTAGCTAGATCGAAGAAGCTCTGAATTTCAATTAGATTCGTAGGTCTAGGCCACCTCTTAACCACCGCAACCTTTTGTGGATCCACCAGGATCCCTTAACTTGAGATAACATGACCAAGAAAAGTCATACCCTTCAACCAAAACTCACACTTAGAGAACTTGACATACAAACGTTGATCCTTCAAGGTCTGCAACACAGCAGGGAAGTGATCAACATGATTGGCCTCACTCTTAGAGTAGACTAAGATGTCAACAATTAATACAATGATCAAAAAAATCCATAAACTGATGAAAGACCCTATTCATCAAATCCATGAATACTGTTGGTGCATTAGTCAACTCAATAGATACTTGTACTTCATGTCTTTTTCCGTTTTCCAAGTATCCCCTTCAACCTTGTGGTTCCTCAATATAACTATTACCAAGGCCACATCTTTGGTCCACAACCGGTGAACCTGGCGATCTAAGCTATCAATTGGGATTTCCTTATAATATTAAAAATCTGAAATATGAATATCCTTGATAAGGAAAATTTGCGATGGATCACCAATACATTTCTCAATATAGAGACATAGAATACAAAGTGAATGGAGCACAAACTAGATGCCAAATCCAACTCTAATGCTACCTTCCCAAGCCTTTTCAAGACCAAGTAAGGGCTAACATACTGGGGAATGAGCTTCCACCTCTTACCAAACCATATTACTCCCTTTATGGGAGATACTTTCAAGAACACCTGATCCCCAACCTCAAACTCTAACTTTCTTCACTGCATATCCGCATAGAACTTTTGGTGACTTTGGGCAACCTTATGACTATCCCAAATTACCTTAACCTTTTCCATTGCTTGGTGAACCAAATCCAGGCAAAACATCTCTACCTCATCAATCTCAAACCACCCAATAATAGATATACACATCTAAAATGACCCAATTCAAGGTATTGTTGTACTGGGCATCCCAAGTCCAATCAAGATCAGGGACCACCCGTGATACCTAACCCAACCTATAAACATATGCCCTGAGTCGGATGAATTCTGAACATATAAAACGATGGCATATTTGTAGATATCATGACTTTGGGATAGGTCTATTTCCTAGACCAACCTAACCAAGTCAATCCGTCCAATAACCAACAAAACTAAGAAAGTAACCTAATTTTCTAATATATAATTAATAAAATGGAATAATAATAAATTAAATATAGTCAACCGATGTTAGCCCCAATAGCAATACTAATGCCAAGGCCGCACCACTGCCAACACTGCCCATACCAACCCATAGTAGTCCCACAAAGAATCTAACCAAAAAGGAAATAATATCTGATCGGGACATGCCCCCGACCATAGTCAACACCATAGTCTATAAAATGACCAATGTATGTAAAGATATCCATGGCATGAAATGAAGATTTCTGAAATATGAAAGTTTGATCGTTGAGCTGGAGGAGTAGAATGGTTGGTTCCTGCATCGTATAGGGATACAGAACCCTAAGATAGGTTAGCTGGTGAATAATAGCATACACTAAGGATAAGGATAAATTAATTTCGACCTTTAAAACTAAGTAAAAAGCCATATACATACACAACCACACATAGATATATCTATGTCGGTAAAAAGGAGCCAAGTTCAGCATTACTTAAAACCATTAACCCTTGTATGTGTAGCTTATCTATCCTAGAACCACCCATTGTCAATATAGGTCAAATGTTACCCCCTGAACAGTCCATGATGCGTGTCGCTGCAAGAACTGGATGTACCAAAGAAGTAGGGCTTTCTTATGTACCCTTCACTCTCCATGTTACATATATACAAATGTAACCTAGGGGCTGACCATGTACCCTATAAGTATTATATATGTGGTCTCCATGACCAATCCTTATGTCAGCAAACATGAGTTTTAAGTATCCGTCCATTGGACTTACATCTTCACAGTTAGATATCACATCCTGCAATTATTGCCCAATTAAAACCATTAGAACACAACCAAAACACCAATTCCATTTATTATTAACAAAGGATATAAGTAGGGATATCATCGTACAAACTATAGCTTGCAAGGAATATGCTTAGCCATCCTCTTTAAAAAAAGGGATTCCCATGTACCCATAGATTACATTCGTAAGTTGCTTTGGGGATTTCTATGTACCCCACAAAGATGATCATTATTATGTTTGCATGGGGGGATTTCTATGTACCCCAAAGTATATTTAATTAATCCATAACCATGAACCTTAAGACCTTACCATTTAACTATTAAAGACCATCCACACCAATTAGGGTTCCATTACCACTTTATACCATGCAAAGTTTTTAATAAAAGTTCAACAATATAGTTATAGCATTCTCATGGGCATTTTATCAAACATATTTAGGGCATATAGTTTCCAAAACCAAAATAAAAGACTAATTTAACCATTCACATGCTACCATATGTTCAAACCACCATTAAAACATAAAAACCATAATTAAAAAATGGGATACCATAGCCGAACAATTTATAACCCAAATCCTCCGACATATATTCAAAACCCAAAACCATACAAAAATTATGACATGAAAACTATACATAAAACATTCCTTTAGTGGTAACTTATAATGAAGGAGGAGTAACATTCCTTAAATTACGAAGATGATAGGGATAAAATACCCTTGTAAGCAAGAATCGATATTTGAATTCATGTCCTCTTCTACTTCCCAAGTAGCCTCTTCTACCTTATGGTTCTGCAATAAAACATTAATCGAGGCCATATTCTTGGTTTGTAACTAACGAACCAGCTGATCCAAGATCTTAACTGGAATCTCTTCGTAGATAGAGAATCCAAGATACCCAATTATTCTAAAGAAACAACCGATAAAAGATTATCTTTTCATCTTCTCAATAGAGAGACATAAAATACTGGATGAATAAAGTTCAAACTAGAAGGAAACTCCAATTCATATGCAACCTTACCAATCATTCACAAAACCAAGTAAGGAACTATATACCAAGGACTGAGCTTCAACTTTATCCCAAACTGCATTACTCTCCTTATCGGAGACACCTTTAGAAATACCTAATCCCACACCTCAATCTCCAAGTCCTTACGACTTCTATCCGCAAAGGACTTTAGATTACTTTTGGTGGCCTTAAGCCTATCCTAAATCACCTTCACCTTCTGCATCGCCTGGTAAACCAAGTTTGAGCCAAACATATCTGCCTCATCAAGATCGAACCATCCAATAGGAGATCTATACCTCCTACCATACAACGCTTAGAAAGGGTCCATTCCAATGCTAGAATAGTAAATATTATGGTAAGAAAACTCTACAAAAGGTAGATGCTCAACCCAAATACCACCACAGTCATTAACGGACGCACAAAGCATATCCTCTAATGTCTAAATACTTCTATCTGATTGCCCTTCCAACTGCGGATGAAAGTAGTACTAAGGATCACCTTAGTCCCTACCTCTTTTTGAAATAACCGCTAGAAGTGAGATATAATATTTGTACAATAGTCAGTGATAATAGAAATAGGTACCTCATGCAGCTTCACAATCTCATGAATATACAACCTCACATAATACTCAACCAAACAGTTGGTCCTCACTGGCAAAAAGTGGGCCGACTTTGTCATCCTACCCACGATAACTCAAATTGAATTATTTTAATTCCAAGACCGAAGGAGATCGATAACAAAATCCAGGTTGGTTACTTTCTATTTCCATTTTGGCAATTCTATTTCTTGATACAATACTCTGGGTGTTATGTACTCAACTTTCACTTGTTGACACACCATGATCTTTACTACAAAATTAGCCATATCCCTCTTCTTACCACTCCACCAATACATCTCCTTGAGACCATGATATATTTTTGTCTAACCAAGATGAACAATATAGCACAATTCATGTGCCTCGGCCAATATACTTTCTCGCAACCCATAGATATAAGGAATACATAACCTCTTTTTTTTACCAATAGGTACAATCACCACTAATCTCAAATACCATCACATTTTACCTACCTACACGACCCTTGATCCTTAACAAAATAGATTCTAACATATGTTTCTCCTTGATTTTAACTCCAAGAGATGACTACGCCATATTCTATACCAACACACCACTATCCTCAGAGTCCAAGAGACGAACTCCCATGTTCGCCAAATAGTGAAAATCCTTTACCAAATCCTACTCCTCTTTATCCTCATAAAAAAGACTCCTCACGGATAATCTTCTAAGAGCGTCAACAACTATATTAGCTTTACTTGGATGGTAGTAAAGACTCATGTTATAGTGCTTGAGATGCTCAAGCCATCTTCTTTGTCTGAGGTTGAGCTCTTTCTGAGTGAAAACAGACTAAAGGATTTTATGATCCAAGAAGATGTCCACATGCACTATATACAAATAGTGCCACCAGATTTTTAAAGCAAACACCATTGCTAACAGCTCCAAATCAAGATAACGATAATTCCTCTCATACACCTTAAACTACCTAGAAGCATAGGCTATGATCTTACCATGTTATATCAGAATACAACCAAGTCCGACATGTGATGCTTCACAGTACACCACAAAGTCTTAGTCCGTTCAGGAAAGATCAATACCAGAGCCAAAGTTATCTTATACTTTAGCTTCTCAAAACTAACCTCACAAGAATTAGACTAGGATAACTTTACCTTCTTTTGAGTCAATTTAGTCAATGGGGTAGCTATCGTCGAGAAACTCTCCACAAACCTTCTATAGTATCCATCTAAACCCAAGAAGCTCCAAATTTCGGTTGGAATCATGTGTCTAGGCCACTTCTTAACCACCACAACCTTTTGTGGATCCACTATGATCCTATAACTTGAAATAATATGGCCTAAAAAAGTGACAGTGTTTAACTAGAATTCATATTTATTAAATTTGGCATACAATTATTGTTGTTTTAGATTCTACAACATAACACAGATATGATTGGTATGATCCACCTCACTCTTAGAGTACACCAATATATCATCTATGAATATAATAGCAAAAAAGTACAAAAACTAACAAAAAACCTGATTCATCAAATCTATAAATGTCATCGGGGCATTAGTCAACCTGAAAGACATAACCAGAGACGCTAAATGACTATACCAGGTATGGAAGGTTGTCTTAGGGATATCCACATCCCTAATCTTTAGTTGATGATACCCAGACAAGATTAATTTTGGAAAAAACTTAGAACCCTACAAATGATCAAACAAATTATCTATTCTCAAAAAAGGATACATATTCTTTACTGCCACCTTATTTAATTTTTGGTAATTAATACATATTCGAAGGGAACCATCTTTCTTATGCACGAATAACACTGGCATACCCCATGAGGACACACTAGGATGGATTAAACCCTTATCTAAGAGATCCTTTAGTTTGTCCTTAAACTCCTTCAACTCAGACAGAGTTATTCTATATGGGGAGATAGAAACTGGACAAATGTTCAAACAAGAACAATACCAAAATCAATCTCCCTATCTAAAGAAACACCAGGAAGGTCATCGGGGAAGACCTCAAGAAATTCATTTGCCACCAAAATCGAATGAAAAGAAAGATCCTCTTAGTTAGAATCTCCAACTCGGACCAAGTGATAGATACACCCCTTGAAGAATAATCTCCAAGCTCAAATATACAAAATGAACTTATCCTTAGGAGCTAGAAAACCACCCTTTCACTCAATAATCGGCTCGTTAGGGAAATAAAAGACAACCTTATGGGTTGACAGTCTAGAGATTCATAACATGAATAAAAATAACACATCACTAATATGACATCAAAATCCAACAAATCTAGTTCAAACTGATCCACAAAAGTCTTTTTACTACCAACATATGCGACACACCTCCTATAGACTATTTTAGTGATAACAAAGTCACCTACTAAGGTAGAAATAAAAAAAGGTTCTAAAACACTCTCGAGACCAAAACTAAAATACATAGCCATAAATAGGGTCACATAAGAGAGAGTGGACCCCAGATAAAGTAAATAATACACATCATGAGAATATAGTTACAACATACCCGTCATGACATCAGACGATGCCTCAAACTTATGTCAGGTAGTAAGAGCATAAAGATGGTTTCAATAAGTGCTAGAACTAGTTGGTGCATCCGTAGGTGCTAGAGCTGAAGACGAAGTAACAAAAACCTTGTTTTCCCCAGAGGCAACCTTACCAATAGGATAGTTTCTAAGCATATGGCCTTTCTGGCCATAGTTAAAGCACATATCACTTTTTTTATCACAGAATCCCCAATTCAAACAACCATAAAATCTACAAGAAAGATATAATGGAGCTGACTAAGCCCCACCAGCCTGGGATTGGGCACCCTATTCCCTAATGTTTTCTCTACCTTAGAATCACCTATCACCCAATGAATTTGGGTATGGATCACTAACCATCGATTAAGACCCAAAATTGCCCCACTTCTTCTTAGGAAACTAATAACCATCCTTACCACTTTATTATTAGCCACTATCTACTCTAAGAACCTAAATTTCTTGCCCTGCCTTTCCTCTATATCATCCTACTTTATCTTTTCCTCCTCTACCTATTCCATGTAAATAACAAACCTAGAGATATCTATATCTTTGATCACCAAGGTGGCTCTACTTTCAAGGATAAACTCATGAGACAGTCCCAAAGAGAACTTCCTCCTTTGGGCCTTAATATAATAAAACATTTTTGGAGCATACAGAATCAACTGGTGAATTTTCACATATTTCTTAATAGATGTCTTCCCTTGATTCAAATTGACAAAATCCTCTGCTTTTTCTTCTATCAACTCATAAGGAGAGGAGAGGTCAAAGAATACATTATAGATGACTCTTCATCATCACCTCTTTCCTAACCCTACTTCTTATTTGAATTGTATGACATATTCTTTGATTGTTAGGAAGCAAAATAAACCTTTTCCATATTTGTGGTATGCATAATACTAAAAATCATTTCTATCTCATCCAGAAAACCCTAAGGATTATCCTCTACCTTACCATAAGTAAAAATCAGAGGGCTCAACCTCTCGAACTGGCCAACTCTTGTGGCCTCTAAAGATAGAGTAGAGATGCACCATGTTCAGCCTATGAAGATACCAACTAAGAAATCATGTGAATCAACTAAAAAAACTAAACATTCATCACGTCAATCTGAGAAGGACTAGAGAGAACCATAGGAACTCTAGAACAATCTAGAACTGGACTCATAGACTGATTATGGATCCTATGGGTAGGATGTAACTTATCCTTATTAGCCCTAATTTGGACAGAAGATTTTCTCTGAACTTTAGATCATCGAAGCATAATCTAAAAAGTGAACAAACATGAATTAGAGAAGAATTCCAGACTTAGATTCTATATCTTAAACCAGAACATGAGAAAGTGAAACATTCCTAAATTCCTTGTAGACTCTTCCTTGTGAGTTGGTGCTCTACACAACCTTAAAAGAGACTCTACTCTACATGGCTATGTGGACTCCCAAGTGTCCATGAACCTAAGGCTCTAATACCAATCTAATATGAACCAAATCGGGGCCTAGTTGTGTTGGGTGCCTCAAGCCCAACCAAGATCGAAGACCAACCTTAATACCCAAACATAACCACCCCACATATTTTATTTGATGAAATTCCAAATATATATATATATATATAACATAATCAAATAGAACAATCACAAATCAAATATAGTCAAATGATGTATGCATTTAAAACTATTAGCCTGGGTATGCATAGCTTAACTTTCCTAAAACTACCGATGAGCTATATGGATCCATTGTTATCCCGTGAATGGTCCTCAATACGTGTAGTCGCATAAACTGAAGATATCATAGGGGCAAGGGATTCCTGTGTTCCCTTCACCCTCTATGATACATATATATAAGTATAACTTAGGGTATTCCCATGTACCCACAAGTATATGGTCTGCTTGACCAATCCTCATGTCGGCAAACATGAGTTTCTAGGATTCTTTCATTGGTGTCACACCTTAATAATTAGCTATGACAACCCTTCATTATTGCCCAATTAAAACCATTAGCATATAGCCAAACCACCGATTCAATATATTATTAACCAAGTCTAGAAGAAGTGGTATATTTATACCGACGAAAGCTTGCAAGAAATGTCCTTAACCTATTTAGGGGATTCCCATGTACCCCATAGGCTCCGTTATTAGATTTACTTGGGGGGATTACTATGTACCCTACAAGGTTTTTAATCAAATCCATGGGCACCAAGGCCTTACTATTTAGCCATTAAAACTATTTAACCAATTTAGGTTCCATTACCAAAATATTCAATGCAATGGTTTCAATAAAATTCATACTATGTGAAAAAACCATATTCATGGGCCTTTCAACAAGCATGTTGAGGGCATATAGTTTCCAAAACTAAAACCAAGGAATTTAGGAATCCAAAGTACCCCTAAATCCATTTACCATTATCATGCCTTCCATAATGGTTAGAACTACATTATAATATGAAAATCTATAAGTAAAACATGGAAAAAAAGTATCCAACCAAGAACAACCAAAACCCGCAACATATAATTCAAAACCCAAAATATTATCACAATTTTGCCATGAAAATGAATCATTAGATCGTGCTTTTGGTTCAACTAACTATGAGGGAGGGGTAACATGCCCTATACAATAAAGAAGATGGAGAGAAACCACCCTTGAGATTCTTAATTGACCACCTTGAAAGAAACCTTAGCCTTTTCTTAGCGCAAGAGCTTGAAAGAGATTTGAGAGTGTTTCTAGTGTTTCTAATTTAGAATAATAGGGTAAATAATGTACCAAAAATCTTTTATGTCATGGGGTCATAAGGGGTTAAGAGGGGAAATGTCTAGAATATCCCCAACTTAAATTGTATAAATTCTTGTAGGAGGGCACGATTATACTACCTAAACCATACCCTATTATATGAGTAGCACCCATCACTCATACCTTAGGTAGAAACATGGTCTTTAACACTACCCAAAATACGACCACCAAGGACAACTCATACCCAAGCATATGATAAGTACATTAGAACCATAACTTAGGCAGAATATAGTTATCTAGGATAGATATAAGACACCATATAGCTGGCACTTTACTTCTAGTACCCTAACATATGACTAGTATGATGTCTATTCGTATCTTAGAGAAAAACCAACAAAACCTCACTGATTATCGTATAAGTTGAGGGTCCTAAACCATACCATATTATACGACAAGTACCCCCAATAGTATAATTTCTAAAATCTCAAACTTAAGAAACTTTCTAAGGATCAAATCCCAGGGTGTTTTAATTACTCCGAGGATATCATTACTTTTGACGATATGAAGATCCATAGGAGGACATGGAGTATATTGATCCTGCCGACACAGGAGTTATCATTCCTCTTGTATTTCCACCAAATTAAAGTTTAATATCATTAGTTCTATGATCCAGTTATTAAACCTTAAGGATGTATATGCAGTTTTACTGACTGATAATGCAAATATATACCTTACTAACTTTATTGGGATCTATATTTTGTACACTATATCAAGGGTAGATTAGGAGGCTCTTAAACATAAGTTGTTCTTGTTCTCTCTAACAATTAAAGCTACATTGTGGTTAGGGGAACTTCCTCATTGGTGTATTACTACTTGGAATGAGTTTTAGATGCAGTTTCTAGACCATTTCTTTCCTCCAAGTAAGATGCTATAATTGAAATATAAGATACATAACTTCACATAATTTCATTTTAAGTTGATGTAATAGGCATGGTTTTGGTATAAGAAAAAAGTTAATGATAGTGCCTAACCATAAGATTTTGAGTTAAAATTTGTTAGAAATATTCTATAGAGCCTTTAATACTAGTTCTAGATCTATGGAAAACACTATATCTAGTGGAGCATTCATGTCCTTTCACTAGGAGGTAGCATCGGATATGCTAGATTAGATATCTCTCACCAATTAAGGGTGGCATACTTAAAAGGTAGAGAAGGGTGTTGGCACTTATGCTATTGGTGCCTCCATCAAGCATAGAGTTGTTGATTACATAGTAGCGTAAGAGATTGCTTAGCTAAAAACTAAGGTTGGGTTATTATATAAGTTTTTTCAAAACCAAATTTCCTACAAAACACTCCCAATAATAGATCAAATAAAACAACATAGCCTTATGTACATTCATATTCTCATAGTTTAAGCATCGTAAATGCTATATTCCTATAGAACATCACCTTTAAGAACAAAAAATAACTTTTATCAATTTGGCCCACCTTATGCTATCATTATTAAGGTGGGTCATACTTCTGGAATCTTCTGTTTAAGAAACTACTTGAGAAATATGGTGTAAAGAATAAGGTGACAACACATTACCATCATCAGACGAGTGGCAAAATTAAAGTTTCAAATAGAGAGATAAAGTCATTGTGATTTCCTCTTTTCTTTCCAATATGAATGCAATTGATTTCTTTACAATAATGAGCATCTCAAACACAAAGCTAGGGTTTTTGAAACCCTAGCAAATTGATGAAGTCGGGTAAGTGGGATTGTTAATCCAAACTAAAATCCATGGTATGCATTACTTTATCTTCATTATTATTGATTTCTTAATGGATACGCACATAAGGATCCCGCCTAGATATTGTTACTTACTTCAAAAGAGGAGTACTTACTAGGAAAAGATAAAGACAATAGAAATTTTGGAGTTAATTGTCAATCCATTGCTCACAATGGAATATAGTGAATTACTATTAGTTTTTATCTAATAAGTAGACACTCAAAAGCTAATAGTTAACTGTGATCAAGATAAGAGTTAGTAATGCAAAACCATGAGACTCAAAAGGAAAAGGTGGAAATCCTTTTACTCGTACAAAAGAGTGTAAGAGGTACATAACTTATCGATTCTTCATGCAAGGTATGAGGTTGGTTCAATAACACATGATAGTCCTACAGAGATGAGACTCAAGGGGGAACACAATCCTATTTTTCACCTACTATTGATTTTCAACTAAGTTAATACAGTTGTTTGGTCGAGACAACTACAAACAAATCCACCCATTTACTTTTTCTATTTTTCCCATAAACTTCAACCACTAGGATCTGTTAAGCCACATATTCCCTAGGGATTCAACCCCAACCTTTGTTGGGTTACTATATCTTGACAGTGACCATACCATTATCTAAAAAGAGGTGTTGCTTGGACGTAATCAAGAAATTGATGCTGTTGTTTGGGAGCATGGTGTTGATTACTGATTTGTAGTTGTTGCATTTTTGGGGTTTTAAATTTTTATTTTTCTTCTTTGTAGGGTATGCGTTGATGTATGAATAGAAAATAGAGTAGAGTAAATCCCTTACTCCCAGTCATTCTGAATCTAGGTAGGATCCTACAAACACCTGGTAGTATGTCTAAAAAAAGTTGAAAAACTTAAAGGAGATCGTGATGATATACCACCTTCCAAAGGGGTACAAGATATTGTTAATAGTCAGACAGGTGAGCTGTTAGCTCAAGATAAAGTATAGAAAGGAAAATAGAAGAAGCTCAGACAGTATCTAGAGAGGCATATCTTGTTGAGCAGAGATAGAAAGAAGACCACGAGGAGCGCTCAGTGGAAACCATAATAGAGATAGAGGTGCACATATTTAAGTAATCACAACATATCAACACATGTAACCATACATAGATGGTGATGAAGATCTGGGATATGTTGAGGCAACCTAAGACTGGAGCAATAGTTCCACTTTTTTTGCTCCCAACAATAAAGTTTGACATCATAAGTGCAATGATGGAACTTCTAAATTTTAAAGGATTGTTTGTAGGTCTGCCCACTGATGATGAAAACTTGCACCTTACAGATTTCCTTGGGATCTGCACCTCGTATACAAATTAAGGGGTAAATTAGAAAGCACTTAGACTGCGGCTTTACCCTTTCTCACATATAGGAAAATCATTTTTATGGTTAGAGAAATTTCCAAGACGCTCTATAATGACTTGGAATGAGTTACGCAGGAAATTCTTAAATAGGTTCTTTCCTCCATCAATGATATTGCAGCTTAAAGATGAGATCTATAATGTCATATAACTGCAGTCAGACTCCATGTACGAGGCTTGGTTAAGGTTTAAGAAGAAGCTAATCATAGTGCAAAATAATTAGTTATAAGGTATGACATTATAAGAGATATTCTACAGATACCTGACCATAAGCTCCATATCCATGGTAGACACCATATTTAGAGGAGCTTTCATAAGATTATAATAGGAGGCATCATTGGGGATGTTATATCGGATTTCACTGGCTAATCGAGGGTAGTAAACTTGAAAGGCTGGGAGGGGATCTGGTACTTATACCATTGATACTTCCTACGACCAGAAAGCAGTTGATGATATAATAGCTTTAGAAATTGTGTTAATAAAGACTGATTTAGGGGTGCTAGCAAAGCAGTTAGCAGTATCTAATTATGAAAAAGTGAATATGATAGCAACACAGGGGTCACCTTCCAAAGTATATGATTCAGAATTTGAAAAGGAAGCTAATTATTTGGATCATCAAATAGCGAGTTTCTGAGCCGAGGGGAAGGGGAACAAAGGTAGAAACTATTATCATAGATACAAAGATCATATCAAAGAGAAAGATGGTAACTGGATAAAGAAGGATGACTATAGAAAGAAGGGAGAGATAGGTACATTCCATTAGGTTGACACGATGCGAAATCTACAATGGAAGAGATGTTGGCTAAGATGCTGAAAGGTTAGGAAAATCAAGAGACCAGCCTTAAGGAGATTAAGGCTGATAATTAAGGATTGGCTTAGAAGGTCGAGGCACATACCGCTGCTATGTAGTAGTTGGAGTACCAGTTTAGGTAGATGTCAGCAACTCTGAACCAGAGGCAGCTAGGTACCCTTCCAAGAAATACAGTGCCAAATTCAAAAAATGACGATCACGTACTTGCTATGACTATGAGGAGTGGTATCACTACAATGGATCCCCTACTAATTACTAATGAAGCTATTGATAATGAGACACCTACTGTTGATTCTTAGAAAGTAACAACTGATAAAGGTACAATTGTTGAAAAAATGGTAAGTCCGGTCATTAAGCCAGAAGTTAGACAGATTCTGAGTACACCCCTACCTTTTCCTCTATGATTAATACAAAAGAAAGAGAAAGGTAATTTTAAGTAGCAGATAGAGATGTTGAGAGAACGAAGTGTGAACATACCTCCTCTTAAGGTGTTAGAGAAGATGCCTGGATACACTAGGTTCATGAAACAGTTAGTCATATGGAAGAAAGGAGTGACTTTTAAGGACATTGATGGTGTTCACCACTACAGTGAATTCATAACTAGGTCCTTGACACAGAAAAAAGGTGATCTCACTGCATTTACTATACTGTGCACCATTTGGTCATCCTAATTTGCAAGTATCTTATGTAATTTAGGAGCCCGTATTAATTTGATGTCATTGGCCATATTCAAATAATTAGGCTTGAAGCCTCAAGAAACGACATTAATTCGGCTATTGATGGCTGACCCCATAGTGAGAAAACCTATGGGAATCTCATATGATATGATAGTGAAGGTGGATAACTTTATTTTTCTGGCTAACTTTGTCATCTTGGACTATAAGGTTGAAATCGAGATGCCCATTATTTTGGAAAGATCATTCATGTCCATATGAAGAGCTATGGTTGACATTGAAAAAGATGAGCTAAAATTCAAACTCAATGGTAAGGAGGCAAAAGTCAACATTTGAAAGTCAATGAAGCAGCCAACTTACATAATGGTAGTGTCGGTGATTGATTGTATATGACCCTGGAGGATATTCCTATAGTTATCTTTATGAATTCTGAGTAGTCACGATACCCACATCATGTCGCGACCTAAATTAATAGTTGCATGGTTGTAAAGCCATAGGCTTGTTGGTAAAGTCTGAGTAACAAATATAGCCATGTTGTGCCACAATGTTAAATCAAGCGTTGAGTAGTAGGCAACCCACTATATCTTAGTTTTGTGATATGTGTGTATGAAATACTACCTAGTTCCTTTTGTATATCGAATTCAGAACTTGACTGGTTAGTCTTGCCTAGGTTGAGGATAGTTGGTTAGGAAAGGATCATAGACCATTTTTTAATTTTTGTCCACTTTTAGCCTAAATAACCTTCCATATGTGATTGATATCCCTTGATCCCAAATTTGAGCCTTTTAAGCCTATTTTATCTTATTTTCACCATTCACCTATCGATTTGTATTACAATTGACCTATTTTAGCCCAGTTCCTCCTTTGACATTATGCATCTCAACACAGGCAAATTCCCTAAGTTGAGGGTGGCTATCATAGGGGTGCATAGTGTAAAATTTGTATGAAGCAAGGTAAAATAAGAGAAAAAAATAGTAGGGATGGGTGTGGTAGAATAATAAAAAAGGAAAAAAATATGAAAATAAGAAAAAGAAAAAATAAATGACCACACCCAATCGGAATCAATAAAAGAAGAAAAGAGATAAATAAGGTTAAATAAAAGAGAAAATTGACTAGTAGGTGATACCCCAAGGTTAGTGTCATGTCAAGGAGGTTTACTTACTTTACATATCCATATATATCATAAAATCCACCAATCCTACATTATAAGATGATAAAAGTCCTATTGTAATCCTGACTTGACTATCTGAATGCTTGGGTAAAGAAAATAAGGACAAGCCTATGGTATTTGACATGCATTGACTGGAATTTCTTTGTTGAGTGTGAGTGTCTCTTGATTATCCCTGTATTGACACTCCTAATTTTATATGAGTAAGTTGGACATCTTTGTTGTTAGAGCACTTGAGTCATGTTGTCAGTTATTTGCTTATTACTGGTAGTGTAATTTGTATACATGAGTGGTTGTCTATTGCTACTATAACATCAAAACTTTAATCCCATTCTGTCACACTATTATGCTTCATGTTCATTCATAGTTGGTTTTGAAAATTAAGACTGGAGGGGGATGTTTTGATTTGAACTTAATGTGATGATTAACTACCTTGAAGAGCTTAGATTCTGCTAGTTAAGCATTGTATTTATTGTGTTTTTGCTGCCTGAGGAAATGCAAAAATTCTAAGTTGAGGGTGTTGATATGCTATAGAAATATAGCAGTTTTAATGCTTAAAACGAGGAAAATATGCAAGTTTTTGAGGCCTTTTTTTATATATGATCTATTTTGGGTATGTTTTACATAAACCATGTTTTGGATGATACGTTCGTGAAAAAGGTGAAAAAGTTGTTTTTTTTTCATTTTTGGAGATATTATAGATGTTTGGGATGTTTTCTGACTTGATCTTGATCAATGCATGTTCAAGAGTCGAAGAAGAGCAGAAAAACTTACTCCCGGCACCTACTAAGTCAAACTACAAACCACATGTAGACCTACAGACCACATGTAGACAAAGCAGGTTCTAGAAACCCAAAATATTAAAAGCTTTCTTGCAGAAAAATTGTCCATCTAGTACCAGTGGCCTACACCTGTGCCCTGTTTTGTTCGGTCTATGTTTTTAGGGTTTTATCATGTACAATAAATATATATTAGGTACTTTTTAGTAGGATAGATTCACTTTTAACACTCAAAAACATCTTTTGATTTCAAGATCCATCTTTGATCTTGGGATTTCCTTGTATTTGTTTTGATTGATTATTCAATTTATGGTTGTGGTTTTAAATTTATCTTGTCATTGTGATTTCATATTTGCTTTCTAGTATGAATGTCATTGATTTCTTCATAATCCTGAGCGGTTAAAACCCATATCTAGGGTTGTGGAAATCCTAAAGACATGACAAAGTATGGAAAGTGTGATTGTTGATCTGAACCAATACCCTTGTTATGAATTGCTTTATCTTTGTTATGATTTATTTCTTAATGGATGCACACATTATGATCCTGCCTAGATATTGCTACTTACTCTAATAAAAGAGTAGTGACTAGGAAAAGATAAAGACAACAGTAATTTAGGAGTTAAATGTCGATCCATTGCTAACAGTGGAATATAGTGAATAATCGTTAGATTTCATCTAATAACTATAGTCTCAAAAGGTAATAGTTTATTGGGATCAAGATAATGGTTAGTAATGCAACACCTTGAGACTCAAAAGGTAAAGAGTGAAATGCTTTCACTCGTACTAAAAACTATATAAGGTACATAACTCATCGATTCTGCATATAAGGAATTGGGTTGGTTAAATAATTCACGATAAGCATATGAAATTAAGACACTAGGGGGAACATAATCCTAGTGTTCACCTACGACTAATTTTCAACCAAGTTAATACAATTCTTATACTCGATACTACTATAAACAAATCCCCCCATTTACTTTTCATGTAATGACCATAGACTTCAACCACTAAGATCTGCTATGCCACGTATTCCATTGGGATTCCACCCCAACCTTTGTTGGGTTACTATATATTTACAACGATCATACCATCATCTAAAAGTAGCTTTTGCTTTGAAATCATCACATCCCTATATCAAATTATGTATAGCAGCGCATGCCACTTTCTAATCAAACTTGAGTATTAGGCATTATGGGTGTTGAAAAAACTAGATTTGAAAAGGAATGATGTAGCTTTATTGAGGTTGATAAAAGTGAATGAGTTCAGTGAAATCTAGATATGTGCTTATGAGAGATCTTCCATATAAAAGAAAGAATGAAATAGTATCATGATAAATAAATTAAGAGAAAAGTGTTTCAACCCGATGATATGGTCTTGATGTATAATACAAGACTTTGTTATTTTCTTGGCAAGCATAAGTTTAGGTATTATGGAACATTCACAGTGGTTTGTATATTCCCACTTGGTGATATTAATATTGAGCATAATGGTTAATCCCCATTTAAGGTGAATAGGCAGCGGATGAATAAATATTTTGGAAACCCAGATGAGGTAAAGATATATGACAATATGGACCTTGATGAAGTATGAGTAACTAATGAAATTAAATCATACGGTGACATTAAATCAAGTATTGCATAAGAGGTAACCCATGGGTTTGCTAATGAAGTCTGAGTTTTCAACATAGCCACGTTCGTGTCGCGATGTTAAATCAACCATTCTGTGGGAGGAAACCCATGCTTTGTACTTATTTCATTATAGGTAATTTGTGGGTTCTATGTGCAGGGATGGAGATTGTGGAAAAAGACCAGAAAAATTTTTGGTGCTAGGCCTCATGACTTACCTAATCAGTTATTATCACTCCTCATGACTCATAACAAGACTTGTAGGCAGATGGAGCTCAGGCCACTCCTAGGTAATTGGTCTCAAGAAACATAATAACTCATTGTTAGTGATAATAACTCATCAGGTTGAGTCATTATGATTGGAGACCCAAGTAAGGTGCCAGTCATAATGGGGGAGTCATAGACTCATTACTAGTCATGATGGATGACTCGTTACCAGGCCCGACATTATAGGTTAAGCGAGTAGACCTAGTCTGATACACATTGGTTAAATTGGAAAATTAAATCTAAATTATAAAATTCCTATTTTGAAACTTCCTTGGCTCCATCCCTTCAAAATAACCACTCCTTTCATGTTTGAATACACAACAAAATTCATCCCAATCAGCAAACATTTAGGTTTTTGATTTCCCAAACAAAGTTGTCTCTCAAGAACTAGCATTCAAGCCCTCAAAACCAATTTTTAAAGGATCTGAAGTGTGAAATCAAGAAAGTTGTTTGCTTCAATTGCTTTATCTATTAAATTGGTTCTAAATATGTTAAAAATTGTATTGATTCCTTGTAAATTTGTATGTGCATAATATGAAAACCTAAGTCTTCTTGAGAGTAGGACTAGAAATTCGGAAGAAATTGAGTGTTTAACTAAATAATGACCTATGCGGATACCTTAGGAACATGATGAACTTGCTTGAAACTAGGGGAAAGTCTGAGTACCCATTGGGTATGTTTGTTTAAAGGAGTGTGTGTTATGTAATATTAACAAATTATGCCATGAGTCATTGTGCCACTATACGACTCATGGTGAAGAGTTGTAAGGATTAGGAAGGATCATATACAAGGGAAATAGTTTTGGTCAGACAACGAGTGTTGGTACTGATTTGTTGTCTAACAACTCATTCGGAGAACTCGTTACCTAACAAGTGACTACTCCTTATGCACAGTATCACCTAATGAGTCTCATAATGACTCATTACCAATGGTAATAAGTCATACTCTAAATCGTTAGGGACCCACAACCTATAACACTTTTCTTGTTTTTCTTTCATTTTCTTATAAATACTAATGTGTATGTTTCTCCCAGATATCAATGGCACCAAAGAATGACTCCTCTAAGAATAAAACTCCAAAAAATAAGGCCTCCGCCCCCACTAATCTTCTTATAAATGTACTCATTGATGATGAAAAATCTAGTGGTTCAGTGGAGGAATGCCTATTAGGAGGGGTAGTGGCACCAAGGGAGAAATTACCCAGAGATGCTAAAGCTACTACAGAAGAAGCCACACCATCTTAGGCTACGACATAGATGATACATTCTAGTCAATCAGCACCCCATTAACTAGCCCAGCTTAATAAAGACAATGAAGATAATGAAGAGAGGGAGGAGTCTAGTCCTAAAGAGGAAAATTACAAGGGATATGATGGGTCATAGAATGAAGAGCCTAACAAAGAGGGGTCTAAAAATAAGGAGGAGAGTGAGAGTGTGTCGAGTGATACCTCGGTGGAGATACAACCTCCTTCTCCACCAGTTTTACCACTTTAGTTAGATCCTACTTTGATGCCCATTAGTGAATGGTAGGGGTATCACATAATGCAGAAATTATATGATCAAGACAGTGCCATCAACCCTTCCACGAGAAAATAAAGGGGCGGACTTACCAAAAGCAAAAGTTGAGCACCACAAGCATGTCTAAGATGCATAAATTTGATGCCCAGTTAAGACAGTACAATGTTAAGTGGATGACTAGAGACCTTGGTCAGTACATTTAGTTATTAGTATGAGAGTTTTATATATCATATCATATTAAGCTCAAAAGGTTGTATCTACAAGGCTTTTGTGGAAGGGTGGTGACCCTTTGATGACATTGATAATTAGAGGTGTTCGGGTAAACATCTCTATGAAGACTATTTCTAGATTCCTAAATGGGTTAGAGTTTGACTTACCAGCCAACATAACTGAGATTGACTACCACATAGAGGAGGTACAAAAGAAAAAAGCAACGAACATTGGTTATGAAGATAAGATTTTTCACTTCCAATAGACGGAAGAATTTATTTCTATGGAGTGGGAGGAGGAGCATTGGTTGAATAGCGGAGTTTCTCTTCTTCCTATTTTATAAAGGGGAGCCTGAACTTCAAAGTAAAGGCTTGCAGACATTTGCGAGTCATATGTTGAGTCCCATATATGGAGGTAATGTACTGAGTCCACCCTACCTCCCTAATCTCGGGCAACATAGAAGGATATGAGTTTGATGTAGCTTAGTGGATAGCGATGGAGATCCTCAATCAAGTGGTGATCCCCGACATAGTCCTAACGTTCCCTTGCTTTCTGACATGGATATGTTTAGACAAGAAAGTTCAAGAGATTCTAGGAATTGATCAATTTAATAGTCATTTGAGTACTAAAGATTTAGGCCTTATTTGGGATGTTGCTAATCCCATATCTAAGGCAGCTAATATGGGGCCCACTTTACTCTGAGAGGCTTTCTAGACTGGAGGACACTGGATTGATACTCTAGGTTTACTTATATTGGTAAAACCACCTCTGATACTACCCAGTTCGAGCCTCAAGCCTCAGATACAGTAGGGACCTCCCAGACTACAACTTTACCCACTGGCACCATATGATTCACTACCAATCTATCCCCTACCAACTATGCCTTTGTACCATAAATAATCCTAAATGAAGTTCTTACAATATTAAGCACCGTTGAGAAAAAAGTAAACCACATAGAGATGAAGTTAATACATAGGTGTAATGTGAGATTAGGGGTGATCTAAGAAGCATGCACACCTAATTTGATGGGTTTAAGATGCGGATCAACTATAAGGTGGAATATGTACAATCCCCTGATCTGAATAAGATACATGAGGAGTTGTCACACTTTGGGATACTATTGGGGATATGAATGCCAGACATTTTCCCTCTATGCCTTTTATTAAGGAGATCATCAAGGAGTACATGCCTGATATATAGAGTGTTGGTAGTTCAAAGAACATTGTTGTATTTGATGAGGATGACAGTCCAAGCAAGAAAAGAAAGAAAAATATATAGTTAAAAATATTATGTTGAGGTTTCCAAGGTAGCCAGTATTCAGGATGACCTGGACCATCAAACGAGGTTTTGAGAGATGGAGATAGAATTAGGTAGCTCCTGAGTTGCTTTTGAGACAACAACAGGCACGACTGAGTTTATTGGGATAAGTGCTCCCACCCTAGAGTAACCATTGAGTACACCGGCTACCACTAGTGCCATTGCTAATTTGAGTGTCTAATATACCCTCGAGACTATTGTTGATGAGGGCGGAGACAATTTTGAGGCCTTCTGTACTGACACTGCATGGTTTGGCACCTTTAGCGCCTAGTTATGTCTTTAACCCTTGTTCTTTCATTATAGATGTAGTGTTGATAATGCATAATTTCTTAGCTGGGAATGGGGGTGTACCATGCCACTTGAATTTTTTGTTGTCGTGTGTCTTTTCTTGTCGATCGCGGTATGGTTGTAGAATCATTATGTCTAGGATAAAATTATTCAGTGTTGTGCTTTTTTGTGTGTTATTTGTATTTTTTTCTAAACTAGGAGAAAATAATTACCTAAGGAAATTTATATGTTTTGTTTTATTGTGCTTTAATTAAGATACCCCCCAAAAAATTTTATTTTGAACTGTGTGTGATAGAGATATATGAGACCATTGTGAATCAATTTATGGAATTAGGATTAGGAACAAAATAATTATAGGTAATAGTTGCATGAACAAGATAGATAGTAGTATGTGATGTAACCTTGTGCCAAGTATGTGTGTGTGATACTACCTAGTTTCCAATATGTGCAGAATCCAAGACTTATCTGGTTAGTCCTTGCTAGGTTGTAGGATAGTCGGTTAGGAAAGGATCATAGGTCATTCTTCAAAATAAATCCACATATAGCCTAAATTTCAAACCAAATCTGATTATGTATCCCTTGATCCCAATTTTTGAGCCTTATATACCTATTTTCTTGTTTACATTATTCTACATCTCATTTGTTTCACAATGAACCTATTTTTGCCCTGGTCCTCCTTTTACATTATGCACCTCTACTCAAGAAAATTAAGTAGAGGGCGGCCATCATAGGGATGCATGATATAAAGTGGGTATGAAAAGGGTAAAATAAGAGAAAAGAAAGTAGGGTTGGGTATAGTAGAGAAAAAAAGGAAAAAAAGCAAGAAGAAAAGGAAAAAAAAGGAGAAAGAATAAAAGAAATAACACCAAACCTGAAAGTGCAATAAAAGAATAAAAAGGGATAAATAAGGTGGAAAAAAAGAAAAGTTTGTTAACAAGTTGAACCCAAAATGCAATTGTAGTGCCAAGGCGGCATAGTCACCATATCCCATATACACCATACTAGCCCCCAAGCCTACATTACAACCCTTGTAAGGTCCTATAGGGATCCTAACCTGACTATCTGAAAACTAGGGTAAAGAAAATAAGGGCAAGTCTATGGCACTCTATGCACATTATTGGAACTTCTTTCTGAGCGTGAGTGTCTCATGACCGTCCCAACATTGAAATGTATACTTTATCTGAGTAAGTAGGACTTCTTGATGTGAGGTCGCATGGGTTGTATTGATAACTATTATATTTTTATGTAATGTAGTTTGTATATAAGTATTGATATTTGTTAGTAATGTAATGCAGTAGACTGATTCATTCGTGTTATGTTATTGTGCTTCATGGATCCACATAGTTAATTTTGGAAAGTAAAAGTAGGAGGGGGGGGGTAATATTTTTAGATTAAAAGTGAAATTAATCGTGTTAGTATTATTGTGTTTTTGTTACCTGAGGAAATGCAAACTAAGTTGAGGTTGTTGATATGGCATGGTTTCATGGCACTTTCGATGCTTAAAATGGTGAAAATATGCAAATACTTAGGTCAAGTAGTTTTATTTGATGTGTGTTTTGTGTATGATGTAGTATAATTAGGTTGGTGGTTATATGGATTAGAAATAAATGAAAAATCCCTAAAAAAAAAAAGCTAAGTGTGTACTGGGTAATGAGTCATTTAGTCGCCTAACAACTTGTGACCCAAGTCGTGATATGAACAATAATCAATGCTAACTTAAGGGTTTAAAGTGGAGACTCATTAATACTCATGACGAGAGGCTATGAGGCATTACATGGAATCATTTTGAGAACATTAGCCAAAAGTACTGAAAGTTGACAAGTGAGGTTCCAGTGGACACAAAAAGCTCACGAGTGGTGATGATAGGCAATGACTCATTATGGAGAGTCATTTAGAGCATGATGAAAAAGTAATGACTTTTAAGAGTAACTAGAGTCATTATGAATCCCAGCCAACTACTCGTTACATATCATAACGAGTCATGACCACTGAAGACAAAAGAAAGCTACGGCAACAGTTGACGTATACTTATAAAACCTAACAACTTGTTGCCAGAGGCATGACCACTGCCAACCTAGTTTTACTATTTTTATTTAGTTAGGTTTCCTTTGTTATTTTGATACTCTATAAGTAATCCTTATGTAATATTTTACGTACTTTGACATATTTCTAGACACTTTTACACTTGTTCATGGTTTTTGGGATTATTCAATTTGAGACTTTGGATTTTACTCTTTTATTCTTGTCTAATTAATTGAATGTTTTATTCCTCGAATTCCATGCATTGTTGCATATCTATGAGCATCTAACTTTCTTAACTAGGTTTTTGGGAACCCTGGCAGATTAATAAAGTAGGGGAATTATGAGATTTAATTAGATCAATGTTTACATCTGTATTGTTATTTACTTCAAGTTATTTCTTTCTTAGTGGTTGCCAACTCTAAGAATAGCTTGTATTCTAGATCATCTTCATAGGAGAGGTCGAGACAGGGAAAGAAAAATTGTGATAATAATTTGACACCCATAAGGTGATAGCTAAATTAGATCAAATACTAGGGATAGTAGAGTGACACCTTGAGGATCACAAGGTGAAGGGTGAGATTTACCTATGAGTCCACAAAATAGTTGGTAATTCCTAGCTTGTCCGATTCTACATGTGAGACAGTGAGATTGTTGGGTAGAGCACGAGAATTGTATGGAGTTAGGAAGAAAGGGGGAACACAGTCGTAGTGTTTGTCTTGAATTGTCTACAACAAAAATAATTCTCAGTTAGTTATGGCAAACTAACCATTTTCTTTCCCAGACTTCCAGATACTTCAGAAAGTTTGAGATGCGAGTTCTACCTATTCTCTGTGTGATCGACCCCATCCTAGTTGGGTTACTATATTTCACATAGATTATTGTATACTTTTTTATTGTTGTGGTGTTGTGCTACATCAATCATGCTAATATTACTGAGGCTATTCTTTGATCATTTTAGGGTGGTGCCAAGAGGCGCATTATCTAGGGAGTTCAGAGGTCACACTTCTCGAGGTAGAGATTCTAGAAGTTTTTGTAGGTATCATGGTAGACCAGTATAGGAAGCCATGCAGAGTTTATGTAGTAGGTATTGTATTTTGGAAGCTTCTGATGGTCGTCCTACTTCAGGCATAACTCATTTCATAAAGTCGAGCCATAGGATCTGCTATGTTTTTCATGTGATTGACCATTTGTCCAAGGTCTATGCCCGCCACATTTTTAATGATACTTCTATATTGTCTCTGAGAGGTAGAGGTTATACTTGGGGTTCGTAAGGTTATGGTCGTGGTCCTTATGGTGTTGGTCAAGGGATTACTCAGTCAGGTGGTGGACATGGTCAGTTCTATGCTATACCTGCCAGGATAGAGGCAGAGGCCTTCAATGGTGTCATCACAAGTATCATTCTTGTTTGTTTCATATCTGCATATGTGCTAATTGATCAAGAGTCAACTTTTTCCTATGTGTATGAATATTTTTTTGTGGTTTTTTATTTTTCTTTTGAGCCTCTTGTCATGCCTATCCGTGTATATAATCCAGTAAAAGACTCTTGAGTAGTGGATCGGGTGTAACGATTTTGTCCAAAGCTGCACCTCCTTAGTAATATAAACTGATCGATTGCAAAATAGTAACACAAATAAGTTGAGGTCAAACCCATAGGTAATAGATCAGAACTATTTTTCAAATATGTTGAAATCACTGGGTAGTGCAGAAAAGTAAATAGGGGGAATTATGTAATCCACAGAAAGTAAAAAGACTCAAATGCTTTTGGTTGAAAACAACTTGAAACGAACACTACGACTGTGTTGCCCCAAGTTTCTAACTCCGTAGGTTTATCATTCTCCATTGAACTTACCGAGTATCTTGCATACAGAATATGATAAGTTATGTATCACGAACCATCTTGTGATTGCCTTTACTGAATTTAACTCTTTACCTTTTGAGTCTCAGAGTGTCGCCTTACAAACCATTATCCTAGATCTTAGATTAACTATTACATTTTCACTATCATGTTAATTATATGTGATGGCGTAATTATAAGATGGGGGTGAATCTTAAATTACTATCATGATCTTCTTTTCCTGATCTTTACCTCCCTACTGATGTAAGAAGTCAATACAGGCAGTTTCTTAACATTGGCCACTGCTAAGGAATCTATTAAACTGAAGATGATTACAATACATGTAAAAATATTGGTTTGGAACACGCTAGGTTCCCACAATGCTTGTTAAGGGATTAGCTACTCATAGTTATGAAACAATCCATGGAATTAATAATGTAAAGCATTGAATAAATCTCACACTAACATACAAACAAAACCCAAAGTTTCAAATATATAAATCAACCAAAATCTAAGAACACAAGAATCCCAATATTAAAAGCTAATCCTGGAATCAATATATGTTTGTAAGAGTATAAAGTGTGTAGACATGCCCCTAAGGGCATATAAATAAAACAAAAATGTCATAAGGGTATTTATATATTACATGGAAACCCTAGAACCAAATCATAAACAAAATAGGAAAGCTTGAGTCGGTGGCCACCTACAGTGCCAATTACAGGTCATAGGTGCGAGGCAAAATGTACCAGACATCTTCTGCAACTTGAAATCTCTTTGAACCTCACTTTTCTGTCACCTACTCCCCTACCTACGCTAAGTAGTGACTAGTGTAGGTAGTCACTTTTCAGCTTTTGGCTTCTTTTTCTTCTAGTTAGCTTCTAGAACCTATATTCCTGCAAAACCATTTTGAAAACATATCATATCCAACAAAACACACCTAAGTACTTGCAAAATTCTTAGTTTTAAGCATTTAAAGTGCCATGACCATGGCACCACAACACCCTCAACTTATATGTTTGCATGTATTCAATAAATAAAACATAACAAAACAACACAATGGTGCTTGACCAAGAGAAACCTAAGAAACCTAGACAGTCAATTCTAATTTAAGCTCAAGAACATCACCCCTTCTAATTTTAACACTTTAAAACCAACTGTGTGGTTATCAATATAGAACAACTATGTGACACAAGAGAATCAAGATATGGCATTACATTAGCAACAAACAATTATGCATATATACAATATACACTACCCAAAAAAATAAGTAGCTAGAAACACAACGTATGTATCCTCTCAATAAAGAAGCCCCACTCACTAAATAGAATCATGCATGTAATTGTAAGGACGAATCATGATACACTAACATTCACAAAAAAGTTCCAACAATGTGCACAAAATACCATAGGATTGACCTTATTTTCTTTATCTTAGATTTTAGATAGTCAGTTTAGGATCACTATGGGACTTTACTCAGCTTGTAATGTAGGACTGGGGATTTGTATGGTACATATGGGAATGTAGTGACTAAAAATACTTGGCACTATACATAAATTAAGGGGTCCACTTATAAACCAATTTTCTTGCTCTCCATCCTTATTTCTCCCTTTTTATTCTTTTACAGCTGATTCAAGTTGGGTGTGGTTTTCTTTTGATTTTTTTTAATTTTTTTCTTTTTCAATTTTTCTTTTTTTTTTCTATTTTTTGTACCACACCTCGCGTATTTTATTTTCTCTTATATACTCTTATTCATAATCAGTTTAAATGACACACCCCTATGATATCCACCCTTAAATTAGGCCCTAAGTTGAGGTACACAATGTCCAAGGAGGACTAGAGCCAATAAGGTTATTGTAATAAAAATGGGAAGGTGAAAGGTGAAATAAGAAAAATAGTCTATACAGGCTCAAAATAGGTATCAAGGGATACATATTCATATTTGGAAGGTCATTAAGGCTATAAATTGAATAATTTCAAGAATGGCATATGATCCTTTCCCAACCAATTATCCTACAACCTAGGCAATACTAACCTGGCAAGTCCTGAATTCAATACACAAAGCGGACAAAGTAAGCATCTCACACACACATGGTATAGGGTTGCATCACAAACTAATACCTATTCAGTTTATGTACAAGTTAGTTATGATTATATACACATAATCCTAATCCCATAACGAGATTCACAATGGTCATATATATACATATTACACAGTTCAAAAATAAATTTTTTTGAGGGTTATCATTTTTTTCAAAAACACTTTAAGTAAAATCAAAGCCCATCAACTTCCTTAAGTATTTAGTTTTCTCCTAGATAAATATAACCAATAAAATAAAAAATAAAACACAATATGACCAAAACATGTCCACTCTTCTAAGAACAAACATAGGTAAAAAGAGACACAACTACAAATACCCCAAGAGGACATCTAGACCTATAAGTATCCCTACCCTCAACATATAATCATGAGTTATCCCCAATGCCTTAGGCCGGTATAAAACAAGGGACTTAGGAACATATCCACGACACTTAAGGTACCGAGATCTGACATCAGTCACGCTAACACAACTAAAAAAATAATACAATACCTTAGATTTTTGCCAAGCAATGCGTAAATTTAGAATTGTGGTATGACGTGGCTATTTTGATTACTCAAACTTCACCAACAATCCCATGGGTTGGCTCCACTGCAGCGTCTGAATTAACATTGCTGCAACATGTGGGTACCTTGATTAATCAAACTTTATCAAACTGTCAAAAGTGGTGTTGTAAAAAATTTCGTTCCACTTTTAACGTATGAAATGCACCCCATAAGTTTTTCTCCAATTTTCTACTATGCTTAAGGGGCGGTGGTATGAAACCAAGAAACAAAGTAATAGATGTGGACTGTTATAACTCTTGGCCTTTAAGTGAGGAATGTAGTTCCTTGATTTTATCACAACAAATTCAAGAATATAGACATATGATTCCTCCTCTTTGCACTCTTCTATAGGCTCAGATTGATCGATTAATATCTTAATATCTAAACATAATGTGGAAAATTCTTAGAATGAGTCCAATATTTACCAACTCATAAAATGTATTTTTGTTTACATCCTTACATAACACTAATATGCTCTTCTGAATGGTGACCACATCCACAAAAGTATGATCAAGTGTTGACCCTAATTTTTTTCTCAGTAATTTGTCTTATAAGAATCTTTTCATCCACTCACTACTCATAACTAAACTATTAGGTTTACACATCAAAAATTGCATCGAAATCTCTTTTTAATATTTGAACCTCCAAGACAAACCTATCAACCTTTTGATTGAACTCCTCGTTTTTCTTTTTCCAAGAGAATCAATGTGTCTATCAGGCTTTCATTATGCTCCCATAATATATGTATTATGCTGATGAAGTTATGTTTTATATCAATAGGATAAGGATCAATAAATAAGGAGTAATCATCACTCCATACTTACTCTTGTAAATATGTCATATCCAGAAAAGTAGCCAAGTATAAAAAATAAAACCCAAAAATAGTAATAGGTTAAATAAATAAATCAGTGATTGTATTCCCCGACAATGGAACCATAATTTCTATACCACCCTAAACTACACCTCCTTTTAATTATAAAGATATCGATGTAAAATAGAGTAGCCAAACTAGGTTAGGATTGAACCCACATGGAATAGGTCAAAACTATTTCTCAAACTTTCTGAAATCACTAGGTAGTACAAAAAAGTAAATGGTGAAATATTTGTTATTTGAAGAATGTAACAAGACTCGAATGATTTTGGTTATAAATAATCTAAAATGAACACTAGGATCTTGTTACCCCTGAATTCTAACTCCTTAGGTTTTTCGGGCTCCATTAAACTAACCCAATATCTTGCATGTAGAATTTGATAAGTTAAGTAACACAAACTAACTTCTGAACGTCTTTAGTGAACTTTAAAATTTAAATTTTGAGTCTCAGAGTGTCGTCTTACTAAACCTTATCATAGATCCCAAATTATCTATCACCTTTTGAGTTTCAAATTAATTAGATGAGATGGAAGAATTATAAGATGGAGGTGCATCTCAAATTACTATAGTGATCTTCTTTTCCTAATCTCTACCTCTCTTTTAAATGTAGTAGTGAATACAAAAAGATTCTTAACATTGGACACTACTTAGAAATATATTAAAATGAAGATTATCACAATACATGCAAGAATATTGGATTAGAACAATGTTGCACTTCCCCTACTTTGCTACTCCGTTAGGGCTCTCACAATCCTAGTTAAGGGAATTAGTCGATCATAGTTGTGAAAAATCCATGGAATTCGTACCTAAATGTACAGATTAAATCTTATACTAATATACAAATAAAAAACACAGTCTTAAATTAATAAATAAACCAAAATCCAAGAACACAAGAATCCAAAGATCAAAAGCTAATCTTAGACTCAATATATATTTTTAAGAGTATAGAGAGCATAAACTTTCCCTCAAGGGCATATATATAATACAAAAACATCATAATAATATTTATAGATTACATAGAAACCCTATAAATCAAATTCTAACCATAAGAGGAAAACTTAAGTCAGTGGCCACCTACAGTGCAACTTACTGGTGATAGGTGGAAACAATAGACCATAGGTGGCAGACCGCAGTTTTCAAACATCCTCTGCAACTTGAAAACCCCCTGAACCTCTCTTTTCTATCACCTACCTCTCTACCTATTCCAAGTAGGTGGCACCTTCTTTAAATAGGTGCTAGCATAGGTAGTCACTTTTAAGCTTTCAACATCTTTTTCTTTCTATTAGCTTCCAGAACCTATTTCCTTCAAAAACACATCATATCCAACAAAACACACCTAATTACTTGTAATTATCTTAATGTCTCTCAGCCTATTTAGACATTCAATTACCTGATTCTTTTGAACTAAGGAAATCCATATACTTAACTGGATTTTTGAGTTAATTAACCTTGTTACATCATTAATCATTAGATGGAAGTTTAATTCTTACAAATCTCCATTGATAAATTACTTCATATTAGATTGATTTCTTACTTTAATCAAATCAATAATCAGGTCTAATCTATTGTTTGCAACTAATAGACAACATGCACAACAGAAGAATTATCAAAAAGTTCCAAATGCCTTGAGAATCTTGATCAACTAATGAATTTATAAGCTCAAACTCATAGATTGAACAACACATGTTAAGAAGATTAGCTACTCATAATATAGAAAGAAACAACATTTATTGAATTCATAATTCGATAGATGTTAACATACAAAGGATGAAGATATATGATCGTTGTTCTTTCTAAATAACAAAAGAATTCTTAAAACCACAATAATAATCTCTAAAACTTTATTTGAAAAGCTGAGAGAAAACTATCAAAAAGATGCTATTTTACGTAAGTTTAAAGATGCCTACAGAAACCTAAAACTTTTACTTAAATACTTAAGCTAATTTTGGAGTCAAATTTAAAATAAATTTTTCGAGCATAGCTAACAACCTTCTCTGATATCTTATTAGAGAGTTGACGACTTATCAGACCAAGTCGTCAACTCCTCTTTCGAATCTATGTTTGTTGCTTATAGGTGATGACCTGATCTAACGGCCTATCAATAAGTTGACGACCTATCAGGTTAAGTCGTCAACTCTTCACTTCAGCTCTTACACACTATCTTCAACTGAATACTTCTCTGATGGCTTATTACAAAGTTGAAGACTTATCAAACAAGTCGTCAATCTGCAAAACTTCATATCTAATTTCTCAAAATTTATTATTCTTGGCGTAGTTTTCATAGGTTTTCATGTATCTTGACTTACCTATAATATCAAAGAGAATATCAAAAAATAAAAAAATTACATAAGAATTTACAATTATTCCAAGTTAAAAGACTTAAATGTTCTAGCATAAAGCTCGCACATCAATACCCTCAACTTAAAACAATTGCTTTTCCTTAAGCAACTAACGCACTACAATACTATGATGCTTACCAAGAGAATGTAAATTACATATGACAGTCAATCACCAAATTTTTGCTCAAAACACATTACCCTGTCAAAGTTCAATCACTTTAAACACTACTGTTTGTATTCATGATGAACAATAATGTGACATAAGGGAATCAAGATATGGAATCTTATTAGCAATAACAACCACACATATATACAAGTCACACTACCCAGACATGTAAGCAGCTAGCAATAAAACCCCTGTGCCCTTACAATAAAGAAGTCACTCTTTATTCATATATGAAATCACGTACGTCAATGTGGAGTTGAACAAGAGATACTCACTCTCAAAAAGAAGTTCCAGTCAATGTATGCAAATAACCATAAGCTTTCCCTTATTTTCATTACCGAAGCTTTCAAAAAGTTAAGTTAGCATCACTATAGGACTTTTCTTCAGCTTTGTAACGTAGGCTTGGTTCTGGTATGATAGGAAAGGTTATTTAAAGAGATAAATCCTCCTTGGCACTAAACTATTTTTGGGGTCTCACTTATTAACCTTTACTTTATTTCTCCCTTTCTTTATTAAAGCTCATTCAAGTTGGGTGCGGTCGTTTACTCTTTCATTATGTCTTTTTCATAATTTTTCTTTTCTTATTATTTTTCTACCACACCCAACCTTGCATTCTTTTCTCTTATTTTACCATTTTTTATACTTATTTTACATTATGCACTCCTATGATTGCCACCCTCTAGTTAGGTGATTTGCCTAAGTTGAAGTGCACAATATACAAGGAGAACCAAGGCCAAAATAGGTTCATTGTGATAAAAATAAGATGATGATAGGTCTAACAAGAAAAATAGGCATACAGGCTCAAAGATCGGGATCAAGAGATTTCATTCACAAATGGAAAGTTATTTAGGCTAAAAGTGGACTAATATAATAAATGGCCTATGATCCTTTCCTAACCACTATCCTTCAACCTAATTAAGACTAACTGGGCAAGTTCTGGATTTAAAGAACAAATGAATTTGGTAGTATCTCACATACACATGGCACAATGGTACATTCCAAGACACTACCTATCCATTTCATGCAATTTTTAACAATGATTATTATGTCTCTAATAATAATACCATGAAAATATTCCCAACAGTCGCATGTATATACATATCACACAGTTGTAATATACACACTTAAAGAGGTATATATCATTCTAAAAAAAATATATTGAGTACCATAGAAACTTATTTCTCGCCTAGTTAACCACAAAACAACAGAAACAAAACACAATATGCAAAAACAAATATCAAACCTAAACATCTATTGCAAGAACCCCACCCTCACCGATAAGAACATATATTGACCTCAATGCATAACTCACAACCTAAAAGAACAAGGGGTAAGATCTACCTACATCACTTCTAGCGCGTGAATCATGATTCGCTGACTCTGTGGCTCCACTGGTTCACCCTTCACTTTTGATATTTGCATAGCCTTTTTAATATCCTCCTTCTCTACCATCCTTTATGCTTTCTTCTATGTTCTTCTTTCTTCATCAATATCTATTTTCTTTACTGGTTTTCCAGTAATATCAAATAGTGGGTCTTCATCTTTAGATTCTTCGTCCCCAGGGTCTGAAGATATCATAATTTGGTGCCATTATAATGCCATAATATCACTCACACCTTGTGTAAAGTTGCTTTAATAACTACCAGGTTCAAAACTATTATTTCAGTCTATCATGCATTAAGATGGTTCTCCAACTCATCAATATGTCCATGCAATGTTTGGAAAGGTTCAAGTTCCACCTTAATTCTTTTGTCCACAGCAGATTCAAATTAACTGGCAAATAGCTTCAATTCTGAATCAAAACTTTTCCCTTGCTTCACAATCTTCCTAAAATTAAAAAGACTAAAAGCATACTCTGACACTAGTGCTGCACTTACAGGATCCTCTTTGCTTTCAGGAACAAAAGTTGCCCCTGTAGAAGATGTTACTTGTACAGCTTCAAGAACTGACACCTCTACATTTTTCATTGAACTAGTTGTAGTAGCAGCTATTTACCCTCTACCAGTCCTGACTTGATCACTTTCAACCCCACTTTCTTGCCTAAATCTAGCACAGGCTTATTTTCATCATACTTTATGGGATTGTGAGTTTTCCGAGAATTAATCTCCTGATCTAATCCTGTAATCTTAGGTACATGAGCAGCCTCACATAACTTCTTAACCAAATAAGGAAAGGGATACGCAGTGTTAGGTCTCATTACTCAAATCTTCATTTCATTTGCAATAATTTTCCCAAAGTTAAAGGGAAAGTTAAACATCAAACCTCCTTGCAAAACTTCCCTATCATCATCTATAATGTTTTCCCCAACTGTTGGCTTCAATCTAGATCGTACGATACCCCACCAAAATCTTGCCTCTTAAGTCATTGAGTCCATAAAGATCCTTTCACTTGCATTTTTCAAGTTTGGTCCATGGAGAAATCTATTGATAGTGTTGTCCGATAGATCCACCACTACACCTCTTACTGGAATCTTGTTCAAGTTGGGCATGTGCGTAGCTTTCTCTACTTTCTTACATATATTCTCCAGTGTAGCCTAACAGTAGTGTTGGGAAGAATAATTCTCCTCCCTCTATAGTCCATGCCAAATTATAATCTTTGAATTCTATATCCACCTAGGAGTACCTATTCAGCCTAGTAGTGATGATCCTAATTTCACCACATATCGAAGAAGGGTTTTCGGATGAAGGTTCCTCAGAGTTGGATTGCTCTAAGGAGGTGTGCTTAGATGGAGAGGAGTTTTCCTCCTCATCTTCAACTTCCTCCACCACCTCTTCCTCAGGTCTTGGGAGAGGTTTAGCTATCTTTAGACTTTGCCTCATTTTGAATCTCTAAAGTTGTGGTTCATTTTTCTCACTTTGACTTGCTGAGGAGTTTTTAAGTCAAGTTCTCCTTAGTCACTTTATGAGCTACTTTTTTTTATTTTCCTTTAGGAGGCATGATTTATTCTACATCAAGGAGAATAATCATTTAATACCCAATAACAACTAATCAAGCAAAAATGAACCATATTCAGTAACATGTGAGTGACGACATAGTCTGATAAGTCGTCACTAGATTTATGGCTCATCAGCCACATCATCAGACTTAAATAGAATCTAATATCCTTTCAACTTAATTGACGATGTAGTTTGATAAGTCGTCACTTATCTGATGGCTTATCATCCATGTCGTCAAATTCAGAGCCCTTTTTAACTTTGCCTAATGGATTATAAACTTCATGTATATCACAATTTATTTTCACTAAGCCATTCTATCCAATTCTTGGGATGGATTTTTGAATTTTGTTGCTCAATTTAGAACTTGTAACCCTAGTTTTCAATTTCAACAAAATCTTACACCCCAATTCGATGTAGTGATTTTGAAAACTAGAGTGCATTAAACTTTTACCCAGCAATGGAATACTTTTCAACTTCTCAAGTATTTTCTCATGAGCAATTTTTATCAAAGAAAATGAGGAGTTGGAAGCATACCTTTTAGGCGACTCAAGTTTCAGACCTTACACTTGAGAGTTTTTGAATTGTTCAAAGAAGAATAGGGGAACTTAGATGATTTCTTTCAAAAATTTCCATACTTTTTCACTTGTTTTTCGTAGATGAAGAGAAAGTTGAATATTATCTTTTGAAAGAGAAACTGATGGGAAAGGTAAAGTGACTGCACCTAGGTATCCTAGTTTTTTGTTTTTTATAATAATCTAATAATTAATAAAAGAAAAAACAATTAAAGTTAATAAAAACTAATAATGGAAAGAAAATATACTCAAGAATAGTAGAAGTGGGTAAGACTATTATCAGGAACCTAAAAATATTAGGGCTAAATGGGTTTGGATCGGGTCAGATTTCCTTACCTGGGCTCAAATACAACTGAAGGCTTATCACATATCTGATAGCCCATAACTTACATCATCAACTTAAGGAAGAATGTTGCCCAATTTTGGCCCTTCTAACGACCAGGCGTGACGACTTATCACATGTGTGATGACTCATTCGTCAGCTTTGTCCAAATTGTATCCTATTTTTTATTCAATTGATGGCCTCACGTAACGGCTTATCACGAGTGTGATGACTTATCATCTATGGTCATCACCCTTATCTTGAATAATGCCCATTTTTTCTTAAGCTGACAATATCAGTGATGCATCATCAACTGGCTGATAATCCATTAGCTTTGGTCATTGATTCCACTATATTGGAAGCATTGATTTTACCTTAATCCCTACACACCTAAAAACTCATTTCAAACACACTTTAAAAACAAAAAAAACATACTTTCAATATAACAATTTGGGTTTCCTCCCAATAGCACCTGATTTACTTTCGCGTCTTGACTTAGTTATCTTGACTACTCAGACTTCATTGAGATACATAGTAAAAAATAGTTTTGCATCATCCATTGGACCAAAATATATCTTGACTCTTTGCCTATTAACTTTGAACAGACTTCCATCTTGACCTTTGAGTTCCACCACTCCTGATGGAAAAACTTTACTTACTCTGAACGGCCCAGACCATCTTGATTTCAAATTGCTTGGAAAGAGCTTAAGCTAAGAGTTGAACAACAACACCAAATCCCCATCTTGAAAATGTCTATTCTCTATTCTTCATTCATGGTAATTCTTCATCCTTTCTTTATACATATCAGCTCTTTCATAACCTCTAAGATGGAATTCATCCATCTCATTTAATTTTCCCAACCTTAACTCAGTTGTTTCTTTCCAATTTATGTTTATTCATTTATGAGCCTACAAAGCTTTGTGATCTAGCTCAACTAGAAGGTGAAAATCTTTTTTGTATACTAGCTAATATGGTGACAACCGAATAGGTGTCTTGAAGGCAGTTCGATATCCCCACAAGGCATCATCGAGCTTTCGAGACCAATCTTTTCTGCTCCCATTTAATGTTTTAGCCAGACTTATTTTTGTCTCCGAATTTGAAAATTTCACTTACCCACTGGTTTGTGGGTGATATGGAGTAGCAACCTTATGTTACTTTACACCGAATTTCAACAAAGCAGCCAAGAATGCTCTGTTGTAGTAATGGAATCCCCCATCGCTAATAATAGTTCTTGGTAGAAGATGTTCTTTTCCAGAAAAACTACCAGTCTTTTTTATTCATTATCAACCAATTCAATTGGTTCAACCCATTTAGACACATAGTCCATATCCATCAAGATATATTATAGTCTATAGGAGATCATAAATGGCCCAATTAAATCAATACCCCAGACGTCAAATAGATCAACTTCCAACATCTTCACCCTGGCCATCTCATGATGCATCAATATTGATCCTTGTTTCTGGTACTGGTCACATTTCCTCATGAACTCATATGCATCCTTGAATAGGGTTGGCCAATAGTAGCCACTTTGCAACACCTTTCTTGCAGTATGGTCACCTTCATTGTGACCTCTGACTGGAGAAGCGTGACAAGCTTACAAAATACCAGCATGTCCACCGACGGGATACATCGCCTAGTAATATTATCGGTACACCTCTAAAGTAAATATGACTCTTCCTAAAAGTATAGTGTAACATCCTGACGAAACTCCTTTCTTTGATGAAAGAAAATTTTCTCCGGGATAATATCACTCACCACATAATTTTCAAATTCCACGTAACAAGGTACTCGTTCAAGCACAACAGCCAAGATTTTCTCATCCAAAAATGTATCATTGATTTTTAGCTCATCCTTGACTTCTTGATCTCCCTCAAGTATAGACAGGTGATCTGCAAGTTGATTTTTGCATCCTTTTTTATCTTTGACTTCAAAGTCAAACTCTTGAAGAAGTAGCACCCACTTGATTAGACTTGTCTTCACATCCTTCTTTTCCATCACATACCTCAAAGATGAATGGTCTATATGAACTACCAGTTTAGTCCCCAATAAGTTAGCATAAAACTTCTCAAAAGTATAAACCAACATAGGAAGTTCATGCTCTGTCATAGTGTAATTCTTATGGACCCCATTCAATGCCTTGCTTGCATAGTAAATAGGATAAAATAGCTTATCTTTATTTTGGCCAAGCACATCCCCAAGTGTGACTTTGATTGCGTCATACATGATTTAGAATTGCTTTGACCAATCAGGTGCAACAATGAATGGTACAGCAACTAGTTTCTCCTTAAGGCATTCAAATACCTTCTTTCACTCTTCATCAAATATGAACTTGGTCTCCTTCTACAAAATCTTGCACATTGGGTTTCCAATTTTGGTGAAGTCTTTTATAAATCGTCGATAAAAGCCTACATGACCAAGGAAACTCCACAATCCCTATACTGAAATAGGGGGTTGTAGTTTCTCAATAACTTTGATTTTGTCCCGGATGACTTTGATTCCCTTAGCTGAAATTTTATGACCAAGGAAAATGCTCTCCTTCACAATGAAGTGGCATTTCTCCCAATTTAACAGTAAGTTGAACTCCTCACATCTTTATAATTCTCTACTTGGATTAATTAGACACAGCTTAGAAGAATCACCTACAATTGAGAAGTAATCCATAAACACCTCAAAGGTGTCCTCCACTATATCAGAAAATATAGACATCATGCACCGTTGAAAAGTGGCGGGTGTATTACACAAACTAAATGACATCTGCTTAAAAGAGAAATTACCATACGGGCAAGTGAAAGTCATCTTCTCTTTATCCTCTGGCGTAATAGAAATCTGGTTGTATCCCAAATACCCATCCAAGAAATAAAACCAACCTTTTCCCACTAACCGATCAACCATTTGATCCATAAAAAGCATCGGGAAGTGGTCCTTCAAAGTTCAAGATTTGAGCTTACGATAGTCCATGCAAACTCTCCACCTTGTAACCAACCTGAGTGGAACCAACTCATTCTTTGCATTTGCCAATAAAGTTATGCCTTCTTTCTTAGGCACACATTGGATGAGTCTTACCCAGTTACTATTCGAGATGGTATTTACAACTCCTGCATTGAGCCATTTAATGATCTCCTTCTTTACCACTTCTTGTATTGGTGGATTAAAGTGATGTTGGTGCTCAATGGTTGGTGTTCAATCCTCCTGATAGTTAGATGTGCCTGCATTACCAGTAGAGTCTGAGAAGCTTGATAGTAAAGTAACACATATTAATGAAGATGGTTAGATATGCATGCAGTACCATCCAGCTTCTCAGACTCTACTGGATTGAACACCTACCATTAAGGTTTCATTATCTTCTACACCATCTTCCATCATATCACTAATCACAGATTTGCCCACAGAAGAGACAGGTAATACTTTAACACTCTAAGTGGTAATTTCCATACAAGAGCCATTATTTTAAGGATTTTGCACTGTGTCTCTTGGTAATTTACCACCCTTTCTCTGAAGAAGTGTTGCTGAGATTTGGCTCATCTACTGCTCCAACTGTTTGATAGAAATTAAATACAAATGTACTAGCTTTATCATGGAAGATAAGTCACTATTCATCATCATCACCCTATATTGGTCACCTCAACTCCCTTTAATAGTTTCTCCATCATGTCCTCCATAGATACTTTGCCTAAACTTGTTGTAGCATTATCCTAATTTCTAGGGGTACATGTAGTCCACTCCTGTCATTCTTGTTCTTACAATTTCCTTGCTCCCTATCCTTGTAATCAACTTTGTCATAATAGTTCCAACCTTGATTCCCTTGGATATTGCCTTAGAAACTCCCTGGATTATTTAGATAGTTGGCCTCCTCCTCTGAATTTAAATCAGCTTTGCTCTATGACCCAATAAATTTCACCTTCTCAGTCTTCCCAAATAATAAATATTTGGTAAGTAGATCCATCTAGGTTTTAATGTGTACCATGTCTTAGTTATATTTTTCCTCTTTATTATATTACTCTGCAGTTATTATGCTAGACACAGTAGAGCTTGCTACCTTAGAATCCCTAGTATGCCAAGCTCCACTATGTGTGCTTATCCTATCAAACATTTTAGAATCTTTTGGAAAGGTAAGATCCATAAATGCTCCTCCTACAACATTATTGACAATCGGTTTTGTAATCAAAATTAAAGGCTCTATACAGAGTCTCCATCAAATGAATGTCAGTCATTTTGTGATTGGAACACAGCATCAACTTTTTCCTGAACCTCTCCCAAGTCTTGTGAAGAGCTTTAGTCAAGATCTTCCAGAAATTACTAATCTTATCCCTCAACGGTAACATCCTAGATGACAGAAAGAACCTTTCTATGAAATCTCCTTTCAACTACCTCTAGTTTGTTATATAGTCAGGAGTTAATCCATTAAGCCATAGTGTTGCCACCCCAGACAGAGACAATGGAAATAGGTACAGATGGATAGAATTATTCCCTACTCCTGGGTTATCAAAATATTTGCAAATAGTCATAAAATTCACTAAATGCATATTTAGATCATCAATCGAAAGTCCACTAAATAGAGCCTTTAAATAAAGTAGTTGAATCATGGTACTCATAATATTAAACTTAGCTTCAGGTGCCACAGGTTGAGTAATAATAGCTACGATTGCACCTGCTCTATAAATCTCATCCTCATCCTTCTAAAAATCAAATTGCATAGGCAGTCAATCTTGTCTTGGTCTGAAAGGATGATTTTTGTTCACAATACGGTTCACAAGTGCAGCCATACTCATTACACTCCTTTGGTTAGAAGGATCTAACAAATCATCGTCTCCCATGTCTTCATCATCTGGAGTAGGATGATCTTCTAGTTGACCATTATTTTAGAGGTTCAGTTGTGCTCTAGCCAAGGAGGCTAGTCTATTTGCATCTTATTGCTCAACCATTCTACCAATTCGATGCAGTTCAGGATTTAAGGGCAATAGTGGTTCTCCTGAACTTCTAGTGCATGTCATAAACAACAATGACTCTATAAAAATAAAAAATAACAAATAAAAATACAATTTAGAAAACTTTAACTAGGAGTTAATTATCACAAATATACACAATTGATGATCGTATTCCCCGATAACGACGCCAAAATTTGATACGTCCAAATTATACCTCTCTTACGAGAGAGTACGTGGTCGTTGTCAAATATTTAATACAACTAGGTTGGGGTCTAATCCCACAGGGAATATAGTGTTAATTTAAGTTATTCGTGAGTCAATCGACTAATAGTTAATAGCTTCCTATAAATGGAAGTTTCAGAGATTAAACAAAAGTTTTTTACTTCATTTTAATATCTTCCAACTAGTATTTTAATGTTTCAAATTAATGATATTGTAAAACCAGAGTTGTGTTTACTATGATTGTTGTCACTTAATATACACTAGTTATGTATCAAGATTCTAATGATATTTAGAAACAGTAGACTATCAACATCAATGCACTATCTAAATATCTCTTGACCTATTTAGACATTCAATTACCTAATTCTTTCGAACTTAGGAAATTTTTATACTTAATCAGATTTTATCTCGAGTTAATTAGCCTTGTTACAACGTTAATCATTAGCTGGAAGTTTAATGCTTACAAATACTCATTGATAATTCACTTCCTGTTAGATTGATTTCTTACTTCAAAAAAATCAATAATAAGGTCTAATCTATTATTTGAAACCAATAGACAACATGCACAATAGAAGAATTATCAAAAAGTTCCTAATGACTTGAGAATCTTGATCATCTAATGAATTTAAAAGCCCAAACTCATAGATCCCACAACTCTGGTTAAGAAGATTAGCTACTCATAATATAGAAAGAAATAACATATATTTAATTCATAATTCGATAGCTGTTAACTTACAAAGGATGAAGATATATGATCGTTATTCCTTCTAAATAACAAGAGAATTCTCAGAACTACAATAATAATGCCAAAAACGTAATTTGAAAAGTTCAAACAAAACTATCAAAAAATTCCTATTTTGTGTAAGTTTCAAGATGCTTGTGAAAACCTAACACTATTACTTAAATACTCAAGATAGTTTTGGATTCAAATTTCTAATCCCAGATTTTTCGTGCATAGCTGACGACCTTTTCTGATGACTTATCGGAAAGTTGCCAACTTATCAGACTAAGTCGTCAACTCCTCTTTCAAATCCATGTTTATTGCTTACAAGTCACGTTTTGATCTAACGGCCTATCAGGAAGTTGATGACTTATCAGGTTAAGTAGTCAACTCTTCACTTCAGCTCTTACATATTGCCTTCAACTGATGACTTCTCTGATGGCTTATCACAAAGTTGATGAATTATTAGACAAGTCGTCAACTATATTCTTCGTATCTACTTTCTCAAAATTCATCCTTCTTAATGTAGTTGTCATAAGTTTTCATGTATCTTGACTTACCTATAATATCACAGAGAATATAATCAAAAATAATAAAAGTTACTTAAGAATTTATAATTATTCAAAGTTAAAAGCCTTTAATATGCTAGAACAAAGCTCGCAAATCAAGTTCATGGATGTTTTACCTATGAACTTGTTTGGTATACCTTTGTATCATTTTATTGACTTTGCCATTGATGTTGAGTCAGGCACCAAGCGTATTTCTATTCTTCCTTATAGGATCGCCCTAATGGGGTTAATGGAATTGAAGGACCTGTTGCAAGAGTTATTGGATAAGGGATTTATATAACCTAGTGTATCATCTTGCTATGCGCCTATCTTGTTTGTAAAAGAAAATGGTTGGGTTGATTCATAAGTGTAATCATTATCAATAGTTAAATAAGGTGGAAGTTATGAACAAGTATCTTCTTTCTTATATTAATGATTTATTTGACCATCTTCAGGGTGCTTCAGTGCTATTGAAGATAGATTTAAGGTTTGGGAATCACCTATTAATGATTAGATATTTAAATATTCTAAAGATAACTTTTTGGAATTGGTATAGTTATTATGAGTTCTTACTCATGTGTTTTTGGCTAACAATGCCTCAAACTCGTTCATGGAGTTAATGAACAGGGTATTTCGACTATTTTTTATTCTATTCTCATTGTATTTATTGATGATATCTTGGTTTATTCCAAGATTAAGACCAATCATGAGGAGTATTATAACGCCCTAAATCTGGTACCCAAAATGCTACACTTTGCTCATAACCATGAAGGACCACAATCTAACCCATGACTGATATCTATACCTATATACTGCATAATATAGCATAAAATGTGAAAACATGAACTGAATGGCCATAAGGTTCAAAAATGAATGAACATCTAATAAATAATGTCTGAAAACGGTATAACAATACCAAAGTAAATCTAAAATAACTGTCTAACATGTTATAGTCTGAAACACTCTAAACTTTATGAATGAAGAGTTGATGGGAAATGGCCCCAAATTACTCTGACTACTGAAATAAACTGAAAACTTAATTAGTTATGAAATCATCATGTCCTCGAAGAATAAGGACTCACTTCTAACTCTGATTGAGGAACTGGGATGTTACTGGTTCTCTGGAGCTCATACTTCTAATCCTATGGTATAAGACACTATAGCACAAATGTGTCAGTACTTTGAGTGTGCCGTTATGCCAGTGAGGTAGGATGAATGCAATAGATTCGTATGCATGAACAATACTAACTGACTGACTAATATGAACGTGAGAATACATACATGCATAGGTAACTGTAACTGAGATCATGATAGGACTGAATACTAAGTTCTGACTACTGAGTCTATTAACATTGACATCTGAGTCACTGATTAGTGAGAAACATTTATTGTATTACTGAATACTAAGGGACTAATACTAAGTTACTAATACATGGATAACTATGTCTGACAGTTCCGTTTATAAAGAACTGGTCTGGTTAACTGTATCTGAAAGTGCTGAAGCTGAATGCTAATAATATAAGTTCTAATAACTGATGTAACTGATAACATAAGTGATTGTATCTGCAAGTCCTAAACCTGATGGAACTAGCTAAGTTCCGTACTATATCTGAGCAACTAAATTTGAGATCATTCCTATCTAGCGGGTGATCTCTACATCTAATGATACTAATACTAATTGACCAGATTTGAGATCAGACCTATCTGGTGGATGATCTCGGGATCTATTTATAATGATTAGGATTAATTGTATCTGACAGTTTGAAATTTGTACTACTAAACTAAATTGACTATATCTGACAGTCCTGATTTGGTAACTGAACTGTGGGATGTATTCATCTAACCAACATGCCCATACTAAGCTTACTGGGGTCCAACCTATAACCCCAGTTGGAATGGTGTATGTACCGCGACACTAGTAAATACAACGGTTGTGGAGTCATTCCTAATCTAGCGGGTGACCTCTGGGATCAGTCCTATACATTTAAATATGGTAATGGGTGATCCCTGAGTATGTCAGTCCTATCTAACGGGTGACATCTCATTCCTACGCTGGCTACATAGTTTTTTAAATTAGGCATTTCTTCTATAGTTCTCAGTCCTATCTATCGGGTGAGTCCCCATGCCTAGGCTTGCTCTGCGCTGAATCCTAATCCTATCTATAAGACACTGAACTGATTAACTGAAACAAGCTGATTCTAATGGTATTTTTTAGCAAAGCTAAACTTAATTTATTAAGATTCGGTGACTGATGGAATGTACTGAGTTCTGAGGACAGACTGAGAGTGCTGAAGTTACTAAGATTGACTGGGAGTACAGAGGTTGCTGAGATTACTGAGTACTGAGATCACTGAGATTATTAAAATACTGATATTACTAAGAATTCTAGGTTTTCCTGAGTCACATTTCTGACTGAGCTCTATGGATCATAGCTTGACTGAGAGTATCTTGAAAACATGACATGGCTTTATGCACACAGCTAAAATGTTGGGTAGAATTACCCCCAGGACTCAATGGAAAGAAACAGACATGGCATGACAAACAAGAACACATGACTAATAACACAATTCATAATTCATATGTTGAAACATTCCATCAATCATGTGGTAAGCATAAACTTGTACAAACAAGGGGATTTCATAATATCATGCTAGTTGGCCAATTTTCCTTCGTATAGGGATTTAATAAAACATATGGTTGGCATAATATATGTATATAACATTATACAACAATCAAACATCCTGATTCATATCTAATTTCATCATCCAAGGGTTTTAATCCTAGGTTTACATGAATCTACATCTATACAAATCAATTCCTCATAACATTAATCACCCAACATGGATTTGAATTCAATTGATCATTCTCAACATAAACAAAATAAACCCAACATGAAGTTCATAAAGAAAATCGAAAATCTTTCCTTTATAAAATAGATTCTTGGGATTCATGGACGAAAGGAGTCCATGAATGAACACTATGCATACCAAGGATTTGATTTCTTGAGAATTGACGGTGAAACCTTCTTGAATTTGAATCCCCGATAGAAATACTATTTTGTTCTTGAGAGAAACTAGTATATTTTGGGTGAAGAATGACTAAATCATGTGTTATTAGGTATATATAGGGGTGTTAAATTGTCCCTTTTAACCCTGGATGCATCTTTAATTGTAGAGAAAATTTCCCGATTTTCATCCTTGCCGTGAAGCGCCACTATCGCGCCAAGTAACTGGAATGTGACAAATAGGAAATTGCACGATGACGCGATGTAGATCTATCGTGTTCCCACCTTGTCTGCAACTTGGAAGTTTGGCGTGATGCACCACTATAACGTAGCAACACTGGAAATTGACAATTGCCATTTGAGCTATCTCTCAACGCGCTGAAGGCTTAGGTGATACATTGTCTCACTGAAAAAGCTCTAACTCTTCACCCGGGTGTTGGATTTAGGAGAATTTGCTATCGGTGGAAAATTTTTTCGATATTCCCACATGATAAAAGGTGAAAATATAGAAAATAACACGTGTAAAAAAGTGTATTCATATTTTAAAGAAAGATTCTAACATTCTTGGGAAACTTTTCAAGCAAGGAAAAGTACGGGGTATTACAATATCTCCCCCTTGAGAACATTCACCCTCGAATGAGACTGAGTGAGGGAAAGAATAAAAACTAACTTACATGCTGAATATGACTGGATGGAACATGAATTTATGACTGACATGACTGATGGCTGAATATAACATACTAAACATGCATATCTGATGCATGACTAATAAGCTGAATCCATGCATATCTGATGCATGGATGATAATTGACTTATGAGTACATTACTGTCTAAACTGACTTATGAACTAAATTTCTCACAGTGAGAATGCATTTCTAATGCATAATTACATGCCTGAACTGATATATGAATGCATGGATAAATATGCAAGTGTACTTAGTACCAAGTTTGTGATGAACACTGAACATGAAACTGAGTAAAACTAAGAAGAAATGTTATCTTAACCAGAAATGCTAATGAACCTGAGATCATCTTACTAAACAAATATGAGCGGAAATAGGAGAACCTAACTAGGTCTAGTGTGATACGTGACATACAAACTAAACATCATGAACTGAACTGAACCTCTGAATACCTGGTCCACAGCTAAGGTTGGGACTTTGAGGGTCAACTTATGAATACCCTCTTAGAATGCTCACCTTACTGATATACTAGGGTGATACACAAGGCATCCATAGAATGATTCATGACTGAATAAATTATGCAGAAAATCATAAGCTAAAAAGAGAGCAAAAGGTCTAGCAATGCATATCATGAGTATAAACGACCTATAACGTACCCGAATCTACGCTGAGGGAATTTTCTTAAACATGGAGAGACTGAAGAGTATAAAGCCTATTATGGCACTTACCACTAGTGGTACTGTAAGTGATGCCCCACTGGTGCAAATCTTTTCCCTTCTGAGCCCTTACTCTACATTCTCGTAGCCTGTGATCTGGCTTATCACACCCATAACATAACTCACTGCCTGCTCTACATATACCTAGGTAATTCATACCACTGTTTTTACAAAGCGGATAGGTAAGACTCTTGTTCTCACTATCCTGGGCCTCAAATCTTGGCGACCCATCATGACTGTCATTCACGAGTTTAGGTACTGGTGCACTAGCTAAATATAGAGATGGGACTAAAAATTTATAACTATACTAAGAACGTCTACCACCCCCTGACTTAGGCTGAGAAAAACTTAAACTACCTATCCAATCCCTCTTGTTCTGCTTTTGCTATATCTTAATTTTTAGCTCTTCTATCTACTGAGCATAGTTTATAAGTCTGTCTAAAGTAATTTCACTATTCAGCATGGTGGATCTGTACTCATTCACAATGCTACAATTCATCCCTGACAGAAACTTACTCATCTTGACCCTACTGTCTGCAACCATATGAGGGGCATATCTGGCTAATTGAGTAAACTTAAGAGAATACTCTTCAACTATTATATTTCCCTGCCTAAGGTTGATGAACTCTATCACCTTGGCTTCTCCAAGATCTAGGTGAAAGAATCTATCAAGGAACGCTGAAGCAAACTTTTCCCACTAAACTGACACTGCATTGTCTACCCTCTCTGACTTTCACTGCTTGAACCAAGTGTGAGCACTATCCTATAACTGGTATGCAGCTAACTTATCACTCTCAACAGCAGTCACCCTCATGATGCCAATCAACTTTTAAATTAGATTTGGGAATTAATAAGGGTCCTCATCTAACTTAAACCTAAGAAAGGATAAAGAATCTATCAAGGAACGCTGAAGCAAACTCTTCCCACTAAACTGACACTGCATCGTCTACCCTCTCTGACTTTCACTGCTTGAACCAAGTGTGAGCACCATCGTACAACTGGTATGCAGCTAACTCAGCACTCTAGACAGTAGTCACCCTTATGATGCCAATCTTCTTTTAAATTTGATTTGGGTATTAATAAGGGTCCTCATCTGACTTAAATCTCAGAAAGGATAAAGGGTTCATTCTGGTGAAGTCCCAAATCTTAGCTGCAGCTGAATTGGCCTATGGGTTGGCCATAACAACAACTGGTTATTCATTATAAATAGCAACCGACATACGACCATGAACTCCATATGAGAAACATGTTCGCCCAATGGTTCTTCGGGTAGAGGAGCTGACTGATTCCCGTTTCTACTTTTAGGAGGGATGCTCTGTAGAAGAAAGGGAGAAATGGATTAGACTGATACTTTAACTTTAATCCTATGCTCACTGGAACGACATGAATATTGAAAGAAGGGAAACTATTCCTAAAACACCTTCTAGCCTCCTGCACATAAATGTGGTGCACAATACACCCATGTACAAGACTCTACTAGATGCATCTTTCAGATTTTCTAGGACATTGTTGAATCTTAGGCTCTGATACTAAGTTTGTAAGGCCCTGAATTTGGTACCTGGAATGCTACACAGTCCTAATGACCCCGTAGGACCACAATCTAACCCATGAATGATATCTGTACTAATACACTACATAATTTACCATAAAATATGGAAATATGAACAAAATGGCCACAAGTTTCAGAAGTCAATGAACATCGGATACACAATGTCTGAAAATGGTATAATAATACCAAAGTATATCTAAAATAACTGTGTAATATAAAATAGTCTGGAAGCCTCTAAACTATCTAAATAAGGAGTTGATGGGACATGTCCCCAACTAACTCCGACTATAAAAATAAATTTAAAAGTGAATTAATAATGAAATCATCATGTCCTCAAAGGATGAGGACTCACTGCTAACTTTCATCACTGAACTGGGTTGCTACTGGTTCTCCAGCGCTCGTTCTTCTAAGACAACATATCAAAAATGCATTAGTACATTGAATGTGCTGGGATGCAAGTGAGGTAGTTTGAATGTAAAAGGTTTATATGCATGAACAATACTAACTGACTAACATGAACGTGAGAATACATGCATGCATACATAACTGTAACTGAGATCATGATAGGACTGAATACTGAGTTCTGACTACTGAGTGTGCTGACATTAACATCTGAGTCACTGATAAGTGAGAAACTGATACTGTAGTACTGAATACTGAGAGACGTATACTATGTTACTAATACATGGATAACTGTGTCTGACAGTTCAAATTATAAAGAACTAGTTTGGTTGACTGTATCTGACAGTCCTGAAGTTGAATGCTTATAATATAAGATCTACTAATTGATAGAACTAATAACATAAGTGACTATATCTGACATCCCTAAACCTAGTGGAACTGGCTGAGTTCCATACTATATCTGAGTAACTGAATCTGAGATCAGTCCTATCTAGCGAGTGATCTCGACATCTAATGATACTAATATTGATTGACCATAGTTGAGATCAATCCTATATGGTAGGGATCCTAGGGTCTATTTATAATAATAAGGATTAACTATATCTGACAGTCCTAAATCTACACTACTAATCTGAATTGACTGTATCTGATAGTCTTGATTCTGTAACTAAAACTGTGGAATGTATTCATCTAACAGATATTCCCTATACTAAGCTAAATGGGGTCCCACCTATAACACCAATTGGAATGGTGTCAGTACTATGCCTCTAGTAAAGACAACTGTTATGGAGTTATTCCTAATCTAGCGGGTGACCCCTAAGATCAGTCCTATACATTTAGATGTGCTAATGGGTGATCCCTGAGTATTTCAGTCCTATCTAACGGGTGATATCTCATTTCTACACTGGCTACGTAGTTCTGAAACTTAGGGATTTCTTCTAAAGATCTCAGTCCTATCTAGCGGGTGAGTCCCCATCCCTAGGCTCGCTTAATGTTTAATCCTACTCCCAGCTAAAATATACTGAACTGATAAACTAAATTGAGCTGATTAACTAACTGTGTTGATTCTAATGGTATTGTTTAGCGGACCTAAACTAAATTTTCTAAGATCTATTAACTAACAGAATGTATTAAGTTTTGAGAATTGACTGAGAGTGTTGAAGTTACTGAGATTGACTAGGAATACTGAGGTTTCTGAGATTACTAAGTATTGAGATCACTAAGACTACTCAACTACTGAGATTACTGAGATTTCTTAGATTAATAGGGTTTCCTGAGTCAAATGACTGACTGAGTTCAATGGATCATATCTTGAATGAGAGTATCTTGAAAACAAGACATGGCTCTAGGCACACAGCTAAATTATCGGTATAAGTACCCCCAGGACTCAATGGAAAGAAACTGACATAGCATGACTTAAATAAACATATGACTAACAACACAATTTATAATATATATGTTCAAACACTCCATCAAATGTGTGGTATGCATAAATTTGTACAAAACACATGGTAGGCATAATATATGTAGACAACATCATACAACAATCAAACATCATGATTCATAGCTAATTTCATCATCTAAGTGTTTTAATCCGAGGTTTACATGAATTTATATTTATACAAATCAATTCCACATAAAATTAATCACCCAACATGGATTAGAATTTAGTTGATCATTCTCAACATAAACAAAATACACCCAACATGAAGTTAATAAAGAAAATCTAAAACCTTGCCTTTATAAAATAGATTCTTCGGCTTCATGGACGAAAGGAGTCCATGAATGAACACTATGCATACCTAGTATCTTGTTCTTGAGAGAAACTAGTATATTTTTGGTGAAGAATGAATAAATCATGTGTTATTAGGTATATATAGGGGTGTTAAATTTACCCTTTTAACTCTGGGTGCATCTTTAATTTCATAGAAAATTTCACGATTTTCATCCTTGGCGCGAAGTGCCACTATCGCGCTAAGTAACTGGAATATGACAAATAGGAAATTGCATGATGGCGCGATGTAGATCTATCGTATTCCCACCTTGTCTGCAACTTAAAAGTTTGGCGTGATGCACCTCTATAACGTAGCAACACTGGAAATTGACAATTTCCATTTGAGCTATCTCTCAACGCGCTGAAGGCTTAGGTGATACACTGTCTCACTGAAAAGGCTCTAACTCTTCACCCGAGTGTTGGATTTAGGCAAATCTGGTATCGATGGAAAGCTTTTTCGATTCCCCACATGATAAAATGTGAAAATATTGACACTAACATGTGTAAAAAAGTGTATTCATCTTTTAAAGAAAGATTCTAACATTCTTGGGAAACTTTTCAAGCAAGGAAAAGTACGGGGTATTACAATATCTCCGCCTTGAGAACATTCACCCTCGAATGAGACTGAGTGAGAGGGAAAGAATAAAAACTAACGTACATACTGAATATGACTGGATGGAACATGAATTCATGACTGACATGACTGATGGCTGAATATAACATACTAAACATGCATATCTGATGCATGACTAATAAGCTGAATTCTTGCATATCTGATGCATAGATGATAATTGACTTATGAGTACATGACTGCCTAAACTGACTTATGAACTAAATTTCTCACAGTGATAATGCATTTCTAATGCATAATTACATGACTGAACTGATATAAGAATGCATGGATAAATATGCAAGTGTACTTAGTACCAAGTTTGTGATGAACACTAAACATGAAACTGAGTAAAACTAAGGAGAAATATTATCTTAACCAGAAATGCTAATGAACCTGAGATCATCTTACTAAACATATATGAGTGGAAATAGGAGAACCTAACTAGGTCTAGTGTGATACCTGGCCCACAGCTAAGGTTGGGACTTTGAGGGTCAACTTGTGGATACCCTCTACTCTAAACTGGAGTCTTTATACGAAGATACACTTCATTTAAATCATCAGAACATTGAGGAATAATGGGGTATTTCCCCCTTGGGATACTATGTCCCTCTAAGAATGCTCACCTTACTGATATACTAGGGTGATACACAAGGCATCCACAGACTGATTCATGACTGAATAAATTATGCTGAAAGTCATAAGCTAAAATGAGAGCAAGAGGTATAGCAATGCATATCATGAGTATAAAGGACCTATAACGTACCCGAATATATGCTGAGGGAATTTTCTTAAACATGACGAGTCTGAAGAGTATAAAGCCTACTGTGGCGCTGACCACTAGTGGTACTGTAAGTGATGCCCCACTGGTGCAAATCTTTTCCCTTCTGAGCCCTTACTCTACATTCTCGTAGCCTGTGATCTGGCTTATCACACCCATAACATAACTCACTGCCTGCTCTACATATACCTAGGTAATTCTTACCACACATTTTACAAAGAGGATAGGTAAGACTCTTGTTCTCACTATCCTGGGCCTCAAATCTTTGAGACCCATCATGACTGTCATTCACGAGCTTAGGTACTGGTGCACTAGCTGAATATAGAGATGGGATTAAAAATTTATAACTATACTAAGAACATCTACCACTCCCTAACTTAGGTTGAGAAACACTTAAACTACCTATCCTATCCTTCTTGTTCTGCTTTTCCTTTATCTTAATTTTTATCTGTTCTATCTACTGAGCATAGTTTATAAGTCTGTCTAAAGTTATTTCACTATTCAGCATGGTGGATCTGTACTCATTCACAATGCTACAATTCATCCCTGACAGAATCTTACTCATCTTAGCCCTACTGTCTGCAACCATATGAGGGGCATATCTAGCTAATTGAATAAACTTAAGAGAATACTCTTTCACTGTCATATTTCCCTGCTTGAGGTTGATGAACTCTAGCACCTTGGCTTATCCAAGATCTAGGTGAAAGAATCTATCAAGGAACGCTGAAGCAAACTCTTCCCACTAAGCTGACACTGCATCGTCTACCCTCTCTGACTTTCACTGCTTGAACCAAGTGTGAGCACCATCCTACAACTGGTATGTAGTTAACTCAGCACTCTCAACAGTAGTCACCTTCATGATGCCAATCACCTTTTAAATTAGATTTGGGAATTAATAAGGGTCCTCATATGACTTAAACCTAAGAAAGGATAATGGGTTCATTCTGGTGAAGTCCCAAATCTTAGCTGCAGCTGAATTGGCCTATGGGTTGGCCGTAACAACAACTGGTTCTTCATTATAAATAGCAACCGACATACGGCCCTGAACTCCATATGAGAAACATGTTCGCCCAACGGTTCTTCGGGTAGAGGAGCTGACTGATTCCCATTTCTACTTTTAGAAGGCATGTTCTGTACAAGAAAGGGAGAAATGGATTAGACTGATACTTTAACTTTAATCCTATGCTCATTAGAACGACATGAATACTGAAAGAAGAGAAACTATTCCTAAAACACCTTATAGCCTCCTGCACATAAATGTGGTACACAATACGCCCATATACAAGACTCTACTAGATGCCGCTTTCAGATTTTCTAGGACACTGTAGAATCTTAGGCTCTGATACTAAGTTTGTAAGGCCCTGAATTTGGTACATGGAATGCTACACAGTCCTAATGACCCCGAAGGACCATAAGCTAACCCATGACTGATATCTGTACTAATATACTACATAATTTACCATAAAATATGGAAATATGAACTAAATGGCCAAAAGTTTCAAAAGTCAATAAACATCTGATACACAATGTCTGAAAATGGTATAATAATACCAAAATATATCTAAAATAACTGTGTAATATACAATAGTCTGCAAACCTCCAAACTATCTAAATAAGGAGTTGATGGGACATGTCCCCAACTAACTCTGACTACTAAAATAAACTAAAAAGTGAATTAATAATGACATCATCATGTCCTCAAATAATGAGGACTCACCGCTAACTTTGATCACTAAACTGGGTCACTACTGGTTCTCCGGCGCTCGTACTTCTAAGACAACATATCAAAAATTCATTAGTACATTGAATGTGCTGGTATGCAAGTGAGGTAGGCTGAATGTAATAGGTTTATTTGCATGAACAATACTAACTAACTAACATGAACGTGAGAATACATGCATGTATACGTAACTGTAACTGAGATCATGATAGGACTGAATACTGAGTTCTGACTACTGAGTCTACTGACATTAACATCTGAGTCACTGATAAGTGAGAAATTGATACTGTAGTACTGAATACTTAGAGATGTATACTATGTTACTAATACATGGATAACTGTGTCTGACAGTTCTAATTATGAAGAACTGGTTTGGTTGACTGTATTTGACAGTCCTGAAGTTGAATTCTTACAATATAAGTTCTAATAATTAATAGAACTAATAACATAAGTGACTATATCTGAAATCCTTAAACCTAGTGGAACTGGCTGAGTTCCATACTATATCTGAGTAACTGAATCTGAGATCAGTCCTATCTAGCGAGTGATCTCTACATCTAATGATACTAATATTGATTGACCATAGTTGAGATTAATCCTATATGGTAGGGATCCTAGGGTCTATTTATAATAATAAGGATTAACTATATCTGACAGTCCTAAATCTATACTACTAATCTGAATTGACTGTATCTGATAGTCTTGATTCTGTAACTAAAACTGTGGAATGTATTCATCTAATAGATATTCCCTATACTAAGCTAACTGGGGTCCAACCTATAACACCAATTGGAAGGGTGTCAGTACCACGCCTCTAGTAAAGACAACTTTTATGGAGTTATTCCTAATCTAGCGGGTGACCCCTAGGATCAGTCCTATAAATTTAAATGTGCTAATGGGTGATCCCTGAATATTTCAGTCCTATCTAACGGGCAATATCTCATTCCTACACTGGCTACGTAGATCTAGAACTTAGGGATTCCTTCTAGAGATCTCAGTCCTATCTAGCGGGTGAGTCCCCATCCCTAGGCTCGCTTAATGTTTAATCCTACTCCCAACTGAAATACGCTGCACTGATAAACTAAGTTGAGCTGATTAACTAACTGTGTTGATTCTAATGGTATTGTTTAGCAGACCTAAACTAAATTTACTAAGATCCATTAACTAACAGAATGTATAAAGTTTTTAGAATTGACTGAGAGTGTTGAAGTTACTGAGATTGACTAGGAATACTGAGGTTTCTGAGATTACTAAGTATTGAGATCATTGAGACTACTCAACTACTGAGATTACTGAGATTTCTAAGATTAATAGGTTTCCCTAAGTCAAATGACTGACTGAGTTCAATGGATCATAGCTTGAATGAGAGTATCTTGAAAACATGACATGGCTCTAGATACACAGCTAAATTATTGAGTATAAGTACCCCCAGGACTCAATGTAAAGAAACTGACATAGCATGACTTAAATAAACATATGACAAACAACACAATTTATAATTTATATGTTGAAACACTCCATCAAACGTGTGGTATGCATAAATTTGTACAAAACACATGGTAGGCATAATATATGTAGACAACATCATACAACAATCAAACATCATGATTCATAGCTAATTTCATCATCCAAGTGTTTTAATCCTAGGTTTACATGAATTTATATCTATACAAATCAATTCCACATAACATTAATCACCCAACATGGATTTGAATTTAGTTGATCATTCTCAACATAAACAAAATAAACCCAACATGAAGTTCATAAACAAAATCTAAAATCTAGCCTTTATAAAATAGATTCTTGGGCTTCATGGATGAAAGGAGTCCATGAATGAACACTATGCATACCTAGGATTCATGAATTTGAATCCCCGATGGAAACACTATCTTGTTCTTGAGAGAAACTAGTATATTTTGGGTGAAGAATGACTAAATCATGTCTTATTAGGTATATATAGGGGTGTTAAATTAACCCTTTTAACCCTGGATGCATCTTTAATTTCAGAGAAAATTTCCCGATTTTCATCCTTGGCGCGAAGTGCCACTATCGCGCCAAGTAACTGGAATGTGACAAATAGGAAATTGCACGATGGCGCGATGTAGATCTATCGTGTTCCCACCTTGTCTGCAACTTAGAAGTTTTGCGTGATGCACCACTATAACGTAGCAACATTGGAAATTGACAATTTCCATTTGAGCTATCTCTCAACGCGCTGAAGGCTTAGGTGATACACTATCTCACTGAAAAGGCTCTAACTCTTCACCCGGGTGTTGGATTTAGGCGAATTTGGTATCGATGGAAAGCTTTTTCGATTCCCCACATGATAGAATAAGGTTGGGACTTTAAGGGTCAACTTATGAATACCCTCTACTCTAAACTAGATTCTTTATACGAAGATACACTTTATTTAAATCATCAGAACATTGAGGAATAATGGGGTATCTCCCCCAAGGGATACTATGTCCATCTAAGAATGCCCACCTTACTGATATACAAGGGTGATACATAAGGCATCCACAGACTGATTCATAATAAAATAAATTATGCTGAAAATCAAAAGCTAAAATAAGAGCAAGAGGTTTAGCAATGCATATCATGTGTATAAAGGACCTATAACGTACCTGAATCTATGCTGAGGGAATTTTCTTGAACATGGCGAGTCTGAAGAGTATAAATCCTATTATGGCGCTGACCACTAGTGGTACTGTAAGGGATGCCCCACTGGTGCAAATCTTTTCCCTTCTGAGCCCTTACTCTACATTCTCGTAGCCTGTGGTCTGGCTTATCACACCCATAACATAACTCATTGCCTGCTCTACATATACCTAGGTTATTCTTACCACACTTTTCACAAAGCGGAAAGGTAAGACTCTTGTTCTCACTATCCTGGGCCTCAAATCTTGGCGACCCATCATGACTGTCATTCACGAGCTTAGGTACTGGTGCACTAGCTGAATATAGAGATGGGACTAAAAATTTATAAATATACTAAGAACGTCTACCACCCCCTGACTTAGGATGAGCAAAACCTAAACTACCTATCCTATCCCTTTTATTTTGATTTTCCTTTATCTTAATTTTTAGCTCTTCTATGTACTGAGCATAGTTTATAAGTCTGTCTAAAGTTATTTCACTATTCAACATGGCAGATCTGTACTCATTCACAATGCTATAATTCATCACTGACAGTAACTTACTCATCTTAGCCCTACTGTCTGCAACCATATGAGGGGCATATCTTTATAATTGAGTAAACTTAAGAGAATACTCTTTCACTGTCATATTTCCCTGCCTGAGGTTGATGAACTCAAGCACCTTGGCTTCTCCAAGATCTAGGTGAAAGAATCTATCAAGGAACGCTGAAGCAAACTCTTCCCACTAAACTGACACTGCATCGCCTACCCTCTTTGACTTTCACTGCTTGAACCAACTGTGAGCACAATCCTACAACTGGTATGCAGCTAACTCAGCACTCTCAACAGTAGTCACCCTCATGATACCAATCACCTTTTAAATCAGATTTGGGAATTAATAAGGGTCCTCATCTGACTTAGACCTAAGAAAGGATAATGGGTTCATTCAGGTGAATTCCCAAATCTTAGCTGCAGCTGAATTGGCCTATGGGTTGGCCGTAACAACAACTGGTTGTTCATTATAAATAGAAACCGACATACGTCCCTGAACTCCATATGAGAAGCATGTTCGCCCAATGGTTCTTTGGGTATAGGAGCCGACTAATTCTCGTTTCTACTTTTAGGAGGCATGTTCTATAGAAGAAAGGGAGAAATAGATTAGACTGATACTTTAACTTTAATCCTATGCTCACTGGAACGACATGAATACTGAAAGAAGGGAAATGATTCCTAAAACACCTTATAGCCTCCTGCACATAAATGTGGTGCACAATACACCCATGTACAAGACTCTACTAGATGCGGCTTTTAGATTTTCTAGGACACTGTTGAATCTTAGGCTCTGATACTAAGTTTGTAAGGCCCTGAATTTGGTACCTGGAATGCTACACAGTCCTAATGACCCCGAAGGACCACAAGCTAACCCATGACTGATATCTGTACTAATATACTACATAATTTACCAAAAAATATGGAAATATGAACAAAATGGCTATAAGTTTCAAAAGTCAATGAACATCTGATACACAATGTCTGAAAATGGTGTAATAATACCAAAGTATATCTAAAATAACTGTGTAATATACAATAGTCTGGAAGCCTCTAAACTATCTGAATAAGGAGTTGATGGGAGACGTCCCCAACTAACTCCGACCACTAAAATAAACTAAAAAGTGAATTAATAATGAAATGATCATGTCCTCAAAGGATGAGAACTCACTGCTAACTTTGATCACTAAAATGGGTTGCTACTGGTTCTACGATGCTCGTGCTTCTAAGACAACATATCAAAAATGCATTAGTACATTGAATGTGCTGGTATGCAAATGAGGTAGGATGACTGTAGTAGGTTTATATGCATGAACAATACTAACTGACTAACATTAACGTGAGAATACATGCATGCATACGTAACTATAACTGAGATCATGATAGGACAGAATACTGAGTTCTGACTACTGAGTCTACTGACATTAACATCTGAGTCACTGATAAGTGAGAAACTGATACTGTAGTACTGAATACTGAGAGACGTATACTCTGTTACTAATACATGGATAACTGTGTCTGACAGTTCTAATTATAAAGAACTAGTTTGGTTAACTGTATCTGACAGTCCTGAAGTTGAATGCTTATAATATAAGTTCTAATAATTAATAGAACTAATAACATAAGTGACTATATCTAACATCCCTAAACCTAGTGGAACTGGCTGAGTTCCATACTATATCGGAGTAACTGAATCTGAGATCAGTCCTATCTAGCGAGTGATCTCTACATCTAATGATACTAATATTGATTGATCATAGTTGAGATCAATCCTATATGGTAGGGATCCTAGGGTCTATTTATAATAATAAGGATTAACTATATCTGACAGTCCTAAATCTATACTACTAATCTGAATTGACTGTATCTAATAGTCTTGATTCTGTAACTAAAATTGTGGAATGTATTCATCTAACAGATATTCCCTATACTAAGCTAACTGGGGTCTAACAAATAACACCAATTGGAAGGGTGTCAGTACCACGCCTCTACTAAAGAGAACTGTTGTGGAGTTAATCCTAATCTAGCGGGTGACCCCTAGGATCAGTCCTATACATTTAAATGTGCTAATGGGTGATCCATGAATATTTCAGTCCTATCTAACGGGTGACATCTCATTCCTACACTGGCTATGATGTTCTGGGACATAGGGATTTCTTCTAAAGATCTCAGTCCTATCTAGCAGGTGAGTCCCCATCCCTAGGCTCGCTTAATGTTGAATCCTACTCCCATCTGAAATACACTAAACTGATAAACTAAATTGAGCTGATTAACTAACTGTGTTAATTCCAATGGTATTGTTTAGCAGACCTAAACTAAATTTACTAAGATCCATTAACTAACAAGATGTATTAAGTTTTAAAAATTGACTGAGAGTTTTAAAGTTACTGAGATTGACTAGGAATACTGAGGTTACTGAGATTATTAAGTATTGAGATCACTGAGACTACTCAACTACTGAGATAACTGAGATTTCTAAGATTTATAGGTTTTCCTGAGTCAAATGACTGATTGAGTTCAATGGATCATAGCTTGAATGAGAGTATCTTGAAAACATGACATAACTCAAGGCACACAGCTAAATTATCGAGTATAAGTACCCCCAGGACACAATGGAAAGAAACTTACATAGCATGACTTAAATGAACATATGACTAACATCACAATTTAGAATTCATATGTTGAAACACTCCATCAAACGTGTGGTATGCATAAACTTGTACAAAACACATGGTAGGCATAATATATGTAGACAACATCATACAACAATCAAACATCATGATTCATAGCTAATTTCATCATCCAAGTGTTTTAATCCTAGGTTTACATGAATTTATATCCATACAAATCAATTCCACATAACATTAATCACCCAACATTGATTTGAATTTAGTTGATCATTCTCAACATAAAAAAAATAAACCCAACATGAAGTTCATAAAGAAAATCTAAAATCTTGACTTTAGAAAGAGATTCTTAGGCTTCATGGACAAAAAGAGTCCATGAATGAATACTATGCATACCTGGGATGTGATTTCTTGAGGATTGATGGTGAAACCTTCTTAAATTTGAATCCCTGATAGAAACTCTAGTTTGTTCTTAAGAGAAACTTAAGAGAAACTACTATATTTTGGTTGAAGAATGACTAAATCACGTGTTATTGGGTATATATAGGGTTGGGAAATTTTCCCTTTTAACCCTGGACGCATCTTTAATTTCTGGAAAAAAAATTCAATTTTCATCCTTAGCGTGATGTGCCACTATCGCGCCAAGTGACAAATGGGAAATTGCACGGTGGCGCGATGTGGAGCTATCACATTGCCACCTTGTATGCGACCTAGAATTTTTGCACGATATGCCATTCTCTTAGAGCAACACTAAAAATTGACAATTTCCATTAGAGCTATCTATGTGATAGGCTGAAGGCTCGGGTGATACATTGTCTCACTAAAAAGGATCTAACTCTTCACCCGAGTGTTGAATTTTGGTGAATTTGGTATCGATAAAAAGATTATTTTATTCCCCATATGATAAAAAGTGAAAATCTTTAAAATACCACATGTAAAAAAGTGGATTCATCTTTTAAAGAAAGCTTTTAATATTCTTGGAAAACTTTTCAAGCTAGGAAAAGTACGGGGCATTATAAGTATTTATGGATTATGCTTCAGATATTGGGGGATGATAAGTTTTATGATAAGTTCTCTAAAAGTGAGTTTTAGTTGGAGTTTGTCTCTTTCTTGGGTTATGCGGTGACTAAAGATGATTTTATGGTCAATCTAACCAAGATTGCAATGGTTCCTGATTGGGTTAGGCATACTTCTCCTATTTAGATTCAAAGTTTTGTTGGTTTAGCAAGTTACTATTTGTATTTTGTTATGGGTTTTTTATCTACTACAACACCATTGACCAAGTTAATTTAGAAAAAAATTTCCTTTCAGTGGTTTGACGCTTTTGAGGCTAGTTTTCAAAAACTCAATGATTTGTTGACTTTAGCTTCTATATTGACCATGCCCAAGGATGGTGTGGCTTTTACCATCTTTTGTGATGCTTCAGTTATTGGTTTAGGTATTGTGTTAATGTAGAAGGGTAAGGTGATTGCTTATGCTTATCGTCAGTTGAAGCCCCATGAGAGGAATTACCCTACCTATGATTTGCAGTTATGTGTGGTTATTTTTACTTTCTGGTTGTAGAGGCACTACCTATATAGAGTTCTTTATGACATTTTATTTACCATCGTAGCCCTCAGTACTTCTTCACCAGTAAGATCTTACCATGAGGCTGCGCTATTATCTTGATTTGCTTAAGGATTATAACTTAACTATTCTTTATCAATCAAGTAGGGACAATATGGCTGTGGATGACTTGAGTTGAAAGTTGAATAGCATCGATAGCTTAGTGCATATTTAGAATCAAGAGAGACCTTCATGGAGGTTCAGTCTCTGTCTAGCAAGATGGTTAGGCTGGATATTTCTATATCTGGGCATATTCTAGCACTCGTGGAGGCTAGATCTTCCTTGATGGAGAAGATTTAGGCTTATATGCTTTTAGGCTGAGAGTGATTTAGGGTAAAGTGTTGAATGGTGGGGCTAAGGAATTCTTGCTTGATCCAAATGATGTTTTGAGGATTGAAGGATAAGTTTTTGTTCTAAGAGTGGGAGATTGGCTTACACTAATTTTGGAAGAGGGTTATTATTCCAAGTATTCTATTCCTTTGGCAGTGACTAAGATGTATCATGATTTGAAACACCATTACTAGTGGAGTGGTATGAAGAAGGATGAAGAAGATTTTATAGGTCATTGGTTATTTTGCCAGCAAGTGAACACCGAGTATTTGAGACCTAGTAGTTTGCTTTTGAGTTTACCAATTCCCAAGTAGAAATGGGAATAGATTGCTATGGACTTTGTGACCAAGGTTGCCATATACTTCTCACGGTTCTGATAGTGTTTGGGTCATCATGGATCAGTTGACCAAATCTGCTCATTTCATTCTATTTTAGGTTTCTTTTAGTGCTGAGAAGTTGGCCCATATCTATATTTTTTAGATAGTCCATATTTATGTTGTGTTGATCTCTATTATCTCAAATCATGGTTCAGTTTTCACATCTCACTTTTAGAAGACTTTTTAAGAGGAGTTGGGTACCCAGGTTGATCTTAGTTTATCTTTTCCCCTAAGATAAATGGTCAATCATAGTGGAATATTTATATTTGGGAGAATATTCTTCGTGCTTGTGTCATGGAATTTAGTGATTAGTGGGAGTATCATCTAGCTTTGGCAAAGTTTGCATATAGTAATAGCTACTATTTTATTATTAAGATGGCTCCATTCAGGGATTTGTATTGTAGGTATTGTCCCTCTCCAGTTGGTTGGTTTGATTTTTCAGAGATTAAACCTTGAGGTATGAACTTGCTTCATAAGTGTTTGGATTGAGTTTGGGTCATTCAGCATACACTTTTAGTAGCTCAAGTAGGTAGAAGTGTTATGCGGATCGTTGACTTTATTCCTTGAGATTTACTGTTAGTGATTGTGTCTTTCTATATGTTTCACACATGAAGGGTAAGATGAAGTTTATCAAAAGGGGCAAGATTAGCCCTAGGTATTTTAGGACTTTTGAGATCCTTCAGACTATTTGGGATGTGTCCTATGAGTTAGCATTACCTCTAGATTTATCAATTTTTCATCCAGTTTTTCATGTCTCTATGCTTTGGCTTATATTCCAGATAAGTCTTATGTTATTCGTTTGGGATTCAATCCAGTTACATGAGCGATTGTCCTTTATTAAGAAGCCTGTTTCCATTTAATCCAGGGATGTTAGAGGTTCCAAGGTCCAATGGGGGCATCAACTAGTAGATGAGTCTCCTTAGGAGGTTGAGTTTGATGTGTATATTAGTTATTCTTAGATTTTTGCTAATTTAAATATTTATATTTCCCTTAGTTTGAGAACAAACTAGATTCTTCAGTGTGGATGATGTAATAGCCTGACTTTGTGATTTGTTAGAAATATTTATTTTTTTGTGATTTTACTATTTTACCCCTCTATGTGGTTGTGTTATGATGTTTCTAGGGTGTGGGGATTATTGGCATAGTTCCCAATATATTCTGTTGTGATTTGTTTGAGATTATGGGATTGGATTGTCTTAAAGTCTCACTAGTTGACTTTGGTCAACATATTGAAAAATGAACAACGCCAGCTGATCCGGACACTGATTTTAGGTTGGTAACATAGTTGGTGTGGTTCTACGACTTTTATATCTCATTTTGACCCTTCATATGGAAAATTATATAATCAGGTATGTGGATTGTAGTAATTTATTAATGACATATTTGTTCTTCCATTTAATTCTTAAATTCCTTGATTCAAAATATTAGGGACACAATTTGGGATATTAAAAAGGTGTTTTTCAATGATTCCTCTTTAGTTATGATTCTTATAATATTCACACACTTTTATTAATGATATATTTATGATTTATCTTTAAATCTGGGTTTTCATTTGGAAAATTTAGGGTAAAGTTATGAAATGATAATTTTATAAATTGTAAATTGATGTATACCTTATTTTTATTGGAATTTCATATGTCAACTCTTGAAGTTATGAATTACATTATGTTTGACTAATGCTCTAGCTTTACCCATGTGGGATCGGGATTGACTTTTGGTTGACTTTGGCCAACAATTTAAGTATAGCAACATCGTTTATTATGGCTTTATTTTCTAATCTAACATATATATTTTATTAGATTGGGCTAGTTTGTAGACTTTTCAGAATGGTAAAGCTTTAGTTGTATTTTCAGGCTTCGTTTGAGGCAAGTTGAAGTTTATTCTACTCTCTATATCTTATTTGAGCTCTTTCAACCTATGTTACTTACTAGTCCCTATGTGCTTTGGTAATCATACTACACTTCTGCATCTATTGACTGAAGACTTTTTTTGAACTTCTAATGAAAAAAGTTATTTTATCTACCTTTCCTTATTGATAAATTTTTAATTTGGTATTCTAAAATAGTTCTATACATATTGTATTTATATCATACTCCTGATGGATATAGTAACTTTTTTACAGACAGATACAATGTCTTGGAATGTATTTTGCATATTCTACTTTGTCACTCTCTATATATAGACTTGAGGTCCTCACTATCAGTGTATATTTTTATATTAGACCCAAATGTTCTTTTGATTTTCTTATTCATTCTACTAGGATATTACTTGTCATTTCAATCAATAGGATTTGGCTTACCAACAGGATAGTTTAGTAGGCTCCATCGTAACCTATATTTTTCTATTGAGGTAGTTTAGTATCAATGACTAGGTTCACTAGTATCTTGGGTACAAGACCAAATATCTGGAATATTTCCAAGGACTGGTAATATTATGTGTTTATTGAATCTTCACGAGGAAATAGCACTTTCTTAGGAAAATTTCACTTGTTTTTATTTCATATTGTTATCTCTTATTCATGATGGCTTCGTAAATCTTAAATGTTTCACTCTTTAGAAAATGTATTAGAATGAGGGGTACAATGATTGAAGTGATTTCCTTGCACCCTTAATTAGGGCTCCAAATAGCGGATGAGATAGAAGTCGACCCTAAGATGAGATTGCACTTGATTTGATACACCATCATGGGACCATGTTACGTGATCTACCTGACTCACATATAGAAAGATATATAAATGCATCAAGACTACATATGGTTACCATCACTTAAAAATTGAGGTACGAGGCTAATATAGGTAGATGGTTGGAATGTTAAAAGACTATGAACATAATATCCACCTTATGAATCTACAAATTAATGCTTATCTTAAATTAACTTAGCAACTTTATATATAGATATGACGGGATTATGCATGTTCTATAATTAATGATTTATGATAATATCAGTGAACTATACTTTATTTTAATGAAAATTGTGTATTTAATGTTCATGATAATATAAAGGTGTAACCCATTTTACTCATTTTGTTAAAAAAATATTTTGTAGGAACAAACACTATAAATGACTTATTTACCTATTATCAAAATCATTGTCATTCTAATAAGTTTTTTAAAGATTTTTATAAGGAAAATTGTCTACTATTGTCTGATTAATAAATTTCTTGATTGAGTATACATCTTTTTATATCTTGCTCAATAGAGCTTAACTCTTTTCTTAGATATTTGTTTTAATTAAAAAGGGTTCAATTTTACTCACAAAAAATAAAAAAAATTATCTTAATTTGCATAGATCGAATGAAAATTTCAATAAAATTCAGTCACAACTTTTACTTGGTAACTTTTAATATTAATGAGAAATATCAAATGATCTTGAAAGGGAGGTGTTAGATATATAACACTAGTAGTTTAGTAATAGAGGGGTAACGACTTTTTCCATTATTACGGAGTAGACTAGTTTGACAAAATTTAGGTTAGGATCTTCTCCAAATAAAGAGGTAAAATAGTAGGCTAGAGTAGTCTTGGATAAATCCACATATAGTATGATCTATAATAATTTGGGAATGGATTGGTTGGTGTTTGAATGAGTTCAGAGCATTTTATCATAGTTATGACATTATCAAGTCTATACAAACTACCAAAAGTGAATTTAGGCTAGTACAATTTTGAATATCATCTACCACCAATATTGAGGTATGGATGGTAAGGTCCAGTCGTATACGACCAATATTGGTTGGTGGGGTGGATTTTGATTATTGGAATAGGTAAGACTTAGGGGTACGAGTCATATTGATGGTTACAGATTATTTGGTTCCATAAATTATTCTTTGACTTGGTTAACTAGGTTAGATTTGAGTACGAGTGGATCACCATAAGCTGTGAGCCAGGGTACGAGTCATAGCTAGGACTTTTATGTTGCACAGTGTTGGAATCTTCCTTGGGTTTAAATTTGCCATGGGTACGGATGAAAGGTATGGATTCTTTGCTGTCAATATGACTTGGAAGGGTGAGTTATATGCTGGATAGTAATGTATCCAAGGGTTGAGGCTAGGATACAAGTGAAGGATACCAATTGTATTGGAGGGTATGACTCGTGTGGGTCAGCCGTACCCCTGTGGCAGAATTTTTGGTGCAACTTAATTGAGGGTATTCTGGATATTTTCCCACTTATCCTAATAAGGTCTCATGACTTATAACATACTTGGAAGGTTATTTACCCTATTATTTACTTCATTAACACTTAAAAACTTTTCTAAACTCTCAAAAATTCTCTCAAAATCTTATGGGCAAGGGAAGCTAAGGTTTCAATAAGAAAATTGATTTGGAGCTTATCTTGGTGATTTCTTTCCATCCTCATCTTTGTTTAAGGAATTTTATCTTCCCTGTTTGTTAATTGTATCTAAAGGCATGGTTTTATAAATGTTTCCAAGGTTTCATTGATTGAGTGATTTTGATTTTCAATAATGATTTAGGGATTTTGATATTAAATGGTTGGTTATGGTTTCCCATAATTTTAGTTATGCTTTTATATGCATTAATGGTGGTTTTAGATAATTTGATTGCATGGGAATAGTTTAATGGTAATTGAAATTAGTTTTGGTCATATTATGCTCCCAATGTGTTTGACAAAATGATTAGAAAGATATTTTCATTGCATTGACTATTTTTAAGGAAACTCTTGCATGTTTGAAGTCTTGGTAAAGGAATTATGCATGGTTTAAATAGATTGAAATGGTAAGTGGCTAATGGTTATGCTTGTGGGGTATATGGAAACCCCCAAGTGGTTTTATATGGTAAATGGAAGGGCACCTCAAAGTCCCCTTAGACCTATAAATGGTTGGCTATGGATGATACTTACAAGTAAGGGTAAGTGTCACGATACCAATATCCATGGCCTTGGTTAATAATTGGTTAACGGTTTGGTTATATTGAAATTGGTTTTAATTTGGCAATAATGGTGGGAGGTGTAGCTAATGCATGGAATTTGGAGGTCCTGGGGGGACCAAAACTGGAAACTCATATTTGCTAATATGAGGTTGTCTTTGTGACCGTGTGAATGATCTCACACTATATTTGGGGGATGTACTAGTCATTCTAAAGGTTTCTTCGATGGTCATGCGACTACATACACTAGGAACCTTTTAGGATGGGAAGATGAACCTATATAGCCTGTGGGTGCTTTAGGACAACAAAGCTACACAGCCCAGGTAAAGGTTTTAAAGGCATACTAAACCCAGTCCCTTTTTCTAGCATGGTTATATATATATATGTGTGTGTGAATATGGTTGTGTGCATATGGATAATTTTACTTGGTTTCTTAAATGGAATTATTTTATTCTTACACTGACATTATGCTAATGGTCACTCGCTAACCCCGTCTACAGGCGGTTGTATACCCATACTATGCAGGAACTGACCGTTTTACTCCTTCTACATAGTGATTGACATGGGTACAACATTTAGACTAAATTGGTGAGCTTCCACCCTTTTGGAAGGCTCCATTTCATGTTATGGACATTTCTAGACATTTTAGTTTTATTTTGGATGTTGTTTTTGTGTATGGTTGGGGGCATATCCCAACCGGATTTCATTACTCTTTTTGCTAAAGGATTTATGGTACTTCTATGGGTAGGAATGGGAATAAACGGTATTGGTATCATCCTTGGCATTAGAATAATCTGGGTAATTGGCATCATTAAATATAATATATCATTGTTCCATCATATTTCTTTTCGGGATTAATTATATTATGTTTTGGAAAAACTTTAGTTATGGCCTGGTTTATGGCCATGGTTTTTCTATGGTTGAATTATTGGTATGGGATGGTTGGACTCGGTTGGTTCCATCACGGTTGTGATCTTATCCCAGATTCTTTAAGTGAGCTGTTATACTATCTTGTTTCATGCTTGAAATTCAGCCAACTTAGGACTGGTGGTTGGAGGTTGGGTTGGGTAATGGCGGTGGTCTCTAGTCCTGGTCGTACATGGTACGCCCATTACGACAAGGCTCTAGGGTGGGTCGTGTCATCCTATTTCTCAAATTTTCAAGAAAGGCACAAATACATGTTGTATTGATGAGCCAAAATGCATAAATGGGCTTACAATGAACCCACAATCACCAAGAGCACCACATCTACTAGGAGGAAAAATCCAAGTAAGGAAAAATTCTTCATTTACCACGATAAGGAACATTTTGCATGAGCTTGTCCTAACTCTAGAAAAGCCAAAAGGTGTGCTCAATTCTCAGACAAAGCGATGGATGCTCAATACCCAGCTGACGCTGAGGCTCTACATAGCCCCCATCTTAATTCAGACAGCATTCTTGAATTTTTGTCAATGTAGATAAGGAACATTCGAGGAAATCCTATCTCTCTTCATCAGTGGACAACAATAACCTCTCATTATTAATAACTATGTGGAGAAGGTATCATCTCCTATAAATGACCGTGATTTTAATTAGAAACTGAGTTGATGAATGAGATCAGCATGCTCAAAGAAGGAATTAAGAATATCTTTGATATAGAAACCCCTCATGTCGAACTGAAGGTATATCCATCTAAATGGGGAAATCCACTCTAGGTCCTTTCCTTCATGGACACCGAAGCAGCAACCTTAATATTAGATCCTAAAATCATCCATGGTGATAAATAGATTCCTCACTTCAAGACCTTTGGCACAACATTAAAAGGAGTTCTTACAAGTGGGGTCATCATATGGCAGTCGGTCATTATCAAACACTTACCAAGAGTACTTTACCGGATAAAACTCCTAAGCTCTAACATCCTAGAGAAGGACCTAATCATTGGATTAAAAATATATAGGCAGCTCAAGAATTGACTCCTCGGCCTGACTAAAGTAATAACTTTCATGGCCCAATTAAAGCAATGTTCTACCATACCATAGTTGTTCCAAATTAGTGACGAAGATCCCGTAAAGAAGATCAAGAACCAACTGATGAATGAATCTAATGCAGAATCTCACAAAGAGCTCCTGATGAAAAATCAATATAATTATGGCTTAACCAGGAATTCTTCATTAGGCTTCAATTAAAGAATAATGAAAATATAAATTCCACAATGGCAAGTCATTCAAGATTGAAACACGAACATCTCCAGATTGAAAAGAAAGAGTGCATAGAACTTCTAGAATTTGGTCTCATTGATCCATCAGATTCCTAATGGGATTGTGAGCTATTTTATGTCAACAAGTGAGCTAAACAGACAAGGGGAAAACTCTGCCTTATTATAAACTACAAACCACTAAACCACTTTCTTCTAGATGATAAATTTCCTATTCCAAAAAAGCTGACCCTGTTCTCACACCTTGACAAAGCCACCTTTTTTTCAAAAATTTAATTATAAATCTAGATATTGGCAGCTAGTCATATACCTAGAGGGTAGAGAAAAACAATCTTCTATATACCTAATCATCACTACTAACGGAAGGTTATGTCGTTTTGACTCAAACCTGCTGCTTTAATTTTTCAAAAAGCCATGTTCAAGATATAATTTTATAGAAATACCTTAAAGGAATACCTCGATCTCCTCTACCAATTTCATGGCCTAGTAAAGTAGTATTGATAAATGACCCTTGTACGATATGAAATTTCCTTCCTGAGAATGTACTTTTCCCATGAGTCTTATACTCCAGGACCACAAATATTCCAATAACTGCTTAAATTTCCAGACACTAACTCCTTAGTTAAACAACTCCAGTAGTTCCTTAGTGTGATTAATTATGTTAGACATTTTATTCCTTATGTATCCACATACATCTCCCCACTTATGAAGAGGCTAAAAAATAATTCTCTAGTAGGGAAAGGAATAAGATGATGTGGTATAAAAAATAAAAAAATATCCAAGGAAATCCAGACAATCCATATCCCCTCAGATGAAAAGATAATATTCCAGACTAATGCTAGCACCGATTATTAGAGTGTAGTTCTTTTAGAAGAAAAAGATGGCCATTGAAAAATAAGTGGTAAGCAAGTTTAATGTTTAACGAGACAAACAATACTACCACTCCACCTTTAAGGAAATCCTTGCCTTGAAAAATATAATCAAGAAGCTTAACTTCTACCTGATTCATACTTAATTCAAATTGAAATGTATATCTGGGCCTTCCCAAAAAGGTCCAAATAATCCATATGTCATCTCAAATATGCAAAATTCTCAGATGGGCACAATGGTTAACTCCCTACAATTTCCAAGTAAACCACATCAAGTAAAAGGAGAATATCATGGAAGACTTTATATCAAGGCCAGAGGAATTCTCTACCAAACATTGCTCAACGAAGGAAAAGATGAGACAACACCAGCCATCAATCTTATTACACCACACATTAAACGTGTATCGATTGGGTCTAGAAGGGATATCATAAGGATCTAATTATCTAGTTAATATTTCTTGTAGTATAATTTTTTGCACCGTTGTCCCTACTATTTAGTATCAGAGCCATCCCCACTCATGGAGGCGGGAGGAAGCAAGTATCCGCATAATATCTATTACTATTAGTCGTCTGAGATCCAACTTTACATTTACAAGCTTTACCTTTTACTAATTTTTATCCATAAATCTTCCATAGTCCTTACTTTTCAGTTATAACCAAAGTCTTGTACATATTTTTTTTGTAGTTATTTTTTTTAGATTTTACAAAAAATATTTTGTAAAGTCTTTTCCTTAGACCTTTAGAAAAATTATATTGAGTCTTTATAGTCCAAAAAACAGCAAAATCATGGCTATCTCTAAGTATTTACCATCCTCCTCATCTAGTTCATGTAAGTCTTCTATGAAATTAAATATGTCGATCACCCTGAGTGATATATTGTCATTGAAAAAAGGCTAACTTAATGAAGTAGATGTGTTAGCACCAGAAAAAAAATATCTACCACAAATTTACCTCTACTAAACACTTATTCATCTGTTGCTAAGAAGACATGTAATCTGTGGATGCAAATCCACTTTATGGTTCAAGATAAGCTAATAAAAGTTCAAGAATATGTTGCTGGAACAAAACGTGCAAAGCACCCTATTCTTAACACTCAGGACGAATAGTCCATATCCCTGCAAATGTCAAAAGACTTTCCACGATAATGGAAAAGTCTTGGGTTTATTCATCTCCATTTTTGTATTGTACGAATTGTGTTGACCTATCACAAGAAAAAAGGCCATTCGATAGTGGCCCGTATTTCCCATATTTATAACAGATTTAATGAGTACCAACTGTGAATTTGGGTACGACAGAGATTACCCTAGATGTTTAGATTGGCTTTGTCACCATATTCCCCAACTTCAATATTCCCCTATCAGATTCATATCAAATAAAGGCTTTGAGGATCCCAGCTCAAATCTTTGGAGCTTTGCAGAACAGATAAGCTGTACAAGCAATTCTCCATTTCCAAAAAGCCTAGAAGGTGCAAAATCATGCTATGAACCTATCTTCTCCACGTAGCAAAAAATCTATTTTATGAAATAAAGAAGCAACCAAAGGAACCACAGAGCACAGCAAGATCCCAAGACATTTATCTAAGGATAAATTGGTTAGTATTTTTTCTACCTCAAGGGTCACAAGTTATGAGAAATGGAGAGACTATCCTCAACCACTCTAGTCCACTGATTATTATGACTAGTCCCATCTCAAAAATCCTCATAGAACAACCTTCTACATCCCTATGTATTAATCGGGTAATGACCTTACGAATGCAAAGTAATTGACAACTATATTCTCGTTCCAAACTTGATTCAGAAGGGAACATATTGGATAAAACACATCAATTATGGGGGTCGTAGCCTAATGTGGTGAGATGCACACTTTTGGTACATTACTCGTAGAGGACTAATTGTGACTGCTGGACTTGAGTAGGGATGAGAAAAAATCCACTCAATATGGATTTATAGATTCATAAGCCAAAAAAAGGCCTAACTCTCAAATGCTCATAACATCCCCTTCCAGATCCAGCACATAATTAGTTACCCACAAAACCAAAACTTTGTAAAGGATAACCCAAGCTACGCTCCAAAAATACCAAATAACAATGTTATCCCACTAATAGGAAATGGGAAATCTATAAAAGTAGATGACTAAATGCTGAATACAAACCAAAACACATGCTAAATAAACATGACGGACTTATCAGAGTTCTCAAAAACTACCTCAACACATTATAATATGACTTATGTCCACTAGACACCTCACTCTCCCACTTCTTCAACCAGTAACAAAAAGAAGTTGTTTCCCTAAAAGTACAAATCTAATACATAAAATATGGTATTCTCAAACCACATAAAAACTCAAAACCCTAGGCCATATCTAACATTATTTCCCATGTTACAATAAACATATCCTTCACAACATAAGAATCATAATTTTACCATCCCACTAAAACCATTATCCTCTGCCCCAATATCTTACTATAGATAAGATCTTGAATTTAATGTCACAAAACTCTTATGAAATAAGACACATACTCTTCCTATTTAGCAAATAACCCACAACTATGCCACAAAAGAATAATGACTTATCAATCAGTCGTATATATTTGATCTAGCAAACATGGTGATCTCAGGTTATCATGTCCCAAAAAATAATTCGATCCCCTCTAATCCAAATTATAGAATTTTAGTTCATCCCTTTAAGATCCCTGACCAAGAATTTAGCAATAAATGGTAGGCCTCTATGAAATAATACCTTTATAAAGATGATGATAAAACTACTGACTTGATTGTCATCAATCAAATTGATCCAAATCCAGCTGTAGCAAAAGATACTAAGCCAATACAAAAGTGCCATTTTCCCATAAAAACTCCCATTCTCTAAATCATCCAGATAAAAATAAAGAGATTGCATCCGACAACACCATATAGAATGAAAGTCCAAAATTTGTGAACACTAATGTTCCACACAGAGATAAAATTATCAAACCAGATAGGTCTTCTAATCTATCAAATTTATAAGCAAGGCATAAGAGGTACATGCAGTACCAACCAGCCAAAAAGAGTAAACGTCATGAAAAAAAACCATAATCACCAATTGCACCAGATTCTTAAGGACGAAAAATTTTAGCAAGGACAAATTTTTTATCTGTCATGATAAGGGACACTTTGGATGAGCCGATCATAAATCTAAAAATCCAAAAGGGCAGCTCAACTCTCAGATATAATAATGGTTGCTCAGCACCCAACCGATGATGAGGCTCTACATATTCCCTAACCCAACTTAGATAGTATTTTTTAATCTATTTTAATGCAGATGAAGGATCATCTAAGGACATCCCTTTTCTCTTCATTGATAGAAAACCACAGCCTTTCATTATTGACAACTACCTGGAGAAAATCTTATCACCTTCAATAAAGGTAACTTCAATCGAATAGTTATGCTAATGAATTATATCAACCTGCTAAAAGAAGGAATCAACATGATCTATAATCTAGAAGTTACTCATTTCAAACTAAAGGTATATCCATCAATGTTATATCTCAATATCATCCCTAAAAATTAATAGGTTCCTCATATCAAGACCTTTGGCACATCATCAAAAGGAGTCCTCACAATCAGGGTCATCATGACGCAGTCGATCATGATTGAATTCTTCCCAAAACTAATCTATAGGATAAAACTCTTTGGCTTTAATGTCCAAGAGAAGTACTTGATCTTTGGATTCGATATTTATAGGAAGCTCAAGAATCAACCATTCATTCTGAGTAAAGGGATAACTTTCATGGGCTAATTTAGGAAATATTATACCATACAAAAGTTATTCAAGATTGGCAAAAAAAATCCTTAAAGAAGATTGACAACCAATTGATGAAAGAATATTTTGTAGAATCCCACATAGATTTCCTAAGAAAGAATAAAAATCTAGTTAGTCTTAACCAGGAATTCTTCATTGGGATTCCATTCAAAAAGAATGAAAATATAAATCCTATGAAGGAAAGTCATTCGGGAATAAACCCCAAACATCTTCAGCTTGCAAATAAGTACACAAAACTTCTAGAATTTATGCTCATTGAACCATAAGATTCATAATAGGCTTATGAGATTGCCTATGTTAATAAATAGAGTAAACATACAAGGGGGAACTCTATCTTGTCATAAACTACCAACCTGTCAATCACTTTCTTCTAGATGACAAATTTCCTAGTCTAAATAAGATGGCCCAATTCATTCACCTAGCTAAGGCTGCCCAATATTCTAAATTTGATCATAACTTTGAATTTTGGAAAATAGGCGTACACCTAGAGGATAGATCCAAAATAGCCTTTTGCAAACCTGACAATTACTACCAATGGAAGGTTATGCCATTGGACTCAAAGCTACCCCTTCATTTTTCCAAATGGCCATTGACTTACAAGTAATGTAATTTTCCCATGGGTATTATAATCCAGGAACACACATATTCTTAGAAATTATTAAACTTCTAGACACTAACATCTCCAGTTGTTCCTTGAAGTGATTAATTATGTTAGAGATTTCATTGTTGATGTCTCTACATATATCACCCCACTTACGAAGATGATAAAATGGAGTGCTATATCTTGGGAAAATAACATGTTGATTTCGTCAAAAAATTAAATAGAATATCCGAACAAGTACAACACACTGCATATACACTCAGACAAAAAGATGATATTACATACTATTGCGAGCTTCGATTATTGGAGTGTAGTCTTCCTAGAAAAAAAAGTAGACAACAAAAAATATGTGAATATGTAGATGGAAAGATTAAAAAGGTAGAAAACACTACCACAAAACATTTATATAAATCCTTGTTGTGAAAATAGAAATCAAGAAGTTTATCTTCCTCCTGATTCACACTAAATTTCAATTTGAAATGAATAAGTAGGCTTTCCTAAAAATAGTCCAACTAAATCTAAAGGTCATCTCAAATCCATAGATTCTTCGATGGGAGTAATGATTTTCTCTATATAAATTCAAAGTAAAACACATCAAGAGAAAAGAGAAGATCATGCCAAACTTTCTATCAAGGCTGGAGGAATTCTCTATCAAATACTACTAAACAATGAAAAAAAAAGAAAACACCGAACATCAATCTTATTTGACCACACATCAAATATGGCATTGATTGGTGGATAGAAGAAATATAAATGAGATCATTGCTGAAACCTTCTAATATTGTATGAAAAATGACACATGATGATATGTGTACAAAATTATCATTCACCGTAAACACTATGCAATTACCTGCCAAAGTTTACCATGAAACCCTCTCAGATGGGTTATCCTCTTAGAAGGTTTTATCTGCAAGCTACTTATCCTGCTACTTGGTAAATAGATGTAAAGAACTTATGCAACTACTTGCAAAAATCTTACAATCTACTTATTAGCCTTCTTATAAGTTGACAACAAAATACTTTGTCACCTACTTGCACATGCTATCATATGGCAATGAAATTTTTGGTTTTGTTTTATTAGGCTCTATCACATATTTATAGGGTTTGATTTGAATAAAATAGGTTGTAAGTATCTTATTAAAATATGTGCATGGATAGAGCTTTACTATTTTTAGAAGATATGGATAGAGATTTTCTATTTCTAAAATAGCGCGCCACATGTGATAATATATATTATTTCAATTAGTTTGTACTAGGGATATTTTTTCCTATAAATGGAAACATAGGTCGTTAGTTGGGGATCATATTCTCCACCTAGATTAGATTCTCCATCTAAAAACTCCCTTGTAAGGTTTCATATTATTAATCAAAATATATATTGGCTAAGTTCTCTCTTTTGCTCCTCTTTTCAAAAGAGATGGGTACTTTGATCCTTTAGGTTGGAGTAGTGGTGTAAAAAAAAACTTAGGCAAGTATACTTGTTGTTATTACAACATAAATTCTGAAGTGTTTTCCATGATTATAAAATGAAATTGTCTTTGTTCATGTAGCATAGATTTCTAAGTCTTTTCCATGCTTATGAAACAAAATTGGCTTGCTCTGCACAATATCTTTTCGATTTTCTCTCTTTTATTTCCTATAAATACGTAAATCTGAAGTATATTATAGTAAACATTGTTCCATGGCCTGTTTAGGGTGCTAAAGGCCATAGGAGAGCTACAAATAACTTGTGTATGTCATATACAGAATAATTATATTTATACTAATATACTAAGGATCTATTGTGTTTTAAGACTAGCAAAGTCAAGCCATCCCATAGAGGTTGAGAATTCTTTGTTTGTGGTGAACCGTCCATTAGGGATTAATGGATGCATATCCCCAATTGTAAGAAAGCTATTGTGTCTTAATAAAGCTTTGATTTCTTATGGTGTGCTACCTATATGTATGTGAAACCACCTATCATGTTGTACAAGTTGACTTTTTGGTTTATGGTATTGATGATAACTTTGATATTGTATGGCATGCCGCCTACATAGTCGTTAATATGCCTTTCATGTTGGAAAGTTTGAAGCTCTATTTTTATTTCCTAGTTAATATTGCATGTGATGTCACTTTGGGTCCCACTATCCCTGTCTATTTGACTTCACATTATAAGTAGAGCTAATTGCTGTAAAAAGTTTTTAATATGGTCCTACACTTGTGGTGTGATCTCCATTGATGTGGGGATTGTTGTAGATTACTAATGATATATTTCTTGTTCTATTTTATTCTTCTATTCCTCTATTCTAGAGATTGGGAACTCTATTTTTGGAGTTTCAAATGCTATTTCTTAATGTTACTTCTTTAGTATGATTCTTATAATATTGTTACACTTATATTAATGAAAAATTTATGATTTTATCTTCAAATCCTTATTTTTATTTGGGAAATTTAGGGTAAAGTAATGAAATGATAATTTTGTAATTTGGAACTTGATGTCAAGTTTTTAATGGAATTTTTTATTGAAACTCTTTATGTTATAAATAGTGTGATTTTCACAAAGAATTTTAGTTTAACACATGCGGACTTGCGATTGACTTTTTGGGTGACTTTGACTCACAATTTTTGTATAGCAATATGGTTGTATATGGCATTCATTTTCTAATTTGAAACACATATTTAATTATATTGGACTCATTTGGAGACTTTTCAAAGGGTAAGGCATTGGTTGGACTTTTAGGCTTCCCTTTGAGTTAGGTTGAGGATTTTATTTTACTCTTGATATCATACTTGAGCTCTCTCTGCATATGATGCTTACTAGGTACTGTGTTTTTTGGTAGTTGTAATTTGGTATTTATACTACACTTCTACATCTTTTGATAGGAGACTTAGAGTGAGCTTTTGACAACCTAAGTTATTCTAGCTCTCTCTTCTTATGGACAGACATTTAATTTGGTATTCGGAGATAATTATATACATATTGTATCTATGTTAAACTACTAATATATGTAGTAGCATTTGTGCAAATGGATACAAGGTCTTGCGATGTATTTTCTATATTTTACTTTGTCACTCTGTATATATTCTTTTGTTGGACTTACCGTCAATGTGTGTCTTTATATGTCTTTATATTTTTCCCAATTGTTCTTTTAGCTTGTTCTAAATTCTACTAGACTATTACTTGTCATTCTAATCTAGTGGATAGCTTACCTACTTGTTGTTTTAGTAGGCTCCAACATTGCCTATATTAATTGGTTGTGATAGTTTGGTATCAAAGCCTTATCATGGGTAAAAGATCAGATGTCTAGAATATTTTCATAGATCGATATTGTAACGCCCTGAGACTCTACCCCGGATGCTACACGGTGGTCATAATCTCAAAGGACCACTAGATAACCCATGACCGGTACCTTCTGCAACAACTACATAATAAATATTATAATGCTTGCAGAAATAAGAGAAAAAATATGCCATAAGGTTCAAATTTGTAAATAAATCTGAATGTGGTATCAAAATACCAAAACTGAATATAAGTACTAAAACAAATTTAACAACTATCTGAAAATACTTTAGTCTGGAAAGCCTCTAAACTGTCTGAACTATGGAGTTGATGGGATAAGTCCCCAACTAACTCCAACTACTAAAAATACTATTGAAATACTAAAAATAACCATGTCCTCAAAGTATGAGGACTCATCACTATGTTGATTGCTAAAAATTTAGACTGCTAAGGGTGCTCTGGAGCCCGTGTGTCTAAACCTATGATATAAGACATCATAGTGCAAAATAAAAGCATGTGTCAGTACTTTGAATGTACTGGTATGCTCAGTGAGGTAGGATGAAATGGATGGGTTTATATGCATGAAAAATAATAATTGAATAACATAAGTATGACTGAATAAAAATACATGCATGAATATGTATGTTGTAACTGAGATCGTGATAATACTGAGTACTAAATCTTAATACTGATTTACTAATGTCTAAGTTTACTAATTTTATATTTCTGATAAAAGGATGATTGTATCTGACAGTCCTAATTTTATGGAACTATACTGAGTTTTGTACTGAGATGAGTGACTATACATGATAGTCCTGAATCTGTAGAATTTAACTGATTTCTATTCTGAGACTGAGACTGAGACTGAAACTGAGATTGTGGGAAGAAATTATCTAACCAACATACCTCTCTCTAATCTGATTGGGGTCTAACTTGTAAAGCTAGTTGGAAGGGTGTCAATACTATGCCACGAGTAAGGACAAATTGTTAGTTAACTCTCTTTGAAAGGAATCTCTTTCATTAATGGATAACTCAAATAAGATGTATTGACCCTTATAATATCTGGAAGAAAAATATATCAACCTACGCTGACTACATAGTTCTATAATACAGGGATTGCTACTAAGGTTCAAACGCTCTGCTAACAGGAATGCCCCCCATGTCTGGGTTCGCTCAGTGCTGAATCTTACTCCCAACTGAATAGACACTGAACTAATTTCTAGTTTGTACAAGGCTGGAATGAACTGTTACTAATCTTACTATTTGACAGAACTGGACTGAATTCACTGTGTTCCATGGACTGATGGAATATTACTGAATTATGTAAACTGACCGAGTCTACTGAGGTCTGAACTGAGTACTATGCCTGAGTTACGAGTACGACTGAGAGTTCGTGAGTTTCTGTAACTAACTGAGAGTACTATTGTTCGTGACATGACTAACACTATTCTATGACTTTCAATGGCTCTAGGTAAAATGCTAAATTTTGGGTACAAGTATCCCCAGGACACGATAGCATAATTTAAGAGACATGGCACAAACTTGAAACATGTAAACTAAGTACTTGATCATCATTCATTCATTAGGGCATTTTAACAAACACTTGTATGGCATGAACTTGAATACATTCTAACATGATATAATTCCACTATTTAACTCACATGCTTAATTCATCAATCACTTGAAAATCATGAAATAGGCACATAATACTAATCAACATGTGAGCACACATTTCCAAATATCAAATTCATAATTTGAAAGTTTTAGCATGATCGCATATGATTACACATATAAATCAATTAACCCCACATGAAATTTATCATGAAACATGCATTTGAAACCCAATTAATCATTATAAACATGAATATTATCAAACCCAACAAGGAATTCATGAAATTTATATACTTGATGTTTAAAAATAGTTTCTTAGACTCCAAGGGTGGAAGGGACCTTTGGATGAACACTTCACATACCTTAGTACCTAAAATTTGAAAAGTTGATGGTCTATTCTTTAATCTTGATTTGAAACTTAAGTACCTATGGTTTTGTTCTTGAGAAAATTAGAGAATGAATGAGTATAATTGCTCTCCAAAGAGTTTAAGTTCATGTTTTGGAAGCTGAAGGTCATGGGAAAAAGACTCAACACCCCCAAGGATGCGGTTTTTTAATGACTAAAAAACTGTGTTACCGACGTGCAGGACAACGTGCCACATCATTGGCATCAAGATGATAGCCAACGCGCCACATCAAAGCCATGTCGGTTCACTGAAATTTGCACTGGATCTGGGAGAAAATCATATATCGACGTGATGGTCGACGCTATGCATCAAGATCGCATCGACCCACTATTTTGGGCACTCATAAATGGTCAAAACAAGGTTCAAAAAATCTAAACTTGTACAGGAACACCTATTGACCTTCCTAATTATGAATTAACTTGAATATCAACATTTAATGGACTTAAAGGTATTGAAATAAGATTTCAAAATTTCAAAGCCTAAAATGGAACTAAGTCTGAATACTTATCTAAAATATTCTAAGTCTAGGACCCCTTGACAAGCCTAAAGGACTGATTTAAGCTAAAAATTTTGCAGGGTCTTACAATATCTACCCCTTGGGAACATTCTTCCTTGAATAAAACTACTGAGACTGAGAATACTGAGAAACTAGACTTAGACACTAGGCATGCACAATGAAGCATGGTTTCATGATTGAGATCACTGATACACTAAATTATCGTACTAAACATACATATCTGATGCATGAGTACATAGATGAACATAATTCATGAATGAATATAAGATGAGTTTCTCTTACTGGACATGCACATCTGACGCATGAATACATGACTGAACTATCTCATCAACATATGATTAAACATGCAACGATAACTCATACCAAGTTTGTAACTAAAATCTGAGCATAAAACTGAATAAGCTTAACGAAAACTATTACCTTGAGATGAGTTTGGATTATTAGAGAAGAGGTGAGGATACTTAGACCGCATGTCTGCTTCTGCTTCCGAAGTAGCTCCCTTCATAGACTAATTCCGCCAAAAAACTTTGACTAGAGGGACTTCTTTGTTCCTCAGCCTACGAATCTGATAGTCAAGGCTTTCCACTGGAATCTCTTCATAAGAGAGACTATTCTAAAAATCTATGCCCTCTATAGGGACTACGACTGCTGGGTCACCTATGCATTTCTTTATCAAGGAGATGTGGAACACTGGATGAACTAAAGATAGATCTGAAGGCAACCCAAGATCGTAAGCTATCTTTCCAAAATGACTGGGAAACTTGTGAGGGTCGACTTATCGAGGACTAAACTTCCCCTCATTGCCAAACCTCTTCACCACCTTTATGGAAAAGACTTTTAAGGATATGAAATTACTGATCTCTAACCTGAGACCCTTTATCGAACACACATGAATAAGAACATGAGAACCTAACTGAGCTAGGAATATTATACATGAAATGAACTAAATTGAATGTCGTAAATTGAATGAGACCCTTGAATACATGGCTTACGGCTGAGATTGGATCTTGAGGGTCAACTTATAAGTACCTACTATTCCACTAGATTCGATACATAAAAAGAAGCTAGGAGGTTTAGGATATAAAAACTCGAGGGTTAGGGTGAATCTCCACCTTGGGACATTATGTCCCTCAAAGAATGTTTACTTGGTTTAGATACTGAGGAAAAACTAAAATGATGCTCAGGGAACCCGCAAGCTAAATCATGACTGAATATCTAGGATCTGAAACTGAGACATGATACATGAACTAAGTTGAGCATGCAATACTTGGTTGCTTCATCTTGGAATAATTACATTCACAAGACATTCGGACAGAGCGACCAGATGGCAAGATGGGAAACCAAACCATATGAACTGGTCTTCCTAACTGCTAAACTGATTGATTAGATTTACAGACTAACTTATGCGAAAAACTAATACTCCACTAGAGCATTTCCTTGACACTCTCTCAACTATACTCTCCACCTTATCACAACACTTTACCTGAGCCTACTGAAAATATTCACATTGGTGTTGCGCACGAATGCTCAAACATACTAACTTATCTGAATAACTGGATGGATGATAGCCAAATACTGGTCATGTAAGATTGAATTGTACTTAGAATAGACTAAAACTGTAGAGTGTTTTATGTATGAGGTAAGGGTTGACTGAGAAACATGAGACGCTGAGCATGAGTATGTGAAAACTACATTATTTGAGAATAAAAGGTCGAATTTATAACAGGATTCTGAAATAGTTTGTAAACTGAGGCACTAAAATACTAATAACTGAGTAGCTGATAGTTGTATGCTATGATCAACCAAACCTAAAATCGAATTGAGTTACTAATTTAATTACTCTACTGAGACTGTAAATGAAATTTTTAACTAAAATTTATACTGGAACTGAATACTGAGATCTGATATCTACGTGATAAGGACTAACATAAATTGACAATCTAAATAGACACACATACTCTGAAGTTTCCCAACTTTTCTTCTCAAGGAAAAAAATCTGATTTCCCCCTACAACAACTATACACAACTTTATTCTAGCCATTTAATGGCACACTATCCTGATTTTCAATCCTATCTTTATTGATACAGCCTCGTGTAAGACAAGCATGCAAAAATATTTCCTTAACAGGAAATATTTACTCTCTCCCATCTGAGCAATTGCTCATCACTAGATCATTTTGTATGGAGAGTCCACTGATGGGTTAGAACATGAGGACCAAAAGTATGTATGAATACTATACCAACTCGACACTTAAATAAGGCCTGAGGAATAGCGTATATACACCATAGATATATCAATAGATCTAAACTTAGGATATGCATGACGTAATCTGAATTTAGCCGATTTCTAGGAGTGAAGCATAGGGAATGGGAACTGAGCATACTATAAAACATAAAATTAGTACATAATTAATGAGTTGCATGACCTGAGTCTGTAGTTTCTATATTCGTGGAACATGGTTTATAGTACCGTGTGAACTGGAATTCCTTATACTAGGAACTGTAAGTGTACAAGACTTTTGGTAATGTGCTCGAATATGAGCTATGATCATAGATCTGACATATAAGATATGAATAGATATCATGGTAACTGATGGGTTTGAGAGTCTGAAATGCGATTTTAAGATTATTCGCGTGATCATGCCCACTGTAGGAGTAGACAAAAATATCATCTATGAAGACTATGATGAACATATCCACACACGGTTCATCAAATCCATGAAAGCTACTGGATAATTGGTAAGACCAAAGGACATAACTAAGAATTTATGGTGACCATACTGAGTTCTAAAGGTTGTCTTTGGGATGTCACATTCCCTGACCCTGAGTTGATGATAGCCTGATTCGAGGTCTATCTTAGAGAAATAGTTGGCACCCTAAAGTTGGTCAAAAAACTCATCAATTTTGGGAAGTGGATACTTATTCTTGATAGTGACTTTATTTAGCTGACGCTAATATATACACATTCTGAGAGAACCATCTATCTTACGCACGAATAAGACTGTTGCGCCCTATGGGGACATATTGCTTCTGATGAATCCCTTATCTAGGAGATCCTTAAATTTTTACTTTAATTCTATGTGTTTTGCTAGAGTCATTCTGTATGGTGGGATAGATATGTACTGAGTATCTGGGAGAAGGTCGATTCTGAAATTAATTTCCCTTTTTGAAGGAACTCCAAAAAGGTTTTTGGGAAATACATCTGGCAATTCACGTTCTACTGATTTACTGATTTAAGATTAGGTTTTTTGAACTAGAGTCTTAGACTCAAATGAGATGGTAGATAAATACCTTAGCTATCATTTTTTTTAACCTAAAGGTAAGAAACAAGCTGACCCTTAAGTGCTGAAGTACTACCCCTCTACTCTAGGATGGGCTGATGTGAAAATTAAAATTAGACATTTCTATTTTTGTAGTTGCCTAAGGCATAGAAGTATTGAAGCTAATCCATGCCGAGAATAACATGAAAATTAGTCATCTCTAATTTGACTAAGTCTGCTGAAGTAACTTTCTGAGATATCATAACCGAACAATTCTAGTATACCCTCCTAGCTATGATGGATTTACCCACTAGGGTAAGGACTGAGAAAGGCTCTGCTATAATTTTGGGGCTGACTCTAAAATCAATTGCTATATCTGGAGTAACAAAGGACAAGAAAGCTCCCAGATCTAGCAAAGCGTAAATATGCAAATGATGAACTTGTAATGTAACAGCTTCCAAATCAAGAAAAATTTCCTGATCTTCTTGAGATTGAAGAATATAGAGTCTGCTTGGGCATTGCCCACTAGTGGCACTAGAAGAGGCACCCGGCTGATTCGGGAGACCAGACTCAGCTGGGGGACAAGTACAATGACTCGACACTGTCTAACTCTGTGGCCTGGATTGCCACATCCAAAACACACATTGATTTCAGCTATGCAAATACCCTGGTGGTTTCTACCACACTGCTGGCAGAGAGGATTTTTTCATCTACTTTTTTCCTAGACATTCTGGCACACTTATTCTTTCTCCCTTCTTTCCTATGCCTTTTCTCTATACTCTATGGAGCATGATCCATAAGCCTTGATAGGATAATGGCTAGCTAGTTGTTCTTAGCAACTATTGAATAATGTAAGGCGGTGAAAGAAACTCTAAATTTAGAGTGGGAGACATGCTTATTTTGGGGATCTACCTGAACAAGCGGAGGAGATGACTAATTTTCATTACTTCTCTCGTTAGCTTCTTTGGAAGGCATGTTCTGGAAGCATTAGGAAGAGAGGAATCAGACTGATAGTGTAACTTAAGCTTATGCTCACTCGCATAACATGAATAATAAAAGAAGGAAAACCGTTCCTAAAATACCTTGTATCCTCCTATCCATAAGTTTGGTGTGCAACACACCCATGAACAAGACTCTACTAGATATAGCTATTAGGATTCCTAGGACACTGTTAAACCTTAGGCTATGATACCAAGTTTGTAATGCCCTGAGTCTGTACCCCAGACTCTAAACGGTGCTCATAATCCCCAAGGACCACAAGCTAACCCATGACTGGTACTTAATGCAATAACTATGTAATAAATACTATAATGATTGTACAAATAGGAGAAAATATATGCCATAAGGTTCAAATCTATAAATAAATCTGAATGTGGTGTCAAAATACCAAAATTGAATATAAGTATTGAAAAAATTGAATAACTGTCTGAAAATACTCTAGTCTTGAAAGCCTCAAAACTGTCTGAATGGAGTTGGTGGGAAAAGTCCCAAACTAACTATGACTACTGAAAATACTACTGAAATACTAAAAATAACCATGTCCATGAACTATAAGGACTCACCACTATGCCAACTGCTGAAAATCTAAACTGCTAAGGGTTCTCTGGAGCCTGTGCATCTGAACCTATAATATAAGACATCATAGCACAAAAGAAAAGCATCCATCAGTACTTTGAATGTATTGGTATGCTTAATGAGGTAACCTAAAATGCATGGGTTCATATGCATGAACAATAATAATTGAATAACATGTGTATGACTAAATAAGAATACAAGCATGAATACGTATATTGTAACTGAGATTGTGATAACACTGAGTACTTAATTTGAATACTGATTTACTAATGTCTGAGTTTACTAATGATGAATTTTTAATAACTGAATAACTGTATCTGACAGTCCTGATTTTGTGGAACTATACTGAGTTTTGTACTAAGTTGAGTGACTATACTTGATAGTCTTAAATCTATAGAACTGAACTGAGTTCTATTCTAAGACTGAGACTGAAACTAAGATTGTGGGAGGTAATCATCTAACTGACATGCCCTTATCTAATCTGATTGGGTTCAAAACTGTAACCTCAGTTGGAAAGGTGTCAATACCGTGCCACGGGTAAGGACAATCTATGAGCTGACCCTCTTTGAACGGAAGCTCTTTCATCAATCCTCGCTGGCAGGATAAGTCAAATGAGATATATCAACCCTCATAATATCTGGCAGGAAGATATCTCAACTTACACTGGCTATGTAGTCCTGTAAAATAGGGATTGCTACTCTGCTGGCAGGAATGCCCCTATCCCTGGGTTCACTCTTTGCTAAATCCTACTCCCAACTAAATAGTCACTGAGTTGATTTCTAGTTTGTACTAGGCTGGACTGAACTGTTACTGATCTTACTATTTGACTGAACTGGACTAAATTTGCTGTGTTCCATGGACTGACAAAATAATACTGGATTATATTAACTGACTAAGTCTACTGAGGTATGAACTGAGTACTATGACTGAGCTACGAACACTACTAAAATTTTCTAAGTTTTTGTAACTAACTGAGAGTACTACTGTTCGTGACATGACTAACACTATTCTATGACTGACCATAGCTCTATGTAAACAGCAAACACTTGTATAACATAAACTTGAATACATGCTAACATGATATAATTCTACTAGTCAACTCACCTTCTTAATTCATCAATCACTTGAAAATCATGAAATAGGCACATAATACTAATAAACATGCGAGAACACAATTCTAAATATCAAATTCACAATTTGAAGGCTTTAGTATGAACTCACATGATAACACATATAAATCAATTAACCCCACTTGAAATTTATCATGAAATATTGATTTATAACTCAATTAATCATTATAAACATGAATATTATCAAATCCAATAAGAAATTTATGAAATTCATATACTTGATGTTTAAAAATAGCTTCTTGGACTCCAAAGGTGGAAGGGGCCCTTGGATGAACATTTCACATACCTTAGTGCCTGAATTTTTAAAAGTTGATAGTATGTTCTTGAGTTCTTAATTTGAAACTTGAGCACCTAGGGTTTTGTTTTTGAGCAAATTGGAGAATGAATGAGTATAATTTCTCTCTAAAGGGTTTGATTTCGTGTTTTGAGGGCTGAAGGTTGTAGGAAAAAGACTCAAATATTTCCAAGGATGCGGTCTTTTAATGACTAAAAAACTGTATTATCAATGCGCAGGCCAACGCGTCGCATCATTGGCATCAATGAGATAGACAACGTGCAACGTCAAGTCCACGTTGGTTCACTGGAATTTATACTGAAGCTGGAAAAAATCATCTATCGATGTGATGGTCGATGCGTGGCATTAAGATTGCATTGACCCATTATTTTAGGCGCTCAAACATGGTCTAAACGAGGTTTAAAAATCCAAAACTTGTCCTGAAATACCTATTAACCTTCCTGATTATGAATTAACTTGAATACCAATATTTAATGGACGTAAAGGTCTTGAAATAAGATTGTCAACTTTTGAAGGCTAAAATAGCACTAAGTCTGAATACTTAGCTAAAATATTCTAAGTCTGGGATCCCTTGAGAAGCCTAAAGGACTGATTTAAGCTTATAATTTTGTGGGGTCTTACAGATATGATGACATCTTTATCCTATCTTTGAGAGGTTGTAGGACATTTTTAGAAAAATTTAACATTTTTTTATTATAATGAATGTCTATGCCATTTTCTTGATTACCATGCATTTTAGGCATTTTATGTCTTCCCATAGAGGTTATAGTCATTTATGACTTATTGAGACTGTTCATTTGATTTTTGGTAAGTTTGTTGGAGTTTGACATTATTTTTCTATTTTGCAGCTTTTGAAGCTGAGAAATTTCTCTTGGACCAAAACTCTTAGTAAATGTCCTCAAACGAAAACATCGACATCATCTTATTCTCTAAAAGATAGATTTTAGTCATAGGGGACCATTGGTCTATGTCCCAAGGCTTTCAGAATTATTTAGGCTATTGGTCAAAAATTGGTAAAAATGGATCATTAGGTGTGAGTCCCACTAACCTCAGATGGTTTCAATAGGTTAAGTTCTTAAAGTCAATTTTCGGTTACTAACATAGTTAATTTAGTTCCCAAGCCTATATATTTTATTTTGAGGGCTCAGATTAAAATTAGTTAAAATAGCGTACTAGGGGTCTTGTGGGCTAATTTATTGTATATGACCTTTTTACATAAAATCCAATGATTCTATTGAATATAGAACATGTTTTTATGATCATTTTCCCGATTGGTTCATGTACATAAGGTTTCAGATGAGTTTTGAGAGTTAAAAATAAGTTTTGGAAGTTATTGGTGTTGGTGTGGATGCTTTAGCTGACATTGACCATCTGACCGAGCTACTAAATAAACATTTGAATGCTTCAGTGGTAATTTGACCCTTTGAATAGGACGCTTAGCAGACAAAGTGCCACTTTAGCAGTCATTGCTGAGTATAAGACCAAACTAAACCCATTTCGTATTTTTGACATATGGGAGCTGGAAAGCTACAATTTTGATGATTCCAGAAGCCTTTATCTTGTATAATCATTTCTATGTTATTATAAATTCATATTTCACATTTTCTAAGAATACCAATTTTATTTTACATGATTTATATGCAAAGGTGAGATTTCAACACCTCTCATTCCACTATTCCCTAATTTGTTTACTCCATATTTTGTCTTGGGACCTCAAGAAAGTGTAGGAATCGATCAATTAGATTTGGAAATATGTACAGGAGTTTGAGGTGATTATATTCATTATATCTCGGGGTTGATTTAAGCCTCGATTTGTACTCCATTTGTGCTTATATTTCAAGCATGCATTCCTTATCCTTCAAGGGACCTCATTACATATTTAATTTTGGGATTCCATTAGAGAGACCTGCGAGCATATTTTTGACCTAATTTTTGGCCACTCCATAAATTATATATATATATATATATAAATATATACATGTATGTATGTATGTATGTATATACACACACATACATATATATATTTATATATATATATAGATGTTCTCTTCTTTGGCCACTCTTTGTGTATTATTTCCTTCCCCCTTACTTTTACTGGATGTTGTTTATATCTTCCTTTAATACACTATCATTTATGGACTAGCCACTTATAGAACTATGCTTCGTCTTTAATTATTGGTAATTAGGGTAGCTTATCCTTATTGTTTCATTAGCATTATTAAGTCTCATATTGCATATAGTTAGTTGTTATTTATTTTCTAGTTATATTGGTATTATTTTTGGAGCTCAATCGATCAATGCCTAATGAGTACCACATGTTTAGTATTCAAACTATAGTTCTAAATCTTGTAGATCATAGTGTGAGATATCACCATTTGTGTGTGCATCATGCAAAGTAGCCACAGATTGGAGATTAGGGGTGAGCTGCTAACATCTAGAGTGTTCATGCTATCCCTCTGATTAATGGAATGATCCATATTTTGGGTTTCATAGATAGACTTGTATATATTTATATTATGGTTACTTTGTACTCCTGTTACATTAGAAGATCTTGTACTACTTCACCAGGTTTTGGGATGTATTTACTTTTTCTTGCTTTCTTTCTTTCTACTATATAGTTTCGCTTTCACTTTTCCTATTAGTCTATTACTTGCTACTTTGGTCTATGGGTTGGCTTACCTACTAGCAGGTTATGTTAGATTCCATCATGACCTAAATAATCGGGTCATAACAAATTTATATCAGGGGTAGGTTTACCATTGTTGTTGGTATAAGAGCTAAGTGCCAGTAGAGTCCTATAGAATGGTATGGAAATGTATATATCCTATCTTTGGTAGGATTTAAGGTATTCTTAGGAAATTTAATTCTTGATTCCTTGGTGTATGTCCATACTCCTATAAAACTCTAATTACTTCTTTGATCCTACTCTATCCCAGATGGATAGCACAAGGTTATCAATAGACATTGAAAGAACCTATGTGCATATACTAAAATTTTAGCCCATTATTGGGATAGAGTGTTATTGATTGATATTGGGGATCTTTAGCTTCGGTTAGAGGGTTTACATCCTGCCCAAGATCAGACAGAGTTTGTGAGCACCTCAAGTTTTTATGATACCATGTTACAGATTTTGAGTATTTTTGTAGATACTTTACCTTCAGTCTTGCTGATCAATACATTGAGTAGTTGTTAGTCTAAAGTTGGGTTTATTGGTGTATATAATGGTTCATTATTAGTTACAAAGTATAATATAAGGTTTCTTGAGTGGGCTAGACGTTACTCCTATCTTGTACCCTTCAGAACATAAGATAATATGTATATTTATCCGCAGATTAGCTTTACCTTTTTGCTTGGTGTTAGATAATTGTATATAATATTGGTCTTCTTTACCTAAGGTTTTTTATCACGTGAGGACTACACCAAGGTCATATCTTGAGATGTATTGAAGTAGAGGTAAAAGGTCATCTCAATAGTAAAATTTTAATGGTATTCCTTCTGAAGGTAGGAGCCTTCCCAGTAGAGGTAAGTACCACTTGCAGCCTTTAAGGTCAGTACAAGTAGTACCTCAGATTATATGTGACTCTCAGATATATCGTGGTGGTTATATATAGAGTTTTGGTCAGGCACTATAGAGTATTTGGTAAAGGTCTTCATTCTTTGGCGGCTATTTTGGGTTAGCAGACACATTTCATCAAAGAGTTTGAGGGGCCATTTTTATTGTGGTGACACTATTCATTGTACTAAATAGTACCCCAGCCATGATTTGGTTAGTTAGTTAGGGATAACTCATGTGTCTAGCTAGGTTAGAGATTCAGAGGTATGTTATGACTATAGAAAGAACAACCATTGGTCAGAGAGCTTCTCAATATAGGATTATTAAGTAGTTAGTGAATACAAATTAGTCCCTTAGAGGTGTGGCATCTTTATGTTGGGGCAGTGCACTTAGTATTTCAGTTGGTTAATTATACACTTAGTTCAGGCTTGGATTCATTCATCTTCATACTTTTTAAGAAGTTCATGGACTATGACTTCCAATTTTATCTCTATATGTGCGCTCTTGGGTTACCGTCGTTTAGTTCTATTTGAACTAAATTGGGATTTTCATATCCATTAGTGTTCACATACCTTGAATTTTACTATATTAATTTTTGACAGCCTTTATGTAGTCTAAAGCGTTCGGGTTGAGTAGGATCAAGATAGAGTATTTGGAATGCAAGTTTAATGACGTGAGGCTGGAGAATGAGTTGCTAGTAAAGTTGGAATAACAGGTGGTATGTAAGAGGGATAGTTTCAAGTATCTCAAGGTCGTGATTCAGGGTAATGGTGAGATTGACGAGGATGTCTCGCACCGTATTGGGGCGGGATGGATGAAGTAAAAGCTCTCTTTGGAGGTGTTGTATGATAAGAAGGTGCCTCTTAAGCTTAAAGGAAAATTATACATGGTGGGATTTTGTCCAGCCATGTTGTATGGAGTGGACTGTTGGCCAGTTAAGAACTCCCACATTCAAAAAATAAAGGTGGTAGAAATGCGGATGTTATGTTGGATGTGTGGGCTGACTAGGGGGATAGAGTTTGGAATAAGACTATCAGGGAGAAGGTTGGTGTGACTCCAGTGGAGAATAAGATGCGGGAAGTCTAATTGAGATGGTTCAGATACGTGATGAGGAGGGGCATGGATGTGCCAGTTCGTAAGTATGATAGGCTAGCTTTGGATAGTTTTAGGTGGGGTAGGGGTAGGTCAAAGAAGTACTAGGGAGAGGTGATTAGGTGGTACATGGAGCAGTTACAGCTCCCTGAGGGCATGACCCTAGATAGGATGATCTGGAGGACGTGAATTAGGGCAGAAGGCTAGGTACTGGTTGGGTCTCTAGTGTAGGTAATTACTTGGTGGGGGTATTATTCTTGTTATGATACCTTGTTTCATGTTTTTTAACGAATCTGTTTACTTTTTTCTGTTATCTATTACTTATAGGTGTCGTATTTATGTTATGCCATCTTGTTCCATGCTTTACTATGTATTTGTGTAGTATTCTGCATCTCGAGCCGGAGGTCTATCAGAAATAGCCTTTCTACTTCTTTAGAGGTAGAGGTATGGACTGTGTATATCTTACCCTCCCCAGACCTCACTATGTGGGAATACACTAGGTTTGTTTTTGTTGTTGTGACTAACCCGATAGATACTTTTTAGTATTAGATTGAGTGGATTGGTAGTGTATGTATCTTAAGGTGCAGTGCTTGGGTTAAACTCCCTTTTTTTTTGTTATAATCTTACAGTACTACTGGTTATGTTTTTATAGCACTTCTATATTATACTATTGTTATTCTTTTAATTTGGATTAATTCTTATAGGATAGATTGCTATACTAGAATTATATAGTCAGTATCTCCTTCCTCAAGATTCTTGTCTGTTTGGCTTAGATGTTTACCTTGGTTGGTTTGTTTTCCTTCTCTCTTCGTAAAGTTAGATTGGTTTTTGAGAAGGTTGGGGGAAGGAATGTTTGGCTTTCCATGGCTTTGTTATTATTTTAGCTTTGGTAATCATTTCTATAGCCGCCTTCATTTTGATAATACTAATTTGTTATTCCAAAACTTTGGATTTTTCTTTTGGTAGTAGTTTGTCCTTAGTTTTGGTATTGAGTTAGGTATTCCAATCAACCTATGCATCATGTAAGATCTATGATTGACTGTGCTGATATGGTTTATGTTCAGATGAGTTTAGTTTAAGTTTAATGGATAAATTTAAAAACTTTCTAGTTTGGTATTTGTTTAGTCTAGCACGACTTTATGGAATGTTTTTGCTTGGCGCTATATTTTTCTATGTCATCTATGGTAACCAAAGCGGGTGTCTTTTTGAAGTGTGCATTCATTGCCATATATTGAGTATTCGTTTGACTAAACGTAAGCTAAGATCATATCTTTCTGAGTTGTTCAAGATTTGGCTACTATTATTGCTCTTTACAACTTTGGTGGGTTCTGGGTTATGCCTTGGTGTGTTATGCCCTTAGTAGATATAGATTTTATTGCTTATATCCTTAATCAGTGGTTTTCCTCAGTTGTGATTATGTTCTTCAATAATAGTTTTGTTTTGATCCTTGTCGGAATCATTAGATATATATTGTTGGATTTATACTCTTAAAGTGAGGTTTGGTTTGAGGTATGTGCTTTATGTTTGATAGTAAGATTGATTTGGGTTTTTGACGTTATTGAAAACTTATTGCTCTAACTGTGGTTTTTAATTCTTTTGAATGACAACTTAGGAGAGGTAATAGATTTTTTTATGTGGATACTTACCTGTCAGTATGATATATTTGGATAGTTATGATCGAGTTATTCAACTTTAGTGTTGAGATTATAGCTATACACTGCATAACTTAGTTCCATCCCTCATTTCAAAGTTTTGATTCAATTGGGCATTTGTTTGCAGGTTGGCCTGGCCTACTCATTATCTACCATCTTAATTTTCTTTATTTTACGGACATTGTGTTAGATAGATGTTCAAAGGATGGTTGATTGTCACATAGTATTGGTTTCTTCTATTTTTCTCCTTAGTTCTCAATTTTTGTTGGAGTTTTGGAAGCCTGCTCAGCTAATAATGTGTACCTAAGTTTTGTTTAGCATGGTTTCAGGCACTATCAATAGTCCATTATGTAGCGGATTATTCAATTTTACTGGTATATGCTTCAGACACATGATTATTGGTTTTAAGGGTCATCTGAGCCATTTATTGGCTTTGGTAGAGGTTTCAGACATTAGTTACCACCATTTATGTACCTAGGTAGAACCTTATGGGCTTTACTTTTATATTAGTCCATGTGTATTTTGATTGGTCAATAGTCTTTTGAGATTAATGCAATGTGATTGTCTGAAAAGGACTCGGATGATGTTGCAGTTCAGAGTAAACATTAGGTTTGAAAAACTAGAAAATATTTGATTTTGAATTTGAAGTTGGTTGTATGATTTACGCCTTGGGTTGACTTTAGCTTGGTTGAGTATCTACTTGGTTGTGCATGTTTTGGTGTGATATTAATATGTTGTGGTTTTTATTTGTGTGTTTTAGACGTGCCTAGGTCAGTTATAGGCTAGTTAGTGGTTGAGAATGAGTTTTGGTTATTGGGAGAGTCAAGTAAGGAAGTTAATAAAAAAAATACGCTTATTGAATTCTCTTGGAAGCGTTATGGTGTCTTAGAGGTTATCTGGGGGTCTTGCACTTAGCATGCAAGCCCAGTACCTTATCCCTTAAAGATCTTGGGCAATTCGTTAGTTTTTTAAGCGCATTTCCTTATTTGGGAGTGTTTAAAGTTGAGAAATTGGTCTCTAATCAAATCTCCTAGTAAATGGCCTTAGATGGAAATTTTAGGCTAGGGGGACCCTTCGTCTGGGTCCCAGGCTTCCTGACTTATTTTGTGATACTTGATGGAAATTAAAAAAAAAGGCTTATTGGGTGTGGGGCCTACTTTGGTTGAAACAACCTTGGATAAAAATATTAATTGTGTTTTTTGAGTCTGGTAAGTCTATTTTGGACCAGTAGCAAAGTTAGTTTGGGTTCCGAGCCTTTACATTTTATCTTGAGTGTTCAGATAAAAACTAGCTAAAAAAGCCTAATAGGGGTCCCAGTAATGAGATGGGCGTGTTGAGGAGATCATTCCCCGCTAATTTCTTTGTAAGTTTCCTACCTAAATTACCTGTAAACTCTAGATTGTCTTTTTTATTTTCCTTAACCCTTGGGGTTTATCTAATCCCTAATTGAGACTCAATTTGTGCACAACTTTTGTGCACACATTCCTTGTCCTTCAAGGGACCTCATGATGGATTCAATTTTTTGATTGCATCAGTGGGCCCATGGGCCCATTGTTGACCCAATTTCGGGCCTAGAGTTCTTATAGCAATACGGATATTATTTTACTCTTATTAAAATATAGATCACTATCTTGATACTGCGACATCACTTTTGAGATTGTGCGGCAAAAGTGAGAGACTTGGTTATGGTTGAAGATTGTGGTTTAGTGGTCTACTTTTCTCTTGGAGATTGTTTATAGTATATATTGCATGCTAGATAGGGATTATGAGATATGTTTATGACTAGTATTGCATGACTTAACCTATTTAGAAAATTTAGGATAGAAAGGTGACCCCAAACCTTAGCCTAAAATACCTCTTAAGGCGTAGAATCATATTATTATAACTGATGGGCTTGATTATCTATAGGATTGCATAAGGAACCTTTAGCATATGACTTAGTATATTAGTTAGTATTTGGGGAAATATTTTTCAATTAGACCCTTGTGTAGACTTATGCCCTCATTTACCTTAGTGTCTGGGTTATGGAGTTAATATTATTTTAAATAATATATTATGGGCTCGAGCACATGATTACGATACTAGTTGAGCACCATGTTAGTATTTGATCCCTTATGAGGATGTGTTTGTATTTCAAAGACGCTTTTACTTGTATTTTTGGATACTGATGATGGCAGGCATAGTTTTGTCTAATTTCCAGTTACTTAGTTGTATGATTCGAACCAAATCCTTGAAATTACTACTATATTATAAAAGGGGATTTATTCCCAGTTTTCACTTTCAAAATGGATTCTTTTACAATGGAAATCGTACCATCGTATATATAAATTGTCAGCTTTGAAACTAAATGTGATATTTTGGAAACTATACTGACTATTTTTCTCTTTTACCACTACTATTTATTTTGATCGAGAGATTCTGACCATTTCTATGCTATTATTCATATTTTTCCTCAATAACGATCTAGGGAAACGGATTTATAGATTTATATGCTTTCAGTCATTTTTTCAGTCTGTACACTTATTATGTTATATACATATGGTAGCGGACAGAGTAGATTTGTTAGACCACAAAATTTCTTCTACTTTATTTAGGCATCTCATGTTTTATAGTTATTCCTGAGTTGAATTATGTTAGGAATGATAGCGGGACCATTTGGAATTGTTTAAAAATTTTTGAAATGCACTTAGGGTTATTTCGAGACCCCAAACCAGTGAGGGTCTAATAAGAGTGTGCCAAACTCTGGAGGTTCCGCGATAAGGGCATGCCATGCCCTTGTAGCGGCACAATAATAGTGTGCCATGCTCAAGGGTGTAGAAATGCCAGCTTCTTTTTTTTAGTTTGGGTAAAGGTATTTTTGGTGTTTTACCTACTAAACACCTTTTGAAATGTATTAAACTCAAAACCCAGTCCCATAACTCAAATAAAATGACCTCTCTTCTCCCAAAACCCTTAAGAAAATAGAAGAAAAGGTTTCTCCAAAACTCAAGCTTACAAAGTTCCAGCTCGAGTTCCTCTCAATAAATTCACTATGTCAAGGTATATGGGCTTTGATCAATGATAACCTTTCATCCTTGTGCCCAAAAGTTGAGGTTTTACGTGAATATTTTTTAAATATTTTAGGACTAGGGTTTACACCCACTTTTATGCTTTTGAAATTATGATGTTTCCATGTTATGTAAAGTTCATTAAGCACAAGAATTTACCTTTGCTCAAGTTTGTTCATACATGATTTCTATTATGAGATGAGTTCTAGTATTTTGACATGAATTTTTGTGAATTGATGCATGTACATGATCTTTAGCATGATTCAGTCAGTTTACAAATAAAAGCATATGAATTTATCATAATTGTCTCGGTTTACAAGAAATTCAAATTTACTATTTTAGTTATCAAGCTTAATACAGTATGTTTTACATTTCAGTACTTACGATCTAAGATAAGTTATGAAATTCACAATTTATTTATGAGCATTGTTTAAGCAAGAGAACCATAGCTGGTTTCCAGTTCATAAGCCCATGTGCTATTTTAAGATGAATTTCATAAGTACGAGCATATCGGTATATATTCTTTGGGAGTAGTTTTTAGCACCAAGAGGGGAATGTGGGTTTAGCGCATCCTATTTCCCAGAAATTATATGCCAACGTACATTTTAGGGACCTCACTAGAGAGTGTCCCCATGCCTAAATGCGCTCGGTTTAGTGATCACTCTAGTTTAGTTCAGATTCTATTTCGATGGAAAGGGTAGACAAACCTTGTCAACGTAGGTCAAATGTTGGACTCCATGCTTTCTCACATAATGTATGTCAATTAGAAGAATCTCCCACAGAATACACTTTTAGAATCTAAGATTAGTAACTTACCCAGTTTAACAGATTATGCTTTATTATTCATGTTTTAAGATATTTCAATCTTCAATTTGTATCAGTATCTTCGTGAGTCTATTACACTTTGCACGTATGTTTTAAGATTATGCATTGATTTAGTATTACTTATTGCATTCACCCATATATACTCAGTACATTCTAGAAGTACTTTTCATATATATGTCTTTGTGGCAATATTATTTCATAATGTAGGTTCTGGTGTTCGTCCCCTGTAGTACGATTAACCGCGAGAACCACTTCCTATATTCAGAGAGTTGGTGAGTCCTCATAGTTTGAGGGCTATGTTTATGATGATTCTAGATATTTATTGTAGATATTTTAGTTTATTTGTTTTCAGTTTAGGTCAGCTGGGGTCTATCTCAATGGTTCTTCAATTCTTAGTTACAGGCTTTTCAAGACTAGTTAGACTATATGTTCTTTAAGTTTTTCATAGATTTGAGAGTTACTGAGTTATTGAGTTACTGTATTTTGGTTGAGATTTTTCATTTATTTGAACTAAGTGATAAGTTTCTTTAATTTTCACTCATGTTTAAGTTTATATTTACGAAAGTTCAGTGTTGAGTAGATATTACGGGTTAGGTTAGGGCTATTCATAGTCTTAAACACTATGTAACGTCCAGAGGGTATCTTTTGGGCATTACAGGATTGACTATGATGGTTATTGATAGTCCTGCATAAGACAAAGAAGTGTATACGAATATCCCAAGTCCCTTATGGGCCCTTTCATTTGTGAGCCATGGTGTCGGAGAAGGATGGTTGCCATTTTTCCTTTATAAGCTACTAAGATAGAGAAAATATATATACTTTGTATATTTTTCATTCAAATCAAACATTGTTTAAAATTGGTTTATGTGAATTCATTCAGTTATATGCATTGCCTATCAACCGTATAATTGTTTGGTGCTAGTATCTATCATTCTTAAGGGGGATTGTATAGGTATAAGTTATGGTTATTGTTGTTGAGTGCTTACTTTCACCGTTCAAGATAATGGGGGTCCAGATAGGTTATTATTTTTCTGGACTAGCTAGTAATTTTATTGTTGGATATGATGGTTAGTTCGTAGCATAAAGATTATGGACCGGTACTTGACATTATCAGTACATATTTTGATCTCCTTTATCTATTGTGGTAAATTAATTTATTGATATTTCAACTCATGTTTAGTCATTCTTCCGTTAGAGACCCTGATTATGCTAGCATTAGATTCCCTGATAGGATAATATCCTCGAGATGTTAGGCTGGCTCTCTCAGTTTATTTCCTTTGAGTTTAGCCCTATATATATATATATATATATATATATATATATATATGGTATTACTATATATCCCTCTCTTTCCTTACCTATTCATATTATACATGTATCTTTTGACCTTACTAGTGATATGTGGTATTAGTCATGACTCGAGACTACACACTTGTCATAAAATGGTGCTTAGAACCACAAGCAATTCCATGCTAACCCATAGAATGGCATAATGTATAAGACACTAATTAAAACGTATATCACAGCTAAAGTGACTAATAGAAATCATAATCATGAGTAAACTAGTAACAATACATTATTCTTAAAAGTTTACAACGCTAGAATTTAAAAGAAACAAGAACTAAAAATACATATAGTAACTCTGACTGATTGTCTATGAAGCCTTTACTAATATTAAAAATAGGTAGCTGAGACGTGACCCCTAACTAACCCTAAACAATACATATCGATCAAAATAATATACTAGAAAACAATAGACTTGAGTCCTCAAATAGAGAGAACTAATTACCCACTGGTTAGAAGTTGTGATCTGATTGACAATAATCCTTATAGGAAGAACCTAAATTTACATCACATGACTAATGTAGGCAAAAGAATTATGTGATCAGTCCTTTGGAATTTAATAAGTATTTTTACTTGCACTAGTCATGAAAACACTTAAAACATTCTTTGAAACTGAAGACATAAACCATTTGGAGAAATATGCATGTAAAACATATTTGTACGTAAAAGTTGTAAGGCGTAGTAAAATATCTAATTCATGAGCTAGAATATTTCTGTAAACTATAAAGCAGTTTAAGCATAACTATTATATTTTAGATAAAGCTAATGTTGAATAAAATATTAATTATTTTGAGGACAAATTGAATGTGTAGAGCTGACTATTTTCCAATGATATAAATATTGATATGTAGTGATAGCCTGAAAAGTCATAGTATAAAAGCAACTAAAACTATACCGAGGGTCATATATGAATACTGAGTCTCAAACTATGGGATGTGAAATTATGCAATGACCAAGCAAATAAATAAATAAGTGACTGATCAATATTGTACTGAATAAACTGATTGCAAGGTCATGCGATAATTGAGTTATGGGAGATACTATTAACCGACATATAACCATGTGATATAAACATGGACTTTGATGTATAATCCTTATCAAAAAGGTCCAAATATACCTTGCCAAGGTATAAAGGCTTATCTGATATGGTGCCACTAAATAGATGAACAAAACGACTAAGGTGTCAAGCCTAGTCTGATGGGTGATCCTATAGAACCTACGCTCGTGTCTTAGTTTTGGGACTAGGGACTTATACAAAACAACTTAGCATAACTGACAAGTGAGCCTTCATCACTGCATTCTCTCGGTTCTAAGTACTACTCCCAACTGGATATAAGTTGATATACTGAATCAATAGTACTAAAGTTCTCAGAATGAAGAATAAGTGTTCTATCAGAAACCATTAAAAATCATGAAAACCTAAGCATTGAATATTCATACATACATGTATGAAATTTGACATCATCAGGTGTTCATAACCCTCCACCTCTGACGAATAAAACTAATAATGACAAATTAACAATCATAAGGAAAAAAGGGAATTTCATAGCACAAGCCCAAAATACTAATAACAATATATCGAGGATTCATTAAATGAAAAGTTTGTAAAGGTAATGAATTTACAATAAAATGTGTCATGTCAACTAATATAGATTGAAATCAATCAAATCATGTTAAAAAATGCATAATAGTCTTGAAAATTGATACATCATACATAGCTTGATCATATGCTTGATATCTAACGTATTATCATGTAAATCATGCTTGGAATTAAGAATAATTCCAAAGCTATAATATTTCCCTAAGAAATGATGAATAATCTTTAAAACATGCTAATTAATGAAAAATATATCATGGAGACTTGAATTGAAGCTTGGAATCCTATTTGAGTAAAAACCTAGTTCATGAGAATCATAGAACTCATAAATGAAAAATTGTAATTTGGGGCATGGGGACAAAAGGATATCCTCATTGAATACCCACATACCTGATTAATATTGATTCTTGAACTAATGTTTGGAGAATTTGAGCTTGAAGATGAAGAACCCTAATTTCATGTTTGATGAAGAAAAGTTGCATGTTTGTCATGTTTCTCTAAGTAATTTTGTGTTTTGTTAAGTGAATGAGATCAGGAATAGTTTAATCTTTATATTCAGCATTAAGATAGCTTAAATGACGTAGTTTCGGTGATTAAAGAGTGGGAAAGACCAAAAACCCCCTTTTAAAATGTCTGAATAGTGTAGAACAGTCCTATCTGGCGGTTTGAGTGATGGACCGTCAATCCCATAACTAACCGCCACTCGAACCATCACAAAATGATCAAACTTTTATCTTCTATTTAACACTTATAGCTTTCCTTGATGGGTCTTCACTGGTGCGACTGTTCATCACCCGAGCCATCATAGTGTGACTGCTTATCACCCGAGCCATCATACTTTGGCAGACCGACACTCTTTGGTAATTGAGCATAATGTTTACTCCAATACCAGATTAAGGAAAAACTTAATATGTTGGAAATATAATTTAATATGTATCACTTGGTGGGTCTTAAGCTCCAAAATAATTCAGAATCCAGGAGTTATGCATGTTTGAAAGTTGACTATAGTAAGATTCTTCATAAGAAAACAATTGGTAAGGGAGGTTTTGACTTGGTTATAAGCTAGGAGTGCCTTGTGACCTTAAACATTATCTAAATCACTTCTTATACTGTTAAAACATGATGTTTGGTTCTACAAGTACTTAAATGTCTTTAATTTTAGCTCAGATTTTCAAGGTATTACTATACATCTACGAATGAAAATTAACTAAGTTGAAAGGTCGGGAAAAGAGAAGCAATCCCTAATATTGAATTCTAAGAGCTGAATGTAGGCATGATGACTGAATTTCTCACTAAAACTTGGATTAGTCTAAAAATTAGGGAATTTACTACTACTGGCTGGTTGACTTTTGAAGTTGTATAACGAACATGATACTAAATTCTAAATTTGGATATTTATTATGGTTGGGAATGATTTAGGCTAGGAGTAAGGAATCCATTGAATTTGCCCATAGCATGAATGAAATAAAGAACTTCATGGAATAGGCATATACACTAAACTTAGGATAGTAAGGCTAGATGAAAAGATAGGAAGCAGCAAAACTTTATTGTCTGATTGCTGAACTAAATTGTTGGCTATTGCGGAATAGCCCATATTGAGAGTTTATAACTCAACTAAAGTATTCCTATAATGAATGTATATATAGAACTGTAAAGTGATAGATAATGACATGAAATTTCTAAGACCTACTGAGAATGTAATATTTGTTACCTACAACGCTACTTGTTAAAGGTGCTAATAATATTAGGGAAAGAATAACTTTGGGCATGATTTGAGTGAGATATCTAAATAAGCATGGTTTGAGCATCCAAGTCTTCTAGTATGATCTCATAGAATAGGAATAACTTAGAGTTGAACATGAGACACCTTTGGTCTGAGGTCATCTATCACGAAACAAAATTATTTTAGCCAAAAAGTAAGAACAATAATACTACGCTTTTAGAAAAATAATTGGAAACTTCTTACTTAGCAACATTGATCAACATGCTTCGTTCTTATGGACAAAACACACTTTACTAAAAAAAATTCTTTCTTATGGGTACACTCCATATGGCTGATAAAGACTTTGGCTATCCTAAGTGATGGCTCTCAATCTATAAAATATTAACCCGAAGATATAAGGCTATACCACTAAATGAACTGCACTAACCTTAAATATGGAAATATATATTCTATATCCACTTGGAGCTATAACCCAAAAAGATACACTTCTTCTTACCACCTCAAACAATTAATCTTAAGTACTAATCACCGAGTCACTAACCACCATAAGTCATTATCTATAGGTATATCAATAAATCATTCAAGTTTATCCTTGAACTGCTAGAAACATGTTCCTCAAAGCATTAGAGGTTACTAAAGAACAAGAACATGAGGGTTTGGTATAAGAAAGAATAGAGAAATCTTGACTGAAGGATTTTCATAACTTGACACTCAACTAAGGGCTAAGGGGTAAATTATAATATGAATAAACTTGTTCCAAAGATCGAATCAGAGAGCATACATAATGCAGTGTAACCTCGCTAGTCATTAAGGAGGAATCATCAGTAAGTGGAAATGAGCATACTGTAAAACATAAGTTTATAAGTTAGGAGTTGTATGAAATGAGAGTGGAATTCATAGAGTCATAGAGTATGATTCATCCTACTGAGTGATATATTATTCCTTATTCTAAGAATTGAGAGTTGACATGATTTTGCATGAGCTGTATAAATATGAGTTATGATTACGTCACTGACATGTATGGAATGAGTAGAGTATCGTAATAACTAATGTACACAGAATATATTGATTTAGGAATAGGTCGAATATCTACATTACCTAGCTAACATTACTACTAGAATTTTAAAAACTAACTTGGTTCTTTGACCCATCATCTCCCTTTTAGACTTATACCATTAAACCTGACTTGGTTCTTTGACCTATCATCTCCCCTTTAGACTTACACCATCATTTTAAGTTCACAGACCTCTTTAATAAACCCTAAAATAAATTGTAGTGACTTCACTCAAGTGGTTGTGGTATAAATATATTCATAAATACTAAAATCCCCTAAAAGACTATATCCTAAACTGTAGAAAATCCATTGTTAGTACTTTCTTCTAATATTCAACTCTTAACCTCATCTAGATTCAATAGTCATCACACAATAACTTAAGTATTTACTAACTTAAAATCTTCTGAAGGGTCATAATACCCTGGGAACACCTTTCTTTCTTTTAGAATTCAAAATCTTCTCTCTATTTACTTGATCATCCACAATCAAAACTTAGATTGTAACACTTAACATGGATATCCCCCCAACTTTTTATGCACTATACTAACTTACTCCAACTAGATATGAACCAGAAACACTAGTCCACTAAAAGTTTTATGAACCTTCTTAACCTTAGAAAGATTCTCTATCATTCTGGTAACTACCTAGGCTTGAACTATACTAAAGCATTTGTAACACTCCGCATTTCGGGCTAGAATAAAAACCATCATTGCTATGCATAGATGTTCCAAAATCCATAAATCTAATGTAAATATGGTGTGTGCATATATTTGGGCATAAGTCTAGATCATAAAGGTCCCTTAACTCAAGGACTAGTTGAAAGCTTTCCTATCGTTCAAGTTTTACTAAGCGTCAAAACTTGGATTAACTTCAATTGACAATAACTCCTTATAGATGACTAAATGGTAGCCCTACATTAAATAAAATAAAAGGTCTTTGAGTCCTCTTTCCAATGCCACCAATTTTGCCAAAATTTGATAACAGAGCAAAAAGTTATGCCCATTTTACTCTAGCATATCAGCATGGCAACTGAGTGATGACATTCTGACGACTTGTCACAAATCTTATGACTTGTCAGAATATTTCATCATCCTTAGGTATAAACCCATCAATTTAAGATCCTAGGTGACGACCTGGGCTGATGGGCTATCACAGATCGGATGACTTATCAGCCTTGGTCGTCAGCTGAGATTTCCTAGGGGTATTTTGGTATTTGCCTTACTCTAAAAACCTTTCACACAAATTAAATCACCCTTTAAGTGTTATTAATCAATCATTATCAGTTTTACAACATCAAAAACTTCTTCTTCACTCTCAAAATAAGATCAAATTAAGGTTTTCTTAAAGAACAGGAAATTCAAGAAAATCAAGCATTAAATTTAAGATCTCCAAGAAACAAATCAAGATTCAGGTTTCATCTATCAAGATCTAAGTTTCAACTTTCAGATCTTATAATTTATGGTACGTGGGGTTTATCCTAAAAATTACATGGGCTTGGAAACACTAGAACATGATTTAAAGATTTTCAAGCATGATTTTAGAAAGGGGTTTTGAAATACATAATTTTATTATGCAATATAAATGTTCAAATGCACTGTTGATTTGGTCCTTATACCTTTCTACTTAAATTGATTTACATGTATATGCATATGTTGGAAAAATTTAGATTTGAATATTGTTTAAGAGCATAAATTATGAAATTCCTCTCTTATGATGACTTTAAATATGTGATCTTATTGTGAATGATATGATATGCATGATTTATGGCTTGCAAATAGTTTACTCAAATACTATAGTATTTTGAGCATAATTTAGAGATTTTGAGAGGGAGTTTCTTGATATAAATGTGTTTTGTTAAAGAGAAAAAGATTTGCATACGATTAAGAATTTTGACATGACCACCTTGTATCATTTGAAATATTGTCAAAGAGAGTTACATACATATGTTTACATGAGTATTTAAGGAAAGGGCTCTTCGAAATGATTTATTGATATGGTGGTCCAAAATTTATATTTTGTAAATAAAGATTCTAATATGCTAATAAAGGCTCAAAGATGTGACTTGCAAATCAATGGTATGACGATACCATAAGTATGTATGCCACAACAGAGTATGTTTTCAGAGTATGTCTTTACAGTATGTCTTCAGAGAATGTTTTTACAATATGTTTTCAGAGAATAAATGTTTTAAAGAGTTAAAAATGGGCATAAAGAGGGTTAGGTGGTTACTCGATGAAGGCTTGAGTTCAAGTAACTCTTATCCTAAAATCGTATTTGCCGATATGGGTAGATTATTATTGTATGCTAGCAACGGCTGTGTGGCGTAGTTGATTCAGAGACTCCGACCCTGTGGCACACTTGGGTTGGGGTCTTGGCCACCGATTTAATTGAAGATTCCATATAGCCCATGGATCTATAGAATTTTAGGGTATACCACCTAGCGTAAAAGTAAAACAAAGAGTGTCATGGAGTTCAGATGATTTTACAGAGTCTTTAAAAAATGCCTATGAGATTTCTTACTATATGATATTTTTATGAACTGTTTTAAATTACTCTCATATATGTTGAATACAAATTATTAATTTGGATTTGCTCTACATACCAGTACATTTGTATTGACCCTTCCCCTACCTCCCATGGTCTAAAGTTCAGTTCAGAGGTCCTGCTAAGCCATAGAGTTTTTAGACAGCAATGATGTATGCAGTTGGTGAGTCTTCTTTATTTTAGAAGGCCTATGTATTTCATATTATATTACTTATTATTGTTTTGATCTACTAGGGGCTTTGTCCCAGTTTTCAGATAGTTTTTATTTTTAGATGTAGTATAGATTTCACACACTGGTTCAGATATTATTTTCTTAATATTGGGGTTTTATCCTTTATTTTTAAATTAAATTTTGAGTATGACCATGTTTCCATATTCTATAATATTTTTGTATTTTCTTTTATTATATGAATATTGGGCATGATTACCAGATAGAGAATGGCATTTCGGGACTTCATGGTTTGGGATGTCCATCATGGCCAGGCCCCAGTTTGGGTCATGAAAAACTTGGTATCAGAGCACGATTCATGGTCCTAAGGTATTTTGAAATCACATCGAGTAGGGTCTTGTTCATGGGTGTGTAGTGCACCACAATTATAAGAAGGAGGCTACAAGTCATTTAGGATTTTCTCCCTTTTTTCATGTTCTAGTTCGTGCTATGTAGTCAGAATGTTCCTTTTTCATACTCATGCGTGCTATGGTGTCGCCCATACAAAGTAAAGTTATCTTAATTCTTTTCTTACTTTAATGTGCTCAGATATGTCTCATTATTGGGGAAATTCAAGTTCATAAGTTTAAGTCAAAATGTTTTGGTCCTTTCTAACTGAGCCTTATAGTATTTTAAAATTATGCAATGACTTGAGAAGAGATCTTTAGTGCTTCAGAGTGTATAGATTCTACTGTAATTCTAGTATGGGATTATGATATGAGATTAAGGTTGACCATGTCTATTATGTGACTTTACCCTCCCCCCCCCTCCTGACCTTCTTTTCATTGGTAGTTGTAAACCAGTACTACTTATGAGAAGCTATGTAGTAGATTTTTTGAGGTATTTAGATAGAATGTCCTAATTTGATAGACTAGTATATTATGTTGCATTATTTTTTAGTGGTAAATGGTTGATGTTAGACTATAGGCTTGAATTTAATGTAGAATGTGGATGTAAGAATAGTGGCTTAAGATTAATGGTGAATATTTGTGAGAATGGCGAGTCAGGTTGGGGTGTAAATCATGTTCAGCACTGCACATTAAGTTTGAACAGTTGGTGTCTATGAAGGTGGATGTGATGATTTCTTAGTTAATGATACTAGTTTTAGGGTAGTGGTCTAATAGGCTTGAACGATGTATGCAATAGATTAAATTTATTTGATTTATAATGAAGTATGATATTGTTTGTTTGAGGTAAAAAGTATGCCCAAGGTGATATGAGGTTATGGAATTTTCTCTAAGGCTATTACATGTTGTATGTGGCTAGTGGTACCGTTGACTTTCTAGGTGGAGAAAGTCTAATTAGATGGTACATGGTGTTCTAAATGGCTAAGTTAAGGAGTTTTAACTGATAGTGTAGACCCTTTTGATATGATCTTGATCCTCATGGTATAGATATATAAGTTTGGGATCGCAATATTGGTAGGGTATGACGGAAGTAGCATGGTTCATCAAAGGGTTGGTGATGTCTATGTTAAGTGTCGGAATCTAAGTTTGAGTTTTGAGGGTTGAACTACTAGAAATAAGAGTAGAAGCACTAAATGATTTGCACTTTAACTATGGGGATATTCATGAAGATTCAAAGTTAGTAAGTGTTCAAGTACTATATGATGACTATAGATGGCTATAGAAAGATAGAGTGTACCTCAGAAGGTAGTATTAACAGTGGGTTTTCCACTTTCAGGTGTAGTCATTTGGTTAAGTTCTATGATGTGTGTATGTATGGTCATTTTCTAAACCCTAGAGTGCAGTAAGTGTAGTTCAGTTTAAAGTCTAGAAAGATATCTCTCAAACTTAAGATGATGACTTGAAGCTAAGAGGGAGATGATAGGACGAATAACCAAGTCAGGCTCTCAGATTCTAGTAGTGATGCCAGTATGATATAGAACATTAGAAAATGACGGTGAGGCTCAATCCATTCTCATCTCAGTATTTTTTAGTTATCCCAATACCTACTCATGACTTATATTTTAGTTCTATGATCATAGTTCATGTTCATGTATATGATAGAAAATCATGTACTCTTTCAGTCCAAAAATAAGAATTTCCAATTCATTCAGTACTCAGAATCACATTCCATATGTTATGAACTCCAAATTGAGGTCATGCATCTCATGACTCATGTACTTATGCTTTATAGTATGCTTTATACCTTGTGTCTTTTGAAATATTGTCAAAGAGAGTTGCATACCTATGTTTACATGAGTATTTAAGGAAAGGGTGCTTCGAACTGATTTATTGATATGGTGGTCCAAAATTTATGCTTTGGAAACAGAGATTCTAATATGCTAATAATGGCTCAGAGATGTGACTTGCAAGTCAATGGTATAACGATACCATAAGTATGTATGCCATAACAGAGTACGTTTTCAGAGTATGTTTTTAGAGTATGTCTTCAGAGAATGTTTTCAGAATATGTTTTCAGAGAATGCATGTTTTAAAGAGTTAAAAATGGGCATAAAACGGAGTAGGTGGTTACCCAAAGAAGGCTTGAGTTAAAGTAACTCTTAGCCTAAAATCGTATTTGCCGATACAGGTAGATTTTTATTATAAGCTAGCGACGGCCGTGTGGCATAGTAGATTCAGAGACTCCAACCCTTGCGGCACACTTAGGTTAGGGGCTTGGTTGCCAAGTTAGTGGCAGATTCCATATTACCCGTGGAATTATAGAATTGAAGGGTATACCACCTAGGGCAGAAGTTAAACAAAGAGTGTCACAGAGTTCAGATGATTTTATAGAGTCATTCAAAAATGCCCATGAGGTTTCTTACTATATGATATATTTATGAACTGTTTTAACTTGCTCTCATATATGTTGAATACAAATTATTATTTTGGATTTGCTCTGCATACTGGTACATTTGTATTGACCCCCTACCTCCCAGGGTCTAAAGTTCAGTTCAGATGCCCTGCTAAGCCATAGAGTTTTGAGACGCAGTGATGTGTACAATTGGTGAGCCTTCTTTATTTCTGAAGGCCTATGTCTTTCAGATTATGTTACTTATTATCGTTTTGGTCTACTGGGGGCCTTGTCCCAATTTTCAGATAGTTGTTATTTTCAGATGTGGTATAGATTTCACAGAATGGTTCAGATATTATTTTATTGATATTGGGTTTTATCCTTCATTATTAAATTAAATTCTAAGTATGACCATGTTTGCATATTCTATTATATTTTTGTATTTTCTTTTATTATATGAATATTGGGCATGATTACCAGATAGAGAATGGCATTTTGGGACTTCATGGTTTGGGATGTCCATCATGGCCAGGCCCCAGTTTGGGTCATGAAAAACTTGGTATCAGAGCACGATTCATGGTCCTAAGGTATCTTTAAATCACATCGAGTAGGGTCTTGTTCATGGGTGTGTAGTGCACCACACTTATAAGAAGGAGGCTACAAGTCATTTAGGATTTTCTTCCTTTCTTTATGTTCTAGTTCGTGCTATGGAGTCAGAATGTTCCTCTTTCATACTCATTCGTGCTATGGTGTCGCCCATACAAAATTAAAGTTATCTCAATTCTTTTCTTACTTTAATGTGCTCAGATATGTCTCATTATTGGGGCGATTCAAGTTCAGAAGTTTAAGTCAAAATGTTTTGGTCATTTCTAACTAAGCCTTATATTATTTTAAAATTGTGCAAGGACTTGAGAAGAGATCGTTAGTGCTTCAGAGTGTATAGATTCTACTATAATTATAGTATGGGGTTATGATATGAGATTAAGGTTGACCATGTCTATTATATGACTTTACCCTTCCCCCCCTCCCGACCTTCTTTTCATTGGTAGTTGTAAACCAGTACTACTTATGTTGAGGTATTTAGATAGAATGTCCTAATTTGATAGACTAGTATATTATGTTGCATTCTTTTTTAGTGGTAAATGGTTGATGTTAGACTATAGGCTTAAATTTAATGTAGAATGTGGATTTAAGAATAGTGGCTTAAGATTAATGATGAATATTTGTGAGAGTGGAAAGTCAGGTTGGGGTGAAAATCATGTTTAGCACTACACATTAAGTTTGAACAGTTGGTGTCTATGAAGGTGGATGTGATGATTTCTTGGTTAATGATACTAGTTTTAGGGTAGTGGTCTAATAGGCTTGAACGGTGTATGCAATAGATTAAATTTATTTGATTCATAATGAAGTATGATATTGTATGTATGAGGTAAAAAGTATGCCCAAGGTGATATGAGGTTGCGGAATTTTCTCTAAGGCTATTACATGTTGTATGTGGCTAGTGGTACTATTGAGTTGCTAGGTGGAGAAAGACTAATTAGATGGTACATGGTGTTCTAAATGGCTAAGTTAAGGAGTTTTAACTGATAGTGTAGACCCTTTTGATATGATCTTGATCCTCATGGTATAGATATATAAGTTTGGGATCGCGATATTGGTAGGGTATGACGAAAGTAGCATGGTTCATCAAAGGCTTGGTGATGTCCATGTTAAGTGTAGGAATCTAAGTTTGAGTTTTGAGGGTTGAACTACTAGAAATAAGAGTACAAGCACTAAATGATGTGCACTTTAACTATGGGGATATTCATGAAGATTCAATGTTAGTAAGTGTTCAAGTACTATATCATCACTATTGATGGCTATAGAAAGATATAGTGTACCTCAAAAGGTAGTATTAACAGTGGTTCTTCCACTTTCAGGTGTATTCATTTGGGTTAAGTTCTATCATGTGTGTGTTTGGTCATTTTCTAAACCCTAGAGTGCAGTAAGTGTAGTTCAGTTTAAAGTCTAGAAAGATATCTCTCAAACTGAAGATGATGACTTGAAGCTAAGAGGGAGATGATAGGACGAATAACCAAGTCAGGCTCTCAGATTCTAGTAGTGATGCCAGTATGATATAGAACATTAGAAAATGAGGGTGAGGCTCAACCCATTCTCATCTCAGTATTTTTTAGTTATCCCAATACCTACTCATGCCTTACATTTTAGTTCTATGATAATATTTCATGTTCATGTATATGATAGAAAATCATGTACTCTTTCAGTCCCAAAACGAGGATTTCCAATTCATTCAGTACTCAGAATCACATTCCATATGTTATGAACTCCAAATTGAGGTCATGCAGCTCATGACTCATGTACCTACGCTTTATAGTATGCTCAGTTCCCATAACTTATGCTACATACCAAATGATTTATAAGATTCAGCTTATAGCCACGTATGCCCTCAATTTAGATCACTCTGATGAATCCCTGATGCTGATTCGTTGTTCCTCAGGCCTCAGTTAAGTGTTGATTTTTGTATAGTATCCTTCCGTACTTCAAAGTCTTATGTTCTTACCTTTTAGTGACTCATCATTAGGTAATGATAGTGGTGATGAGTGAATGTTTTCTTATTGATGGAAGATCATTGTATGCTTTTTTTAGATAAGGCCATAAGTGTGAAGTAAGATCTGGGGCCAAGTGTTGAATACATATGATGGTTAGTGGAAATTGGTGTGTGTATGTTCTTGATAGTTGTTTAGAGAATATATGAAGTATGTCTTTATGGGTGTTTATCTTGAAGTTCATATGTGGTTATAAAGAAAGGCTTAAATGACCTATTAGGATTTAAGTGGAAGAATGCAATATGCGCTAGTGAATCCATAGTAAGAGATCAGAGTTATTTATTGAAGTGGTATGGAACAATATGCATAGGGTGAACGTTAAAAGGATATAGAAGGTTGAATTATATGGTTTGGACTAGTATCGCAGTATGGCATGTTGTAGCTTGTGTATTTGAGTTAGGCTTGATCACAATGAGAAGATTTAAGTAATATAGACATTAGTAGAAAGATTTATAAATGCCCATATGAGAGTTATAAGTTGAATTGAACGTATATGGTATTTAAGGAGAATATTATAGTTAAGGGATATTCGAGAAGTGTGCTAAGCTTAAAAGTAAGAAGGTCGGGTAATTCTATCCTAGTTTTTGAGCTATATGTTTATATTACATTTTATAGAGTGATGTTATTATTGTGATTCCGTAGTTGGATGCATTGTGTAACTCATGCTCAAGATTCTTTGCTACTTAATGGTACTAGAACTTCTTTAAAGAGGGTGTGGAAGAGATTCTCCATTTACATATAAATTTCCAAGATATTTCAGTCAGAATAGCTAGAAATTTAGTTTAACAGTCAGGCAGACAAGTTGCTGTGGTTTTCCATCTTTTCACCCGGTCCTACTATCTGAAGTCTTATGTGTTTGACCATCCCAAGAGATAATCTATTCCATCCATGTAAATTTAGAATTCAGTTTAATCCAAGCATCATATTTTAAATTCAGCTATTTAGTCATGACTCAGTTCATAAGAGTTCAACGCATAATCTTAAATTTTTCCAAATATTTTAGCTCAGACAGTGCAATACCCTTGTACGATCTAAATATTGTTGTATTATGATTTGTACTTGCATAATTTTTCACTTCCAAATTCAATATGTATGATTGGATCATGAACATTTCAAGGGAATCCTAAACTTTCAGCACGAATCAGCTTCTTGAAGTAAGAATAGTAAAGTCAGCTCAGAATTAAATTTCATGATAGAAGTTTAAATGTTTTAGATTAGTTATGTCCTGTCTTAGAAGGCACATCATGTCCGTGTTATTCTATACCATTAACCTTCAACAAGTTCCTACCCAAACAAGTTCCTACCCATCATTCGGCGATGAATGATCCCAAGGGGGAGATAATGTAACACCCCACATTTTGGGCAAGAATGAAAATCCTCATTTCAACATATAGATATTCCAAAAACCATAAATCAAATACAAATATAATGTGTTAATCATTTATGTAGTGTGTGAATCTAGTTTGGCATGAGTCGAGATCATAGAGGTCCCTTAACTCAAGGACTAGTTGAAAGTTTTCCTATCGTTCAAGTTTTAGTGAGCGTCAAGACTTGGATCAACTTCAATTGATCATAAATCCTTGTATATGATGAAATGGGGAACCTACTATATGTGAAATGAAATTTATTTGAGTCCTCTTTCCAACTCCACAAATTCTTCCAAAATCCAACATCGGAGCAAAAAGTTATGCCCATTTTACTCTAGCATATCAGCCTGGAAATTGAGCGACGACAACTCTGACGGACTATCGCAAATCTGAAGACATATCAGAACATGTCGTCAGCCTTAGGTAGAAACCCATCAATTTCAGGTCCTAGGTAATGACTTGGATTGACGGGCTATCACAGATCTGACGGCTTATCAGCCTTGGTCGTCAACTGATAATTTCAGCAATTGGGAAGTAATTTCAAAGGGGTATTTTGTTCTTTTCCTCACTCCAAAAATCTTTCACATGAATTAAATCACCCCTTAAGTGTTATTAATCAATCATTATCAGTTTTACAACATCAAAAACTTCCTCTTCACTCTCAAAATAAGATTAAATTAGGGTTTTCTCCAAAAACAAGAAATTCAAGAAAATCAAGCCATAAGTTCAAGATTTCCAAGAAACAAATCAAGATCCTGGTTTCATCTATCAAGATCTAGGTTCCATCTTTCAGATCTTATAATTTACGGTACGTGAGGTTTATCCTAAAATCTACATGGGCTTGACAACACTAGAACATGATTTAAAGATTTTCAAGCATGATTTTAAAAAGGGGATTTGAAATACATGATTTTATTATGCAATATAAATGTTCAAATGCATTGTTGATTTGGCCCTATGGCCTTTCCCCTTAAATTTATTTACACGTATATGTATATGCATGAAAAATTTAGATTTGAAGATTGTTTGAGAGCATAAATTATGAAATTCCTCTCTTTTGATGACTTTAAATTAGTTATCTTATTATGAATGATTTAATATGCATGATTTATGGTTTGAAAATAGTTTACTCAAATACCATAGTATTTTGAGCATGATTTAGATATTTTGAGAGGGAGTTTCTTAATATAAATATGTTATGTTAAAGAGAGAAAGATTTGCATACGATTAAGAATTTTGATATGACCACCTTGTGTCTTTTGAAATGTTGTCAAATAGAGTTGCATACCTATGTTTACATGAGTATTTAAGGAAAGGGTGCTTTGAACTGATTTATTGATATGGTGGTCCAAAATTTATGCTTTGGAAACAGAGATTCTAATATGCTAATAATGGATCAGAGATGTGACTTGCAAGTCAATGGTATAACGATACAATACGTATGTATGCCATAATAGAGTACGTTTTCAGAGTATGTTTTTAGAGTATGTCTTCAGAGAATGTTTTCAGAATATGTTTTCAGAGAATGCATGTTTTAAAGAGTTAAAAATGGGCATAAAAAGGGTTAGGTGGTTACCCGAAGAAGGCTTGAGTTCAAGTAACTCTTAGCCTAAAATCGTCTTTGCCGATAAGGGTAGATTTTTATTATAAGCTGGCGACGGCCATGTGGCATAGTAGATTCAGAGACTTCGACCCTTGCGGCACACTTGGGTTAGGGGCTTGGTTGCCAAGTTAGTGGCAGATTCCATATTACCCGTGGAATTATAGAATTGAAGGGTATACCACCTAGCGCAGAAGTAAAACAAAGAGTGTCACAGAGTTCAGATGATTTTATAGAGTCTTTCAAAAATGACCATGAGGTTTCTTACTATTTGATATATTTATGAACTGTTTTAACTTGCTCTCATATATGTTGAATACAAATTATTATTTTGGATTTACTCTGCATACCAGTACATTTGTATTGACCACCTTACCTCCCAGGGTCTAAAGTTCAGTTCAGATGCCCTGTTAAGCCATAGAGTTTTAAGACGCAGTGATGTGTGCAATTGGTGAGCCTTCTTTATTTCTGAAGGCCTATGTCTTTCAGATTATGTTACTTATTATGGTTTTGGTCTACTGGGGGCCTTGTCCCATTTTTCAGATAGTTGTTATTTTCAGATGTAGTATAGATTTCACACACTGGTTCAGATATTATTTTGTTGATATTGGGGTTTTATCCTTCATTGTTAAATTAAATTCTAAATATGACCATGTTTCCATATTCTATTATATTTTTATATTTTCTTTTATTATATAAATATTGGGCATGATTACCAGATAGAGAAGGGCATTTTGGGACTTCATGGTTTGGGATGTCCGTCATGGCCAGGCCCCAGTTTGGGTCATGAAAAACTTGCTATCAGAGCACGATCCATGGTCCTAAGGTATCTGCGAAATCACATCGGGTAGGGTCTTTTTCATGGGTGTGTAGTGCACCACACTTATAAGAAGGAGGCTACAAGGCATTTCGGATTGTCTCCCTTTCTTCATGTTCTAGTTCGTGCTACGGAGTCAGAATGTTCCTCTTTCATACTCATTCATGCTATGGTGTCGCACATACAAAAGTAAAGTTATGTCAATTCTTTTCTTACTTTAATGTGCTCAAATATGTCTCATTATTGGGGCGATTCAAGTTCAGAAGTTTAAGTCAGAATGTTTTGGTCCTTTCTAACTAAGCCTTATAATATTTTTAAATTGTGCAAGGACTTGAGAAGAGATCATTAGTGGTTTAGAGTGTATTGATTCCATTGTAATTCTAGTATGGGGTTATGATATGAGATTAAGGTTGACCATGTCTATTATGTGACTTTACCCTCCCCCCCCCCTCGCCCGACCTTCTTTTCATTGGTAGTTGTAAACCAGTACTACTTATGAGAAGCTATGTAGTAGATTTTTTGAGGTATTTCGATAGAATATCCTAATTTGATAGACTAGTATATTATGTTGCATTCTTTATTAGTGGTAAATGGTTGATGTTAGACTATAGGCTTGAATTTAATGTAGAATGTGGATGTAAGAATAGTGGCTTAAGATTAATGATGAATATTTGTGAGAATGGCGAGTCAGGTTGGGGTGTAAATTATGTTTAGCACTACACATTAAGTTTGAACAGTAGGTGTCTATAAAGGTGGATGTGATAATTTCTTGGTTAATGATACTAGTTTTAGGGTAGTGGTCTAATAGGCTTGAACGGTGTATGCAATAGATTAAATTTATTTGATTCATAATGAAGTATGATATTGTATGTATTAGGTAAAAAGTATGCCCAAGGTGATATGAGGTTGCGGAATTTTCTCTAAGGCTATTACATGTTGTATGTGGCTAGTGGTACCGTTGAGTTGCTAGGTGGAGAAAGACTAATTAGATGGTACATGGTGTTCTAAATGGCTAAGTTAAGGAGTTTTAACTAGTAGTGTATAACCTTTTGATATGATCTTGATCCTCATGGTATAGATATATATAAGTTTGGGATCGCGATATTTGTAGGGTATGACGAAAGTAGTATGGTTCATCAAAGGCTTGGTGATGTCCATGTTAAGTGTCGGAATCGAAGTTTCAGTTTTGAGGGTTGAACTACTAGAAATAACAGTAGAAACACTAAATGATGTGCACTTTAACTATGGGAATATTCATGAAGATTCAAAGTTAGTAAGTGTTCAAGTACTATATGATGACTATTTACGGCAATAGAAAGATAGAGTGTACCTCAGAAGGTAGTATTAACAGTGGGTTTTCCACTTTCAGGTGTAGTCATTTGGGTTAAGTTCTATGATGTGTGTGCATGGTCGTTTTCTAAACCCTAGAGTGCAGTAAGTGTAGTTCAGTTTAAAGTCTAGAAAGATATCTCTCAAACTTAAGATGATGACTTGAAGCTAAGAGGGAGATGATAGGACGAATAACTAACTCAGGCTCTCAGATTCTAGTAGTGATGCCAGTATGATATAGAACATTAGAAAATGAGGGTGAGGCTCAACCCATTCTCATCTCAGTATTTTTTAGTTATCCCAATACCTACTCATGCCTTACATTTTAGTTCTATGATTATAGTTCATGTTTATGTATATGATAGAAAATCATGTACTCTTTCAGTCCCAAAATGAGGAGTTCCAGTTCATTCAGTACTCAGAATCACATTCCATATGTTATGAACTCCAAATTGAGTTCATGCAGCTCATGACTCATGTACTTACGCTTTATAGTATGCTCAGTTCCCATAAGCCTAGAATAGAATCAGCTAGCTACACCAAGCTCCTCCAAATCTAGTACCACCAAGCTATGCCCAGATCTGCTAAGCCATGCTAACCGTAGCCTGACATATAAATTTTAAGCCCCAATGAGCTTTGCTAAGCCTAGCCTCCCCAAGCTATGCTAAACTTCACTAAGCCCTGTTAAGCCTAGCCTACAAGCCATGCTAAGCACCGCTAAGCCACGTTAAGCACCGCTCATACCAAACCTGTCTAAACCTTAGTAAGCTTTGATAAGCCTAGCCTCACAAATCATCGCTAAGCTTTGCAGGCCTAGCCCAAGGGCGGCTCAATAGGATTTGTGGCCTAAAGCCAATTTAACAAGGGGCCCTTAAATTTAATGATAAAATTATAAATATGTTTATTTGATTTCTTTTCTTTTTATTTTATAGTGATGATGTACATGTCATCTTGTATCTATTGACAATTTATTTGACCGCATGTTAGTACTTATTATATAGTATTTAACCTAAATGTTACTTTTTTAACATCTAGATTTTAAAATATTGCATTGATATAATCTTATTTAGCTTTAAAATTTAATCAAATTAATTGTCAAAGAAAAAAAACACATAAATTGCGACAGAGGAAATATTTATCTAAATAATATCTATTTAGTTCTAAATAAACTCTATTAAATGCCCCCAAAAAACAAGCATAAATCTTGGTCTTTTTAAAAAATAAAGATACGAATTCTATAATATATTCTATATTATTAAATATTAATAACAATATGGTGCCTTTAATATGAGGGGCTTAAAGCCATGGCTTTAGTTGCTTCCCCTTGAGTTGGCACTGGCCTAGCCTCTCTAGCCACGGTTAACACCGTTTAAGTGTTAGGCACACCAAGCACCACTAAGCCTATGGTTTACGGTTCAGGATTCTCTTTTTAAGCATATCCACTAGGTAGGGTGTCTAAGTTTGCCTAGGTTGGTATATGAATTTTTCCAAAACAAAAGGTCATTACAAATGTAGTCAAACCTAATAACAATGGCATGGAATTTAAAAATACATCCAAATTAGGATTTATAGGATATCCTAATTTGGTGCTACAAAATATTATGCTAAGAAAGAGATAATATCCTAAAGAGACAAAAAAAATCAAATTGAACAATATAACAAGTCGTGAACTCAAAAAAAAAATTGAACTAAATTTGGCCAAAACATTAGCCTTGGCAGGAAGTCCACTTCACAGCTATTGTTGCTAATTAGAATGCATAATTGCAGCAACTTTTAGCCAAGTAAATTGCACCATGTCAGTTAGAGCGTATCTGTTGGTTTTTACACCGACACCAGGCCAAAAATGGTTTCTAACTTGATCAATTCCAAGCTTCTAAATATCCACAAATGCCTGCAATGTAATATGGAAAATGGCAAAATTGTTGGCCAAACCTCAAATTGGTAGGGTTTTTGCCCTGATTTTCTTACCAAATTTAAGTTTTATTTTTCTTAAAAAGAAAATAAAAGTAATATCATAATACTTTACTTTTCCTAAAAAGGAAAATCTAAAAATTTTTCATATTTGGCTAACCCCTTTCTTGGAGAAAAAGTTTTGGAACTCTATAAATAGAAGACTCTCTTCTCATACTATAACACAATAGCATACACAATGTAGTCATTAAGGAGTTCTCTTCTCATACCATAACACAATAACATCCACAATGCAGTCATTAAAGAGTTTTTGTTTAGTGGGAGATTCTCCCAATAGCTTTAATGTTTTTCGATATTAGTTTTTCAATATGCAGGTCGCTTGACCAAGTTATATCAATAATATGTTTTTAGTATGTTTTGTCTTTGTCACCTGAATTATCACCATAGTGGTTTGCAACTTTAAGCTTCCGCATCACATCCTCTAGATTTCGAACCCAACAAGTGGTATCAGAGCCTACGGTTTAAAGATCCAGTGGTTTGGTAAAACAAGTTGACGACAAGTCTAAGGCAGTTCAAACCAATTTGCAATAAATTTGATGGTTTGGTAAAACAAGTTGAAAACAAGTCTAAGGCGGTTCAAACCAATTTGAAATCAATTTGATGATAATGAAGATATATGTCAAAAAGCTATATGTGGATATGATTTGTCAATCATATTTTCGACAATCCTACTGTTACATATTTGAAAATAAAGCTCATTTTTAACCCTACTAAGAGCTCCAATATTTTTAACCCGAAAAGGCTAATATTTTTTTTAACCCAAAAGCTCCATTTTCAAGCATGCCAAGCAGCAGTGATGAAAACTATATGAAGAACAAAAATCAAAGATGTGAAGAAGGCAGATCAAGTGAATAAAATCAAGCAAAAAAAGGGAGATTTTTTAGGGTTTTTCCCTGATTTTCTTACCAAATTTAAGTTTTATTTTTCTTAGAAGGAAAAAAAAAAGTAATAACATAATACTTTTACTTTTCCTAAAAAGGAAAATATAAAACTTTTTCATATTTCGCTAACCTCTTTTTTTGGAGGAAAAGTTTTGGAACTCTATAAATAAAAACTCCTCTTCTCATACTATAAACAATAGCATTCATAATGTAGTCATTAAAGAGTCTTTATTTAGAGAGAGATTTCTCCCTATCGGTTTAATGTTCTTCAATATTAGATTTTCAATATGTAGGTCGCTTGACCAAATAATATCAATAATATGTTTTTAGTACATTTTTTCTTTCTCGCCTGAATTATCACCACGGTGATTTGCAACTTTAAGCTTTCGCATGACACCCTCTTGACTTCGAACCCAACACAAATAAACCTATTATTTTTGCATGACACCCTCTCGATTTCGAACCCAACACAAATGAATCCATGATATGAGCTTCAAGCCACAAATGTTGCACCAATTGATGCCCAGCAAACAATAAAATTCTTCTTATCTGAATGTGAACAACCATGTCTCACCATCTAAAATACTTATCAACCAATTTGTTGATTTAAATCACCTTGAAATAGGTTCTATGAAAAAACAAACATTATCGTGACTGGAAAATGAGAGAGACATATCATTAATTAGAACTATAGGATCAATGGAAAAATGAGTATCTTTGCATCTCCATATTATACGAGTTCCATCCATTGATATTCTCTCAACAGAAGAGCACCGATTGCTAATATCACACGTTGAGAAAACATCAATAAATAGAACTCCTATAAAATACAGTAACCTGCAAAAAAGAGCACACAATAACACAGTAGTGTGCAAAAAAGACCACACAACCTATGTTGGTTTTTTGTTTTAAAGAAAAAAAAATGGAGCAACAAAAAGGATGTTAAGCATTGGAGGGCTTGAAATTGCCTAACTTACAATAAAAAACTGCATAATTCAAAACTTAAATAAAGTAAAATAACTCAACAACTTAAAGTTAACTAAAATTCAAAATTTAAATTCATCCTAAATCAAGAAAACTTATAAGCTGAAAGTTACTATAGTTACTAAAAGCAAATTGCAAGACTCCTCCATTGCTTTAGTTACTACAATTTAAAAAGTTCTCTTACTTAATTTATATGCTTTGGCAGTTGGTGCTGAATTCTTGTGATTGTTTTTTAACTTGCAAAGTTTCTCCTTCTTTCTTGTTCTTCTTTTGTTTTGCGCATAAGAAACACCTTAAATAACATTTTCATGTCTAGATGCTCTTTGGAAAGTTCTTTAATCTGCACAATTATAGGTTTTGGAAAATGTTGTAGTATGTATTTTTCTCTTATCACAACAACATGTATGGAATTTGTTATAAAATATTATTTTATTTTCAGTGACCAAATCTTATAATTCTTGCCAGTGACACATTTTTGGGCATTCAAAGAGAGATTGTGAAATGAACCTCTAGGTTATTTTTTAAATTTTTGTGTATTTCTGACATTTTGATCCTTTACATAGTGGCCACTGATCATTTATGACTTGTTGGAACTTTCAGTTCGCTTATCGAACAGTTCGTTTGGATTTTAAGCTCAATTCCATATTTGGAGCTTTCACTGTTAAGGAATTGGTCTCATATCAAAACTCTTAGTAAATAATCTCAGATGAGAATTCTGACAGCTCCATAAGCTTGAAACATAGATTTTAGGCTAGGGGACCCATGGTCCAAGTTCCGAGGCTATCAGACTCATTTTGGGCTATTGGGTAGATTTGATATAAAGAAAGACTATAAGTGTGGGGCCCATATTTTTTCAAATCTATCGTAGATGAGAATTTTAATAGTTCCATTGATCCTGGAATATTGAATTTGGTATGGTAGAATAGTTTGTTTGTATGCATTGGGTTCCAGACGAATCTCGAACACCCTTTCGGAGTCCGTTGGACTTGGATTTTTGCTGATGCAACAACAGCTGGGGCAGGCCACCCTTCCCCTTAGCATTCGTCAGGAGATGACTGTGGTTATGAAAAGTCTATTCTTTGACCTTCGTGATCACAAAACTTCTCTCATGTTTGAAATGAAGGGTCGGCCGAACCCAGTACAATCTCGTCTTTACATTCGCGAAGGCTTTATTGCATTAGTGATGGACTTTTCCAATTGTTTATCGTGATCGTGGTTAGTTTCAGGCATTCACGTCAGTCACAAATGCGATTGAGGGGCTGCTCCCACAATCCTAATTTTGGAATTTCTCATGACGAACTGTTGTTTAACATTGATATTTTATTGAAAATAGCCCTATGGTTAAAAAATAAGCACAGATTGAAAATGATAGCCCTGGCGGGCTAAAATGGGTAGACATGATAGGCTAAAAGGTAGAACTTATGGGTTAAAAACTTTAACGTTGTTCTTTGAAAGAACTTACAAATTTCATAAGATCAACGAATCTTTTGATGCCACTATTGGTTTTGTAAGAAAAGACGGCCAAAAGAGGTTAAAAATGGCTCTCAATTGATTGAAATAGCTTTCAATAAACTTTCAACAATTTTCTTAAATATATGACGACTTTAAAAAGCCAACTTACAATAAGAAACAACATAATTCAAAATTCATAAATTAAAACATCTCAACAACTTAAGCAATGATGTTTTGGTTTTTTATGGAACATTTAGCATTATCTTCTTGGGAAAATTGTATGTTTTCAAGCAACCAAAGTGGTATTTAATGAGTTTTTTTCAGTGTTTCATGGAAAGGAGAGAACCACAGAAGAAACTTAGAAAAAGTATCAAAAAAAAGAATTTGACGGTCAAAATGGTGGATCGTCAGTCTTGTGATGGATCACCAGGTCGATCGTCAGGCCTAACCATAATATGGTCTCCCGAAGGACTTAGTGATGGACTAAATGGTGGACCTTTAGTCTTCCGATGGACCACCAGGTGTACCGTCAGGCTATCCAAAAACCACTCTTCTAAAGGACTCAGTGACGGACCAAATGGTGTACCGTCGAACTTTCGACCGACCACCAGTTGGACCGTCAGGCTTTATCCAAAAACCACTCTTCTGAAGGACTTAGTGACGGGCCAAATGGTGGACCGTCAGACTTTCGACGGACCACTACTTTGTTCATCGACTTTGACGTGATTTTTCTGATTTTAAATTTTAAATTTTAAATTCCTTTTTACCTGGAACCATATATATACTAAATTTTAGGGTTAGTGAAGGAGCTTTTTTATCTTTTACAAGTTTTTCATCTATAGAAACTTTCTGTAACCTAGTACTTTAGGGATTGAAGCATATCTTTGGGGATTTTCAATAACTGATTCTTGATTTTCTTGTAAGTGATTCTAAATCTATTTATGATTAATACAAGAATTATTTCTTCTTCTTTTATGAAATTTTATGCCTAAGTTCCCATAACTAGGGTTATGGGATCCTTAATGTGAAAAGCATTTATGGGTTGTGAAACAAATTGAGTTCCTTAAATAACTGATATTGTATAAACCTTTTTCAATTTAATGGCTTTTCATGGTTGCAAACTTGAAAAGTGACCCAAGAACATCACTTTTCTGGAAGGAAAGTGTTTGTTGGGAAAAATGAAGTGTTTACATAAATTCTAAGGGCTTTAGCCTTTGGATTAACGGCAAATGCCCTAACAGGATTAGCTTACATGAGAAAATGGTTGAAAGAACAATGTATCCTTTGAGTTTGAGAGAATTAGAGGATAATCTATCCACTTAGGTTGAGAAACTAAGGGATAAAGAATAGGATTCAACCCTTCTTGCAATTGAATTTGCTAATTAGAACTCTCAAGTGATTCACAACCCTAGTTGTGCTAGCATTTTAATAACCATAGCCCTGATTTGTGTAATCTAATTAAATTACTAATTGCAAAGAGAATCATTCGTTGGAATACTCTTGTTACAATTAATTGCTTTATAAATTACAAATAAAACCCCCCTTATTCAGGAACCTCTGATCAACATTCCAATAATAATTACAATACTTAGTGAGCATAGTATTCCCTATGGCATTCAACACCCAACCTAGTTGGGTTCTATATTTGACAGCGACCGCTTACGCTTTCTAACGAGATTTATAATTTGGGTGTATTAAATTTTGGCGTCGTTGTCGGGGAATACAGTTGTCAACTAAGTTTGTAATTGTTAATCGACCCTTTGGTCAAAGATTCCCAAATTTTACTTTTTATTTGTTGTTTTTGTTTTGTGCAGGTTAAGTGTCTCGTATGCCAAGTATGTGGAGATCAGGTTAACCATTATTACCTATTCATCCAGAATCGCAGCTCATTGGAAGAATGGACGGTCAATAGGAACCAGAAAGAATAGTTACTCAGCAGGAGCAGGCTAGATTAGAAACCTTAGCAGTCATGCAAGTAAACCAGCAGAATACAAACAATGATGGTCGGGAAGTAAACCCAGATGATGAGGACCTGGGCGATGATGAGTTATTAAACCCAAGGTGTGAAGATGATGTAGTCGCACCAGTGAACAGAAATATCAACAGAAATCTCCAGGCTAGGATGAGACCTGAACGTTGAGCTGTCCAATTTGATCTAGATGATGATGATGATAACTTAGATGGAGCTGGTTCTATAGAGGCTATTATTCCTCTGCTCTTAGCACCTGGAACCAAGTTTAATATTATGAGTACCTTGATCCAGTTATTGCATCTTAAGGGACTATTCGGTGGACTTGCGGGTGATGATCCGAATATGCATTTGATTAATTTTATCTCGACATACAAATTGTTCGACAATTAAGGAGTAGGACAAAATTCTATTTGGTTGCGACTATTCCTGTTGTGGAGAAGCAGCTTTATGGTTAAATAGGCTAACCCCCAATTCTATTACAAATTAGAGGCAATTGAAAGATCATTTCTTAGAAAGGTTCTATCCACCGTCTAAGAGGGCACAGTTAAGAGATGAAATTAGTAATTTTAGGCAGCTTCCAACTGAAGCTCTCTATGAAACTTGGGAGAGGTTCAAAAAGAAGCCCACACAGTGCCTGAATCATCAGCTAACCAATATCCATCTGAAGGAGATATTATATAGGGCCTTCAATTTATTGAATAACCTAGTGGTTGATAATGTTGCGGGTGGGTCATTCATGGACCTTACTTTTCCTGAGGCATCTGAGATGCTAGATCATATGACAAAGCAAAGTAGAGCTTGGCATACCAGGGATTCTGAGATAGCATGCTCTACTATATCTATTGGCATAACTGCAGAACAGAGGTGAAGAGAAGAGAAACATTGCCGAGACATGGCTCACATGAAGATGCAGATGGACCTTCTTACTAAGCATTTATTATCAGGAAAGACGAAAAAGGTTAAAGCTTTTGCATCACAGGGAAAAGCCGACTCCGATTCTGAGGAGGAAGTTAATTATTCAAACAATCATGGGGTTTACATAGCAGTGGCCAAGAAAACTAAGGTCGGAACTACTATGATAAATCTGGATACAAGGACTGAGACCAAGGAAATTGGAAAAACAAAAATGACAAGAGTGGCTTGTATGTGCCTCTTAGAAATCGTGAGGCTACTACAATTAGCTCTAGGAAGATGTCCATAGAAGATATGATGGCTAAATTATTGAAGGGGGTGGAAGCAACCAATACTAGAGTAGCAGAGATGAAAAATGATTTATCCTCGATAAATCAATTGGTTAACTCGCACTCTACTTCAATAAAATAGTTGGAGCAGCAAATGAACCAACTTTTTACTGTGTTTAATCAGGGGAAGGCTAGCACTCTACCAAGTGACATAGTTTAAAATCCAAGAAAGGATTGTTTATGCATGGCAATTACCACTAGGAGTGGTAAAGTACTGAGAATACCATTTGTGGGTAAGCGTGTTGTTGATATTATGGCAAAGAATATTGATGAAGTAGATATTGATCATCCGGTAGAGTCTGAAAAACTGGATAAGATTATTCATGATGTTGCATACAACTGTCGGTAGGCTGATGAGTTGAAAAGAGAGGAAGACAAGGAAAAGGAAGTAGTGGTGAACACTCTCCCAAAATCACCACCTCCTTTTTCTTAAATATTGAAGAAGAAGGCTAAGGATACGAAGTTTAGTAAATTCACAGCTATGTTGAAGCAGTTGATGGTAAATGTGCCTTTGGTTGAGGCACTTAAGCAAATGCTAGGGTATGCCAAATTTATAAAGGACATTTTGACAAATAAAAGAGTGTCGATCTGTGAACCGGTGGATAATCTCCATCATTGCAGTGCTATTGCTACAAGTTCCTTGGTGCAGAAGAAGGCAGACCTAGGAACGTTCACTATTCCTTGTACGGTAGGGTTTTTGGAATTTTTTAAGGCCTTATGTGATTTGGGAGCTGGCATTAACCTGATATTGCTAGCTGTTTATAAAAAATTAGGTTTAGGAAACCCCACTCCCACCAACATGCAACTTGTGATGGCGGATAGGTTGGTAAAATGACCTGTTGGTATTTTGTATGATGTGCTGGTGAAGGTGGTTGCCTTCATATTTCCTGCAGATTTCGTAATTTTGGATTGAGAGGTGGATTTTTGAGGTGCCCATATTATTGGGTCAACCTTTCCTCGCAATTGGATGTATGTTGATTGATTTGCAAGCTATTGAGCTCTTATTTAGGATGAATGATAAAGTAGTGCATTTTGATGTGTACAAATCGATGAAACAGAATAAAGAGATAAGCGTGTTATCAATTGTTGATGTATATTATGAGGACGAGAAGGAAGTACCAATAGAGGAGTAGTTTGTTGATGAGACATTAGCCGCAGTACTTATAAATTTTGATCGTGAAGATATTGAGGATTATGAAGAGACCGTTTGTGCTTTGACAGAAATGGGATTGTAGTCTTATGCTCCTAAGAAGCTCGATCTTGATCTTAAGAATCGACTAATACCACCGACAAAACCATCTGTTGAAGAGTCACCGGTGTTGGAATTGAAAGAGTTACCTAGTCATTTGAGGTACGTGTTCTTGGGTAGTGGTAATTCACTACCCATCATTATTGCTACTGATCTGGGTGAGCAACAGGTGGAAGCTCTCATCTCTGTTCTTAAGAGAAATAAGAGAGTTATTGGTTGGCTATTGCGGATATCATTGGTATTCCACCTAGCATATATATGCATAAAATTCAGCTAGAGGAGGATTGTGTGCCTACTATTGAGCATTAGAATCGCCTGAACCCACCTATACAAGAGGTGGTAAGGAAATAAATCATCAAGTGGTTAGATGCAGGGGTGGTATATCTTATATCAGACAGTAAGTGGGTTAGTCCTGTGCAATGTGTGCCCAAGAAAGGGGGCATGACAGTGGTAGTCAATGAGAAAAACGAATTGATCCCACTCAAGCCTGTTACTGGGTGGAGGATGTGTATGGATTACCTAAAGTTCAACTCATGGATGTTACAGAATCACTTTCCAATGCCCTTTATGGATCAAATGCTTGATTGATTGGCAGGCAAGGGATGGTATTGTTTTTTGGATGGTTATTCTGGATATAACCAGATTTATATTGCTCCCAAAGATCAGGATAAGACCACTTTTACATTCCCATATGGCACATTTGCATTCAAGCGGATGCCTTTTGGATTATGTAATGCACCTGCCACCTTCTAACGGTGCATGATGTCTATTAAAGGCACCTACCACCTACCGTTTGGAGGTGTTTATGGATGATTTTTTGGTTTTAGGAGATTCATTTGAGTTGTGTTTGGCAAACCTGAGTATGGCCTTGCAACGATATGTCAAATTCAATCTTGTACTTAATTGGGAGAAGTGCCACTTTTTGGTTAAGGAGGGCATTGTTCTCGGGCATAAAATTTTAGCAAAATGAATTCAAGTTGATCGAGCCAAGGTTAAAGTTATTGAGAGACTACCACCTCTAATTTCTGTGAAAGGGGTTCGTAGTTTTTCTGGCCATGCTGCTTTTTATCGGAGGTTTATTAAAGACTTCTCCAAGATTGCAAACCCACTTTGTAAACTTTTGGAGAAGGAATCAAAGTTATCCTTCAATGAAGATTGCTTGAAGGAATTTGAATGCCTTAAAGGGAAGCTAGTAGAAGACCCTATCATTGTAGCACCAGATTGGTCCAAGTCGTTTGAGATCATGTGTAATCTAAGCGGTGTTACCCTTGGAGCTGCTCTGGGGAAAAAAAGGGAAAAATTGTTTCATCTAATCTGTTATGCCAACAAAGCTCTGAATGTAGCTCAAAAGAACTACACCTTCACCGAACAAGAACCCCTTGCTGTAGTGTATGCTTTTGACAAATTTAGGGCTTATCTTCGTGAAACCAAGGTGGTGGTCCACACTAACCATGCATCCTTGAGATATTTGATGGCTAAAAAAGATTCGAAACCAAGGTTGATTAGATGGGTGTTACTACTCCAAGAATTTGACTTTGAAGTCAAATATAGAAAGGGTTGTGAAAACCAAGTGGCGGATCATCTGTCAAGGATAGAAGGTGAGCGAGTAGTTAGAGACGAGATGGACATCAATGATGCATTTCTAGATGAGGAGATCTTAGTTGCTGATCTGGAGAAACTAACTTGGTATGCTGATTTTACGAATTATGTGGTGAGCGAGGTGATTCCAGAAAATTTTTCTTTTCATCAGAGAAAAAAAATTCTTCATGATGTGACACACTACTTCTGGGATGAGCCATATCTTTTTCAGCGATGTGCTGATAATATAATAAAGAGATGTGTTCTAGGGGTAGATATATTGAGCATATTGGAAGCATGTCATGCTTCCCTAGTCGGGGGTCACCATGCAGGTGATCGAACTGTGAGAAAGGTGCTGCAGAGTGGCTACTATTGTCCATGATTATTCAAGGACACTAACTATTTTGTACTGAAAAGTGAACAATGCCAGAGGCAGGGATCGATCTCCAAAAGGAATGAAATTCCTTTAAAAAAAATGCTTGAAATGGAATTATTTGACGTCTGGGGCATCAATTTCATGGGCCCTTTTGTAAGCTCGTATGGAATGAAGTACATTTTAGTTGTTGTGGATTATATATCCAAGTAGGTCAAAGGTGTTGCCTTGTCTGATAATGAAGAGAAGAGAGTTGTTGCGTTTCTTAAGAAGAACATCTTCTCTCGCTTTGGAGTGCCACGAACTATTATAAGCGATGGAGGATCTCATTTTTGCAACAAAGTGTTCCGGGTGGCTTTAGTGAAATATGGGGTGAAACAGCATAGATTAAAAACTCTATATCACCCACAAACTAGTTGTTAAGTGGAGGTGTCGAATCAAAAGATTAAAACCATCCTAGCTAAAATAGTGAATACTAATAGGCAAGATTGGGTTCGAAAGCTAGATGATGCATTGTGGGCGTATCAGACTGATTTTAAGACTCCAATTGACATGTCACCGTATCAGATAGTCTATGGAAAAGCATGTCATTTACCAATTGAGCTAGAACACAAGGCTTTGTGGGATCTAAAAAGGTTAAATTTGAATTGGAAGGAGGAAACTGAATGAGATAGATGAATTCTGTCTCGGGGCTTATGAAAGAGCAAACCTTTACAAAGAGAAGATGAAAACGTATCACGATCGAAGACTTGAAAGTAGAGACTTCCGAAAAGGTGATTTGGAACTTTTGTTCAATTCTAGTTTCAAATTATTTCCAGGTAAACTCAAGTCTAAGTGGTCAGGACCATTTAAAGTTAGTCAAGTCAACTCATCTGGAGTAGTCAAGCTTGAAAATGAAGACGACAGCGTCTTCAAAGTGAAAGGGCAATGAATCAAACTTTATATCGGTCCAAATGACTTGATAAGAAGTGTTGATATCTTTTATATCGATGAAGTCTGAGTAATCGAGATAACTGAGTCGTTCTACGATGATAGATCAGGCGCTAGTGGGAGAAAATCCACAACGTGTTATTGTAACCATAGTTAGAGATCATTTTATATTTTTGTGCAATTTTGATGTGTTTGTGAAGTGTGTAGGACTAGAAATGCAATAAAAAGGGAAAAGAGGGATAGAAGTGAGCTACTGGAACAAGGTGATGGACGACTTGGCAGACCACCAGTCCCCTAACGGACCACCACTTTCACCCATCAAGAAATGGCAAGAAAGTTCATTCACTGGATAAGCCACAATGGCCTAAGTGGAATACTGTCACAAACCTGGTGGGCCTTCATAAAATTCATCAAAAGTAAGATCAGTGATCTACATTCTGGTAAGAAGTGACGATCAGACTGGTGGACCATCACATTCTTAGTTGACCATCCCATTGACCGTGACACCAAAATAAAAACACCCAAACTCTGGTGATGAGTGACATTCAAAGTGGTGGTCCGCCATACTTACGACATAACATCAATATCACCGTCACTTTAACCCTAATTCTAAATTAGGTTAGGATAAATCGGTACTCTTTATAAGTACTTTGTATTTGACCCAAAGTGAGATTATAAGGATATAATTGATTGGGTACATTCATTGTAACCATTCCATGACCTTTAGTTGTTCATCTTCCTTAAGATTCAAAGAACCTAAAGGGAGTTATCCCATCTGAGACTTTCTATCTCCTCCATTATTACCTTATTTGAACTAGCTCACTTCTTTTCTCTCTAAATAAAGAGTAACGCAAGAGCTAGAATTTATAAGTTATCTTTGTCTCTGAAGTTTCAAGCATGTAGAGTACCTGCAAAATCAAGGTATGTTCATACCCCTTCTCTTCTGGTTGTCCATATTTAGTGTAAGAGCATGATTTATTTTTCTTGGTTTATTCCAATTTTGTTGAGTTTGAATGACTTGAGTTGGACTTCAATGTTCCAATTTTTGTGAAATCTGAGTAGTACAAGTTGTAAAATTCAAAGAATGTGCTTAAAATATGAGTTTAGTGTTGTGTTGATAGTTGGAAATTAATCTGATATGCAATTGCTCGACAAATGGGTCGAACCCAAAATTATGGCTGAAGACGAAGGTACGACGGTTGAATTGGTGGACCGTCAACTTTATGATGGACCACCAACTTGACCGTCATAAAGCACTCTGAGATGGCACTTTCTGGATAAGCTATGATGGTTGAATTGATGGACCATCAACTTTTCGACGGACCACCAACTTGACCGTCACAAGGCAAAATTACATAATGTGACTATTTATTTGAATTTTGAACTAATTCATGACTTTCTTTTCAGGTGTTATGACCCTTAAACTTCCACAAACCAGAGGAGAAAGATCTCAATGAGATAGAAATGCGTCCGCACCGACTTACCACACCAAAAAAAATAAAAGAGAAGCTCTCATACTCTCCTAATTTGAGAAGGAGAGTGAGAGTATCTCTAGCAGTACAAGTTCAAACCCCGATGAGAAAACTGTTGCTGTAACTTAAATATTACCTGTAGAGGGTAAAATTGAAACTGTTAACGTAGAGGATCAAATGGAAGTTCCTGATGCTTAAGCTGAACCGGAGAGTGATAATGTTATCAGGCGGAAGGATCCACAGATTTAAAAGGCTATCACGTTGCAGATAGAGGGAGCACTAAAAGAGTTCTATGAAGGGTTGACACCCACAGCTCGAGGGATCAGAAGATCATTCATAGAAGAATATCAGATTGTGACAATAGATCTTCATGAATATCCCGAGTTAGAGCGTCGGTTCAATGAATATGGACTAGCATGGATGAGAACACCACCAGGAGAGTACCAACTAAACTGGTAAGGGAAGTCTTCATAAATTAACTGTATTTGGTGAAAGCGAAATGCCCAAAAGGGACTCAAATCCCAAATAGACCAAATAGGGAATTTGTCCTGGTCTGAGGGGTCACTGTTGATATCTCATCCTAAATAATTAACAGGATGCTATTCGGTCCAGGATATGAGGCTCCACCCGTTGTCCTAGATTTTGAGTATAGAATGAAAAATATTTCCATTCAGAGACGTTGGGCAGCTTCTTTATTGACTGATGATGGAAATCCTTCCTAGTTGACTAATTCCAAAGAGCGCATTGCAAAGTTCACTCTTAGCTTTAAAGCTAGGTTCTGGTGGTCTTTTATTCAGTTGAGGTTAATGCCAACAAAAGGAGATTGGAACCTGGATCATCACAGAGCAGTAGCAGTAGCCAGTTTGGTTTCAGGGCTACCAATTGATTTTGGCTAGCTAATTGCATATGAAATGTTCGTGTGGGCACATAAAGTGACTACTTATGTACCCTTCCCATGTTTGATCACAGAGTTATGCCAATAATCTGGTGTGCCACTAATCAGTGGGGTTGACAATGAAGTACAGGCTATACATAGGTAGGACATTGAGAAGTCGAAAGATGAATCGAAGTTTGAAATTTGTATGACCAAGCCTCCAGCATATCAGCCTTAGTCAGTCTGCAGCATCTCCCGAGGATACAAACATATCCGAAGGTATGCCTTTACCCATCACCACATATGTACAACCTGATTATGTGCCCTAGGGTACGTTTGTAGGTTCAGGTACTACACAGTCTGCTGGTGGAGCGGAGTTTGCTGAATATAGGCTCAACTCAGAAAATTTTGTCAGGGTAGTGAAGAATCAAAAATGATTTCAAAAATAGTTAGAAAAGTAGGCTAGAGATTTCAAACCTTTTGTGGATGAAATTATAGCCGAAGCAGTCAAGCCATTTCAAACTATTTAAGTTAGAATGGATAACATGGAAGCTCGCATCAGCAAAAGCCTAGATTTACTGTCTCTTCCTGATCTTACCAAGCTCATGGCAGAGTTCGAGCAGGCAAAGGCTGATATAGAAGAGTTAAAAGGGAAGCAATAACAACTGCCTGCATTTGACCTAACTTTGGTGGTAAGTAATGATGATGAGGGCATTGTACATCTGATGGGTAGACCCGTGAAGGACAAAGGCAAGCAACAAATGGATGAAAAAACAGCAAGAAAAGAAGAAAAAAAAAAGAGCCAATGTCACCTGAGGAGTTAGACCAGCATAACCTGAAAAGAGATATAAAGAAGTCAAAGAAAAAAGCCGAAAGAAAGCAAAGAGAAGCAGAAAATAAAGTGGCAGGAGTCTCTACTAGTGCTTCCCCAGTATGGGCGAAGTGCAGTTTTAGTTTGGGAGACGATCCCTCAAATTGTGGAGTGTGAGGTTGTGAGTGCTCCTACCACCATAGGGACTAACATTGCATCTGGTAAGGATACAGGGACCTCACTCCACCTGAAAGATGCCTCAGAGGAATAGGAGGCAAAGTAAATATCCCAATCCAGCCATGTACGGTAATTTATTTCTTTGAGGACAATGCATATCTTTTTGTGAGGGGGTAGGTGTATTTACATCAGGGTTGGATGTTGTTTCCGATATTCTGAATCCAATCATGTGCTATCTAGTAGAAGTGGCATGTCTAGGGTATTTTTATTATTTCATTTCAAATTCTGCAGCTTGTGATGTAAATATCTGTGTTTAATGATAATCTATAAAATATTTTTGTTTCAGTACTTCATTGTAAATATGGATAATGAATGATATTGGCATAAGACTATGAGATGTGTATGTAATTATTTACTTTATTCATGCAAACATGTGACCTTCAGTAAATCTGCATTTGGCATTATTCTATAAGAGGTGCATGAATTATGTGATGAACATTCTAAGAGTTGCAAAAGAAGTTTAGCTCAGTTGCCTGTGGGTGTGAGAATTTACCTTCAGCTCTTGCATAGTCTAATGCCTAGAACTTGCCTGAGTCATTGATATGGTCTTCTAGTGGATTCAATAGGATAGGATAACAGACCTCATTGTACTTTTAGCCCACTTAGCCTAGACCCCACCAAAAAGACTTTTATCTCATTTGAACCCATCTTGTGCCTTTAGGACCCTTTTTCAATTCCAATAACTTTCATTTACTCTCCATAGGGAGTTAGAATCCTACTCTGGCCTTGGCCCAATATTTGGGTATTATGCACTTTAACTCAGGCAAAACACCTAAGTTGAGGGTGACTTTTGTCAAGGTGAAAATGCCAAATGGAAAGTGAGTGTAAATTTTAATCTAAAAGATTTTGGCCTTTATTAGTTCAACGATATTGTGTTCCTTAACTGAATGCATCAGCATAAGTTAAAAATGGTTGATGTTTGTCTTCTTTCTTCTAAAATTTAAAAAAAAGGTTTTATGTCTGAAGAAGGGCCTGTTATTAGAAGTAGTAAATAAGCTAATCTGGGCTACAACGATGCCAAGGCAAAGAGAGTTAAGTCTTAATGAGTCACTTTATCAAAAAGCATATCCTTACCTAACCTAAAGCATCATTACAAGCCTTGAAAAGACCTGTTTAATCCTAGCGAGTCGACCTTGAGGAGGTGTCATATGGCTAGGTCAAGCCTATGGGTATTTTGGACTATGCTTATAACTTCTTTGATGAGTGTGAGAGTTTAGATTGCGTCCATATCATGTGATGAGTGGTAGAATTCATTATTGTGAGGGCAACCGGAATTTCACTGAGTTTTGTTGTTCTTTATGGGATGTAACATCTGTGTTTGTGTGCTTAATTATGATCAATGCCGGGTGTAGACCCTGATGTGTTAAATTTATGTGAGTGAAATGATGAGTGAATAGTTGCATCGAAATGTTTTAGTGGTTGGTTGCAGGTTATTGTATTGTTTATGTTCGCAATTAGGTGCTGAGTAGTTTGAGGACCAGCAATTATCTTAAGTCGAGGGTATTGATGTTCCGATTTTTGATGAAACATTTAGCATCATCTTCTTGGGAAAATTGTATGTTTTCAAGCAACCAAAGTGGTATTTAATGAGTTTTTTTTAATGTTTCAGGGAAAGGAGTGAACCACAGAAGAAACTTAGAAAAGGTAGAAGAAAAGGAATTTGACGATCAAAATGGTGGAACGTCAGTCTTGCGATGGATCACCAGGTGGATCATCGGGCTTAACCAGAATATGACCTCCCGAAAGGATCAATGATGGACCAAATGGTGGACCGTCAGTCTTGCAATAGACCACCATGTGTACCATCAGGATTTATCTAGAAACCACTCTTCTGAAGGACTCAGTGACGGACCAAATGGTGGACCGTCAGACTTTCGACGAACCACCACTTTGGTCGTCGACTTGGACGCGATTTTTCTGATTTTAAATTTTAAATTCCTTTTTACCTGGGAACATATAAATACTAAATTTTAGGGTTAGTGGAGGAGCTTTTTTATCTTTTACAAGTTTTTCATCTATAGAAACTTTCTGTAATCTAGTACTTTGGGGATTGAAGCATATCTTTGGGAAAGTTAATCATTCAATTCTTTATTGAAGATTCAAGAACTGATTCTTGATATTTTTTGTAAGTGAATTCTAAATCTATTTATGAATAATACAAGAATTATTTCTTCTTCTTTTATGGACTTTTATGGTTAAGTTCCCATAACTAGGGTTATGGGATCCTTAATATGAAAAGCATCTATGGGTTGGGAATCAAATTGATTTCCATGAATAACTGATATTGTATAAACCTTTCTTCAATTTAATGATTTTTCTTGGTTGCAAACTTGAAAAGTGAGCACAAGAAAATCACTTGTCTGAAAGGAAAGTGTTTGTTGGGCAAAAAGAAGTGTTTACATGAATTCTAAGAGCTTTAACCTTTGGATTAATTACAAATACCCTAACAGGGTTAGATTTTTTGAGAAAATGGTTAAAAGAACAATGTATCCTTTGACTTTGAGAGAATTAGAGGATAATCTATCCACTTAGGTTGAGAAACTAAGAGATACCTTCTTGCAATTGAATTTGCTAATTGGAACTCTTAAGTGATTCACAACCCTAGTTGTGCTAGCATTTTGGTAACCATAGCCCTGGTTTGTTTAATCTCATTAAATTAATAATTGTAAAGAGAATCATTCATTGGAATACTTTTGTTACAATTAATTACTTTATAAGTTACAAATGAAAACCCCCTTTATTCAGAAACCTCTGATCAACAGTCCAGTAATGATTACAATACTTAGTGAGCAAGTATTCCCTGTGGGATTCGACACCCAACCTAGTTGAATTCTATATTTGACAGTGACCGCTTGCGTTTTCTAACTAGAGTTGTAATTTGGATGTATCTAGCAATCTAACTAAAATTCAAAATTCAAATACATCATAAATCTAGATAACTTATTAGCTAAAAGTTACTGCAGTAAGTGAAAGAAATTTCAACAGGATGTAATTTCAAAATCAGAATATACTTATCTTAAGTATCTAGAGTATTTGTCTTAAATCTAATGTTGGGCTAGTAGTAGCGGTGGTTTTATCCTAATAAGGATCAAGAGAAAAGAGGGAAAATAAGAAGAAAGAACAATATCAACTTACATTCATCTTGTACCTCTTTCAATCCTTTCTAGATTTAAAATTTACAGCCACCCTAACAGCGATTATATAAGAACTGAGAACATGAAGCTCAACTCAATAGTTAGGAGTGAAAGAATTCAAAACATACAAAACATGCCCCCTCTCCCAAAGCATTTTATATTCTAGTTAACTTTTAATTGAAATTTTTGAAGCTACTATTTTTCTAGAGTCCAAAGAAGTCAATCATGCACATCTTGTTAGGTTATGGGTCTTTTTTCTTTTCTATATGGATAAACAAAGCCCAATTTAAACCAACCCTCTTTTGCCCGTATGCACAATACTATGGGGCATATACATATATTTTCTTAATTCTTATTTCACAATCCACAAAAGAGTTTTTCAGCAGCCATTGAGAGAAAGATAGCCGATTTTTGCACCTAAAATTTCAGCCACAGTTGTCAACTTTAAATTGTGGTTTCCGCTTCGTTTCTTCTCCGATTGAGCTGATTTTTAGACATCTTGTTCCTCTTATCTCAATCTTTAATTCGGAACTAATGGAGGTTGATTTGGTGACTTGTAGATCCTGTTTTTCAACGCTGAACAGCAGCAATGATTTTAGTGTTTGTGCTCCTTTTTATTCTCTAATTTTGATGTTGTCTTGTTGTGTTGTTGCTAATTGTTTGGCACTCTCAAACTCCTGGATTTGCAGTCAAAAGTGGAGGGTGTCTTCCATCTATCTGGCTATTCATACTTTGTTTCATATTATGCATTATTTGAATATTTCATCTTATGCAGTGCATTGTCCTTCTTTTAATATTCCTATATGTCATTTTTCTACTATATAGAAGAGACACTTTTAGGAAGAACAATGACAAAGCTGATATTAAACTCAATTTGTAAGGAAAAATGGTAAATTGAAATTTCTTCCAAACTGTAAAGGTGTCATGTAGTAGTTGAATTATTATTAGATGATATTTGTGCGTGTTATACCTATTTTTTCTTATTCGTTTTACTATTTTTTCTGGATAATTTTTTCTTGAGTCGGGGATCTATCGAAAACAACCTCCCTATTTTGCCTTTGAGGTAGTGGTATGGACTACGCACACTTATCCTCCTAAACCCCACTTTGTGGGAATATACTGGGTATGTCGTTGTTGTTGTGTGTATATATATAAGTAAGCCAACGGTTGAAGAAAATACATGTCTGTTTCAAAACTTGCTCTTGCAAAAAGTTATATACGATTGAGAGATCAGCCCATTTTACATAGAATGCATGCTTACATTTTTCTGTTTGTGCCTCTATAGTGTGAGTGAAGAGAATTTTATTGAATTCTTGGATGAGTTCTTTATTAGTATTTATGGTGAAGGCAGTATTTTAATTTAAAGAGACATTCACGTAAGAGGATCATGGCACCTTTTTTGAGAAAATTAAACTGTTATTAGTACTCTTTGTCCCATCTATTCTACCTTTTATTTTGCCAGTGACATCGACCTCGAGCATAATAGAATTATAAGTAGAAGTCAATTCCTACGCCCTATACGGTCACAGTTGTTTTGTAAACTCCACCCCATCCGGATAACTTCTGACTTCGTTGGCTCTGTGAATTTGTAAGGGAGTAAGTCACAAAAATAAAACCATCCAGCAAAGCCTACGACAAAAATTAATTGTAAGTCGCGGACAATTCTGCATATATTTTTCCATTCTCTCATTATTACTTGAGACAGGTTGAAATTCCATATATGTCTTTCTATAATTTTGGCTTATCATTCAAAGATTACATATGTCGAATGATTATCCAACATATATATGCATACACATAAACAAATTGCCTATAATGTGCAACTTTTATCCTTATACATTGGTATCTTGACAATTTTTTTCTATAATATTGTTTTGATTCGGTAAAATTCTTAATTCATACCAAATTTCTCATCTTCTTTTCTTAAACATGTCTTTCACAATTCTTAATCTTTCTATACTTACATGATTTTAGTGTTGCTACAAAGTTGTCCATGTAGTTTTTGGCTACATATCCGATAATATCCATCATCGATAAAATTATTTGTAAGTTTACTTCAGCTTACATTGTGCATAATTTTGCAACAGGTACTATTGCATGATAAACTAATAAAATATTGACATTTGCATGAGAAAATATTGAAATTATTTTAAAAAAAATAATTGGGGTAGAGAAAGAGAAATGGGAGAGGGATTACAAGTAAATCAAACTCTCACCAATTAGGTGAAAATTTGAGTATTCAACCAATTGAACTACTAAAGTTCCCTTTTAAATATCAGTATAATAGTTGTTTTGGTGACAAGCTCTTGGGGTTATAATTTGTAACCTATGCAGTGTGTCTTGATCATAAAAACTTTTTCCTTAGTTTTCGGTAGAACAAACCTTTGAACCATAAAATGTTTATTTACTACATGAGTTAGCAGCGAAATCTTAATTTAAATAGGCCTTACAGAAGTGTTCTTTGTTCTCAACCAAATGACAATTGACAAAGTGGAAGCACTGAGTGAAGCTCTACACATTTAGCTTGGCTTTTGAGAATTCCATTTGTGTTTCTTAGTTGGTTCAGCATTATCATTATTTAGCATACATGTTTTGAGTGTATATATTTGTTCTATAGGTAGTCTTCTATATTTGACACTTTATAAAAGATAACTGGAATGCTCATGTACTATTTATATAATTTCATTTATAGATAGTCTTCTATGCTTGCCACTTTGTAAAGGATGAAATTTTGTTTTTGCATTTATAAATTATGATTATTATGAAGTATGTATGCCAAATTAGTGTTTAAATCATAGATGCAACTAATATGGAACACAAATTCAATTATATTAGAATTCGAAATATTGGGCCCGTACATAGCACAAGCATGCTTATCTAGTCCAAAATATTCTGTGAAAAGATAAATAAATTTAATTTTGTAAATATGACAGACCGTCATTTAATACTTAACGAATCCTAGTAGTTAATTTTAATATAAATAAAAGTTAAAGTGTACAGACAACGTGCTACACTTACATAAAACGCCAAAATACTTTACAATAAAAAGACTTAGTAACATTTATCCCAATAGATGGCCTAGACACCATTGTTATAAAAAAGATAATATGTTCCACATAGCTACACTTAATACTTTCGTTGTAAGAATATGAATAAATTATAACAATCTTAGACATATGTTAATATATCATAAGTAAAATATTCTAATTAAATCTAATTTTTCCGAACGTGCGCGGGGTTACATGAATGATATTTATGTTATCAATAAATGGAACACTTTGAGAGAAACCTACTAATATGTTATAAGACAAATAAAAAATTAGAGCCCGTTTGAAATTGCTATTAGAAAATAACTTATATGAGAAACACTTTCATAAAATATCTTTTAGAAAAGTGCTTTTTAAAAACAGTAATTTGTATTTGAAAAATGCTTTTGATAAAAAAATTGTATTTGGATAATCTTTTTCAAGAAGTTCTTTAGAGAAACACATGACCAAAAATGACATGTATCAATAGGCTTTTACTACTAAAATTATTTTATAAAATTTATTTTAAATCTCTATTATAATATTTAAATAAAATGTTATTTTTATTTAATTAAAAAGTACTTAGTATAAAAATTTCAATCAATATTTACATACATAAATACATTAGAAAATATTAAATAATGCTATATTAAATAAATAATTTAATAATAACTTCAAAACATGAAACAAAAATGAATTTAAAAATTATTTCACTAATTAAATCGCCACATATAAAAAAATTCACAACATAGTAACAAATATGTCACTTTTCATGATTCTATTTAAAATTAAATATGCGAGAAAAAATTTACAAGTGTTGCTAAAATACCATTTGATCTTGCAAAGTAATTCGTCTGTCATTTATTATCATAATAATAAAACTAAAGAGTTAAATAGTTTTTGATCATCATCACCAATGATATTCTTAATTTTATTTTATAAAATAAGTGAAAAATAAAATTATAACGTATAAATTATAGAATAAAATAAAAAATTATGATATAAATATGAAGTATAAAATTTTTAAATCAAATTTGTAAGATATGTTAATTAATTAACAAGGAATATATATATATATATATATATATATATATATATATATATATATATATATATATATATATGTATGTATGTATATGTATATATATGTGTGTGTATATGTATATATATATGTGTGTGTGATAAGGATATTATTGTCATAAAAAATATTTTTTGCTTCTACTTCTGCTTTTTTTTAAAAGCAGAAATTTTTCGCTTCTTCCCAGAAGCAGAACAACTGCTTCTGATTTTTCTAAAAGCACTTTTGCAAGTTTACGAAACACTCTTCTTTTCCAAAAAAGTGTTTTTTCCTTAAAAAAAGTGCTTTTTAAAAGGAAAAAAGTAATCTGAAACAGGCTATTAGTTTATGATTTAAATTTACACAATGAGACGTTACGTCAATGGTTAATTGATACACGCAGACTTATTTGAGTTATTTATGACATCAATCATAGCCTTTTTACATATAAATAAAAACTCACTTGTGATAAAAAAAAAACGAAAGGAGAAAATAGGGAGCGAAAGGAAAACTAGTTGTAAATTTGTGAAATTTTAAATGCTCACAATTTTGCTCTCAGATGTCTATTTGAGGTGATTTTTTTTTTTATCTCGCGTATTTTTCAAAGATCTATGTAGACAAACTGCTGAAAGGGGATTTGGTCAAGCCAATTTTTTTTAAATATGTCTTTGATCTCATCCAATTAGCCATTTTCTCCAATTCGAAACACAATTTTCATTCTTCTTCGGCAAAATTTTGATGGAAAATAATAGATTTGAAGACCAAAGTCATATGGTAAGGTAGATGTGAAAGTCAACTTCAACATATTATATTAAATTTTGAAAGTGACGTAGTTGGCATTAGTTAACAATATAAATAAAAAAGTGTTTCCATATTAACACATAATGCTTACTTTCTTGCAGCTCCAATAGAAGTCTAGTTTACCTTAGCCACAAGGGTTCAAACCTAGGTAGATAGATTTAGGTATTTAATTAATTGACTAGTTTGTATTTTTCGTTTATTTTGTTACTTGAAAAAATATAGGGAAGACAAGTATTAGTATTTAATTGACTAATTTCCTTTTTCAGTTGAATTTGTTAGTTTCACAAAAAAAAAATGAAAAAATAAATAGGAACCCATGCCTTTGGTGTGCGGGTGTCTAGCACATAGTGCACCCGTGGTGGGAACCCACGGTGAGCGGGTGCTTGGAACTATGATGTGCCCGTGGAACCATGGATGCCAATTGTGCCCATGATGCCTATAGAGCCCATTGGTGCAATTGGCGCATATGGTGCCCATTAGTTGTGGCGCTATTAGCACTTGTGATGCCTAGGGTTCCCATAGGGTCATAAATTTGTGCTCAGATGTGTGTTTTGAGTGAAACATATTTTTGATCTCATGTATTTTTTTTCTTGCCATCTAGGCGAACAAACTGCTATTAGGCAGTTTGGTAAGGCCAATTTTTTTAAAATCCCATTCAATTAAAAAATTTTCCAATTCAATTTAGCAAATATCATATAAAAATTAATGAATTTGAAGATCAAAATCATGTGGTAAGGTGTATGTAAATGTCAATTTTTAATGTTTCAAATTTAATTTTTTAGAATGAGGTAGGTTGAATAAGTTAATGATATAAATTTTAAAAAAAATGTTTAACTATAACATGTAAGGTCCACTTTGATTGTTGGTCTTGCATGCTCCACTAAACTTCAACATCAAACCCTTGGAAGTCATCGAGGTCATTCAATTACTGAACACAATAGGCTCTCACTATCATAATTTAATTTATGATTGCAGGTTATTAATGATGAACATCCAAGCACCTCATCCCACCCACATCTTTAGAGAGCAAAACAAAGTGGCGGACACACTAGCAAAGCTTGGATTTTCAGTAGCAGATTTTGGCCAGACGCATATTTTGTCAAACCCTCCATCCACTGTAGCTGGCTTTGTTCAAGGAGATATGCTAGGAATATCGAATGTAAGAAATATTAGTGTGGACTTTATTAACCTAGTATGTAGGGATGTGTCTACTAATCTAAAAACCTATATCAGATCGGATTAAGCAAGGAGATATGCTAGGAATATCGAATGTAAGAAATATTAGTGTGGACTTTATTAACCTAGTATGTAGGGATGTGTCTACTAATCTAAAAACCTATATCAGATCGGATTAAGTTTACGTTAATATAATCATTCTTTTAACCAAAGAAAAAACTTCAACTTTTTTTTATTTCTCCTATTTTTGTGATCTATTCGGTGGTTTGGACGAGTCGATTTTCTAAAAAACTGCTTTCATCTCATTCAATCGATACTTTACCCCAATTCAATACAAAATTCTCATTCTTCTTGAGGCAAAATCTAATGAAAAATAATGAATTTAAATATCAAAATTGTATTGTAAGGAAATACGAATATCATTCAGTTTTTTAAAATGAGGTAGATAGCATAATTTAACTATATTAATTATAAATAGTGATAAAAATATTACAAAAGCCCCATTTGGCTTGTTTGTCTTGCAAGCTCCACTTGACTTATATTATACCTCAACCACATGGGTTCGAACCTAGATGGGTGCATTTAGTTATTTTATTGACTTATTTCATCTTCTTAGTAAATTTAGTTACATTTTTTTAAAATAGGGAAAACATGCAAGTTAAAATTTTAGCAAGTATTATAAGAATATTGACTGGTTTCCATTTTTTAGTAGATTTTATTACTTTCTTAAAAATATAAAAAGAATTAGGAAAAACATGCAATTTTCTGTAGCCAGTGCAGGTTTCCGACACTATCTATTATAGAAGAGATTATACGCAAACAAGTAGGGTCTCAGGATTGCACTCATTTAATTTTTTGCATAGCCGGGTGTGTGTATATTGTCAACTCAAGGATGCATAATTTGGTATATGGTGAGAACATCCACCGCAGTAGTACCTTGTAATTGTGGTGTGTGAGCACTGATGATAGGCGAATTTACACGCCTATATTAATATATTTTGCCCATATTTGTGCCATGTTTTGAGAACAAACTATATATTTTATGCACTTTTAGTCCTTTTTCCTATAAGTGAGCTAACGAACATGATTAGCAAAGTTTCAGGTATAAATGATGCAGAAATCAGCATTTTATGGCTTACTTGACGCCAAAGAAAGCTCACGAAGGAAGGAACATAAGATTGGACGCCTAAAGGACCAAAAACACTGCATGGAAAATCTGTCCCGAGCTAAAACAGCATTTCTGAAGACTTTGGGAACCTGCAGTAACTTAGTTGGATTTGGACAATGATACATTAACCTAGTACAATTGGGTTAAGTATTTCATTAGTTTATTTGGATTTGGATAATGTTACATTAACCTAGTACAATTGGGTTAAGTATTTCATTAACTTAGTAGGATTTGGTTAGATATTTCATTAGCTTAGTAGAATTAGGATATGGGAATTATAAATACCCTATCATGCTAGAGATTTTGAGACATTCACAATTCATTCTCCTTCTTACAAATTCATCAATTCTACAACTCTTCTAATCTTCCCATTAATTCTATTTTTCTTCTATTCATCTATTCTTAAATTCCGCAACAAGATAATTGTTACTTTTGCCTTGGAATTCACGCCTCACGCCTACCACTTGTGCTACACGAAAATCATCAATCTTGTAGTATATCAACAACAAGGTCAATCGTGATCTCCTTCGCATTCATGGGTAACTAAACTTCTCTGTTGGGGTTATGGAAGCCAACTGAGATACTATCTATTGCTATGAGTTTGTGAGTTTATGACACGTACACTGCTTATATCATTATTCTCTTCATCTTAATCTACATTTTTTGTGGTTGCAAACGCAAGAATACGCCAGTATAACATTTAACTTGTTCGAAAGAAAGGTTATTTGTCTGGAAAAGAGATAGTGTCAAGGTAGTAGGGTCACCCCCTAAGGTCGAAAAACACCTGGATTTACCATCGAATACAATTCTCTATAAGCACATGCATGTCTGAATTCAACACACTCATAGCCAATAGAGACGTATAACTCAGAAAGTGGATATAACCCCAACTCCTCAATTCTCATTATTTCACAACCTACTAAACATTCTTTCTTTTTACTTTGCTATTTTCAGCTTTTGCTTCAATATTTTGGTTACTTTACTTGCACTACAAAACTCCCCCCCTTTTTACGAGACTTGCACTAAAAGTCTAGTGATTTTACTTACTTGTTGGCCAAGCTATTCCCTGTGGGATCGATACCCAACCCAGGTTGGGTTCTATATTTGCTAACGACCGCTTTACACTCCCACGAGAGCTGTATATTGAGCGTTATCAAAAATTGGTGCCGTTGCTGGGGAATACGAGTGTCAATCAAGTTTGTGATAATTACTAGACCCTTTGGTCAAAGATTCTCGTACTTTTACTTTCAGTTTTTGTTTTTGTTTACTGCAGGTTTTTATTCAGTGCATGCCCCATACTAGAAGTTCTGGTCAACCGTTATTACCTATCAATCCTGAACCACAACGAATTGGAAGAATGGAAGCACAAGCAGAAATCGAAAGGATGGCTGCTCAACAGGAACAAGCAAGATTGGCTGCCCTTGCTGCTGCCCAGGTTCAACAACAGAACATTGATAACCCTGCACAAGCAAAAAATCCCGATGATGAGGATTTAGGTGATGACGAGTTACTAATCCCTAGGCGTGATGCTGAAATTATAACACCTGCCAACCGAAGAGGTCGACAAGCTCGGTTTAGGTATGATCGCCAACCTATATAGCCAGCTTTCGACGATGATGATGATGATCTTGATGGTGCCGGAGCCACTGGGGCCATAATTCCACCACCATTAGCGCCCGGAGCTAAGTTCAACATCACAAGCACCATGATTCAGTTATTGCAACTCAAGGGATTATTTGGTGGACTAGCAAGCGATGATCCGAATATGCATCTCATCAACTTTATTTCTACATGCAAGTTGTTTGACAATCCTGGTTTTGGTCAGAATGCAATTCGATTACGTCTATTTCCATTGTCTCTGTCTGGGGAGGCAACACTATGGTTGAATGGGCTGACTCCTGATTCTATTACAAATTGGAGGCAATTGAGAGACGCTTTCCTAGAAAGATTCTTTCCGCCATCCAAGAGGGCGCAATTGAGAGATGAAATCAGCATCTTTCGTCAGCTTCCCACTGAAGCTCTTCATGAAACATGGGAGAGGTTCAAGACAAAGCTAGCGAGGTGCCCAAACCATCACATGACCAATGTTCACCTAATGGAGATCTTGTATAGAGCCTTGAATTCAATAACTAAACCAGTGGTGGATAATGCAGCTGGAGGATCTTTCATGGACCTCACCTTTGGTCAGGCAAGTAATATGCTAGATCGTATGACGAAACAAAGTAGATCTTGGCATACCAGGGATTCTGAGGTAGCAAGTCCCACCTTGTCTATTGGCATGACCACAGACCAAAGAAAAAGAGAAGAAGAACGTGATCAGGATATGGCGCACTTGAAAACACAAATGGATCTTCTTACAAAGCATTTATTGTCAGGGAAGACCAAAAACGTGAAAGTTATTGCGTCAAAAGGAAGAGACGAATCTGATTCGGAAGAAGAGGCCAACTACTTGAGCAATCAGGGGGGTTTCCGCGGGAATGCCCAAGGAAACCAAGGTCGGAACTATTATGATAAATCTGGAAACAAAGACCAAGGTAGTTGGAAAAACAAGAATGAAAAGAGTGGTTTGTACGTTCCCCCTAGTAGACGTGACACCACCACATCTAATTCTGGAAGCATGGAAGACATGATGGCTAAAATCTTGAAAGGAGTGGAAGCAACAAGCGCGGGAGTAACGTAGGTAGTTAATGATTTGTCCTCCATGAAACAATTAGTTGATTCTCATTCCACTTCAATCAAGCAAATAGAGCAGCAATTGAGCCAACTTTCAGCAGCACTCAATCAAAGAAAGGCTGGCACTTTACCTAGTGATACTGTGCAAAACCCAAGGAATGAGGGGTCATGCATGGCCATCACTACCAGAAGTGGTAAGGTGCTGGAAACTTCAGCCAAAGGCAAGCAAGTGGTTGACGAGGTTGCATACCTAGATGACAATGCAAAAGGAGAAGATGCCGCAGCACCTACTCCTGATGTCAAGGACGCCTCACCCAGTGCTGTGCAACCTGAAAAATCTGAAAAACGGAAGCAAGAGGAGAAGAAAACCGTGGAGAGAACACTTCCATACCCACCACCACCTTTTCCCCAACGATTGAAGAAGGTGGAGGATGACACGAAGTTCAGAAAATTCATGACTATGTTAAAGCAGCTGACCATTAATGTTCCATTAGTGGAGGCACTTGAACAAATGCCTGGGTATGCGAAATTTATGAAGGATCTTTTGAATAAGAAGCGGGCAGCAAGTTATGTGTTGAGAGAAGATGTGCATCATTGTAGTGCAATTGCTACCCGATCGATAGTTCAGAAGAAGGCCAACCCCAGAGCTTTCACTATTCCTTACACCGTTGGATCTTTGAATTTTTCCAAAGCATTATGTGACTTGGGAGCCAGCATCAATTTGATGCCATTATCGATCTACAAGAAGCTAGGGTTGGGTGATTCTACTCCAACCAATATGAGGCTCGTCATGGCGGACAGGTCGGTAAAACGACCTGTTGGTATTCTATGTGATGTATCGGTAAAGGTCTTTTCATTCATCTTTCCGGCAGACTTTGTTATTTTGGATTGTGAAGAAGACTCAGAAGTTCCCATAATCTTGGGGCGCCCTTTCCTTGCTACAGGAAGCGTGCTCATTGACTTGAGAGCCAATGAGCTTTCATTCTGAATAAATGACGAAGTGGTTCGCTTTGATGTTTGCAAATCAATGAAGCAACCCAAAGATCTAAGTGTATTTTCGGTGGCTGATGTTTTCTTTGATGATGAGAAAGAATTACTTGAAGAAGAGCAAATTATTGATGACCCTTTGGCGGTTGTGCTCATGAATGGAGAGAATGAGGATGCTGAATATTCTGAAAAAGCTACTTGTGCTCTATCGGGATTAGGGACATATTGCTATGCTCCCAAAAAGCTGGATCTTGATCTCAAGAATCGACCCACACCACCAGCTAAGCCATCTATTGAAGAGTCACCCACGTTAGAATTGAAGGAGCTGCCAAGACATTTGAAGTACGCATTCTTAGGAAGCAGAAACACACTTCCAGTTACTGTAGCAGCCGATTTGGGTGAGCAACAAGTTGCAGCTCTTATTGTTATTCTACACAAGTATATTAGAGCCATTGGATGGACCATTGCGGATATTATTGGTATTCCACCTGGGATTTGCACACATAAAATTCAGCTTCAAGAAAATTGCACGCCCACCATTGAACATCAAAGACGTCTAAACCCACCTATGCAAGAAGTGGTGAAGAAAGAAATTATCAAGTGGTTAGACGCTGGGGTTGTGTATCCTATCTCTGATAGTACATGGGTAAGCCCGGTACAATGTGTTCCCAAGAAATGAGGCATGACGGTGGTCGCGAATGCAAAGAATGAGCTTATTCCACTCAGACCCGTCACTGGATGGAGAGTATGCATGGACTACCGAAAGCTGAATTCTTGGACACTCAAAGATCACTTCCCAATGCCCTTCATGGACCAAATGATAGATCGATTAGCGGGGAAAGGATGGTTTTGTTTCCTTGATGGTTATTTAGGCTACAATCATATTTGTATTTCTCCCGAAGACCAAGAGAAGACAATATTTACATGCCCATATGGTACGTTTGCCTTTAAACGTATGCCATTCGGGTTATGTAACGCACCAACCACCTTTCAAAGTTGTATGATGTCTATTTTTTCTGATATGGTCGAGGACACTTTGAAGGTATTTATGGAAGACTTTTCAGTTGTTGGTGAGTCTTTTGAAGCGTGTTTGGCAAACTTGAGCATGGCATTGCAAAGATGTGTAGAGTTCAACCTTGTACTGAATTGGGAGAAGTGCCACTTCATGGTAAAAGAAGGAATCGTTCTTGGGCACAATATCTACGTAAGAGGAATAGAGGTTGATCGAGCAAAAATAGAGGTTATTAAGAAGCTACCACCTCTAATTTTGGTGAAGGGAGTTCGTAGTTTTCTCGGCCATGCAGGTTTCTATCGTCGGTTCATCAAAGACTTCTCCAAAATTGCTAGTCCATTGTGCAAACTCTTGGAGAAAGATGCGAAGTTCGACTTCAATGAAGATTGCCTAAAGGCATTCGAATGCATCAAAGGAAAACTCATTGAAGCCCCTATCATGGTAGCACCAGATTGGTCTCTCCCGTTCGAAGTCATGTGTGATGCTAGTGGTGTAGCCGTTGGTGCTGTTCTCGGTCAGAGAAAGGAGAAACTGTTTCATCCTATCTACTATGCGAGTAAGGTTCTAAATAAAGCCCAAAGGAACTACACTGTTACTGAACAAGAGCTCCTAGCGGTGGTGTATGCGTTTGAGAAGTTTTGTGCCTATCTATTGGGTACTAAGGTGATCATTCATACAGACCATGCAGCTCTTAGGTATCTCATGACAAAGAAGGATGCAAAACCAAGGTTAATTCGATGGGTGTTGCTACTACAAGAGTTCGATTTTGAGGTCAAAGATAGATGAGGTTGCGAGAACCAAGTGGCCGATCACCTATCTCGACTTGAGAATGAACATGTGGCGCAACCTGAAAATCAAATTGATGATGCATTCTCGGATGAAGAGATATTAGCGACAACAATGGAGGAACTACCATGGTATGCCGACTTTGCAAATTTCGTGGCGAGTAATGTGATACCTGCCAATTTATCTTACCACCAAAGGAGGAAGTTTATGCATGACGTAAAGCACTACTATTGGGATGAACCTTATTTGTTTCGATGATGCGTGGATGGTATCATTCGACGATGTATATCTCATAAAGAAGTGCCTACTATATTGGAGCATGCCACACTTCCCAAGTTGGAGGACATCACCCAAGCAATCAGATGGCAAGAAAAGTTTTGCAAAGTGGTTATTATTGGCCTTCGATATTTAGAGATGCCTACGACTATGTTAGAAGGTGCGACCAATGCCAACGTCAAGGTGCTATTTCAAAACACCATGAAATGCCCATGTCCAAAATTCTTGAGGTATAACTCTTTGATGTGTGGGGTATTGATTTCATGGGTCCATTCGTGAATTCGTTTGGAATGAAGACATCTTGGTTATTGTAGATTATGTTTCAAAATGGGTAGAAGTTGTAGCTTTGGCCGACAATGAAGGGAAGCGTGTTGTAGCGTTCTTAAAGAAGAATATCTTCTCTCGCTTTGGAGTACCACGTACTATCATAAGTGATGGAGGATCTAACTTTTGTAACAAGCTATTCAAATCAGTTTTGGCCAAGTATGGTGTCAAGCAACATAAGGTAGCTACGCCTTATCATCCCCAAACTAGTGGACAAGTAGAAGTTTCCAATCGGGAGATCAAGCAAATCTTTGCGAAGACGGTCAATGCAAATAGGAAGGATTGGTCTGGGAAGCTAGACGATGCTCTATGGGCGTATAGGACTGCGTTCAAAATGTCCATTGGCATGTCTCCTTATCAACTAGTTTATGGGAAGGCTTGTCACTTACCCATCGAGCTTGAGCATAAAGCATTATGGGCATTGAAGAAATTTAATTTGAATTGGGATGATGCTATGAATCTGAGGTTGGAGCAGCTGAACGATTTAGATGAATTCCGTCTCCATGCATATGAAAGGACAGACCTATACAAGGAGAGGATGAAAAAGTATCATGATCAGCGGATTGTTCGACGAAACTTCCAAAGGGGTGATATGGTACTTCTCTTCAACTCCAGATTGAAGCTCTTCCCAGGTAAGTTAAAATCTAAGTGGTTTGGTCCATACAAAGTTATCCAAGTCTACTCATCTGGAGTAGTCGAATTGGAAGACAATAATGGCATTGTCTTCAAAGTGAATGGCCAACGTGTTAAACCTTATATCGGTCTTCTTGACTCGATGAATTATATGGCCATCACCTATCTCGATGAAGTCTAAGTACTCGAGGTAACTACGTCGAGCCACGACAATAAATAAGGCGCTAGATGGGAGGCAACCCATCGTTTCATCGTTTTTTCGTTTTTCATTTTGTCTTTCTTTCATTCTAGTACTTGTTTTGCTTTTGATAAATGAAAATCCAAAAATAAGAGTCGTGCCACGACCAAAACTAAGACGCTTGGTGGGAGGCAACCCATTGTACTAATTGTTTTCATTGTTTTTTAGCAAATATAGGTGCAAGAGGTATTCAACCAGGAAGATTGGTTTCAAATGACGATTTGGACGTATTGTATGGTAAAGGTGGTACGTTAGGTATAAGGGTGAGTAAGGCTTCGGATTGAGCATTGCTCATGCCAAAATAGGCATCGAGAAAGGCTAGGCCTAGGTGAAACTAGGCCACCAACATTGCGAAACCTATCCTATAGCCTAAGGTCTCGGAATCTAGTGTGCTATACACTATGCGCCGCCTATCCTTAAGAGTGCTATACACTAAGCGCCGCCTATGCTATAGCATTAGGTCTCAGTATCTAATATGCTATAGACTATGCGGCGCATATGTCCCTAAATGCCATAGACTATGCGCCGCATATGTCCCTAAATGCCATGGACTATGCGCCGCATATGTCATGCCTATGCCAAGCATTATGCGCCGCATATAGGCTATTTTTGTCTCCAAAACCGTTTGGAAATGGGTCAAAACCCGACCCATTCTCTTCCTATATAAAGGGGACTTGGTCTTGAAACGTAAGCACATTGCAAAGTGACCTAAATGCGCCACATATTCATCCAAATCTTCTCAAAATTTTCTTTTTGCTCTTCCAATTCACAAAATCATCTCCAAAAGCTTCAATCAAGTAAGTACTCTCTTATTCTTCATTTATTTCTCGTAAGTACTACGTCGCTATGTCTACTATGACTTGCTACATCTTGAAAGAATATTGGTGATGTTAATGAGTTTGGATTATTGATATAAACCATGTGAGTAAACATATAAGTTAGGATAATCTTGACTTGTTTCCGACTTGAATTTGGTTTTAATAGCATTATTATACTATTTGCGGAATTTCTATGGTTATGAAAATTGCTTAAGTTTGATACTTGGATACTTACATGTTAGACTATCCCGTTCATCGGGATAAGACCTATAATTAACTACCGACTTAGGAGGTTGTGATTGTTGAAAGTAACTATACCATGATGTAACCCATACATAGTAGTGTTGTTATGCCTAACATGAAAGTAGTGCAATGGCTGCAAATAGTGATACATCGCTGATTTTCTTGTCGGAACATAGTTCCTAAAACGTATGAATTCACTTCACTGTTTCGTATTAACGAACCTAAGTGTGGGGTGGTACCCCTATGGCTTTTGTATACATTGTTTCCTTTGATTTGATGCTAACATGAATATTGTTTAAGTCTCAGGAACAATGGCACCTAAAGCGCGACAAGATAAGGCTACCACTTCCCAAAAGGGCAAGAAGAGAGGTCGTAAGGACCAAGGAGAATCATCCTCAACGCAACTACCACGCCGAATGTATGGAATCAAATGGGTTCTTGAGTAGGAAGCCAAAGAATGGTACAGAAACAATAAAGAAAGAAAATATGTTCACGTCGACTTAATCAACAAGGATACTTTAGCAAAGAAGGAGCCGCGGATGTTGGCGAAAATAATGGCATTGAAGCTGGATTTCATCTTCCGCAACATGGGAGAGTGTAATCCTGATGTGACAAGGTAATTTTATGCCAACTGGTCGCCGAAAACCACGGGCAATGAAGTCAAGATTCGGGGCCAAGTGTTACAGCTCAACGCGGATTGGATCAATTCCTTTCTTGGCTTACCTTCGGTCGACCCAGCACCATTCAAAGAGCTGTACAGTAGGCCTCCTTATAGAGAAATACGACACACACTTTGTGGAAGTAGATCGATGGCAAGGTGGGGCAGACATAAAGACACCGGACGACACAACACCTTCCCCTATGCACCACTGAATAGGGAAGCAAGGATCTGGATGCGCATTGTCAACTCATGCCTTATTCCTGGGACTCAATACACCAAGACATCAAGAGATAGAGTGTGTTTGGTCTATGCTTTGATGACGAATGTCCCTATCAACTTTGGGGAAATCATTCGCTCTACAATGCAGAAAGCCAGACTCCACAAAAGGTCCCACTTCACTTTTGGTAATCTGTTGACAGCACTCTTGCGGAAGGAGGATATCGAAGAGGAACCAGCTGATCACAAACTGCCACATAACCCAAAGAAGGTTGACCTCACCAAGGTCAAAGATGCTGAAACAACTCATGGTGTCAACCTTACTACTGCGGAGAGACATGCTCGTGATGAGAGTTTCTTCCGTCATCTTTATGGTATGACATGCTTCACAATGATGAGTGGAGGTCGTATTCCAACTGAAGAAGAGCACCACTAGCTGGACCATGACTACCCAATGAACATGCATGCACGGGAGATGTGTGGAGTGGGAGTATACTTTGAGGAACCTCTAGACGAAGACGTGCCGACCGATGACGATCGACGCTTGCCAGACTCCGATGAGGAGGAGAACTCTGACGATGACTCTTATGATAATTCCGACAAAGGGGGTATGACCCCCGACATTGAGGAAGAGTCCTACTGACCAGGTTCTTCGTATTTACTTTCCACTGAGGGCAGTGTCCCGTATTAAGTGTGGGGTGGCGGTATCGCATGCTATACTTCTCTATTTGCATCTATGTTTGTTTACTGTGTTTTACTGTGTTTTTGTTTCATGTTTTTGTTGTTTCGTGTTTTTGTTGTTTCATTTTTTAGTTTTTTTTTATTTTTTATTTTTTTTAGCTTCGCAATTTTTTAAATTTTTTATTTTTTTTAGCTTCGCATAAAATAATTCTAATAGGCAGCATGAGATTATAACAAGAGTATGTGCTACAATTATGACTGTTGAGACACTTAGGCTCTATTTGTGACTCGTCATGTGATATTGTGTGGTTCAATTCCTTCAATCGTTAGGTCGAGAGTCTATATTACTTCCAATCAAGTCGACCATGTGCCTTATGTGTGAGAGATTAATAGTTTATTCTATGTTTGTGGCTGATGCTAGAACTTGCCCGGTATGTATGCAAAGCGAAAATAAGGAGTGTAAGTTTAGGAGATAATCTAGGCACTTCTTTGGCAACCTATACTTGCTTACCTTCGTTTTACCTACCCTTGGACATCATCCTAGTTAAACCCTTTTGAGCCTTTAGCCTATTTCTTTGACAACCTTGTATGTAAGCCTAATCCATTTTTTCAAGACCATAATTTGATCCAAATTCCTAAGTACTTTAAAGTGAAAAAGTCATGTGACAACATAAGAGGAAATTGGGTGAGTATGATTCTTTAAATTGTAATGGTGCTTGAATGTGTTATGAAAAAGAAAGTGCTATCATAAGAGGTATGTTGTGAAAAGAAAGTTGAAAAGTGAGTTATGCTTAAAAATTGAAAAACAAAAGAGGAGAACAAGGGTGGAAAAATAAAAGAAAGAAAGGGTTGAAAGAAAAAAGTGTAAAGGATACAATGTGATGTATTAAAGTGCTTAGGAACTTAGTCACTATTTCTGGCCAAAATAGCTTATCCTACCCGTCCCTTAGCCTACATTACAACCATCAAAAGACCTACTTGATCCTAATCTTAACATTCTGACATTTAGTGGAGTATTACACTAAGGGCAAGCCTATGGTCATCAGTTGCTGCATATGAATTCTTTGTGAGAGTGAGAGCAAGGATATTTTGATACCCATGTTTGAAAAATATGCTATACTTGTAAGTGACTATGGGTAATATATTGTGAGACACACATGGTTGATGAGTTTTGGATAGCTGTATATGATTCTTTGTGCCTTAACTGTTGAATATAAGTTGACCACCATCACGAGTCTATGTTGGAGGTTAAACTGTTTCTATTAATGATCGGAAAACTACTCTTTGTTGATAATTGTTGTGCTTGTCTTGATGAATATTTTGTGTTGTTGCTGTGAAACCCTAAGTTGATGTTTAGAGGGACATGATATTTTGTTCGAGGATGAACAAAGCTTCAAGTGTGGGGTGTTGATGATAGGCAAATTTACGCGCCTATATCAATATATTTTGCCCATATTTGTGTCATGTTTTGAGAACAAACTATATATTTTATGCACTTTTAGTCCTTTTTCCTATAAGTGAGCTAACGAATATGATTAGCAAAGTTTCAGGTATAAATGATGCAGAAATCAGCATTTTATGGCTTACTTGACGCCAAAGAAAGCTCACGAAGGAAGGAACGTAAGATTGGACGCCTAAAGGACCAAAAACGCTGCATGGAAAATCTGTCCTGGGCTAAAACAACATTTCTGAAGACTTTGGGGACCTGCAGTAACTTAGTTGGATTTGGACAATGATACATTAACCTAGTACAATTGGGTCAAGTATTTCATTAGTTTATTTGGATTTGGATAATGTTACATTAACCTAGTACAATTGGGTTAAGTATTTCATTAACTTAGTAGGATTTGGTTAGATATTTCATTAGCTTAGTAGAATTAGGATATGGGAATTATAAATACCCTATCATGCTAGAGATTTTGAGACATTCACAATTCATTCTCCTTCTTACAAATTCATCAATTCTACAACTCTTCTAATCTTCCCATTAATTCTATTTTTCTTCTATTCATCTATTCTTAAATTCTGCAACAAGTTATTGTTACTTTTGCCTTGGAATTCACGCCTCACGCCTACCACTTGTGCTACACGAAAATCATCAATCATGTGGTATATCAACAACAAGGTCAATCGTGATCTCCTTCGCATTCATGGTAACTAAACTTCTCTGTTGGGGTTATGGAAGCCAACTGAGATACTATCTATTGCTATGAGTTTGTGAGTTTATGACACGTACACTGCTTATATCATTATTCTCTTCATCTTAATCTATATTCTTTGTGGTTGCAAACGCAAGAATACGCCAGTATAACATTTAACTTATTTGTCTGGAAAAGAGATAGTGTCAAGGTAGTATGGTCACCCCTTAAATTCCCTACTAAACAGTTAGTGCCGTAACTGGATTAACCTCTTGGAGAATTCGTACCGTTAGACACGCTTTAAGCTCAAAAGAATTAAAGTGAAATAATCCTCGAATAGGTCAAAAGATGCCTGGATTTACCATCGAATACAATTCTCTATAAGCACAGGCATGTCTGAATTCAACACACTCATAGCCAATAGAGACGTATAACTCAGAAGGTGGACATAACCCCAACTCCTCAATTCTCATTGTTTCACAACCTACAAAACATTCTTTCTTTTTACTTTGCTATTTTCAGCTTTTGCTTCAATATTTTGGTTACTTTACTTGCACTACAAAACTCCCCCCTTTTTACGAGACTTGCACTAAAAGTCTAGTGATTTTACTAACTTGTTGGCCAAGCTATTCCCTGTGGGATCGATACCCAACCCAGGTTGGGTTCTATATTTGCTAACGACCGCTTTATACTCCCACGAGAGTTGTAGATTGAGCGTTATCAAGCACCAAACATATAGTCCACTCGTGGTGGGTGCCCATGGTGCCTTGGTGCATGGAACCATGGTGCGCCTTTGGTGCTCATAATACCAATTAAACCTGTGGTGTGCCTTTGGAGCTCATGGCACCCATGAAATCTTCGGTGCCCATGGAGCACATAATGCCTATGGTGCCCATTGCGTCCTTGGTAAAATAAATAGGGGAAATATGAGATTTAAAATTTTAACAAGTATTAATATTTTATTGAATAATTTGCTCTTATTACATGACTTTATTGTGTTTAAAAAATAAATAGAAAAAACATACAATTTAATAATTTAGCAAGTATTTATATTTCATTGAATGATTTCCCTTCGTTTTAGTTGATTTTTTTTTACTTTTTTTTATAAAAAAAAAACAAATAAGGTAAGTATGAGATTTATAGTACGAGTGTTTGTTCTCATATCTGTCTTCTGCAGAAGAGGTTGTAAGAAAACAAGAGATATCTCATATGCTTACGTACTTTTAATTTTTTGCGCATCGGGTGTGCGTATATTGCAAACTCGAGGACGTATGATTTGGTACATAGCGCACGATGTTCATTGCAGTTGTACGTTATTATTATGGCACGCGAGTGCCTAACACATAGTATAACTGCGGTGGGTGTCAATGGTGCCTTGGTGCTTATGGTGCCAATGGTGCCCGCAGTGTCCATGGGTCCCTTGGTGCCAGTGGTGCCCAAGGAGCCTTTGTTGACCATGGAGCCCATGTCGCCCATGCTGCCCATGATACCTTTGGGAAATAAATTGGGAAATATGAAATTTTAAATTTTCACTAGTATTAATATTTTATTAACTAGTTTATCTTACTTTATATTTTTACTTTTTAAAATAAAATCAAAAAATAAATAGGAAAAGCATGCAATCTAATGTTTTAGCAAGTATTAATATTTCATTGAGTGATTTTCTTTTCTTTAGATTTATTTTCTTACTTTTTCATAATCAACAAGTCAAATAAGGTTAGCATTCAATTTACTATAGCGAGAGTTGGATCTCATATTTATCTACTATAGAAGAGGTTGTAAGAAAATAAGTGATGTCTCATGTGCTTACGCTCTTCTGATTTTTTGTTCAGCGAGGTTTGTATAATTCCAACTCAAGAACGTGTAATTTGGTACATGGCACCTGACATTTGTTGCAATTGTACATGGTTATTGTGGTGTGCGGGTGCATAATACATAGCGCACCCACGGAAGACTCCCGTGGTGCCCTGGTGTTGGTTCTCATGGTTTGCCTTTGGTGCTCGTCATGCCCCTGGTGACCCTGGCGCCCATGGTGCCCTTAGTTACAATGGAGCCCATGATTCCATTAGTGACCACGGATCCCATGTCGCCCATGGTGCCCAAGGCACTCTTGGAAAGTAAATGGAAAAACATTGGATTTAAAATTTTAACAAGTATTAATCTTTTATTGTCAAATTCTCTTCGTACTTGATTTTGTTACTTCTTAAAAATATTGAAAAATAAATAAAAATATCATGCAGTTTAATGTTTTAGCAAATGTTGAAATATCTTTAACTAATTTCCATTTCTTTAGTTGATTATTTTTACCATTTTTTAAAAAATAAATTAAATAAGGCAAACATTGAATTTACTATAGCGAGTGTTGGGTCTCATATCTCTCTAACGTAGAAGAGGTTGTAAGCAAACAACGATGTCTTATATGCTTACGCTCTTTTATTTTTTTTGTGCAACGAGTATGTGTATATTGCCATCACAAGGACGCTCTATTTCATACATAGCGCATGACGTTTGATGCATTTTTATGTTGATTTTGTGGTCCGCGAATGTATAATACATAGTGTGTGTGCAGTGGGTGCCTATGGTGCCTTGGTGCATGGGACCATAGTATGGTTTTAGTTCTCATGGCCCTCTTTGGTGCCCCTGGTGCCCTTGGATCCAATATTTCCTATGGTTCCCTTAGTGATCATGGGATGTCACCCATGGTGCCCTTGGGAAATAAATTGGTGAAACATGGAATTTAAAATTTTAACTAATATTAATATTTATTGACTACTTTTCTCTTCTTACTTGATTTTGTTTCTTTTTAAAATGTCATGACCCAAATTATTGGGTCATGATAGAACCTACTTGAACCTCCCAATAGGTAAGCCAATTCATAGGACAAAATGATAAATAATGGGCTAATCACCAGAAGATAAGATACTTATTAAATAACAACTCACAATATGGGTAATAAGCAGCGATATATATTAGGAGAGGAGTAAAAGTTCTAAGAGTATCCCATGAAAAAATAAAGGTCAATACAAGATCTACTAAATCTAAAAATAAGAGTACTGGAAAGTCGCAAATATACAAGTAGTCCTAAAATGTACAAAAGATTATCCAAAAGTAGTAGAAAGAGAGAGGATTAGCTCCAGTTCATAAAGCTCACCCTATCATTGAAGCAACAATAAGCCTGCACTAACTTCAGTGGGGATAGCTCGTACCCGGATCTGCATTAGAAAAGGATGCTTAAGTGTCATGTGAGTACCAAAAAAATGGGTACTCAGAGACATCATAGGCCGACTGAGCTAAATTATAATAAAAGTATAATAAAATGCGAAAGTGTAAACTAAAGATGGAAACAAAGGGATAAATCTTAAATAATACTGCACACCGGGGTAAAACAGTAAATATGTATAGTAAGTAACTCAAAATTAAATATAGTCTAAGTACAACCTAACTGGTCATGCATACTAAGTAACTCAAAATTAAATACGATCTAAGTATAACCTAACTGGGCACCCATAAGCCTACAAGGAAAAAATAAGGAAGGAACAATCCAACCAAAATACCATATGCCAGGTGGATACAAACAAGGATTAGACATCGATAATAATAAATTTCAAGTGTTCCCACATATGATAACATACTTGAAATCTCTTCTGAACCATAAATTCTAGACTTGAACGGAAACTTGAGATTAGTACCAACATAATAAAGTGTCATGTATAGGTTATGAATGCTAGCCATGAATGAAAACTAGTACATAAGTTCAAAGTAACTATAATTCAAGGTAATATATCTCTTCAAGATCAAATAAACGTGAATCCCCACGATGAATGGTAGAATCTAAAGCGAAGTGGGTTTCAGTCACTAGGTCCATAACAAGGACCTTAATGATTAAATGTTAGTCTCAAATAAGTTACATTGCTAACCGAAGATTGATAAGGTATCATAATCATTCTAAGTTTCATGATTTAACTATGGTAAGGAATATATGCCTTCTAAATATAAAGGGACTAATTTAGGTATCTAACCTAAAGAAAAATGGGTCGACGGGGCCTGCTACTAATCTTGAGATATTCATACCAATGCAAAACCCTAACCCAAACTAGACTAAGACCTTAAAATTCCATCCCATGATATTTAATAGGCCAAAACTAGTACCAAGGTATCAATCTAACACAATATGAGGGAATATGAGCCAAAATCAACCCAAAGAGGCCCACTAATCAACTGCATAAATAATAAATTACTAAAATTATCAACCAAGTAGTACATACCCACCCAAATCTAGTATAATACGATACTAATACAATAATAAATCTCAATATATGAGGAAATCCTAGCCTACTTGAAGGCTGTCAGAAGCTCGAGAATGTCCACTAATCTAGGATTTTCCTTTTGGATAAGCCACCATATGTTGTCACGCTATAAAAATATTAATCTATGTATTAAAATGAGAAAATTGATACCCATGTTGCTTATAAATTATTTGGGTCAAAAATCAAACCAAATATACCATATGGAGCCCACTTGTAGAAATCCCAAAATCGAAACGTCAATGCGTTCCTCTAAGATCTAGGAACATTATCTTCAAGAGTTTATGAAATCCAAGCACAAATAGGCCTAGAAAAATTTTAAACATCGTTTAAGGATTGAAGGTTAAATTAATGATTTAAACAAGAATTTAAGCGAATACTTACAAAAATAAAGACGAGCAAATGACCCCAACAACGTCTCCAACTCACCCCGACACCCAAAGATCGATCTCCCATAATATCTAAGCTCCAACCATAATTAATGGTGTTTTGGAACTTGAAAATTTCCCCAAAGCCTTGTGGGAACAAGCCTTTATGTTATACCCTATAAGATTCCAATCTTAATTCCGCCCTTAGTTGCATGCTTAAGGGGTATAAGGCTTGAAAATTTCTCTAAGCGTTAAGGACTTAGTCATTTTCAATACCCTTAAACTTTATGAATTTTTATTTGGGCCTTTCCGACCTCGAAATATTAGTTTATGAGTTGGTTCATGTTTAGAGAGGTTAAAAGTATGTCTTAGTAGAGTTTTGGGATTTTTGTATGTGGTTTGAAACTTGTTTAGATGGCTAAAATAGTGAATCCTCGTGATATCCGCTTAGTGCAAGGGTGGCTTCGCAAGTGACGGGTCGTAGTGCGATGGTGGCTTTATCGAAGCAAGGCTCACGGCACGGTGGCCGCTTAACCCAAGAAGGGATAGCGGTGTACAAAAGGGCATCCCTCCTATCTTTTTTATTTAAGTTCCCAAAAGGCATTTGATTCATTTCCCTCAGCCCAATTCGTCCTTCACATGATTTGGGACTTCCAAAAGGGCATTATTTACCCCTTTCACTCCAAATTGCTTTAAGAAACCCTCCTCTTTCCGCAAGAACAAATCCAAGATTTTCCCCCAAGAAATCAAGAGTTCAAGCTTCCAATCCAAGAAATCTGTAAGAACTCAGTTATTAAGGTGTATGGGGTTTTCATCTATAGGACCCTTTCACCCATGGAGCCCCCCAAAAAAACTTTCTTTTAATTAAATTAAAGAGTTTTCCCTTTACTATGGAATTTTATATTTTCAAGATGGGTTAAATTCATGTGTTCCCTAGTAATTTGAACTCACTTCATATCTATGTGTGATCCTCTGAAAAGTTAGGTTGCTTCATACTTTAAATTTTAGTTTCCCATGTCATATTTAAACTGAATTTTATGTTAAATCCCCAATTGATGAATTTAGCCATGTAATTATGTTGTTTTCCTCATACTTAACACATTCCCATGTTCAAGTTCATGATTCTTACATGTTTGATGAAATGTTCATGTTTTGGGTCTTTGAACCATGATTTCATACTCCAATTTTAAGCCTTGGTATCGTATATTTGATCATTCAGTGCTGGAGAGTTATGAACACCCAATACCTATGGATAGGTAAACCATGGATATTATTTTTATTTTACTCAATTGATATAATCATGATGAGCACCATCAGAATTATTGTTCAGTTAAACTTAGTTCAGTTCAGTACCAGTGTTAGTTTAGTTAGAAGTAAGATTTGGCACCGAGAGAACCTAGGGATGGGGGCTTACCTGCTACCTAGTAATGGGTCCTTAGTAGCAGTCCGTAAGTTCCTTCACTACGTAGCCAGCATAGGATTATGAGATTTCACCCACTAGTGTAGGACTAACACTCTCTTTGAGGTCACCTGCCAGTTTAGGATTGACTTCCTAGTCCTTCGAGACATCAGATTAGTAGATCCACACAACCAGTGTTAGTATTCGTGTCCTGGTACTGACACTCTTCCAATAAGGGTTACAGGTTGGACCCCAATTAGCTCAAATTGGGGCATATTGGTTATATCTCCCACAACTTAAGTCAGTATGTCAGTGTATCTCAGCTTAATTTTACTTGACCAAGTGTAAAAATTTATTAGTTATTCAGTTACATAGATTTCTACCTTCCAGATTTCAGCATATTTTAGTATCATGCTTATGCTTGGTCTTGTATTCTTAGATATTACATGCTTATGCATTCATGCTTAGTTATCTCATAAATTTCAGTTAGTATTTATCTCACATATCAGTACATTCAAAGTAGTTGTGCGATGTAATCTTATAACATAGGTTCGGACATTCAATTTACCAACCGTTCTTAGACAGGTCAGCGTTACTCAGCAACAGTAGTGGTAATTCCTCAGCCATTGAGAACATGATATGTTTTCTCAGTTATTTCAGTAATTACTTATGTTCAGCCAGTCGAAGTTAGTTAAGGGTTTGTCCCATCAACTCCTCATGATGTTTAGAGGCTTTCAAACAGTCAAACAATCAGCTAGTAAATAGTTGTTTATTTTTCAGTATTATTAGTTGTTACAAACATTTTAGACTTATCGCTTACATATATTCAGTATTCATATTTTTAGTATTTTATTCGATTATCTTCTTATTTCAGTATTATTTATTCAGTACTCATAGCAGGTAACAGCTCATGGGTTAGCTTGTAGTTACTTGTGACCATAAGCATTGTTGTCGCGACTAGGGGGTATCCTAGGGTGATGATAAAACTTGGTACCAGAGCCTAAGTATCTTTAAAGTGTCCTAGGGAGTCTGAAAGCTACGTTGAGTAGAGTCTTGGGCATGGGTGTGAAGCGCGCTACACTTTTAGACAAGAGGCTACAAGATGTTTTAAGAAAAACTTCCCTTCTTTCGGTGTACATATTGTGCAAAAGATAATGAGCTCTATTGAATTCTTCTTTCTAACCTATCCTTCATTTTATTTATAGACAACATCTTCTAGAAGAAGGAATGGGGATCACCCCGCACCACCTGTTTAGGAAGATCCCCTAAATGAGCATGTCTATCTCGCTAAATTCAGGGCTACTTTCACTACATTAGCCCATTCTGTAGCTGCTCAAAACAACCAATAGGTCGTTTCCCCAGCCAATCAATGGCAAATATAGCTGCAGTTAGGATTTGAGATTTCACTCCAATGAATCCCCCTTTGTTTTTGGGATCTAAGTTTGAGGAGGATCCGCGGGAATTTTTGGACATGGTGCAGAAAGTGACAAATATCATGGGCATCACTTCGAGTGAGAGTGTAGAGTTGGTTATATACCAATTGCAGGTTATCGCTCACACTTGGTTTAAGTAGTCGAAAGAGGACCGATATATTGATGCAGGGCCTATAGAGTTGGAGGAGTTTGCCATAACTTTCTTAAATAGTTCTTTCCCTTATAGTTGAGGGAAGATAAGGTTCAGGAGTTCATCAGTTTGAAGCAGGGTAATTTGAGTGTAAATTAGTACTCCCTTAAGTTCATCTAGTTGGCGAGGTATGCTCCTACTATGGTGGCGGATGATAGGTCTAGAATGAGTAAGTTTATATCTGGTGTAGCTGATAGTATGGTTAAGGAGTGTAGGACTACCACGTTGATTAAGAAGATGAACCTATCTAGACTCATGTTCATGCTCAGCAGATTGAGGAGGAAAAGTATAAGGAGAGAGAGAGAGATAATAAGAGGTCCAAAATAGGTTTTTTTAACTTTTCTCAGCCACGGTCAGAAGGTGGTAACCATTCTTAGTTCCATCAGAAGTTTTCAACCCCAAGTCCATCTTCAGCTAGTGATCTAGTGCCTAAGTTAAGGAAAGAGATTCGGGATAAAGTGCTAGGCTTTAAGTCATAGGGCAGTGCGAACAGTGGTCACACTAATCCACTTTGTCGGAAATATGGTAGAAATCGTTAGGGTGAGTGCAAGGCTGGTAGTGTTGTGTGTTTTGGATATGGCAAACTAGGCCACATGATTAGGGAATGCCCAGTGGTTTCCCAAAAAGGGAAGTATTCATGCCAAAAGGACTAGTCTAATTTTTTATCAACTCCAGCAGGTCGCCAAAATCAGTAAGGTGCCACGTCTAGTGCCACAAGTGGGTAGCATCAGAATAGGTTGTATGCTCTCTAGACTCATCATGATTAGAAAAGTTCCCCCGATGTGGTTATGGGTATGTTATAAGTTTTCTATCTTTATGTTTATGCATTTATAAATCCTTAAGCTTCACTTTTCTTTGTGACTCCTTACATAGATGGGGACTTCAGTGTTAATCCAAAAACGCTAGTAGAGCCTTACTCAGTGTCTACCCCTATAGGTAAGTCTATTATAGCCAGATGGATATACATAAATTGCCCTATCATAGTGTCCTAAAAAGTTACCTGAGTTAATATCATGGAGTTAGAATGACAGATTTTGATGTAATTCTTGGCATGGATTGGATCCACTCATGTATACCTTAGTTGATTGTAAAAATAGAGTCATTTAATTTCAGTTTACCAATGAGCCAGTCATTGAATGGAGGAGTAGTACTTCAGTGCTTAGGGATTAGATTATTTCAATTCTTAAAGCCAGACAAATGATATCTGATGGGTGTGTTTACCATCTTGTCCGAGTCGAAGACTTAAATTCAGAGACCCCGAGTCTTGTGTCCATTCCAGTAGTAAATAAATTTTTAGATATGTTCCTTGAGGATCTTCCTAGAGTTCCTCCCAAGAGATAAATAGACTTAAAAATAGATTATTTTCCAGATACCCAACCTATCTCTATTACACCTTACAGAATGGCTCCAGCTGAGCTTAAGGAATTGAAGGAACAGTTAAAAAATCTCTTAGATAAGGGTTTTATCAGGCTTAGTATTTCTCTATGGGACGCTCCAGTCCTATTCATGCATAATAAAGATGGTTCTCTCAGAATGTGCATTGATTACTGTCAATTAAATAAAGTCACAATCAAGAATAAGTATACACTCCGCAATATTGTTGACTTGTTCGACCAACTTCAGGGTGCTAGTTATTTCTCTAAGATAGACCTCAGATTTGACTATCATCAGCTTAGAGTTAGAGAATATGACACCCTGAAGATAGCTTTCGGAACTTGATATGATCACTTCGAATTCCTAGTTATGTCTATTGGACTAACAAATGCCCTTGCAACTTTCATGGACTTGATGAATAGGGTGTTCAAGCAGTACTAAGACATGTTTATCATAGTCTTCATTGATTATATTCTAGTCTATTCTGCAATAAGAATGATCATGCAAATCATCTGAGGGTGTTGTTGCAGACCATTAGAGATAATCAGTTATTTTCTAAATTTAGTAAGTGTAAATTATGGCTAAGATTAGTATCTTTCCTTAGCCATATTATTTTCGGTGATGGCATCTGAGTTGACCCTCAAAAGACTGAAGCAGTGAGAAACTGGCCTAGACCCATCTCTCCATCAAATATCAAAAGCTTTTTAGGTTTGGATAGATACTACAGGTAGTTTTTTAAAGGGTTTTCTTCTATTGCATCCCCTATGTCCTGATTGACTTGGAAAAAGGTCATATTTCAGTAGTCAGATTCTTACAAGAAGAGTTATCAGACGTTGAAGACTTGACTCACTTCTGCCCTAATTTTGACTCTGGAAGATGGCAAAGATAGATTTGTAGTCTACTATGATGCTTATAGAGTTGGTCTTTATTGTGTATTGATGTAGAGAGGTAAGGTCATATTCTATGCCTCTAGAAAACTTATACCTTATGAAAATAACTATCTTTCCTATGGTCTTGAGTTGGCAGTTATCGTTTTTGCCTTGAAAATTTAGAGGCATTATATTTATGGGGTTCATGTTGATGTGTTCATTGACCATAAGAGTTTACAGTAAGTGTTCACTAAAAGATCTAAATTTTCATCAGAGAAAGTGGCTCGAGTTATTAAAAGATTATGATATAAGTGTGTTGTATCATCCGGGCAAGGCCAACATAGTGGCAAATGTCCTTAATAGATCATCCATAGGTAGTGTTGCTCGTGTAAAGGGAGATAAGAAAAAATTAGTCAGTGAGGTTCATCAGCTTGCTAGATTAGGTGTTCGGTTGGTTGATTTAGCTAAGAGTAGTATATGGTTTTAGGATAGTTAAAAATCTTCATTGGTTTCTAAAGTAAAAGAAAAGCAAGATAGGGATCCATGTTTGGTTAATTTGAAGGAGGCAGTTAGAGATCAGAAATTAAAGGTTTTCTCCCAAAGGGGAGATGGTGTGCTCCGTTATTAGGGCAGGTTATTTGTTTCATGTGTTGATGGTTTGAGACATCGAATATTTGCAGAAGCGAATAGTGCACGATACTCTATCCACCTAGGAGCCACTAAGATGTACTATGATTTGCGAGAAATATACTGGAGGAATGGTATGAAAAAGGATATTACAGAGTTTGTGGCTAAGTATTCAAATTGTCAGCAGGTTAAAGTTAAGAACCAAAGGCCTAATGGTACACTTCAGGGGGTTAGCATCCCCACTTAGAAGTGGGAAGTGGTGACCATGGATTTTGGGATAGAATTGCCTCATAAATGTCGTCAGTAAGATTCGATATGGGTCATTGTGGATAAAATGACCAAATCAGCTAATTTCTTACTAGTCCATACTTCAAACTCAGCTGAAGATTGTAAGACCCCATGAAATTCTCTCATAGAATGAACCTTAGGGAGTGTCAAGTGAGGTGTGATTCTAACCCTAAAAGATTGAGAAGTGACGTCCTAAGTGAGTATCCTGTTAACCATATAGAATTTCACCAATTTCAACTTTTTATCACATGGGAAATTCGATAAGTTTTCCGTCGATATAAGATTCGCCCAAATCCGTTACCCGGGTAAGACGTTATGGCTAATTTAAGTCCTAGTCATAAAACAGCGTCATTTTAGTGCTTGGCGCATCGCGGGGAGGGTCTATTTGACAATTGTCAATATCCAATGGAATTCCGCGATAGTGGCACGTCGCAGAGAATCCCAATTTCCCAATAGTCAATTTTCAGTGGCCTGGCGTGATTGTGATGCATCGCGCTGAAGTTCTAGGTCCCAAATAGTTGGACAACACAGTGGCTGCGCGTCGCGGTGACAACCAATTTCCCATTTGTCAATTTTCAGTAAGCCACCATGATAGTGGCATGTCGTGGTGGCCCATGAAATCGAGTTCCCAGTTTAATTTTTCTAGCTTCGTTCAGAAGTTAAGAAGGGTATTTTGGACTCTTTCCAAGCCTCTTAAACCGTGTAAACACCAAATCTAGGTCATTTTCAAGCATTCTATGAAGTCTCTCTCAAGTTTTCTCTCAACAAAAACCCTAAGAATCCAAAACTTCTTCCAAGAATTTGAAGAATCCACCATAGATTTTCTAAATTGAGTCAAGATTCAAGGTTCCTAAGTCAAAGGCTTCAAGAACCCTCATTCAAGAGTACGAATAAAGTGCCAAAAGAGAGAGTTCATCCAAAGCTTCTAATTCAAGGTATGTGGGGTTTTGAACAAGGATAATCCCTTAACCCTTGTACCCTAAAGCTTATTTAAACTATAATTCTCTGCAATTTAAGAGATTTTACATGAAATTGAATTGGGGGGTTTCACCCATTTTTATTGGTTGCAAGCTTTTGATGTTTCCCTGGAATTGAGAGTCTAATGGCATGATTTTACATGTTTTCTTGAGAAATTGCAGCTATTTCTATACCCTATGATTTAATCTTTGAGAAGTTAATAGTTGAAATATTTCAAACATTAAAGTATGTCAGTATGTTGAGATTTTGAGATAAATTACTGAAATTTCCAGATTTCTACATGAGTTATGAATATATATGCTATCTATTATGCTTTTGATGAGTATTAACTTGAGATTTAATTATGGGTTATTAAGCCCTTCTTGAGACTTGAGATTTTATGAACTCTTGTGTTATAAGCACCCATGATTTGAGTATTCTGAGATTATTGAGAAATATTTTTATTTAATGGTCACTGAGTTTTGAAATCCACTCAACTACGTGAGATTACAGATTTGATTATTGGGTTCTTATTGAACCATAAGATTATTCTAAAGTAGATTTTCATGAGATGAGCGAGATAAACTAAAGGGAGTAGTATTTAGAACCAAGCGGGTAAGCTACTATGGTTTCTTACCCCAAAACTACGTGCAACCGTAGGTTGGGCCTAAGGCCAAGTTTATGATTATTATTGGACCTAAGGCTGAGTTGATATTAGGCCCGAGGCCAAGTCTGTTTAGTGATTAGTGGACCTAGGTTATACTCCCTGGAAAGAGTATGACGCCTCTCCCCAATGTGAGGACTCTTCCTTAGGAGGAAAAAATATTGGACTCCATGTAGCTCGCATGGTTTATGTCGGTTAAGATAAAATCCCTAAACTAAAGTATTTTCCATTGAGATAAGATATTTTCCTTTGAAACTAAAATATTTTCCCTTGATATGAGTATTTTTTCCCTAAATCTTAAAATGACATATTTTCCTAACGTGAACGAAATGCCTTCAAGTATGTTTCAAAGTTATATGATTACGTATTCCTAGTATTTGAGTTCAAAAGAGTTATGAGTTCTTGAGCATTGAAGAAGTTTTACTCTCCATGAGGCATATGAATGAGTTGAAAGTATTGTTTAAAGTCTCCTTTAGCCTATAGGTAATGAGACTAAGAGAAGATTACCGATTTTAAAGTTAAACTATGATGACTCACGAGATTTGTGTTACATGCTCACTTCTACATGATTCATGAGTTTTACATTTTATACTTATTCAAGCTATGTGAGTCATTACTTATTACATGCATGATTTGATTAAAGAGCATTGATGTTATTTTATATAAATGCATGAATCCCCACATACTCAGTACATTCTCAAGTGTTGATCTACATATACATCTATGTTCTACATTATCTTATAATGTAGATTCAGGTGCTCAGTCCCAGCCTCATCAGTGACTTTTAAGTACCTCTTTCTACATTCCTACAGTGGTGAGTCCTCATAGTTCAAGGACCAATCTTCAGACATTTCTGTATTTGAGAGACTATGTTTTTACTTTCAGTTCATTTTGAGTTAGTTGGGGACCTGTCCCAATGGATTTCTAGTTCATGGATTAGTAGAGTATTTGTCATACTAGTTATCATATTGTGGTTGTGTTGAGGTTTCTGGTATTGATTGGTCATTTGGATCGAGCATTTTCTTCATATTTCCTTTCATATAATATGACTATGCTAGTGTTTGAATTATTTCATCTTGAAATGAGTGTTATTAGTAGAAACAGGCTCAAAGGGGTTAGCTTGGGTCTACTTGTAGGCTCAAGCACTGTGTGACATCTCGAGAGGTGATTTCAGGTCATTACGAAGATTATGCCTAGCTTTATCTTAGGGAGTTAGTGAAATTTCATGGGATTCCATTGTCTATCATTTCAGACAGAGGTACTCAGTTTACCTCTCACTTTTGGAAAGCTTTTCAAAAGGGTCTTGGCACCATAGTTCATCTCAGTATGGTCAGGTAGAACGGACCACTCAAACATTAGAGGACATGTTGAGGAAATGTGTTATTGACTTTAAAGGTAGTTGGTATGACCACTTACCTTTGATTGAGTTTGCCTACAATAATAGTTATTACTCTAGTATTCAGATGGCTCTATTTGAGGCTCTTTATGGAAGGAGATGTAGATCTCCTATTGGTTGGTTTGAGGCAGGTAAGGATACTTTCATAGGTCTAGATTCAGTGTTTGGTTTGAAAATAGCCCAAAGTCGTCATAAATCCTATGCAGATATGAGGAGAAGAGATATTGAGTTTGAGGTTAGTGACTTGGTCAATTTGAAGATTTTTCCTATAAAAGGGGTGAGGAGGTTTGGTAAAAATGGGAAACTCAATCCCCACTATGTTTCCCCTTATAGAATCTTGCACTGTTTTAGCTTATGAGCTTGATTTTCCCGTCAACTTGGTATCAGCACATCCGGTGTTCCATGTCTTTTTGTTAAAGAAATGTATTAGTGATTCAGCTATTTTTTTACCTTTAAAAAGTGTGGATGTTCAGGATAGCCTCTCCTATGAAGAATTTCCAATTGAAATCTTTCATCGTCAGATTCATAGGCTAAGAAATAAAGAAGTTCCCTTGGCTTAAGTTCTATGATGGAATCAGTCTGTTGAGGGGGCTTCTTGGGAAGAAGAAGCAGATATGCGAACCAAGTACCCTCATCTTTACTTTGAAAACTCAGATTCAGCTTGAGGTAAGGATTTAAATCGACTCTTTTCCGTTCTCAGTTTTAGCTATGCAACTATTTTTATGTCTTTGAATGCATTCACTAAATTTGTTCAATTCTGATATTTTGCAGAGAAATTTGAACTTTTTGAAAGAAGAGTCACCACTTAATTTTGAAAAAGGAATTAAGAAACCTTTATAGAGTTACTTAAAATGATTCAAAATAGGAAAATCATTTTAAGTTAGAGATTCTAGATAAGCGGTTCCTATTAATGTTTTAGGAAGGTGTTAGGCACCTAAAACGTTCGTTAACTTGCAGTTATCTAGACTGTTTAAAAATCGTCGTTCGATTAACTTGTAAAAGATTTATTTGTTGAAAAGTGATTGATTAGGGAAAAGTTTTTTGGAAAATCAATTTTTTAGAGACTTAGTTAGGGATTTTATCTAGGTTCGCGAGAAAACACCTACAACGAATTAGCAAAATTAAAAGGGAAAGGGTAGTAGTAAAAGGACTTGAGCCATTAGGCCAAAATCAACAACCCTGTACTAATCTAGATATTGGTCTTTCAGCCTTTTTTCCACCTTTCCTAATTCTATATTCGCGAGCCTTTGGCTCAAGCCTCGCTCCATCTATATGAAGTACAACTTTGTCTTCGAGGCCCAAATGAATAAGGTAAAGAAACAAGATGAAAAATAAATGAATACATGAGATGATGATAAATGGCTGAATAAGTAAAAGAATGAGACATCTAAGTCTTCCAGCCGCTTCAGATGTGGGGACTCAACCCATTTTTATCCTCCAGACTCCTCGTATCCATGTAAATGAGGTTGATATCCAAAGTCTCCTAAATTCCGGGCCTTAATGGCCCATTGCGTAATGCAAAGGAAAAGAGCCCAATGGGACTCCGAAAAGAGTTCATGCCAAAAAAATGAATTAATTAAATCCCATTAAAGACAAAACATACTTAAAAATATAAAAGAAAAAAAACGTCAAGGACTAATGTCTTAAAATAATGATGCCCACATTTATGCTCATAATAAGGAGAATCAATTGATACGATGAAAAGCATTGACGAACACATATAGAAATTCGAACAAAATAAGGCAATCGGAGTGAGGATATCCTCTCCAAAATTGACGCATAATTCAGTAAAACATATTGCTCATGGCTTGGGCTTACCCAAATGATCTATTCAGAGGTAAAGGTACATTTTCAGACATAACAAGTAGTGAATAACACAAACAAAAAGGCCACAGAAAGATACAAAAGAAAAGAGCTCCTTGTAAAAAAATTTTAAGGAAAGGTTGATACTATGGTTCAAATATACAGTTTCTAGTATCGATAATTCTTACAGCATCGAACCAAATTTTAACACTCCTAACCCGTGAAAGGCTGATTATCCCAGATTTCAACCGAAAGGCATTTAACAGGGGATGGGTTCAAACAGAAAAATGAGAAGCTAAACGTGGATGATACAAGAAACAATACATGGATCTTGGGTTCTAGCAATGATCTTTTTTAAGGCATTTCTTAGCAAAGTCAGGTTATTAGTAACACATTTGAAGGAAAAAAAAACAAACCAAAAGTTTTCGGGAAACCTTAATTCAAACGAGTTATACGCATGTCATAGTGACAATAAAAGAAATTTATGGGATTTTCAAATAGGCATATTCATACCTCCTTCAATTCATCATGAATCACATCGAAACCATTTTTTAACAGAACAAAAACCAAACTAGATAAAAATCCAACGGAGGAACGGAAAATAAATTTTGAACTTTTGTGCCCAAAATAGGCACAACTGTCCAGTTAAAGCAAAAGAGGGCAGGGGTATTGGTCTTATTTCTATCCTCTTCCCAAAAGCCTCACCCCAAATGGCCATTTTCTATTCAAAATCATTTTGATTGAGGTCGGGCTGGCGTCAGGAGGTTGGGTTCACCAGATTTTTGATTGGGGGTTATCGGATTTGGGTAGCTGAACGGTTGAGGGTTGTTGTCTATTCTCTCTTCAGGTATTTGTGAAAAAGAAGAGATAAAAAGGGTTTGTGGATGTGGGCCAAACCGAGTTGGGTCTTGAATTGTTGGGCTGATGTTGATGGGAATAAACGGGTCAGTTATTGTCCCAGTGGGAAGGGGGCTAAAACTGCTTTGTTGTTAGGCTGGTGTTTGGAAAAATTGGGTTTAAAATTAGGATACATAGTTTAGAAAAATAGTTTCAATTAACATTTAACCCATTCTAATTAAAATTTGATCAAATTAAAGGATAATTGGCCAAATATATTGTGATTGTGGCCAATTTAATTTCAATTTATGATCAAATTTGATAGATTGATTAAATTGAATTGAAATTAAATACGAATTAATACTTCTTTTAATCCCAAATTTCTTGATTTAATAAAACCAAACAAGTATTTCTCCAAATAAATTACTTGTGAGAATAAATTATATTTAAATCAAGATTTAATTATTTAAAATTGTTTTTCAAATAATCCTAAATTTAAAAATCCAAGTTTGATGAAAATTTTCATTTAAATGACATCATTTATACAACGCGAATACAAAAATAAATAATTATCACCTGAATGACAAAATTAGCCCAACTACCTATTTAAAAATGCATTTATTTGAAAAAAATAATTGTTGTAGTTTTACTTGAAAATCGAAGAAACTCGAGATTAAACGTAGTTGTGGAGGGAAAAGATTAGGTGTCAACACTACCCCCTCCCTTTGGGTAGGGTGGATGTAAGTAACCCTGGGCAAAGAGAGGTTGACGTTCCTAATTTTTGTCCGATCACAAATTCGTCTCTAAAAGAGGTTGGTTTTCCGCACGAGTTTGAGTAATTATGGCTGAACCTCGGTATCGGTTTTCCTACATATATCAGGCTTCATGAGAATTCAGGCCACTTTTAGTTCATAAAGTTTGATTTTAAGCCCAATCTTTAAGAAAAATTCACCAACTATCACGGTTTTAGAGTGTTTTGGTTAAATCTAGAAGTTAGGGAATACAGGGATTTAGGGGGAAATTGGAATGTAGTCGATTTTTATACATATAGCCCAGCCTACATATCCCCGAGACTCATGGAATCAGACTGCTTATAGTTTGACTCAATCGGTAGAAAAGATAGTCTTTTATTTTAAACGATCTTTAGCTTGGGATGAGTGAAAAGTTAATCGAGTTGCGGAAAAGAGGCTTGTAACCTCTCAACCATGAACGTGGAGATCTTAACATCCATAGGTAAGAACTTACATAAGCATAATTTCTAAAACTCTAAGTGTGTTGCCACCCGAATTTGAAAGAAAAAAAAGTTCCCCTCAGTATGAGTTAACAAACATCCCAGAGGTAAAGGTGATACCAGAATATCCGAAAAATAACTACATGCCTTCTAATATATGCGTGGTTAAATGGTGGTGGTGATCATCATTTAGCTTGCGTCTAGAGAGTTTGACATCTCTCTCCAGACTATGTCCCATTTTGCTGCTGAGAAAGAGTTTCACATTGTGCTGTATCCTTTTTGGAGTTGTCCGCACCTGTGGTTTTGATTTGAGATTTTCATCCTCTCGGATGCTCTCGACAATATTTCAGGCAAAACGTGTTAGTGTTAAACATAATTCACAAAAGAGGTAAGTAATTTTTTACCATATCTCCATATGAGTTGTGGACTAAAAAGCAAAGTCATCCTTTATTGTACCTGTTTGATGGGAAATAACTCGCAATAAAAGACACAACAACCTCCTTAGTTGTTATATAATTAGGTCATCTGTCTAGCGAATAGGTTTTCAAAGTAGGGTGGCCCTTTTGGTTACCTATATCACTTGTTGTATGTGGCATGATAACCTCTCCGGTTTTAGACGATGATCGATTTATAAATTTTCCCTAAATTATTCATCTTCAGATGATCTTGCATATTATTTGATGTTGGATACGAGACGACTTACATATATGCTTTGACTTTCTAGTTTTTAGGTAATCTTGCACATCATCCGACTTTGGATAAGAGATGACTTACAGATATCCCTCCAATCGCTAGCTTTCAGGTGTTCCTACACATCATCCGACCTTGGATACAATATGAATTATAGATAATTCCTCAAATGGATCGTCTTTGGGTAATCCTTCACATAATCAATCTTGGATATGATGCAACTTATAGAGAACCCTTGGACGTATCAATTTGACAATCTTGCATATCCTCCGGTAAGGATTTAGTTGCGACTTACGGATAACCTTTGAACTATCAACTTTTGGGAGATCTTGCACACTATCTGGTTAGGATGTTATTGTGGCTTATGGATGACCTATAGGCTATCAACTCATAGGTGATCTTGCACACTATCTATTTCAAATAATATGACTTATAGATGACCTTCAAATTGTAAATTTCTAGGAAATCTTATAGATCATTCATCCTGAGATAGCGACCTGAAGGCTTCCCTCCAAATTATGTGCTCTTAATGCATTCAGATGTTGATTCATGAAAAAATGATGATATCCTCGACGACAACGTTGTGTCTTACGTGTCAACAGATATATTGAATGCTAATGATATCCTCGACGCCAGCATTGTGTCGAGCGTGTCGATAGATATATTGAATGTTGATGATATCCTTGATGTCAGCATTGTTTCTAGTGCGTCAATAGATATTGATTGCTGATGATATCCTCGACGCCAGCATTGTGTCTATCGAGTCGACAGATATATTAGATACTGATGATATCCTCTACACTAGCGTAGTGTCTAGCGAGTCGACAGATATATTAGATGCTGATGATATCCTCGATGACAACGTTGTGTCTAGCGTGTCGACAGATATATTGGATGCTGATAATATCCTCTACGCCAATGTTGTGTCTAGTATGTCGATAGATATATTGGATGCTGATGATATCTTGATGCCAGCATTGTGTCTAGCGTGTCGACAGATATATTGGATGCTGAAGATATCCTCTATGCTAGCGTTGTTTCTAGCGTGTCGACAGATATTGAATGATGATGATATCTTCGACGTTAGCATTATGTCTAGAGCGTTAACAGATATTGAATACTAATGATATCCTCGACGCCAGCGTTGTGTCTAGCACATCAACAGATATGTAATTTCCTTTACGGCAATGATATGTGATGGCCTTTGCGGCAATGATATGCAATGGCCATTGTGGCAGTGATAAAATAATTTTACCTGGCTTCGTTTGTCAGTGTCTTTCTTTCTACATGTACCTGTACTCAAGGTAGATGATAAGTAGACATAAAGTCGGTTTTACTAGCGACTATTTTTAGGAAACTTCTAAATACGATACGTGTAAAGAAGAAAAAGTGCTTTTGTTTGTCGCCTACGATCTCAAGAAATGAGATGGACAAATCAAAAGGTCCTCAATAAATGGGCATCAAACCTATTTTTAGGGCTGCCCTAAAATACCGTTCTTGGGCATTAATGATCTGTTGTGGCTCCCAATTTGCTCGGGGATTTTTGAAAGAGACTCTCATTTTGCGTATTGATCCCTGCATCCACAGAAAAATGATTAGTTGAATGAAATTACTCTATGTTGACCTTCTTCGATCCTTGATTTTCTCCTTGCCATCACTTGGGCATTCCACCATATTGAGACTTCCACCCTGACACTCTATCTCAAATGATGTCTAGGCAAGTACTAAGTAATTGAGTTGTAAGATTTTTAAAAATAGTCTTAAATTTTTGAAAATAATTTTGAAAACTTTTGTAAAATTTTAGAAAATTTCTACTAGTCATGTCATGTACTAGCTCAATGAACGTCTTCCTTGCGGTTCTGACTATATCTGATGGATATTTTCTAAAACTCATGATTATTGTTGGAGGGTTTATTCAAGTAGTTCTATCATAGCCAAAAATGGAGTCTACCCATTCTTTGCTACAGTTGGTGGTTTCCAAAGCTTTAACCTCTGGTGCTGGGGAATTTGGAATATGTTCCGGCATTTGGTGGAACTTTTGAGGTCTTCCTCAAAATTTCTGCCCTAGTTTAAACTTATTTGAGATATACCAATCTGAGTGGATATGAAGTCTTTGCTGATCTTCATTCTCTTTGTTGGATGTCGATCTTCTCTTGTGAATTTTCGAGATTCCCTCTCGAAAATTCTGCCCCAGTTTCCATTTCCTAGGGTTATATGACTGAGACATTGGGGCACCTACGTATCCCGTTGAAGTAGGAATCAGGTCAAATATAGTTCAAGCTACGCTAGGGATATACAAGAGAAATTAATGGGTTGACTGAAGCCGACATAGGAGCGAACTTGCCTTTGTACTCCTCTTAGTGAGGGAATATTCGTTTGAGAACCAGTTGCCCCACTTCAAATGCTCGAGTTCTTACCTTTTTGTTAAAGGCACGAACTATCCTGTGTTGATACATCTGACCATGGCATACAACGGTCATTTTTTTTCATCAATTGACATAAATTGTTCATAGCAAGCACAGACCCATTCTTCGTTACCTGGTCCATCTTCCTGAATAATCCTTAGGGAAAGTATTTCAACCTCGGCAGGTATCACAGCTTCATTCCCATAAACTAGTAAATAGAGAGTTGCTCTTGTGGAGGTTCGAACTGTTAATTGATACCCTAGTAAGGCGTAAGGTAACATCTCGTGCCATGATATATCACTTTCGACCGTCTTTCTCAAGATCTTCTTGATATTATTGTTAGCAACTTCTACGGCTCCATTTATTTGGGGACGGTACGCTTTCGAGTTGCAATGCACAATCTTGAACTGATCACAAATTTCTTTCATCAAGTGACTGTTCAGGTTTGCCCCATCATCAGTAATAATCGATTCCGGCACTCCGAATCGGTAAACCAAGTTATTCCTGACAAAATCTGCAACCACTTTCTTAGTGACGGCTCTATACGAAGCAGCTTCTACCCACTTAGTGAAATAATCAATGGCAACCAAAATAAATCTATGCACATTTGATGCTAGTGACTCTATTGATCCGATGACATCCATGCCCTAAGCTACAAAAGGCCAAGTAGTATTCATTGCATGAAGCTCGTGTGGAGGTATTCGAATCAGATCTTCGTGTATTTGACATTTTGGACATCTCTGCACAAACTTACTACAATCATTTTTTATAGTCATCCACAAGTAACCGATTCTCAGGATCTTTCTGGCAAGGACAAACCCATTCATGTGGGTCCCACAAACTCCAGCATGTACCTTTTTTATCAACTTATTGGCTTCCGCCGCATCGACGCATGTTAGGAATCCCAAATCAGGAGTCCTCCTAAAAAAAATTTGTCCACTTGGAAAGTAATTCTTTGCCAAACGTCGTATTGTCTTCTTTTGGTTTTTACTAGCCTCTTCAGGATATATTCCATATTCCAAGTACATCTTAATATCATAGTACCAAGGCCTTCCATCAGGCTCCTCTTCCACATGTATGCAATGCGCGGCTTGCTCCTTCGGGCTTATTTCCAAAGGATCGATGTAACTCTGATCCGGGTGCTGAATCATGGAAGATATCATGGTCAAAGCATCAGGAAACTCATTTTGTGTTCGTGGGATATGTCTGAAATCAACATCCTTGAATCTTCCACATAATTCTTACACCAGCTCCACATAAGGAGTAATCTTAGAGTTTTTTACCGCCCGTTCTCCCCGTACCTAGTGAATCAGTAAATTTGAATCTCCGATGGCTAGCTATTCACGAACACCCATATCAAGTGCCATTTTTAGCCCCAGAATGCAAGTTTCATATTCAGCCATGTTGTTGGTACATGGAAAACATAAATTAGTAGTTACCGGATAATGCTGGCCCGTTTCTGACACCAAAACTGCTCCAATTCCTGAACCTTTGAAGTTGACCGACCCATAAAAAATAGCCTCCATCCGGGGTAGATTTTTGTGATATCTTCTCCTACGAACAAAACTTCCTCATCTGGAAAGTATATTCGAAGTGGCTCGCATTCCTCATCAACTGGGTTTTCAGCCAAATGATCTACTAAGGCTTGCCCCTTGATTGCTTTTAGGGTTACATACACAATGTCAAACTCACTCAGCAACATTTGCCACTTGGCTAGCTTTTCTGTAGGCATGGCATCAACTTTTGTGTCGTCTAAGTCAAAGCACAACATGTCCTTTCTATAAGAGTGTAATGGGCTTCATATGGTGTGAACTTTTTACTCAAGTAGTAAATGGCTTTCTCTTTCCTTCCGGTCTCATCATGTTGCCCGAGGATGCATCCAAAAGCATTTTTTGAGACTGATAGGTAAAGCAATAATGGAATTCCTTCTCTTGGTGGGACCAAAACTGGTGGTGTAGACAAGTATTCCTTGATGCGATCAAAAGCTCTCTGACATTCTTCTGTCCACTCATCTTCAACATTTTGAGAATTGGCTCGCATATGACTGTTGATTAAGCGATGAATCTACTAATGTAATTCAAATGACCCAGGAAACTCATAACTTCTTTCTTGGTCCTCGGCGGTGGCAAGTCTTGAATTGTCTTAATTTTGGATGGGTCTAGCTCGATCCCCCTTCTGCTGACTATGAACCCCAGCAACTTCCCTGATGGCACACCAAAAGCACACTTAGCAGGATTTAACTTTAAACTGTACCTTCTTAATCTGTTGAAAAATTTCTCCAGATGAGTTAGATGATCTGAACTCTCGTGGAATTTGATAATTACATCATCCACGTAAACCTCAATCTCCTTATGGATCATATCATGGAAAATCGTCATCATGACCCTCATATATACCGCACCTACATTCTTGAGACCAAACGGTATTACCCTATAATAATAAACACCCCAGGGCGTAATAAAAGTTGTTTTTTCTGCATCTTCCTCATCCATTAGTATCTGATGATAGCCGGTGAAACAATCAATGAATGACTGCATTTCATGTTTTGCACAGTTATCGATGAGAATATGGATATTGGGTGATGGAAAATTATCTTTAGGACTGGCTCTGTTCAAGTCTCTGTAGTCAACACAAATTCAAATCTTATCATCTTTCTTTGTCACAGGGACGATGTTGGCCAACCATGTTGGATATTTTGTGACCTCGACAACCTTAGACTAATTTATTTTGTCACTTCTTTCTTGATCTTTAACTTAAATCTGGCTTGAATTTTCTCATTTTTTGCTTGACTGGATCAAACTCAGAATTTATCGGTAATTTATGTGACACAATGTTGGTGCTAAACCCTGGCATATCATCATAGGACCAAGTAAACACATCGATATACTCCCGCAACAGGTGGATGAGCTCTTCCCTTTTCTAGCGCCACTAGGTGGACACTGATACTGGTCTCTTTGATTTCATCGTGATCTCCCAAGTTGACTGTTTTAGTTTCTTCCAGATTGGGTTTTTGTGATTCTCAAATTCCTCTATATCTTCTAATAACCGTTCCTCATCATCGTTCTTCCAACCATCATCGTCCCCTTAATTTTGTTCGTTCAGGCTTTGACATGACGCAACATTGGCAGGTTTTAAGCTACTGTTACTATAATGGACAAACAAACTAAGTTAGATGATAAGAAAATAACAAAACATATGACTAGGAGCGTTTCAGAACTAATATAGTTTCCCAAATAAATGAAGGGCTTTTCACTGAAATTTGAGAAATACTTACAAAACCATGGCTTGTGACTTGCACAAATACAAGCCCCCGCCTTTTTTGAAAGCAGTAAGATACGAAAATAAAGTTTTGAAATATAAAAGGTGGATTACGGGGCCTACTCCAGATCATCACCGTTTTCAAAACTATTAGTAATTGCCCTTTCATCTACCATGATAGGCGACAACTTATGAGTGAAGTGGAGGTCCTGGCGCAATCTGCTTCACCCCGCCGGACTCTGGGAGATCTTCTGGTACAGCATTGCATCCTTCAAACAGATATCCTATCCCATCCCCAAGACCATCATCATCTGACATCTCTCGTACGGAAATGAATGGAACAGGAGTGGCAAAGGCCTAAACAGACTCATTTCTGGCTCATCCTCAACCCTATCTTCTCTGGTAGGCTAATACCCTAACCCGTAATTAGAGCTTCTATCTGGGATCATAATAGGCTTGATAATTCCTTATAAATTCTTGCCCAATCCTCGACCAGGTTCGAACCCATTTCTTAACATCACAGTTGAAATTATTTTGTAGACAGAAGGCATTGATATTTTGGGTGTCGAATCTCTTTTCGCAGCATTTACAATTTCCACTGTATAGAAACTGCTACCTTTTCGAATATCTTCAATCACCGCACATAACCATTGGGATGGTCCGCTCGACTTCCTTCTCCTTGGATGACTACTTTATGATCTTTCTAAATAAACTTCAGTAAGTGATGAAAGGGTGATGAAATTGGCTTTGCCCCATGTATTCATAGTCTCCCCAAAAGTAGGTTGTATCTAGGATGGATATCCATAACATGAAACTTAGTCTCAAACTCAGCAGGCCCCATTTGGATGTGCAAATCAATCTCTCCTATGGTATCTCTCTGCCCTCCATCTAACGCTCTCAGATTTACGTGGCTTTAACAAATTTTCCCCAGATCATAGCCCATTTGGACCAATGTGGACAGGGGATAAATATTCACACCAGATTCGTCATCTATTAATACCTGATTAATTGCATAATCTCAATAAATAACGGTGACATGCATGGCTTGTGCATTGCTCCTTCAAACGGCAACTCTTCGCCACTGAATGATATGCGATGGTTCCCCACAATGTTCCCTATCATCACAACTAAATTTTTAATGCTAGTTCCTGCAGAAATATACGCTTTATCCAAGACCTTCGACAGAGCCTATCGGTGGTGTTGCGAGCTCAATAATAGTGCCAAGATAGAGATTTGGGCTGGAGTTTTCTCCAAGTTTTTGACAATTGAGTAATCCTTTGGTTGCATACGCCTCCAAAATTCCTTAGCCTCTCCTTCAGTGATTGGCCTCTTCTGTGAATCTTTCTTGTTGGTCAATTCCTCAGGGATGTAACATCATCCTAATCGCGTCATCCCCTAGGCAGCGACGATTTGCACAACAAATTCCTTCTTTGGAGGGGGATCGTACACTTGAGTTAGTGCAATCATCACTATAAATGGGGATTTCTCGCTGATACATAAGGCAGACATAGTTTTCTTTATCTTTCCTACCTCTTTCGCCCTTTTGCACTTTTTGGAGTTCACCTGGGTAATAGTCTTGCCAGATGACCATTCACCATCTATTTCAATCATATTAACTGTAGATCCCCCATGGTTGGGCAGTGGATTACTGCTAATATTTAAAGTAGGTGCCTGGAGCATGATGATATTTTGATCAATCAGATCCTGGATTCTATGTTTCAAGATAAGACAGTCCTCGGTACTATGTCCTATTGCCCTTGAATGATAGGCAAAATTTTGATCAGGGTGATAAAATCGAGAGCTAGGATTGACAGGCTTTGGCTATACTAGTTGAAAATGACCAACATTCTTCAATCTTTCAAATAATTGGGTGAAGTTTTGGGGAGGTTTCTTTTTGTGGTTTGGACGCTGGGGTTATACGGGCTTAGGTTTGTAGGAGGGGGTACTTGGTGGTAATTTGGAGGTGTTTGGAAATTTGTTCGGCTATTTGGGGGAGTAGTTTGGAAATAAGACTAATAATTTAGAGGTGGAACTGGGTATTGGGGAAAGATATTTGGCTGTGGAGCTTGGTATGATGGTGGGATATTTAGGATTGGAGTTTGGTATTGGGGGTGGACGTCGAATGCGTGCGGAAGGTTAGGTGATGGCGGGGAAGATAAAATGTTTCTAGAGTTGAACCATTGTTTCAATTTTGTGGTACAATTGGCAGAAACCCCATCTACCTCTTCCTTCTTCTTCTTAGAAAACATGGTAGTTCAAGATGAATTTAGGGTTTTGATAATTTTTCCTATCCAATACCTTCCTCTAATGATTCTCCTATTTCTACCAAATCTGCAAAGGTCGCTCCGACAGCGGACACCATTCTGGTATAATATTCTCCTTCTTGAGCGCGAGAGAACACGGATACCATTTCCTCCTCGGACATGAGGGGCTGTACTTTGGCAGCTTCTTTCCTCCAACGAAAAGCGAAATCTTGAAAACTCTCATTGCTCTTTTGTTTAATCCGATCTAGTGAATACCGATCAGGGACTATTTAAATATTGAATGCGAACCGGTCAAGGAAACTCTTGGCCAACGTCTTCCAACCAGTCCATCATTTCAGTGCCTGAGACATGAACAACTCCAAGGCTTCACCATTCAAACTTCGACTGAATAGGCGCATTAATAACGCCTCATTTTTTCCAATCCCTACTAGTTGCTTACAGTACCTTCTTAGATGGGCCATTGGATTTTTGGTACCGTCAAACATCTCAAACTTAGGGACCTTGTATCCTTCTGGTAGGTCTACTCCTAGGTGAACACACAAATCATCATGCCCAAACCGTCGTGGTCCTTGGCCCCGTGAGACTCTTTGATCCTCATGATCTCTTCTTACATGGCTAGTAAATTCCTTTCATTGCTAGGCCCTCCATTCTTCTCCTTCCTTCATAATGGTCTATCTCTGGGTTAGGAAGGGGTTCATAAATATCAGGGGATATAATGGCTTGAGGGGGATTTATAAGGAAGGCTTGACTTTGCAGATGTAGGGAATTTGGTTGGTAAATGTGGAGAACGTTTTGGAAATTGGGAAGGTTATGTGGGCCTTGTAAGTAGTTTGGTGGAATATGAGAGGGATTTTGTGGATTTGGAAATGAATTTGGTGAATTAGATGGTAGGTTTTTCGTATTTTATGGATTTGGGAGTAAATCTTACGGATTTGGGAATGTCTTTGTTGATTTGAGAATGTTTTTTGAGGATTTGAGAATGCATTCAAAGACGGGTTCTATGGGGTTGCGGATGGATTTTGTGGATGGTAGGCATCTGGATTATTTTCACGACTAGTCTTTTAGACAAATGGAGGAGCAGAGCTGGATGATACGTTAGTTGGTTGGCCCCGAGAATAGGGGTACTGAGGGGAGGGATTTGGACTAGAGTCCTGTGTCCCCCCGGAGCAGAGGCATTGACGGTGATGGCCAAGTTATCCAATTATCGAGTGCAATTTATTTCCTCCTGAAGCAATTTTAATTTTCTTGCAAGTTCCGCAATCATCTCATTTTGTTCCGCTATCACATTATCCCAGATAGCCAGTGCGCTTTCTTTGTCAATTCCTGTCATTTTTGAATGATGGTCCAAGGATGGTATTTTCTGTGCTTTCGATCGGGTGAAGTAGGGATGTTCTGCCAGTTTATCAACACATAGTAATTTCTGTTATCTGCAAAGTAAAACAACTCAAAGGAAAATGTGTTAGTTTCCGTATGTGATAAGTAATGCAAAATATTTGATAGAAAATAATCACACAGAGTTGTTCGAGTCATAGCCAAATTCATCCATAGGTCATAGTGAATAAACGTGCCTTGATCTCAACAAACGCATATAAGCACATAAAACAGTTATATCACACAAGACATTAAAATAATGCGTATCCTAATTGGGTGACCTTTTTTGAGCCAAGGGTTCAGGCCTAATGATTTTTTGAAGAAAATATATGCTTTCTCAAAGTCAATCCATTAACCCCCCAACTCATATAGACACAAAAAGGGCATAAATACCTACAAAAGATAATGAAATAGGGATAAAATTTTTAGGGAAAAGGGGAAATAACATGAAAGAAGATAAGTTCCCGCGCAGGGAAGGATAGAAAAGCTACCTACAGGAGGCTTCTTCGTCTGCTTTCGCCTTCTTTGCCTTGTTTAACTCATGTTCTATTTGATACCTATTGATGATAAGGTGACTCCCGCATATTTGTACCTTGTAGTCGTAAGTCATTTCTCCTATGCTGTGGAGTTGGGAGGCCATGCCATCGTCAAAATCGATTAGGCATTGCCTGGCATCATCAGCGTCTTATCTAGCTCTTTTCAACTCTTCCCTGAATGTATGTATGGTCAAAGTGTCTTCCATGTGCATCTGCCAGTGCGCAATTTCACTTTTCTGCAACTCATCTTGTAGCCTGTGAAGCCGAATTTGATGCTCGAATTCTACATCCACAACCCGAGTGGGCACATTTGGTCCCGAATTTAATGCTCCGGCTAGGCTCTTTTTCAACCGCTCCTTGTAAGGGTCGCTGAATTCAGGTTCATACCCTATACGGAAAGATACTTCTACCGAATTTTTGCTTCTCCATCCATTTATCATGTAAGCTTTTAGAAAGGGATTACTTTCATCATATTAGGTGAAGAATCTGAGCATAGAATCGATTTGAGGTGTCTCCTACTTGATCTCGAATTGCCTAAGAACTCTGCCAGGATTGTAGGGGTGGGTTCCCCTGAGACCTGAGAGCACAAAAAAGGGTCATTCTCCCCCTCGAATGATGTATTTCCCTAAACAAAGATAGTTAAGGGACAATTGGACATCGCCATCTCTTAATTCTCCAAGAGTCTTAAAACAAAATTTGTGGGATGCTTCCCTTTTGAACTTGTGTAAAAATAACAACATGTCATACGATTCTATCAGATTTCTCCTTGTTTTGTGATCATGTTGTGCCGTTCTAGGATTTTTCACCAAATGCATCATCATCCCCCATTGTAATATAAGGTTGCAGCCTTAAAAGAAATGATTCTCAACTTGAAATCTTCCCAAAGCGCGATATATGTCGGCGACAATCATGGGGGCTAAGTTGTGGAATAGTTTTTTAGAATTGTATTCAATTCCAAAGAAGAGTGCATAGGTCACTGTGACAACCCTCGGATGAATTGTGCCATTTTCCCCCTGCGGAAACACCATGGTTCCAAGTAGGCCTACCACGAATGCAAAAGCTCTCGTTTCCTTCCATTTTACTTTCGACTCTAATTTATGCCCAAATTTGTGAAAAGAGTTGAATCTTCCGAACCAATGGTAAAACTCACGAAAAGTGATATTTGCTCTATCCCGTTCTCCTAGCCATCAGTTAAAAATGCTTCCTTGATCTTTTGATGATCCCACACATCCGGGACTAAAATATTCTTATCCGGTGTCTCCTTTCTCTTAAAACACATTTTCGTACTCTAATAGCAAATCAATAACTCTTCAATGGTGGGGGTCAATTCAACATCCCCGAAGTGAAATACCATGTTCTTATCATCCCAAAAAGTTGTTATTACATAGATCATTTCGAGCCAAACGTCCATCTCGATCAAAGAAGGAAGATGCCCAATGTGTGTTCTAACAATATTTCTCTCTTCTGTACCCATGTAATCCCACCACAGTTTTAGGTAATCGTCGGGTTTGGTGACCATCTTGAACTTTTCACTAGAATGCAATTGAGCCATATCTACATAAAAGGAGACAAAATAAGCCTTTCCCCGACCCCAAAGGATAATGGATTAAATTTAGACAAGCATATATTTCTTTAACACATAAGCATGTTTCGTATGTGATTGACTCAGGGTCAAATAGACATAGGGCAGGTTTTCTAATGGGCCCAATACCCCGCTCGGATATTGGGTTGTCCTAGGCACATGCCGAAAATAGGGTTTTGGTTTCATTCTATCCTCGGTGTCTAGAGTGGGCTTGGACACTGGTTTTCAAGCGGACAATTTAAGTTTGAAAATACGAATAGTGTCAAATGACTCACGTACTAATAAGCTGTTCATATTTCCAACACATTTTGGACTTGAACAACAAGGGTTGGGACATCCACGAAACCTCAAAACAGTTTATAAGATGCAGGAAATGCCATGAGATGCGATAATTAAACTTTATATAATTGAAACACATAAACACGTAAACAGTTAATCAAAGACGAAATAAAACATTTAGTTAGAACCTAGTTATATCCCCAGTAGAGTCGCCATTTCTGTTTTGTGGAGAAATTTGGAATTTTTGAAAGAAAAGTCGCCACTTAATTTTGAAAAGGAATTAAGAAACCATTATAGAGTTACTTAAAATGATTCAAAACAGGAAAATTGTTTTAAGTCAGAGATTCAATATAGGCGGTTCCTATTAACGTTTTAGGAAGGTGTTAGGTACCTAAAACGTCTGCTAACTTGCGGTTATCCAGACAGTTTGAAAATTGTCTTTTGATTGACTTGTAAAAGATTTATTTGTTGAAAAATGATTGATTAGGGAAAAGTTTTTTGCAAAACCAGTTTTGTATCAACTTAATTAGGGATTTTAACTAGGTTCGTGAGAAAATACCTACAATGAATTAGTAAAAGTAAAAGGGAAAGGGTAGAAGTAAAAGGACTTCAGCCATTAGGCCCAAATCGACAACCCTGTCCTAATCTAGATATTGGTCTTTCAGCCCGTCTTCTACCTGTCCTAATTCTATATTCACGTGCCTTTGGCTAGAGCCTCACTCCACCTGCATAAAGTGGCTTCGAGGCCCAAATAAATAAAAAAACAAGACGAAAAATAAATGAATACATGAGATGATGATAAATGGCTGAATAAGTAAAAGAATGAGAAATCTAAGTCTTCCAGCCGCTTCAGATGTGGGGCCTCAACCCATTTTTATCCTCTTGACTCCTCGTATCCATGTAAATAAGGTTGGCATCCAAAGTCTTCTAAATTGCGGGCCTTAATGGCCCGTTGTGTAATGCAAGGGAAAAGAGCCCAATGGGACTCCGAAAAGAGTTCATGCCAAAAAAAATGAATTAATTAATTCCCATTAAAGACATAACATACTTCAAAATATAAAAGAAAAAAAAACGTCAAGGACTAATGTCTTAAAATAATGATTCCCACATTTATGCTCATAATAAGGAGAATCAATTGATACGATGAAAAGCATTGACGAACACATATAGAAATTCGAACAAAACAAGACAATCGAAATGAGGATATCCACTCCAAAATTGATGCATAATTCAGTAAAACATATTGCCCATGTCTTGGGCATACCCAAATGATCTTTTCAGAGGTAAAGGTACATTTTTAGACATAACAAGTAGTGAATAACACAAACAAAAAGGACACAGAAAGATACAAAAGAAAAGAGCTCCCAGTACAAAAAATTTTAAGGGAGGGTTGATACCATGGTTCAAATATACAATTTCTAGTATCGATGATTCTTACTGTATCGAACCAAATTTTAACACTCCTAACCCGTGAAAGGCTGAGTATCCCAGATTTCAACCGAAAGGCATTTAACAGGGGATGGGTTCAAACATAAAAATGAGAAGCTAAACATGGATGATACAAGAAACAATACATCGATCTTGGGTTCTAGCAATGATCTTTTTAAAGGCATTTCTTAGCAAAGTCAGGTTATCAATAACACACTTGAAGGAAAAAAAACAAAAAGTTTTTGGGAAACCTTAATTCAAACGAGTTATACACATGTCATAGTAACAATAAAATAAAATTACGGGATTTTCCCAATAGGCATATTCAGAACTCCTTCAATTCATCATGAACCACATTGAAACCATTTTTTAACAAAACAAAAACCAAACTAGATAAAATTCCAAAGGAGGAACGAAAAATAAATTTTGAACTTTGGTACCCAAAATAGGCGCAACTGTCCAGTTTAAGTAAAAGAGGGCAGGGGTATTGGTCTTATTTCCGTCCTCTTTCCAAAAGCCTCACCCTAAATGGCCATCGAGAGATAATCCTGTCAGGCTGTTACGACATTGTCTAGCGACGACATCGAGTAACTTAACATCGAAGTACTACTATGATTAAGACCCCTTCGGACTAGTAATCATTAAATAGAAAACAAAACATAGACCTTAATCATAAAAAAAAAAAACAAAGACCCAATAATAACATCATCCATGAGACGATAATCCAAACTTCCACTAGTGCCCAAGATGAGGTCCTAAATTGGAAATTACTTGATACCAACTACAAAATCCAAATAGTAAAAACTGAAACAACATATGGACATATTATAATAAGAAACATCCCTATCTTAACGAAAGTAAACTTCCTTCTTCACTAGAAGAAACCTATGGCTTTTCAAGCCACTACAGCAACAAAACCAGTACATAACATCATTAATATTCTCCCTACGGAAGGTTGAGATGAAGCAAACATATTTTAAAGATAAAGGAAATGGATTGTACCTTTTTTGGAGCAGCAAACAGGAAAATGATGCTATTAGTAAAATCGTCAAGAATCAGTGTTACCAGCCGGAGAGCTTCCGGCTAATCAACTAGATTTCAAAAAGAGAGAAGAAAAGAAAATTTATACTTAAGGAAGTGATTGCTCAAAAAGGACTTCTTTTGACTTACTCCTTTCCTCCCTAAAGCAGTTAGAAAATAAAAGGAAAATCCACCCAAAGTATTGACCAAAAATTCTTTCTTTCTCAGAATTTCTACCTTCGGAAAGAAAATAAGAATCTAAAAGAAACTTAACCCATGAACTCAAAATTTCTTTCCTCCCTCTTAGAACCTTAGAGTCGAGAGATGAAAACATAAGAAAAAGGAAAAAAATTCAAAAAAAAAACCTTTTTGAGACTTCTGCCCACTCCCTTTAATAGAGAACCACTAGGGTTTTCTAGGACCCCAAATGAGGATAAGGATTCTCCCCTAGAGATGAAAAAAATAGATGGACCAATTGAAAATAGAGAAAAACAAATTATCACCCTAAACCAATGGGAAATTCCCACCAACATACGAATTTGTACATGGTACCTGAGATTTGTAGAGTTAGCCATTAAGAGGGAGACATATGGACTTTTTCTATAATATTCGAAACTAATTTGGTGCTAAATATCGTGCTAAACACATGAGGATATACGAATTTGAGTGAAGAGGGAGGCATTTGGATGAGAACCAGCTGGTTTGAGTTTTCTTGGTGGATTTTGACTGAGGTCAGGTCGGCATCAGGAGGATGGGTTCACCAGATTTTCAATTGGGGGTTAACGGATTTGGGTAACTGAACGGTTGAGGGTTGTTGTCTATTCTCTCCTTAGATCTTTGTGAACAAGAAGAGATAAAAAGGGTTTATGGATGTGGGCTGAACCAGGTTGGGTCTTGAATTGTTGGGCTGATGTTGATGGGAATAAATGGGTCAGTTATTGGCCCAATGGGAAGAAGGCTGAAATTGTTTTGTTATTGGGCTTGTGTTTGGCAAAATTGGGTTTAAAATTGGGATACATAGTTTAGAAAAATAGTTTCAATTAACATTTAACCCATTCTAATTTAAATTTAATCAAATTAAAGGCTAATTGGCCAAATATATTGCGATTGTGGCCAATTTAATTTCAATTTATGATCAAATTTAATAGAATGATTAAATTGAATTGAAATTAAATATGAATTAATACTTCTTTTATTCTCGAGTTTCTTGATTTAATAAAACCAAACAAGTATTTCTCCAAATAAATTACTTGTGAGAATAAATTATATTTAAATCAAGATTTAATTATTTAAAATTATTTTTCAAATAATCCTAAATTTAAAAATTCAATTTTGATGAAAAAGTTCATTTAAATGACATCATTTATACAATGCAAATACGAAAATAAATAATTATCACCTGAATGACAAAATTAGCCCAACTACCTATTTTAAAATGCATTTATTTGGAAAAAATAATTGTTGTAGTTTTATTTGAAAATCGAAGAAACTCGAGATTAAACGTAGTTGTGGAGGGAAAAAATTAGGTGTCAACATCTAATATCATGTTTCTGACTCAGTCATGTAATCATGTTCCAAGTCATGCATATTCAAGATTTGATCTCAGTTGCCAAAGTACTCTCAGTCTAACAAGTCTCATTTGGGGGGAAATGTTCCCAAGTGGGAGATATTGTAATGCTCTATAATAATCCAAGATAAATTCAGCCCTTAGTTGCATGCTTAAGGGGTTTAAGGCTTGAAAATTTCACTAATTGTTGAGGACTTAGTCATTTTAGAAACCCCTAAACTTTACGGAATTTTATTTTGGCCCTCCTGACCCCAAAATGTTGGTTTTCGATTTGGTTCATGTTTATGAAGGTTAAAAGTATATCAGGGGAGAGTTTTGGGACTTTTGGACTATATTTGATACGTTTTTGGATGGCTGAAATAGTGAAGCCTTACAATAGACCGATAGCATAAGGGTGAATACACAGGTGAGGGGGGTATGGTGCGATAGTGGCTTGACCCAAGCAGGAGTCGCGGTGCGCCAAGGGTATCCCGCCCATCTTTTTAATTTAAGTGCCCAACAGGTATTTACATCATTTCCCTCTTCCCAATTAGTCCTAAACACGAAGTGGGACTTCCAAAAGGGCTTTATTTACCCCTTTCGCTCCAAATTGCTCTCTAGAAACCATCCTCTTTCCCCAAGAACAAACTCAATCTTTTTTCCCAAGAAATCAAAAGTTCAAGCTTCCAATCCAAGAAATCTTCAAGAATTCAGTTATTAAGGTATGTGGGTTGTTCATCCCTAGGACCCTTACACCCATGAAGCCCCAAAAAAACTTTCTTTTAATTAAAGTAAAGAATTTTCCTTTACTGTGGAATTTCATATGTTCAAGATGTGTTAAATTCATGTGTTCCCTAGTAATTTGAACTCAATTCATGTCTATGTGTGATCCCATGAAAGTTTAGGTTGCTTTATACTTTAAATTTCAGTTTTCCATGTCATATTCAAGTGAATTTCATATTAATTCCCAATTGATAAATTTAGCCATGTAATCATGTAACTTTCCCCATACTTTACATATTCCCACGTTCAAGTTCCTGATTCTCACATGTTTGATGGAATGTTCATGTTTTGGGTCTTTGAACCGTGATTTCATACTCTAATTTTATGCCTTGGTATCATATTTTTTTTCCTTCAGTGCTAGAGGATCATGAACACCCGATACCTATATGTTTTACATAATTTGAAACTTTCAAGTAATGATTCAGTTAAACCATGGATATTATTATTATTTTACTCAGTTGATATAATCATGATGAGCACCATTAGAAGTAATGTTCAGTTAAACTTAGTTTAGTTCAGTACCCAGGTTTGTTTAGTTGGCAGTATGATTTAGCACTAAGAGAACCTAGGGATGGGGGCTCACCCACCATCTAAGAATGGGTCCTTAGTAGTAGTCCCTAAGTTCTAGAAGTACATAGCCAGCATAGAATTATGAGATGTCACCTGCCAGTTTAGGACTGACACTCTCTTTGGGGTCACCTTTCTTTTTAGGAATAACTCCCTAGTCCTTCGAGACATCAGATTAGTAGATCCATACAACCAGTGTTAGTACCTGTGGCACGATACTGTACCCTCTCAACTAGGGTTACAGATTAGACCCTAATTAGCTCAGATTGGGGCATGTCGGTTATATGATACCTCCTACAGTTTTAGTTAGTATATCAGTGTATCTCTGCTCTGGTTTTCCTGACCAAGTGGACAAATTTATCAGTTATTCAGTTACACAGATTTCAGCCTTTCAGACTTCAGACTATTTTGGTATCATGCTTATTCTTGGTCCTGCATTCTCAGATATTACATGTTTATGCATTCATGCTCAGTTATCTCATGCATTTTAGTCAGTCCTTGTCTAACATACCAGTACATTCAAAGTTCCGACTACATACTTTTCTTTGTGTTATGTTGTCTTATAACATAGGGTCGAATGTTCAGTTTCCCAACTGTTCTTAGAAAGCTTAGTGTTACTCAGCAACAGTAGTGGTGAGTCCTCATCCATCGAGTGCATGATATGTTTTCTCAGTTATTTCAGTATTTTTTAATGTTCAGTCAGTTGGAGTTAGTTGGGGGTTTGTCCCATCAACTCCTCATGATTTTTAGAGGCTTTGAGATAGTCATACAGTTAGTCAGTAAACAGTTGTTCAATTTTTCAGTATTATCAGTTGTTGTAGAAATTTTAGACTTGTCGCTTACATCTATTCAGTATTCATATTTTTAGCATTTGATTTGATTATCTTTTGCATATGCTATTTCAGTGTCATTTATTCAGTGCTCACAGCAAGTACCAGCTTATGGGTTAGCTTGTGGTAACTTGTGATAGTAAGAACCATTGCCGCGACTAGGGGTAGCATTGGGTCATGATAATTTAATAGGAAAGCCATCTCACCTAGGCAACACTAGGGTCACCAACGTGGCATCACCTAGGCCGCCATGGAATCCCTAGGGCGATAGCATATTGAGGCAGGCGTAGTGCCAAGGCGATATAGCCTAAGGGGCCAAGTAATTGCTTGGTAGATGTCCTAAACAATGGAGCCTCAATGCTTAGGCTACCCAATACACGCTAAGGATATGTTACCTAGGCATCCTAGACGTCTCTAATGTGATATCACTAGAAATTTCTGCACCAACAAACTTGGCCAAGTGTCAAGTTTCTAATTGGCCCCTTGGGATTTGTTTTGAATCCTACGAATGCAAACTACCTATGCTATCCTACCAAATTCTTCATTATATACTGACAGGTGCCATCAAAATTTTCATCTTAGATATTTTCAATCAAAAGTAGGGCCCACACCTAAAGGACCATTTTAACCAAAATCCACCCAATAGTTCAAAATATATTCAAAAGACCTAGGACCTTAACCAAGGTTCTTCCTAGCCTAAAATTGACATTCTAGAGCTAACAGGGCTATTAAAGTTAGCATCCAGTGATTTTTCTACATATTTAGGCCCAACACCTTTATTTTAACAGCAAAATCTCAAAAATAATGAATTGTCTCTAAAAAACAAATGAACTGCCAGGTGACCTTAATGTACGTCCCAGCAAGTCATAAATGACTTGGGACAAATATGGTAAAGCTCTAAACTTTGAGAAATAACGAAAGTTCAGGTAATGACCTGGAGGGTCATTGTATAAAATATATTAAAAATAAATAGGAAAGCCATGCAACTTAAAGTTTTAGCAAATATTAATATTTTACTGACTGGTTTCCTTGTTGAGTGCAGAGCATATTCCAGCGGCTTCGATTAGACCTCATATTTAGCAAGTGATAGTTCGGATTCTAGGGTTAGATACATCTTCCAGGTAGCCATGAGTCATTCCACTTATAGTTCTTGTCCATATATTCTGGTTATACACTTTTTTACTGTAATGGTTTTTCGGGTTGTACCTATAGTTTGATGTTGTTAGATGTTTTCAGCACTTGTTACTTACTAGGGCTTTATAAGATATTTTATTGACTATTTAATTTGCTATTTCATTATTACAATTTGTTAAGTATTGGCACTGGGTAATTCAGAAAAGTTGGTTCTCCGTGTAGAAGGATAGTGTGGGTGCAACTCGCAATAGGTTTGGATCGTGATAGGTTGAGGTCAGGCTCCATCTACTACATTGTCTTGGGACTAGGTTGTCTGATATACCTTTCTCATTTATAGAAAGATATATATATAAATACCTTCAGGTTAATTGTTGCTAACATCATATAGTATGTCGAAAGACCACGACCGTAATATCTACCATGCGAATTTGCAAATCGACACTTATCTTAAATTTTCTTGGCAATTGAATATATATATATATATATATATATATATGTGTGTGTGTGTGTGTGTGTGTGTGTGTGTGTGTATGTGTGTGTGTGTGTGTGTATGTGCCTTAATTAATGATTTATGATAATATAAAAAAACTGGACATTATTTTAAGGAAAATTATGCATTAAATATTTTTGTTAATGTAAAGGGGTAAGTAGTTTTACTCGTTTTGTTGAAAAATAATCTTAAGGGAACAAACACTAGAAATAACTTATTTACCTATTACCAATTTCGTTAGAATTTTGATTAGATCAAATATTGGTAGTAAAGAGAGTTGTCTTCTATTGTCGAATTAATGAATGACTTGATTGTGTATTCATCTTTCTATGTCTTCATGTATAGTGCTTAAATGTTATTTTTAACATAAAATGAGCAATCTTACTCACAAAGAATAAGAATATAAAAAATATATAAATTTTCTTAGATTGGATGAAAACTTCCATAAAACCCAGTCTACCTTAACATGATAATTATAATAGTAATAAGAAAGATAAAATGTTCTTGAATGGAAGATCTTAGGTATAGAACAGTAGGAGTTTAGTAATAGAGGTATAAATATGGGTCCTTATTTTTCTTAAAGTCAAAAATTATTATTGAAATACTTGCATAGTACTATCACTTTAAATCAATTATAACTCACAACCTCTTAACACAAATAATAGTTCTAATAGTATTAGTTTCTAAAGACTCAAAAATGAGCTTGTAATCATCATTTTTGAAAAACTCTTCCACAATATTGAAGCAGGGTTTCAACACATTATCCTTTCATGTATTATCAACACCTTCTTTTTAATTTTCCTTGAAAACATTGGTAGCTTTAAAGTGATGCAATGGCCACATTTTCTTGGTCTTGAATCATCGAATTTTCTCAAGCTAGCGATGAACTAAGTTGTAAGTATTAACTTTAATTTTTTCAACTGCGGATTGAACAAGAATATTCTTTTTTTATTCTTCACATACGTCAGACTTATTTTCTTCTCTAAAATAATTGTCCATCTCAGGGTCACCAATGGATCGTCGGATTCCATTATTGTAATCTTCTTCAGGAGAAACATTCTTTGTACCTCATCCACTAGCCTTGCATGCCACATAAATATTCAAGAACCATTTGATTTATTTGAAAATAAGTTTGATTTTGTAAAAATAAAGAATAAAAAAGATATTATAAATAATATTTTAAAATACTACATGATTATTTTTCAAAATAATGTGTTAATTTTCTACAAGATATAGTAAGTAAAAGAATCTATGTTTATATAAGCTACCTTATATATTATCGTTATAAATCATGTGTATAAGAAAAATGGCTGGTTAAATATCACATATGTGTTGATACTGATAAATGAACCATATATATAAATTATAGAGAAATTAAAACGACCTCTTTGGACCATATGATCATCCCTTTGCAAATAAAAAAGTCTAATATATGTATGTTAACATTAATCCAAATAAAATAATTGTCGTAGTTAGATTTAAATATCATCGTAGGATCTTCCACAAGTTTTTCAAGATATGAATTTGACCCACCAACAATGCCTAGAACATATCCCCGACTTATAATTTTTTCGATGTAGAAAATAGCTTGAGCAAGAAATTCTCTCCTGTGGAATCAGAATCTAGCTCAATTTCACCTTACAAATACGAAGAAAAATTTACTGCCTGTGTTTCGATTAAAATATATTAATATATATATACACACACACATCATAGAATTAGTTAAAGTGTATGCAAGCTAACCCGTGATAACCACCATTTCCAAGTATTTAAATTTTAACAAATATCATTCATTTTCCACACAAATCGATAAACAATATAACTAAATTTGCCATACACCCCAATATTGAAATAATAATAAGCATTTTCGCCCTAATCTATAATCTACTATTAAATTATTTGAATTGTCATTTAGTGTAAATACTCAGTGCATATAAAAATTTATCTGGCAAATAGTATTTTACACCTTCTTTTTTAGTGTCTGTAATTTTGTTTGTGACAATGTCAAGTCCCTTATAAACTTACATTTTGTCAGAGTTTATCATTTATTCTAAAAAATGGGTTGCAAGGTCAACAGAGAGATCAGATTTTCCCATCCATGTAGCTCCCATCATAAACACTACTTTGTTCTTGTTAGGCTTGTCGATATTGTAGATGGAGGTATTCATTTTCTGCATATAAATAAAAATAAAACACTGATTAATTTAAAGTAGAAGACGATCTCATAAAAAATGTCAATGCACATGTAATTTAGATATTATGAATAATAAGTTAATAAATAGAAACCTTATTGTGGAATTACAATGGATACGTTGTTTTGTTTTCTTTGTAAGAAAAACCTTGCCTGAGGTAAGATTTGTTATGTAATATATATTTTTCTTGAATGTGGTTAAGAAAGAAAGGATATTGGATTTTTATAGTAAAATGTGATTATGGACTTATTAATTGATATTTTTAGTTAGAATAAATTCATTTGTTTTAGGATAAGAGTAACTTTTCATTCTAATCATATTTTGATTCTATAATGTGGGTATAATCCAACATAGTCAAAGGTAAATCAATTCTGATGTAAAATTCAGATTTAAAAATGAAAAAGAAGAAATACGTAATCAAAAAATAATTATCACTAAAGGTTAACCATAAACCTTATTAGATACCAGAGTCAATGCAACTAGTATTTTTAACTATTATTGTATTTGAATCAGTTACTCCCTTCGTATGAAAGAAGTACTCTAATCATTCTGTTAAGTACATAATTACAATCCTAAAGAGATATAAATGAAACTTATCATGTCGATGGATTGTAATTATCATACTATATATAAGCACAGTTAATCAAATGATAGAGGATTGTAGATAAATCACTAATCCTTTAGCATAATTACAGATAAGTGTTACAAATAATATATTTTCTATGAAAGTAACTTTTACTATATTATCTACATTAATGATTAGGATATTCATGTATGCCTAAATAGATTTGTTTCTTGAATTACCATGATTGTTTAGCGTAGGAGCATATGAAAGTTGGTGATTTATAATTTTTATTTTATTTCTAGAAATGTATCAGTACATCTAAAAAAGTTTTAAAAACTGTATATATATATATGTATGGTCGTGTGTCGCTATTCGAATTTCTAAAAAGTAATTAAACTTATCGCACCTTCAAGATCGGTAAGCCAATACAAATCATACAACATAATAATAGGAATAAATAAGAATAACTAATAATTAAAGAACAAAAAAAGTCAAAAAGTCTTTTATTGAAACTCAAAGTAACAAACTTTGAATTATCACAAAGTGAAGTATAAGCACCAAAGGCCACACATACACCCCCAAAAGGGAATGTAGCAAGATTAGTACCAGTGCACCCCACAAATTTATAGGCATCATCGGCCGACTAAAATTATCTTATGCAACACCATATATAATCAAAGAAATAAACAAAATATCTTATGCAAAAAATTACATCATGAACATTCCATCACCTATACTATGCTTTCTCAATAATCTATATATTCACTTAAATTTCTCATTTCGTTTAGACCTAACTATTCTTTCTTGACATAGGGTTACACTTACAAATATGTCTAACAACTACTATCACAGTTTACTATCTAGCACCACGCATCACCTACTACAGGATTAGCAAGTATTAATATTTCATTGGTTGTTTCCTTTATTTTAAGTTTATTTTATTATTTTTTTAAAATATATTAGTTAAGGTAAACATTCAATTTACCGTAGCGAGTGTTGGGTCTCATTTCTATCTATTGTAGAAGTGGTTGTAAGCAATCAAGCGATGTCTCATGTGGTTGCGCTCCTTTGATGTTTTACATAACGGGTGTGTGTATATTTCCAACTCAAGGACGCATGAATTGGTATATGGCACATGACGTTCTCCACAATGTACATTGTTATGTGGTGCGCTCGTGGGCATAATACTTAGAGCACCCGCGCGGATGCCCCTTACGCCCATGGTGTGTCCATGGCACCCACAGTTCCCACTGTGCCTTTGGTGAAATTATTAGGGAAAACACGAAATTTCAAATTTTAACAAAAATTAATATTTTATTGAATAATTTCCTCTTCTTACTTGTCTTTGTTACATTTAAAAAATGAAAAGGAAAAAGAAAAAATATGCATTTTAATGTTTTAGAAAGTATTAATATTTCGTTGAATGATTTCCTTACTTTTTAGTTGATTTTGTTGTTTTTTGTAAAAAAAAATAAAATTAAATAAGGTAAGTATGAGATTTACTCTATCAAGTATTGGTTCTCATATTTGTCTTCTGCGGAAGAGGTGTCTCATATGCTTACATACTTTTTATTTTTTGCATAGCAGGTGTACGTATATTGCCAACTCGATGACGCGCGATTTGATTTGGGTTGTACGGCCTTTGCTGTATCTGTATGGTGTTTATGTGATGTACGAATATCTAATACATAGTACACCTGCAATGGGTGTCAATAGTGCCTTGGTGCATGGATCCATGGTGCGCCTTTGGTGTATGGAACTATGGTTCTCCTTTGGTGGTTATGGCACCTTTGAGAAATTAATTTGAGAAATATGAAATTTAAAATTTTCACAAGTATAAATATTTTTTTGACAAGCTTAGTCTTCTTACTTGATTTGTTTTCTTTTTTAAAAGAAATTAAAAAATAAATAGGAAAAAAATGCAATCTAATGGTTTGGCAAATATTAATATTTCATTTAGTGATTTCCTTTTCTTTTGGTTGATTTTCTTAATTTTTTGTAGAAAAAAATTAAATAAGGTGTACATTTAATTTCCTGTAGCGAGTGTTGGGTCTCATATTTATCTTCTCTAGAAGAAGTTGTAAGAAAATAAGTGGTGCCTTATGTTCTTACACATTCTTGATTTTTTGTGCAGTGGGGTAGACATGCGATTTGGTACATGGCGGATGACATTCGTTGCAATTGTTTATTATTATTGTGAGGCGTGGTTGCGTAAGACATAGCGCACCCATGGAGGATGCCCATGGTGCCTTGGTGTTGGTGCCCATCATGTAACTTTGGTGCTCATGGCGCCCCTGGCACCCTTTGTTCCAATGGAACCCATGGATCCATTGGTGACCGCAGATCCCATGGCGCCCTTGAAAAGTAAATTGGGAAAACATTGAATTTAAAATTTTAAGAAATATTAATATTTTATTGACTTGTTCTCTTCGTACTTGATTTTTTTTACGTTATTAAAAATATTAAAAAATAAATAGAAAAATCATTCAATTTACAGTTTTAGCAAGTATTGCAATTTTATTGACTGGTTTCCTTTTGACTGTTATTACTTTTTTTTTACAAATAAATTAAATAAGGCAAACTTTAAATTTACTTTAAAGAGTGCTTGGTCTCATATCTCTCTACTATAGAAGAGGTTGTAAGTAAACAAGAGGTGTCTCATATGCTTACGCTCTTTTGGTTTTTTGCACAGCGAGTGTGTGTATTGCTAGCTCAAGGATGTGCAATTTTGTATGTGGCACATAACGTTTGATGCAATTGTACGTTGATTTTGTGGTTTGCTAGTTCCTAATACATAGTGCACTATGGTGGGTGCCTATGGTGCCTTGCTGCGTGGAACCATGGTGTGCCTTCGGTGCTCATGGCATGTTATGATTCTCCAAAACTAAAGGTCATGATGACACTCGTTAGGGCAAGCCTTGACAATTAACCCTATACACAAACTAATACAAAATGGGAAAATAATAACAATAACCCAACATAGGGCTTCTAGAACAATGTTGAACCACGCAATATAATAAAAGAGGAAAAACATAACCAAAGACATCATACCGTAATCCCAAAATCTAGTGTCACAGTGTAAGAACTAATTAGTACAACTCGATATCAAAGAAACATAAGGTATCTAAAACAGGAACAGCTCTGTCTCTGAACACAAATAAAGACATAGTATAGATAAAGAAGGAAGTAGTCAACTTTGGACACATGAAATCAACCGCTATCTCAAAATGCTCCAAATGTCGCCCAAATCAACCACTGTGAGGTGCAGATCCAAAGGGTGCAATAGGATTGAGTACGGTCCATTTGTACTCATTAGGTATCTTAGGGTGACTAAGAAAAGTAAAAATTAAAGCACACAAAATACACACTAAGGGCACGTCACCTGCGATCAGAAAATATCCCACACTGTCTCCACTAACAGTTCTATAATACTCACATCCATCACAGCAAATACAAGGAAAATATACAAGTAATACATACTAGTAGGGATAGAAGAAATACACACTGACAGCTATCATATTAAAGAAAATAATACATCACAAAAAATTACAACGTAAATGCAAATGCAATATAGATAATGATGATGCCCGAGGTTGTCGCACAACCTCCATATATGCCTACGGAATGAAAGTTTCCCAACGTAGGACCCATAGGGGTTCGTCAATCCATATACAACTAATATGTAATACCAATATCCATAACTCCTCTCTGGCACATCCATCAGTAAAGTGTTATAAAGATGTCACATTTCTATCGGAAAAAGGTAGTGTTCCAAGTATTTCCTGAATTTCCATAGTGGTACCAATGTTTAGTGAATGTGTATAATATGAGGATGTAATGCTCACAACCAACTAGAATGAATATTTCCATATCCAACTAATTATACCAACCAAGTGAGCCAATAATCCACTCATTATTTACAACAATTCATGAATGCCAACATAAACCATATGCCAAAAGAGTTTAATACAATTAAATTACACCATTGATACCACATTAGGCTTTTTATTTAAAAGGATACAATTAATTTTACGTATACAAGGCCAATAATATCACATAAGAACCCACACGGTCACACATAATAAGTAATGTTCCAACAACTACCAAATACATCAGGACATATACCCCACATGGGCCTAATACAATAATTATAGACATTTTCTAAGTCTCTGTGGACCCCTCAGGATACATCTAGAATCCCGTGAATGCAAACAAACTATGCTACCCTATCAAATTTGACTCACCGGACTCAATGACGATATTAGATTTTTGAAAAAATGTCATTTCACCAAAGTTGACCCTCAAAACTCAATTTCACAACTTTCCAAATTGATGGTCGAAATGAGATATAAAAGACATAAAATTACACCAATCATATTACCAACCTACAATCAACGTTCCAGATCTGTTGGCGCATTTTGTTTTGTCATCCGAACAGATCAACAAATGTTGATCGAAGTCAACTATAGTTTTCACAAGCCACCAAAAACCACAATATCATATAAATCACAGCAAAATGCATCGAAAATTGTGTTAATCATCCCCATACCCCAGAAATACCAAGAGACAACCACGAGAAGAGGTAAAATAGTCAAATCACAAAAAAATGAATATTTCACATAAATCGTCAAAAATCAGGTCGTTATATCATTGACCACTTAAATTTTAGTTCATCCTCAAACTAATGGAAAGGGAATACCTGAATCAACAAAAAATTAGGGATAAGAACTACACATTCAGACTCGATCTCTCAAGTAGCCTTATCTACAAGGTGATGCTTCTATTGAACCTTAACCACTGGAATAACTATAGAACGCAATTGGCTTACATCTTTAGCTAAGATGGAGACAGGCTCCTCAATAAGATATAACCTCTCATCTAATTAAACTGAATCCCAACGAATGACATGACACTCATCCAGAATATAACAATGAAGCATGGAAACATGAAAAACTGGATGAATAGCTAATAAAGCTAAGGGCAAAGACAACTCATAATCCACATCACCAACATCCAAAGAATCTCAAATAGCCTAATATACTTAGGCTAAGCTTGCCCCTCCTCCAAAACCTCATCACACCCTTCATGGGCGAAACTCATAGAAAAACATGATCACCAATATAAATCTCAAGGTATGAAGTCTATGATCTGCATAACACTTCTTCCTACTCTAAGCTGCTAAAAAACCATCCTTAATGATTTGTACTATATCCAAACACTCATGATGAAAGTCTGTACCTCGAGGTCTAATCTTAGAAACTTCAAGCCAATCAACTAGAGAGCGACAACGCCTACCATATAAGGCTGAAAAAGGAGCCATATTAATACTGGAATGGGTAGCTATTATTATATACAGTTTCTGCCAAAGCTAGTTGCTACTTCCACTATCCACCAAAGTCAATCATGCAAGCGCAAAGCATATCCTACAATACGTGAATAGTACATTTTGACTGATCATCAATATGCAGGTGAAATATTATGCTAAGATCAACCCGAGTACCTAAATCATCCTAAAAATTCTTCCAAAAATATGATGTGAACACTGAACCTCGATCTGATATGATAGACACTGGCATACCATGAATATGTACAATCTCATGAATATATAATGAAATGGGCAGATTTGGTCAATCGATCTACGATGAACAAAATACTTATAGAACTATGAGAAGTATGAGGCAACCTAGTCACAAAGTCTATTCTAATTTGTTCCCACTTCCACTCGAAAATGGGTAACCTTTAAAGAAATCCACCAGGCCTCGAATGTTCAGCCTTCACCTATTAGTAACAAAGGCAATGAGCTACAAAGTCTGCCTTATCTCTCCTCATACCACCCCACTAGTAATGTTTCCTCAAATCATGATACATCTTAGTCACTCCCGAATAGATGGACTGCTTGGAACGATAAGCCTCCCCCAAAATCAATCTAATCCAATCACCCGCTTTCGGTATAAAAACTTGACTTTCAATCCTCAAAACACCATCTGAATCTAGTAAGGCTTCTTTAGCCTCACCACTCAACACTTTATTCTGAATTAATCTCAATCTGACATCATCAAACTAATGAACTCGAATCAACTCAATCAAAGAGAACCTAGCCTTCACGAATGCCAAAACACACCCAAGCATTGAAATATCAATCCTAACCATCTAGTTATCTAAAGACTGAAACTCTAAGACTAAAGGCATCTCCTGCGTCAAAAGATGTGCTAAGCTATCCATGCTAGTCGACTTTCGGCTCAAGGCATCTGCAACTACATTAGCCTTACTCAGATGATAGAGAATAGTAAAGTCATAATCCTTAAGAAACTCAAGCCAATGATGCAACCTTATATTAAGATCTCACTGGGTGAAGAAATACTAAAGTCTATGATGATCCAAGAAAATCTCAAGTAGTGCCTCTACAACTTCAAAGAAAAAATGACTGTGCACAACTCCAAATCATGGGTAGGGTAATTCTTCTCATGGGGCTTCAACTGATGAGAGGCATATGCAATCACTTACCTTCTTGCATCAACACATCACCTAACCCAATACGTGAAGCATCATAAAAGATGATAAAACCCGCACTTTTCTTGGGCAAAGTCAAGATAGGACCTGATATCAATAATTTTTTAAGCTTTTGGAAGCTCATTTCAAAAGTATTGGACCACTAAAAAAACCTTCTTCTGATTCAACTTGGTCAATAAAGTTGCAATAGATGAAAAATCCTTAACTAAACATTGGTAGTAACCTACAAACCCAATAACACTCTGAATCTCGTTGGGCAAAATGGGCCTACCCCAATCATGAACCACTACAATCTTGGATGGATCAACCATAATACCTTCCTTAGTCACCATATGACCCAAGAAAGAGATAGACTCTAACCAAAACTCACACTTATAGAACTTAGCATACAACTTCTCATCCCCTAATCTCTGAAGCATAATCTACAAATGCACCTCATGATTGACCTCACTCTTAAAATAAACCAAGATATCATTGATAAATACACTAAAAAGGAGTCGAGATACAGTTGAAATACCTTGTTCATCAACTCCATGAATGCAGCTAGGGAATTGGTCATCCCAAAGGACATGACCAAGAACTCATAGTGACCGTACCAAGTCCAAAAAGCTTTCTTTGGAATTTTAAAGCTCTAATCCTTAATTGGTGATACCCAGATCCCAAATAAATCTTTAAAAACACTGAAACACCCTAAAGTTGGTCAAATAAATCATCAATAAGAGGAAGATAATACTTATTATTGATCATCATTTTGTTCATCTACTAATAATTAATACAAATACGCATAGACTATCCTTTTTCTTCACTGACAAGACAGGAGCACCCCAAGGTGATACATTAGGTCGGATAAATCTCTTATATCCAATAACTTCTACAACTCATTCTTTAATTCTCTAAACTCTGTTAGGGCCATCATATAAGGAGGGATAGAAATGGGCTTGGTACCCAACTCAACATCAATAAGAAAGTTAATATCATAATCCAGAGGCATACTAGGCAGATTCATGAAGGATATATTCGCAAAAACATAAACAACATGAACAAAATCCCAAAGAAAAAGGTGAAGCAACACTAATAATACTAATATGAGCCAAATAAGATGAATATCCCCTCTTAACTAAGCGATGATCCTGAACATATGATATAACCCTTTTAGTACCCCAAATAAAGCATACCCTCGCCCTCTTGTTAGCCACCAAATCATGAGCATACTTTGAAAACTGATGAAACTTCAAGGCATATTCCTTAACAAATATTTTACCTTGCTAGAGATTCACAAACTCCTCCATCTTTGCTTCCCTCAGCTCCTGAGGAAAGAAGCAATCCAAAAAAGCATTAGAAAATGCTTCCCATAAGGACAACTTCTCAACATCACATCTATCCCTATCACACTCCTTTTACCATTGGTATGTAATATCCTTGAGCCAATAAGTTGCAAAATTCACACCTTCCACATAGGTGGCCTACATTACCCTGAATTTCTATTTCATCCAAGAAATCCTGAGGATCCTCCTCCACCTTCATATCAATAAAAGTAGAAGGATTCTGGTTCATAACCTAGCCAACCCTTGTGTCCTCAGTAGACAACCCACCATACGTATCCCGCTCAGCGTTAGCAATAACCAACTAAGAAATTGTATGAACAAATTAGCAAAATTCCCCATTAGTCACCTCACCCTAAGAAGGACTAGTAGAAATCGAACAAACTCTAGAACAATCAGGGATAGGACATTAAGATCGAGTGCAAACTCCAAGTGTAGGACGTACCCCATCAACATCATCCCTAAATAGGACGTGAGAATTTCCTTGCATTCCAGATCGTCGAGGCATGATATGAAAAGTGAACAACCAAGGATTAGAGAAGAATTCTAGGACACAAACTCCAAGCTTGAAAATAGAATACCAATAAAATAAAACATTCTTAAATGCCTAAGAACCTCTTTATTATGAGTGTGGTGCATTACACACCCCTAAAAGAAACTTTACCAAACATGGCTTTATGGACTCACAATTGACCGTGAACCTAAGGCTCTAATACCAACTTGATGCAACCCTACCTGGGGCCTTATTGTAATGGGCATCCCAAGTCTGATAGGGACCATAGACCACCCCTGCTACCCAACCCAAGCTCCAATGGCCTGCCATGGGTTGGCTAAATTTTAAACATAAAACCAAATAGCGTAACGGTTTACATAAAGACTCTAGGATAGGATCACGACCATGACCGACTCAACCGAGTCTAATCGTCCCATACCAACCATCCAACCATACCAAGTCAAACCAAAACCATAAATTCGACTATAAACCAAAAAAGTTGCATTAATAATTAAATATATAATCCCAAAATAAAATATGATAGAATAGTAAGAAATTTTATCCAATGATGTCAGCCCCAATACGAATGCCACTACTAAGGCTGACACCCATACCCATCCCACCCATTCTAACCCATAGTAATTCCATAAAAGCCTTTAATCAAAAGAATTCAAAAATCTAGTTGGGATATTCACCCAATCACAGCCAAAACCAATATCCAAAAATAATCCAAAGTATGAAATAACATCCATGAAATGGAGCTTTCAAGAAAAATGTAACCTCACCACTTCAATCAAAAGATGACCCCCAAATATCTTAATGCAAAGCAGGAGGTGTACAGTGGCCAATTCCTAATGCATCGCATGGGGATACAGTCGCTCGAAGATGGGTTAGTGGGTGAACATTAGCATGAACTCAGGATAAGGATAAAATAATTCCATTTAAGAAAACTAAGTAAAACTATCCATATGCACACAATACATATATATATATAACACGATGCCAGGAAAGAGGACCGGGTTTAGCATGCATTTGAAATCTTTAACCTGGGTATGTGTAGCTTTACCATCCTGAAACTACCCACAGGCTAAATGGGTCTAGTGTAACCTCTAATACGCCCCGATATGTGTAGCCTTGCGAACTGGAGATACCACAATAGTCGGGGATTCCCATGTACCCTTCACTCTATATGATACATATATACAGTTTACTTAGAGGATTCTCGTATACCTCATAGTATAATACCCTCATGTTGGCAAACATAAATTTCCAATGTTCATTCATTGAACTCCCATCTTCATGGTTAGCTCTCACATCCCGCCATTATCGCCTAATTGAAACCATTTTCCAACTAAACCATTATTCTATTATTATTAACTAAGGCTATTAGTAGTGGTATCGTAATACCGACTATAACTTGCAAGTATTATCTTTACCCAAACCTTTTAGTGGTCAAGGGATTCATATGTACCTATAGACCCTGTTATCCAATTAACATAGGAGATTCCCACCCCGCAAGTATTCATTACCATATTAACTTGGGGGATTCCCTTGTACCCCACAAGTATGTTTGTTAAGCGAAACCATTCCAAAACCATATAAACCATTCATATCATTTAGGGTTCCATTACCAAGTTTAAACCATGCATAACTTCCACTAAAAACCCAATATTATGGTGAAAACATTGTTATAGGCATATTATCAAACACATTTAAGGCATAGTATTTCCAAAACCAAATCCAATTACCAAATAACTATTCCCATGCAACCAATTATCTAAAACCACCATTAATGCATATAAAACCACAATTAAAACATTGGAAGACCATAGCCAAGCATCTATAACCAAGACCACCAAATTATATTTTAAAACCCAAAATCATACAACACACAAATCATGAAAACATTATATAAAATTCATGCCTTTAGTTGGAAATAATAGTAAGGAAGATAAAATGCCTAAACCAAGTTTATGATAGAGAGAAATTACCAAGACAAGCCCAAATTTACTCCTTAAGATGAATCTCTAGCTTTCTTTATCCAAGAACTCTAGAGAGGATTAAAGAGTATTTTCTAAGTGTTTAAGAATAGAATAGTAGGAAAAATAACCTCCCAAGTGTTGTATAAGTCATGGTACCTTATTAGGATAAAAGGGGAAATATCTTGATTGCCTCCACTTAAACGGCCTTAATTCCTATCATAGGGTATGACTGGCCCTTGTGAGTCGTACCTATCTTGTATGAGCGGCACCCAACTCTCATACCCTAGCTTATTCTCTTGGACCCAGCACTTTTTAAGGTATGACACACCCAAATCCAAGTCGTATTCAAGTGTATGACTAGTACCTATAATCCGTACCCCTGGCAAAATATAATCCCTAGAGGATTGAACACTGACCACTATATGAGTCAATGGTATGAATCATACCCTGGTTTATGGCTCATGGTGAGCCCCTTGTACTCAGATCCAACTTAAGTTACCAAGTCTAAGGTTAAGTAAAGTAACCAAACAACCAATATACACCGATACAACTCATACCACCCAAATCTTACCTATTCTAGTAACTAAATCCATCCCACCAACCAACACCGATAAGCATACGACTAGAGCATACCACCCGTACCTAAGCATACGACTCATTCCCTAAGTCGTATCTTGCCCAGAAACCAGAAATCAAGGAAATTTTCTAAGGTCTAGAAACCAGGATGTTTCAATCTATGACTTACTAAAACTGATAGTTTAGTTATCAGGCAGATTATTTGGTTTTTAGAGATATTTCCCTATTTTAAATTCTTAGCCATCTCTAAATGGACAGGTAAAAATTTCAGTCAAACAACCTCAAATTCAAATTCTAACTATTCCATCAACTCAGAAATATCAATTTTAGACCAGGAGGACTTTTGGTTTGGGTCCCGAGATACCCAGTCTAATTTCAACCTATTGATTGAAAAATCTAAGAAAATAAAAATTAGGTATGGGACCCATATTTCATCAAAATGACCTCGGATGAAAATTTTAACTACTCAATTAATTTTCCAATGTCAAATTTGGTATAGTTACACAGTCTGTTTATATGTACCATATTCCAAATGAATTATGAGGTTTTGGCTGAGACTTGAGAAATTCAAAGTCTATGGTGGTTAGGTGTACTGCAATCAAGAGTAAAGGATTGGGATCGCGATACCCTTGGTAGATCTCAAGTTTTGAAATCAAGGTGACTAGTCATGACGCGATTCACAGGTGCAGTCCTAATATACCATAATCGCGAAGGTCGGGCCACGATTACGGGGCCCGACTACCTGGGACGGGTATAAATAGGTTATTTTAGCCAGAATTTACTCATTCCTCACCTAATTTCTTGATAGCTAAAACCCTAAATAGGGAGATCTATTGAAATTAAGGCTTGTGGGTTATCTAAGAGCTTGGATAACATCTATTTTCATGATTTTTCTTTGATTTGTGGTATGAATTTACCTTTTTCTTGGTATATTTTATTGATTTCTTGTTCAAAACTTTGAGGGCTTAATTTTAGCCCAAATTTAGTTTGGATTTCACCCTTTTTTAGGGTAATAATTCCTTGAGCATATGAGAATATTGGATTGATTACAAAAATATGATTTTTGTGAGTGGGACCCACATAGGGTTTTGATTTAATTTTTGTATCCAAAACACAATAGTGCAATATGAATATCATTATTCTCATATTGATAATTAAAATATGATTTTGATAGTTTGGCATCTTATGGAAACTTTTGGAAAGGAAACCAGTGATTTAGCAGATTTTTTTAACTTTCTTAGGCGTTGAGGTAGGCTAGGCTTTTCCTCTTGTTAGGTTGATATAGTTCATAGTAGTTATATGATATTGTGTTACATTTGGATAGATTTTAGGTGTTGAATTGATGAATTGAAATTCTTGGGTTAGTTGGACCATTTAGGCTAATCAAAAATTGTAAATTAGGCATAATTGACCTAGTGCTTATATTTTAAGTGAATTTCCTATCTTAGGGATAATTGAGGCTTGCTTAACATCTAAAAAGTGGAATTAGATACCTTAAGCCTAGTTCGGGTAAAATTTTCCTAAAATATAACTTTGGGGATTAGAAGTGGGCCCTTGAACCACCTTAGGCTAAGATGTATATTTGTGTGTGCAGACCTTTATACATTTATTAGACTCTTGGAAATACTTCTTGAGTTAATATTTAGAAACCTTGACACTTGATGGATATGTTTGTTGATGTAAGGGTAAATACCTATTGACTATTTTATTACCTATGATATTGATGATACTATTGATTATGTTGATATATTTATAATCATTGGTTCAAGTTCTAAATATTCACATGATATTGATGATATTTACCCAGTTTGAGTCTAGAGGATAATTATGACTTTGATTATATTTATCTGTTCAAGTTTGGCTATTGATGATATATTTACCGATTCAAGTCTAATTATTGATGATATATTTACCAGTTCAAGTTCAGCTAGTAGTGATATATTTATCGGCTAAAGTCTGGCTATTGAGTATATTTATTGGTTCGAGTCCATATATGCATATTATGCTATGATGATATACTTATTATGATATGATGACATTGAGATGTGAGATAGATCATCTAGTTAAGTTGAAGAGGAGGAAATGGTTATAATATGGCATGATATAAATGGATCCTAGTGATATAATAATTAGTCAATAAATAAATGATTAGTCGATGTATAATGATTAGTTGACAAATGATGGTTAGCCTATATATGATGATTAGTTGATATATACTGGATTAGCTAATAAGTGTTGATTAAATAAGAAGTGATGAATATGGACAGTCGATGGTGATAGTGTGCCATGACTTGAATGAATTTCGATGGTATTATGAAAGTTGATAAATGATGGTGGTGGGATATGCTATCTTGTTTGGACCTTCCAGACTTATGGGGAATTGCAATAGGTTATTTACTTTTCCGCTCTAATTGGTTCATGGGCGCTAAATTTGTAGCTAAATTTGCATGTGTGGATGATTTATGTTATGTCATTCTATTATTTTGATTTATTTACTAATGTATGCACATTGATGTTGGAGTTGATTTAGGTTTATTTCCTTACCATGACTTAGTTTTGTTATCTTGTATTCTATCATACTTATATCATGATTTAGCTCAGTCAGCTGATGATGCCTGCTGATCACCCATCATTTTGGTACTCATACTATACTTCTATACCTTTTTGGTAAAGATTTGAGTATTAGTTGGCGCTCTTGATCAACATTCGTGCAGTGTTAATATCTGGAGATAGGGTGAGCTCTTGGAGTTGGAGTCATCTATTTCCTTCTATCTTTCTATGTTCAGTTTTTTGTTTTGAGACAGATGTATTTACTATTCTAGATACTTGGGTTGTATTTATAATTCTAGATGCTCTTGTACTGGCTCTACTAGGTCGTGGGATGGTTTTTATGTAGTGACTACCTTTAAGATATTTCTATTGTCTTTCTTATTTATTGTGTTGGATTGCCTATTAGACCCTTTTGGGACATTTTCACTAAGTTAACCCATTGTGTTTAACTCTGCATTATGGTTTGGCTTACCTACTAATGGGATAGAGTAGGTTCAATCATGACTGGTAAATTGGGTCGTGACAAATTTAATATATGTGTACTCCATGTGTATGATAACAAAGGGAGAACATAGTGAGTGAGAAAGCTTGAAGAATCATTTGAAAATTTATTATTTTTTAAAACTTGTATCAATAGAACACCATTACCTGTTGTGAAAAGATTTAAGTCTTACTTTATAATAATCGAAAAATCATATTAGAATTTTTCAAGTAAACCTCAAAATTAGTCAAATTAAGGAGCAACTCACCCATTATTAAGGGTTAAAAAGTGAGATTTTGCTAAAATTTAGAGTATAAGCTAACCATAAAATTGAAGAAGGCTAAGTTCAATCTAAAAAGAAGCTCAATCTGAAAAGAAGCAAACATGCATAAATTAGATGAGTATAGAAGAAACTCTAGGTAGTGAAATAAATTTATGTGTTGATTGTGCGCATTAAATCTATCTAGCATCTATCAATAGATGAAATGACTAAAATTCTAGTACCATAATAAATTAAAATAGATGAAAACTAATATGTTGATACTATGTGTATGACATGCATGTATACTAAATGATTTTATATACAATGTATATTTATACCTTTTGAGTTGTCATGATGTATACTATGTGGGAATGACGTAGTTTTGATTGAAGAAACTCGTGGTGAAGTTAGCACTAAGCTAAAAGTTTGAAAACAAACTCTAGATTTTAAAGATTTCAGGATGAGAATGACCAAGATAGAATACAAATAGTGTAAGTTCAGTGATGTGGTGCATGCGGATGATTAAATAGTGAGTCGTGATACATAATCCATCAAGAAGAGAGGTAGTTTCAATATCTTATGTTTATTATTCAGGAAAATGGAAAGATTGATGGGGATGTCACCCATGGTATTAGCATAGTGTGCATAAAATCGAGGCTCATAGCTGGAATTTTGAGTAATAAGAAGGTCTCACCAAAGTATAAAGGCAAATTCTACTAAGTGATAATTAGACCAGCTTTACTGTACGGAATGAAATGTTGGCTGATCAAGCACTTTCATATTTAGAAAATAAAAATGGCAGAGATATTATAATAGATGTGTTGGTATACTAGGAGTGATAGGATGAAAAAGGACATCCAAAGCAATGTAAGAGGGTCTTTTGCAGAGAATAAAATGTCGGAAGCAAGGTTGATATATGGTTTATAGATATGATAGGAGATGAACAAATGTCCCAGAGCAAATAAGTGAGAAGTTTACTATAGATGATTTCAAGAGAGGTAAAGGTATACCAAAGAAGTATTTAGGCAAGTTAATTAAGCAGGACATAGCATAGTTACAGCTTATCAAGGATATGACCATATATAGGAAGGTATGAAATACATGGATTAGGGTAAAAGGGTAGTAGGTAGGACTATGTCCATACTAGTGGGGTAGGATTGTATTATCTTGATATCCATTCTAGTATTCGTAGTATTACTCTTATTTACTGTACTCCGATTTTTGTAACTATGTACTATTTCGTGTAATTTGATTATAGTAGTACTTTGTTATAGTAATGTTCTTCTAGTATCTGTTGTTTTAGCATTATTTATAATTTCTTTTATTTCTAATACTTCTTGTGATCTTGTATAAACTGTTACTTTTATCCTAAAGCCGAAGATCTATCAAAAAAGCCGCTCTACCTCTGACATACACGTTAGATTTGCGTACCCCTTACACTTCCTAGATATAGTGGGTATGTTGTTGTTATGTTTCACAAAATCAGAAATCTGGTGATTCTTTTAAAAAATAGAATATTTATCAAAATTTACTACGAGATTATTCTAGTTTTGGTCAAATATAGCGGATTGTGGTGCATACAAAAAAATTCAGATCAAAAAAAATATGACATCATATATATATATATATATATATATATATATATATATATATATATATATATATATATATATATATATATATATATATATTTCTTCTTATAGTGTATACACCTCATCTGCACTACAAGAATAAATATGTTATAAATTAAACTTCATTCGTTTAAGTTGAAAAATGAAATTGTATTTGTGATTCAAGCTGTTTTTGGAGAAACTAAGTTGGGATGTCTAGGATGGGTTTGGGATGCGGTGCTCAAATTTTTTATTGACAAAATTACAAAAAATGTCCGTTAGATTTAAAATTCTTACCAAAAATAGCCCAACTATTGCTAATAACAAAAGATGGTCATTTGGCCGAAGTTGTTACCAACAAAGTGCATTTTTGCTTCCACCACATTCTAGAAGCTCTCACTCAAACAAGGGCTTCTTGTACTATACTAAATAGAATCAGTTGACGTAGAGCATGTCCCCCTCCCGACGTTCACACTTATGAGCATTCTAGTGTACTCCAAGAGCTTGAGAAGTGCAAAACTTGATATCAAATCGGGAGGCTTGAAGACGTTATTAGTGCAATGAATAGTCTAATCTAATTTCTCTATGTTCATTGCTTTCCCAAAGCATATATTGCACACGCGTCTTGTTTTGTTCTTGCCCTTCTTATTTTATGTTATTTTCTTTTTTTTTTTCCTCCCCCTCCCCCCTTCCTCACCGAATCCTCTAATTTAATATAAATAAAGTCTCTTCAAAACTTGATTTTAAAATTTAACTTATTGCAAACGTGAATTTTTGGAGTGAATAATATATCCAAATATACAACACATTGAGAGGAACTAATATCTAAAATTTGAAACTAGTAGAGAGGATTTGAGTTTTGGTTGAGGATTGAAATTAAATCGCATATTATATCAACAATGTGCAAGGATGTACTTAATCATTGTTAAATCGTTATACATTATATATATATATATATATACTTTTTTTCGATCTAAATTTTTTGGTATTCACCACAAGATAAAAAAAAATAAAAATTTAGCATATTGCAAACTAAATTTTTTCCGATCTGACTTTTTCCCGATATATATATATATATATATATATATATATATATATATATATATTCCATGAGGCCCGTGCTAAGCTCGTGCCCAAACTCAAGCTATATAAATAAAAATTTTAATTTAAAATATGATTTGTTATATACTTTTTACTTTATAATTAATATAATCTAATAATATGTCAAACATGTCTTGTTAAAGTTTGTTAAAATTATTAAAGTTTTTTATTACGTAATTAGATAATTTTTAAGGAAAAAATATTTGTGAGGAAGAAAATATTCTCAAAGAATTAGAATATATCAAAGGACCACAAATAATTTAATATTTTGTGAACTAAGATGATTTAAAATATTTAAATAATTATAATTTGACGAAGATCATAAATAAAAAAATATTTATACTTTTATGATTTTTTGAGTTTCTAATTGTTTAATTATATATAGAAATACATTTATTTTGATATTTATTGAGTTTTAATTTCTTTCTTTATTTTATGTCGCAAGAGTTTTTGTATAATTCAATTTTTCATCTTATAAAATTCTCACGATCCAAAAATGAGGGTCATGATACCACTTGTCGCGGCATACCTTGACAAGTAAGTCTATCACCCAAACTGATACAAAATAAAAAAGGACAGAAATATCCTAAGGTAAGGCTTCTAGAATGAAGCTGAACCATATAAGTAATCATAACAATAGGAAAAGAATTTATCCAAATTACCAATAATGTCCAAAATCAGGTGTCAATAGTGAAAGAACTACTAATACAATCCTGAAGTCAAATACATTAGAAAAATAACCACAAAAGAATAATGTCTGTCTTCGAATACTAATAAAGACATAGCTACTATAGAAATATAGAGGTAAAATTTGGATGCATGAATGTCCAACCACTACCTTAGAAACTCCAACAAACTCCCGAGTCAAGCAAGTTGAGGCAAACTCGAACTAGAACCCACACCGAAAGGGCACATTAGGCATGAGTACGGTCCACTTATACTCAGTAGATATCATAAGCCGACCAAACAAAGTAGTAAATAAAGAATACAAAATATACACTAAGGGCACATCACCTGCAATCCGAAAATGTCCCATAACGGTAGCCCACAATACTTGAACTAACAGTTCTAATTTATATATATATATATATCATATATATTGCAACATTACAACCAGATAGAACATAAGTATGCATTATATCATATATAAGTAGAACAAGGGGGAACATACATATTGTAATACCCCGCATATTTCTAATCTTGTGATTCATACTTGAGTACATGACTTACAAAGAATATCCTAGTGATAGGATAGCATATGATCCATTAAGCATGTTCATATGGGTCACTTAAGGTAATACAAGCTAAGAGTTTTTGAATCCATCAAGTTTTAGTGTTTGATTTTTCAAGGGTCATATTTGAACGATTATAAATTGATGTTAATGTGTTATTTTTGGCTGATTTATACCCACCAAATTGTAGAAAATTGAATTAGCTTTCCAACGATACCAATTTTTCCTTAATCAAATACCCGAGCGAAACGTTATGCCCATTTTCGTGAGAGACAGTAAGCATAGGCGATTGGTTAGGCGCCGCCTAACCCAAGCATAGGCGATTGGTTAGGAGCCGCCCAACCCAAGCATAGGCGATCACTTGGGCGCTACCTAAGTCAATTCCAGGTGTAAAAAACACTCCTTCTTGAGTTATTTTAAAGGTAATTAAATCTTTAAATACTCCTTACACGTCCCTAGACTTAACCCTATGAAATATATATCTTCTAAACATATTACAACCCTATTTTCATCTCAAATATCATCATCCAAGAGAACTAAAGGATAAAAACAACTAGGGTTGTATAATTAATCTTGAAGATCTGATTTCAAGGAAATTCCTCCGTCAATCATCAAGAATCTTCCTTCTAAGGTATGTATAGTGTTCATCCATGGATTCCTTTCGTCCGTGGAGTTCAAGAATCAATCTTTAAAATACAAAATCTTGGTTGATTGTGGTGATATGATCATACCCATATTGATGCTTTTTGGTTTTCCTCTTTTTCATTATAAAGTATGATTTCTATATCGTTGGGTGTTGATGATCATGTTGTTGATATTGGGTGATTCCCAAGAAGGAATATTTATACGTTTTTGTGAATTCATGATATCATATGAGTTGGAAACATGTAAATTTGGTTGTTCATGATGTATAATTTGATGAATTCACCTATGCTTAAGATGTGCATGTAAGGTGTTTGATAAAATGCCTAAGGAACTAGAAATCATGCAATATAGCTAAATTGTTACTAAGTGAAGGATTCATGATATGCCCTTACGTTCCAATGACTTCAATGTTGTTAATGTGCCTTGTAAATGTTGTTGGAATACCCATGAACTATTATTATGAGATTATGCTATGTTTACTTGAAAATCCTACTTATGAACAAGATGCATGATAACCATGCAACCCGCATGAACTTCCATGCTATTAGTATATGTTGCCAATATGATTATGCAATGAATATGATATTAAGATTTTGCAAGTACTTTCATGTGCTATGAAATCCTTTCCATGCAATACATTGTTGATAACCATGCATAGTATGAGATCCCTACTTATGATACTATATATTATGGACTCTACTCTTATGATCAAGTCAGTCATGTGTGTCAGTTTGCTTCCATCGAGTCCTGGGGTACTTGTACCCGAAAACTATAGCAGTGTGCCTAGATCAATGTCATGTTTCACAATATCCGAACTCAAGCTATGATTTCATAGACTTCAGTCAGTCATGTGACTCAGCAAAACCTCATGATCTTAGTCAGTTTTCAGATATCAGTAACATTCCGCCAGTCAACGGAATTCAGTAAGATCAAGTCATGTACAGTCAGTTATTCATGTCCAGTCCCTCCAGATGGGAGTACAGGTTAGCACCGAGCGAACCCAAGGATTGGAACTCACTCGCCAGTTCAGGGTGTGATTCTTAGTACCAATCCTTGTGTTCCAGAACTACGTATCCAGCGTAGGTTGAGACATTTTAACCCATTAGATTAGGGTTGATGAGGTGGCTTAACCCGTCAGTTTAGGGTTCCCACCGTTCTCATTGAGTACCCGCCAGATAAGGGTCACTCACAACTGTCCTTACCAGTGGTGCGGTATTAACACCCCTCTAGTCAAGGCAGAGATTGGACCCAGCTTAGCCATAATGGATACATGGGGCATGTCGGTTAAACACTACTTCCCACAGTTTCAGTATCATTATCAGTAAAAAAACTCAAATAGTTCTTTAGATTTTAGTATATACAGGACTTTCAGATACAGTCATCCATGTTATCAGTTTCAGTATCAGTCATGACAGTTATCAGTAAACCATGTATTAGCTTACAAGTCATGCTATCACGTATTCACGGTCCTAGTTTCTATATATGTGTGTTTTCACTCCCACATTCATATCAGTCAGTCAGTGTTGTTCATGCATGAAACCCTTTATGTTCAGCCTACCTTCCTCGTATACTCAGTACTCCAGTTTTACTTACGCATTTGCGCTATGGTGCTTTCTTTTCATGTTACACCATAGGTTCCGAGACACGAGCTCCATCCCAGAAGTAGTGGCAGTATTCCAGTCGCAGAGACACAGTGAGTCCTCATTGATTCCAGGACAATATGATTTGATTCATTTATCTATTTCTTCAGTTCAGTTTTACGGAGTTAGTTGGAGACATGTTCCTTCAACTCCTTATTCAGACAGTTTAGAGGCTTTCAGATTTCCTTTAAAATTTACGTTCAGATTTAGCTGTTTTGGGTATTTTTGCCCACATGATTTTATTCAGTTTAACCTTATAGCCTTACAGTTCTATGTATTCCACATTATTATATTATGATTTGCAATATAGGTACAGATATCAGTCATGGGTTATCTTGTGGTCCCTCGGGGTCATGAGCACCATGTAGCATGACGGTTCAGCAAATCGAGGTATTACACATATATAAGATCATCAAATAAAAGTAAGATAAGATAAGACAATTAGATCAAAGGAAAGTCAATATGGCAATACAACACAATATAAACACAATAAAGTAAGTGCAATGTGAATGATGATGATGATGATGCACGAGGTCCTCACACAACCTCCGGGATCATCGCACAATCCCTGTATACACCTACGGAGCTAAAGCTTCCTGACGTAGGACCCATGGGGGGTTTATCAACCCATATACAATCCACATATCTTATATCTCCGTTCTGGCATATCTCTCAGAAAGGGTTTTATAAGGTGTTACAATATATCCTCCCTGACACATCCCTTGGGGAGGGTTTTAAAAGAGTGTGGCCAGTGTTTCTCAGATATTGCCACGGTGGTACCAATATTTCATGAATAAGTATGATATGAGGATGTAATGCTCACAACCAATCATAATGAGTATTTTCACAATCAACCATAATATTATATTTCCACAACTACGTGAGCTAATATCCGCTCATTATTTCAGTTTTCATCCACAAATTTTCACATGTCTCATATGCCAATAAAGTATGAATAAAATCAAAATACACCAATGGTACAATATTATCAATCTTAACAATACAATACAATTATTCACATGTATTCAAGGCTATCGATATCTCATAAGACCCCACACGATTACACATATCACATAAAAACTCAACTTTTACAATTACATCACATATAGGCCCTCACACGGACATAACACATAAATAGTCATTTTTCATGATTAGTTCCCAACCTTAACATGCATTTTGTATCATTATTAACTACTCATCCCAGTCTGAAAGAGTTAAGCCATAACCTTCCTGAAAAGTTGAAACCAATCTTCTACACTTTGAACCCACGACCTTACTTTCCATGAACGATCCCGAATTCCACTAAAAACATTAGATATGAAATCTATGCATCAAAATAAAACTAACGACACCCATATTGACTACTTTTGGTTCAGGATCAAAATGGCCCCTCGAAACGATTTTCAAAAAAAAGGGCAAAATTGAAACTTTACATAAAAAATATGTTCCCATATTTTTAAGAATCTACAGCTGAAAACCCAAGTCATATCAAGTAAAAAATGAGGTTCAAATTGAAGAAAAAACATTTTTAAGCTTTACCGAGTAAAAATCTTTAAAATTCGGGTTAAAATCAATAATCAGAGTTGTTTTAAGGGTTAAATTTACGACAAACTAGTAATTATAAGATAAAAATATTATTCAAGTGAAAAGAAGTGAAATTGAGGTTTAAAATCAAGCACTAAGATTTTGGGGATTTTGAGAAATTAATTGAGAAATTACAAAGAAAAGAATGATTTCTTACCTTAAATCCGCAATAGAATCAAGAAATATATGCTAATCTAGATTCTCAAACTCCCACAAGCTTCACTTTTAAGCTATCATACTATTTTAGGGTTTAACTCTTAAGTGGAAGGTGAAAGAATGAGGAAAAAAGGGATAAAAAGGCCTATTTATACTGTACCCGGGTTACAAGATATTTAACACATAAAACTCATTCCTCAATCCTGATTTATCCTTTATGTATCTGGTTGCACCAACTATAAAGTGCGCCAGATATTTTTAAATCGAAGCAGAATTCGATCGGAGTTTAATGTAAACAAACAAATTATGTAACTGTACTAAATTCGACGCTCCAAATTCTATGGCGATATCAGAATTTTGAAAAAAAAATATCATTTTCACAAAGTCGACCCCCGAAATCCAAAATTATAATTTTCCAAATCGAGGGTCGAAATGAGATTTAAATGTCGTAAAATTACACCAAACATGTCACCACCCTAAAATCGATGTTCTGGATCTGCTGTTGTAGTCAAATTTTCTATCCGAGGGCATTTCTACCAAATATGGGTCCCATACCCATATTTTAAATTTTTCAACTTTTCAACTAATAAGTCAAAATGAGCTCCGGTGCACCGGGACCCAAATCAAAGGTCTATCTACCCTAAAATCAATATTTCGGAGTTGTTGCCACAGTCCGTTCAGCCATCCATTGCACGAATCAAAAGATATCTCCATAAGTCTAGAATAAGGCTCTCAAAGCCATCAAAAATCATAATGTTGCATAAATGGTACCAAAATGCATCGGAAACCATATCAGTCACTCCAACACCCTAGAAATACCATAATGCAACTATGTGGAGGGGTAAAATAGTCAAATCATATAATACAAAAAATTCACATATTTCATGAAATTCTTAGGTCGTTACATCATCCACCACTAAAAATCTAGTTCATCCTCAAACTAAGGGAAAGAAATACATGAATCAATGAAGAGTTAAGGATAAGAACTAAGCATATCAGACTTAACCTTCCAGGTAGCCTCATTTACAGGTTGATGCTGCCACTGAACCTTAACCACAGGGATAACTCTAGATCACAACCACCTAACATCCCAAGCTAAAATGGAGATCGGTTCATCAACAAAAGATAACCTCTCATCTAATTGAACCGACTCCCAATGAATGACATGACTATTATCAGGAATATAGCGACAAAGCATAGAAACATGAAAAACATGAACGGCTAATAGCTCAGGAGGCAAAGCCAACTCATAAGCCACATCACCAACAGTCCGAAGAATCTCAAATGGACAAATATACCTGGGGATAAGCTTTCCCCTCTTCCCAAACCTCATCACACCCTTCATGGGTGAAACTCAAAGAAAAACATGATCACCAACACAAAATATTAAGTCATGAAGTCTACGATCAGCATAGCACTTCTGCCTACTCTAAGCTGATCTAAGTCTATCCTGAATGACCTAGATTCTATCCAAAGACTTATAAAGCAAGTCTGTACCTTGAGGTCTCACCTTTAAAACATCGATTCAACCCACTGGGTAGCGACAACACCTACCATACAATGCCTCAAAAGGAGCCCTATCAATACTGGAATGGTAGTTATTATTATATGCAAACTCTGCTAAAGCCATAAGCTGCTCCCACTGGCCACCAGTCTGGGTGAAACGTTGCTCTAAGATTAACTCGAGTACCTAATTCATCCTGAAAAGTCTTCCAAAACTGAGATGTAAACATAAAACCTCGATCTAAAATAATAGACGCCGACGCACCATGCAGATGCACAATCTCACGAATAAAGTAGGGGCTAACCTATCATCACTGAATGATACCTGAACCAAAATAAATTAAGTTGCCTTGGTCAATCGATTTACGATGACCCAAACACTGTCAGAACTATGATATGTACGAAGCAAACCAGTCATAAAGTGCATGGTGATCCATTCCCACTTTCACTCAGGAATGGGGAACCTCTAAAGTAATCCATCAGTTCTTGTTTGAACGGCCTTCAAAAGCTGACAGCATAGGTAACGAGCCAAAAAATCTACTATATCTCACCTCATACCACCCCACCAGTAGTGCTACCTCAAATCATGATACATCTTAGTCACACCTGGATTGATAGAATATCTGGAATAATGGGCCTCCTCCAAGATCAACCTAATCCAATCACCCACTCTCGGCCCCCAATCCTTAAAACTCTATCTGAATCAAGTGAGACTTTCTTAGCCTCCCCACTCAACACCTTATCTCGAATCAACCTTAATCCAATATCGTCAAACTGATGAGCTAAAATTTGCTCCAACAAAGAAGATCTAGCCTTCAAAAATGTCAAAACACGCCCAGGTATCCAAATATCAAGCCTAACCATCTAGTTAGTTAAAAACTGAACCTCTAAATCCAAAAAACCTCATCTGCATCAAAAGACGTGCCAAGCTACCCATGGTAGTCGACTTTCAGATCAAAGGCATCTATAACCACATAATCCTTGCCCGAATGATATAGAATAGTCAAGTCATAGTCCTTAAGCAACTCAAACCAATGTCTCTACCTCATATTAAGATCTCACTGTGTGAAGAAGTAATGAAGGATATAATGATCTGAGAAGATCTAAGAATAGACTCCATACGTGTAGTGCCTCCACAACTTCAAGGCAAACACCACTGCGCATAACTCCAAATTATGGATAGGACAATTCCTCTCATGAGGCTTCAATTGATGAGATGCAAACGCAATTACCTTGCCCTCCTACATCAATATAACACCTAAACGAATACTTGAAGTACCACAAAAGATGGTAAAGCCCATACCCTCCTTGGGCAAAGCCAATATAGGAGCTAAAGTCAACAAATCCTTGAGCTTTTAAATGCTTTCCTCACAAGCCTCGGACCATTGAAAAGAAATCTTTTTCTAGGTCAACTTGTTCAATGAAGCTGCAATGAATGAAAAAACCCTCAAAAAAATGTTGATAATACCCAACCAATACAACAAAACTTTTAATCTCGGTGGGCGAAGTAAGTCTAGCCTAATCATGAGCTGCTACAACCTTGTCTAGATCAACTACAATACCTTTCTTAGTCACCACATGACCCAAGAAAGAAGAAAACTACAACCAAAACTCATACTTAGCGAACTTAGCATACAACTTCTCATCCCTAAATAGCTGAAGCATAATCTGTAAATGCTCCTCATGCTCACCCTCACTCATGTAATACACCAAGATATCATCTATAAATTCAATAAAAAAGAACTCAAGATGCGGTTGAAACACCTAGTTCATCAACTCCATGAATGCGGAAGGGGCATTGGTCAAACCCAAAGGACATGACCAAGAACTCAGAATGACTATATCGAGTCCAAAAAGCTATCTTTGAAATATCTGAAGTCCTAATCCTCAACATGTGATAACCAAACCTTAAATCAATTTTCAAAAACGCCGCGGTACCTTGAAGCTGATCAAACAAATCATCAATGCAAGAAAGAGGATACTTATTCTTAATCATCACCTTATTCAACCGTCAATAATCAATACACATTCGCATAGAACCATCTTTTTTCTTCACAAATAAGATAGGCGCACCCTAAGGAGAAATACTAGGTCAGATAAATTCCTTATCCAATAACTCCTACAACTAATCATTTAGTTTTTTCAACTCTGTTAGGGATATCCTATAAGGAGGAATAGAAATGGTCTTGGTGCCCGAATCAACATCAATACTAAAATCAATATCTTAATCCAGAGGCATGCCACGCAAGTCTATAAGGAATGCATCTATAAACTCACAGACATCACAGAAAGAATCTAAGGAAGGAGACGATACAACACTGGTGTCATAAAAATATGCCAAGTAAGATAAACATCCCCTCTCAACCAATTTACGAGCCTGAACATAAAATATAATCCTCTTAGGATCCAAATAAAGTGCACTATTTCAAGCTATCTTTCGCATACCCAGGGAAGCTAAAGTCATAGTCTTAGTAAAACAATCTAAGACAACATGATAAGAAGCCAACCAATCCATACCCAAAATAACATCAAAATCAACCATATCTAACACAAGTAAGTCTACCAAAGTCTCACGCCTGACAAAATTTACAACACAAAATCAGTACACTCGATCCATCTACCGAGATAGATACACAAATAAGCATGGCAAGAGGCTCACTAACAGAATCAAAACCTGAAGACAAATACATAGACACAAGGAGAAATTCGATTCGAGATCAAAGAATACAAATACAGATCTAAAACAAATGGGAATAATACCTTTAATCAGAACATCAGAAGCCTCTACCTTAGGTCTAGCTGGTATTGCATAATACTGACCACGACCACCAACTGAATGGGTGGCCCTACGACCACCATTATAGGCTCTACCTTCTTTGCCTATTGCACCTCTAGTAGAACCGCTACCTCGCATAGCAGAAATAAAAGTAGCCTGAATCACCCAACGGGGATAGTCCCTGGCCACATGGCCAATCTTATCACATATATAGCAACCTCTATGACTAGCCGCAATAGGAGAAGGTACAACTAAGCCTGAATGGACACCCTAAAATGTTGAACTATAAGATCTACCAGTTGAACTCTATAAAGCCACCACTGGCCTACTATGGTATCCATGAGAACCTTTAAAATCTCTACCTCTAGAGGTCTGACTCCTAAACTCACCAAAATATCATGCCTTCTTGGCACCTCCCTAATATGCACTAAGAATACCCTTTGTCATCTTAGCATGATCCACCATACTTTGGAAAAAAACCCAAACACAATTATTTGAGATGTAGCTAACTAAAGAGAGACATCCAAACCCTTCACAAACTTCTAAATTTTCTCAAACTCAGTGGAAATGGTATCATAGGAATATATATATATAGGGCATAGAAGTTTGCCTTCTACTCAACAACTATCACAGAGCCCTACTCTAAATGATCAAACTCATCCCACATATGGTCTCTTAAACTGAAAGGCACAAATCTCTCTAAGAAAGCCTCAGTGAACTGATCACAAAACATAACTGGAGAATCACGGGGTCTACAATTGACAAGAGACCTCTACCAATATCTTGTTATATCATTCAACTGATAGTAGTATAAGCCACACTATTCGTGCAGAAAGAGTGAAACACAACTCAGATAAAAAGATATGAAAGAACTTCACACAATAAAGAATAAAATGAGAAAAGTTTTCTAAAGATGTCCTATAGCCTCTCGAAGATTGATAGGGACGTCTATGGACTGATTTAAGAGACTCTATTAGACATCTCATTCATATACCATTGAGACTAATGAAACCTGGCTGATTTGATACCAATTTTTCATGACCCATAAACGAGGGTCATGATGGCACTTGTCGTGGCGTACCTTGGTAAGTAAGCCTATCACCCAAACTAATACAAAAGAGAAAAAAATAGAAATATCCTAAGGTAAGGCTTCTAAAATAAAGCCAAACCATATAAGTAATCATAATAGTAAGAAAAGAACTTATTCGAAATATCAATCAAGTCTAAAACCAGGTGTCCATAGTGTAAGAATTACTAATTCAATCTAGAAGTCAAATACATTAGAAAAATAACCTCATAGGAAAAATATTATCTCTGAATACTAAAAAAGGCAAAAATACTATAGAAAGATAGAGGTGAACTTCGGACGCATGAATGTCCAACCGCTACCTTGGAAGCTCCAACAATCGCCTAAGTCAAGCAAGTTGAGGAGCACTCGAGCTAGAAATGGTACAGTTGGCATGAGTACGGTCCACTTGTACTCAGTAGGTATCATAGGCCGACCAAGCAAAGTAGTAAATAAAGCATACAAATTATACACTAAGGGCGCGTTACCTGCAATCAAAAAATATCCCACAATGGTAGCCCACACCACTTGTACTGACAGTTCTAATACATATATCATATTTATTGCAACATCGCAACCAGATAGAACACAAGATTGCATTATATCACATATAAGTATAACAAGGGGAACATACATATACAAGATCATCAAATACAAGTAAAAGAAGATAAGACAATTACATAAAGTGCAAGTCAATATGGAAATACAACACAATATAAATATAATAAAGTAAGTGAAATGTATATGATGATGATGATGATGATGCACGAGGTCGTCCACAACCTCCGGGATCATCACATAATCCCCATATATACCTACGGAGCTAAAGTTTTCCAATGTAGGACCCATAGGGGGTTCGCCAACCCATATACAATCCACATATCTCATATCTCCTTTTTGGCATATCTCTTGAAAAGGGTTTTATAAAGTGTTGTAATATCTCCTCCTGACACATCCCTCAGGAAGGGTTTTAAAAAGGTGTTTCCAATGTTTCTCAAATGTTTCCACGGTAGTACCAATGTTTTATGGATGAGTATATGAGGGTGTAAATCACAATGAGTATTTTCACAATCAACCATAACGATATATTTCCACAACCACATCAGTCAATATCCACTCATTATTTCAGTTTCATCCACAAATTTCCATCTCTCATATGCCAATAAAATATCAATATAATCAAAATACACCAATGGTACCATATTAAGAATCTTAACAGCATAATACAATTATTCACATGTATTCAAGGCTATCAGTATCCCAGAAGACCCCACACAGTTACACGTATTAAATAATAACTCAATTATGACAATTATATTGCATATAGGCCAGCACACGGGCACAATACATAAATAGACATTTTTCAAGATTAGTTTCCACCCTTAACATGCATTTTGTATCATCATATACTACTCCCAGTCTGAAAGGATTAAGCCATAACCTACCTCAAAAGCTGAAACCGGTCCGCTACACTTTAAACCCACAACTTTACTTTCCACGAATAATTTTAAACTTCTAAAAACACCAAATATGAAATCTACGCATTAGAAAAAAACCAACAACACTCATATTGATTACTTTTGGTTCGGGTCAAAACAGACCCCCAGAATGAGTTTTTAACAAAAAAAGGAAAATCAGAACTTTACTTCAAAAACATGTGTCCCATATTTTTAAAAATCTACAGCTAAAACCCCAAGTCAAATCGAGTCAAAAACAAAGTTGAAATTGAAGAAAAAATATTTTTAAGCTTTACCATGTAAAAATCTTAAAAATCTGGGTTTAAATTAAAAAATCGTAGTTGTTTTAAGGGTTCAATTGATGAAAAACTAGTAATTATAAGATAAAATATTATTTAAGTGAATAAAGGTGAAATTGGGGTTTAAAATCAAGCACTAAGATTTTTTGTGGTTTTAAGAAATTAATTAAGAAATTACTAAGAAAAGAGTGATTTCTTACCTTAAATCCATAATAGAATTAATAAATATATGTTAATCTAGCTTCCCAATCTCCCACAAGCTTCACTTTTAAGCTCTCACACTATTTTAGGGTTTAACTCTCAAGATAAAGGTGAAAGAACGAGCAAAAATTGGATAAAAAGGGCTATTTATATTGTACCCGGATTACCAGACATTTAATACATAAAACTCATTCCTCAATATCGATTTACCGTTTATGTATCTGGTTGCACCAGTAACCTGGTGCACCAAATATTTTTAATTTGAAGCTAACTTCAATGGGGTGCCTGGAATTCGATCAGAGTTCGATATATGCAAATGAACTATGAAACCATACTAAATTCGACGCTCCAAATTCAATGACCATATCATAATTTTGGAAAAAACACATTTTCACAAAGTCGACCCTCGAAACCCAAAATTACAATTTCCAAATCGAGGGTCGAAATGAAATTTAAAAGCTGTAAAATTACATCAAACATGTCACCACTCTAAAATTGACATTGTGGATCTACTGGCAAAGTTGAATTTTCCATCTAAGGTCATTTCTACCAAATGTGGATCTCCTACCCATATTTTTAATTTTCCAACTTCCGACCAATAGGTTGAAATGAGCTCAGGTGCACCGAAACCCAAACCAAAGGTTTACCTAGCCTAAAATTGATATTCCAGAGCACTGGTGCAGTCCGTTCAGTCATCCATCATACAAATCAAAATATATCCTCATAAATTTAAAATAAGACTCTCAAAGCCATCAAAAACCATGATATCGTATAAATTGTACCAAAATGCTTCGAAAACCATGCCAATCACTCCCACACTCTAGAAATACCATAGTGCAACTACGGGAAGGGGTAAAATACTCAAATTACATAAAATCACAAGTTTCACATATCTCATCAAATGCGTAGCTCATTACAAAAATCGTCTAATACAACAAAATATTCCAATTACTTTAAGTTTATATAATCTATTACAACCTTAATTTAGAGGCTTTACATAAATTAACTTCATAATAATATATAAGGATACTAAATAATAATTAGACTGCATTTATAGACTACTCCATGCAGTTCATTTGCTTGCCGTGTTGATGTTCTACACACCCCCTAAAAGAATATCTTTTCCATTAGTTACTGCTTTATCTTTTTGCATATTTCCTAAGAAAAATAATATATAAGGTATTATTTATCAAGTTACCCTTTTTATTATAAGTTTTTTTTGAGAATTGTACAGTACTAATAAGAACTATAAGAGCGTAGTTGAAAATCATTGTAAATTTTAATTTTGTATTAAAAATTAGGGATAATACCCACGAAAATACCTGAACTTTAACAAAATTTCCAGTGGAGCATATTGAACTTTGCGGGGATCCTATTACCCCCTATACTCTTTTAATCGTAATTAATTCCCCCTCCCCCCCCGGGGGACTTTTTTAAAGTGAAATTAATTTCCCCAAAACGTATACCCAATTTCTTAGGTGGGAAGTGTGGTACACGTTCTTTGTCTACTCCATTTTATCACTTTTTAATATTTTTTTACCAGTACAACCATATTAAAGATTCCATAACTTAAATTAAAAATAATTTCATTGAGTCAATTTCAAATTCCAAGTCCATTCTTATCACACAAGTTTCCAAATTCAATTTCTAGTTTCAAACTTTGTATTCTATTGTGTTTAATCAAAAAATTTCTTGCACATTGAATTTATATGAATTCACTTGAATTTCAGTTTATGTATAAAAAAACATACATTGAATTTTCAATAATTGAATGGAATCTTCCATTAATTTTCTTCATCCAGGTCCGCTAAAGTTTTCAAATTCCATTTCCAAATTACTCTAACTCAATTGAATCTTTTATTGAGTTTCAAATTTCAAGTCCATTCCAACTCAAATTTCTTGAAAACTTTCTTTAACAAACTTTCTTAAATCAAAACCCCAAACTTTGTTCCATTGAGTTTCCAGTTTCGATAACGAAATCTTCAAGAATGGAAACTGAAACAAAATGAAATGAACTATAACAAAGACGAAGAAGAAACTAAAACTCAAGATGAAAGAAGAAAGAAGAAAGGAGAAAAAGAATGAAAAAGTATAAATAAATAAAAATATAAAACTTTAAATAATTATAAAATTAAGGGGTTGTTTGGCAAAAAAAAGAGTTTAAAACATTTTTAGCACTGTTCACGCGCTCAATGCGTGTTACTAACACGCAATGTGTCAACTGGCAGATATATGCCATTAAAATACGAAGAAAAAAAGCCTGGGGGAGTAATAGGACCCCCGCAAAGTTCAGTATTATCAACTAGTAATCCGATCAAACTTCAGGTATTTTCATGGGTACTATCCCTAAAAATTATTTGGAATGATTGTTTTGAGCTAATTTGATGTAAATGGAGTTTTAACTACAGGTTAAATTAAGTGACAAGAAGAGACCAATAATAAAAGTCCAAGTGGGAATAGTCTTAACCAATATATATATATATATATATATATATATATATATATATATATATATATATATATATATATATATATATATATATATATATATATATATATATAATTAGATGATTTTATCTATTGCGAAGGTTTTTAATGAAGTACAAAAAGTTCAAATTACTTCTCAAAAGATCCCCCCCACTTTACTTCTCAAAAGATCCTCCACACTTTAATATAATAATGTAAACGTAACATATATTTTATTGTAAGCACGTATATAATTTACCACCAGAAATTTTAAGTGATTAATGGACCATTACTTTTGCATTTGTAATGCATTACCTCTTTTTCTTGTTGCTAGATACTAAAGGAGACGCATCAATTTGAACCATATTGTAGTACGATTACTTTCTTTTATATTCAAATCTTTCCTTATTTTTAAAATTAAATTTTTCGAAAATCTTTGATTACTTTTTAAAAACTTTTTAAAATATAGTATTTCTTATATTTTTCTTATTCTAATGCTTTCATATTTATTTCTAGATTTTTCAAATCTTCTTAAAACCAATTTCAGTTGATTTAGAATTCTTAAACTAATGAAAAGGGTATTAGTTGTCACAAATTTTAATGACTTCTAATAAGAAAAAGTTTTAGCATAAATATTTATTGATTTTCAACTCTTAGATATTAGAAAAATAGTGGAAAGATGATTTTATCTAAAGCAGATTTCAATGAAGAGAAAAAAACTCAAATAATATTTTTATGGCTCTTCACACTTTAATATAGTATATATATATATATATATATATATATATATATATATATATATATATATATATATATATATATTATACAACAATGATTCAAATTCTTCGCACATCATATTAAAAAATGCATATTCTATATAACAATGGTACAATTTTTACCATAAATTCACTGCTTTATTTTATTTTACAAACTGTATCGGTATGGTATTTGGATCGTATCAATATGGTATATGAACTGTATCTAAACTACCTAGGCCAAAATGACCCAAATTATGAAATGGTCATAATATAAAATTTATTTAGGTTGATTGGCCATAAATGACCAATGGACCAAACATGAGCCAACTAGCCATGAATGTCCAATGGCTCAAACATGGCCCAATTATTTTGAAAAGGGTCGATCCATGTCCTTTTCCCTATTTTCCCCCCAACTTTGTAGAAATTAAAGTAAGGAAACTGACTACAATCATGAAATTACATGGTATAGTCATAATAGCGGGTGGCTTTGGATTTTTACACCAATAAGAAATGTCTTTAAAGACAAGTCTTTCTTCCTTTTTAAGTATAATACAAGTATATTTTTACCCCTCTATAAGTCAAATACTTTTAATTTTTTCATATTTATTTGTCTTTCAACTTCTATTTTTATTATTATTATTTTCACTTTTTTATTTTTCCATTAATTTTATTTTTTCATATTTTAATTCATTTGTCTCAACCATATTTTTCTCTTTTTTTATTTTTTCTCAAATATTATCTATTTCTTCATTTATTTTTTCTCTTTTTTTAATTCATTTGTTTCAACTTTTATTTTTCTTTATTTTTGGTTTTTATCATTCTCTTTTTTTTTTCCCTGATTTTTCTCAAACTTTAATTTTTTTTCCTCTCATTTTATTTTTCTCAATTTTTTTTTATTCTTCGCTTTTTTCTAAACCTTTATTTTTTTGTTGTCTCTTTTTGTCAATCTCTTTTTTTGTTTCTCTTTTTTTTATTTTTTTTTATTTTTTCTTCACATGTCAGATCACAAGCATTCATCATAATATTTTTTTGTTTCTCTATTTTGTTTGTTCTCTTTTTTTTCTCAACTTCTATTATAATTTACTAATAAATAAAAAGTTGGATAATCTGCAAATGGATCTTCTTTTTTTGACATCAAAGTTAATTTAAGGGCATGCCTTATTATTAGGATGTTCTTTGGGATAAGTTTTTTCTCTAAGGTAAAAATTATAGAACAAGTTATAAATCAAGGCTCAATGTGGTAGTGTCAAGTCTTGCTTGAGGAGAATAACTTGTTGTTTAAAAATTCTTGAGTTAAATCTTGCTTCTAAGGAAAGAGTTATAGAACATCTGATAAATCAAGAAACAATGTGGTAGTATCAACACTTGTCCATTGGGTGTAACTTGTTCTTTTGGGAGGTTCTTGGGCTAAGTCTTGTCTTAGAAGCAAGACTAATAGAGCATCACATAAATCAAAACAAAAATATGATAGTATTAACTCTTGTCCATGACCATTGGACATAACTAGTTGGCTAAGTCTTGTCTCTAAGGCAAGAGTTATAGAATATCTCATAAATTAAGACATGATGTGGTAGTATCAACTCTTGTCCAGAGGGCGTAACTTGCTGTATAAAAGTCCTTAAACTAATTCATACCTCTAAGGAAATAATTATAGAACATCTCACAAATCAATACATAATATGGTGTACCAACTCTTACCCATGGGTTCCTTGATTTATAAAATATCTCATAAATCAAGACACAATATTATAGTATCAAATTTTATACATGAAGCGTAACTTGTAGTTTAAAAGTCCTTGGTCTAAGTTGAAACACCTTGGCTTTGGTCCCTTAGAAAAATTTCCTAAGTTGAGTAATCTGGACATCATACGACTTGTGCATACTATTTATATGATGTGGTACGATTTTGGGTCCCTCCACTCATATGGAAATTAGTGTGTTTTGGTTAGGTTCTTTCCAAGGTACGAATTGATCATACTAGTCATATATTAGGGTACTAAAAGTATGATGTCAAACAGTATGATGCCCTATGTCTTGCCTAAATAATTTTATTCTGCCTAGGGTTCGATTCTAGTGTACTTATCGTATAATAGGATATGAGTTGGCCCTTATGGTCATATGTTGGTCAGTGTTGAGGTCCAAGGTGATGCCTAAGGTACGATTGGTAGGTACCACTAGTATGATAGGGTACGGTTTGGGGGGGTCATACCCTCTTGCAACCATGTTTTCAGTTTTTATGTTGAGGGTATTCTGGATATTTTCTACCCAAAACTATTAAGTCCCCATGTCTTAAAACATATTGTGGCCCCTCATAACATACTTTGAAAGATCAAAAACAAATCAAAATCCTCTCTAAACTCTCTCAAGAAAATTGGGGCTAGGGTTCTTCAAAGGTGTTCATCTAGAGGCTCAAGAGTCAAGTTTCTTTCATGGATCTTCTTGAATAAGGCATGTGACTCTTACCTAATTGTTAGTTCATAAATATCATGTATTTTAAAGTATTATTATGATTCTTAAATGATGGTTTTTTTAAAATCAAAATTGAGGTTTTTGTTCCATATGATTGAGTATTGGTTATTCTTGGTTTAACTTGTGTTTGCACATGTTTTTATTGATGGTTTGCACATGTGGGTGCTTAGTAATTGTGGTTTACAAATGGGTCATGGGTAACCCTAAACTTTGTGGTTTTTACTTTGATTTTGGTTATGGTAATGATATGTCCTCAAAGTGTTTGTGAAAATGCCTAAGAGAATAAACTAGTCATATGTTAAATGGTATTTTGAATAAAAGCATTGGACTAATGAATATGAATGGCTAGTAACCTAGGAGGTTTGATTGACAAAACTATGTTTGAGTACCTAAATATTAACTTGATTTATGTCTTTGTTAGACATTGGGTATGAGTCCCTAAACTTTGAATTGAACAAGTGTCTTTGTTAGACAATGGGTTCGAATCCCAAAGTCAGATGAATGATTAGTTGATTGATAGTGGTAATTGTGTACTCTTGCAAGTGGTATTGGTACGATGATACCAACAAAGTTCCTTTTGTAAGTAATTAACTTAATACTTATGTATGTGAAATGATGGTTTTAAATTAAGCTTAAAAGCAGGATGTGTACCCAGGCCATTAAAGTAGAGTCTAAAGAACTAACAATAGAAACTAGGTTAGCCAATGCGGGTGTCTTATGACTGGGTGGTTTGAGTTTCCTAAATAAACATATAATAAAGAGGTTCAAGTCCCCATTACTACATGTCTTGGTGCTTAAGTCACCTTGATTATGTTGGGAGGTTTGAGTCCCCCATATAGGCATATGCGGTTATGGATATTCTCTGGTCCGTATGGCTATATGCATTGGGGCCCTTCCAGCTAGGGGAAAGTTGTGCCCATATAGCCCGTGGGTGCCTTTTTCTATGATAGTTATGCTACACAGCCTAGTTTAAGGTTTTTAAAGTTCATGCTAATCTTGTTCCCTATCCTGGCATGGTGTGTATATATATATATGTGTATGTGTATGTATTGCATCGGTTCTATACATTGATGGATTATATTTAAACTAGTTGCATTATTTTATCCTTATCCTTGAGTTACATGTTTGCACTCTAACTGCTAATCATCTTTGACATTGTATCCTCATACGATGCAGGTGTTGGTCATACTACACCTCCAACTCAGTGATTGGACTCGAGAACAACTTGTGTTGACTAGAAGTGGTGATCTTCCATACTTCAGAAGGCTACATTTCTTACTTTCAGTTTCTTATATATTTATTGGTTTAGACTTAGACGTTGGCTTTGGCTATGGTCGGGGGTATGCCCCGATCAAATATTCTTGAATTTCTTTTAGAGTCTTTATATGGACAAATTGTGGACTTGGGTATGTTATGGTATAGATATGGACTTGATTATTATTTTGGTTTTGTTACGATTGTTGGTTGAGTATTGGATGGTTAGACTTGTTTGGGTTGGTCATGATCTTGGACATATCCCATTCTTTGTGTTGATTGATCGTTCTATCTTATTATATGTTCGAAGTTCATTCGACTCAAGGTATATGTTCGTTGGTTGTATTGGGTAGCGTGGCATTCGTCGATCCTTATTGGGCTTGAGATGCCCATTACGACAAAGCCCTGGTTTGGGTCGTATCAAGTTGGTATCAGATCCTTAGGTTCATAGTTAATTAGGAGTCCATAAAGTCGTGTCGAGTAGATTCTCTTTTAAGGGTATGTAGTGTGCCACACTCATAAGGGAGAGGCTATGAGACATTTAGGAATGTTTCACTTTCTTGTTGTCTTACTTTGAATTATAGAGTCTAAGGTCTTGGATTCTTTTGATTTCTATTTTCTTGTCTTTCAGATCTTGCCTCTGAGAAGATCTTATATCCATGAAACTCCTTTGTCCCGACTGGGGATAATATTGATGAGACACACTCTATGTCTAGAGTTTAGACCCGATCAAGGGTCACCGCGTCTGACTATCCTCATAGGGTTCCACCTATCCCTACTGATCCTACTCTTGAGGTGACACTCATACTCAGTCACCTTAAGGTATGCCACTAATGTTGAGTTCTATATCTCCATTACTCTATTGACTCAGTTGGTAGCTTCTCAGTCTGAGCATGGTGTTCATTTTACTCCATATTCTAAGTCTACGAGGGTTGGCCAGTTCATAAGGTGTAATTCTCTAATATTTACTAATACAAAGGTTGAGAAGGATCCTCAAATGTTTATTGATGAAATGAAAAAGGTCTTCTGGGTTATGCATCTTCGATGGTTTAAGGTGTTGAATTTATTGCCTATAAATTGAAAGATGTGGCGTACCAGTGGTATGAAAAGTGGGAACAGTTGAGGGGCGAGGATACCAATTCTACTTTATGGGAGGACTTCTTCAGTACATTTCTGGACCACTTCTTTTTTTAATAGTTGAGGGAGGCAAAAGTAGAAAAGTTTATGAATTTAAGGCAAGGTAGGATGTCTGTCAAAGAGTATGCCTTGAAATTTCATCACCTATCTAGGTATGCTCCTACGTTATTTTCTAGCATGAGGGCTACAATATTTAAGTTTGCTTCGAGATTCTTTCATGAGTTGATCCTTAAGAGTAAGGTAACCTTGTTTATCAAGGACATAGATATGTCTAGGTTGTTGTGTACATACAATAAGTAGAGAAAGATAAAAGGAAGTAGGTTGAGTTTAGTGAGAGAAAGGGGAAGAAATTTAGGCCTTCTGAGCAGAGTAGTAGAGAAGTTGGTAAGCGGATAAACAAAAAGTAAAGGAGTTCTGGTACTTTCTCCACAGCTAGTGCTCCTTACTCGAAGTGGTCGAGTAATAGTTGGTCTTAGTATTTTGGTGGGTTCTAGGCAAAGGGTTCTCAATCTTAGGCAAGTAGAGCTCTTTCGGCTCTATCCCACTATCCTTGTAGATTTTGTGGGCGGTCGCACCATAGGTTCTATGAGGAAGAGAAGAACAAATGTTTTTATTATGGTCAAATTGGTCATATGTAGTGTGATTGTCAAGCTAGAATGCTTCTATGGATGACAAGGCTCCTGTTTTTCTTCATCTTCTCCAGCGCCAAAGGGTGATACTTCTGCATCTATTTCTACTTCTGGCACCGACACTGGAAGGAATCACTTATATTCTCTTGTATCTCATGAGGATTCTAAGGCATCTCCTGATGTCATTACTGGTATGTTGAAACTTTTCTCCCATGATATGTATTGTTTACTTGATCCAGGGTCCACTCTTTTTTATATGACTCCATTTGTGGTTATGCATTTTAGTTTGGTCCTGAGTTTATTTTTGATCCTATTTTTATATCTACCTTGGTTGGTAACTCTGTGATTTCTAAGTAAGTCTATAAGGGTTGTGTGGTATCCGTTAGTGGTAGAGAAACTCTTGTGGATTTGATAGAGTTAGATATGGTTAACTTTGATGTCATATTTAGGATGGACTAGTTGCATTCAGATTAGACTTTCTTAGATTGTTGGACTTGTAAGGTCATATTTAAATTCCTTAGTAAGCCTTTCATTGTATAGGAAGGAGGTTTTTTAGTGCCTAAGGGGAGGTTCATCTCATATCTTAGAGCTCAGAGATTAATCTCCAAGGGGTTTATCTATTATTTGGTTTGGGATAAAGATTCTAACGTGAAAGGTCCTTCTCTAGAATCTGTTCATATGGTTAATGAGTTTCTTGAGGTTTTCTGTGATGATCTTCCTGGTATTCCTCCCTATAGGGAAATTGATTTTGGGATTTATCTTGTTCCGAACACTCATCATATTTCAAGCCCTCCTTATAGAATGGCTTCAGCTGAGTTGAAGGAGTTTAAGAACCAATTGAAGTGTCTCTTAGATAAGGATTTTATCTGTCCTAGTGTGTCTCCTTGAGGTTCTCCTGTATTGTTCGTGCATAAGAAAGATGGTTCTCTTTGGATGTGCATTAATTATCATCAGTTAAATAAGGTGACTATAAAGAATAAGTACCCTCTTCCTAAGATCGGCGACTTGTTTGATCACCTTGAAAGTGCGAAGTATTTCTCTAAGATTTATCTTAGGTTGGGTTATCATCATCTTAAGATTAGGTAAGTGAATATCCCTAAGACTACCTTCAGGACCCAGTATGGTCACTATGAGTTCCTAGTTATGTCTTTCAGGTTGACTAATGCTCCGATAGCATTTATGGATTTGATGAATAGGGTATTTTGTCAGTTCCTAGATTTGTTCATCATTGTATTCATTGATGACATCTTGTCCTATTCTAAGAGTAAGGTGGATTATGTAGCACTTTCATGTTGTGTTCTAGACCTTGAAGGACCAGCGTTTGTATGCCAAGTTCTCAAATTGTTAGTTTTAGTTAAAGGTTGTGACTTTACTTGGTCATGTTATCTCTAGTGAGGGGATCATGGTGGATCCACAAAAGGTTGTGGTGGTTAATAAGTGGCCTAGAGCTATGACTCCAACCGATATTCAAAGCTTCTTGGGTTTAACCGGTTACTATAGGAGATCTGTGGGAAGTTTTTCAACTATAGCTGCCTCATTGACTAAGTTGAATCAGAAGAAGGTCAAGTTCTAATGGTGGGATGCGTGTGAGGGTAGTTTTGAGAAGCTAAAGGATAAGTTAACTTTAGCTTTGATTTTGACCCTGCCCGAGGGTAATGATGACTTTGTAGTGTATTGTGATGCCTCGCGTGTTGGTCTTGGTTGTGTATTGATGCAGCATGTAGGGTAGCGGCATATGCTTCTGGGCAGTTGAAAGTTCATGAGAAGAACTACCTGAATCATGACTTGGAGTTGTTAGTTGTGGTATTTGCGCTAAATATTTGGTGTCACTATTTCTATGGGGTTCATGTTGACATCTTTTCTGATCATAAAAGCCTACAGTATGTGTTTACTCAGAAAGAGTTAAATCTCAGGCAAAGGTTAAGGCTTGAGTTGTTGAAGGACTATAATATGAATCTTCACTACCATCCAGGTAAAGCTAACATAGTTGTTAATGCTCTGAGTAGGTTAGCCATGAGTCTAGCTTATATGGATGAGGATATGTGGGAGTTGGTTAAGCATATTCACCATTTGGATAATCTTGAAGTTCGTCTCATGGACTCTGAGGATGGTGGTGTGTTTGTGCATCAGGCATCACAATCATCTCTGGTTGTTGAGATAAAGGAAAAGCAAATGTTGGACTCTGACTTGATGAAGATTAGAGGAAATGTAGGTCAATAGAAAGTTGTTGACTTTGTGATTGGTGGAGATGGTATCTTGAGGTACTAAGGCATATTATGTGCTCTCGACATCGATGGTTTAAGGGATAGGATTTTCGCCAAAGATCATAGATCTCGTTATGCTATTCATCCCGATTTGACAACGATGTGTCATGATCTTAAGGAATTCTATTGGTGGAATAATATAAAGCAAGATGTGGCTAACTATGTGGCTGAGTGTATGGTATGTCAATAAGAGAAAGTTGAGCACATGAGACCCAGTGGTTTGTACCAAGAGATTGAATTGCCCGAATGGAAATGGAAAGTGATTAATAAGGATTTTGTTGCTGGTCTTCCTCGGTCTCGAAATCAGTGTGATTCGATTTGGGTCATTGTGGATAGGATGACCAAGCCTGCTCACTTCTTATTGGTGAGAACTAGTTATTCGGTGAAACATTATGCCAAGTTGTATTTTGCGAAAATTGTAAAGTTATATGGTGCTTCGGTTTCTATCATTTTAGATAGTGGTACTTTATTCTTATGTCATTTTTGGAAGGTGTTTCAGAAAGGTTTGGGAACTAAGGTGTGCCTTCATACCCCTTTCTGCCCGCAGCCTAATGGGCAAGCAGAGAGGACCATTCCAACATTGGAAGCTATGCTTCATGCTTGCGTGATTGACTATGGCGGTAGTTCGTTTGACCATTTGCCTTTGATTGAGTTTTCGTATAATAATAGCTACCACTCTAGCATTGGTATGGATCCTTTTGAGGCGTTGTATGGTAGGAGATGTTGTTCTCCCATTGGATGGTATGAATTTTGTGAGGGTAAGTGTTTCGCCCTGATTTGGAACACCAAGTCTCCGAGAAGGTGAAGGTGATTCATGATAGATTGAAAGGCGCTCAAAGTCACCAAAAGTCCTATGCAGATGTGAGGCATAGGGAGTTGGAGTTCAAGGTTGGCGATTGGGTATTCTTGAAAGTGTTTCCATGAAGGAGTGATACGGTTTGGTAAGAAGAGAAATTAAGTCCTTGGTATGTTGGTCCCTACTTTGTTTTGAAGAGGATTAGCGATGTTGCTTACGAGTTGGAGTTGCCTCCTAGTTTGAGCTCTATTCATCTGATTTTCCATGTCTCTATGTTGTTAAAGTGCATGTGTGATCATTTATCGGTTGTTCCTTTAAAAGGGTTGGGTATTTTGGATTCCTTATCTTATGAGGTAGTTCTAATTGAGATCTTGGATCGTTAAGTTTGTTGGTTGAGGACGAAGGATGTGTCTTCAGTAAAGGTTCTTTGGAGGAACCATAAGGTTGAAGAAGCTACTTGGGAAATGGAAGAGGACATGAAGTCCAAGTATCCGCATTTGTTCCCCGTTCCGAAAATTTGTGCGGTATGTATGTGTCCTTCATCACATCTTTGTTTTCTAACTTATTTAAAGGAAAGATTTATTTCCTTGCATCTTTGTTTTCTAACTTGATTAAAGGTTTGTTTGATGTGTGATAATGTGCTAACTCGTGCTTATGCTTGCCTTACTCGTCATTCGAGGACGAATGATCCTAGTGGGGAAGAACTGAAACACCTTGGCTTTGGACCCTTAGAAAAAATTCCTAAGTTGAGCATTCTGTATATCACACGACTTGTGCATACTAGTCATATTATGTGGTACAGTTTAGGGTCCCTCCACTCATATGGAAATCAATGTGGTTTGGTTGGGTTCTGTCCAAGGTGCGAATTGATCAAACTGGTTATATGATAGGGTACTAGAAGTATGATGTCAAAACGTATGATGCCCTATGTCTTGCCTAAATGATTCTATTCAGCCTAGGGTATGGTTCTAGGGTACTTATCATATGATAGGATAAAAGTTACCCTTGTGGTCGTATGTTGGTCAGTTTACATGAACTGACCTAGAGCCTTGTCAAAATGGGCGTCCTAAGTACGACCGGAACCAGAGATCACGCCCATTACCCAACCCATCCTCTAGCCGTCTGCCCTAAGTTGGCTGAATTTTGAACATATAACAAGATAGTGTAATTGGACAAGGACTGATTTTGGGATAGGTATATTCCTAGACCAACCCTACTAAGGCATCCCGTCCACCAAACCATACCAACCAAACCACCAAGTCAAACTAATATTGAACCAAGGGCCATAAACCAGGCTATAACCAAATGAGTTCCAAAACATAATATGATTAATCCTAAAATAAAAGAGTATGGAATAACCAAAAATATCGTCAACCGGTATTAGCCCCAATACCAATGCTAAGGCTGACACCAATACCGATCCCGCCCATACCAACCCATAGCAGTACCACAAAGACTAACCAAAAGAATACCAAAATCCGATTGGGACATGCCCCCAACCCTAGACAAAACCAATATCCATAAATAAGTCAAAGTATGAAATAACATCCATGAAATGGAGCCTTCCAGGAAGCTCACTTCTTCAATCCAAATGTTGTCCCTGAATATCCAAATGCTAAGCAGGAGGAGTGAAATGGTCGGTTCCTGCATCGCATAGGGATACAGCACCCGAAGATGGGTTAGCGGGTGAACGCTAGCATGAACTCAAGATAAGGATAAAATAATTCCAGCTACAAAACCAAGTAAAAACCATCCATAAAAACACACCATACATATATATATACATATATAACCATGACGAGAAAGGGGCTTGGGTTTAGCATGACATAAAAATATTTACCTGGGTTGTGTAGATTTACCGTCTTAAGCCACCCATGGGCTATATGGGTTTAGCTCCCGTGCTGAAAGGGCCCCAGTGCATGAAGCTGCACGACGAGGGAAGGAAACCTGGGATGACTAGTACATCCCCCAAAATATAAAGTGTGACATCATGCACACGGTCACTAGGACCAAACCTCACATAAGTAAATATGAGTTTCAAGTTTAGATCCCACCTGGACCTCTACCTTCCACGGCTTTGCTATACACACCCCTCTTTTACGCCCAATTAAAATCATTTTCTAACCAAGCAATTATTACTAACCAAGGCTATTAGTTGTGGTATTGTCATACCAACTATAACTTACAAGTTGTTCTTAGCCAAACCTTTTTAAGATCAAGGGATTTCCATGTACCCATAGATCATATTCAACCAAACCATGGCTACCAAGGCCATTCCAATCCATTCAAAACCATTTAAACCATTCATATCATTTAAGGTTCCATTACCAAGTTTAAACCATTCATTAGTTCCGTTGAAAACCCAATTTTATGGTGAAAACATTGTTATAGGCATTTTATCAAACACATTGGGGGCATAGTATTTCCAAAACCAAAGTCCATTACCAAAAAACTATTTTCATGGAACCTATTATCCAAAACCACCATTAATGTATATAAAAGCATAATTAAAACATGGAAAAACCATAACTAAGCATTTATAATCAAAAAACCCCAAATCATATTTGAAAATCCAAAATCATAAAACATTCAAATTATAAAAACATTGTATAAACCATGCCTTTAATTGGAACTAACAATGAGGGAAGACTAATCTAAGGAAAACCCAAACCATACAATTCGTATCCAATCATATGACTCATACCATTCAATTCGTACCCATTCCATTGACTAAAATCCATCCCACCCACCAACACCAGTTAGTATATGACCGAACCATACCATTCATACCCTAACATACGGCTCGTACCCATGAGTCGTATTGGGTCAAGAAACTAGAATACCAGAAAACTTTCTAAGGTCCAGAAACCAGGGTGTTTCAATCTCCCCCACTAGGAATATTCGTCCCCAAATGATAGACAAGGTAGGGATAACCGCACGCATAAGTCATTTACATTATCAAATGTCTCTAATCTTTAACAAAGTTTTAAAGCAAAGGGGAAAAGATTTCAATCTTTTCTTTAACAAACTCAGAAAATAAAGATGTGTTAAAGACACATATCTTCTGCACGAATCCCAAGAGCAAAAAACAAATGCTGATACTTGAACTTTATGTCCACCTTCACTTCCGATGTAGCTTCTTCCACCTTTTGGTTCTGCCATAGAACCTTAACAGAAGCCATATCCTTGGGTCACAATTGACAAACCTGCCTATCCAAGATCTCAACCAGGATAGGACCTATTCATAAGATAGAGAGTCTGAGATACCCAACCTCTCTAAAGGAATAATCAAAGAATGATCACCAAGACATTTCCTCAATATAGAGTCATGAAATACTGGATAAATGGAGTTCAAACTAGAAGGCAACTCCAATTCATAAGCAACATTATCAACCCTCCGCAAAACCACATAAGGACTAATATACTAAGGACTGAGCTTTTCCTTTTTGCCAAATCGCATTACTCCCTTCATGGGAGATACCTTGAGGAACACCTTATCCCCAATCTTAAATTCCAAGTCTGTACGCCTTACATTCTACATAGGAATTTTGGCAACTTTGGGCCACCTTAATCCTATTCTGAATCACCTTTACCTTTTCCAAAGCCTTATAGACCAAATTAAGACTCACCAAGTTCGAACCAACCAATAGGAGAGATACACCTACTACTATACAATGCCTCAAAAGGGGCCATGCCAATACTAGAATGATAACTATTGTTGTAAGCAAACTCTACCAAAGGTAGATGCTCAACCAAACTATCACCATAATCAACCACATATGCCTGACGCATATGTTGTAATGTCTAAATAGTTTTTTTCTATTTTTCCATCCGTCTGAGGATGAAAAGCAGTACTCAGACTCACCTTAGTACCTAATCCCTTGAAAAGACCGCCAGAAATAAGATGAAAATTGCATACCACAATTAGATATAATCAAAACAGATATCCCATGCAAATTCATAATCACCTGAAGATATTACTTCACATAATCCTTCACCGAAAAGGTATTCCTCACTGGCAAAAAATGAGCAGACTTTGCTATCCTATCCACGATGACCCAAATCAAATCATATTGATTTCAAGAATGAGGAAGACAGGTAATGAAATCCATATTGATTACCTCTCATTTCAAACTGGTCAAAACAATGTCCTGATACAACCCACCAGGTCTAAGTCTCATGTGTTCAAAGTTAACTTGCTGACACACCAAGCATTTGGCCACAAAATTAGCCATGTCTCTTTTCATACTATTTCACCAATACATCTCCTTGAGATCATGATACATCTTTATTAATCTAGGATGTACAAAGTAGAATGATTAATGCACCTCAACCAAGATTCTTTTTCATAACCTGTCGACATCAGGAATACACAACCTCCCTTGGTATCGTAAAGTACCAGCGCTTCTGATTTTAAATACCATTACCTTTTGCATACACATATTACTGTTGATTTTTATCAAGATAGGATCTAGTACTTGCTTCTCTTTAATCTCTTCACCAAGAGACGACCGAACCACTTTTTGTACCATCACCCTACCATCTTTGGAGTCCAAAACACAAACTCCAAGATTTACCAAACAGAGAATATCCTTCACCAATTCCCACTTTTCTTTATCCACATAAGCTAAATTCCCCATGAATTACCTACTAAGAGCATCAGCAACCACATTTCCCTTACCTGGGTTATAGTGAAGACTCATGTCATAGTCCTTGAGAAGCTTCAACTATCTCCGTTGCTTGAGATTTAGCTCATTCTGAGTGAACACATATTGTAGACTCTTATGATCATAAAAGATGTCTACGTGCACTCCATACAAATAATCCCGCCAGATTTTCAAAGCAAAAACCACCGCCAATAGCTCCAAATCATGAGTAGGATAATTCCTTTCATCTACCTTCAACTGCCTAGAAGCATAGGTAATCACCTTTTCATGTTGCATTAAGACACAACCAAGTCCCACCCTAGATGCATCTCATAAGCCACAAATCCCTCACTGCTTCAGTAATGTCAAAATCGAAGCCAAAGTTAACTTATCTTTAAATATTTTGAAACTCCCCTCACAATCATTTGACCAAGAAAACTTTTCCTTTTTCTGAGTCAACCTAGTCAAAGAAGCAACAATCATCAAAAAGTGTTCCACAAACTTGTAACGCCCTAATTTTCTAGAACCGAAATGCCACACTGTGCTCATGATCTCGAAAGACCACAAGCTAACCCTCTTTTTATATCTATACTTGAACACTGCATAATATAATAAAATAAATGGGAAAACTGGCAAAAACTTGCCATAAGGTTCAAATGTATAAAATACTAAAAACTGAAAACTAAATACTAATACATCTATCTGAAAAAGCCTCTAACTGTCTATACTGTGGAGTTAATGGGACATGTCCCTAATTAACTCCGTCTACTAAAAATAAATTAAATCTAATGAAGTACTTTAATAAGAAACATCCTCGGATGATAAGGACTCACTGCTACGTCTACCACTACTGACTGAGTCTGGACTGCTAAGGGTACTCTAGATCTCGTGCTTCTAAACCTATGGCATCAAATAAAAACCCATAGCGCAAATGCATCAGTAAGTTTGAATGTACTGAGTATGCAAATGGGGTAAAGCTGAATGCAAGGGCTTATGCATGAACACAACTTTACTGAATGATATGCAAGAGCTAGATTAGCATATATAGAGAATCTATAACTACTTAACATACTGTGACTAAGCATACTGGGACAGAATCTAATAAATGATATTGAATCTAAAACTAATACCCATACTTATTAATACTGATAAACTGGATAACTGAGTCTACTGATAATGGATATCGACTGGCTGAATATGAGATCAAACTTATCTAGCGGGATAACCTCTAGATCTTCTGATAATGATTAAGATTTACAAATATTGAGATCAGGCCTAACTCATGGGTGATCTATAGAACTAATAATGATAATACTTAACTGAATCTGAGACTAAGATCAAGCCTATCTGATGGGTAATCTCGGTAAGTATTAATACTGAATAACTTTCTGTGAGACCAGGCCTATCTAACGGGTAGTCTATGAATTACTGGAACTATCTGAGTTCCTTACAAAGATAGATGACTGTACCTGACAATCCTGATTTTTGAGTTCTACTCTGAAGACTGATACTGAAACTGCAACTATGGGATTTATCACTTAACCAACATACCTCGAGTCTAAACTAGTAGGGTGTAACCTGTAACCCCAGTTGGAAGGGTGTCAATACCGTGCCACAGGTAAAGACCTCTCTGGTCAAGCCTCTATAACGGGTGACCCTCAAGAGGAAGTCAACCTAAGGCTATGTGGACTCCTGCAAGTAGTCAAGCCTTTATCTGATAGGTGACTCCTTATCCTACATTGTCTACACAGTCCTGGAGTACTGGTATTGCTGCTAACGACTCTGTCTCTCTAACAGGAAAACCTTCATCTGCACTCGCTCAGTGCTAGTTCCTACTCCCAACTGAAAGAATCTAAATTGATCCTTAACTGAACTTAGACTGATCTGAATATTGTTACTGATTATCTTACTTGACTAAGCTGACTGAGTTCACTTGGTTCCATTATTTGACGGAACACTTCTGAATTCTACTTTCTATCTGAATACTATGGAGTTCTGTAACTCACTGATCTTTATTAGAATTTGATCTGAATACTGAATACTACTGAGAACTGAACTGAGTGCTGAGCTTAAATAGACTGAATACTGAGATTTACTGAATTTTCTTAATGTTTGTACTGACTAAATTCTACTAATCATAGCACAACTGAGATTCTCTTAACTGACTCGGCTCTAGGCATACAGCTATATTTTTTTTGTGTACAAGTACTCCCAGGACTCGATGGAAGGAAACTGACAAACATGACTTCTTGAATATATAACCAACATCCACATCATAATAATAATCTATCACATCAACATCATAACAGTAGTCTATCATTCGCAACATCATCAGGGAAGTATCACTTCAAGCTCTTGGGAACATGCAACATGTAAATTGTATATAAAGGCATGCTACTGTCTCATGAATTATTCAACAATAAAAATCCACATGAATAGGAAGCACATGCAACATACTATTCTTTATTCATCTTGGTGTTACAACAAACACTAGACATGCATTACTTGTCACAAAGTTGAAGGTTTATACCTAATATGCCAAAATGGTACTATTTTCTTTATATAAGTATTCTACCCAACATATGGAAGGCACACTTTGGTCATACAATAATTCATTACCCCTAATTAACATGATTACATAATTTAACATGCTTCTTGAAGAGGCTTTGTCATAAATATCACATAATCTACACATACTAGGGTCAAAGTTTGCATCTTTGCAATCAAGACATGAATTAAAACTTAATATCAACATCAAACTCATCCTTAATTCACATGTATCATAAAATCTCATGAAAAAATAACTTACGAATTTTATAAAGGGTTCTTGAACTTCTTGGGTGGAAGGAACCCAAGAATCAACACTTGCATACCTTAGTTTCTTGATTTGGAGAGACTTGATGGAGGAATTCTTGAGTTCTTGAACCTTTGGGTTGAAACCCTAGGTCTTTCCTGAGAGAAAATTGAGAGAAAACCTTATAATTTCGGTTGAATGAGGCTGAATCTTGAAAGAGATCTAATGTTTCTTTAAGGTTCTTAAAGAAATCCTTAGGCTTGTTCTTGATTTTTATTGACTAGGGTTTAACCCCTTTGGGAAAGAATGTTCTTGTTCTTGAGGAGATAATCTTAAGAGAAAACTTAATCTTGTGGTAGAGAGTGTATGAGAGAATTTTTGACATGTTTAACTTAAGCAAAATAGGAGAAAGTTGCATCCCTTGAGGTTTATAAGTCATGGGAGGTGAAAGAAAAGTCCAAAATACCCTTACGAAACCACTTCCTAATTGCTGAAAATCTTAGTTGGTGACCAAGGCTGAAATGTCGTCAAATATGTGATAAGTCATCACAAATGTTGTCACTTGGGAGCTGGTTTCTGCCTAAGGATGACGACATTTGTGATAAGTCGTCACACTTGTGATAAGTTATCAGAAATGTCATCACTGGGTTGGATTCTGCCTAAGGCTGATGACATTTGTGATAAGTCATCACACTTGTGATAAGTTATCAGAAATGTCGTCACTGGGGGTTGGATTCTTCCTAAGGCTGATGACATTTGTGATAAGTCGTCACACTTGTGATAAGTTATCAACAAATATCGTCAGTCAGTTTTCCAGGCTGACATGCTGGAGTAAAATAGGCATAACTCTTTGATCCAATATTGTATTTTGGTGAAATTATTATCGTTCGAAAAATAATTCAAAGATCTTACATTTAACATATAGTAGGTCCTCTAATTCGATATACACAAGGATTTATGGTAGATTGAAGTTGACCCAAGTTTGACGCTCACTAAAACTTGAACGATAGGAAAGCTTTCAACTTGTCCTTGAGTTAGGGGACCTCTATGATCTTAATTCATGCTCAAATAGATTCCCACACTACATAATTTATTAACACACTAAATTTACATAGGATTTGAAGCTTTTATAACATCTACGTGTATGAATAATGGATTTTCATTCTAGTCTAAAATGTGGGGTGTTATAAAACTGCCGATAATACCCAGCCAAACCCAGAAAGCTCCGAATGTCGATTGGAGTCATGGGTCTAGGCCACTTTCTAACCACAACCACCTTTTGCAGATCCACCATGATCCCTTCACTAGAAATAATATGATCAAGAAAAGTCACAGCGTTCATTCAAAACTCACATTTAGAGAACTTGGCATACAACTATTGCTCCTTTAAGGTCTGCAATACCAGGCGGAGATGATTAACATGATCCACGTCACTTTTGGAATAAACCTTAATGTCATTAATAAACACAATGACAAAGAATTCACCAAGAATTAGTCAAACTAACAGCGTCCAAGTGCACACGCAAGTATATGTGGTCTTATCATGTAGTAAAGTGGCTTCAAGGAACCCCAAGTATCAATCTCTCAGGGACTTGTATTTGCCGCCTATCTAATTTTAGTCTAACTAATTAAGAAAAAATGAACAAAAAGAGAGTTTGTAATTTTATAAATTAAAAATAAAATAAATAATACATAAAAATAAATTCTTGGAATAATCAATGGAGAAAAGCCCAAGGTTAAAGCACTTCGAACAATCATACTATGTTATTGAATTTTATTTGTTAACTTGCTTATCTTGGTTGTTGATTCGTAGGGTTAATTGCATGATCATGATCTCCAACCTATAATCTTTTACCTAATATGGATATTACAACTACATCATTGAGCGGGGATGTAATAATCCAATTAAGTTCTTTAAAGCTATCATCCTACGTATAAAAAAAGTAAGGCATCTAAGTACATTCATGTCCTAGACGCTAAGTTTAATTCTTTATTTTATCAAAGAATAAAAATCCAAACTTTATTTATTCCCATGTTCTATCTCCCTATTCCCTCTCCCGAGATCAAAAAGTTGATAATATATATATTCTAAGGGTCACGAATCCATAAAATAATTAAAACAAGAATAAACAAACAACCAAATATGATAAGAAAAAATTAATTGAAATTAATCCAAAACAATAGTAATCATGTTCTTGGCTTTAACCCCGGAAAGAGGATTTAACCTTGAATGGAAATATTCATCATCCAATCGCTTGGAATGATGACATAAACCATTAAAAAACTAAATTAAAGAATAATAAAACCTAAAAAGAAATTGGGGTAGCCTCCAATGATGTTCCAAGTTGATCTAGGGTTTTCAAGAGGTCCCAAGATGTTTAAAACATTTTTTAGGACATTATATTTATAGTAGACAAGTTATAATCCAAGTTAGATTAGGTTTACATGCTTCTTTCCTTTATATGGGAGAAACTTTCCCGCTTTTGGGCATCGACGCGACGCAGTGACATGCAATACAAATTCACAATTGTCAAAAAATCTGTCAAATTCTAGTAGTTGTTTGCAATTTCAGCACATCACGGGGCCTCCTTAAACTCCAATATAAGCTACACGCGCCATATGGTCAAAACCTTGGGAATCTTATGAATCAAGTGATGTTTTGAACTCATCCATTGGCCATCTGTACTGTTTACACGGGCCTAATACTTTTCAGGGTTTCAAATTGCGTCCAGTTTGCGTCTTGTGCTTCCGTGGTTATTTACGAGCCTTTTTGAGTTGTTTCCACTTGATTTGAAGCTTGTATATCCTTCATATATCATCATAATCCATTAATAAAAGCATCCTAAATAATTAAATACATTAATTAAGTGCTCAAAACAACACAACATCCTCACCGATGAACTAGAAACACGAGCTAAGCATAGGCTAAATTCACATTGAGCATTAAATCATTATTGTCACTCTTTTCTTGATCCAATTGACCCTTGAACATTATAACTAAGTTTTTTTACATATAAATACATAATAACAACCTTAGTAACTCATTAAAACACATTAGAACCCAACACAAGAGACCAAAAAAACACCTAGCTCAAGCAAGTTACTCTACTTTTCTCGGTTGAACTCTAAATGTTCAAATTGAATCAAAACTCATGTGAAACCACCATTAAATATTGTAAACACATACTTGGACACATAAATGCTCATTTGTATCATTATCAACATATATAGCATAAGAATCATCCTCAAAACAAGTCTAAATAAGCTAGAATAGTAATGCTAGAATGCATAAATTCACCCAGCATTACCCAAATGACATCACCAGGAATTCAAAGTGCCCATACCGAGTATGAAAAGTCGTTTTAGTGATATCCTCCTCCCTAATATTAAGTTGATGATACCCAGACTGAAGATCTATCTTAAAAAAAAACTTGGCACCTTCTAACTGATCAAATAAGTCATCTATTCCTTAGAAGAGGATATTTGTTCTTGATCGTTACCATATTCAACTGCAGATAATTAATGCACATCCGAAGGTAACCATGATCCTTGCGCACAAACAACACCAGTGCACCCCATGGAGATATACTAGGACGAACAAACCCCATATCCAAAAGATTTTTAAGTTTCTTCTTGAGTTCCCTCAACTCAGCCAAAGCCAATAAATAAGGAGGAATAGATATTGGATAAGTTTCTGAAATCAAATCAATACCAAACTCTATTTCCCTATTCAGAGGAACAACAGGAATATCATCTGGAAAGACCTCAGGAAACTCATTTTCCACTAGAACTAAATGAATAGAAGGACCTTTCGAGTTAGAATCTTCAACCCAGACCAAGTGATAAAGACAACCTTTAGAGATTAATCTCCGAGCTCTAAGACAAGAAATATAACTTCTCCCACTCTATAATCGGTTCACCAGGGAACCTAAAGACAACCTTACGGGTTCAAAAATCCAAGGATATGTAACGAGAGTGTAACCAATCCATCCCTAGAATAACATCAAAATCCACCATATCAAGTTCAAATAAACTCACCAAGGTTTGCCTACCACTAATAGATACCACATACACCCTATAAATGCTGTTAGCAATATTTGAGTCACCTACTAGGGTAGAAATAGAAAAAGGATCCAAAAAAAACCTTAGGATCAAAACCAAAACATACAGCCACATATGGGGTCATATAGAAAAGAGTGGACCCCAAATCAAGTAGATAATACATGTCACGCGAAAAAAGGTGTAACATACTAGTAATAACATCAGTTGATGCCTCAAATTCCTACCGAGATATAAGAGCATACAACCTATTCTAGCCAGTACCGATACCAAAAGCAGGAGTAGATACCAAAGCTGCAGCACTATACACAGGAGAAGAAGATGAAAAAACTAGAGCTTTGAACACTCTCAAAGTTCCCTTATTAATCGGATAGTTGTTGAGTATATGGCCTGGTTGGCTATATTTAAAACACTTATCCTTTCCTTCATTGCAATAATCCCAATGAAGAAGACCACAGAACCTATAAAGAAGGTATGAAGAAATTGAGTAACCCCCACTCGCCTGAGATGAGGCACCTCATGCCCAAAAATTATCACTATCTTACTGGCGCCTATCACCTGACTGCCTCAGTTAAGGAGTGCTAGCAGTAGAGAAGGAACTAGAACTCCCCTACTTCTTTTTAGGCCATTTATCTCTATCCTGACCACCTTTAGATTGAGCACCTCCCTGATTAGGAAACCTTCTCCTCTTAACCTGCCTATCTACAAACTCTATCTATTTTATCTTCTCATCTTTCACCTACTACATGTGGGAAACCAACCAAGAATTATCCATATCCTTGATTAGCAAAGCAAACTTGCTTTATAAGATTAAATCCTGAGATAGCACATAAGTGAACTTTCTCATCCTCATTCTCCTGTCAGCCACCAAATCAGGAGCATACCTTGATAACTGATGAAATTTTAAGGCATATTACTTGATAGACATTCTCCCTTGCTTAAGAATCACAAACTCCTCCATCTTCACTTCCCTCAGCTTTTGAGGAAAGAAACGATCCAAAAAAACACCATAAAAAGCATCCCATAAGTATGACTCCTCCACATCACCTTTATCATGATCCTACTTTTTGTACCATTGATACGAAACATCTTTGAGCTAATAAGCTGCAAAGTTTACACCTTCCACATTTGTGGCCTGCATCACCTTAAATATATTCTCCATTTCATCTAAGAAATCCTGAGGATCCTTCTTCACCTTCTCGCCAGTAAAAGTAGAAGGATTTAGTTTCATAAACTGGCCAACCCTTATGGCCTCAGCAGATAACCCACCAGACGCATCTCGCTAAGCTTGAGCTGCAACCAACTGAGCAAAAGTGTAAATAAACTGGAAAAATTCGATATTACTCACCTCACCCTGAGGAGTACTACTAGCAATTGGAGGAACTCCAAAACAATCAGGGATAGGACCCTAAGATCGAAGAAAAACTCCAGACGTAGGACGTACCCTATCAATATTATCCCCACTTAGGACTGAAGAGTTTTCTTATATTCCAGGTCATCGAGACATAATTTGAAAAATGAACAACTAAGGATTAGAGTGGAATTCCAAGACTTAGAATCTAAGCTTGAAAATAGAATACCAAGGAAGTAAAATATTCCTAAATTTCCTGTTGCCTCTCTCTTACGAGCGTGGTGTGCTACACGCCCTTAAAAGTGACTCTACTCAACATTGCTTTGTAGACTCCCAATTGACCATAAACCTAAAGATCTTATACCAACTTGACATGATCCAACCTGGGGCCTTATCATAATGGACGTCCCAAGTTTGATCAGGACCAGAGACTACCCCTATTGCCCAGCCCAACCTTCATCTACCTGCCCTGAGTTAATTGAATTTTGAACATATAACAAAATAGAGTAACTAGATAAGAATTGATCTTAGGATAGGTCTATTCATAGACCAACCCTACCAAGGCATCACGTCTACCAAACCATACCAACCAAACCACCAAGCCAAACCAATACCGAACCAAGGGACATAACCAAATGAGTTTTGAAACATAATATAATTAATCCCAAAATAAAAGTGGATGGAATAACTAATAATATCATTAATCGATATTATCCCCAATACCAATATCAATACCAATGTTAAAGCTGAAACCAATACTGATCCCGCCCATACCAACCCATAGAAATATCACAAATCCTCTAACAAAAAAAATACCAAAATATGGTTGGGATATGCCCCCAACCATAGCCAAAACCAATATCCATAAATAAGTCAAGGTATAAAATAACATCCATGAAATGTATCCTTGTGAAAAGATGGATTCTCACCACTTCAATCCAAATACTGTCCCTAAATATCTGAATGTAAGTAGGAGGAGTGGAACAGCTGGTTCCTACATCACGTGAGGATACAGCATCAAAAGATGAGTTAGCAGGTGAACACTGTCATGAACTCAAAATAAGGATAAAATAATGGCAGTTACAAAACCAAGTGAAAACCATCCATATGCACACACAATACATATATATGTATAACCATGCCAAGAAAGGGAACCAAGTTTAGCATGTCATTAAAACCTTTACCTAGGCTGTGTAGCTTTGTCTTCTTAAACCACCTAAGCGCTATATGGGTTCAGCTCCCCCTGCTGAAAGGGCCTCAGTGTGAGAAGTCGCATGACCAGGGAACAAAACCTAGAATGACTATTACATCCACCAAAATATAAAATGTGACATAATGCACACGGTTACTAGAACCAAACCTCTCATCGACAAATATGAGTTTCTAGTGTAGAACCTCCTGTGTGTAAGACCCCATAAAATTCAAAGCTTTACTCAGTCCATTAAAGCTTGAAAAGAGGTCCTAGACTTAGAAATTTTAGCTAAGTGTTTATACTTAGAAGTATTTTAGCCTTCGTAAGTTGCCTATCCTATTTCATGACCCTTATGACCTTAACATATCAATTTTTAGATTGATTTATGATCAGGAATGTCAGTAGGTCACTTCGGGTGTGTTTTGGATTTTTTTGACCTCGTTTGAACCATATTCAGGTGACCAAAATAGTGAGTTAATGCGATCTCGATGTATCACGGTGCCCATCGTGTCGATAGATAATTTCCCCCAACTTTCAATAAAAAACAAGTGAACTAATGCAAACTCGATGTGGTACATTGGTCATTGCATTAATTCCATTGACGTAGTGCATCGGTCTGCGCGTCACTGGATGCTGTTTTTGCTATTTTAATTCCGCATCTAGAGGGGTATTTAGTTCAGTTTCCCCACTCTTATTCATTCCCAAAACTCATAGTAAGCCTCTCTAAAGGTAAATTTCACTTATTATTCTCAAATACTCTAAAGAATAAAACCCTAGGGCATCAAATTTCAAATTTAAGATTTAAGAACGCACCATCATTCATCACGAATTCAAACACCAAGGTATGTTAGGTGTTCATCCAAAGGTTTCCTTCCACCCTTGGAGTTCAAGAACCTCTTTAAAAACTTTAAGTTTAGTGATTTCATGAATTCCATGTTAGGTTTCAATGTATTCATGATTATGATATTAATTGGGTTTCTAATCCATAATTTATTACAAGATTCATGTAAATTTAAGTGACATGTATGTGGTATTATTTGAATTCATGTTTAAGCCTTTGAATTTGTAGGTTGGGATTTGAAATCATGATACCTACATGTTGTTTAGTATCATGTGTATAGATTATGTTCCCCAAGTGTTTGATAAATTGCTTATGTAAATTAAATGGGGAAATCATGACATGCTAGTATATGTACAAGCTTATATCTTACAAGTGTTAATTAAAATATCTCTATGAATGAGTTATGAACATTGCAATGCTTTTCAAGATCATACTATGCCTTACTTTTCATGCTATCTTGTCCTGGGGGAATCTAATGCCTGATAATCTAGTTGTTTACCTAGAATTTCAGTAGCTTCAGAATAGTCTCAGTAATGTCATGTATAGTAGCATTCAGCCAGTACAGAACTCAGTATATCCAGTTAGCAAATAGAAATTAGAATACTTAATCAGTACAGTACTTAGTGAACTCAGTCCAGTTCAATCGGTTAACATGATCAGTAACAGTTCAGTCTAGCCTAGAATAGTTTAGAAATCAGTTCAGTGTCTATTTAGTTAGGAGTAAGATTCAACACCGAGTGAATACAAGGATGGGGACTCACCTGCCAACAGAGAGTGTGATCCTTAGAAGCAGTCCTTGTATTCCAGAACTACGTAGCCATCGTAGGTTGAGACATCAACCTACCAGTTGAGGGTTGATGAAGTGCTCTACTTATTAGTTAAGGGTACCACCACTCTCGCTTAGAGCACCTTCCAGATAAGGGTGACTCAGTACTTGTCTTTACCCATGGCACGGTACTGACACCCTTCCAATTGGGGTTACAGGTTGGACCCCAAATCAGTTTAGAGAAGGGGAATGTCAGTTAGATGATTACCTCTTATAGTTTAAGTTTTAGGTTCTTTATAAAACTCAGTTCAGTTCACAAAATTAGGACTGTCAGACACTGTCACTCGGCTCAGTATGGAACTCAGCACAGTTTCACAGAATTAGGACTGTCAAAAATAGTCACTCAGTTAGCAGTATTATGGTAAAAGTAAACTCAGTTATCAGTCTTTTAGTTATCAGAACTCAGTTTCCAGTGTTACTATAATCTCAGACACAGCATATGTAGATATGTGCACAGTATTACATAATCAGTATTTCATCAGTTTCAGTTATACATGTACTCTCATTAAGTTATAGTCATGTTACCCAATCAATTATTTATTCATGCATATAAACCCATGTATATCAGCCAACCTGATCTAGTATACCAATACATTCCACGTACTGATGCATACTTTTTCTTTGTGCTATGATTTCTCATATCATAGGTTCAGACGCTCAGGTTCCTGATCGTGCATAGATAGATTCAATTATTAGCAATAGTTTTAGTAGTGAGTCCTCATCTATCGAGGGCATGTTTTTATTTTAGCTATCACTTTATCAGTAATTTAGTAGTGAGAGTTAGTTGGGGGCTTGTCCCATCAACTCCACATTTAGACCATTCAGTTAGAGGTTTTTCATACTAGACTAGTTCAAATAGTATTCAGATTTCAAATATTTATCAGATGTTATTATTTACCAGTATTTCAGAATTTAAACCTTATGGCATTTTAACCTATTTTTCAAATTTATTACAGTATTATTATTTAGTGCTCACAGCAGATATTGGTTATGGGTTAGCTTATGGGCCTTCAATATTGTAAGCACTGTATAGCATTTAGGGTACAGACTCGGGGCGTTACAAACTTAGTATCAGAGCCTAAGGTTCAACAGAGTCCTAGGGAGTCTAAAAGTTGCATTTAGTAGAGTCTTGTGCATGGGTGTGTAGCATGCCACACTTATGAACAAGAGGCTATGAGGTGATTTAGGAAAAGTTTCCTTTCTTTTAGTAGTTATATCATGCGAGTGAGCATGAGCTTAAGTTAAAATCTCAGTCTAACTTATTATTTCTTCTGTATAAATAATATGCCTCCTAAAAAGAACAGGAAACCAGTCAGCACCTCAGCCCATTTAGATAGATCCTCTAGACGAGCATGTCTCTCATGCAAAATTAAGAGTTGCATTCACTACTCTAGCCAATTTTGTAGCAACTCAGAATGAACGGCCAGCTGTTGTTTAGGCTAACCCAGTGTCCAATATTACTGCAGCCAAGATTCAGGACTTTACCCGAATAAATCCTCCTTTATTCTCAGGATTTATGTTAGAAGAAGATCCATAAGAGTTCTTCGATCAGGTTCAAAAAGTCATAGATATCATGGGAGTGACCTCCAGTGAGAGTGCTAAGTTATTTGCCTATCATCTACAATATGTAGCTCATATGTGGTTTAACCAGTGAAAGGTAGATAGGGACACACATGCAGAGCCCATTGAGTAGAAAGAGTTTGCTACTTCTTTTCTAGATAGATTTTTTCCCTTAGAGATGAAAGAAGCCAAGGTGTTAGAGTTTATCAATCTCAGACAAGGTATCATGAGTGTGAAAGAGTATTCCCTTAATTTTACTTAGTTATCCAAGTATACTCCCTATATAGTGCAGACAGTAGGTCCAGAATGAGCAAGTTCATATCTAGGGTATCAAATAGTATGGTTAAGGAATGCAGAATTGCGATATTGATTAAGGAGATGGACATATACAGGCTGATGGTCCATGCTCAGTAGATAGAATAGGCTAATAATAAGGAGAGAGAGAGGGAAATTAAGAAAGCTAGAACAGGTAGCTTTAATTTCACTCAACCTAAGTTTGAGGGTAGTAACCATTCCTAGTTTTGCCTAAAATCTTCAGTTCCAGGTCCATCTTCAACTAGTGTGCCAATACCTAAGTTTAGGAATGACAATCAGGATAGGATACAAGGCTCTCAAATCTAGAGTAGTATGAGCAGTGGTCGTACTCATCCACATTGTAGGGAATGTGGTAAGAATCATAAGGGTGTATGTAGGGCTAGCAGTGATATATGTTTCGAGCGTGGCAAGCCAGGGCATATAGCCAGAGATTGTCCTCAGTCAGGTTCACAGTGTCATCACAATCATCTTTCAGCTCAGTCCGGTCACCCAAAACAGCAGGGTGCCACTTCCATTGCCACCAGTGGGCAATGCCCAAATAGGCTTTATGCACTTCAGTCCAAACAGGATCAGGAAAATTCCTTTAATGTGATCACTAGTTCATTATAGATCTTTTATTTACATGTTTATGCCTTATTAGATCCAGGAGCTTCTTTGTCTCTGGTAACTCCTTACATAGCAGTCAACTTTAAAGTTAGACTAAAAATCTTAACAGGACCTTTTTTAGTGCCTACCCCAGTAGGTAAATCAATTCCAGCTAGACGAGTATATAGAAATTACTTGATTACAGTATTTTAGAAAATCTCTTTAGTTGATTTTAGTAATAGAGTCATTCCGTTCCAGTTTTATGATGGGCCAATCATTGAATGAAGGAGTAGTACCTCAGTTTTAGTTAATTTAAGCTTGAATTTTTTGATTGAACCAGTAGAAAGAAGAGTTGAGAATTCTAAGTTAGTTAGTGTTGAGGTTGTTATATGATGATTATTGGGGCAATAGAAAGATAAAAATTAGGTATCAGAATAAAGTACTAGAAGTGGACCTTACATTTTCAGGTGTAGTCCTTTAGAATGAGTTTAGTGTTTATAAGTATTGTTATATCTCAGGCTCTAGAGTAAAGTGGTTTCAGTATGATTTAAAGTTTATTATGTGGTTCACTGACTTAGAATAATGGATTTAAGCTAAGGGAAAGAGAGTAAATATTTCATGTTAAGGAAAGGTTATTCTATGCTTGTTTCACATGAGGCTGTAGTTATGATGATAGGCTTAAATGACATGATGATGTGTCAGTGGCTAAATGCATTTTGGAGATTTGAGTAGGCATGAAAATAGTGGGAAAATTCAGTCTACCTCAGAACTTAGTAGGTAGGGTTATCAGTACCCATGTAAATATATTTAGTAACCTCAAGTGATATGCAGTGTTGAAGTAGAAATTCTAGTTGAGGGAATAGTTAAGAAATATGGCTAAGATTGCAAGTTAGTAGTTGAAGTACATAAGGCTTAGTAACTTTATCTTAGATGATGTTTCGTAGGCCTGGCTCCATATTACAAAATTATAGCTACGTGCTGATTTCTTATTCAGATGTCATAATCAGACCATGCCAAGATTTCCTTGATCTCTAAAGTCAGTAGAATTTTATAGAAAGAGCATCAAGAAATGATCTAGCTGAGTATAAGTTTTTAGTATGAGTTAGTCCGTAAAGCCAGCAATTCAATTTAGCAATCAGGTGGACAAGTTCGTATGGTTTTTTATTTTTTCACCTAGTCATCCTATCCAAAGTCATATGAATATGACCGTTCTAGAATGGAGAATTCTGGTAGTTACAAGTTCATCTCAGTTCATGTATTATGCCTCAGTTTCATATCCCAAATATTCAGTCATGATTTAGTTCGTAGGTGCCTCATACATTATCTCAGTTTTTCCTCAGTATCTCAGCCAAGTCAGCATTTTTAGGGGGACATAATGTCCCAGGGGGGAGATGTACTATAACCCCTAAGCTTTTATGTCCTAACCCTTCCAGTTTTAAGTAGCAAGATGCACTTGGAGTAATAAGTACTCATAAGTTGACTCTCTCATTCTAATGTCAGCCATATGACCATTCCCATGTCATGGCATGTATCCAAGTAATTAGCTTAGTTCACGATATTCAGTTTATGTATCATATTTTAGACTCAGTTATGTTCTCATGCTCCCATTCATGCATGTTCAGTAAATGATCTTAGGTTCACTAGTAAACTTAGCTTAAGGTAACAGTCTTCCTTAGATTGGCTTAGTTCTATGTTCAGTTATAGTTATAAACTTGGTATCCATTACCATTGTATATTCAGTCATGCATTCACGAATCAGTTCAGTCATATACTAATGTATCAGATATGCATATTTAGCATGAAAACTCAGTTTATCAGTACTTTTAGTCAGGTATTCCATGCATCAGATATGCATGTTCAGTGTATAAACTCAGTACATCAGTATTTATCAGCATAATCAATCTCATTCGAGGACAAATGTTCCCAAGGAGGAGATATTGTAAGATCTAACAAAATTCTAAGATTAACTCATCCGTTAAAGATTAAAAAGAGGTCCCAAACTTAGAAAATTTATCTAAGTATTTATACTTAGAAGTATTTTAGCCTTCGTAAGTTGGCGATCCTATTTCACAATTCTTATGACCTTAAAATATTGATTTTTAGGTTGATTCATGATCAGGAATGTCAATAGGTAACTTCGGGTGAGTTTTGGATTTTTCAAATCTCATTTGAACCATGTTCAGGTGACCAAAATAGTGGGTCGACATGATCTCAATGCATCACATCACCCATCGCGTCGACAAATAATTTCCCCCAGGTTTTAGTGTAATTCCAGTGAACCAACGCAAACTCTACGCGGTGCGTTGGTCATCGCATTGATGTCATCGATGCAGTGCATCGATCTGCGAATCACTGGGTGCAACTTTTACTCTTTTAATTCTACGTCTAGAGGGGTATTTAGGTCAATTTCCCCACTCCTATTCATCCCCAAAACTCATAATTAAGCCTTCCTAAAGGCAAATTTCACTCATTATTCTCAAATACTCTCAATAAAAAAAAAACCTAGGGCATCAAATTTCAAATTCAAGATTCAAGAACGCACCATCAATCTTCATGAATTCAAGCACCAAGGTATGTTAGGTGTTCATCCAAGGGTTTCTTTCCACCCTTGGAGTTCAAGAACCTCTTTAAAACTTCAAGTTTAGTGATTTCATGAATTCCATGTTAGGTTTGAATGTATTCATGATTATGATATTAATTAGGTTTCTAATCCATAATTTATTACAAGATTCATGTAAATTTAGGTGACATGTGTGTAGTATTATGTTAATTCATGTTTAATCCCTTGAATTTGTAGGTTGGGATTTGAAATCATAATGCCTACATGTTCTTTAGTATCATGTGTATAGATTATGTTTCCCAAGTGTTTGATAAATTGCTCATGTGAATTAAATGGGAAAATCATGAAATACTAACATACGTACAATCTTATATCTTACAAGTGTTTGATAAAATATCTCTATGAATGAGTTATAAACATTGTAACACTTTTCAATATCATGCTATGCCCTACTTTTCATGCTATCGAGTCCTAGGTATCTAATACTCGACAATCTAGTTGTTTACCTAAAATTTAGTAGCTTCAGAATAGTCTCAGTAATGTCATGTACAGTAGTATTCAGTTAGTATAGAACTCAGTATATCCAGTCAGCAAATAGAACTTAGAATACTCAATCAGTTACAGTAATCAGTGAACTCAGTCCAGTTCAGTCAGTTAACACGATCAGTAATAGTTCAGTCTAGCCTAGAACAGTTTAGTAATCAGTTCAGTGTTTATTCAGTTGAGAGTAGGATTCAGCATCTAGTGAACCCAAGGATGGGGATTCATCTGCCAACAGAGGGTGTGATTCATAGAAGCAGTCCTTGCATTCCAGCACTACATACCTAGGGTAGGTTGATACATAAACCTGCTAATTAAGGGTTGATGAGGTGCTCTACCTGCCAGTTGAGGGTACCACCATTCTTGTTTAGAGCAGCAGCCAAAAGAGGGTGACTCAGCACTTGTCTTTACCCGTGATACGGTACTGACACCCGTCCAATTGTGGTTACAGGTTGGACCCCAAATTAGTTTAGAGAAAGGGAATGTCGGTCAAATGATTACCTCCCACGGTTTAAGTTTCAGCCTCAGTATAGAACTCAGTTTAGTTCTACAAAATCAGTACTGTCAAAAGCAGTCACTCAGCTCCGTATAGAACTCATCATAGATCTACAGAATCAAGACTGTCAAAAATAGTCACTCAGTTAGGAGTATTGCAGTAACAGTAAACTCAGTTATTAATATTTTAGTTATCAGAACTCAGTATCCAGTGTTACTATGATCTCAGACACAATATATGCAGATATGTGCACAGTATTGCATAATTAGTGTTTCATCAGTTTCAGTTATACATGTACTCTCATTCAGTTATAGTCATGTTACCCAGTCAGTTATTTGTTCATACTTATGAACCCATGCATATTAGCCTACCTTATCTAGCATAGCAGTACACATACTCTTTCTTTGTGCTATGATGACTCATATCATAGGTTAGGACGCTCAGGTTCCGAACCGCGCATAGACATATTCAGTTACCAGCAGCAGTTTTAATAGTGAGTCCTCATCTATTAAGGGCGTATTTTATTTCAGTTATCAGCTTATTAGTAGTTCAGTAGTTTGAGTTAGTTGGGGGCTTGTCCCATCAACTCCATATTTAGACAGTTCAGTTAGAGGCTTTTCAGACTAGACTAGTTCAGACAATATTTAGATTTGTAATGTTTATTAGATGTTATTATTTATCAGTATTTCAGAATTTGAACTTTATGGCATTTCGACCTATTTTTCGTATTTATTATAGTATTATTATTCAATGCTCACAATAGATATCAGTCATGGGTTAGTTTGTCGTCCTTCGGGGTCATAAGAACCATGTAGCATCCAGGATACAGACTTGGGGTATTACATCGAGACCTCTATTTTCTATGGCTTTGCTACACAGCCTTTCTTTAAGCCCAATTAAAACAATTCTCCAACCCAACCATTATTCCATTATTGTTAACCAAGGCTATTAGTAGTGGTATCATCATACTAGTTATAACATGCAAGTATTACCCTTAGCCAAACCTTTTTAAGCTATAGGGATTTCCATGTAACCATAGATCATATTCAACCAAACCATGGCCACCAAGGCCTTTCTAATCCATTCAAAACCATTTAAACTATTCATATCATTTAGGTTTCCGTTACCAAGTTTAAACCATGCATAAGTACCATTAAAAACTAAATATTATAGTGAAAACATTGTTATAGGCATTTTATCAAACACATTGGGAGCATAGTATTTTCAAACCAAAGTCCATTACTAAATAACCATTTTTGTGTAACCAATTATCCAAAACCACCATTAATGAATATAAAAGCATAATTAAAACATGGAAAAACCATAACCAAAGCCTTTATAACTAAAAAAAAACCAAATCATAATCGAAAACCCAAAATCATACAAAATTCAAATCATAAAAAAATAGTATAAAACCATGCCTTTAATTGGAACTAACAATGAGGGAAGAGAACATTCTTTAAACCAAGATGATGCTCGAGAGAAATCACCAAGTTAAGCCCCAATTTACTCCTTAAGATGAAACCCTATATTCCATTGCCCAAGAACTCTGGAGAGGATTTAAGAGTATTTTCTAAGTGCTTAAGAATAGAATAATAGGGCAAATAACCTCCCAAGAGTAATATAAGTTGTGGTACCTTATTAGGATAAGTGGGGAAATGTATAGATGGCCCTTACTTAAACTGCATTAAAATCCCTTCATAGGGTACAACTGACCTTTATGAGTCATACCCAACCAGTACAAGTGGTACCCACCTCTCATTCCCTAGGCTTTCTTCTTTGGACCCAACACTGTCTAAGGTACGACACACCTAAACCTAAGTCGTATTCAAGTGTACGACAGGTACCCATAAATCGTACCCCTAGCAGAATAGAATCCAGGAGATTTGAAGACTAACCACCATAACAGTCCTTGGTACAACTCGTACCCTGACTTACGGCTCTAGGTGAGCCACTCGTACTCAGATCCAACTTAAGTTACAAGTATAAGATTAAGCTAGGGAAAACCCAAACCAAACTATCAATATCCAACCATACGACTCATACTATTCAAGTCATACCCATTCTAGTAAACAACCAAAATCCATCACACCAACTAACATTGGTCAGCATACGACTAGACCATACCATATATACCGCAATATACGGCTCGTACCCATGAGTCGTATTAGGTCTAGAGATCAGAATTTCATAAAATTTTCAAAGGTCCAGAAAATAGGGTATTTCATTGGTGTTGTGGTCCAAGGTGAATCCTAGGGTATGATTAGTGGGTACGACTCATATAATAGGGTGCGGTTTGGGGGGTTTGATCATGCCCTCCCGCGACCATATTTTCAGCTTTTAAGCTAAGGGTATTCTACACATTTTCTACTCCAAAACTAATAAGTCCCCACATCTTAAAACATATTGTATCCCCTTATAACATACTTTGAAAGATTAAAAAAAATCAAAATCCTCTCTAAACTCTCTCAAGAAAATTGGGGCTAGGGTTCTTTAAAGGTGTTTATCATAAATCAACACACAATGAGGTAGTGTCAACTCTTACCCATGAAACATAACTTGTTGTTTGAAAGTCACAAGTCTTACTTCTACTATGTGGTAGTGTCAACTCTTGCCCATTGGGGCACAACTTGATTGAAAGAAAATGAAGAAAACAAAAAATAATTAAAATTACGAAAAAAAAGAAAATGAAGACAAATATTAAAAAAATAAAAATTAAAAAAATATATAGAAGCTAAGAGGAGAGAGAAAAAGAAATAAAGGTTGAGATAAAAAAAAAAGAGACAAAATAAAAATAAAGATTGAGAAAAATAAAAAAAGAAAAATATAGAAACCAAAGAAAAATAAAAAGGATAAAAAAATTAAAAAAATAAACAGAAATTGAGAGGAGAAAAGGAAAAGAAATAAGGGTTGAGAGAAAATAAAAGGAAAAAAAAGAAAAAAGAATCAAAGTAAGAGGAAAAAAAGAGAATTTACTACAATAACAAACCTAGTGTATTTCCACAACATGGAGTCTGGGGAGGGTAAGATGTACACAGTCCATACCGCTACCTCCGAAGAGGTAGAGAAGCTATTTTTGATAGAACCCGGCTCAAGATAAAAGATAGTAAACAAGGAGATGGATGACATAACCGAAATAAAGAATAAGAGATAGTAAAATAAAAATCAGAGAAATATGAGTTACGGGAAATAACAGCAACACGGATAAGAAAAATGGGAACTAAGAAACAAGAAATAGGCCACCCACCTAGTAGTAACATACACTCACATACCAAAGACACCTATGTATACTGTCCTATGATTACTACCCCGGCTACACAAGAACTCTCCCAACTGCTTGCTATAACCCACACACTAACACTAGCCTTCTACCCATATCCTTAACCTCCACATATCCTATCTAGGGTCATGTCCTCAGTAAGCTAAAGTTCCTCCATGTCATGTCTAATCACCTCCCTCCAGTATTTATTCGTCTTACCTCTACTCCTCCTGAAACCATCCAACGGTAGCCTCTCACACCTATGAACCGAGGAATCCGTGCCCTTCCTTAGCACTTCTCCAAACCATCACAGTCTTTCTTCCCGCATCTTGTCCTCTACTAAATCCACCCCCACCTTCTCCCGGATAATCTCATTCCTAACTCTATCCTCTCTAGTAAGCCCACATATCCAACGCAATATTCTAATTTCCACCACTTTTAATTTTTGGATGTGAACCTGCTTAACCGGCCAGAACACCACTCCATACAACATGGCCGGATGAACTGCCATTCTATAGAATTTGACTTTAAGCTTAAGGGGCACCTTCTTATCGCACAGCACTTCCGAGGTGATCCTCCACTTCATTCATCGTGCTCCAATACTTTTAGAAACATCCTCATCAATCTTGCTATTTCCCTGAATTATAGACCCAAGATACTTAAAACTATCCCTCTTACAAACATCCTGGGAGTCTAAACTCACCACCACTTCGTCTTCCTACCTCCAGTCACTAAATTTGTATTCCAAATTCTCCATATTGGACCTACTCAACCTAAATCCCTTAGACTCAATGGTTTGCCTCCAAACCTCCAATTTGTCATTAACACATACACACACACCTCTGCATCTCATCAATCAGCACTACATCATCCACAAATAACATACACCAAGGCACCTCGGCTTGAATACTTTGTGTCAATACGTCCATCACCAATGCAAAAAGGAAAGGACTAAGAATCGATCCCTGATACAACCCTGTATCGATCGAAAAATGCTCTAAGTTACCCCTGCCGTCTTCACTCAGGTCTTCCCTCCATCGTATATGTCCTTAATATCTCTGATGTACACCACCAAAACCCCTCATACTTCCAAGCATCTCCAAAGGACCTCTCTCAAAACTTTATCATATGCCTTTTCCAGGTCAATGAACACCATGTGTAAATCCCTCCTTCTTTCTCTATATTGCTCTACCAATCTCCTTACCAGGTGGATTGCCTCTTTCTTCGAGTGACCAGGCATAAATCCAAACTGATTCTCGAAAGTGGACATGACCCTCCTCAATCTCCGCTCAACCACTCTCTCCCAAATCTTCATAGTGTGACTCAATAGGTTAATACCCCTATAGTTGACGAAACTCTAAATGTTACCTTTGTTTTTATTTAATGGAATCATCGTATTCCACCTCCAAGCCTTAATTATTCTCGCATTCTTGAAAATGTCATTAAATAAATCAATCAACCACCTTAAACCTGCCCTACCAGCACACTTCTAAAAATCCACCGGAATCTCATCAAGCCCAGTCAGCCTACCCCTCCGTATCCTACGAATACCCTCTTTGACCTCCTTAGCCCTAAAACGCCTACAGAAATTGAAAACATGACTCTCATCTAAGTGCTCCAGCTTCCATAGCTCAATGCCTCTGTCCCCCTCCTCGTTCAAAAGTGTGAAAATACTCCTGCCATCTATTCTTAATGTACATATCCTCCACCAAAACACTACCATCCTTCCCCTTAATGCACCTCACTTGATCGAGGTCATGACCCTTCCGCTTCTGAACCTTAGCAAGCCTATACAACCTCTTTTCCCCTTCTTTCTCCTCTAACCTCGCATACAAGCTCTTGAACGCGACTGACTTAGCAGTCATAACTGCTAACTTAGCCTCTTTCCTTGTTACTTTATAAACCTCCCTATTCACCCGCTTCTCCTCTTCATATTTACTCTCACTCAGCTTAATATATGCCCCCTCCTTAATCTCTACTTTCTTCTTCACTTCTTCATTCCACCACCAATCCCCCTTACGATGACCTGCCCGGCCTCTCGAAACACCCAATATTTCTCTAACAGTCTACGTGATGCAACTGGCAGCCCTATCCCATATAACATCCACGTCCCCCCTGAACTACCACACCCTTATTCCTGCCACTTTTTCCTCTATCTCCAGAGCACTAACTAGCGTCAAGACACCCTACATAATTCTAGGCCAACCCTCCCCGACCTTTCTCTTCTTGCTCTTCTTGATAGATAAGTCCATCACTAGAAGCCTGTGCTGGGTCAAAAGATACTCACTTGAAACGACTCTACAGTCATTACATAACACCCTATCCCCCTTCCTAAGCAGCAGAAATTCAATCTGAGTCTTGGGTATAGCACTTCAAAAGGTAATCAGGTGATCCTCCTTCTTTTGAAAGCTCGAATTAACTACCACCAGCCCAAAGGCCCTCGCGAAATCAAATAGAGCAGCACCCTCACCATTTTTATCACCGAATCCAAAACCTCCTTCCATATCACCATAACCCTCCGGTAAGACCCCAATATGCCCATTGAAGTCCCCTGCTATGATAATCTTCTCCGAGCTAGTCACGTTTCTTACCACCTCATCCAAATCCTCCCAAAATTTCACTTTCACCTACTCTTCCAAGCCCATCTGCGGTGCATAAACACTACACACATGCAGCGTAAAACTCCCAATAACTAACTTAATCTTTATCATCCTATCACTAACCTTTTTAACCTCCACCACCTATCCTCTAAGCTCCTCATCCACTAATATGCTCACCTCATTCTGATGCCTCTCACTCCCTGAGTGTCATAACTTATACCCATCCACATCCCTAGCCTTAGAACCTACCCACCTAGTCTCCTAAACACAAGAAATATTAATCCTCCTCTTCTTAAAAATCTCTACCAACTCTACGGACTTGCCCTGAAGGGTCCCAATATTCCAAGACCCTACCCTCAACCTATCTTCTCTCGCCTCTCGCCTACCTCTAACACCCCTCACCACCCTAGCCCTAATGCTCGACCTATACCCCACACCTACACTACCAGAAATTAAATCTATGGTGACAGTTGCAAAACCATTGCAATAGACCAAAAAAACCATTGCCATAGACCTATCGCAATAGTTCTACAAGCATCCCAAAGGTGGGCATTATGATAGTTCTATTGCAATGGTTTCTGCAACGATTGTCAAAACTGTCGCCATAGGTAGAGCTATAGTGATGGTTTTATGCAACCGTCACCATAGATAGACCTATTGTGATGGTTATTTTTTGTCTTATTAAGACATCTATTTTCATCTATTACAACGGTTACAAACCGTCGCATTAGAATCTATTGCAACGGTTACTAACTGTTGCAATAGCAGCTATTGTGATGCTTTTGTTGTCCTATTGCAACGCTTTTTAACTACCTATTACAACTATTTCATTACTTATTGGAACGTTTATTTTCATCTATTGCAATAATTATGAACCGTTGCAATAGACTCTATTGCAACGATTACAAACCATTGCCATAGGATATATTGCGACGCTTTTATTATTCTGTTGTAACGCTTTATAAATTATAGCACAATATATACACATCACAAAATAAAATCATTTATTAATAATCTCATAATTCAAAATATGCAACAAGATAGTAATTTAAACCCAAAAGTAAAATGTAATCAAGTCCAAATGATTAGTTAAGTTTTTACATACTAGCAAGTTCAAGTCGCGATAAGTTTCAAAAAACTCAACACAAAACTATTGATATTAGAGAATTTATCCACAACCCAAAAATCTTCTCAAGTAAGGTCAATGTCTTCATCATTTTCTTTATCTCTTTCTTTATTTTTGACACCAATATAAAAAAAGAACAAATAATATAAATTAGCACTTAAATGATAACATAAAAAGGACTATATTGATGATAATATTGATCCCTACAGTTTTAGTCCTTCGGATAGACAAGAAATCAGAGATGCTTTGAGGATAAAGCAGAACCATAGATTGAAATATATTGCATTCATGTAAGAACAAACTTTCAAGTAGAGGACATTTTGAGATGAAGCAACTTGTGAAATGTTCCTCTTTTGTCCCACTAAATTAAATGGGAAGACATAATCACATTCATCTCACATAATTATTACAGGGAAGCTTTACGTTATCAATAAGAAAGCAAAAACAAACAAACTAGAAGCTAACGGCAGAATCTCAAAGAAGAAGAAAGCAAAATAAATACACATATGAGCAACAAAAAGATACTCGTATCAAGAAATATATCCTAGGAGTTGGTAGAATATTTGTTCTGTAGGTAAGACAACACGTCAAAACTATATACTTACACTTTGTAGATTAAATTACGTCCCAAGAATCTTCTTAACGTGAGTTAAAAATAGGAACCAGTACCAAAAGAAGCATACCTCAAATGGAAAATAAAAATCACAATCCTAAGATGTGAAGACACTGTAGAAGAAAACTACAACTTTTTATACAAGAAAATTGCAGCTTCATATCAATAATGATTAAAAATAATCTAAATAGTAGGAAAAATGATCGCAATACCTTCATATCATACAGAAATTTAAAAATGAGCACGGTTATTCAAGTTGTTTTGAAGTTAGGAATCAGTGCAGGAGAAACCATGCATAAAGCAGCGGGATACTTCGACAAACGTACACAGGAAAATCATAACTAGAATCTTTACCACCACCCCATCCCCCAACATTATTGCTTATCTAATGATCATAAAGTGATGCTAAATGATTTCCAAATGGCATTTAACATGTCCCATATGTATGCACATAGTTCTCCCTGTCTGTACATTTATTAGAGCACATCAGATTTTCTCTTCTTTCCCATTTCAAACTCTTTTTCCTTTACGATGGTTCAAAACAGTTATCAGAATCAAGAATCCATCTAATTCAAGGTAATTCCAGTATAACTACTCATATAAACGTGTATATTTAGGCATGGAAAATAGACCAATCCATAAGAGAATATCTCATTAATATCCATAACTAAACCATTTACAAGGAACAACAGATATAGCAGCTAAATACATATCGCATAAAGAAAGAAAATATTAGAAATACCAACATAGGAACACTAAACAGTACCAACACAAAAATCCTAACTGCAAACCATAAGAAAGAAACAATCTTTCTTCTAATCCACTACCCATAATCCACCAAACACAAAAAATTCCATACCTTTACCATAAGAAAGAAACGATCTTTCTTCTAAGCCACCATCCATATAATTCACCAGAAATAAGCGCAGCCGTAATTCTTAACACTTAACACCATTAAAACATACCCAGTATACTCCAAAACAGCATTAAAATATACCCAATATACTCAACAGCATCAAAACATATCCAGTATCCAAAAAAATCTTGATTGTTACTACCAACAGATTAAGAAACAGAAACTGACCTTCATTATTACTACCAACAGATGGACAATTTATTGGTTGATTAGCAAGCGCTTCTACTGACGAATGAACATTGAATCCTAGAGTACTAGAGCCCTCCCACTTCCCAAAATAAGTGCAGGTAGGATCCAACAGTAGAGCACAATACGGCCTAGAAGAGAGTACAATACACTTATATTATCATCAAACAAATTCAATTGCTTATAAGAATATTCAAAAACAACTTCTAAGATTGAATATGGATCCAGTCTTCATTTACAGCAATAATTTAAAATCTTTTGAGAATCCAAATTCATTATCAATAGAGGAGAATTAAGAAAATCAAGAATGTTGCCTTATTTCTTATTGAACACACCGACTATCACTATCCGCAATACTCCAAGAATCAAAATTGATTGGCCAGTACTTCATCTGCAAGTACTTTCATCCCGTTTGGAGCTTGGTCAAATGTATCACCTTCTTTGGACTAATTTACTTATTTTCCTTTTCTATTTTCTGTGTCCTAACTCTATTTTTCTACTTTTGTTCATTTCCTATAAGATCTAAACTAGGTTGGATGGTCTTCAGCTTTAGGCATAATATTTTAAATTCCAAGCCAATTCAGAGAGACCAACATTACAATTCTACCCATCAACTAACTTAAACAGAATGAGGTATTAAGCTCAGTAGAAGGTAGTTCAAAGTATTAGCCACGGGTTTAAACGAACCCAATAGCTTTTGCTAGGACCACGTACTACTCATCTCAGGAATTCATTAGATATTTTTGAATATTTAATGGTGGAATCCAGTAACTAAGATGAACTATTGGGTTAGGTGACCAATTCAAAACCTATAAACTTCAAATCCTATTGCCAATAACAAAGATGAGCTATTGGGTTAGGTGACAAATTCAAAACCTATAAACTTCAAATCCTATTGCTATATATACATACATATATATATATATATATATATATGTATATATATATATATATATGTATATATGCATATAATACTTGAAGTAGAATCATAAGCATGACAAGGTCAAACATATTTGCAGCAAAATTCCAGTTTTGCAGCTATACTTTGACAGTACGAAAAGTCCAAAATCCATATTACTGGAGTAATGGTGTTTTTTTATTACAAGAGAAATGGTCTTGGAGGCTACTAACAGAAGATAACACCCGAACAGAAAGTAAGTTCCATCACCAGTAAACTTACAGTTATACAATTTGACAGTCAAGTTAAGCCTAAAATTCATATTAACGGATTAATGGAGTCATAGCCTCCTAACAGAACATTCCATCCAGAAAAGAAAGAAATTTCATCTTAAACAACACGCAAAAAGATTCCAAGAAATCCTAGCATGCTCAGTACCAACATGAATATCACACTTTCTTTTACATACTGAATTACCAGAGAAAGTATTTTTGCTTTTCAATTTCTTTCTTTCTTTTGCATTAAGTTTTCTTCCTCTTTCTCGTGCATGTCTGTCCATGAGCACTTGTAAATTGGGCAAAATGCTAGCTTATAAATTTTATCATGAAATTACACTGAAAAGTGAAAACAAAGGCAAGTTGTTAATATCAGAACCAGAACATACTTTCGACGAGCTCCACCTGGACGGCTGGGTTCAAGTTTATCTGCTTTCCCCCTATGTTACTACGATTTAATACTTTATGAGCTGCATCAACTGCTCTTACATCGTAGAATTTGATGAACTTATGATGGCGTTTATATGGCGTTTCTCTAATCTGCATTTTATATACAATATGATTTAGTGAAGCTTAAAAGTTTTAGAATTCCAGAGAGACAGAAGAACAATAAAATAATACAGCATTAACAGTGAACAATTAAGTAAAAGTGACACCTCCTTGACTTTCCCATATGCTCCAAAGATTTGCTGAAGATCCTCATTGGATACCGATGGATCCAAGTTAAACACGACAAGATTTCCTTGGTTAATATCTTTTTCTGATGGATTTTCCTGGATGCAGCAATAAAGAATATTTGTTAGAATTGTCCTTCCATGTTCGCATATCTATATAATATGGATTCAAACCTTAGGAATAGAAAAATGAATGTCGAGCTTTCTTCATCTCAAGTGCTTATTTTGTAGAGCACGCACTGCATTTCGAGAAGCTCGAATGTCATAGGAAGATATCATCACAAAGCCCCTATACTTGCATGCAGTATACAGGGTTCTGATATCACCAAATTGCTTCAAAAAAATATAGTAATACTAGGTTAGATGTATCCCATCAACATCAATTTAAATCAAGGACTCCAGCGATGAAAAAAGTGAAAACCCTCTTTAAAAATTAACAGTCAAACACAAAGCAGAGAAACAGAAAACAAGTTCAGAAAACAGAAGCATTGGTTGAATATAATACAGAGAGGCTAAAGTAGAAGATCACTGGTCAAATGCTTCAACTTCTTTTTGTTAGTCAAAAGAACAAAAAGATAAATAAATGAGCACCCAATCTAACTAGAATAAGATTTAGTCATCTATTTCTATTTTGTCTTAATTCCATTCGAGCAAAACGTATGAGACCTCTAAGCCCGGGAATAGATGATTAGAGAAGACAGATCAGGAAGGAAGGTAGCCCGATGCACAAATCGTAAACCTCAAGGGGTGTGGTGTAAACAGCCTACCCTGATGTAAGTATTAGTGGCTGCTTCCATGGCTCGAACCCTAGACCTATAGGTCACATAGAGACAAGTTTACTATTCAAGCATATGAAGTCATCCCATAGAATATATCACTAGCACAAACAGAATGAACAAGCATGACTACGAAATAAAAAGCCATGAGAAACATGATTCAAAAAGGGTAAGTATCTAAACTAGCATGTTATGTGCTATCCATTGTGATTTGCCTAATAACACCAGATATAACTCATTCAATAAGAAAATCTTTCTCAATAAATATGTATTAATTTATATAGAAGAGCTACATATTAAAAAAGGTCTTTTCGAGCAGTTACATGTTGGAAAAAGTCCAGCGTAAAACTTTCTTAGAACCCAAAAGAATGAAAAAAGAAAATTAGTACATTCATCTTTGTAGCTGGAAATGAGTCATTCACAGCGGTATTTGAGCATATATTAATTAACAAACAAAATATCTATCTTCAGAAGTTTCAACAAAAGTACAAACCGACATGAAAAATTAGTAAATAGCATCACGAGTAACAAAAGTACAAACCGATATGTATAATTAGTATAAGAGCATTAAGAGTAACAAAAATACAAACTGACATGAATAGTTTGTATAATACGATTAAGTTTCAAAACTTGCCGAAATTAGAGGTTCTAAAGTACTAGATTTCATCAGGAAATTTCTTCTGTTCTTTTGAAAGGGGCCAGGGTTATGGGGTCTCTATCTGTCTGTGTGTGTTTGTGTGTGTGTGTGTTTGGGGGAAGCAAACAAACCAAAGAATGTTCATCAACCTTACTTTGATGACAGTCTAAGATCATTGCCACCTAACTGAAAAGCTTGTTTTAGAGAATCCTTGAAAACACTATGACCAAAACTTTCTGCCAGAATAACTAGTCCACTAGTTTTCTCACTTGCAACTTTAATTTCAACAAGGCCAACCTAGCATATAATAGATTCCATATAAGTAGAGAGAACCAGCCATACAAAAATAGCAATGGGTCACAAGGTGTGAGCTACCGTATCTGATCATATAAACCAAACCAATAAATAGATGAGAACATATGGTATATATTTATCCCAATCACTAAAAACCTGGTTGCAATATACTGGACTTGTCCATCCTTCAGCACTAAATCAAACATTTACCTTGCCAGTATTGCCCAAGTCAGATTGACAATTTTGAGTATCTTATTTTGTTACCTCCCAACAGGACAAGTATATGGTAACACTCTGCCCATCAACCACAAGCAGATAGGAAAAAAAATCTCCTATAGTATTTTGATGCTATCAGAATTTGAACCTTCCAAAACATTAGTTTCTTATGTTGTAACACAATAAAAACCAAAGGTCAATGTTTGTTCTCAACAAAGATAAAACAAACTGATAACACCCCTAACACACCTGTAATGGATATCTTGAAAGAACGGCTGCCAGCTTAGAAGAAGCTCTTACTATTGCATAGTTAATTGAATCCTATAAAAGAAATGAAAGGGCAAAAACTGAGACGTAATATTCTCTTTATATTGAGAATTAAAGTGATCAACTTTCTAAACAAGAATGGATATAAAACTTAACTATATCTCTTATCTAGGTTGCTTAGACATTTCAAAAATGTGAAACAACAATAACAACATCAATGAACATAAGTAGCATAACTAGAACTTTCATCATGAGAAATTCCTTCACCATTTGTGTATTTATTAATGTTGGACTCGAAATTATATTATTTTAAGTTTACATGATGTTGTTATCATATTGAAAATGTCCGTGCTCCTAATAGACTTAGCGTAACGCATAAACAGACACCCAAACATAGATATGAACCAATAAAGCACCCTTAATAGCATGGGACTTGTATGCAGAAAAAAAAGAACAAGGATGAGGGGTGATTGAATACATAAACTAGAATGAATATGAACTCTGCTTCCTAAACTTAACTTTCCAATACAAAAACAAACAAACAAATCAATACCAATATCCAAATTAATCAAAATCCAGCTAAATTAAACACCAAATTATCTCATCACTTTCCCCAATAAATCAACAGGAATAAAACTCACACTTTATAATCGATTAAAACTCAAACTCAAATCAGAATTCAAACCCACACTTTGTAATTGATTAAAACTCAAACTCAAAGCAAAATTCAAACTTAAATCAAAATCAGATCCAGAAGTTGTCATCACTTGATGAGACATCTTCACTAGCGTTTCAACAGCCCCACTACAAATGAAAACTAGAAAGTCCTTCACATTGGCTTGATTCTTCGGATTGGTCAACCCAGAAAATAAATCATCAGATACGTTTATATGCATTGTTTTGTTGAGGTAAACTGCAACAGAAGTTCTCACAAATGTCTGGATACAATCAGCAATCATTAATTTACATCTATCAGAGTGAGATTGAGGAGGTACGTGGTTCAAGTTTGCAATTTTAAGGTTACTGTTTACTGTTTCAAACTCTTAAGAAGTTCATCAGAATCAAACTGTAAAAAAAAGGGCAGCCTGGTGCACTAAAGTTACCGCTATGCGCGGTGTCTGGGAAAGAGCCCTACCATAAGGGTGTATCGTACGCAGACTTACCTTGCATTTTTGCCAGAGGCTGTTTCCAAGGCTTGAACCCGTGACCTCCTGATCACATGGAAGCAACTTTACCAGTTACTCCAAGGCTCCTCTTCCAGAATTAGACTGCAAAAACTCTTTTAAATCCTTAGACACAACACTAACAGCTTTAGGAGAATCAGAAACCATTTAAGACATTGTGATAAAAGATCCCAATAGCCTCATGACCCTCTTTAAAGAAAACTCCTTAGAGCTCAAATTAAGCTAAACTTGAATTTTAATGATACCCATAGTTTAGAAACCCAAAAAGCACACCAACTTCAAGGAAATACAAAATACCCACAATCAAAATTAGAGAAATTAATAGCAAATACGGCTAAAATACCAAACACCCATAAGTAAGTAATCTCACAAGATCAATGATATACACAATTAGTGAAAACCCCACAAACGAAGTAGGGAAAACAAAGGTCCAAAAAACGTAAATTTACACTAATTGCAAAAATCAACCAAACAAACTTACCTGAAACCAAATTAGCCCTATTCGCAAATTTCCTTAGAACGATGTTGTTTCCCCTTTCTTCTTTTCCTATAATCGCAATCGCAGCTCACCACTGGCACCGGTACCTCACAAAATATTAAAATCACACTTTTATAGCCATCGTTTGTGTTGAAATGTTTAAGCAGTGACCAGTAATGGATCGGAGTAGAGGCAGCGTTGAAATGTTTTATTAATAAAATATTTTATTTTTGGCGGACTGAATAATATTGACAATGAAAATGGAGGGAATAAAATTATAAGTGTTGCAATAGCTTATTTCATTTACCTATTGCAACTCTTAATGTCAAAAGCGATGGTTATAGGGTTAAATTATAGCTCATAAAACAATTATTTTTGGGATCTCTTGAAAGCATTGCAATAGACCACCTATTGCAACACTTTGTTAACCGTCGCTAAAAAGTTTATTGTCATAGGGGTAATTTCTAGTAGTGCCACCCCTGCTCTCCTGTCCTTACCCCCTTCCAAAATAGCCCTCGCCCTCAACCCACTCGGACATGACCCTAATCCACCATCAACCCCTCCTGCCACTACTCAAAAACCAATACAAAGCCCCTAAACCGACAAACAAATGAACATAGCAATAGTACAAAAATAATAAGAGAAGGAACGCACAAAGTATACTATTCGACCCAGCAGCTAGAACAACACAACAATAATCCACCAATAAGCAAAGCAGTCAAACACCACTATAATAGCAAGAAGGGAACCCGAAATCTAAAATTAGGGCTCAATGTGCAGTAGTCACCACTACCGGTTAGAAGCCACAATCAAATTGGAAAAACATTACCAAATTCTACAAAAATTTTAGGCAACAGACGAGTAGAAATTGATCAAGAAATCTATTCCTAAATATTTCAACCTCTAGCTTCATACAAGTATAATAATTGAATATATGCTAACACAAACTAGAATACAGAATAGATTATCAAAACACGCCAGAAACAGGAAACAAAGCATGGAATAATGAACTATACAACCAATTTACTAGAGTCCAAAATCCGATAGCCAAAAAATTAACAACAAGAAATATACCACTAATAAGAAAGATTTAAGAATTTAAAGATGGATAAAAAGGTAGAATGCAACTGTAGAATAAGAAAAAAGATGGACAAGAAAGATTTCAGAAAATATAAATTCAAATCACGAACAAGAGAAACGTTAGAACATGGTTAGGACGGCAAGATCTCGGTGATACTTAGGCAATTTTTGATCTTGTTATAATGCTCGATGGTGAGCTAGGAATTGGTGCCACTATCTCTCTCCAGGATACTCTTGTGTGTTGTTGGTTTGGTTGCCAAAAATGGATTCCCAAAACAAGCCCGCCGGAGCGTCGTCAAAAATGACGCCGGAGCATCCTCTAGAACTTGCCGAAAACTGGGAGTTAGCTTCCCTTCTTTCTAACTTGTTCTGACTAAAGCTGCTACTTTTACCCGTCGTCGAAGTTGAGTCGAGCCAGCAGGAACCCTAAGCCCGTCGGCGATAACAATGTAAGGAGAGAGAAGGGGGTACAGACGAGGGTGGGGAGATTTGGGGAGAGAGAGAGAGGTGCGGGAATTTAAAAAGAAATAAAGTTGAGAGGAGAAAAGAAAAGAAAAAAAAGTAAGGTTGAAAAAACTAAAAAAAAATGGAGAGAGAAAAAGAAAAGATAAAAATTAAAGCAAAATAAAAAAAAAGAAAAAATAAAAGTTGAAAAATAAATAAGTATGGAGTTGTTTAGAAATATTTGAGATATAGAAAGATAAATAGGTAATTGTTCTATATAAAGAAAAGGCTAGTATTATAAGACCATTCTTATGAGGAACAAAAAAATAAAGTCACCCACTATAAGAGTCATTTATGTACTTTACCTAGGGGCGGATCTATTCATTCCCGTGGAGGTGGCACGCCACCTGCAAACTTCAACGGAAACTCTATGTAAATGGGTATATATATATACTGATATAGTCAAATATTAAATCTGCCACCGATAATACCAAAGCACTATCTAGTGCAAGTGGTAAAGCGTCACTTTTGTTGCCCACAGTTTGCCGCATTTGTTTTTTTAATACTGATATAGTCAAATATTAAATCTGCCACCCATAATACCAAAGAACTATCTAGTGCAAGTGGAAAAGCAGCACTTTTATTTCCCATAGGTCGTGTTCGATCCCGATTTGCAGCATTTATTTTTTAAAATTATTTTCTGTGAAGCATTGTTGACTAAAACAGGGCAACAGACGTACATTCTACCATTTAAATGAATTATGAATATTACGTTATAATATCAGTAATATTATTGAAAGATCAAGTTTTGTCATTTTATTATTATTTTTTTTAATTAATTGGTTGGTTAATTATCCTATATATCAAAAAATGAATAATTTGATTAATTTAATTGATAAGTAGTGGCGGAGTCAAAAATTCAGCGAAAGATGTGAAAATTTTATTCTCAGTTATGTTAAGAGTGTGCAAAATTTAATATACACTCATTATGATTAACATTTAACCTCTATTCATCACATAATTTTCCGACGAAGGGTGTGCATCTAACCACCTTTCATCGAAGGTGACTCCGCCCCTATCGATAAGTTTACTTGGCACCCAGAGAGTCTGAATCCTGGATCCGCCTCTGAGTTTACCCGACTACAATTCATCACAGCCCAGTGAGTTCGGGTCTTATAATCACTATGGTCTAATTAATCATATTTCTATTCTCTCTATTTTTTAGATTAATTTTCAAATGAGAAAGTATACGGTGGTAAATTTCATCTCATTTTACGTTAACTCCACCTCCTAAGTTATAAAGCTAATTCTTGCAATGGAAAAAGTATCTCAACTATACTCTACGTACATATCACTGAAAAAAAAGGGTTCCGAAATAGTGTAATGCTAAATTTTGATCCTGGTAAAACGCAAGTAAATTGGCACACATGTAAATTACCACACATGTAAATTACCATGCAAGTATAGTCATATCAACAATTCATCTTATCTAATATACTAGATAATTTAAGGCCCGTGGTACGGATCCAATATATATGATTAGAAGCCTTATATTATATAGAAAATGATTTATGTTTTCTCTACTATTTAATTTATTTTTAAAGCTGGTAAATATTATATAGATTTTTGACCTATATTTGTTTGTCCCGACCAAAATTTTAAAATAAATTAAGTATTATAAAAAAATAATTTAATCTAGAAATTAGTTCAATTATTTGTTGGTATCAATTATGGAGCTATTATTTTTTATGTTGTAAACCACTTGAGATCTTTTAATAATTAACTAGACAACTAATCTGCGCTTCGCGCGGCTTCAAAAATATTGCATTTCATTTTTAAAAATTAAATTAATAAATAAATATTGAAAATATGTTAAACATTTTTTTAGTCTCCAAATCCAAAAGATGAAATTTAAAGTTCTAATCAATTTCATTGTTAACACTTCACTTTATTCTTTTCAATAATTTTCATCACTTGGAGATTTTAGCTAATAATGATATTAATATATAGGGCAAAAATCTCATTTTTAGCAGAAAAGATGTGGCATGTCTTTAAAGTCAATAAAACTATTTTTCTGAAGATTTTATCCCATTTAATTTTTACAAAATTTTGATTTTGAAATTTTAAATGTCTTTCAGTTTTCTATAAAGATAAACGATCAACCATTATTTCTAAAACTCGAATTTCATAGAGAAAACTGCATACAAAGTGCTATAAAGCTTATGAATTACAAGTAATAATATGTAACTCATACGTTACAATCTTTTGGTATGACTAAAATAATAGAGGAAGAAAATAATGCGACATATTTAATATATATATATATATATATATATATATATAGAGAGAGAGAGAGAGAGAGATAATATTTCTAATTTTTTTAGCAATTTGTTTAGGGGAAATTGAGATAAAAATGTCAAAAAAATGAGAGAATAATGACAGCGCCAAATTAAATCTTTTTTCTTATTTTCAGATTTATATGCATGTATAAATATAGATCTATGGATCGTATCAACATTTTATGGATAGTTATTTTAAACAACTACCTAATTGTATAGTATACATAGATGATATATTATTATATACAAAAACTAAAGAAGAACATTTAAAATTATTAGAACAGTCTACAGATATAATAGAAAAATCAGGAATAAGTTTAAGTGAGAAGAAAGCAGAAATTATGAAAAATCAGATAGAATTTTTGGGAATACAAATAGATAAAAGTGAAGTCAAAATGCAACAACATATAGTACAAAAAATAATAAATTCAAAAGAAGAATTAGATATAAAAAAAAATTACAATCATTTTTAGGATTAGTAAACCAAGTAAGAGAATATATTCTAAAATTAGCAAAAAACTTAAAACCATTACAGAAAAAATTAAAAAAGGATGTAGAATATAACTATAACGAAAAAGATAAAAAACAAGTTCAGAAAATAAAAATACTTTGTAAAGAATTACCAAATTACAATTTCCAGATGAAAATAGAAAATTTATATATATAGTAGAAGCAGATGCTAGTGAATGTAGTTATGGAGGAGCACTTAAACGTAGATATGAAGGAGAAAAATTAGAACACCATTGTAGATACTACTCAGGTACGTTTAATGAAACAAAAATAAAATGGGAAATAAATAGAAAAGAATTATGCTCATTATATAAATATTTATTAGCATTTGAGACATATATTTTATATAACAAGTTTATTGTACGAACAAATAATACACAGGTACGTTGGTGGTTAACAAAGAAAATACAAAATTCAGTTACAACAAAAGAGATTCGGAGACTAGTCTTGAATATATTAAATTTTACATTTACAATTGAAGTAATTAGTACTAACAAAAATGCTATTGCAGACTACATATCAAAACAAAGCTACACAGACTGATACCTGTTCAGGTAGGTTTGATATTTCTAAGTCTTGTTCCTCCATAACTTTTTCCATTGAAATATACCTGTTTTTTAATAACTAAGCAAAATATCTGTTGTGGACAAGAGAGAGTATTTGTTCTTCAACTCTTGAAGGTTTGCCTTGCAATGCCTTCGGTTCATCTTATTTATAGGCTGAAACTTTACAAGAGTATTCCTATTTTTACAAGTTTCTAAAAAGTCTTTTAAAAAATTATCTACCTAATCTACTTTACTTTACAAAAGTCTTGTAATAAGACAAAAGTTATTAATTCCTAGATTAATGATAGTCAAAAACCTATACAAAAGATTCCAATAATTTACATAAAGCAAATTGTGAAAGTTTACATGTCGCTTTCACAATTTAATAGCTTGTATTCTATTATTACTCCGTTGATATCTTCTCTTTTTCGTATCTGTTATTTTTTCATATATCCATTATTGTTTCTTATCGTGTATCTTCCAGCTGGCGTTCTTATCTTCTTGGTTGATTTTTCTTCTATTCTAGCTGAACTTCTGGGATATCATTATCTTTTCCATTACATTTTAAACATTTATGATCTGGATATTTATGTTCAATTGTCTTGCAATATCTGGTTAATAATTCTTCTGAAATAAATTTTTCTCTGATAGCTCTGGCGATAGGTTCTGTCTCTGGTTTGAGCAACGTCAGAATCCATTGGCTAATAGTTTTCATATTTGTTTCTCGTAATTCCTTTGAATTTGAATATATTAGTACATTATTTCTTGAATAATAACTCCATATGGGATTTTGGTTGCGGTATGTGTTTGCTTGCTCTTGCAAAATTGTAGATAGTCCGATAATCCTCTTATTCGCATAAAATTTTGGTATCTCAATTCTAGGTATTTCTGGTTGTGGAATAATATCTTGTGGTATAATCATATCTCGTGTCATTCCTATCTTTACAACTTGTATGGGTTTTTTAACTTCATTATATAATATCTTTGTTGGTGCCGTGTAAATTTTTATAAAAAATAGGGTACCTTTGGTTATTCTTTTAAAAATGTTAAATGCTTCATATATTTTCAGTATAGTGGATATCTCATTTCTATCAGAGGTATATACAGTACTGAGTAGTTCATATTCATAACAAGTTTTAACTAAACTTGGTTTGGTTTTAGGTAAAGCAATTAGCTTATTGTATCCGGTCAATCTTTGGGTTATATAGTTTGTATCTGGTTCTTGGATCTTTTGGGGTTAGTATTTAAAAAGGTTTGTACATTGTAGATATTTCCTATATATGTTTGGGTTGTATAGTTGTAGGTCTTTTTGTCTTGGTTTAAACTATCTCGGCATGTGGTAATTTGTGGGGGTATAAACATGGGATCTTTTGGTGTATTTGAAATATATGGTTTATCAAATAGCTTGTTTAGGTTCATATTTGTGTTTTTCCTAACTCCTTTGCTTGTACCTGCAAAAGTAGATTGGTAAACGTTATGGGTTTTAAGGAGTGCCCCAACGTCTCCTTCTAGCTCTGGAATTTTAATGTCTTCCGATCGACATAGCTCTGCACACTGCTGAGTTATCTGATTTGTAGCTATAGACTTCAGTTTATCTTCATTATTCTTTAGCTTTTCTATTTCATTACCCATACTGTCCACTTTCATTGAAAGCGTAGTTAGGGTTTTGAATATCTTTTCTAAAGCATCATCTTTTATTATATCAGTCTGTGTAGCTTTGTCTTGATATGTAGTCTGCAATAATATTTTTATTAGTACTAATTACTTCAATTGTAAATGTAAAATTTAATATATTCAAGACTAGTTGTAACTGAATTTTTGTATTTTCTTTGTTAACCACCAACGTACCTGTGTATTATCTGTTCGTACAATAAACTTTTTATATATAATATATGGCTCAAATGCTAATAAACATTTATATAATGAGCATAACTCTTTTCTATTTATTTCCCATTTTATTTCTGTTTCATTAAACGTACCTGAGTAGTATCTACAATGGTGTTCTAATTTTTCTCCTTCATATCTATGTTTAAGTACTCCTTCATAACTACATTCACTAGCATCTGTTTCTACTATATATATAAATTTTCTATTTTCATCTAGAAATTGTAATTTTGGTAATTCTTTACAAAGTATTTTTATTTTCTGAACTTGTTTTTTATCTCCTTCGTTATAGTTATATTCTACATCCTTTTTTAATTTTTTCTGTAATGGTTTTAAGTTTTCTGCTAATTTTGGAATATATTCTCTTACTTGGTTTACTAATCCTAAAAATGATTGTAATTTCTTTTTTGTATCTAATTCTTCTTTTGAATTTATTATTTTTTGTACTATATGTTGTTGCATTTTGACTCCACTTTTATCTATTTGTATTCCCAAAAATTCTATCTGATTTTTCATAATTTCTGTTTTCTTCTCACTTAAACTTATTCCTGATTTTTCTATTATATCTATAAACTGTTCTAATAATTCTAAATGTTCTTCTTTAGTTTTTGTATATAATAGTATATCATCTATGTATACTACACAATTAGATAGTTGTTTAAAATAACTATTCATAAAATGTTGATATCTACCTGGGGCATTTTTATATCCAAATGGTAGTACATTCCATTCATAAAATCCTTGTGGTACTGTAAATGCGGTTAATTCCTTAGATTCTTCTTCTAACTTTAAATGGTAAAATTCTGATTTACAATCAAATTTACTAAAATAATTATATCCTTGTATTTGTCTTATTTTTAATATCTTGTTTGGTATTGGGTAATTATAAGTCATTGTTTTTGCATTTAAATTTCTATAATCAATAACCATCCTACTTTTTCCTCTTTTTTGTTCACTATGTTTATTTACTATAAATGATGGACTATTATGTTTAGTATTATTTTTTTGTATATATTGTTTTTCTAATAATTCTTCTATATGCATTTTAAATTCTTTTAAATCATCAAAATTATATGTTAATGGTTTCTGGGTTATTATGCTATTTTTATCTATTAATTCAATTTTTATAGTGGTTTTATGTTTTTTCCATCCTTTTAATGGATCTTCACTATATAATTGTTCTAAGTTTTTCTTAATTATTTCTATCTTATTTATTGAAAATATAGTTATTTCCTTTTTATTTATTGAAAATACAACCAGTTCTATTGTATCTTCAGTATTTTTTATATTTTCTAATTTTTGTGTAATTTTTTCACTTCCTTTTATCCAATCAGTTTTCTTTCTTATTTTATTAATAACTCTTTTTGCTCTTACTTTCTGTTTACATGGTGTTGTAAACCACCAATCTGTTCTAGTTATTATATGCGGGTATAATTTATCTAGAAACGGCATTCCTAAAAGTATATCTTTTGATGTTAGCTCATAATTATAGATTTCTTCTATTGTTAATATTTTATCCCATACTTGTGTTTTTACATTCTTAGATTTATAAGTAATTAAGCTTCCTTCGTTATTAAATCCTTTAACTATTATTGGTGTTTTTATTTATCTCATTTACTTTCTGATAAACAATATTCTACATAAAATAGCTTCTGCTCCTGTATCTATCATAGGCGTATAATACCTACTATAATATCCGTCTACTACTATCTTCATTAATACATATATTTTCATATCATGTTAGAGCTCTTCTTAGGAATAATCTTTCCCTATTATATGTTATAGATAATTGTGTATGTTCTATATTGTATGGTTTTACTTGTTCTAGCCATTTAATTCCTAATATTATGTCTGTTTTTTGCATTTCTTCCTTTATTTCATATTCTATTTTCATTTTTCTAAATCCTATTATTATTTCTTTTTCTGCTATATTTTTAGTGTTTATTAAGCTTCTTGGTAGATCTGGGCATATATTATTATCAGATTTTATTTTCTCATTTTTTACTAGATATTTTGCTATATAATTTTCTTCTTGTCCTGTATTTAAGAGTATTAAATATTCTTTTTCGTTTATTGTTCCTATTACGTAATATTGATTTAAATTAACTATTGAACTTGTTTCATAACTTGTTCTTTTTAATGAATTTGATGATTCTGGTTTTTCATAAGCTATTCTTTTTGTTGTACTTGTTTTATCATTTATTATTTCTAAATCTTCTTCTATGTCTATATTTCTGTAACTATAATCATTATTATCAATTGTTTTTACGAATCGTTCAAAAAGACTTTTTATTTGAATTTTATTAATTTTATTTTTTCCCGTTATTTTATGTTTTGTTGTTAATACATATGGATTTTTACATCTTGCTGTAAATATTTTACTTCCTGGGGTTAGTTCTATTCCTGATATTTTTCAATATAATACTAATGATTTATTTATATTTTTATCTGTTATTACTACTGAATAATTTGCACTTATTATAAATTTAAATTTTTGGTATATTAAATTTCCTTTAATCGCAGTTATTATGCTTTTTTCTATAGGTCTTATAATCCTATCATCTGCTAAATATAATTCTATTGGTGTATTTATTCCTTCTCTAAAATATGTTTTTATTAATATCTCTGTACCTCCAAGGTGTACATATTTTATTGGGTCTCCTCTACTTTTTTATATCGTTTATTTCTGTATTAATTAACCTTTTTGTTACTAGTGGTATACTAGCTTTACCTTTTGCATAGCTGCAGTCTATTACATGTTCCTTTTGACTTACTACGTAATATTCTTCCTTTTTCCTAGTAAATATATTTTTTATTGTTGGTATTTTAAATATTTTTCTACACTTAAGTCTAACTCTTTTCCTTTTATTTCATCAAATACATTGTTATCAAATATTATTTTTTGATCTGTTCCTTCGTCATTTAAATATTCTTCTTTTGTTATAATTTTTATATCTTCTTCGATCATTTGGTTTATTTATATATCTTCTTCAGTCATTTAATTCGTCTAATTCACTATCTATTTCATTATCTGTTTCATTCTCTGAAATTTCATATATACTGTCTTCACTTTCTCATTCGTAATCTATATAATCTATCTGCATATATTCTGTATTTTCTATTTTTATTTTTGATATTTGTTTATTTTTTAGGTTTTTAGGTAATTTACAATCTCTAGCTAAATGTCCTAATTTTCCGCAATTATAATAATTACATTCCTTTATATATTTCTTTTTCCTATATGGTCTTTTATGTTTATAATTTTTTACATAATATCTTTTTCTCGGTTTCTTATACTTATATTTTATTTTTTTGTATTTCTTATATTTCTTATGCCTTTTTCTTTTCTTATAATATCTTTCTTCGCATCCAAATTAAGGTGTTATTTTATATTTGCAACATGCTAAATTTCTTATGAATGTTTTTTTCATTTTTATTTCTTCTCTATATTTTTCACATAGGTTTCTATACCATTGTTGTAAAAATTTTGTTCTTGCTCCTAGAGTATCTACTATTTTTGCTTCATCCCAACTTTTTATTATTTTTGAACTAAATGGTTCAGGTAATTTATTAAAATATAATTTTCTTATTTCTTTACTTTCTTCTGTATTATATGCTCCTTTATAATAATATTCTTTAAATGCGCAAGTATATTCATCTATGTAGCACATATTACATATTGCTAATTTTAACATTAAATTCCTATTTGTATCTTTCTCTTCATGTTGTTCTTCTTCTGTTGTTGTCATGCTACTAAATTCGTCTTTTATAGTTGTTTCATATTTTTTTAATAATTCTATAGGTGTTAGTTTAGTTGTGGTTGTTGATGATGTTCCTTATGTGGGTTTGTCAGTTCTTAATACTCTTTTACTATTTTCAGTTAGATTTAAAAACCATAATTTCACTGTTCCTATTAGTGCTCTTTCTATATATTCTGGTGCATCTATTACATTTATATTATTATCTAATAATTGTTTTGTCATATATCCTATCCATAATTGTATTATTTTTTTGTATCTATTACACAATCTAAGTCTAAAAAGTTATAATTTTTATTAACTATTTGTTTTGGTGTCCATTTGTCATATTCATTCTTTAGATTATATCTTTTAAACTTATTCTTATAATATGTAGGTTTTCTTATTTCTGATGTTCTAGTATTATATTTTCATGTTTTTTTTTTATCAAGAGTGTTTATTTCCGTGTTTATATTTTCTAAGTTTTCTTCATTAATTACTTCTTGTTTTCCACGGATTCCTAAATTTTTGTATTTCTTAAGATTTCTGTATATGTTTCACTATCTTTCAAATCATAATTATCTGTTTCTTCAACATCTATTGTATTGATTTCTAATTCCTTGGTTTCTATTTCTTCATTGTCTATTTCTAATTTTTCTTTAAATTGATTTATCTCATTTAATAATTTTTGTTCTTTATCTTTTTCTTCTTTTTCTTTCTGTCTTTTTTCATATAGATCTTTTAGCATTTGTAGTTCTTTTTCTAATTCAGCAATCCTAATATTTTTAGTTTCTTCTATTTTTCGTATTTCTTCTGTAGTTTGTTGTTTTATTTTTTCTGTTTCCTCTTTTCTATCTATTTCTTCGTTTTCATTTTCTATTCTCACCATAGCTATCAATTTATCTTCTAATTTTAATTATTCTTTTTCTAGCATTAAATATAAATGTTCACCTATTTTCTTATATCTTCTTCCTAGATTAGAAAATACTATTTTTATTTTTAATCCTTTGTGATTTTCATATATTTTTTCATCTATTATAAATTCTTCTTTGTTCATTTTATTGTAAATAGTTCATGTTGATATATATATTCTAAACTATCTATTTGTGATTCTAAATTTGATATTTCATCTTTTTGTGCATTTATTGAGTTCTTACTAACCCCGGCAAATATATTATAATGTAGTCTTTCTATTATTATTTTTAATTCTTTACGTTTTTTAGAAATAATTTGTTTTAATTCTTTGTATTTTTTGTACTTTATTCATTTAAATCATATTTAGAATATTTTGGTGGGTATCTAAAACTAATTTTATCATAATTAGGTGGTATGTGTCTCATTCTTCTAGATTTTAAATGGATTATTAATTTTTCTTCAATACTAGATATTAAGGTAATTAGGTAGGCTAATCCTTGTGGGTTTTGTTTTGTTTTATTTAGATTTATATATTCTGAATAATTACTAATTAAGAATTCTTTAATTTTTCTAAAAGCTTCTCTGTTTTTAAATGGTTTTCTCATAATTAATCAATATAAATTAATCTCAAGTAATTCTAATCTAAATTTAAACATATATGCTACTTCCATATTATTTAAATAACTGGACTCTGATACCAGACTTGCCTTGCCATGCCTTCGGTTCATTTTATTTATAGACTGAAACTTTACAAGAGTATTCCACGGTCGCTTCATAGAATGTAACAAAAATACAAAAAATTAATGAAATAGAAAAAATCAATTGAATACATATATTGTTGAACATATTCTCATATTATCATCATAGTACCCTCCTTCCTCTCTAAAACTTTAGAAATAAAGCTTCTGGTCATCGTCTTCCACAAATCAAATGCGCACTTTTTCATAACTTTGCACACACATCATAGGAAGAAATAAAAAAAAATAAAAAAAGAGAGGATATATGAATTATTAGAGACCCAAAAATAAAACACAAAAAGCTAATGAATACATAATAATTGTCACCTGCTTTCGTTTCTTTTTCTATGATCTATTTGTAGTATTTGTGGTTGACAATTTACAAAGTATGAAACAAAAAGTAGAAAAAAAATGAAATAGAAAAAAAAAGCAATTAAATATACATCCTTACTTGAAAATATTTTTATACTATCCTCCTCCTCTTAAGATTTTGAAACATGAAACTTCTATTTCTTTTTCTATTTGCTTTATCGATACTCTAGCTAATATAGGGTTGAGCACTATGGTTATCATCTTCGATAAAATCAAATGCAAATTTTTCATAATCTTATGCATACATAATAAACATCATAAAATAAATCACAAATTCAAAAATTACAAAGTGATGAAGAATAAAATGAAAATGATAAAGAGAAGAAAATGCTAACTCAAAAGTTCCAATTAGTTAGAGTAAAAGTAATACAGATGTGACCTTTTTCATCTTTTTTCATATGCATTTCATACACAAACTCAATAGATTTTTACATTGAATTTACATTTTTTAAAAATATTCATAATGAATATTAATGGTGATACATTAATAGGCATACTTAAAACGGTAAAATTTGAAAGGGTGGGATAATAATAACTATTCCTGTAATAACATAATTGTGCAGTAAATCTTGCTATAATTTCATAAATTATTATTAGTTTTTTAGCAAAAGAAAGAAAGAATTAAAATGCCAAAAAAATGAGAAAAAAGATAAATTAAAATCTTGGCCTTGGAGAGGTGTCACATAGGCATATCTATAACTCTCTTTTATATATATACTAGAAAAATTGGCCGCGCTTTGCGCGGTGATAAAAATTTAATTATTTTCTTCAATCAATTTTATATTTTCTTTTGATTTATATATATTGTGGTCGTCCTAACACTTCATGATATTATTAAGTGATACTTGTTGTTCTGCTTGCATCAACATCTTCGTGCGTCATAACAGCTAAAAGATTTACACCCTCAGTGTCCAACATCCATTCATTTTTTGCTTTAAATCCTTCATTGTCATCAAACTTCTACACCTTACTGTTCTTTATGAACACCTTGTTAATATCTGGAATACCCCGGAGAGCCATCTCCGTAAGCATGTTACTCATGATCTTCTTAAGGAATACATCAATCCTCAGCAGATTCATCCAATTCACCTTTTGGAGCTTCATCATTCATAATACGAATTCAAAGGATCAGTTTTTCCGCATTATCACCATTAAAGATACAGGTTAAGTCATCATTGAATTCAAGATTGATCTTTTCAGCAATTTCAGCCATACTAAGTTTCTTATCCACCATCATTTCACGATTTAACTCAATGGGAAACAACTACGGGGAGATTTTGTTCGGGTTAATCTCTTAATTTGGAATTTTATAGTATGACTTGACGAATTCAACATTTTTCTCAATAAGGGTGCTCATCTGGATCATACCACACTTTTGTGGCTTGAGTAACGCTCCGTAAAGTGGTATAATCCAAGGCACACTGGACAGTTTTGGCTCTCTTTTGTTTTGCCTACCTCAGGTTTCAAGTACACAAAAATATAGGGTGTTTTGATCTTCTTCACAACATTGATAATCTCCCTCAACCTTGGCACACTAAGCGTAACATTCTTGGCACTCACACCAGTATAATAAAATGTATTAAGAGTCATCTGTATGATAGGCTGACCAATAGACTGTGAAGCAATACAACCAATCATCTCTCCTGGTTCCCCAAGGGACTGCAAGAAGCAAGACTCTATCTCACTAACTACTCATTCAAAAGAATCTCGGCTAAGCCTATACTCCTTCAGAACCTTTTCGCTCGCCGATGCACTATGGAGCAAGATATTAATAAAAGAGTGGCATTCTTTTGAGCCGTCATGCTGAGGTAATCATCACTAGGAACAACCTTGAGCCTCTCATGTAACTTATCAACAGCTTCTACAATCTCCATAGGATGCATATTGGAGGGCCTACAAAAATCTATCTTAAATGTCTTTTGAGAATTCAAGACAAACCTCTGAATATTAACAGAAAGTGGCCAAAAATTGTCACCTGCTACAGCAATCTCTATCCCAAGTTGGTGTCTATCAGCTTCAAGCTTCTGAACCTCTACATCAAACACACTACAAATCTCCCAAATACTTTTTAGGTCTTCGACAGCTTCGGGCAACATGTAACTTGGGTTGCAATTAGGATCCTCTATCTCATATACATACAGGGCATCAAATGTTGATTTTTTTGCTTTCAGAGAATCCAACTTATGTGTCTTAATCCAAACAGAATCCATGCCATCTTCTTCATACGGAAACTGGATGACATCACCCAGTGAATTCCTAACAGTACCATTATACTTAACCATGATATACTCCATAGACTTCACTAACAGCCTCTGGATGTACCCGATCTCAAAAGTTTTCATAACAGTATCAATCAGACCTTCACTACCACCCATAGCATGGAAGAAAAACTCTTTCGGGGTGAGTCCCTGGAGATATGAGTTCTCCATAAAACCATAACTTTCTGTACCATAATCATCCTTGGTAGAATGAGGAAGATTACGATCTATTAACCCAAAAGAAATATATTTCCCCTCAATATTCTGTTGTCCCACCCAAGTAGTCATCTGAGATATGTTGATAAAACTTCCCTTGGACCAGCTGTAACCATAGCTTTAAAATTATTATGCTCTGATAAACTTTTCGTTGCACTGCTTCCATCATCATCACAAGCCTTATTCAACACCTAAGATTACCAAAAAAACATTATTACAACGTTATCACACTAAACCAACGAAAATTACCTGGTTCACTCTTTTCTTGAATGATTCCATTATTGTTCGCCCTGGTTCAGCTTCCAACTGCTTCTCTTGTGTAGCTTTAATAAGTTCTTTAACTTTGCTTTTTGCATTAGAGATAGTTTCATGAATTTTCTCCATAGTTTAAGCATCATCAATTGTATCTCCTATTCCATTGCTAAATGTTTGCTGAAGAAGCCAATAATGAATAAGCTAGTAAGGATGTGTTAAGCCAGGATCAGCGGTGAATAAATTGTTTTTCTTTATTCTGTCTTCTTCAATTAACACTCTATTCTATGAAATTTTACTTGCTACGTATAGTTAAAGCTATATCTTATACTATTTAAATGCTAAAATTCAATGATGAAGATTACTAATCGACTTATGGAGGAAATAAATCATTCACAGGAATCATCATTCTTACATGTAGGATGTTAATTATCACCTCATCATCTTGTATCTCTTATTCACCATCTCAATTTGTCTGCATCTGTTACACATATAAAATATATTTAGCCTATGTGATTGATTAAATTAACAAAGTTAATTAAATAAAAGAACAATTGAAGAAGTAACATGCTAGAATATCATTCATCTATATTGAATTGAATGCATATACTTACAATTTTCAGTGAAGAACCTTAATAACATATGTTAGAATGCTGGAGATATGTTCTTCTGCTTTTGTTTTGGATCTCATTCTCAAAGAAACTACTTGTAAGGCAATATGAGATTATGGATCCATTTTAATATGTAAATGCTTCAACAAAGAAATATTAAAGGTTGGAGTAGTTAATATTTCCCGCAGTTAATATTTTCTACATCTCATTACCAAAACCTATTTCTAATGCTTTGACCAACACAAATCCATGTCTACAGAACTCCTCCGGCGGAAACGCTTGAACTCTCGCAGCACCTAAAAACCGCCATTAGCAATTCCTTAATTATCCAAAACATATAACAATTTTCCATCAACTTAATTCGAGATTCAAACTTCTAAACTTTGTTCATGATTTCAAATATAGAAGCTTTAGTTTTTTAAAACAGAATTATATATTACATTCAAAAACTACTTAATAGCACTATAAATAACAACTTAAAATATGTAAAAAGTATACAAAGAAATTTTAGGGAAAGAGCAACCTGTTTGACTCTCGAAAATCTAACGGGGTCAAATAAATTGGTACGGAGCTAGTAGGTGACAATAAAAATGACATGAAATGCAGTAGTTTAGCAGTAGTACTACCATTAGTAGCTTCAAAGTCGCGGCTAAAAACTTTTCCCATTTTCTCCACAGTTGTGCATGTTTTGAGTGATTGAGTATTGTGAAGATTTATATCAGCTGGTTTATCATCATCATCATCATCTTCTACTTTTTCAGAGGTGGTTACTAGGAGATGAATTGATGGATCGACGAACCTAAAACTAACGAACAACAGTCCGATGACAGTGACAGCTACAGTGCCGACGAGTGCCTGGTGGAGAGAGAATGGCCTCCGACAAGATCCTACATGAAACCTCATTTCCTTCTTCACCCTTTTAATATTTCTCTCCCCTGGCCAGCTTTTTAGCTTTTCACTGTGAACCTAGGATCCAATCTTTCCTTTTCCTATATCTGTAACGTTTTAATTAATATGGAAGGTGAAATGTTGTAACATATGTAACAGTCAATCCTTATTAGGACTTTTCTCTAATAAATGTGTGTATTATCTTAATTTTTTCACCAAAAACTTGAGTAAAAATTTTCAAAAAAATACTAATGCTGGCCTCTTAGACATACCACATCATCATGGTCTTACTTCTTTTTTTTATATAGAGAGAGAATGATTTTCTTTCTACTATCACATAATGACATGAATTTTATAGGATTCGAAGATAATTTGTGTATTAGATTGGATTGCATTATATAATAATGGCGAGTCATTATGTTTTTCTAATTACTATATTGGAGACTAGTATTTTTAATTGGGTAGCGGTAAATGGCCATAAAAATTTGGCCATAATTGTAAAAAGACTGCAATGACCTTTCTCTTTCAAAATAAACTAATTCTTTTTTTTTAATTAAAGAAAATTAAAGTCTTTGTTATCCCCTAAACTTAAAAGTCAATTCCCATGTTAAAAAATGATAATAAATAAATGACCATTCATTAAAATAATAGAATGTATTTATTTATTTTAAATAATTTGTATTTTAATAGGATATGATACAACTCAATAGGATATTACAACTTATTTTAAAATATCAAGGGGGGCATTAATGCAAGTAGTTAGGTCGATTAGGACAATTGGAATTTGAAACATTACAAAATGCAATTCCACAAATGGGAAATTATACATACATACATACATACATACATATATATATATATATATATATATATATATATATATATATATATATATTCATGATATTTAATTTCAAATTTTTAATATACTCCCTCCGTACCAAATTATCCATCCCAAATTTTCTAATTTGATGTCCCATTTTACTTGTCTTTTTTCATTAATCAAGAAGAAATAAATTTTTTTTCATGTTTTACCCTTTGCATTAATTACTTTTTCTTTAAATTAAAATATAAACATCATTTAATAGGGGTACTATGGTAAACTAGCCATGTTATTTATTATTTTTCTTAATCAATGTGCCACTTCAATTTGGGACGGGTAATTTGGGACGGGGGAGTATAAATGATTAGTACTGAACACTTTATAATATGAATATACTTTCTACATTTTAAAATGAAATGCTTACACATGTACTTTGATAGTTTTACACTCACACCTCCTGATGATAGGCGAATTTACGCGCCTATATCAATATATTTTGCCCATATTTGTGCCATATTTTGAGAACAAATTATATATTTCATGCGCTTTTAGTCCTTTTTCCTATAAGTGAGCTAACGAACATGATTAGCAAAGTTTCAGGTATAAATGATGCAGAATTCAGCATTTTATGGCTTACTTGACGCCAAAGGAAGCTCACGAAGGAAGGAAAGGGAGCTTGAACGCCTAAAGGACCAAAAGTGATGCATGAAAAATTTGTCCCGGGCTAAAACAACATTTCTGAAGACTTTGGGGACTAGTAGTAGCTTATTAGGATTAGGATAATGATACATTAACCTAGTACAATTGGGTTAAGTATTTCATTAGCCTATTAGAATTAGGATAATGATACATTAACCTAGTACAATTGGGTTAAGTATTTCATTAGCTTAGTAGGATTTGGTTAAGTAATTTATTAGCCTAGTAGGAATAGGATATGGGTATTATAAATACCCTATCATACTAAAGATTTTTATTCATTCACCATTCACCATTCCCCCATTCCATTAATTTCCATCCATCCTCCATCCATCCATCAAAACAATTCTTTTTATTAATTCTTATTACTTTCTCTTCATCTATTCTTAATTTCCGCAACAAGAGAAACGTTACTTTTGCAAGAAATCAAGCCTAACGCCTACCACAGTTGTGCTACACGAAACTCATCTTTATTGTGGTATATTAACAATGTCAATTGTGATTATCTTCGCATTCATGGGTAACTAAACTTCTCTGTTGGGGTTATGGAAGCCGTATGAGATACTATCTATTGCTGTGAGTTTATGAGTTCGTGACACGTATGCTGCTTATATCATTATTCTCTTCATCTTAATGCAAATTCTTGTGGCTGCAGACGCATAGAATAACGCCAGTATAACATTTAACTTGTTTGAAAGAAAGGTTATCTGTCTGGAAAAGAGATAATGTCAAGGTAGTAAGACACCCTTTCCTATTAAAAAGCTAGTGCCGTAACTGGACTAACCTCTTGGAGAATTCGTACAGTTAGACACTCTTTAAGATCGAAAGAGTTAAAGTGAAATAATCCTCGAATAGGTCGAAAGACGCCTGGATTTACCATCGAATACAATTCTCTATAAGCACATGCATGTCACAATTCTACACACTCATAGCCAATAGAGACGTATAACTCAGAAGGTGGACATAACCCCAACGCTTCAATTCTCATTGTTTCACAACCTACGAAATATCCTTTTCTTTTTACGTTGCTATTTTCAGTTTTACTTTAATATTTGGTTACACATTACAATCCCCCTTTTTACGAGACTTGCACCAAAAGTCTAGTAACCGTTGCTTACCTATTGACCAAGCTATTCCCTGTGGGATCGATACCCAACCCAGGTTGGGTTCTATATTTGCTAACGACCGCTTTACACTCCTACGAGAGCTGTAGATTGAGCGTTATCACCTCCTATGAAGTGTCTGTATAATTAAATATATAATATAATTTTTAAACGATAAATTATAACCACAAATATAAAGAAAATATTTTTGCAAAGTTGGTCTAACGAATATTTAAAACAAGGGTATAAAAAATTTCATACATTTGATTCAAAAATAAATAAATATTTTGAAAATAGGATATGATACAATTTATTTAAAAGATATACCCACTATAAATTATAACTTTCTATGGCTTTAAGTACATAAATTTTTTGTAATTTTATTAACTATAATATCTTATTATATATAATCTCTTTTTTATTGTAGTTTTTATTTATTTTTCCCTTGAAAATTATTTATATATAACTAGTTAAATAAAATTTTAGTTACATAGGATCTTCATATATGCAAGGTTTAAATGTTTTTAGCAAAAATAGGATCAACATTTTTGGGGATGTATATATAGAGTGGCGATTTCTACCATGTCTAAAATATTTTTAGTTTAATTTCTACTGTTGTTATTGTATTATTTTCAAATTATGTTTAAATATGTGTTTTAAATTTATTTAAACATAATAATTTATAAAATTATTTAAATAGAAGTCAGAATAATAACAAATATAAGTAATGATTCTCAAATTATCAAATCAATGTAATATGGGCGAAAGACTATAATATTAACGTGTGACTCTCTTGGGTTGTTGTTAACTAGAGTCGACGATAATAAAAACTTTAATTTTTATAACTTGTCAATATCCACCACATCTAAAGTGTTTAAGTCATGACTGTCGTTATTACAATATTTTTAAATTATATTTAAAATATTGTTCAAATGTAAAAATTTTAGATTTAAAATTTAACAAATAAAATATGCTCAAATATAAGTAATAATTCACAAATTATCAAACTAGCATAACATAAGGGTGCAAGACTACAATATTAATACACGACTTTCTTAAGGTGATATTAACTAGGATTGATACTTATGAACTATATAATTTTTATGATTTTTATAATACATTATTGTCTACCATATTTAAAGTGTTATAGTTTTAAATTTCTTTATTAAAATATTTTTAAATTACATTTAAAAAATTATTTGAATTATGTAGTTTAATTTTTTAAAAACATAATAATTTTCTACATAATTTTTAAATAATATATGTTATACCCTTTGTTTCAATTTATGTGGTATTGATACAATTTTGAGAGTGTACTAAATTTTTTTATATATTTTTAAAAATATTTTAATTTATTAATTATTATGATTTATAGTACTTGTTATTTTGTCTTAATTTATATAGCAGTAATAAAATTTAGAGAGTCAATTAAATTTTTTACCACTTTTTAATTATTTTAAGTTGGTAATTATTATGATTTATCATACTTTTACATAATTCTCAAATATATAATAGATTAAAAAGAAAATTTAAATAAACAAATATAAAAGAAAATATCTAAGGAGGCAACACAAGCAAACATGTCGATCTGTTGTCTATTTATCATCCTTTATAAGTGATATAAATAAATCACAAATGCCCATTTAAGTGGCACAATGCTTAAAATAAAATTAAACTATATAGTTGAATAATTTATAAAAATAATTTTTAAAATATTTTAATAACGGCAACTCATCACAATTTAGAACTGGTAAAAGTCGACACATTATAAAAATCATTCACATAGTCATATGTATCGAACCAAAAGAGTGAGACATCAGTGCTGATGGTACAAGTCTTTCTCCCCTATGTTACGCCGGTTTGATAAATTGTGAATCATTACTTATATTTGTTACTAAAATGACCTCTAATTCTTTATTTTTTAAGTATATGATTAAATAAAATTAAAAAATTTATTTAAATAATTCTTAGGCATATTGTAAGATATCGCAATAACGACAATTCAACATACCTTAAACCTGATTATCTAGGAAAATAACTCTAGAAAAAAAGTATAAATACCTAAGTATGAGAATTTCTTCTTAATAAATTAATATATATTTGTAAGAATATAAAATTATTATTTTGGTTAAATAAGTTTGCGAAGTTAATATGTTTATTATTTTTTTTAAAATGATGGTTTATTGACATGACATGCTAATTAGAAGAGGAGGAAACTTTCGAGGTACTTAGTGATCTTTTGAGAAAAATATTAATAACTGAGTGATATTATTGTTTTAGTAAAAACAAAATGTGATTCTTATAAGCGACTCCAAAAATATTTATAACAATCCAAGAAAATAACTTTAGAAAAAGTTTGAAAGTTTAAGTAATGATAAAATATTTCTAAGCATGAAAATTTCTTCTTAATAAATTAATATTTTTTTTAAAGAAAAGAATAAGAATATAATTTTGACTAAATAAGTTTGATGATTTAAATAAGTCTATTATTAAAAAAATAATTTAATAACATGACCCGCCAATTAGAAGAGAAAGAGACATATAAGATACTTTTTTTTTTTTTTAGAATACTAGTGATAGTTGAGCCATATTATTATCTCTAAAAAAATAAAAATAATTTTTGTAGGAAATTCAAAAAAAATGAGTGGCCATTGAGAAAATAAAAATATATGTCAAGTTTTAGTACCGATAAAGTTTTTCAAAGCATAATTTTCTTTTAATAAACTAATGCATTTTTTCAAAGAAAAAAGAATTATAGTTTGATTAAATGAGTTTGATGAGTTAAATAAGTCTAGTCTTTAAAAAAAAAAAAAAATTAGTGACATTCATGTCAACTAAAAGAGAAAAAGACTTTTGAGGTGTTTACTATTTTTTTGAGGAAAAAAGTGATAGTTGAGTGCTATTGTGATCCTAAATAAAACATAAGTGATATTTGAAGAAAAATTATAAAACTTAGTTGATTATTTAGGAAATTCACCCTTAAAACTCTATTTTCATACAATAATTTTCATATTCATTTAAAAAAATCATAAAATCGAACTAGATAAAAAATAAATAAAATAATTTAATTAAATTTCTCAAAATATGTACAAAGTATAAACTATACTACATAATTAAAAGTTGAACTAAAATTAAACAACTACAAACGTAAAAAATAAAAATATAACTAACAATTAATAAATAAATTTGTACTAATTAATTTTTATTTTCTTAATTACATATTATGACATTTGGCAATTATTTAATTATATAATTGTTAATTAAGAAAATAATTATAAATAAAATACATAAATTGTCTGTTTTCATGTATTGGGATAGTTTTCAATATATTGAAAATGGTATGATAAATAAAGTAATGTTAGAAATATAAATTTAGGATGAAAAGGATAAAAGTATCATAAAACTAACAAGTTTATAGTGTGAATATGATTTATTACTGTTATGACCAAATTATGGCCAAATTTTATGGCCAAAAGATTTTTACTTAGTTAGAAACAAACAGATAACCCAAAAGAAGCACCAATAAAGAAATGGATGGAGTAAACAGGGGTACAACCAATTAGTACAAAATTCCTATGTCTGTGTTTATTACTGCCCAAGTTCAAAATAAATGAATTTTTGAGTTATTTTTTAATATCTCAAATAAGTAAATTATTTATTCTTGAAGAGGCATGTTGAAAATTTCTTTCAATTTTATGTTTCATTTATACTATGGAGGTTATAAGTTCCAAGAAATTTAATTGATATTATTTTAATGTGATTGAAATTTTAAAAGTAGTTTGATAATATCTAAAAGGATAAACATGAAAAGTAAAATACTTCTTCCATTTCTAAATAGCTAACCTCTTACTAAAAATATTTGTTTTAATTTAGTTGTTTCATTTATGAAGTGAAGAGAATTTTATTATATTTTTTTAAGATTGCCCCTATTATTAAATGACTACATAAAGTGTGTATACTCACATTTATACTTTCAAAGCATAATTAATAAGATTAATTTGATAAAATAAGCATCTAATTATTATTTTTTTAAGAAAAATATCAAATCAATAAAAGACTAGCTATTTTTAAATGAAAGACATATACTATATGTCCTATGTTTTTTTTTTCTCCTGTGTTAGTTGGAGTAAAAATCTATTTATTTTAGATTAGAGAGGGACAACTGAAAGCAAGCAAAAACTTTAATGCGCAGTTTTAGTTGAATTTAACCTAATCCAAGCCATAGTAAACCGGGGTTAAGTCAAATGAGCAATGTCAAAGTTAGGCAACTACAGAGTAGCACCTCCCGCTATCTCTCCTATAAAAAGGTTTCCTCCATTGAAGCTTTTTCTCTGACTCAATTTCTGAAAGAGAATCACTCACATTGTATAGAACTCTGCTTTGGAGACTCATATTTCTCCAATGGCGGTTTATTCGAGATTGTATCTCTCCCTTTGTTCATTGCTCCTTGTGATGGTACTAGTCATCAATGCCACCCACGGTCATAGGTAATTGAGGCTGTTCCATTCTTCCAGAATCTTATTTTCGACAATGTCAAAGCAAATGACTTGGATTTCTGAATTCTAGTGGTGCTACATGAACGACTCTGTTTCTGTTTGATTAGTTCGCATGAATAGCAAAATAACTACTGTTTGCTCATTCGATTTCGTTTTTTTCAGTGCTGAAGAAGCTCATGAGCAATTTCAGAGCTTAAAAAACTCGACAATGGGGAGTAGGTAGTTTTTTCATATTTCTTTAGCATCTTACTACGATACCATTTCATAGTCTCTTCGTGTGATACACTTGTGCATGTGGCATCAGTAAGTTTCATTTGCATCCTAGAACACGACCCTGATCATATAAATTGGATCTAGAAAATTTTGATTTCAGTACTCTCTTAGGCCCCTAAAAACCGTGACTCTTAGGGCCGTTTGGTTTAAGGTGCAAAAACAAATAATTCCAGGATAAAATAATAATCTTGGGATAAAATTTTTAATACATGTTTACTTGGTAATATTCGGGATAACTTATTTCGAAACTAATAAATAATATCGGGATAAGTTATCCACCTATTTGGTGGGATAACAATTCCATCATTATTTATCCTTGGGATAAAATTAGAAAATGACACAATTGCTCTCAAAATTCTTAGATTATCACTTTATATATATATATTGTACTACTTTATATTTCTTATATAAAATATAAGGTATTTTAATAAAATCATGGACAAGTTATTAAAGAATGTTGACATTCCCTTTCTAACTTAATACATGCTTAATTATTAAATAAAAAATATTTTTATATTTAGCTAAAAATATTTTAAAAATTATTTTTTAAAAAAAAATATAATTTGACTCTCCAAATATTAGTGATACTAAATAATGAAAAATAAGAGTAATTCTTTTTCACATTTTTTGATGATGAATTTTTTTAACAAAAAATGAGATTATCAATATATTATGAAATTTAGAAGAAAAAAAAAAAAAGTAATTGAACATGAAATATTAGAGATTCATATACATTTAAGAAATATTTTATTTATGAATGTATGATAAGTTAAATTTATTTGAATAATTACTATGTTTATTTATATATTTTAATTTCTCTAAAAAAAAAATAAAAATGTCGACTCCATTGTTGAATTACATATTTTAAATTATAATTTTTTAATCACTTAAAAATTAATATTGTATATATCAATTAAATGAATTTTAATATTCTATATTTTATGAATAATATGTGTTTAAATGAAATGACATAAACAACAAATCCTCTTTTATTTTAACAAACTTAAGTTGAAAGTTTTTATTTCAAACTAAATTTAAACACATACGGCATAATAATAGAAAAACACACGCAAAAAAATTAAAGTTAAATAAGATGAAAGTTTTATTTTTAAAATACACACGATATAATTATGGAAATGCACACACAAAAAAAAATTAAGCTAAATAAGATAAAAGTTTTATTTTTAAGAATAAATATTTAAAGTTTGAAAAGAAATATATATATAGAGAGAGATAAGTTAAATAAGATGGAGGGTGTTTTGGTAATCAATTAATTTATTCTTATAAATTATACCATGCATATTACTTTGAATACAACAAACTAAACACTCAATAAAAAATAATCTCAACATAATTAATTACAGTATAACTTATCCCATTATAATTTATCTCATTATAACTATGTTAATATAATTACATTTCCAACCAAATGACCCTTGGAGGACAAATTATAGTCTGCTCCTTCACTGTCACATTCGGCTGCGAGTCTATTATTTGTACTTCATGTTCATCCACGCATGAATTTTTTCACCTTGTGTTTTAGAAGAATAAAATTTCCCACTCTCCGCTCCAACCAATAGCATATTTCAATATGTGATTGTCAATTTCGATTCACTCAAGTCCTAGTCTACAATGTTACAAGTCAAAACTCAATTTTAAATGTCAATATCAACTAGTCAACACTCAATTTCTATTCCCCTGGTCCTATGATTTACTACTCGCTCCGTTTAAAAAAAAAATATTCTAGTTTGATTTGTCATTAAATTAAAGAAAATAAAGAGATTTTTGAATTTTATGATTTACATTAAAGATATGTCAAATGTATTAAAATACTTTTTAATTTGTGATCTTAAACGTGTCATGTGAAAAGGTTAAAATTTAAAAATTACTAAAAAAAAAAAAGTTATTCTTTTCTAAATTGACTCAAAAGAAAAGTAGAACATTTTTTTAAAGTATAATTCTATTTCATCTTACCAGGTTAAGTGAAGAAAATGTACCGAACCATGAACATGCCGTAGATGATCCGGAAATGGTGGTGTCAATGGTAGACATGTAAGTTTTCTCTGGGCCTTTTCTCTGCTTTCTCTGTCACCATTATTGGTGTACAAAAGTTGAACTGACCGATAAATTAAATTGATAAAAATGTTATTGATTTATTGATATTGGGTTATTAGGTTAACGATTTTTTAATGATTTTATAAAAAAAAATTATTGGGTTATTGGTTCAGTTCGATTTTTTTATTATTGGTTATTGGATAAACCGATAACCCAATAAGAATATATATATATATATATATATATATATATATATATATATATATATATATGTGTGTGTGTGTGTGTGTGTGTGTGTGACTTATTATATATTTCTCTTTAATTTCTACAAATTAACAAACCTATTATTTCAATTATACAAGCTCTTAATTTCTTCTAACAATTTGTTCAAACTTGGAAGTTCTTATAAATTAAAACACATCATGTAAGATTTTTTGTTGTAACTAAGAATCGATTTTTTTTCATGTTAATTACGACTATTTCTATTTTATGAGTATTTTCTTATCGATTAAACAAAAAATCTAACCGTTAAGGACTAAAAATCGATAAATCGAAAACCGATAAAAAATATCTTATTTGTTTGGTTATTGGTTTAGCATATTTAAAAATCGATAACCGATAAACCGAACCAATAATATATAAAACTGAACCGAATCGACCAATGCACACCTCTAATCACCAGTAGGGGTATTCATGGGTCGGGTTGGGTCGGTTATTGGTTAAAACCATAACCAAACCAGCTTAGTCGGTTTTTAAATTTCAAAAACCAAACCAAACCAACATAAGAAAATAACCATCGGTTTAGTTCGGTTTGGTTCGATTTTTTTGGTTTATAACTTTAACTAATGATAAAGTTGAAATTAAAAAAAAATAAATCCAATCAAACATAGTGTTGCACCCTAATCTTGAAACTAAGATGTCAATTTAGTATTATACTTAGGCAAAGTCACAAATAACACCATATGAATGCTTCTACAAAAATTATTTAGAAACTACATATAAGAGAACGATATGATAAATTCAGTGGCGGATCCACCTTGTAATCAGGAGGTTCATCCGAACCCTCTTCGATGTAAAATTATACTATTTTTATACTATATTTATATGGTCAAAAATATTTTCATGTATATTTAGTGGATGTTGTACACCCTTCAACTAGTCTGTATGTTTACTTTTGAATCCCCTCAATGAAAATTCTGACTCCGCCACTGAATAAACACCCAAAAGGTGAACACATAAATTTTTTTGCTCAATAGGAATCCAAAGGAAAGTTCAAAATTAGTGATTATTTATAATCTAATTAAATTCACCTGTAAAATTTCCTAGACAACAAGATAATTTTCACAATTAGTATTTTTTGTTATTTAAAGAGTGAAAATCATTTAGAATCTCATAACTTACTGTCAACTAGATGGAGACATATGACTAAAAGTGCTACGGTTAAAGTTAAATTCATGATTAAAATTTAAAATGTAACAAATATTTATTTTTTATTCATGAATAACATATAAATAATTTATATATATATCAATTCGATTTGATTATTTTAGAGTAAAACTAAAATTAAACCACATAAATATTAATTTTTAAAATTTAAAACCAAACAAAACCAAACCAAATTAAATATCAATTTTTTTAATCGATTTAATTTAATTCACGATTTGATTTCATTTTTACCAGACCATGAACACCCCTAATCACCAGGATGCAAATATTTAGTCAGTAGTATTAAAGAAACCCCAAGTCTTTTAATATTATTATTTCCTCTATTCAATTCCAATCCAGCATTCATGTGCTTACATAAATGAACTGTGTACAAGGAGACGAAGTAATTAACCCCTCACATGATCCATATACAACATACAAAATTAAATGCATTGCCGCAGTTACTAGAGCATTTACCCCTGGTCACCTACTCAATTTTCAGCCGTCCAATTCCCATTGCAATATGCTGCAGTCTGTAAGTCCCTGCCCAAATTCATGCCATGTTCTCTTGTTTGATTGACTGATACTTCCTTCGTCCCAAATTATCCGTCCCAAATTGAGATAACACATTAATTAAGAAAAATAATTAATAATATACCTAACTTATCATTATATTCATATTTACATTTTAATTTGAAGAAAAAGTAATTAATGCAAAGAGTAAAACATAAAAAAAAAAATTATCTCTTCTTAATTAATGAAGAAAGATAAGTACAATGAGAAATTAAATTAAAAAATTTGAGACAAATAATTTAAAACGGAGGGAGTAATAAAGAATATATTGCACATGCAATGTGCCAACCGACCTAAGTCAGCTTTTATGAGCATGATTAATTAAAATTAACTTAAATTAATCCTGTTATTAAGTTACTTAGAGAATTCTGTTTAAATATTTGCTTTGAATACGTGCTAGGACTAATAAATATAGGCAGGCATCCAATTTGGTATTAGTACGGAACTCGAAATCCCTTTTGGAGAATTTAATCATTGATTAGCAAGGCCATGTTATATCATATTCCCTCTGTCTCAAATTTTTTAATTTGATTTTTTATTTTACTTATATTTTTTTTTATTAATCAAGAAGAGATAATTTTTTTTTCATATTTTACTCTTTGCATTAATTATTTTTTCTTCAATTTAAATTATAAACATTATTTAATAGGGATACTATAATAAACTAGACATGTTATTAATTATTTTTTTTAATCAATGTGTCATTTTATGCAGTAGTATCTCCTTTTTGTTTCCACATGGTCTTTGTTGCCAGATCCGCGCATCACGCAAATTTTAATATGTTTCATGTGTCTTTTTCTTTCATGTTATATCCATGTTTTACCTAGAGAGTGGCATTACATACCAAGCACGTTGTTGGTTCAGTTTTGGGTTATCTTTCGATCACCTTCCTATCTTGAATATGCTTTTATAGAATGTAAGGCCTCGTGCATTTGTGTGTTAGTGTCTCCCCTTTGTGCCCATCTTATACGAAAATCACAGCCCCCACCCTCCATTTGCTTGCTGCTTTATCATGTGGCCATATCAATCAACATAACTGATTCCCCCTTTAGCTAAACACTATAGATTAGGCAAACCAAACTAATCCCCCCTTACCACCTCCCCAAGTTTTGAGTACAATTTAGCATCTGAAAACCACTTTCAGCTGCATATCTTAGATCCTTGTTTACAAAGCACTATCTTATTCAAATTACTTCTTGCACATGTTAATTAATTTTAAATAGTTTAATTTACATACACTCGGAACGTCTCCAAAAAGCATTTTTCATAACTATCCATAAACACATGCGGTTAATCAGTAACCTGAAAAATATGTGAGTTTCATATTAAAACAAGTTAAAATATGCAAGGACAATCTAAAACATCTTATTGTATTGAAATTGAAGGGCTTAACCGCCTAATTAATTAAATGGCACATCCTAATTAATCTCAGGGCACTAGTTTGTGGATTGGTAATGATGTAGCACAAAGGAGGAACCACAGTAATTTTTTAGAGGAATCTGCATCCTCGCAAATAGCGGTCCGCCTAAATATGGTTCTTGCTGCCTTGCACTTTACTTTGTGGCTTCTCCCAGCCTGTCAAAGGCGTGAGCTCCAAGAGGATCAGATCTGGGTTCACACTGGCAAATCTAAAGATCCAGCAGCAGCTGGCTATACTGATTTACAATTCTCCATATTAAATGACACTTGTCTGTTAATAAAGATTAGTTTCCCTACCGACAGTAGATGCATTTATCAGCCCACCTTATAGATTTATTAATTGCACCAAGGAAAGCGGGAGTACCTGTTCCGTATAGATCGTATGCCTCACCCCACTTTTATCTTGGGTGTTCATGGGCATCAAATCAATTTAGCCGATTTTTAAATTTTTAAAATTAAATTAAATTAATATAAAAGAATAACTGTCGATTTGATTTGGTTGGTTTAGTTCAATTTGATTTGATTTAACTTAACCTAATGATAAAAATTGAAATTTAAAAAAAAAAAACTCAATCCAACATATGAGATGCCAACCAAGTGTTGTGCCTCAATGTTGAAATTAAGATGTTAATTAAATGTTTTAATTAGATAAAGTCACAAACAACACTATATAAACGCTTCTACAAAAAATATTTAAAAACTATATATGCGAGAACGATATGATAAACTCCGTAAAAGTTGAGCAAATAAAATTTTTGCTTAATAGGGATCAGAAAGAAAGTTCAAAACTAGCGATTATCTATAGTTTAATTAAACTCACCTGTAAAATTCCATATAGACAACAACTAATTTTAATAATTAGTATTATTTGCCATTCAAAGTGCAAAAATCATTTAGAATCTTATAACGTACTGTTAACTAGATGGAGATATATAATTAAAAGTGCTATAGTTAAAGTTAAATTCATGATTAAAATTTAAAATGTAACAAATGTTTATATTTTATTCATAAATATATATATATATATATATATATATATATATATATATATATATATATATATATATATATATATTATCGGCTCGATTTGATTATTTTAGTGTAAAATCAAAACCAAACCACATAATTATCGATTTTTAAAATCTAAAATCAAACCAAATCAAATATTAATTTTTTTAATCGATTTAATTTGGCTCGCGATTCGGTTTGATTTTTAACCAAATCATGAACAACCCTAAGCTTGATTAACTAACTTCACCTCCACAGACATTATTCACTTTGTGCATCTTTACTTGTTTATGTTTGACATAACACACTTCTTAAGAAAAAAGTAATTTTACTATATCAATCCAATTAATTATTAGGCATTTAAATGTTGAGAAATGAATAGTACTGTTTTTTTAACAGGAATAAAATAACTATAAAATGATAAATTACTTTGAATTTTTCAAGCTAAACAAATAAAATTTGATAATCATTTTTAATATACTGAACAAGTAAGATCTGACGGGTACTAAATTTGTCCATGTCTAATCAGCCAATCTTGTTTTTGTCACTTGTTTTCATCACATAATTACTCTATCCGTTCATCGTTATTTGTCTATTATATTAAAAATAAATGTCTATATAATATTTGTTTAATTTGTAAAATTAATAGATAATTTATTTATTTCTTCTATCCATTTTATCCTTAGTTACTGATTAAGACATTACCTAATATATTTCTCAAAATATTAAATTAATTATATTCAAAAGATGATATGATAAAATTAACTCTATCATTTAGGGGTCGTTTGGTAAAGTGTATAAAATAATACTGAATAGGTTGTATTAGTAATACCTGGATTACTAATGCAGGGATTAGTAATATTGAAATTATTTTTTTGCTGTGTTTGGTTTGATGTATTGAAAATAATATGTATTGTTATATTTTAAAAAGAATATTATTTGTTTACAAAAATACCCTCGACATATTATAACTTTGTGTATTTTCTTTTCAAAATTTTATTATTCTTTTCTAAAAATAAAAAAATTAACAATGTAACTAATTATTTAATTTGGAATTTTCAGATTTAATCATTCACTTGCAATTTTTTCTTTTTTGTTATCTTTTCTTTATTTGTTTATCATTTATTTGTTGTTCTCACTTTGTGGTGTTCTTAAGTTGGAGGGAGAACGTGTAACTTTTGAACGAGACAATAGAATCATTATAAACACAAATTTGTGTTTCGTAGAGTGTTAAAGTTAAGTAGAAAAATTATTTTTATTTATGAATATCCTATTTAAAAAATTAAAGCTTGTACGCAATCATGCAATTTATTTTCAGATTTTGATCAATAAATATTTTTTAAGTTAATGGAGTAGTTTTTTTATGATTAAAATTTTTTTGAGGGATATTATTATCTTGATAAATTGAAAAGAAGTAACTCACATTGAATAGATTGAAAAATATTTAGAAAAAAAATTAAAGAAATTTGAGGGTGTTTTTCTGTTTACACATAGCGGTATGCAAAAATCGAACCGACCAATAAAAATGTTATTGGGTTATTAGGTTAACAGTTTTTTAATAGTTTTATAAAAAAAATTATTGTGTTATTGATTCGGTTCGTTTTTTCTTATTGGGTAAACCAATAACCAAATAAGAATATATATATATATATATATATATATATATATATAAATTAACAAACTTATTATTTCAATTATATAAACTCTTAAATTCTCCTAAACATTTAGTTCAAACTTGAAGATTCTTGTAAATTAAAACACATCATGTAGGATTTTTGGTTACAACTAAGATTCTGGTTTTTTCATGTTAGTTACTACTATTTCTATTTTATGAGTATTTTCTTATCGGTTAAACCGAAAATCGAACCGACAAGAACTAAAAATAGATAAATCGAAAATTGATAAAAAATATCTTAGTGATTTGGTTATTGGTTTAGCATATTTAGAAATCGAAAATCGATAATATATAAATCGAACCGAACCGACCGATGCACACCGCTATTCATGGATTACTAATTCCACCAAATTGGGTGTATTAGTTATATACCCTATAATACCATGTAAGGTGTGTAATTAATTCATATGTTAGTAATACATTGCTCCAAAGTTGTTATCAAACAATGCATTAAATAATCCCACCATTTAATCTATCATCAAACGGATCCTTAATGTCTCTTAACTTGTATATGCTAAAATTGTTCCCCACTACATTCGTGAATATTAGCGATTGAACAGGTTTAGCTACTTCCTACCATTAATTATGCGAACAGAGCAAAATAGTTCAGCTGAAAGGAGTAGCCAGAGCTAAATTACATTCTTGATTATGCAGGAGCATTAGGAATAGTACAGAAAGGAGAAAATTGGGCTTTTTCTCATGTGGAACTGGAAATCCTATTGACGACTGCTGGCGTTGTGACCGTAATTGGCAACGTAACCGCAAGCGCCTAGCTGAATGTGCTATTGGCTTTGGGCGCAACGCTATTGGTGGCCGTGATGGCAAGTACTATGTTGTCACTGATCCAAATGATGACGACCCTGTAAATCCCAGACCTGGAACACTTCGTCATGCTGTAATTCAGGACAGACCGTTGTGGATAGTGTTTAAACGTGATATGGTCATTACCCTTAAACAAGAGCTGATTATGAACAGTTTCAAGACAATTGATGGACGTGGTGTGAATGTTCATATTGCCAATGGGGCATGCATCACCGTCCAATTTGTCACTAATATCATTATTCATGGCATCAATATTCATGATTGTAAACCAACCGGTAATGCCATGGTTCGAAGTTCACCGGGTCATTATGGCTGGAGGACAATGGCTGATGGAGATGGCATTTCCATTTTTGGGTCCAGCCACATATGGGTTGATCACAACTCTCTTGCTAACTGTGCTGATGGTCTCATTGATGCTATCATGGGATCTACCGCAATTACCATCTCCAACAATTATTTTACACACCACAATGAGGTTAATTTCTTAATTACCTACATGCAGTAACTTCACTCTATTTTAATCATGGAACGTTTTAGTTTAAAGACTAATTATTGCTTAATCCAACTTTAAAAACAGGTGATGTTATTGGGGCACAGCGACTCCTATGTTAGAGATAAGATTATGCAGGTGACTATTGCCTACAACCATTTTGGTGAGGGTCTCATTCAGAGAATGCCAAGGTGCATGTTTGGTAAAATTTGTTTTGTTCCACTTTCACATTTTTGTTCTCCCTTAAATTCTTGGGCTAATTAAAAGTACTATCAATTGATGGATATGCAGGTGTAGACATGGTTATTTCCATGTGGTGAACAATGACTATACACATTGGGAGATGTATGCCATTGGTGGCAGTGCTTCTCCTACAATTAACAGCCAAGGCAACAGATATCTTGCCCCAGCCAACCCTTTTGCCAAACAGGTTAATTTCAATCTTCTGCTTTACTTTTTTTCTTTTGGGTAATTAGGTACTACTCTGTTGCTAACTTTGGTGGAATTTGGTTGGCAGGTGACACATAGAGTGGAGCAATCAGAAGTGTGGAAGCATTGGAACTGGAGATCAGAGGGAGACCTTATGCTTAATGGAGCCTTCTTTACCCCATCTGGACGTGGTGCTGCAGCCAGCTATGCTAGGGCTTCAAGCTTAGCAGCAAAGTCCTCTTCACTGGTTGGCAGTCTTACCTCAAATGCCGGTGCACTTTCCTGTCACAGGGGCTACCAATGTTAATGTCTAAGACATTGAACATCTGGTGTTGAACACAACAACATATTACTTTCACCTATCCGGTGAAATTGTCATGTAATCTAGCCAATTTTATTCCTTCTCTACCTTGCATCCTTTCCTAAACATCTCACCAGCAAGATACATATGTATTTCTCTTATACGCTAAAATGATTTGAACCCCCTTGTCCATTGTTCCACCTGTCTAATGTAGCAGCGCTCAACCTCGCCCTGCCTCAGTGAGAACATTTTAACTCTGAGGATCTGTGGAGCAGGTGTTGAAGTGTTGTCTTTCTTGTTCCTTACCTTAAACATCTCATACCTCCTTGATCATTTCCCCTTCTCTTTTACGATGTTTGTTTTAAATTCTTGATCACCAAACTACTCTTGGTTACGGTTGATAGGAACCGACTTCTTTCTTTCTCTTCCTCTCAGATATGGAGCATTCAGAAGCATAGTACTAAAATGATTGCAGAAAACGGGCACAATAAGAAAAAAAATACGAAGACAATGAAAGTTTATTTTTCTGGTTTATTGTTAAACATGTTTAGCTTTAGGCGTTGAAACTGTAATCTTATATAATGTAATTATTATGGTTTTGCTTCAAAATCCGCTTTTGCCTATTTCTTTATTACTTTTCCCCTATATTCTATAAATGTCAGCAAAAGTTGACTTATTACGACGGCAATTGCAGTTTTACTTCACCTTAATTTTCAGTGTTGCAGTAAACTGAATTGTTTTGCGCCAGACAAGTTACTTTGGGTGATATAGGCATAGAGATTCTCATGATTTTAATTTGATTGATTTTGCCTTCAAGGTTTTAAGCACTTTAACTGGTTGTATTTTGAAATTATGGATTTACAGTTAAGGCTTGTTGAAACTTTAATGATTTAATTTTCACATAAATATTAGAAGAGAAAATACTCAATTAACTCCCTGAACTATAATAAAAAAAAAGGCTATAACACACATCAACTTTAAGGGAGTTCTATTACGCCTCAGAACTAATTAAAAGTGTAATTTTGATATCCTTAGTGCCTACGGGGCACATACGTTGCACACACGTGTGCCTACGTGGACACTTCAGTGTGTTGTGCCACGTATGTACCACGTAAGCACTAAAAATGTTAAAATTACACTTTTAATTAGTATAGAAATAATATTACCGTGAGATGTGTTTTGGTATAATTTGGGTATTATCTCATATTAGAAGTGTGGGACAAAATACGGGTTTTTATTGAGACCGCGGCGCAAGGGCTGCATCAACCAAGATATGGATGCCACAAGAATTGCATGTGATTAGGCAGGTGGTACATGCCCATTCCTTACCTACAGAACATGCCATTTTCTTGCACCCGAGTATAGTCATTACCGGCATACAGCCAAGTGAAGTACTTCACCATTCATACATAGGGTGGACATATTTCGGTTTAAACCGAAAAAATTGAAAAATCAAATCGAAATTTAATTTTTATTTTTATTTTTTGATTTTTCGAATCGAATTCGATTTGTAATTTTAGAATTTTGATTTTTCGATTCGATTTTCGGTTTTAAAAAGAAAATTCTGTTTAAACCAAAAAATCAAAATTTTATAAATAAATAAGTAATATATATATATATATATATATATATATATATATATATTATTATATATAATATATATATATATATATATATAATATAATATTATGTTATATATTAATATAATATAATATTATGTTATATATATGTATAATATAATATTATGTTATATATATATAATTTATATAATAGTTAGTAATTCACATTCACAATTAATATTTAACGGCAAATTCGCATACGCCGTAGGCTGTTTATGGATTGTTATAGTGACTCAAATATTTTATGGACTATTTTGGTGACTTTAGACTGTTTTATGGACTATTTATGCAGAAAGTATGTTGTTTCATGGACTGTTTTTACGAGTTTTGTGTTGTTTTGTAAACTATTTATGCAAGGTTATATTATATGTAATGATTAATGACGTTATGTATCATCTTAAGCTTATGATTATTTCATTTCGTTTCATCCATGTTGAGTTATTTATAATTATTTATATTTGGGAATGAAAAACAAGTTTGAAAAAAATAATTTTTCTAAAAAAAATTCATCAATTTTAAATGTTCAGTTATGAAAAAGAGAGGCTAACTACTTTAATATTTCAAACCGAAATAAAAATCTGAAATAACCGAACAGAATTTGTAAAAACCGAACCAAACCATTTCGGTTTGGTTATGGATGTCATCTTTGTCAATTCGAAAACCGATAAACCGAACCGATGTTAAACAATCAGACCGAACCGACCGAACGCCCACCCCTATTCATACACTAGAGCAACCAAAATTTGGAACTTTAGATATCGTCGAGGTAAATTTCATGGTTAGTTACGTAAGTATCAGTTTTCACAAAAAATTACAAATGTTTACCTTTACTAACACAAAATCATATATGACGACAAAAATAACTTTCTTCTTCTTTTTCTTTTTGGATAAATAAGGAATTTTATAACACCAAAAAGTAATACTTAAAAAATCAAATAAGCTAGATTACCTGTTTCTCACCAAAAAAAAGATAAAACAGATTAAACAATATAAAGTTGGGGTGGACCTTCGTTTTGGTTTTATCAAACTTCTGTTAGATTTATTGAAAAACACACCACAAGTTCAACAAATCAAAAACACCTGTAAAGTAACAAATATGTGAGAGGAAAGGTGCGTATCTTTGTCCGTCATTGCAACACGTAATCAAAGACGAACTGGGTGAGTCTTCCTCCCCTTTGCTTATGACGGCTGATGGCTTATGAGAATACGTCTTATATTTTTAAGTTAGGAGAGGAGGCTTAGCCTTATATTTATAGGCTTAAAAGCCTTAACCTAGTGCACCCCCCATGGGCGCACAGGTCTACTACAGGCCTACACTATTGCCAGCCCATACCAACAACATGAAATGGATACAGGCCTATATAGAATTCGCATGAATACACGACCTGTGTCTTATCCACCAACTGATAACATCAGCCCATTTTACTTTAACGTAATAAAAAGTTAATGTTAAGTCCACATAAAATAAATAATTCTAACATTCTCCCACTTGGACAACATTACCCTTTAAAGAAAATTTTAGAAAACTTATTTTTATGAAAATGACTCTCGGGCTGAATAGACAATGGCCATAAACATTTAGTGGTGGAATACCATCTCCAACATAATTTAATCAAGCAAAACATCACTGTTGAACTGCAGCAGTACTTGCATCAACCAACGGCACAAGACCAGTCCACAATTACTAACACTGAAGTTTTATAGACATAAATCAAATGATGTGGTAGTGTAGCAAGAAATAGCCAACATGAACTCCAAATCGAGACTATTTCATTATTAGTCCTTCAATAGATTTTTCATATCAATATGTACGCTTAAAATCAACATGCGTACCATAGAAAAATCGTCACCGCGATTTTCTGTTATAACATGTGTGAGCACTAAAACAATATGTGCTCCACCAAAAAATTTTGATTTTTAAGGTTCAACATGAGCAACAATCAAAAAAATCCACAAGGTAGAATGATATACCATATATGTCTCCAAAAGAAAGGTCCAATAAAATAAGAATATGATCTTATCAATATGAGACATAGCAACACGTAAGGCAAAAAGTGTTAATATAATAAAATAATATTAAATTGTGAATGATGAACTTACTCCTACTGATCTTGAGATAGATTCCATGATCAATCTTGTCCTCCAAAAATCACATAGAAGTGATAATTTCCTTGAACTTCAAGTACCACTGCCGAGAAGCGAGACGCTTGCTTCAAGCCATGATAGATTTCTTCAACTTACACATAAGATGCTCGTTGCCTTTACCAACAAAACCTTGGAGTTGTTGCATGTAAACCTCCTCATTAAGATCACCAATCAAAAAAAATTATCTTTACATTCATATGATATATCTCAAGATCAAAATGGGTTACTAATGCCATACTGATAAAAAAAAAAAAATTCTTAGATGCCATAATCTTGTAGATATTTGGCAAAGGATCCCATCTGTTGCTCAGTCTCAGTATATCTACCATAGTACTCACCCCCTCGGTCAGATCTCACTATCTTAATGACCTTTTCCAATTGTTTCTCTACTTCAGTTTTAAATACTTTAAACATTTTAAGAGAATCTGATTTTTCTTTAATAAGAAAAACATAACCATATCAAGGAAAGCCATCAATGAAGATGATAAACTAACTTAGTAAAATACGGATCATTTGTGTCTGTGTGAATGATTTCCAACAAATTAGAACTACGAGAAGCATTCCTTTTTAGTCAACTTTCCTCTAATGCAATCAATACATGTTCCTATGTCCCCAAAATTAAGAGGAGGTAAAATAGTAGACTTAATCAATCTATCAACTATATCTTTAGAGATATGACCCAAACGCCTATGCCATAATATGCCTGTTTTTTTTGTTTAAAATTGATCGTTTAGACCCAACAATTTCAGAATTAAAAGAGTTGTTTTTAAAATCAAAAGCTAAAGAAATTTTAAACAAATCATCAGATAGGATTTCATGAACAATAACTTGGGAGTTCAAAAGCAAATTAACTTTTTTATTAAGAGAATTAAAATCATAACCAAATCTGTCTAAAATTGGAATAAAAATTAAATTTCGTCTAAAAAATGGTACATAAAGAGTGTTTTCAAGAACAAGCTTATAACCAGTTTCTAAGTCTAAAACTACAATTCCTATGAACTCTACTTGAACTTGGACATCTGTGGCGACTTTAATTCTTGACTTTTTTTTCTTTGGGTTTCATTTTATTTATGAACCCCTACAAGGAAATGGCAACATAAGCAATATCTCCACTATCAAACCATCAAGAATTAATGGGAATATCTACAAAGTGTGACTCAAAACAAACAAGAGCTAGATGATTACCTTCTTTTGACTCCTTTTTAAAAGTATAATTATTAGATGTTTCAAACTTCCTAGGTCTTTTGCAAAAGATTGCTTTGGAATCATGAGAAGATAACATGACAACCTCACCCTTCTCTCTTTTAATTTTTCCCTCTTCAATAACACATTTGGAGATAAGATCATTGATTAACAAAGATTCATCACTTGTAAGGTCTTGCTATTCTGCTGAGGATTATGCTAAGTTGTATTTTGTGGAGATTGTGAAGTTGCATGGTGCTCCAATTTCTATCATCATAGATCATGGTACTCTATTCTCATCTCATTTTTGATGATCATTTTATAAAGTTTTAGGAACTAAAGTGTGCCTATGTACCACTTTCCACCCACAATCAGATGGATAAGCAGAAAGGACCATTCAGACATTGAAAGATATGGTTCGTACTTGCGTGATTATAACGCCTCAAATTTGGTACTCTAAACGCTACAAGGTACCCATGACCCCAAAGGACCATAAGCTAACCCATAACTGATATCTATAAACTGAGCACTGAATAATAGTAATAGTATCGTAAATACAGAAACATGAACTGAAAGGCCATAAGGTTCAATACTAGTACATAACTGAAAAATATGGTATAAAAATACCAAAACAACTGAGATAATTTTTTGAACATACTGTAGTCTGAAAGACTCTAAACTGTCTGAATAAGGAGTTGATGGGACATGTCCCCAACTAACTCCAACTACTGAAATAAACTAAAAATCGAAATAGAAATGTGATCATCATATCCTCGAAGGATAAGGACTCACTGCTAACTCTTATTGCTAAACTGGGATGCTACTGGTTCTCTGAAGCTCATGCTTCTAAACCTATGGTATAAGACACTATAGCGCAAATGTGTTAGTACTTTAAATGTACTAGTATACAAATGAGGTAGGCTGATGCAATAGGTTCATATGCATGAACAATACTAACTAACTGACTAACATGAATGTGAGAATACATGCATACATACGTAATTGTATCTGACATCATGATAGGACTGAATATTGAGTTCTGTCTGCTGAGTTTACTAATAACATGGATTTACTGACGTCTGAATTTATGAATACTGAGACAGTGAATAACTGAGGGACTGATACTATGATACTGATACATGGATAACTATTTTTGATAGTTCTGACTATGAAGAAATGGTCTGGTAGACTGTATCTAATAATCCTGAAGATGAATACTGATAACATGAGTTCTGATAACTAATATAACTGATAACTTAAGTGACTTTATCTGACAGTCTTAAATCTAATGGAACTAGCTGAGTTCCATATTATAGCTGAGTAACTGAATATGAGATCAGTCCTATATAGCGGGTGGTCTCTACATCTGATGATACTGATATTGATTGACCATAGTTAATATCAGTCCTATCTGGTAGGTGATCCTGGGGTCTATTTATAATCATAAGGATTAATTGTATCTGACAGTCCTAAATCTATACTACTGAGCTGAATTGACTGTATCTGATGGTCCTGATTTTGTAACTGAAATTGTAGGGTGTATTTATCTAACCGACATGCCCCATACTAAGGTAACTGGGGTCCAACCTGTAACCCCAGTTAGAAGGGTGTCAGTATCGCACCACTGGTAAAGAAAACTTCTTTGGAGTCAGTCCTGATCTAGTGGGTGGCCCCTGGGATCAGTCCTATACATTTAAATGTGCTAACGGGTGATCCCTAAGTATGTCAGTCCTATCTAATAGGTGATATCTCATACCTACGCTGGCTACGTATTTCGGAACTTAGGGATTGCTTCTAGGGATCTCAGTCCTATCTAGTGGGTGAGTCCTCATCCCTAGGCTTGCTCGGTGCTAAATCCTACTCCCATATGAAAGACACTGAACTAATTAATTGAGCTGAACTGATTAACTAAACTAAACTGATTAGCTGAACTAAAATGATACTAGTGGTATTGTTTAGCGGACCTAAACTGAATTTACTGAGTTCTTCCGTAGGCTAACGGAATGTACTGAGTTCTGAGGACTGACTGAGAATACTGAAGTTACTGAGATTGACTGGGAATACTAAGGTTACTGAGATTACTGAGTACTGAGATCACTTAGATTACTGAATTACTGAGATTACTGAGATTTCTTGATTCACATGACTGACTGAGTTCTATGGAGCATAGCTTAACTGAGGAAATCATGAAAACATGACCTAACTCTAGGCACACAACTAAATGTTCGGGTACAAGTACCCCCAGGACTTGATGAGAAAAAACTGACATAACATGACTTAGTTGAACACATGATCAATAATACAATTTATAATTCATATATTGAAGCACTTCACCAAACATGTGATATGCATAAGCTTGTACATACATGAGGATTTGATGATATCATACTAGTTGGACATTGTTCCTTCATCTTGGTATTTAATCAAACACATGGTAGGCATAGCACATGTAGACAACATTATACAACAATTAGTCATCATGATTCATCTCTAATTTCATCATCCTAGGGTTTATTCATAGGTTCACATGAATATACATCTATACAAATCAATTCCGCATAAATTGATCACCCAACATGGATTTGAATTCAATTGATTATTCTCAACATAAACAAAACAAACCCAATATGAAATTCATAAAGAAATCCATAGACTTAAACTTAGAAAAGAGATTCTTGGGCTTCATGGACGAAAGGAGTCCATGAATGAACACTAAGCATACCTTAGATTGTGATTCTAAAAATATTGATGGAAAGATTCTTGACATTTGATGGTGAATTCCCTTGGAATTGAACCTTCTATGAAAACCCTAGGGCTTGTTCTTGAGAGTTTTTGAGTGTAATTGAGTATAAGTTGCTGAATTATGGCCAAATCTCGTGTTATAAAACTTATATAGGGTGAGAAATTGACCCTTTTAATCATAGGACACGTATTTATTTTTTTGATAAAATTTCCCAATTTTCAGCATTGGCGCGATGCGCCACTATCGCGCCAAGTCACTGGAAAGTGACAATTGGGAAATTGCACGGTGGTAGATGCGAACTTTCATGTTTCCAGCTTTTGTATGACCTGGAAGTTTGGAGAGACGTGCCACTATTGTAGAGAAATACTGGAAATTGACAATTGCCATTTGATCTATCTCCGTGATGTGCTGAAGGCTCAGGTGATACACTGTATCACTAAAAAGTCTCTAACTCTTCGCCTGAGTGTTAGATTTGGGCGAATTTGGTATCGATGGAAAACTTATTGAATTTAACACATGAAAAACTTAAAATATTAAAAATACCATATGTACGAAATTGGATTCATCTTTCAAAAAAAGCTTTTAACATTCTTGAAAAAAATTTTCAAGCTAGGAAAATTACGGGTATTACAGTGATCAACTATGGTGGTAAATGGGTTGACCATTTGACTATTATAGATTTTGATTATAACAATAGTTATCACTGTAGCATTGTTATGGATCCTTTTGAGGCATTGTATTATAGGAGGTATCATTCTCCTATTGGGTGGTACGAGGTCGTTAAGGGTAAGTTGTTTGTCCTTGATTTGGTTAACCAAGATTTGGAAAAGGTGAAGTTAATTTGTGATAGTTTGAAGTCCGTCCAAAGTTTTCAAAAGTCCTATGCGGCTGTGAGGCGTAGGGAGTTGTAGTTTAAGGTTATAGATTGGGTGTTCTTGAATGTGTCCCCCATAAAAAAAGTGATGCAGTTTGGTAAGAAGGAGAAGCTCAGTCCCCGATATGTTGGTCCATATTTGGTTTTGAAAGGGGTTGGTAATGTTGCCTATGAGTTGGAGTTGCCTTCTAGTTTGAGTTCCATTCATCTGGTTTTCCTAGTCTCTATGTTGAGAAAGTGTGTAGTTGATCCTTCATCAGTTGTTTCTTTGGAAGGGTTGGGTATCTTGGATTCGTTATATTTTGAGGTAGTCCCGATTGAGATCTTGGAACATTAAGTTTATCATTTACAGACGAAATATATGGCTTCGGTAAAGGTTCTTTAGAGGAACCATAAGGTTGAAGAAGCTACTTGGAAGGCGAAAGAGGACATAAAGTCAAAGTATCCGTATTTGTTCCCCGTTCTGAATATTTGTGCTCAAAGTATGTGTTGATCTTAGCATCCGTAATTTCTATTTTTGTTAAAGGAATAGTAATTCCCTATTATCTTTGTTTTCTAATTTTGTTAAAGAAAAGTTTGATTGTGTGGAACTAGTGCTTGTTCTTGCCTTTACCCGTCATTCGAGGATGAATGATCCTAGTGGGGGAGAATTAAGACACCTTGGATTTTGACCCTTAGAAATTTCCTGAGTTTGAGTTTTCTGATCATCATACGACTCATGCTTACTTGTCGTATGATGTGGGTACAGTTTATGGTTCTTGGTCGTATGTTACTCAATGTGGTTTGGGCTGTTTTTGCTCCAAGGTGTGAATGGACGTCAAAAGGGTCGTATGTTGATAGTATGATATAGGAGATCCACTCATATGTTTATCAGTATATCAAGCCCTTTCTAGGTTGCCTAAGGTACAGTTCTAGGGTACTAATCATATATTGCATATACTAGTTAGTCTATGAAGTCCTAGTTGGACATGACTGGAGTCTAATTTTCTATCTAGGGTACGAGTGATGGTTACCACTCGTATGTTGTATGTATGACTTAATGGGCCAAGTGGTACCCTACTGCGTAAATTTTCTTAGCTTTTAAGCTGAGGGTATTTCAGATATTTCCCACCCTAAAATTGTAATACCTCATACTTTTTCCTAGCTTGAAATCATCTTAAGAATGTTAGAAACTTACTTTGAAAGATGAATCCACTTTTGTAAAATGGTACTTTTAATATTTTCACTTTTTGTTATGTGGAAAATTCAATAAGCTTTCCATCGATATAAAATTCGCCTAAATCCGATAATCAGATAAGAAGTTATGACTATTTCAAGTTCTTGCCGTAAAACAGTGTCATATTGGTCAGTGATGCGCTGCGCCACAAACTAAAATGGTAATTGTCCTTTTCCAGTGTCTAAGAGCGATTTCCTCCTTTGTCACGCCAAAGTTCCAAGTCGCAAAATAAGGGGCAACGCGATGGCTCCGCATCGCGCTATCCCTCAATTTTCCAATTATCAAATTCTAGTGACACGACGCGATAGTGCCGCATCGCGCCAGGGGTCCAATTTGAGAAATTTTTACTGAAATTAAATGGCACATACAGGGTTAAAAGGGTCAACTTCCCACCCTTATTTAATCCCTTTAACATGTGATTCGACAAGTTTTCACCAAAAATATACTAGTTTCTCTCAAGTTTTTCTCAAGAACAAGCTAGGGTTTTCATAGAAGATCAAATTTCAAGAATGTTTCACCGTCAATCTTCTTGAAATCACAAACTAAGGTATGCATTGTGTTCATTCATGGATTCTTTCAATCTATGAAGCTCAAGAGCCTTGTTTTATCTATATATCATGGTATTTATGTTATCGGTTATTTGTAATCATGTTTTTGACGTTGATTGATTTCAAAGTTAAAATCTTTGTGTGTTTATCATGATATTATGTTACCATGAAACATAAAATCCATGAATTTAGTGGCTTATGATGTGTAGTTTGATGAATTCACTTATGCCCTAAGTTGTGCATGCAAGGTGGTTGATAAAATGCTTAAGAATGTAGAAATCATGCTTTATAGCTCAAGGCATAAGCTAAATGTGACATGCTTGTCATCCTCCTATGTTTAAATAGTTTCCATGCTATCATTGTGAAATGTGTATGTTGTTGGAATGGCCATGATATTAGAATATGAGATTATGATATGATTATCAACATTCTCGTCCATGTTAGATAGTATGATAACCCTGTACTTCGAGAAATCCACAACTTATTAAATTATGTATTGTTGATGTGTGTCTTATACTTGATAAAGTCATGCTTCGTCAGTTTTCTTCTATCGAGTCCTGGGGGTACTTGTACCCGAAACATTAGCTGTGTGCCTAGAGCCATGTCATGTTTTCACGATACTCTCAGTCAAGCTGTGATCCTTAGACTTTAGACAGTCTTATGACAGGAAGCATGATCTTATGAACTCAGTCAGTTGTCAGATATCAGTAGTATTCCATCAGTCAATGGAATTCAGTAACTCAGTCCATGTTCAGTTTAGTAAATCATGTTCAGTGTCTATTCAGATGGGAATAGAAATTAGCACCGAGCAAACCCAAGGATGGGAACTCACCTGTTATATGAGGGTGTGATTCTTAGAAGCGATCCTTGTGTTCTAGAACTATTTAGCTAGCATAGGTTGAGATATCATAGCCTGCTATATAAGGGTAGATGAGGTGGATTAGCTTTCTATATGAGGGTTCCCACCATTCTTACTAGAGTTACCTGTTATAATAGGGTCACTTACATATTGTCCTTACCAGTGGTGCGGTATTGATACCCTTCTAATCAGGGCATAGGTTGGACCCCAATTCAGCTATAATGCATCATTTAGGGCATGTGAGTTAGATGACAACCTCCCACAATCTCAGTATCAGTCTTAGTAAAAGAACTCAAATAGTTCTTCAGAATTCAGGACTATCTGATACAGTTAACTCAGATACAGTATGGAACTCAGCTAGTTCTATTAGATTTTGGACTGGCAGATACACACTTATGTTATCTGTTATCAGAATTCAGTCTTTAGTCATGTTAGATATTAGCATACTCATGTTATCACGATTTTAGATATAGTTACTATGTATGCATACATGTATTCTCATGTTTATATTAGTCAATTAGCCAGTATTGTTCATGTATATGAACCCCATGCATTCAGCCTACTTCACATGCATACCAGTATATTCAAAGTGCTGGCCTATTTGCACTATGGTATCTTATACCATAGGTCCAGAGACACGAGCTCCAGAGCATCAGTAGATTATAGATATCAAGAGTCAGAGTTAGAAGTGAGTCCTCATCCTTTGAGGATAGATTATTTCCCTATTATCTCATTAATCAGTTTATTAGTTGGAATTAGTTGGGGACATGTCCTATCAAATCCTTACTTAGACAGTTCAGTCTGTTAGAGGCTTTCTAGACTATTATGTTTCAGACTTTAGTATCTTTAGTTTAGTTTTGGATATTCTACTACCCCACACAAATGTTATATTATTTAGATTATGTTTAGTTTTGAACCTTACGTCCTTTTAGTTTATGTTTTTGCATTATTTCGTATTTTATAATGTATACAGGTACAAATATCAGTCATGGGTTAGCTTGTGGTCCTTTGGGGTCATGAGCACCGTGTAGCATTCCGGGTATCAGATTTAGGGCATTACAAACTTGGTATTAGAGCCTAAGGTTCAATAGAGTCCTAGGAAGTCTAAAAGTCGCATCTAGTAGAGTCTTGTACATTGGTGTGTTGCACGCCACATTTATGTACAAGAGGCTATAAGATGTTTTAGTAACAGTTTCACCTCTTTCAGTATTCATGTCTGCCAGTGAGCATAATCTCAAGTCAATCTCTCAATCTGATCCATTTCTCCCTTTCTTCTTCAGAGCATGCCTCCTAAAAGAAGAAATGAAAATCAACCAGCCCCTAAGCCTGAAGAACCTTTGGGTGAACATGTTTCTCATGTAGAGTTCCAAGCTATATTCACTACTCTTGCTAACTCATTTCCTGCTCAGAATTAATGACCAGCTATTATTTCATCCAACCCAGTGGCCAATTCAACTGCAGCCAGGATTCAGGACTTCACCCAAATGAATCCTCCATCCTTTATTAGGCCTAAGATAGATGAGGACCCTTAGGAATTCCTAAATCAGGTGTAGAAGGTTACATACATATGGTGGTTATGTCTAGTAAGAGTACTAAGCTAGCTACATATCAATTGTAGGATGTGGCTAATACTTAGTTCAAGCAGAGGAAGTTAGAGAGGGCAGATGATGCAGGGTCAGTTGAGTGGGAGGAGTTTTCTTTAATGTTCCTTGATAGATTCTTTCCCCTAGATCTTAGAGAAGCTAAGGTGCTAGAATTTATCAACCTCAGGTAGGGAAATATGATTGTGAAAGAGTATTATCTTAAGTCTACTTGATTATCCAGATATACCCCTCATGTGGTTGCAGATAGCAAGGCAAAGGTGAGTAAGTTCATTTAAGGGGTGAATGATATCATGGTTAATGAGTGTAGATCCGCCATGCTAAATAGTGACACGACTTTATCTAGGCTCATGACTCATGCTCAGCAGATAGAGGAGCAGAAGATTATGATGAGGGAGAAACAGAATAAGAGAGCGAAGACAAATAGTTTCAACTTTGCTCAACCTAAGTTAGAAGGAGAAAACCGTTCTCAATTTCATCCTAAGTCATCAGTTCTTGCTCCTTCTTTAGCCAACGCTCTAGTTCCTAAGTTCAGAGAGGGTAACAAAGATAGAGCACTAGGATCTAAGTCCTAGGGTAGTGTTAGAAGTGCCCACACCTATCTTCTTTGCCAGACTTATGGCAAGCACCATCAGGGTACTTGTAGAGCTGACAGTGGTATTTGTTTCGAATGTGGCAAGCCAGGCCACAGAGTCAGAGACTATCCTCAGCCAGGTCCTCAGGGTCAACAGAATCGCTCCTCATCTCAGTCCAATCACCCAAATTAGTAGGGTGCCACCTCCGATGCTACTGGTGGGCGACACCCAAATCGTGTCTATGCTCTTTAGTCCTGACAAGATCAGGAAAATTTTCCTGTTGTCGTTATCGGTACGTTACAAATATTTCATGTGCATGTTTACGCTTTTCTAGATCCAGGAAATTCTTTGCCTTTTGTCACTCCTTATATAGCAGTCAATTTAGAGTCAGTCTCAAAATTCTAGCAGAGCCCTTTTCAGTCTCTACCCTAGTGGGTAAAACCATCATATCCCGGTGGGTATACAGGAACTGACCAGTTATGATATTTCAGAAAGTCACTTTAGTAGATCTAGTCAAGTTAGAGATGAATGATTTTGATGTCATTCTCGGTATGGATTGGCTTCATTCCTGTTATGCCACAGTCGACAACAAAAATAGGATAGTCCAGTTTTAGTTCCCAAATGAACCCATCCTTGAGTGGAAGGGTAGTGTATCCACTTTTAGAGGTCAGCTTGTTTCCTACCTTCAGGAATAAAAAATAATATCTAAAGGATGTGTCTATCATCTTGTTATAGTTAAGGAAACTAGTTTTTAAACTCCCAGTCTTGAATCAGTCCCAGTAGTGAGTGAATATTCAGATGTCTTTCCTGAAGATCTTCCAGGAATTCCTCCCAAAATAGAAATAGACTTTGGTATTGATCTTCTTCCAGATACTCAGTCTATATTTATTTTACCATATAGAATGGAACCAACATAACTCAGAGAACTGAAAGAACAATTGAAGGATCTATTAGATAATGGATTCATCAGGCCCAGTATTTCCCATAGGGTGTTCTAGTAGTATTCATGGGCAAGAAATATGGTTCTCTCAGAATGTGTCTAGACTATCATCAACTCAATAAGGTCACGATCAAGAACAAGTATCTTCTTCCCAGAATCGATGACTTGTTTGACCAACTTCAATGTTTTAGTTATTTCTCTAAGATAGATCTCAGATCCGGCTATCATCAACTCAGAGTTAGGGAATGTGACATTCCAAAAATAGCTTTCCAAACTTGGTATTGTCGCTTCAAATTCTAGTCATGTCATTTGGTCTTACCAATGCCCTGGTCTCTTTTATGGACTTGATGAACTGTGTTTTCAAGCAATACTTAGACATGTTCATCATAGTCTTCATAGATGATACTATGGTCTATTCTCGTAGTGAGCGTGATCATGTAGACCATCTTAGAATAATACTTCTGACTCTCAGAGATTATCAGCTATTCGCCTAATTTAGTAAGTGTGAGTTTTGGCTAAGATCAGTAGCATTCCTTGGTCACATCATTTCCGGTAATGGCATTAGAGTAGATCCTCAAAAGACCAAAGCAGTAAAAAACTGGCCTCGCCCTGTCTTTCCATCAGATATTAGGAGGTTCTTGGGTTTGGCTGGCTATTACGAACAGTTTGTTGAGGGATTTTCTTCTATTGCATCCACTATGTCCAGATTAATTTAGAATAACGTCAAGTTTTAGTGGTCAGATTCTTGAGAGAAGAGTTTTCAGGAGTTGAAGACTCGACTCACCTCAACTCTAGTTCTAGCTCTTCCAGTTGGTTCAGATGGGTTCGTAGTGTATTGTGATGCCTCCAGAGTAGGTTTGGGTTGTGTCCTCATGCATCATGGTATGGTTATAGCCTATGCCTCTAGATAGCTTAAATCCCATGAGAAGAATTATCCTACTCATGAGCTTGAGTTATCCGCCGTAGTCTTTTCCTTGAAGATTTAGAGGCATTATCTCTACGGAGTTCATTTAGATGTCTTCACAGGTCATAAGAGTATTTATTATGTCTTTTCTTTGAAAGATCTCAATCTTTGTCAGTTAAGGTAGTTAGAGATCTTGAAAGATTATGACATGAGTGTCCTCTATCATCTGGGCAAGGCCAATATAGTGGTCGACGCTCTTAGTAGATTGTCTATGGGAGTGTTGCTCATGTGGATGACAGTAAGAAGAAGTTAGCTCAGGAAGTACATTAGCTTGCCATACTAGGTGTTCATTTAGTTGATACAGATGAGGGTGATATATGGGTTTAGAGTAGTTCAGAGTCATCTTTAGTTTCTGAGGTGAAAGAAAAACATGATAGAGATCCCAGCCTTGTCAAGTTGAAAAAGTCAGTTTAGGATAAGAAAGTAGAGGTTTTCTCCCAAGGGGGAGATGGTGTTTTGAGTTGTCAGGGTTGTCTCTATGTTCTAGGTGTAGATGACTTAAGGCAGTGAATTCTTGTAGAAGTGTATGGTGCGCGCTACTCTGTTTATCCAGGGGCCACAAAGATGTACCGTGACGTAGGGGAAGTGTATTGGTGGTGTAGGATGAAGAGAGATATTGCAAAGATTGTGGCTAAGTGCTCTACATATCAGCAGGTTAAGATAGAGCATTAGAAGCCTAGTGGTCCTATGCAGGAGTTCATTATTCCTACTTGGAAGTGGGAAGAAGTTAACATAGACTTCGTGATAGGTTTGCCTCAAACTCATCATCAACACGATTCAGTCTAGGTCATTGTAGATAGGATGGCCAAATCATCCTATTTCCTTCTACTTCATACATCTTATTCAGCCAAGGATTATGCCAAACTCTACATTTGGGAGTTAGTCAGATTACACGACGTTTCATTATCTATTATCTCAGACAGAGGTACACAGTCCACCTCCCACTTCTGAAAAGCATTCCAAAAGGGTCTTGGTACCCAAGTTCATCTTAGTACAACCTTTTATCCTCAAATAAATTGTCAAGCAGAAAGGACCATTTAGACTCTAGAAGATATGCTAAGGGCATGTGCAATTGATTTCAAGGGTAGTAAGGATAACCACTTGCCTTTGATTTAGTTTGCATACAACAATAGCTATTATTATAGTATTCATATGGCTCTATTTGAAGCTTTCTATGGTAGGATATGTAGATCTCTAATTGGTATTCGATGCTTAGAAAAAGTCCAGTTGATTAGAGAAGGACTTGGGCTACTTAGAGCCGACAGAAGTCTTATGCAGATGTTTGTAGAAAAGATCTTGAGTTTGAGATGGGTGGCTATGTCTATCTAAAGTTCTCTACCATGAAGGGAGTGAAGAGGTTCGGCAAGAAGGGAAAGCTGAGTCCCTGATATGTTGGTCCCTTCAAGATTCTCAGTCGCTTTGGCAAGGTAGCTTGTGAGCTTGATTTGCCTTCAGATCTAGCTTCAGTTCTTCCACTCTTCTATGTTTCCTTGATCAAAAAGTGTATAGGTGACCCAGCAGTTGTAGTCCCTATTCAGAGCATCGATGTTCAGAACAACCTCTCTTATGAAGAGATTCCAGTCGAAATCCTAGACTATTAAAATCATAGATTGAGGAACAAAGAAGTCCCTCTAGTTAAAGTTCTTTGGCAAAATCAGTCTGTTAAAGGTGCTACTTGGGAAGCAGAAGCAGAAATGCGTACAAATTATCCTCACCTCTTCTGCGCCAACTCAGATCAAGCTCAAGGTAATAGTTCTCCCTAAGCTTACTTAGTTTCATGTTCAGTGTTCATCATAGACTTGGTCTCAAGTACTATTGCATATTCAATAATGCATTCATGTATCAGTTTAGTAATATAATTATGCATCAGATATGTATTTTCATTAGAAGAAACTTAGTTTCTCAGAACACCCAGTCATGCATTCATGAATCAGTTACACATGCATCAGATATGAATGGTCAGCATGATATGTTCAACTATCAGTCATGTCAGTCATGAGATCATGTTCCGGTTATTCATGTTTAGTATGTACGTCGGTTATATTCTCCCTTTACTCTCAGTGTCATTCAAGGATGAAAGTTCTCAAGGGGGAGATATTGTAATACCTCATACTTTTTCCTAGCTTTAAATTGTCTCAAGAATATTAGAAACTTACTTTGAAAGATGAATCCACTTTTGTACATTGGTATTTTTAAGATTTTAACTTTTTTCCATGTGGGAAATTCAATAAACTTTCGATCGATATAAAATTTGCCTAAATCCAATAACCAGGTAAGAAGTTATGAGTATTTCAAGTTCCCACCGTAAAACAGTGCCATATTGGACAGTGGCGAATTGTGCGACAAGGTAAAATGGTAATTGTCCTTTTCCAGTGTCTATGCGCGATTTACTCCGCATCACACCAAAGTTCTAGGTCATCAAAGAAGGGGCAACGTGATGGCTCCAAGTCGCGCGATCCCTCAGTTTTCCAATTGTAAAATTCCAGTGACACGACGCGATAGCGCCGTGTTGCTCTAGGGGTCCAATTCGGGAATTTTTTTTTGAAATTTAATGACGCATCCAAGGTTAAAAGGGTCAACTTTCCACCCCTATTTAATCCCTTTAACATGTGATTCAACCACTTTTCACCCAAAATATACTTGTTTCTCTCAAGTTTCTCTTAAGAAAAAGCTAGGGTTTTCATAAAATATCCAATTTTAAGAAAGTTTCACCGTCAATCTTCTCGAAATCATGACTAAGGTATGCGTTGTGTTAATTCATGTATTCCTTCCATCCATAAAGCGCAAGAGCCTTGTTTTATCTATAAATCATGGTATTTATGTTGTGGGTTATTTGTAATCATGTTGTTAATATTGATTGATTTCAAAGTTGGAATCTTTGTGTGTTTATCATGATATTATGTTACCATGCAAGATAAAATCCATGAATTTAGTGGCTTATAATGTGTAATTTGATGATTTACTTATGCCCTAAGTTTTGCATGCAAGGTGGTTGATAAAATACTTGAAAAAGTAGAAATCATGCTTTATAGCTCAAGACATAAGCTAAATGTGACATGCTTGTCATCCTCCTATGTTTAAATTGTTTCCATGCTATCATTGTGAAGTGTGTATGTTGTCGAAATTTCCATAATATTAGAATATGAGATTATGATGTAATTATCAACATTCTTGTCCATGGTAGATAGTATGATAACCCTATACTTTGTGAAATCCACAACTTATTAAATTATGTATTATTGATGTGGGTCTTGTACTTGATAAATTCATACTTCGTCAGTTTCCTTCTATCGAGTCCTGGGGTTACTTGTACCCAAAACATTATCTATGTGCTTAGAGACATGTCATGTTTTCACGATATCTCAGTCAAGATATGATCCTTAGACTTCAGAAAGTCTTATGACTCAGGAAATCTCCATGATCTCATGAACTTAGTCAGTTGTTAGATATCAGTAGTATTCCATAAGTTAATGGAATTCAGTAACTCAGTCCATGTTCAGTTTAGTAAATCATGTTCAGTGTCTATTCACATGGGAGTAGAAATTAGCACCAAGCAAATCCAAGGATAGGAACTCACCTGTTATATGAGGGTGTCATTCTTAGAAGCGATCCTTGCGATCCAGAACTATGTAGCTAGCATAGGTTGAGACATCATAGCCTGCTATATGAGGTTAGATGAGGTAGCTTAGCCTGCTATATGAGGGTTCCCACCGTTCTTACTAGAGTTACCTGTTATATTAGGGTCACTCAGATGTTGTCCTTACCAGTGGCGCGGTATTGACACCCTTCCAATCAGGGCATAAATTGGACCCCAATTTAGCTATAATGAATTATTTGGGGCATGTCGGTTAGATGACTACCTCCCACGGTCTCATTATCAGTCTCAGTAAAAGAACTCAGATAGTTCTTTAAAATTCAGGACTATCAGATACAGTCAACTCAGATACAGTATGAAACTCAGATAGTTCCATTAGATTCAGGACTATTATTTACAGTCACTCATGTTATCAGTTATCAAAATTCTGTCATTAGTCATGTTAGTCTTCAACATACTCATGTTATAACGATTTTAGATATAGTTACTCTGTATGCATGCATGTATTCCCACATTCATATTAGTTAGTTAGAAGTATTGTTCATTCATATGAGCAACATGGATTCATCCTAACTCACATGCATACCAGTACATTCAAAGTATTGACGCATTTGCGCTATGGTGTCTTATTCCATAGGTTCAGAGACACAAGCTCCCAAGCATCAGTAGATTCCAGATATCAGATGTCAGTGTTAGCAGTGAGTCCTCATCCTTTGAGGACATGATTATTTCCCTATTATCTCATTAATCTTTTTATTGGTGGATTTAGTTGGGGACATGTCCCATCAACTCCTTACTTAGACAGTTCAGTCAGTTAGAGCCTTTCTAGACTATCATGTTTTAGACTTCAGTAATTTTAGTTTTATTTTGGGTATTCTATTACCCCACACAAATGTTATATTATTCATATTATGTTCAGTTTTTAACCTTAAGGCCTTTTAGTTCATGTTTCTGCATTATTAAGTATTCTATGCAGTATACAGGTACAGATATCAGTCATGGGTTAGCTTGTGGTCCTTTGGGGTTATGAGCATCGTTTAGCATTTCGGGTATCAGATTTGAGGCATTACAAAAACCCTTAATACCCCACATCTTATAACACTTTGTGACCTTTGATAACACACTTTGAAGAATCCAAACACTCTCAAAACTCTCTCTAATTGCTCTTAAGTATATTGGGCTAGGGTTTCTTCAAGGTGTTCATCTAGAGGCATAAATACCAAAATCTCTTTGTGAATCTTTGTGAATAAGTCATGTTACTCTTCCCTCATTGTTAGTTTATGAAAATTATGTTTTTAAGGCTTTGTCTATGAATCATTAATGGTGGTTTTGAAAACCAATGCTGAGGGTTTTGTTGCATATTGTTGAGTATTGTTTACTCTTTGTTTAAATTATGAATATAAATATTTTAAAGATGGTTTTTCATATGTGGGTGCTTGGTATTTATAGTTTAAAAATTAGGTCATAGTTATCCCAAAACTTGATGGTTTTTACTTTGGCTTTGGTTTAGGTAATGGTATGCCCTCAATGTGTTTGTGAAAATGTCTAAGAGAACAAACTAGTCACATGTTTAATTGTGTTTTGAACTAAGGCATAGGCCTAACGATTTTGAATCATTGGTAGTTGGTTTTGTTAAGGCCTTATTGGCTATACATTGGTTTGAATTGTAACCTTGGTGGTTTAATTGGCTAAACGGGTTTGAGTCCTAGCACATTGAATTGAATTTATGTCTTTATTAGATTATGGTTGGACTCCGCATGAAATTGACTAATAATGGTAATGGCATATGATATGCTTACATGTGGTGTTGGTATGATGATACTAGCGGGGTGCCTTGGTAAGTAACTGATTCAATGGTTGTGCGTGTTTTAATTGGGCTTTATAGCGGGATGTGTAGCCGGGCCGTAAAAATGGAAGTTCGAAGGACTAAAACTAGAAATCGCACTAGCTGGCGTAGGTGTATTTGTGATTGGGTGGTTCAAGTCCCCCAAATTAATATATGAATGGGAGGTTCGAGTCACCCATAATACATGTATTGATTCTTAAGTCACCTTGATTATGATGGGAGCTTTTAGTACCCCATATTGGCATATACTGTTATGGATATTTTCTGGTTCATGTGGCTACATTTACTTGGACCCTAATAGATAGGGGAGATCTGGTCCCACATATCCTGTGGGTGCCTTGATATATAACAGTTATGCTACACAACCAAAGTTAATGCTTTTAAGTTTATGCTAGTCTTGTTCCCTATCCCGGCTTGGTATATATATATGTATATGTATGCATTGCATTGGTTATGTACATTAGTTGATTGGTTCTGAACTGTTGGCACTATATTATCCTTATCCTTGAGTTACAAGTTGTAGCTCCCATCTCTAACTATCTTCGAACGCTGTATCCCCAGGCGATGTAGGAATTGGTCATACTATCACACCTCTTACTCAGTGACTTGGATTTGAGTGCAGCTTGTGTTGACTTGAAGTGGTGAGCTTTCATTCTTCGAAAAACTCCATTTATTGCTTTGAGTTTTCTTATGTCTCTATTAGTTTAGAGTTGGATATTGGTTTTTGCTTTGGTTGGGGGCATGTACTGACCGATATTCTTGGATTATTTTAGAGGCTTTGTATAGACAAACTGTGGACTTGGGTATGTTTTGCAATGAATATGGATTTGGTTATTGTTTTGTGGTGGTTGGTTTGGTTTGGATGGTTGAGAAGGTTGGGTTGGTCTTGTCTATTGGCATATCCCAAAGTCATTACATTTTAAATGATCTGTATCTTGTTATATGTTTGGAATTCTTCCGACTTAGGGTATATGTTGGTTGGTTGGTTTGGGTATCGGGGGTGATCTCTGGTCCTTGTGGGACTTGAGATGCCCATTACGATGAGGCCCTGTTTGGGTTATATGAATGATCCTCCTTACTCTTACAGAATACCAAAATATCATCAATGAAGACAATCACAAATATATCCATAAACTGACGGAAGACCCTATTCATCAAGCCAATGAATGTCACGGGGGCATTGGTTAAGCCAAACAACATCACCAAAAACTCAAAATGCCATTACCGGGTACAAAAATCTGTCTTAGGATTATCCACCTCCCTAATTTATAATTGATGATACCCGTATCGAAGATCAATCTTAGAGAAAAATTTGGCACACTAAAGCTGATCAAAGAGATCATTAATTCTCAAAAGTGGATAATTGTTCTTTACCGTCACCTTGTTTAACTATCGATGATAAATGTACATACGAAGGGAACCATCATTCTTATGTAGGAACAAGATATGTGCACACCACGGGGACACACTAGGATGATGAAACCCTTGTCTAAGAAATCCTTCACCTGCTCCTTTAGTTCCTTCAACACTGCTGGAGCCATTCTATATGGCGGAATAGAAATATGACGAGTGTTCGAAACAAGATCAATACCAAAATCAACCTCTCTATTGGGAGGGACACTAAGAAAATCACCAGAAAAAACCTTTAGGAATTCAGTAACCATGGGAACAGATGTCAATGAAGAACCCTCTGAGTTAGAATCTTTAACCCAAACCAAATGATAGAGACATCCCTTTGAAATTAGTTATCGAGCTCTAAGATATGAAGTGAATCTCCCCTTAGGCACTAGAGAAATTCCCTCCCATTCAACAATTGGCTCATTAGGGAATTTAAACATGACCTTACTGGTCTGACAGTAAAAAAAAACATAGAATGAGTGTAACCAGTACATTCCTAAAATGACATCAAAGTCAACCATGTTAAACTCTATCAAGTCTACCAGAGTCCCTTTATTATGAACAGATACCACATAACCCCTATAGACTCTATTGACAATCACAGAGTCTCCTACTGGGGTAGAAATGAAAAAAGGGGCCCGACAAACACTCAGGACCAAAACCAAAATGCATAACCATGAATGGGGTAACATAAGAGAGAGTGGACCCCAAATTAAGTAAACAGTACACATCACGGGAAATGAGTTTCAATATACCAGTAACGACATTCGAAGATGCCTCAGACTCCTTGTGAGTAGTGAGAGCATAAAGGCGATTCTGACTAGTATCAGAGCCAGAAGTGGTACCCTTTGGTTTAGGAGATGAAGAAGAGGCAACTCGAACCTTGTTCGCCCCAAAAGCAACTCTAGAGGGACAATCCTACTGCATATCCTTAATCTGAACATACTTAAAACATTGGTTCCTCCCCTTTTTGTATTGACCATGGTGGTGCTGCCATAAAATATGGTTAGACAGTGGGATGGTGCTGATTAGGCCCCACTGGCTTTAGATTGGGCACCCTTTGACCTAGAAGTATTACCACCCTAAAAACATTAATCACCAAACAAATTTAAGTAAGGAGTACTAGCTGTCGAATTGGAGTTAGGACTCCCACAACACTTCTTCTTAAACTATTTTCCACTCCGCTGTTGGCCTGCCCTATTCTAAATATTGGAATTTCTTACTCTGGCTTTCACCAATCTTAGCTTGCTTCTTTTTTGCCCCATTGACCTGTTGCATATACACGACCAATATAGAGATGACCTTGTCCTTGTTCAATAAGGAAGACTTACTCTCAAGAATCAACTTATGTGACAATCCTGAAGCAAACTTTCTCATCCGGTCCTTCATGTTAGATAACAGCTCCGAAGCATACTGGGACAAGTAATGGAATTTCAAATCATACTCCTTGACTGTGATTCATTGTTGTTTCAAGTAAACAAATTCCATCACTTTTTCCTCTCTCAACTCCTGAGGAAAGAAGCGATCCATAAATGCACTAGAGAAATCATCCCACAAAGCAGAACCAACATCTTCTCCTCTTGATAGTTCCCACTCTTTGTAACATAGTTATGCCACATCCTTTAATTTATTAGCATAAAACTCTACACCTTCAACCTCCAAAGCATGAATATCTTCTCCATCTCATCAATAAAACTTTGAGGATCCTCCTCAACCTTTGTACTAGTAAATATTAGAGGATGCAACCTTATAAATTTTCCAACACAAGTGGCCTCAGATGAACCCCTAAAAGTAGCAATAGAACATGTATTATGACTGAGACTTCACCAACTGAGTCAATAGGTTAATAGAGCGATGGAACTAAACATTAGCAACCTCTCCGGGAGGTGACTGAGTATGAGTGTAGCTCTCAGGAGTAGGATCAGTGGGACTCCACGAGGACAGTCAGATGCAGTGACCCTTGATTAGGTTTGGACCTCAGAAGTTGGATGAGCTGCGTCTATACTGTCCTCAGATGGGATAGAAGAAGTTCCACAAACATCAGATTTTCTTGGAGGCATGATCTGAAAGACAAACAAACAAAAATTAGAAGGATCTAAGACCTTAGACTCTATAGGTCGAAATTAAGACAACAAGAAAGGGAAATATTCCTAAATGTCTCACAATCTCTCTCTTATTAGTGTGGCATGCTGATGATAGGCAAATTTACATGCCTATAGTGCTATATTTCACCCATATTTTAGCTAAGTTTTGAGGACAAAATATGTAATTCATGCACTTTCAGTCCCTTTTCTTGTAAGTGAGCTAACAAACATGATTAGAAAATTTCCAGGTATAAATGATGCAGATGTCAGCATTTTATGGATAACTTGACGCCAAAGGAAGCTTCACGAAAGAAGGAAGGGAAATCTTGGACGCCAAGGACCAAAAGTGACGCATGGGAAACCTGTCCCGGGCAAAAACAACATTTTCCAAGACTTTGGGGATCAGCAGTAACCTATTAGGATTAGGATAATGATGCAGTAATTTGTTAGGATTAGGATAAGTACGTAATAGCCTAGTAGGAATAGGATATGGGTATTATAAATCCCCTATTTTTCTGCAGCTTTTTAATTATCAACTCATTCAACACAACATTATTCTCATCATTGACTACTACTTCTAATTCTTCCATTAATTCTACTTTTTATTCTTCTTCTATTCATCTATTCAATTCTTAATTTCCACAACAAGAAAACCGTTACTCAGCAAGGAATTCACGCCATTCTTACCCCTATACTTATCGTGAGATTATTTTGGTATGATGATAATCGCTATTGTGTTTTCCGTTGCAATCATGAGTAGCTAAACTTCTCTGTTGGGGTTATGGAAGCCGTATGAGATACTATCTATTGCTATGAGTTTGTGAATTCGCGACACGTATGCTGCTTATATCATTATTCTCTTCATCTTAATGCAAATTCTTGTGGTTGCAAACGCATAAAATACGCCAGTATAGCATTAACTTGTTCTAAAGAAAAGTTATATGTCTGGAAAAGAGATAATGTCAAGGTAATAGGGCACCAACCCCTGTTAAAAAGTTAGTGCCGTAACTGGATTAACCTCTTGGAGAATTTGTACCGTTAGACACGCTTTGAGCTCGAAAGAGTTAAAGTGAAATAGTCCTTGTTAAGGTCGAAAGACGCTTGGATTTACCATAGAATACAATTCTCTATAAGCACATGCATGTCTGAATTTCGCATAACTCATAGCCAATAGAGACGTATAACTCATATGGTGGACATAACCCTAACTCTCAATTCTCATTGTTTTAAATCTTACTAAACATTCTTTCTTTTTACTTTGCTATTTTCTGTTTTTACTTTACTATTTTGATTACATTATTTGCACATTAAAATCCCCCCTTTCACGAGACTTACACCAAAAGTCTAATAATCTTTGCTTACTTATTGACCGGCTATTCCTTGTGGGATCGATACCCAACCTAGTTGGGTTATATATTTGACAATGACCGCTTTACACTCCTACGAGAGCTGTAGATTGAGCGTTATCAAACATTGGTGCCGTTGCCGGGGAATACGGTTGTCAACTAAGTTTGTGATAGTTACTAGACCCTTTGGTCAAAGATTCTCGTACTTTTACTTTTAGTTGTTGTTTTTGTTTTATTTAGGTTTGTTCAGTGCATCAATGGATGCACAACGTGAAATTGAAAGGATGGCTGCTGAAGTGCATCAACAGAATAATGATAATCTAGGTCGGGCAACAAATCCTGATGATGAGGACCTGGGCGATGAGGAGCTACTAAACCCACGGCATACTGCTGAGATGGCGGCACCCATGCAGAGAAGAGATCGTCAAGCTAGGTTTAAGCCTGAACGCCGAGCTATGCAAATACCGTTCGATGATGATGATGATGATCTTGATGGAGCTGGTGCCACAGGAGCCATTATTCTTCCGCCATTAGCGCCCGGAGCCAAGTTCAACATCACAAGCACCATGATTTAGTTATTGCAACTCAATGGATTATTTGGGGGACTAGCAGGCGATGATCCGAATATGCATCTCATCAACTTTATTTCTACATGCAAGTCGTTGGACAATCCTGGCGTTGGTCAGAATACAATTCAATTATGCCTATTTCCATTGTATCTGTCTGGGGAGGCAACTCTATGGTTGAATGGGCTGACTCCTGATTCTATTACAAATTGGAGGCAATTGAGAGACGCTTTCCTAGAAAGATTCTTTTCTCTATCCAAAAGTGCTCAATTGAGAGATGAAATCAGCAACTTTCGTCAGCTTCTAACTGAAGCCCTTCATGAAATATGGGAGAGGTTCAAGATGAAGCTAATGAGGTGCCCAAACCATCACATGACTAATGTTCACCTAATGGAGATACTGTACAGAGCCTTGATTCAATAACTAAACCAGTGGTAGATAATGCGGCTGGAGGATCATTTATGGACCTCACTTTTGGTCAGGCAAGCAATGTGCTAGATCGGATGACAAAGCAAAGTAGAGCTTGGCATACCAGGGATTCTGAGGTAGCAAGTCCCACTTTATCTATTGGCATGACTGCAGACCAAAGGAGAAGAGAAGAAGAATGTGATCAAGATATGGCGCACATGAAAGTACAAGTGGATCTTCTTACAAACCATTTATTATCAGGGAAGACCAAAAAAGTCAAAGCTGTTGCGTTAAAAGGAAGAAACGAATCTGATTCAGAAGAAGAAGCCAACTACTTGAACAATCAGGGGGTTTTCGAGGCAATGCCCAAGGAAACCAAGGTCGGAACTATTATGATAGATTTCGAATCAAGGACCGTGATCAAGGTAGTTGGAAGGTAAGACTGACAGGAGTGGTCTGTACGTTCCTCCAGGAAGACGTGACGCCACTGCATCTGGTTCCAAAAGTATGGAAGATATGATGGCTAAACTATTGAAAGGAGTGGAGGCAACCAACGCGGGAGTAACGGAGGTAATAAATGACTTGTCCTCAATGAAGCAATTGGTTGACTCACATTCCACTTCAATCAAGCAAATAGAGCAGCAATTGAGCCAATTTTCAGCAGCACTCAATCAAAGAAAGGCTGGCACCTTACCTAGCGACACTGTGCGAAATCTAAGGAATGACGGATCATGCATGGCCATTACTACCCGAAGTGGTAAGGTGCTGGAAACTTCATCAAAGGGCAAGCAAGTGGTTGACGAAGTAGCGGACATTGATGATAATGCAAAAGGAGAGGAATCCGCAGAAGCCACCCACGACGTCCATGATGTCACACCGAGCATGTTGCAGCCTGAAAAGGCTGAAAAATAGAAGCAAGATGAGAAGAAAGTTGTGGAGAGAACAAATCCATATCCACCACCACCTTTTCCTCAAAGATTGAAGAAGGTAGTGGATGATACAAAGTTCAGCAAATTCATGACTATGTTAAAGCAGCTGACCATTAATGTTCCATTGGTGGAGGCACTTGAACAAATGCCAGGGTATGCGTAATTTATGAAGGATATTTTGACAAAGAAGCGAGCAGCAAGCTATGAGTTGAAGGATACTATTCATCACTGCAGCGCAATCGCTACCCGATCACTAGTTCAGAAGAAGGCCGACCATGGTGCCTTCACTATTCATTGCACTGTTGGATCTTTGAACGTTGCCAAGGCATTGTGCGATCTGGGTGCTAGCATCAATTTGATGCCACTATCCATCTACAAGAAGTTGGGGTTAGGCGATCCGACACCAACCAATATGAGGCTCGTGATGGTTGGTAGGTCGGTAAAACGACCTGTGGGTATCTTGAATGATGTGTTGGTGAAGGTTTCTTCATTCATCTTTCCTGTAGACTTCGTTATTCTGGATTGTGAGGTGGACTCTGAAGTTCCCATAATCTTGGAACGTCCTTTCCTTGCAACAGGAAGTGTGCTTATTGACATGAGAGCTAATGAGCTTTTATTTCGGTTGAATGACGAAGTGGTCCACTTTGATATATGCAAAGCAATGAAGTAGCCCAGCAATATGAATGTGTTCTCTGTAGCTGATGTTCATTATGAGGATAAGAAAGAAATATCTGTAGAGAAACAACTTACTGTTGAGCCATTATCTGCTGTGCTGCTGAATGTTGAGCATGAGGACGATGGAGATTATAAAGAAGCTATGTGTGCTCTAAAAGAAATAGGGTCATATTCTCATGCTCCTAAGAAGTTGGACCTTGATCTTACAAATCAACCTTCACAAATAGAGAAGACTTCCATTGTAGAGCCACCAATGCTAGAATCTAAAGAGCTCCCCAATTACCTGAGGTATACGTTCTTAGGATATGGAAATACACTTCCGGAGAGTGTCACGGATGATTTAAGTGAACAACATGTATAGGCTCCCATCTCTGCTCTGATGAGGTACAAGAGAGCTATGGGTAGGAAGATTGATGGTATAATTGGTATCCCTCCTGGGATATGTATGAACAAGAGTCATCTCAAAGAAGATTGCATGTCTACAAGTAAGTATCAGCGTCGTCTGAATCCATTCAGAAAACGATGTATCATCTATCTCGATGAAGTCTGAGTAATCGAGATAGCTATGTCGTGCCACGACAATAAATTAAGAGCTTGGTGGGAGGCAACCCATCATTTTTAATTGTTTTTGTTGTTTTTGTTTTCTTAGGATTTTATCGAGCCACGACCAAAACTAAGGCGCTTGATGGGAGCCAACCCATCGTTCTAATCATTTTTGTTGTTTTTAAGTGAATGTAGGTACAAGAGGTGTAAACGAGGAGATTGGTTGCAAATGTTGATTTGGAAGAATTGCATGTTGAAGGTGGTAAGTTAGGAATGAAGAAGCAAAAGGCTATGGGTTAGGCAAGGCCTATGTAAATCTAGGCCACGAACAAGGCAAGGCCTATACTATGGCCTAAGCTCTCGGAATCTAGTGTGCCATAGCATAGGCGCCGCCTATGCCTAAGAATGCCATAGCATAGGCGCCGCCTATACCAATGCCTTTTGTATCTGAATCTCATATGCCATGGCATAGGAGCCGCCTATGCTCAACAATGCTTTGCAAAAGGCGCCGCCTATGCCAAGCATAGGCAAAGCATTAGGCGCCGCCTATGGTCACTTTTGGTCTCCAAATCCGATTCTAAATGGGTCAAAACCCGACCCAAGCTTGCCCTATAAATAAGAAACTTAGTCTTGGACCAAAAATACATTGCAAACCTAACAAAAGCGCCGCCTACCTCTCCAAATTCTCTCAAAAATTTTCGTTTGCTCTTTTTACTATACAAGAACATCTTCCGAGGCCATCAATCAAGTAAGTACTTCTTTGTTCTTCATTTATATTCCGTAAGTAATACACTACTACGCCTATAATGAATTGTTAAATCATGACGTAGTAGTAGTGATTTGAATGTGGTTGAGTTGTTGTGATACAACTAAGTGAGTGAACGAATACGTAAGGATGATCTTGACTTATTTTCAACTTGTATTTGATTTTGATGCACTGTCATACTTTTGCGGATTTGACATGGTCAAGAAAATTGCATAATCTTGTCAATAGAAAGCTTACATGTTGGAATGACTTGTTCATCGAGATAAGAATTATGGTTGACTACCAACATATGAGGTTGTGAGTACTTCTAGATGCTATTCCTGGATTCAATCTCTATGTAGCAGTCTTGATATATCAAACATGAAAGTATTGCCAAGATTTCATGAAGTATGACTGCACTGATTATATGGTTGGAACATATCACATAAACGTATATCGATGAAGTCTGAGTAATCGACATCGTTCACTTAATTAGTTTGTGTCAACAAATTAAGTGTGGGGTGGTGCCACTATTGTCTGTCTGTTGATTGAATCTTCCGAGATGAAGCTAACATGACTCTATTGAGATCTCAGGTAGAATGGCACAAAAAGGACGACAAGGAAAAGAAAAAGCGCCCACCACACAGAAAGGTAAGAAAAGAGGAAGAAAAGAGCAAACTAAATCCTCCTCGCTACAAATACCTCAAACGCACTTTTGGATCAAGTGGGGTACAATTTGAGGAAACTCTGAGGATGACGACTCTGATGATGATTCCAATGCAGGGGGTACGACCCCAGACATAGAGGAGGAGTCCGACTAATCCAGGTTCTTCTTGTTTATTTTCCATTGAGGACAGTGTGTCCCGTCTAAGTATGGGGTACTGGTATTTGTATGCTATACTTCTTTATCTGCATTTGCTTATTTTTTTTTATTTTTTTTAGTAGTTAAAATTTTTTTTAGTTAAAGTTGTTTTTTGCATGAAATTGTTCTGATAGGCAGCATGGTATTGTGACAAGAGTCTGTGATAAAATCATTACTATTGAGACGTTTAGGCTCCAAGTATGACTCACTATGTGATAATTGTATGGTTTAATTCATTCATCTGTTGGTTCAAGAGTCTATACTGCTCCTAATAAAGTCGACCATGTGCCTTGTGTGTGTGAGATAATAGTATATTCTATGTTTGTGGATGATGCTAGAACTTTCCTGGTGTGTGTGTGATGCGAAAATAAAGAATGTGAGTTTAGGAGATGATTTAGGCATTTCTTTGGCAACCTATACTTGTGTACCTTCTTTTTACCTACCCATGGACATTATCCTAGTTAACCCCTTTTGAGCCTTTAAGCCTATTTTCTGTGACAGCCTCATATGTAAGCCTAATCCATTTGTTTTCAAGACCATAATTCGATCCAAATTCCTAAGTGCTTTAAATTGAAAGAGTCATGTGACAAAATAAGAGGAAATTGGATGAGTATGATGCCTTAGAATGTATTGGTGCTTGAATTTGTTATGAAAAAGAATTGCTATCATAAGAGGTGTGTTATGAAAAGAAAAAGGAAAGGAAAACTAAAAAGTTAGTTATGTTTAAAATTGAAAAACAAAAGAGGAGAAAAAGGGTGGTAGAATAAAAGAAAGAAGAAAGGTTGTTTGAAAAGAAAGTATTAATGGCATAATGTGATGTATTAAAGCGCTTAGGAACATAGTCACTATTTCTGGCCAAAATAGTCCTACCCGTCCCTTAGCCTACATTACAACCATCAAAAGACCTATTTGATCCTAAGCTTAGCATTCTGACATTTAGTGGTGCATTACACTAAGGGCAAGCCTATGGTCATCAGTTGCAACATATGAATTCTTTGTGAGAGCGAGAGCAAGGATACTCTTCTACCCATGTGTCGACAAATATACTATGCTTGTAAGTGATTATGGGTAAAATATTGTGAGACACACATGGTTGATGAGTTTTGGGTAGTCGTGTATGATTCTTTGTGCCTTAACTTTTGAATATGAGTTAACCACCATCACGAGTCTATGTTGGAGGTTGAATTATTTCTTGTAATGATCAGAAAACTACTCTCTGTTGATAATTGTTGTGCTTGTCTTGATGAATATTTTGTGTTGTTACTGTGAAACCCTAAGTTGATGTTTAGATGGACATGATAGTTTGTTTTAGGACGAACAAAGCTTTAAGTGTGGGGTGTTGATGATAGGCGAATTTACACGCCTATAGTGCTATATTTCACCCATATTTTAGCTAAGTTTTGAGGACAAAATATGTAATTCATGCACTTTCAGTCCCTTTTCCTGTAAGTGAGCTAACAAACGTGATTAGCAAGTTTTTAGGTATAAATGATGCAGATTTCAGCATTTTATGGATAACTTGACGCCAAAGGAAGCTTCACGAAAGAAGGAAGGGAAAGGTTGGACGCCAAGGACCAAAAGTGACGCATGGGAAACCTGTCCCGGGCAAAAACAACATTTTCCAAGACTTTGGGGATCAGCAGTAACCTATTAGGATTAGGATAATGATGCAGTAAATTTGTTAGGATTAGGATAAGTACGCAATAGCCTAGTAGAAATAGGATATAGGTATTATAAATACCCTATTTTTCTGCAGCTTTTTAATTATCAACTCATTCAACACAACATTATTCTCATCATTGACTACTACTTCTAATTCTTCCATTAATTCTACTTTTTATTCTTCTTCTATTCATCTATTCAATTCTTAATTTCCACAACAAGAGAACCGTTACTCAGCAAGGAATTCACGCCATTCTTACCCCTATACTTATCGTGAGATTATTTTGGTATGATGATAATTGCTATTGTGTTTTCCGTTGCAATCATGAGTAGCTAAACTTCTCTGTTGGGGTTATAGAAGCCGTATGAGATACTATCTATTGCTATGAGTTTGTGAATTCGCGACATGTATGCTGCTTATATCATTATTCTCTTCATCTTAATGCAAATTCTTGTGGTTGCAAACGCATAAAATACGCCAGTATAGCATTAACTTGTTCAAAAGAAAAGTTATATGTCTGGAAAAGAGATAATGTCAAGGTAATAGGGCACCAACCCCTATTAAAAAGTTAGTGCCATAACTGGATTAACCTCTTGGAGAATTTGTACCGTTAGACACGCTTTGAGCTCGAAAGAGTTAAAGTGAAATGGTCCTTGTTAAGGTCGAAAGACGCTTGGATTTACCATAGAATACAATTCTCTATAAGCACATGCATGTCTGAGTTCCGCATAACTCATTGCCAATAGAGACATATAACTCATAAGGTGGACATAACCCTAACTCTCAATTCTCATTGTTTTACATCTTACTAAACATTCTTTCTTTTTACTTTGCTATTTTCTATTTTTACTTTACTATTTTGATTACATTATTTGCACATTAAAATCCCCCCTTTCATGAGACTTGCACCAAAAGTCTAATAATCTTTGCTTACATATTGACCGGCTATTCCCTGTGGGATCGATACCCAACCCAGTTGGGTTATATATTTGACAACGACCGCTTTACACTCCTACGAGAGCTGTAGATTGAGCGTTATCACATGCTACACACCCATAAAAGAGACTGTACTTGACATAAATTTGAGGATACCCAATGGATTATGAACCTAGCTCTCTTCCCAACTTTGTCACGACCCAAACTCCAGCGTAGCCGGATGGGTATCCCAAGTTTCATGTGGACCGGAGATCACCCTTTTACCTAACCTAGTCAACACAACAACCTCAAGTGTCGAATGAATTCCAAACATATAACAAGATAGTATATGCTAAGACTAATATTAATTCATGAAATATCAAAATCAATTACCGGTAATAGAACAATAGTCCATAACCAAACCAACCTATTAAAATAACACACCCATGTCCACAGTAATCCAACAAACCCTCTGTAAAATTGAAATCAATAAATTATTTGGACATGCACCGACAGTAACCCAAAACAAATTATGAACAATGTCTATGTCACAAGTAATAAAGAATATGAAATATAGCCTTCCAAAGTATGGAAGCTCACCACTTTGATGTCAACTCACGAACTAACCCGAACACTGATCACTATGAAAGAAGAGTAGAAGAAGTTCGGGCACCTACATCGCGTGGGGATACAACATCTAAATATGGTTAATAGTAGGAGAGTTAGCATGTAACTCAGGGTTAGAGGAACAAAATAATGCCATCTTTCAAAACAAAATCAATTAACCATATGCAATATACATATATATATCGTATCAATATAGGGAACAAGGCTTAGCATGAATTTTGAAAACCTTAAACTAGGCTGTGTAGCATAATCATCATGAAACAAATCACCCATAGTCTATGTGGACCCAGATCTCCCTTATCTAGAAGGTCCCAAATGCGAGTAGCCATACGAACCAGAGAATATCCATATCTATATATGACTTTATGGGGGAGTCAAATCACCTCACATAATCAAGGAGAATTAAGTACCAATATATAAAATATAGGGACTCTAACCTCCCATTCATATATCCATTAGGGGGAATTGAACCTCCCGGTCATATAGACACCCGCACCCATTAGCGCAGTCTCTAGTATTAGTCCTTTGGACTCTTCTTTCACGGATTGGAAAAATACTCCGCTTTAAATCCCAATTAAAATATTTATTACACTTACAGAACCATTAATCCAATTACTTACCCACTGATGTTAGGCGTGTTTACATGCCTAAAGCACCTTAATTTACCCATATTTTAGCTAAGTTTTAAGGACAAAATATATAATTCTTGCACTCTTAATCTATTTTCCTGTAAGTGAGCTAACCAACGTGATTAGCAAGTTTTCAGGTATTTATGATGAATATTTCAGCACTTTGTGGACTTTTCGTTAGCAAGGAAAACTTCACATAAGAGGGAAGGCAGCTTCTGGAAGCTTATGGACTGAAAGTGATGCATGGAGAACTTATCCCGGGCAAAAACAGTATTTCTAAAGACTTGGGGGATAAGCAGTAACTTAGTAGGATTAGGACAAAAATGCAGTAACCCAGTAGGACTGGGACAAGGATAAAAACCCTATTTCAGTAGGACTAGGACAAGGGTGTTATAAAAACCCTTATTTGCTGAATTTTTCAGCATTCAATTCATTCAATTCATTCTCTTTCAATTTATTCTTTCCCTTCTTCAAAAATTCATTTTCAAACATTATTCTTCATCTATTCGACTTTTAATTTTCACGACAAGAGAAACGCTACTAGCAAGGAAATCACGCCACAAGTGACACCAGAACATACTTCACGTGAGATTGTTATTATTTTGGTATGATGCTAATTAATATTGTGTTTTTCGTTGCACTCATGAGTAGCTAAACTTCTCTGTTAGGGTTATGGAAGCCTTATGAGATACTATCTATTGCTATGAGTTTGTGAATTCTTGATACGTATGTTGCTTATATCATTACTCTCTTCATCTTAATTGAATTCTTGTGGTTGCAAACATATAGAATACGCCAGTATAGCATTAACTTGTTCGAAAGAAAAGTTACATGTCTGGAAAAGAGAGAATGACAAGGAAATAGGGCTACCAACCCCTGTTTAAAATTTAGTGCCGTAACTGGATTAACCTCTTGGAGAATTCATACCATTAGATACGCTTTAAGCTCGAAAGAGTTAAAGTGAGATAATCTGTGATGGTCGAAAGACGCTAGGATTTACCATAGAATACAAATCTCTATAAGTGCATGCATGTCGAAATTCTGCATAACTCATATCCAATAGATACGTAGAGCTCATAAGGTGGAAATAACCCTAACTTAAAATTCTCATTGATTAAAACCTACTAAACATTCTGATTTTCTTTGTTACTTTGATACTTTTAATTCACGCTATAATTAAATCCCCCCTTCCGTAGAATTTTTGATCAACAGTCTAGTAATCGTTGCTTACTTAGTGACCAAGTATTCCCTGTGGGATTCGACACCCAACCCAGTTGGGTTCTATATTTGACGACGACCGCTTACACTCTTACGAGAGCTGTAGTTTAGGCGTTATCAAATTTTGGCGCCGTTGCCGAGGAATACGGTTGTCTACTAAGTTTGTGATAGTTACTAGACCTTTTGGTCAAAGATTCTTAGATTTTACTTTTAGTTGTTGTTTTTGTTTTATTCAGGTTCTGTTGACAGAATGGATGCACAACGTGACATTAAAAGAATGGCTGCTCAACAGGAGCAAGCTAGGTTAGCTGCATTGGCAGCTGCTCAAGTGCATCAACAGAATATTGATAACCCAGGTCGTACAACAAATTCTGATGATGAGGACCCGGGCGATGAGGAGCTACTAAACCCGCGGCATATTGCTGAGGTGGAGGACCCATGCAGAGGAGAGATCGTCAAGAGCGATTGAGGCCTGATCATCGAGCTGTGCAAATTCCTTTTGATGACGATGATGATGATTTGGACGGAGCTGGTGCCACAGGGGCTATTATTCCTCCACCCTTGGCACCCGGAGCAAAGTTCAATATCACTAGCACCATGATTCAACTATTGCAGCTAAAGGGCTTATTTGGTGGACTTGCAGGTGATGATTCGAATATGCATCTGATCAACTTTATCTCTACATGCAAGTCATTTGAAAATCCAGGCGTTGGACAGAAAGCAATTCGGCTGCACTTATTTCCATTGTCTCTATCTGGGAAGGCAACTCTATGGTTGAATGGGCTAACTTCTGATTTTATTACTAATTGGAGGCAATTGAAAGACGATTTCCTAGAAAGATTCTTTCTGCCATCTAAGAGAGCACAATTGAGAGATGAAATAAGCAATTTTCGACAGCTTCCAACTGAAGCTCTCCACGAAACATGGAAGAGGTTCAAGAAAAATCTTATGCGGTGCCCAAATCATCATATGACCAATGTCCACTTGATGGATATATTATACAGATCCTTGAATTCGGTAACTAAGCCAGTGGTGGATAATGCGGCTGGAGGATCATTCATGGACCTCACTTTTGTTTAGGCAAGCGATATGTTAGACCGAATGACAAAGCAAAGTAGAGCTTGGCATACCAGGGATTTAGAGGTTGCATGCTCTACCACATCAATTGGCATGACTGCAGAACAAAGGCGAAGAGAGGAGAAACGCGATCAAGATATGGTGCACATGAAAACACAAATGGATATTCTTACCAAGCATTTATTATCTGGGAAGACCAAAAAAGTAAAAGCAGTTACGTCAAAAGGAAGAGATAAATCCGATTCTGAGGAAGAAACAAACTAGTTGAATAATCAGGGGGGTTTTCAAGGCAATGCCCAAGGAAACCAAGGTTGGAACTATTATGATAATTAATGAAATAAGGACCGTGATCAAGGTAGTTGGAAGAATAAGACTGACAGGAGTGGTTTGTATGTTCCTCCTGGAAGACGTGACGCCGCTGCATCTGGTTCTGGAAATATGTCCATGGAAGATATGATGGCTAAGTTGTTCAAAGGAGTGAAGGCAACCAGCATGGGAGTAACTTAGCTGGAGCAACAATTGATTCAATTATCTGCGGCATTTAATCAAAGAAAAGCTGGCACCTTACCTAGCAACACCATGCAAAATCCAAGGAATGATGGAACATGTGTGGCTACTACTAACCAAAGTGGTAAAGTATTGGAAAATCCATCAAAGGCAAGCAGGTGGTTGATGATATATCGGATGATGTTATTGATGCCGATTGTGATGATTCTGTAGAAGCTAAAAATCTGATTGAGAACGTTCATGAGAAAAATATTCCCCTTCCACCACCACCTTTTCCGCAGAGACTAAAGAAAAAGGCTGATGACGCTTCTGAAAAGGTTGGAGATCGAAAGCAAGATAAAAAGGAAGTGGTGGAGAAAACTATTTCCCTTCCACCACCACCTTTTCCTCAGAGACTGAAGAAGAAAGCTGATGACACAAGGTTCAGTAAATTCATGACTATGTTGAAGCAACTGACTATTAATGTTCCTTTGGTGGAGGCGCTGGAACAAATACCTGGGTATGCTAAATTCATGAAGGACCTGTTGACAAAGAAACAGGCATTAAGCTATGAGCCGGCAGATCCTGGTGCTTTCATTATTCCTTGCATGATTGGATCGTTGGATTTTGCTAAGGCATTGTGCAATTTGGGTTCTAGCATCAATTTGATGCCACTATCTGTCTACAAGAAGTTGGGGTTGGGCGATCCGACACCCACCAATATGCGGCTCATGATGGAAGATAGGTCGGTAAAACGACCTGTTGGTATCTTAAATGATGTGTTGGTGAAGGTTTCCACCTTCATCTTTCTTGCAGACTTTGTCATTTTGTATTGCGATGTGGATTCTAAAGTTCCCATAATCTTAGGACGCCCTTTCCTCGCAACCGAAAGTGTGCTTATTGATTTGAGAGCTAATGAGGTTTTATTTCGGTCAAATGACGAAGTGGTCCATTTTGATTTATTCAAAGAAATAAATCAGCCCAGCGATATGAATGTGTTCTCTGTAGATGATGCTTATTATGAGGATGAAAATGAATTATCTGTAGAGAAGCAGCTTACTGATGAGCCATTGTCTGCTGTGCTTTTGAATTTCGAGAGTAAAGATGTTGGGGATCATGAAGAAACTATTTGTGCTCTAACAGGAATAGGGTCCTATTCTCATGCTTCTAAGAATCTGTACCTTGATCTTAAGTATCGACCTTCACCAACAGTGATGACTTCCGTTGAAGAGCCACCAGTGCTAGAATTAGAAGAGCTCCCAAATCACCTAAAGTATGCGTTCTTGGGAAGTAGAAATACACTTCCGGTAAGTGTTGCGGCTGATTTAGGTGAACAACACGTAGAGGCTCTCATCTCTGCTCTGAAAGGGTACAATAGAGCTATGGGTTGGAATATTGATGATATAATTGGTATCCCTCATGGGATGTGTATGCACAAGAGTCATCTCGAAGAAGATTGCATGCCTACAAGTAAGCATCAACGTTGTCTGAATCCATTCAAAAAATGATGCACCATATATCTCGATAAAGTCTAAGTAATCGAGATAACTATGTCATGCCACGACAATAAATCAAGCGCTAGATGGGAGGCAACCCATCGTATTTAAATTGTTTTGTTAGAAGTTTTTTTTGTAGTCGAGCCACAACCAAAACTAAGGCGCTTGATGGGAGGCAACCCATCGTTCTAATCGTTTTTGTTGTTTTTGAGTAAGTGTAGGTGCAAGACATATAAAGGAGGAGATTGGTCTCAAATTTTGATTTGAAAATGAGCAATGTTAAAGGTGGTAAGTGAGTAATGAAGGAGCAAATGGCTTTCGGTTAGGCATTGCCTATACAAATCTTGGCAATAGACAAGGCAAGGCCTATGTAAATCTAGGCAATGGACAAGGCAAGGCCTATGCTATGGCCTTTGGTCTCTGAATCTAGAATGCCATAGCATAGGCTCCGCCTATGCCAAATCCTTTGGTCCAACAATGCCATAGCATAGGCGGCGCCTATGCCAAAGCCTTTGATCCAACAATGCCATAGCATAGGCGCCGCCTATGCCAATGCCTTTGGTCTCTGAATCTATAATGCCATAGCATAGGCGCTACCTATGCTCAACTAGGCAAAGCATTAGGCGCCGCCTTTGCCTCCCAAATCTCTCAAAACTTTTATTTTTGCTCATCTAACCTTGCAAGATCATCTTCCGAGTTCAACACCAAGTAAGTTCTTTGTTTATATTCCGAAGTTGTTACAATCTTACGCTTATCATGGTATTTTAGATCTTAAAGTGGTGTTGGTTATTAGAATGTGTTGATTTGTATGATACATCTAGTTGAGTGAAAGAATACGTATGGGTATTATGGACTTAGTACCGACTTGTATTTGATTGTTATGCACTGTCCTCTTTTTGAGAATTTGAAATGGTGAAGCTAATTGCATACTCTTCAAAGTTGAATGCTTGAATGTTTGAATGACTCGCTCATCGAGATAAAGAGCATGATTGAATGCAAGCATGAGATGTTGTGATTATTTCTATGCCATAACTTGATACGATCTCTATGTAGTAGTCTTGTTCAAAAGGTGCATTAATCCACACATGAAAGTATAGTCAAGATTACATGACATAGAGTTGAAAAGAATAGTTAAAGACAACATGCAAGTATGACTATGCTGAATATATTGTTGGAACATATCGCCTATATGTATGTCGATGAAGTCTGAGTAATCGACATCATTCACTTAATTAGTTTGTGTCAATAAATTAAGTGTTGGGTGGCACCACTATTGTCTGTTTGTCGATTGAATCTTCCGAGATAAAGCTAACATGACTCTATTAGGATCTCAGGTAGAATGGCCTCAAAAGGACGACAAGGAAAACAAAAACTGCCCACAGCACAGAAAGGTAAGAAAAGAGGAAGAAAAGAGCAAGCTGAATCCTCCTCGCTACAAATACCTCGATGCATTTTTGGCATCAAGTGGGGTACAATTTGAGGAAACTCTGAGGATGATGACTCTGATGATGATTTCGATGCAGGGGGCATGACCCCAGACATAGAGGATGAGTCCGACTAATCAAGTTCTTCTTATTTAATTTCCACTGAGGGCAGTGTGTCCCGTCTAAGTGTGGGGTGCTGATATTTGTATGGTGTATTTCTTTGCTTACCTGCATTTATTCATGTTCATTTGTTTGATTTTTAGTAGTAGTTAAATTTTTTTCAAAATTTTTAAATTTTTTTGAATTTTTTTTTCTCTTTAAGTTTTTTTTTTTAGATTTTGCATAAAGTGCATGAAATTGTTCTGATAGGCGGCATGGTATTATGACAAGAGTTGTGCTAAAATCATTACTATTGAGATGTTTAGGCTCTAAGTGTGACTCACTATGTGATAAGTGTGTGGTTTAATTCTTTCATCTGTTGGGTCAAGAGTCTATACTGCTCCTAATAAAGTTGACCATGTGCCTTGTGTGTGTGAGATAATAGTATATTCTGTGTTGGTGACTGATGCTAGAACTTGCCTGGTGTGTGTGTAAAGCGAAATAAAGAGTGTAAGTTTAGGAGATGATTTAGGCATTTCTTTGGCAACCTGTACTTGTTTACCTTCTTTTGACTTACCCATGAACATTTATCCTAGTTAAACCCCTTTGAGCCTTTAAGCCATCTTGTTTGATAGCCTCATATGTAGCCTGATCCATTTTTTTTCAAGATCATAATTTGATCCAAATTCCTAAGCGCTTTAAATTGTAAAGTCATGTGACAAAATAAGAGGTAATTGGGTGAGAGTGATGCATCAGAGTGTATTGGTACTTGAAATAGTTGTGAAAAAGAATGGCTATCATAGTGGTGTGTTATAAAAAAAAAGAAAGAAAAGAAAAAGAAATAGAAAACTAAAAAGATAATTGTGTTTATGTTTAAATAACAAAATAAGGTGAAAAGGGGTGTTACATGAAAGAAAGGTAGCAGGATTGTTTAAAAAAGAGCGTTAATGACACAATGTAGTGGATTAAAGCGCTTAGGGAACATAGTCACTATTTCTGGCCAAAATAGTCCTACCTGTCCCTTAGCCTACATTACAACCATGTAAAGACCTATATGATCCTAAACTTAGCATTCTGATATTAGAAGAGCATTACACTAAGGGCAAGCCTATGGTCATCAGTTGCAACATATGAATTCTTTGTGAGAGTGAGAGCAAGGAAAATCTTATACCCATGTTTCAAAAAATGAAATACTTGTGAGTGATTATGGGTGATATATTGTGAGACACACATGGTTGATGAGTTTTGGGTAGTTGTGTATGATTCTTTGTGCCTTAACTTTTGGATACGAATTAACCATCATCACGAGTCTAGGTTGGAGGTTGAATTGTTTCTAGTAGTGATCAGAAAACTACTCTTTGTTAATAATTGTCGTGCCTGTCTTGATGAATATTTTGTGCTGTTACTGTGAAACCCTAAGTAGATGTTTATATGGACATGATATTTTGTTCGAGGATGAACAAAGCTTTAAGTGTGGGGTGTTGATGTTAGGCGTATTTACACGCCTAAAGAACCTTAATTTACCCATATTTTAGCTAAGTTTTAAGGACAAAATATATAATTCTTGCACTCTTAGTCCATTTTTCTGTAAGTGAGCTAACCAACGTGATTAGCAAGTTTTCAGGTATTTATGATGAAGATTTCAGCACTTTGTGGACTTTTCGGTAGCAAGGGAAACTTCACATAAGAGGGAAGACAGCTTCTGGAAGCTTATGGACTGAAAGTGATGCGTGGAGAACTTGTCCCGGGAAAAAACAGTATTTCTAAAGACTTGGGAGATCAGAAGTAACTTAGTAGGATTAGGACAAGAATGCAGTAACCAGTAGGACTGGGACAAGGATAAAAACCCTATTTCAGTAGGACTAGGACAAGGGTGTTATAAAAACCCTTATTTGCTGAATTTTTCGGCATTCAATTCATTCAATTCATTCTCTTTCAATTTATTCTTTCCCTTCTTCAAAAATTCATTTTCAAACATTATTCTTCATCTATTCGACTTTTAATTTTCACGATAAGAGAAACGCTACTAGCAAGGAAATCACGCCACAAGTGACACCAGAACATACTTCACGTGAGATTGTTATTATTTTGGTATGATGATAATTGCTATTGTGTTTTCCGTTGCACTCATGAGTAGCTAAACTTCTCTGTTAGGGTTATAGAAGCCTTATGAGATACTATCTATTGCTATGAGTTTGTGAATTCTTGATACGTATGTTGCTTATATCATTACTCTCTTCATCTTAATTGAATTCTTGTGGTTGCAAACATATAGAATACGCCAGTATAGCATTAACTTGTTCGAAAGAAAAGTTACATGCCTGGAAAAGAGAGAATGACAAGGAAATAGGGCTACCAACCCCTGTTTAAAAGTTAGTGCCGTAACTGGATTAACCTCTTGGAGAATTCATACCATTAGATACGCTTTAAGCTCGAAAGAGTTAAAGTGAGATAATCTGTGATGGTCGAAAGACGCTAGGATTTACCATAGAATACGAATCTCTATAAGCGCATGCATGTCGGAATTCCGCATAACTCATAGCCAATAGATACGTAGAACTCATAAGGTGGACATAACACTAACTTAAAATTCTCATTGATTAAAACCTACTAAACATTCTGATTTTCTTTGTTACTTTGATACTTTTAATTCATGCTACAATTAAATCCCCCCTTCCGTAGAATTTTTGATCAACAGTCTAGTAATCGTTGCTTACTTAGTGACCAAATATTCCCTGTGGGATTCGACACCCAACCCAGTTGGGTTCTATATTTGACGACGACCTCTTACACTCTTATGAGAGCTGTAGTTTGGGCATTATCACCCACCCTACTTGTAAGCGTACAACATGCCATAATGGTTATCAAACAACTTAGGACTTAAATCCATTGTCTAAACAAAGACATCAATTCAATCTAACATTTAGGGATGTGAACCCATTTTATATTTCAAATAAATTTATGATCAACAAGGCCTTTATAAACCATTTACCAATCCTTAACATTCATAGGACAATGCCTTAATTCAAAACATAATTCAGCATGTCACAAGATAATTCTCATTGATATTTTCTCAAATAGGTTGAGGGAATACCATTATCAAAGCCAAAAACTAATAAATTTAGGGTTCTACTTGACCCATTTGTTAAACCTCAGTTCCCATGCACCCACATTTGCAAAACCATTATCAAAACATGTATAATCATAATTTAAACCATAAAAAAATAATATTCAACATTATGCATTCAAACCCTCAACCATGGTTTTAAAAACCGCCATTAATGACTCATGAAAAATGCTTAAAACATATGATTTTAGTGAACTAACAACGAGGAAAGAGTCACATGCCTGAGTTACGAAGATTCTCGGTGAAATTTTTGATCCTTAAGCCTTTAGATGACCACCTTGAAGAACACTAGCCCAATATTCTTGAGAGGTTTTTGAGAGAGTTTAGAGAGTGTTTTAATCTTACTAAGTGTAGAATGAATTCCCAATTTATGTTATAATACGTGGGGTGTTAATGACTTTGGGGTGGGAATGTCCAAAGTACCTCCAGCTTAAAATTGTAGAAACCCATAAGTGGTTACAATTTGATACTCTAACTTGTCACCACAACATACAATTGCTATCAATAAGTCATTACTAGAATAGAGGGTTCGACACCATACTCTATTGAATTTATAACTCTCTTACCCCACTCATCACTAGAACATATGACTGGTAAGGTCTAGTCCTATCCAAGGAAAAATAACAAGGTCTAAATACTGGACAACATACAATTGGAACCTAACCCTTTATCATATAACCATATGAGTTGTATGAAGTCTCTTATAACCAGGAAAGAACTTGGCCAACAACACACTGACCAATATATGAGTAGGGTCCCTAGACCCTTCATCACACAATACGACTTATGGTGTAAGTCATAAGATAACAAAAAGTTCAAAACTTAAGAAATTTACAAGGGATAAAGTTCAAGGGGTTTTACTTGTGAATCCAAATCGCCAGTTATGTGTTAGCTATTATGGCAAGGTACCAATACCCCTTTAACTGAGGTTACAAGATGGACCTCGATTAGCTTAGATTAGGGCATGTTAACTATATAATAGCTTCTATAGTTTCAATGCAACATTCAGATTATATTATTTTAGGTTTGCATGACCAAGTATTCAGTTACCAACTATCTAGTCAGTTAGTTTTACAGATTTTTTTAGAATATCTTTTACTTTGTCTTTCATTCATTTTACATGTTCGTGTATTCATGCTCAATATCTATATACACTTCAGTTATTCTTTATCTCAAGTACCAGTACATTCAAAGTACTGATCATATATTCTCTTTTGTACTATGTTGTCTCATAACATAGGTTTGAACGCTCAGTTCTTTGATTGATCTTAGTCAGTTCAATACTACTCAACTACTGTTATGGTGATTCCTCATCCATCAAGGATAAGTTATTTATAGTTACTTCCAGTGTTTTTTCTATTTCAGATAGTTGGAGTAAGTTAGGGGTTTGTCTCATCGTCTCCTTATGTTTAAGAGGCTTTTAGATGGCCATGCTTATTTTCATTTTTTATCATTAGTTTATACATGTTAGGCATTATTTTAGTATTATATATTAATAGTATTTCTATCAGATTAGATACCACATATAATGATTTATTATTATTTTATTGAGTGCTTACAACAAATACCATATCATGGGTTAGTTTGGGGTCACTTATGGCCTTAAACACAATGTTACAACTTGGGAGTAGTCTTGTGTCATTAAAAAACTTGGTATTAGAGTCAAAGGTTCTAAAGTGTCCTAGGTCATCTAAAAGTAATATTATGTAGAGTTTTATGCATGGGTGTGAAATACTCTACACTTATGGATAGGATGCTACGAGAATTTTTAGGAAAATTTACCTTCTTTCAGTGTTCATGCCACGTGGTAGAGCGTATGATCTATTAAACTTCTCTTTCTAACTTTTTGTCTACCATTTATAGAAAATGCCACCCAAAAGGGCTAGCAAAAAGAGGAACAGGGATCAGCCTTCACCACCACCTACCCTTAAAAACCCTTTGAATAAATAGGTCTCTCATATAGAATTTAAGAATGCTTTCACAACCTTATCCCAATCCATGGATGCCTAGAATAAATAGCATACTGTTACCGCAGTCATCCCAGTAGTAAATATGGTTGCATCTAGGATTTGAGACTTCACTTGGATGAATCCTCCATTGTTTTTTGGATCCAATTCTGAGGAGGATCTGGGATCTGCAAGAGTTTCTAGATGGTATACAGAAAGTAATAGACATTATGGGTATCACTTTGAGTGAGAGTACTAATTTAGCTGCTTAGAAGTTGTAAGGAGTAGTGCACACTTGGTTTAAGTAGTGAAAAAAGGACAGAGGTTTTGAGGTAGGGCCTATAGAGTGGGATGGTTTTACTACGACCTTCTTAGATAAATTCTTTCCACTTGAGTTTAGGGAGGCTAAGATTTAGGAGTTCATCAATTTGATGTAGGGTATTATGAGTGTGAAAGAGTACTAAAACACCCTGGGTTTTTGGCCCTTGAAAGTTTCCTTGGTTTTGAACCTTCTAATCATCATACGACTTACACCCTGACTCGTATGGTGTGGGTATAGGTCTAAGACCCTAGTCATATGTTGGTTAGTATGATATTTTCCTAGTTTTATTCTTGGTATGAGAAGACATTATACGAGTCGTATGCATGTAATATAAGAGATAGATTCCAACTATATGTTGTTTAGTGTCTAGCCTAGATATTTCTACTTAGGGCGACTTGAAAGGCACTAGTCGCATGGTCATGGTATGATTTAGGTGAGGGAGTTGTATTTTGTACGAAATATGGTGTCTAACTTTTTGATCAAGGTATAAGTGAAAGGTACCACTCATATAATATTGGTAGAAGTGGAGGGGTCCAACCATACCCTCCTGCGAGTCTTCTAAAGCTTTTAAGTTGAGGGAATTATGGATAATTGCCACCCTAAGCCCCAACGACCCCACATATTATTACCCTAATTGTTCATTATTTGCATACTTTAGAAGACTTAAAACACTCACTAAACACTCTCTAATAACCTTTTAAGAAGATTGGACTAGGGTTTGTTCAAGGTGATCATCTACAGGCTTAAGGATCAAAATCTCTCCATGAATATTCGTAACTCAGGCATGTTACTCCCCCCTCATTGTTAGTTCAAATAAAAGCATGTTTTAATGAGTACTTTTCTTGGTATTATTGTCGATTTATTTAGGGTTTTGAAATAGATTTTGGGGGTTTTGGTTGTTCATGATTGGATAATGTTTTCCCATAATTTTCTTATGGTTTTTTATTTTATAATTATGGTTTGGACATGTGGTTGCATGGGAATGGTCAATTAATACTTTATTTTGTTTTTGGAAAGTATATTCCCTTAACATGTTTGTTAAAATGCCAATGAGAATGATTTTGTCATATAGTTTGACTATTCTTGAAAACTTTGCCTTACATAATATGGTAATGGAACCTAAATTAGTTTGGTTGGTTTTAATAGTTTGGAAAGGCCTTGGTGGACATGGATTTGGTTTAATTAAAAACCTTGTGGGGTACACAAAATTCCTCAAGTGAACTTATAATGAAAACTTTGTAGGGTACACGAGAATCCCCCAAGTGATATTAATAATGGAATCTTTTGGGGCACATGGGAGTCTTCTAAGTATTGGCTAGTGACATTGCTTGCAAGATAAAGTTAGTATGATGATACCACTAATTAATGCCTTAATAATTGACTCCTAGAATTGGTGGTTTGGTTATGTGCTAAAGGATTTAATCCAGAAATAATGGGGGTTGTGATAGCTATCCGTGAAGGTGAGAGTCTGAAAGGTTGACATTGGAAACTCATGTTTTCCAAAAAAAGGATTGGTCTTGAAAACCACATACTTATGGGGTATAATTGAAACCCTAAGTATATACACATATACATGTATCATAGACAACGAAGGATATAAGGAAATCCCTAGCTAACTATGGTATCTTCTGTTCATGTGGTTACATGCACTGGATCCCATCCAGGGGGTAATACTGGATCCATATAGCCTGTGAGTGATTTATTACAGTAAATCCACATAACCTTGGTTGAAGTTTTAAAATCATGCTAAACCCGGTTCTTTTTCCTGGCATGGTATATATATGTGTACGTATGTGATTGCATACGGCTATTTAATTTAATTTTGTATAATGGCATTATATTATCCATACTCATAAGTACATGCTAGCATTCACTTGCTAACCCATCTTCGGGTTTTGTATCCCCAAATGATATAGGAACGGACCATACTATCATAAGTCTTGCTTAGTAATTCAAGGATAACTTGAGTCAGACTGAAGTGGTGAGCTTCCATTCTTTGGAAGACCCATTTCATGTTATGGTTTATCTTATAGTTTTACTATTCTCTTGATATTTGTTTTTGGCTATGGTCATGGGTATGTCCCAATAAAATATTCTTGGACATTGTTAAGAGGCTTTGTATGGACAACTGTGGACTTGGGTATAAATTAGTTTGGTTTAGTTTAGATGGTATGACTTGGTGGGGTTGATCTTGGTTTTAGACTTATCCCAAAGTCATTAAAATTTTAGTACTCTATCTTGTTATATATTCAAAATTCATCTAATACGAGTAGTATATTGGTTGGTTAGATTGGATATAAGGGGTGGTATCTAGTCCCGATCAAACTGGAGATGACCGACATGATGAGGCCCATGTTCAGGTCATGTCAAAGTGGTATCAAAGCCTAGGCTTTAGTGTCATGAGGTGTCCATAAAGCTGTGTCGAGTAGAGTCTTTTTTATTAATGTGTAGCGCTCTACACTTATAAGGGAGAGGCTATGAGACATTTAGGAATATTTTACTTTCTTGTTGTTCAATTTTTGTGCTATAGAGTGTAAGGTCTTGATCTCTCCCCTAATTATTCTTTTGTTCACCTTTTAGATCAGGTTATTTTGATGATCTGAACCTTATGGAAACTCATTGGTCCCAATCGAGGATGACATGGATGGATCTCGTCCAACTCAGAGGGTGCAGAATAAATTTAGGGTCGTAGTTTCTGATTTCCCCCATAGAGTTTCACCGGTTTCCATTGACCCTACTTTAGAAGGTGACCCTCATGCTCAGTCACCTTAAGGAGGTGTTACCAATGCTGAGTTTTTACATTCTATTCATCTGTTGACCTAGATAGTGGCATATTTATTATGCCAATATTATATTGTTTGAGTGAGAAGGAATAAGGAAAAGGTGATAAATAGGTAGAGGAAGAAGTCCCAGTATTCAGACTAGGAAAAGGGTAAAAAAAATAGTGGTAGAGGTGGTGGACAATGGTTTGAGGAAGGGAATCCAAGGAAAACCTATGTAGTTATATACCTTATCCTTTGTCTTCTAGTGAATATCATTTTTGGTATGGTGGAGCTCAGTGAGCTCCACCCTATACTCTCTACTGATTTTGTGGTTGGTTGCACCGTGGTTATTACTATAAAGGGAGGAATTAGTGTTTTAGCTGTGGTCAGTTGTGTCACATACAACGAAAGTGTCCCACAAGGATCGTAACTAGGAAAATAGGATCCCGATTGCTACTTCCCTAGCTTCTGCATCAAGGGGTGTTGCTTCGGGTTTTGGCACTGGATGAGACCTTCTTATGATCTCACTACTCGATAGGAGTCTGAGGCATTGCTTGATGTTATTGCTGGTATGTTGAAACTCTTTTCTCGTGATGTGTACTATTTACTAGGTTTGGGGTCCACTCTGTCTTATGTGACCCCATTTGTGGCTATGTATTTTGGATTTAGTCTTGAGTGTATTCTGGACCTTTTCTATTTCTACCCTAGTGGGTGACTCTATGGTGACTATAAAAGTGTATAGGGGTTATGTGGTATTTATGGGTGGTCAGAAGACTTTGGTAGATCTATTTGAATTTGATATGGTTGATTTCGATGTCATATTGGGGGTAGATTGGTTGCACTTACACTGTATATATCTAGAATCTCAGACCCTAAGGTCATCTTTAAATTTCCTAATGAATTGGTTATTGAGTGGGAGGGTGGTTCCCTAGTTCCTAAAAAGAAGTTCATATCATATCTTAAAGCTTAAAGGTTAATCTCTAAGGGGTATCTCTATCATCTAGTTTGGGTTAAAGCTTCTAACTCGGAGGGTCCTTCTTTGTATTCTGTCCTAGCTGTGAACAAAATTCTTGAGTTCTTTCCTTATGACCTTTCTTGTGTCCCATTAGGGAAATTTGAGTTTGGATTGATCTTATTCTGGACACTCTGTCCATTTCTATTCCTTCTTTATAGAATGACTCCAACTGAGTTGAAAGAGATAAATTAATAGCTAAAGTATTCTTTTGATAAGGGTTTATCTACCCTAATATTTTTCCATGGGGTGCTTCCATTCTTTTGTGCAGAAGGGGGATGGTTTTCTTTAGGTGTGTATAGTTTATCGATGGGTGAATAAGGAAATGAGTGTGAACTCCTTGTAGGGTGGATTATATATGTATATTTTACATGGGGTATTTTGTCAGTTGTGTGTGATAGTTGGTAGACACTAAGTTTAAACCCTAGATATTGATATGGTAAAAAGAGTATGTTAGCTCAAGGGTAGCAAGGCGATAGTTATGGGGGTAGATTGGTAGTCCTGGTGGGATATAAGAAAGAGACAAGTTTGATGACTCAGGGAATATAGGTGTGGAAAAGTTGTGACATATAGGCAGGAGGTCTAGGTTGAGCTGATGGATTGGGGGCCAAGTCATTGAATGGGTTAGGGCATAGAGTGTGTAAGACTATGCTAAACTCAAAGTAGCATCTAGATAGATGAGGTTTTTAGGAAAAGAGAGTCGAGTATCCCTAGTGGATATCCATAGTATTACCCCTTAAAGCAGAGTGTTGTGCTTATAAGTGTAGTAATATGGAGATTATGGGATAATCTTAAATTTTCTCCTTATGGTGGACTTCAAATGGAAGTTGGGGTGAATTTACTCTTATTTTAGCAATTTTCTCCTATTTCAGTTAAGAGGGCACTCAACTAGTGCTGCACGCATTCTAATGGCGTTTATACCTAAGGTTTGCATTTTGCGTACCGCGTATATCCATACTCCAGCCCCTGAACCAAAGGCAATAATAGTACTCAAAAATTCGAAATTCCAAGTGTTCAAGCTCTATGTCATTACACTCACGATCCATATATTCATGTCTCACATCATGCCTAGTTCTAAGAAATAGTAGTTTCAAGTGACAATTCTTACTTTGTTCCCTGAATATGAATCTTAGCTTTACGTTATATTACCTATGCTATAGTAGTCTTGTTTCCCGATGCCCAGTCCCGAAGACTTATGCTATGGTCTGTTTATGTTGGAATGATTCTTCATTTATAACCTAGTTGGTTACTATGGAGTACCTCATGGATAGTGTTTCATGTTTAATTTCACAGGTCTTGCCTTGAGTAGAACAATAAATAAAAGTTGTAATTAAGAAGTATCCTTCTTCGTTCTTAATGTTTGTACTTTAGTTCCTCAATGACCCTTCTTATGTTAGGGTGGTGGCGGCTGTGGAAGTGTAGTTATTTTTAGGATGAGAGAGTAGACGTCCTTGGTTGTGAAATTTTAGGGTGACTACTAGAGCTAAGGTTATAAGAGTAGATGGAACAATAAGTACTTTATCCTATGAAATAGTTAAGGAGACCTTTGTGATCGTAATTGAAATTCTAGCTCTTAGGTGAAAGATCCATAAAGTAGGGGTAGAGATATAGGCTTAAAGTTTGGGTGTTGATAGATACCCACCTATTGTGTTATGTGGTTATAGCTTCTTGATTAAGACCTACCGTTTGTTGATTATAGTGATAGATAGGGTAGTATTATTGGAGTGATGTAAATTATAAGGTCCTATGTTTCCACTAGCACTTTTAACTCTCGGCTAGTCTTTAGCATGGGATGGACGTACAGTTAAACTTAGGCCCTCTAGTTATGTGTTCGTGGGGGATGTTGGGGGGTTGAGATGAATAAGTGTTGCCTTTATAATGAAAGATTGGTAGAGAGTATGATCCTATTTAAGGGACATTAGATGCATTGGTTACTTGGGAAGGAGCTCTGTAAGGAGCTGAAGGGGACATAGAGTTTGACTGCTCATTCTTACTCTCTATTTTGGATAATTATGGTTAAGGTATGTATTTATTCCTAACGTCTTTGTTTTCTATCTTGTTAAAGCTTGATGGAAGATTTCCTTGGCATATTTGTTCTCTAACTTAGTTAAAGGCAAGAGTAAAGATGTTTAGACATTTAATTGTGCTTGTACTGTCTTGTCCCATCATTCAAGGACGAATGATCCAAGTGAGGGAGAATTGAAACACCCTAGGTTTTGGCGTTTGAAAATATCCTTGGTTTTGAACCTGCTGATCAACACACGACTTACATCCTGACTCATATAGTGTGGGTACGCATCTAGGAATCGAGTAGTATATTGATAATATAATATTTTCCTTGTTTTGTTCTTGGTACTAGAAGACATCATACGAGTCGTATGTACATGATACGAGAGTTAGGGTCCAAACTGTATGTTGTCTAGTGTCTACCTTAGATGTTTCTACTTAGGGTATGACTTAAAGGGTACTAGTCATATGGTGATGGTATGAGTTAGGTGAGGGAGTCGTATGTTGGACAGAATATGGTGTCCAACTTTTTGATCAAGGTACAAGTGGAAAGTACCACTCGTATAATGTGTGTACAGTAGAGGGGTCCAACCGTACCCTCCTGCGTGTCTTCTATAATTTTTAAGCTGAGGGCATTTTGGACAATTCCCAAACCAAGCCTTTAAGACACCACATCTTATAACCCTAATTTGTCATCGTTTGCACACTTTAGAAGATTAAAAACACTTTCTAAACTCTCTCTAATAACCTCTCAAGAAGATGGGGATAGGGTGTCTTCAAGGTGATTATTTAGAGGCTTAAGGATCAAAATCCCTCTATAAATTTTCATAACTCAGGCATGTTACTCCTTCCTCAATGTTAGTTCAACTAAAAACATGTTTTAATGAATGATTTACATGGTATTAATGTTATTTGTTTGGGGTTTTGAAATAGATGTTGGGGTTTTTGGTTGTTCATGATTGGATAATGTTTTCCCATGTTTTTCTTATAGTTTTTCATGTTATAATCATGGTTTGGATATGTGGTTGCATCGGAATAGTCAATTGATACTTGGTTTTGGTTTTGGAAACTATATGTCCTAAACATGTTTGTTAAAATGCCAATGAGAATAACTTTTTCACATAGTTTGACTATTCTTGAAAACTTTGCTTTGGTTTAATTGAAAACCTTGTGGGGTACACAGGAATCCCCCAACTAAACTTATAATTAAAACCTTGTGGGGTACACAGGAATCCCCTAAGTGGTTTTAATTATGGAATATTTTGGGGTACATGGGATTCCCTTAAGTATTGGCTAGTGACATTGCTTGCAAGCTATAGTCGGTATGATGATACCACTAATTAATGCCTTAATAATTGACTACTGGAGTTTGTGGTTTGGTTATTTGCTATAGGTTTTAGTTGGGCAATCACGGGGGTTGTGATAGCTAGCCATGAAGGTGTGAGTCCAAAAGGTTGACACTGGAAACTCATGTTTACCGACATGAGGATTGGTCTTGATGACCACATACTTGTGGGGTACAAGGGAATCCCCCAAGTATATACATACATATGTATCATAGAGGGCGAAGGATACAAGGGAATCCCTAACCACCTATGGTATCTCCAGTTCGTACGGTTACATGTACTAAGGTCTGTCCAGGGGGTAACAGTGGACCCATATAGCCTGTGGGTGGATTATGACGGTAAAGCTACACAACCCAGGTTAAATTTGTAAATACATGCTAAACCGAGTTCCCTTTCTCAATATGGTTTATATATATTTATAGTATGTGATTGCATATGGTTATTTACTTTGATTTTGAATAATGGCATTATTTTAACTTTACTCATGAGTATATGCCTGCGTTCACCCTTAACCCGTCTCTGGGACCTGTATCCCCATGCGATGCAGGAACCGACCATACTGTCACACCTTCTACTCAATGACTTGTTGATTAAAAGATAACTTGAGTTAGACTGAAGTGGTGAGCTTTCATTCTTCAGAAGGCCCATTTTATGTTATGCTTTATCTTATGCTTTTACTATTCTCTTGACATTTGTTTTTGGCTTTGGTCGGGGTCATGTCCTAACTAGATATTTTCAGACATTGTTTAGAGGCTTTGTATGGACAACTATGTACTTGGGTATAAATTGGTTTGGTTTGGTGTCGTTTCTAGACTTATCCCAAAGTCATTGAAATTTTTGTACTCTATCTTGTTATATGTTTGAAATTTATCTAACAAGAGTTGTATATTGGATGGTTGGATTGGTTTAGGGTATTGTGTCCGGTATTTTTCAAACTTGAGATACCCAACGTGACATAGATCTGGTTTGGGTCATGTCAAGTACTCCCTCAATTTGACCAGTTGGTGAGGTATGCTCCAGCTATGGTGGCCAATTCTAGGTCCAAGATAAATAATTTCGTGTCGGGAGTCTCTGAAGATGTGTTAAAAGAGTGTAGAACAATGATGCTAATAAAGGAGATGGATCTCTCTAGGTTGATGTTCCATGCTTAACAGATTGAGAAGGTGAAGTGCAACGAGAAGTAAAGGGGAAATATGAGGGCTAGAATAGATTGCTTTAACTTTTCTGAATAGAGGTCGGAAGGTGGTAATCATTCTCAATTCTTCTAGAAATCTTTATCTCCAACCCCATCTTCATCCAGTGCTCCAGTTCTTAAAGTTCAGATAGGAGAATCGAGATAGATCACCAAGCTCTAAGTCCCAGGATAGTGTGAATAATGGTCGTACAAACCTAATCTGTAAGAAATATTGTAAGAATCATTAAGGTGAATACAGAGTAGGTAGTGATGTGTGATTCGGGTGTAGAAAGTTAGGAAACATGATAAGGGATTGCCATTAGGTATACGGAAGGGTAGAAATAATCTTTAGCAGGGCCAGACTAATCCTTCCACAGCACCAGTCGGTCACGCTACTTAGTAGGCTGCCACCTCTAGTGCCACCAGTAGGCAGTGTCAGGACTGACTTTATGCTCTCCATACTTTATAAGATCAGGAAAGTTCTCCTGATGTGGTTTCGGGTATGTTACAAGTCTTCTATCCTTATGTTTATACATTGTTAGACCATTGAGATTTTCTTTCTTTTGTGACTCCCTGTATAGCAGTAGACTTTGGCATCAATCTGAAAATCTTAGCATGACCATTCATAGTGTATACCCTAGTCGATAATTCTATTACAGCCAGATGGGTATATAGAAATTGCCCAATTATGGTGTCTCAGAAATTCATTTCAGTAGACCTTGTGGAGTTAGAGATGACTGATTTTGATGTCAATCTCGGCATAGATTAGATCCACTAGTGCTATGCCTCAGTTGACTGTAGAAATAGAATAGTACAGTTCCAGTTTCTTAATGATCCTGTTATTTAATGGAGGGGTAGTACTTCAGTGCCTATTGGTCAATCTATCTCCTATCTTATGGCAAGAAAGATGATTTCCAAGGATGTATTTACCGTGTTATTTGAGTCAAGGACTCAAATTCTAAAACTCTGAGTCTTGAGTCAGTTCTACTAGTGAATGAGTTTCCAAAAGTGTTCCCGAAAGATCTTCTCTGAGTTCCTCTCGAGAGGAAACTTGGCTTCAAAATAGATCTCCTCCCAGGTACCTAGCCTTTTTCAATTCCACCTTGCCGAATAGATGCAGTTGACCTTAAGAAATTTAAGGAACAGTTGAATGATCTCTTAGCTAAGAGTTTTATAAGGCCTTTTGTTTCTCTATGGGGTGCTCTAGTTCTATTTATTTGCAATAAAGATAGTTCCCTCAGAATGTTCATTGACTACCGAAAGTTGAACAAAGTCACAATAAAAAATAAGTATCCTCTCCCTAGAATTGATGATATTTTTATCAACTTTTGGGTGAGGGTTATTTCTCTAAGATAGAACACAGATCTGGCTATCATCAGCTTAGAGTCAGGGAATGTGAAATCCAAAATACAACCTTCAGAACTCAGTACGGTCACTTACAATTTCTAGTTATATCTTTTGGACTAATGAATGCTCCTATAACTTTTATGGTCTTGATGAATAGGGTGTTCAAGCAGTACTTTGACATGTTTGTCATAGTCTTCATAGATGTCATCTTCGTCTATTCACGTAGTGAAAATGACAATCAGATCATCTAAGAACTGTATTGCATACCCTTAAGGATCACCAATTATTCACTAAGTTCAGAAAGTGTGAATTCTGGTTGATATCAGTAGCATTCCTTGGTCACATCATTTTTGGTGATGGAATTTGAGTTGATCCTCAATATATCAACGTAGTGAGAAATTGTCTAAGACCCATCTCTCCATCAAATATGTGGAGTTTCTTAAGTTTAGCTGGTTACTACCAATTGTTTGATAAGGGATATTTTTCTATTACTTCTCCCATGTCCTAAATATCCTAGAAAAAAGTCAAATTTTAATGGTCATATTCCTGTGAGAATTTACTAGAGGGTTCATATGGGTTTGTAGTTTATTGTGCTACTTCTATTGTTGGTCTTAGTTTTTTATTGATTCACCGAGGTAAGGTCATAGGCTATACCTCTAGGAAGCTTATACCCCATGAGAAGAATTACCTAACCCATGATCTTGAGTTGGTAGCAGTTGTCTTTGCCTTAAAGATTTGGAGGTATTTCCTTCTTAGGGTCTATGTTGACGTGTTCATGGATCATAAGAGTTTACAGTATATGTTTTTTTAGAAAGATCTAAATCTTTTTTAGAGAAGGTGGCCTAAATTGTTGAAATACTATGATATGAATGTGTTTTATCACCCGAGTAAGGCTAATGTAGTGGCCGATGCCCGTAGATGATTGTCTATGGGAAGTGTTGTGCATATTGAGGAGGATAAGAAGGAGTTAGTCTGTGAGGTTCATCAACTTTCTAGATTGGTTGTTTGGTTGTTTGATTCAGCCAAAGGTAGTATATGGATTTAGGATAGTTCAGAATCTTCATTGGTTGTTGAGGTAAAAGAAAAGTAAGACAGGGATCCTTTGCTCAAGTTGAAGGAGGCAATTCGAGATCATAAGGTTGAGGTTTTATCCTAATGGGGAAATAGTGTGCTTTGTTGTCAGGGTAGGTTATGTGTTTATAGTATGGTTGGTTTGAGACAACAAATATTAGTAAAGGCGCATGGCATGCGATATTCTATTCACCAAGGTCCACTAATATGTACTGTGATTTATAGAAAATCTATTAGTGGAATGGTATGAAGAAAAATATTGCAAAGTTTGTGGCTATGTTCTTGAATTGTCAGCAGGTTAAGGTTGAACACCAAAGGCCTAGTGGTACACTTCAGGAGTTCAGCATCCCAACTTAGAAATGGTAGGTGGCGTACATGAATTTTTTGAAAGGGTTACCACATATGCATCGTCAACATGATATGATTTGGGTTATTGTTGATAGAATGACCAAGTCAACCCATTTCTTTCCAGTTCATACTTCATACTCTACTGAGGATTATGCTAGACTCTATCTTAAGGAGTTGGTAAATCTACATGGGATTTCATTGACCATCATTTCAGATAAAGGTACCAAGTTTACCTCTCACTTTTGGAAGGCTTTTCAGAAGGGTCTTGGTACCCAAGTCCATCTCCATACAACTTTTCATCCTAAGATAGGTGGTCAGGTAGAGGACCATTTAGACCATAGAGGATATATTGGGGGCTTGTGTTATCGACTTCAAGGGTAGTTGGGATAACCACTTACCTTTGATTGAGTTTGCCTACAACAATAGCTATCACTTTAGTATTCATATGAATCCTCTTGAGGCTCTCTATGGAAGAAGGTGTAGATCTCTTATTGGTTGGTTTGAAGTAGGTGAGGATGCTTTGATAGGGCCAGATTTAGTGTATGAGGCAATGGAGAAAGTTAAGTTTATTTGAGAAAGACTGAAGACAACCAGAGACAATAAAAATCCTATGCTCATGTGAGAAGAGAATATCATGAGTTTGATGTTGGTGACTTGATTTACCTATGCTCATGTGAGAAGAGAATATCATGAGTTTGATGTTGGTGACTTGATTTACTTAAAAATTTTCACCCATGAAAGGGGTGAAGAGGTTTGGTAAGAAAGGGAATCTTAGTCCTGCTATATTGGCATATATAAGATTTTGAACCATTTTAGGAAGGTAGCTTATGAGTTAGAGTTGTCTGCAACATTAACATCAGTGTATCTGGTATTTCATGTCTACTTGTTAAAGAAATGCATTAGTGACCCAGCTTCTATCGTTCCTTTAGAGATTGTGGAAGTGGAAGATATACTTTCCTATGAACAAGTCCTAGTTGATATCCTTGATAATAAGATTTGTAGGTTGAGGAATAAAAATATTCCTTTGGTTAAGGTACTATGGAGAAATTAGTCCGTTAAGGGAGCTACATAGGAGGCAGAAGCAGATATATGAACCAAGTAAACCCATCTTTTCTATATGAATTCAGATCCAATATGAGATAATGATTTCTCTTAAGTGATTCTTCCACTTTGTATCTTAGCTATCCAACCATCCCCATGTTATAACATACATTAATGAATTAAGTTCAGTCCATGCATAATGTTTTAGATTTAGTTATTTAATCATGATTTAGCTTACAAGTATTCAATGTACGTTTTTAGTCTTCTTAGTACATGATGTTTCGGCTTTTGACGGAACATTTTTTATCTTTTTCTTGGGAAAATTACATAATTTTAAGAAACCAAGGTTGCATTTAATGCTGGTTTTTAGTGTTTTAGGGTAAGGACCTAGCTGAAGGAACAAACTTAACCGTCAGGTCTAAATAGAGTCCATGAATTTAGAACACCCAGTGATGACCCATGTAGTAGACCATCAGTCTTGCGACAGACCACAATTTTGGCTATTAGCGCTAAACAGAACTAGGCTTCCTAAAATGCTCAGCGGCGGCCAACATGGTGGACCATAGGTCTTTCGACGGACCACCACTTCAGCCGTCAGGACTATCCAAAACTTGAATCTCAAAGATCATCAATGATGGTCAAAATGGTGGACCGTCAGTCTTGTGACAGGCTACCACTTCGGCCGTCAATCTGGACTCGAGTTTTATAGTTCAAATTTTAAATCTTTTTTGACTGGGAACATATAAATACCCAATTTTAGGTTTTATTTGGGGATCTCTTAACTTTTATAAGGTTTTCCATACTAAAAATACATTGTTACATAGTGTTTCTCTAAGATTAATTGGAGATTTGTGGTTCTAGATTCTTTGATAATATATTCTATTGAAAATTGAAGAACAACAGTTGTGATTTTTGTAAGTAAACTTTGAATTGATTTATGAATAACACAATGGTTTCTTCTCTTTCGTGGGTGGAAATGTGTGGCTAGGCTCCCATAACTAGGGTTATGGGAGGCTCGATGTGAAAAGCTGATTTTGGGGTGTGAATCTAGTAGATTCCCATTATAATTTGATATTTCATAAACCTTTCTTCATTTTAACGACTTTTCTTGGTTGAAAACTTGAAAAATGTGCCCAAGAACAACACTTGTTTGAATAGAAAAGTGTTTGTTTGGAAAAGAAAGGGTTTACATAAATCTAAGGGCGTTAACCTTTGGATAGAGGGTAGATGCCTTAAACGGATTAACCTATGTGAGAATATAGTTGAATAAATAATAGTTTCCTTAAGCTTGAAAGAATTAAGGGATAAGTTATTCATTTAGATTGAGAAACTAATGGTTAAACCATAGAATTCAACTACTCTTGCAATTAGAATTGTTCATTGGGAATCCAAAATAGTTCACAACACTAGCTGCTTAAGCATCTTAATAACCATAACTCTAGTTTGACTTCTCTTATTGAATTATTATTAGTAATATAAACTACAGTTGGATTACTTTCTTTGGCAAACATTTGAATATAATTGATAAATCAAAAGCCCTCTCTATTCTGGAACCTTCGATCAACAGTCTAGTAACAACCATAATACTTAATGAACACAGTATTTCCTGTGGGATTCGATACATAACCTAGTTGGTTTCTATATTTGACAGTGACCGCTTGCACTCTCCAACGAGAGTTGTAATTTGGGAATATCAAATTTTGGCTCCATTGCCGAGGAATACGATTGTAAATTAAGTTGTGTTTGTTAATTGATCTTTTGTTAAGTTTTCCAAATTTTACTTTTGTTTGTTATTTTTGTTATATGCAGGGGAGTTATTGTGTATACCAGGTATATGGATATCGGGTGCATCATTATTACCAATACATCTGGAACCACAGTTAATTGGCAGAATGACAGACTCCCAAGATGCTAAAAGACTAGACGCTTTGGCTAGATCTCAACTAAATCTGTAGAAAAACAGCCAACAAGCATATTATCCTAATACTGATGATGATGATTTGGGGGATGATGACTTGATATATCCTGTTAAACCAAGGCGTGCAGGGAATGTGGCTACACCAGCGAATTAAAATGTAAACAGGAATCGCCCCTTTAGGGTAAGACAAGATCGTCATCCAGTGCTATTTGATCTAAACGATGATGAAGATGGAATGGATGGGATTAGGTGCAATTGGAGCAATTATTCCTCCATCTCTAGCATCTATATCTAAATTTAATGTTACCAGTATGATGATTCAACTCCCTTATCTTAAGGGGTTGTTCGGTGCTCTTCCTGGAGATGATTCAAACTTGTATTTGGTGAATTTTGTCACCCTTTGCAAGTCTTTTGATAATCCAGGAGTGGGTCAGAATGCTATATGCCTGCGTTTGTTTTTTTTTGTATCTGTCTGGGGAGGTGATAGTATGGCTAAATTAACTGGCTCCTAACTCAATAACCAACAAGAGGCAGTTGAAAGAGGCTTTCCTAGAAAATTTCTTTCCACCCTTCAGGAGGGTACAGTTGAGGGATGAAATCAGTAACTTCTGATAGCTTCCCACTAAAGCTTATCATTAGACCTGGGAGAGGTTTAAGAAAAATCATATACAATGCCTGAACCATAACATGATATATATTCATCTGATGGAGACTCTTTATCAGTCTTTGAACTATATTACGAATCTAGTCATGGATAATGATGCAGGAGGGTAATTAACCTTACTTTTCCAGAGGCTTTGAAGATACTTGATTGGATAACCAAATAGAGTAGAGTTTGGAATACCAAGGATTCTGTGGTAGAAGGACCTACTGTGTCTGGTAGTATGACTATACAGCAACGCAAGATAGAGGAAGAACGTGACCAGATTATTGCATATTTGAAGACACAGTTGGATTTGTTGACTAAGAATCTACTGTCTGGAAAAATAGAGAAGGTAAAAGCTATTGCATCCCAGGGAAGAGCTGACTCTGATTCGGAAGTAGAGGCGAACTATCTAAATAATCAGGGGGTTTCCAAGGCAATAGCCAAGAAAATTAAGGTCGGAACTATTACAACAAAGATGGTTACAAGGATAGAGATCAAGGGAATTGGAAGATAAAAAATGATAGGTGTGGACTATATGTATCTCCTAAAAGCAGAGATATTACTGTAACTAGCTCTGGTAAGATGCCCATGGATGACATAATGGAGAAATTATTATAGAAAGTTGAGACTACCAACTCTGGGGTGATTACTATGAATAGTTATTTGTCTTTAATGAATCAACTGGTAAACTCACACTTTACTTCTATCAAACAATTAGAGTATCAAATGATCCAACTCTTAGAAATATTAAATCAGAGGAAGAGTGGAACTTTGCCAAGTGATATAGTTCTGAACCCTCGAAATGATGGCTCCTGCATGGCCATTACCACACAGAGTGGTAAGGTATTACTAAGCCCGTCTATGAAAAAAACTATGATTGAAGATCTGATTGAAGAGGATATTGAGTGATAACGCTCAACATACACTTTAATTTAGTGCAAGGTGATCGTCGTTAATTTATTTACCCAACTTTAGAGTCATAGTCGAATCCACAGGGAATAAGGTGAGTGGCAATTAAACTAGTTTGAAATTATAGCTACAAGTTAAATTCAAACAAATAATACAAAAATATAAAATGGGGTTTTAGTATTAATATTTGTAATCAATATAAATGGAAAACCATAGTTATGCTCATTGTGGATTTCGGGAATTGGCAGATACTAGGTACTGCTTAAGACTCTTAAAGTAAGTAGGAATCGTAGAATATCTCTGACGACTATACTATCTGACTTATCTCTCGACCTCACCAGACAATTTTTTATCTAATTCTCTCAAACTTAGATAACTTATCTATTTCTATTATGATGTTATCTCAGGTTGATTAATCCAGTTACGACATTAATTATTAAGCAAAAGGTTGGTAGCTTCCGAGTCTCTGTTGATAATTCACGTCCTCTAGTCTATTTCTCTGTTTAAGAAAATAAACCTAAGGCATAACCTATTGTTTGCAACCAATAGAGTTTAAGTTCAAACAACAGAATTTTAAGACGTCCTACTACTTTTTGAACCCTTTTAGTACCTAGCATCATTTCAAACCCTAATCCATAAATCCCATAACTCGGGCTAATGGAATTAGCCACTCATGATTCGATGAAAGAAATAAAAATTGAATTCATGATAGTATGGAAAAACTTACGAATGGATGAAAACAACAATTGTTTCTTCAATTAAATAACAAGAGAATATTCCATAATAGTTGATAAGTGTTAAAGAGAAATCAGGAAAAATACTTGATGAAAAAGATGAGGTAATGTACGTTCCTCCCCAGTTTCCAAAAAAAAGATTCAGAGATATCTCCAATAAAACCCTTAGAACTTCTATTTATACCAAAACTTAATTATGGAAATAAAATAACAAAATAAATAAAATTATCGGATTAGGTGCGCCTTAGCTGATGCCACGTCAAGGGTCAGACGCCTTTTCACAGATGGCGTCATATTATCTCCAGTTGTGTTCAAGTTCTATCTAAATCTGATGATGTTTCTGATGCCACATCACGGATTTGATGGCGTTTTACTGTCATCGTCAGATGTCTTCTCCTTTGGCTAATTCTCTGCTTAAGGCTGACGCCCTTATTGATGCCTTATCATAACTTGGATGCCATGTCACCAACATCATCAGAACTACTTCTTAGACTCAAATTCCCTGGTTAAGGCTGACGCTAATGCTAATAGCCTATCACAAGGCTGACGAGTTATCACGGTTGTCGTCAGCCATGTTTTCAACTCTTTTTGCTCAGATTTCAGCTTTTTTGCTCCATTGATATTTATTTCCATGCATCTTGACTTTCCTACAAAATTTTAAGAAATAAAATCAAAAACACCAATAATTACTTAAGAACTTACAATTATATAAAGTTAAAAAGTCTTAAATGTTCTACAAAAATCTAGCACATAAACACCCTTAACTTAAAACAATTGCTTATCCTCAAGAAACTACATAAAACCATACTACGATGCTTAACCAAGAGACACATAAGATACCTATCACAGTTGATTATCAAGTTTATCTCAAAAATCATGCCACTCTCCACGTTCAATTACTTAAAAATCCAATGCTAAATGTGTGGATTTATGTGCATAAATATGAAGTTGGTGTCAATTTTTCCTAAAAGAATCTGGATTGCATGCTGAATGTTCGACAAAATGCCGAATTGAATCCTGAATTTGAAGAAGGGGAAGCAACAGTTGAAATGGTGAATCGTTAACTTTGCTACGGACCACCAAATAGATTGCGCAAGAATCCTAAAAATGACACCCACTGGTTAAGATGCGACGGCCAAAGTGGTGGACTACCAAATTTGCGAGGGATTACCATGTAGACTATCGCAACTCTCTAAACTTTTAGTTCTTCTAGATAAGACCTGACGGCCTTCTTGGTGGACCACTTGTTACCCGACGGACCACCAATGTGGCCGTTAAGTCTAAGTTTTCACTGGTTAGGCTTTTTTTTGCATTGCTAACTAATTTCTTACTTCTGTTTCAGGCAATATGGCTCATAAACTACCACTAAACAGAGGAGGAAGGTCCCAAAGAGGTAGAGGCAAACTTGTACCTGCTTACAACACCAAGAAATAGGAAAAGGGAACTCTAATACTATCCCAGTCCAAAGAAGAGATTGGCAGTAGTACAAGAAGTACCATCTCGAGCCCAAATAATGCAACAGTTGTTATATCTCAACCCACACCTACTGTGGGTGAAACTGAGGCTGCTAATGTGGCAGAACAAATGAGAGCAACTGATGTGGATACGGAACATGAGAATGCTACTGTTATCAAGTGTCAGGATCCTCAAGTTTGTGAGGTAATTAGATGGTAGATAGAGGGAGCACGAGAGAAATTCTATAATAGATTGACACCTACAGCAAGAGGGATAAAAAGGCCATTCACGGAGGAATATTAGATTGTGACAACAGAGCTACATTAGTATCCTTAGTTTGAATGCCGTTTCAATGAGTATGAACTAACATGGATGAGCAGGCCACCAGGAGCGTATCAACGGTATTGGGTAAGAGAATTCTTTGCCAATTATCTTGTACTAGTAGAAAAGGACTGTCCAAAGGGGACATCAATTGTAAGCTTGCCTAATTGAGAGTCTATACCAGTCTAAGGATTTACTATCGATATCTCAACCCGAACAATTATAGGATGCTGTTTGGGCCAGAGTACGAGGCTCCACTTGCTATAACTGATCTTGAGTATAGGTTGAGGACTGCATCCACTCAGAGGCCTTGGGTAGCTTCATTATTGACCGATGATGGCCACCCCTCTTGGTTGACTAATCCATGGTAGTGTATTGAAAAATATTCCATTAGCTTCAAGGCTAAGTTCTGGTGGGCTGTTGTTCACTTAAGGCTGATGCCAACAAAATGTGACGGAAACTTGGATAAACACAGAGCCGTATTGGTGGCAAGTTTGGTTTCAGGGCTGCAAGTTCACTTTGGCCAAATTATTATGGATGATATATTTTTGAGGGAACATAAAACAAGTAGTGCATTGCCGTTCCTATGCTTAATCAGTAAGTTATGCAAACAGGCCGGTGTGCCCCTGATTCATAGAGTTGATAATAAACCCCACTCTACACAAATAGGACATTGAGAAGTTGAAAGATGGCTCCATGTTTAAGATGCGTGTCACCAAGCCTCCAGCTTACTAGACTCAATCTGCATCAGCTCCTGATGCTACGAAAATTCCCAAATGTATGCTGTTACCCATTGATAACGCTCAATATACAGCTCTCGTAGGAGTGTAAAGCGGTCGTTAGCAAATATAGAACCCAACTGGGTTGGGTATCGATCCCACTGGGAATAGCTTGGTCAACAAGTAAGCAACGATTACTAGACTTTTAGTACAAGTCTCGTAAGTAGGGGGATTGTAATGTGTAACAAAAGTATTAATGTAAAAACTGAAAATAGCAACGTAAAAAGAAAGAATGTTTAGTAGGTTGTAAACAATGAGAATTGTGAAGTTGGGGTTATATCCACCTTCTGAGTTATACGTCTCTATTGGCTATGAGTGTGTTGAATTCCGACATGCATGTGCTTATAGAGAATTGTATTTGATGGTAAATCCAGGCGTCTTTCGACCTATTCGAGGATTATTTCACTTTAACTCTTTCGAGCTTAAAGCGTGTCTAACAGTACGAATTCTCCAAGAGGTTAATCCAGTTATGACACAAACTGTTTAATAGGGGATGGGACCCTACTACCTTGACATTATCTCTTTTCCAGACAGATAATCTTTCTTTCGAACAAGTTAAATGTTATACTGGCATATTCTTGCATTTGCAACCATAAAGAATTTAGGTTAAGACAAAGAGAATAATGATATAAGCAGCATACGTGTCACGGATTCACAAACTCATAGTGATAGATAGTATCTCATTCGGCTTCCATAACCCCAACAGAGAAGTTTAGTTACCCATGAGTGCGAAGGAAATCACAATTGACATTGTTATTATACCACAATAAGAATTTCGTGTAGCACAAGTGTGGTAGGCGTTAGGCGTGATTTCTTGCAAGTAACGTTTCTCTTGTTGCGGAAATTAAGAATTGATGAATAGAAGAAGAATTAGAAAGATGAAAGGCGTTGCCTTGTTCGTGGCCTAGTTTTACCTAGGCCTAGCCTTGGTCGATGCCTATTTTGTCATGAGCAATGCTCAATCCATAGCCTTTCGCATCTTAATCCCAAACTTACCACCTTTACCATGCAATACATCCAAATCATCATTTGAAACCAAACTCCTCGTTGAATACCTCTTGCACCTACATTTGCTCAAAACCAATGAAAATGATTAGTACGATGGGTTACCTCCCATCTAGCGCCTTAGTTTTGGTCGTGGCACGACTCTTATTTTTGGATTTTCGTTTATCAAAAGCAAAACACATACTAGAACAAAGAAAACAAAACAAAAAAATGATAAACGATGGGTTGCCTCCCATCTAGCGCCTTATTTATTGTCGTGGCTCGACATAGTTACCTTGAGTACTTAGACTTCGTCGAGATAAGTGATGGCCATATAATTCATCGAGTCAAGAGGACCTATATAAGGTTTAACACGTTGACCATTCACCTTGAAGAAAACACCATTATTGTCTTCCAATTCAACTACTCCAGACGAGTAGACTTGGATAACTTTGTATGGACCAGACCACTTAGACTTTAACTTATCTGGGAACAGCTTCAATCTAGAGTTGAAGAGAAGCACCATATCATCCTTTTGAAAGTTTCGTCGAACAATCCACTGATCATGATACTTCTTCATCCGCTCCTTGTATAGGTCTGACCTTTCATATGCATGGAGACGGAACTCATCTAATTCGTTCAGCTGCTCCAACCTCAGATTCATCGCATCAACACAATTCAAATTCAATTGCTTCAACGCCCATAATGCCTTATGTTCGAGTTCAATGGGTAAATGACAAGCCTTCCCATAAACTAGTTGATAAGGGGACATGCCAATGGGTGTTTTGAATGCAGTCCTATACGCCCATAGTGCATCATCTAGCTTCCGAGACCAATCCTTCCTATTAGCATTTACCGTCTTCGCAAGGATTTGCTTGATCTCCCAATTGGAAACCTCTACTTGTCCACTCGTTTGTGGGTGATAAGGTATGGCTACCTTATGTTGCTTGACACCATACTTGGCCAACACGGATTTGAATTGCTTGTTACAAAAGTGAGATCCTCAATCACTTATGATAGTACGTGGTACTCCAAAGCGAGAGAAGATATTCCTCTTCAAAAATGCTACAACACGCTTTCCCTCGTTGTCGGCCAATGCTACAGCTTCAACCCATTTCGAGGCATAATCTACAGCAACTAAGATGTACTTCATTCCAAACGAATTCACGAATGGAAACATGAAATCAATGCCCTACACATCAAAGAGTTCTACCTCAAGAATTTTCGACATGGGCATCTCATGGTGTTTCGAAATAACACCTAGTCTTTGGCATTGGTCGCATCTTCTAACAAAGTCATAGGCATCTCTAAATATCGAAGGCCAATAATATCCACTCTGCAATACTTTTCTTGCCGTCCGATTGCCTGCGTGATGTCCTCCAACTTGGGAAATGTGGCATGCTTCCAATATAGTAGGCACCTCTACATGGGATATACATCGTCGAATAATACCATCCGCACATTGTCGAAACAAATATGGCTCATCCCAATAGTAGTGTTGTACGTCATGCATAAACTTCCTCTTTTGATGGTATGATAAATTAGCAGGTATTACATTACTCACCACAAAATTTGCAAAGTCGGCATACCATGGTAACTTTTCTGTTATCGTCGCTAGGATCTCCTCATCAGGGAATGCATCATCAATCTCGATATCAGGCTGCGCCACATGCTCGTTCTCGAGTCTAGATAGATGGTCGGCCACTTGGTTCTCACAACCTCTTCTATCTTTAACTTCGAAATCAAACTCTTGCAGCAGCAGTACCCATCGAATTAATCTTGGTTTTGCATCCTTCTTTGTCATTAGATACCTAAGAGCTGCATAGTCTGTATGAACGATCACCTTAGTACCCAATAGATAGGCACAAAACTTCTCAAACGCATACATAGCCGCTAGGAGCTCTTGTTCTGTCACAGTGTAGTTCCTTTGGACTTCATTTAGGACCTTGGTCGCATAGTAGATAGGATGAAATAATTTCTCCTTTCTCTAACCAAGCACAGCTCCAACGGCTACACCACTAGCATCACACATCACTTCGAACGGGAGAGACCAATCTGGTGCTACCATGATAGGGGCTGCAATGAGTTTTCCTTTGAGGCATTCAAATGCCTTTAAGCTATCTTCATTGAAGTCAAACTTCGCATCTTTCTCCAAGAGTTTGCACAATGGAATAGCAATTTTGGAGAAGTCTTTGATGAACCGACGATAGAAACCTGCATGGCCGAGAAAACTACGAACTCCCTTCACCGAAATTGGAGGTGGTAGCTTCTCAGTGACTTCAATTTTCGCTCGATCAACCTCAATTCCTCTTTTGGAGATTTTGTGCCCAAGAACGATTCCTTCTTTTACCATGAAGTGGCACTTCTCCCAATTCAGCACTAGGTTGAATTCTACACATCTTTACAACGCCATACTTAGGTTTGCCAAGCACGCTTCAAAAGTATCACCAACAATTGAAAAATCGTCCATAAATACCTCCAAAGTGTCTTCAACCATATCAGAAAAAATTGACATCATACAATGTTGAAAGGTGGCTGGTGCGTTACATAGCCCGAATGGCATACGTTTGAAGGCAAACGTACCATATGGGCATGTAAACGTTGTCTTCTCTTGGTCTTCGGGTGCAATACAAATTTGATTATAGCCTGAATAACCGTCTAAGAAGAAAAACCATCCTTTCCCCGCTAATCGATCTAGAATTTGGTCCATAAATGGCATTGGAAAGTGATCTTTGAGTGTCCAAGAATTCAATTTTCGGTAGTCCATGAATACTCTCCATCCAGTGACGGGTCTGAGTGGAATAAGCTCATTCTTCGCATTCGCGGCCACCGTCATGCCTCCTTTCTAGGGAACACATTGTGCCGAGCTTACCCATGTACTATCAGAGATTGGATACACAACCCCCACGTCTAACCACTTGATAATTTCTTTCTTCACCACTTCTTGCATAGGTGGGTTTAGACGTCTGCAATTCTCTTCAAGCTGAATTTTATGTGTACAAATCCCAGGTGGAATACCAATAATATCCGCAATGGTCCATCCAATGGCTCTAATATACTTCCGTAGAATAGCAATGAGAGCTGCTACTTGTTGCTCACCCAAATCTACAGCAACAATGACTGGAAGTTTGTTTTCGCTTCCTAGGAATGCATACTTTAAATGTTTTGGCAGCTCCTTCAATTCTAATGTGGGTGGCTCTTCAATAGATGGCTTAGCTGGTGGTGTGGGTCGACTCTTGAGATCAAGGTCCAGCTTCTTGGGAGCATAGCGATATGTCCCTAATCCTGATAGAGTACCAATAACTTCTTCACAATTTTCAGCATCCTCATTCTCTCCATTCATGAACACAACCGCCAAAGGGTCATCAATAATTTGCTTTTCTTCAAGTAATTCTTTCTCATCATCAAAGCAAACATCAGCCACCGAAAATACACTCAGATCTTTGGGTTGCTTCATTGATTTGCAAACATCAAAGCGAACTACTTCGTCATTTATTCGGAACGAAAGCTCATTAGCTCTCAAATCAATAAGCACGCTTCCCGTAGCAAGGAAAGGACGCCCCAAGATTATGGGAACTTCTGAGTCTGCCTCACAATCTAGAATAACAAAGTCTTCCACAAATATAAATGAAGAAACCTTTACCAAGACATCACATAGAATACCAACAGGTCGTTTTACCGACCTATCCGCCATTACGAGCCTCATGTTGGTTGGAGTAGGATCACCCAACCCCAACTTCATATAGATAGATAATGGCATCAAATTAATGCTGGCTCCTAAGTCACATAATGCTTTGGCAAAATTCAAAGATCCAACGGTGCAAGGAATAGTGAAAGCTCCAGGGTCGACCTTCTTCTGAACTATTGATCGGGTAGGGATTGCGCTGCAGTGATGAACATCATCTTTCAATTCATAACTTGTTGCCCGCTTCTTTGTCAAAAGATCCTTCATAAATTTCGCATACCCAGGCATTTGTTCAAGTGCCTCCACCAATGGAACATTAATGGTCAGCTGCTTTAACATAGTCATGAATTTGCTGAACTTCGTGTCATCCACCACCTTCTTCAATCTTTGAGGGAAAAGTGGTGGTAGGTATGGAATTGTTCTCTCCACGACTTTCTTATCTTCTTGCTTCCAACTACCTTGGTCCTTATTTCCAGATTTATCATAATAGTTCCGACCTTGGTTTCCTTGGGTATTACCTCGGAAACCCCCCCTGATTGTTCAAGTAGTTGGCTTCTTCTTCCGAATCAGATTCGTCTCTTCCTTTAGACGCAACAGCTTTCACTTTTTGGGTCTTCCTTGATAATAAATGCTTTGTAAGAAGATCCACTTGTGTTTTCATGTGAGCCATATCTTGATCACATTCTTCTTCTCTTCTTCTTTGGTCTGCAGTCATGCCAATAGATAAAATGGGGCTTGATACCTCAGAATCCCTGGTATGCCAAGCTCTACTTTGCTTCGTCATACGATCTTGCATATTGCTTGCTTGACCAAAGGGAGGTCCATAAAAGATCCTCCAGCTGCATTATCCACCATTGGTTTAGTTATTGAATTCAAGGCTCTGTATAATATCTCCATTAGGTGAACATTAGTCATGTGATGGTTTGGGCATCTCGCTAGCTTTGTCTTGAACCTCTCCCATGTTTCATGAAGGGCTTTAGTTGGAAGCTGACGAAAGTTGCTGATTTCATCTCTCAATTGCCTCCAATTTGTAATAGAATCAGGAGTCAACCCATTCAACCATAGAGTTGCCTCCCCAGATAGAGACAATGGAAATAGACGTAATCAAATTGCATTCTGACCAACACCAGGATTGTCAAACGACTTGCATGTAGAAATAAAGTTGATGAGATGCATATTCGGATCATCGCCTGCTAGTCCACCAAATAATCCCTTGAGTTGCAATAACTGAATCATGGTGCTTATGATGTTGAACTTGGCTCCGGGCGCTAATGGTGGGGGAATAATGGCTCCAGTGGCTCCGGCTCCATCAAGATCATCATCATCGTCGTCAAAAGCTGGTTGCATGGGTTGGCGATCATACCTAAACCGAGCTTGACGACCTCTACTGTTAGCAGGTGTTGCGATTTTAGCATCATGCCTTGGGTTTAGTAACTCATCATCACCTAAATCCTCATCGTCAGGATTTGTTGCTCGCCCAGGGTTATCAATGTTTTGTTGTTGAACTTGAGCGGCGGCAAGAGCAGCTAATCTCGCCTGTTCCTGTTGAGCAGCCATCCTTTCGATTTCTTCTTGTGCCTCTATTCTGCCAATACGTTGTGGTTCAGGATTGATAGGTAATAACGGTTGACCAGAACTTCGAGTATGGGGCATGCACTGAATAAAAAAAAACCTGCAGTAAACAAAAACAAAAACTAAAATTAAAAGTACGAGAATCTTTGACCAAAGGGTTTAGTAATAATCACAAACTTAATTGACTCTCGTATTCCCCGTCAACGGCGCCAATTTTTGATAACGCTCAACCTACAGCTCTTGTAGGAGTGTAAAGCGGTCGTTAGCAAATATAGAACCCAACTGGGTTGGGTATCGATCCCACAGGGAATAGCTTGGTCAACAAGTAAGCAACGATTACTAGACTTTTAGTGCAAGTCTCGTAAGTTGGGGGATTGTAATGTGTAACAAAAGTATTAATGTAAAAACTGAAAATAGCAACGTAAAAAGAAAGAATGTTTAGTAGGTTGTAAACAATGATAATTGAGAAGTTGGGGTTATGTCCACCTTCTGAGTTATACATCTCTATTGGCTATGAGTGTGTTGAATTCCGACATGCATGTGTTTATAGAGAATTGTATTCGATGGTAAATCCAGGCATCTTTCGACCTATTCGAGGATTATTTCACTTTAACTCTTTCGAGCTTAAAGCGTGTCTAACGGTACGAATTCTCCAAGAGGTTAATCCAGTTACGACACAAACTGTTTAATAGGGGATGGGACCCTACTACCTTGACATTATCTCTTTTCCAGACAGATAATCTTTCTTTCGAACAAGTTAAATGTTATACTGGCATATTCTTGCGTTTGCAACCATAAAGAATTTAGGTTAAGACGAAGAGAATAATGATATAAGCAGCATACATGTCACGGATTCAGAAACTCATAGTGATAGATAGTATCTCATTCGGCTTCCATAACCCCAACAGAGAAGTTTAGTTACCCATGAGTGCGAAGGAAATCACAATTGACATTGTTATTATACCACAATAAGAATTTCGTGTAGCACAAGTGTGGTAGGCGTTAGGCGTGATTTCTTGCAAGTAACGTTTCTCTTGTTGCGAAAATTAAGAATTGATGAATAGAAGAAGAATTAGAAAGATGAATTAAAACTAGAATGAGAATTGTTGAGGAATAGTCGAAGAATGGAATTAGAAGTAGAATAAATGTATCTCCGAATGAATAAAAATCTCTAGCCAAATAGGGTATTTATAATACCCATATCCTATTCCTACTAAGCTAATGAAATACGTAACCAAATCCTACTAAGCTAATGAAATACTTAACCAAATCCTACTAAGCTAATGAAATACTTAACCCAATTGTACTAGGTTAATGTATCATTATCCTAATCATAATAAATTACTTCTAGTCCCCAAAGTCTTCAGAATTGCTGTTTTAGCCCGGGACAGGTTTCCGATGCATCACTTTTGGTCCTTAGGCGTCCAAGACTCCCTTTTCTCCCCCCGTGAAGCTTTCTTTGGCATCAAGTTATCCATAAAATGCTGAATTCTGCATCATTTATACCTAAAACTTTGCTAATCATGGTCGTTAGCTCACTTACAGGAAAAAGGACTAAAAGTGCATGAAATATATAATTTGTTCTCAAAAATTGGCTAAAATATGGGCAAAATCTAATGCTATAGGCGTGTAAATTTGCCTATCATCACCCATCACCACTTATGTGTCACCAGAGTATTTTCCTCCAGGTACTTCTATAGGGTTAGGTTCTGCATATTCTCTGGTAGGATCAAAATTTTCCAAATACAGGTTAATGCAGGAGAATTTTGAAAAATTAGTAAAGCTGCAAAAGAGGTTTCAGAGATAGTTAGATAAATGGGCATCAGAAATTAAGACTTTTGTTGATGAAATTGTAGCTGAGACAATTTGTCCATTCTAGACTATTCAATCAAGGATGGACAACATGGAGCACTACATTAACCAAAGGCTAGATGCACTATCCCTTTCTGATCTATCAAAGTTCATGGCTGAATTTGAGTAGGCAAAGACCGATATAACGGAGTTAAAGGGAAGACAACCATAGTAGACTATTTTTGGCCCATCCTTAGTCATAAGTTACGATGATGAGGGTATTATGGACCAGTTGGGAATACTTATGAAAGACAAAAGAAAGCAACACATGGATAAATGAGCTGCAAGGAAAGCTAAAAAGAGGAGAAAGAGAGCCAAAATGACATCGAAGGAAAAGGAACAACTAGATCTGAAGAGAGCTCAAGAGAAATCAAAGAAAGATGAAGAAAATTGAAAGAGGAAAGAACAAGATGAAGCAGCAAGACTATCTACTAGTGTTACCCCATTAAGGGGGCAAAGTTCGGTATCAGTTCGAGAGATGTTTTCTCCGATCTAGGAGGGTGAGGTTTTGAGTGCCCCTACAACTATAGGGGCTAATATTGCACCAGGTGAGTGCGTAGGAGCCTCACCAAACTTCACAGACATCTCAGATGAATTAGATAAAAAATAAGTATACCCATCCCTTTGTATTTAAATTTAATACTTCAAGGATAATGCATATATTTTTATGTGGGTAGATATACTAGTATCATGGGGGGTTTTATTACCGATATTCTGAACCCTACCATGTGCTGTCAAGGAGAATGGCAGGTCTAGGATCATGATAAGTTTGCATTTTTATTTTGTAGGTTTAACTTTTGATTTGCATTAATTTGCATTTTTCTTGTTTTTAAGTCTTGTTATGTTGTCAATGTTGGTCCATGGAATAAAAGTTCTGTTTGATATGATGATGAATGATGTTGGCACAAAGGTAGGACTCTTTCCATATGACTATTTATTTGTTTCCTAGGATATGTGCTCGACTGTTAGTTAATCTATAGTTTGCATTAACCTATAAATAAATATGACATGTGATGCAAATCTTAAGAACAGTAGAATGAGTGTGACTCAGTCGCCACTGTGTGTGCGAGTATTTGTATTAGTTCTTACATAGTATAGTACCTAAAACTTGCCTGGATCAATTGATGTTGTTCTGTAGTTGATGGGATAAAAAGTGATGGCAGGCCACCTTGTGATTTTAGTCCACTTAGCCAAAGTAATTGACCAGACCAATGTTTTTTTTCCGCTTATTTGAACCCTTCTTTGAACCTTTGTTAATTTATCATCATCACCAATCATTCTAGTTAACTCTCTTTTAGTTGTTGACTCCTAGCTTAGAAATGGGCAATATGTACCTAAACTTAAGCCAAACACCTAAGTTGAGGGTGGCTATTGTACGTCAGTTAACTGCTTAATGGAAATTTGATCTAGAATTTGAATTAGAGCATTTGGCCCTAGTCTAGTTAAGATAATGTGCACCTTGACTTATGGAATCAACCTCAGTTGAGGGCCGCTAATGCCTCTATGTACATAGATATTAAAAGAAGGTTTATTATGGTAAATCATGAATGAATGAGAACAGAGTAAGTAAGCTAGCAAAGCTATGGCCTTGGTAAGAAGAATTTGAAGGCAAAGAGAGATAAATCCTGGTTCTTAGTCAATTTTGAAACAAATTTCCTTCTTGACCTAGCCAAATACTTTATTACTAGCCTAGAAAAGACCTGCTTGATCTTGGACTTTAGCTATAAGGAGGGCGTTGGATGATAAAGGCAATCTTATGGGTGCATATGCTATGTTAGTTACTTCTTTGATGAGTTAGAGGGTTTCTATTTGTATCCACAAAATATACTGAATGATGGATCTCCTTGTCTGTGAGGGCAACATGATTCATACTTAATTTGGCTAATCTCTATAGATTCTTGTATCCATTTTATGTAGATGAATTGAATTTGAAACAATCCCGGTTATAGACTCTGACATGTTAAACCATATGATTTGGAATACAAGTGAATGGTTGTGTGAGAATTAATTCAGTAGTAAATTCCCGTTATTGTATTGTTCATATTTGAAATTTGGTGCTGGGTTGCTTGAGGACAAACAATTATCTTATGTTTAAGGTGTTGAAGTTTCGGGTTTTGACGGATTTTTTAAAATCTTTTTTCTTGAAAAAATTCCATATTTTCAAGAAACCAAGGTTTCATTTAATGTTTGTTTTTAGTGTTTTGGGGTAAGGACCTAGTTGAAGGAACAAACTCAGAAAATTAGAAGAAAAACACTTCTGAAGGTCAAAATGGTGGACCGTCGGTCTTGCAACGGACTACCAACTCAACCGTCATGTCCAAATAGAGTGCATGACTTTAGAAGACCCAGTGACGGCCCATGTGGTGGACCATCAGTCTTGCAACGGACCACAATTTTGGCTATCAATGCTAAATAGTACATGGCTTCCTGAATTGCTCAACGACGGCCAACATGGTTGACCGTCAGTATTTTGATGAACCACCACTTCAGTCGTCAGGACTATCCAGAATTTGACTCTAAAGGATCATCAGTGACGGTAAAAATGGTGGACCGTCAGCCTTGTGACGGACCACCACTTTGGCCATCACTATGGATGTGAGTTTTATAGTTTCAAATTTTAAATCTTTTTTGACTGGGAACATATAAAGTCCCAGTTTTAGGTTTTATTTGGGGGATCTCTTAACTTTCATGAGGTTTTCCATACTGAAAATACATTGTTACAAAGTTTTTATCTAAGATTAATTGGAGATTTATGGATCTAGATTCATTTATCATATATTCTATTGAAGATTAAAGAACAACAGTTGTGACTTTTGTAAGTAAACTTTGAATTGATTTATGAATAACACAATGGTTTCTTCTCTTTCTTGGGTGGAAATGTGTGGATAGTCTCCCATAACAAGGGTTATGGGAGCCTTGATGTGAAAAGCTGATTTTCGATTGTAAATCTAGTAGATTCCCATGATTAATTGACATTGCGTAAATCCGTCTTCATTTTATTGACTTTTCTTGGTTGAAAACTTGAAAAGTGTGCCCAATAACAACACTTGTTCGATTAGAAAAGTGTTTGTTGGGAAAAGAAAGGGTTTACATAAATCTAAGGGCTTTAACCTTTGGATAGAGGGTAGATGCCTTAACCGGATTAACCTATGTGAGAATATAGTTGAATAAATAATATTTTCCTTAAGCTTGAAAGAATTAAGGGATAAGTTATTCATTTAGATTGAGAAACTAATGGTTAAACCATAGAATTCAACTACTCTTGCAATTAGAATTGTTCATTGGGAATACAAAATAGCTCACAACCCTAGCTGCTTAAGCATCTTGGTAACCATAACTCTAGTTTCACCTATCTTATTGAATTACTATTAGCAATATAAACTACAGTTGGATTACTTTCTATGACAAACATTTGAATATAATTGATAAATCAAAAGCCCCCTCTATTCTAGAACCTTCAATCAACAGTCTAGTAACAACCATAATACTTAATGAACACAGTATTCCCTGTGGGATTCGATACCCAACCTAGTCATTTTGTATATTTTACAGCGACCGCTTGCACTCTCTAACGAGAGTTGTCATTTGGGCATATCAAATTTTGGCGCTGTTGCCGGGGAATATGGTTGTAAATTAAGTTGTGTTTGTTAATTGACCTTTTGTCAAGTTTTCCAAATTTTACATTTTTTTGTTTTTTTTTATTTTGTGTAGGGGAGTTATTGTGTATGCCAAGTATATGGATATCAGGTGCACCATTATTACCAATACATCTTAAACCACAGTTGATTGGCAAAATAATAGCCCCCCAAGATGCTAAAAGACTAGCCACTCTGGCTAGAGCTCAACTAAATCATCAGAATAACGTCCAATAGGCATGTTATCCTATTACTGATGATGATGATGATTTATGGGATGATGAATTGTTAGATCCTGTTAACCCAAGGCATGCAGATAATATGGCTGGACCAGTAAATCAATATATTAAAGGGAATCACCCCTTTAGGGCAAGGCAAGATCATCATCCAGTGCCATTTGATCTAAACGACGATGAAGATGGAATGGATGGGAGTAGGTGCAATTGGAGCTATCATTCCTCCACCTCTAGCACCCATATCTAAATTTAATATTACCAGTACGATGATTCAAATCCTTTATCTTAAGGGGTTTTTCGGTGCTCTTCTTAGAGATGATCCAAACATGTATTTGGTGAATTTTGTCACCATTTGCAATTCTTTTGATAATCTAGGAGGCAGTCATAATGCTATCTGCCTATATTTGTTTTCATTATCTCTGTCTGGGGAGGTGACACTATGGCTAAATAAACTGGTTCCCGACTCAATAACCAACTGGAGGCAGTTGAAAGAGGCTTTCCTAAAGGTTCTTTCCATCCTCTAGGATGGTACAATTGAGAGTTGAAATCAGTTACTATTGACAGCTTCCCACTAAAGCTCATCATGATACCTGGGAGAGGTTTAAAAAATTCTTATACAATGCTCGAACTATAACATCATATATATTCATTTGATGGAGATGCTTTACCAGGATTTGAACTGTATTACGAAGCTAGTCGTAGATAATACTGCAGAAGGGTCATTTGTTGACCTTACTTTTCCAGAGGCTATAAAGATGCTTTATTGGAAAACATCTCCATCAAATGAATATATATGATGTTATAGTTCGAGCATTATGGTAGAAAGCCCTACCGTGTCTGGTAGTATGACTGTAGAGCAATGCAAAATAGAGGAAGAACGTGACCAGGTTATGGCATATTTGAAGACACAATTGGATTTGATCACTAAGCATGTACTGTCTTAAAAGATAGAGAAGGTGAAAGCTATTGCATCCCAGGGAAGATTTGACTTTGATTCAGAAAAAGTGTCAAACTATCTAAATAATCAGGGGGTTTCCAAGGCAATAGCCAAGGAAATCAAGGTCGGAACTATTACGACAAAGCTGGTTACAAGGATAGAGATCAATGGAATTGGAAGATAAAAAATGAAAGAAGTAGACTATATGTACCTCCTAGAAGCAAAGATATTACTGTAAATAGCTTTGCTAAGATGTCCATAGAGGACATAATGGAGAAATTATTAAAGAAAGTTGAGACTACCAACTCTGGGGTGACTACTATGAAGAGTGATTTTTCTTCCATGAATCAGAAGGTAAACTCACACTTTACTTTTATCAAACTGTTGGAGTAGCAAATGAGCCAACTCTCAGCAGTATTGAATTAGAGGAAGAGCAGAACTTTGCCAAGTGATGTAGTTCTAAACCCTCAAAATGATGGCTCCTGCATGGCTATTACCACACAGAGTGGTAAGGTATTACTAAGCCTGTCTATGGAAAAAACTATGATTGAAGATGTGATTGAAGATGATATTGAGTGTGAAGAAAGTTATCCAGTAGAGTCTGAGAAACTAAATGAGGTGATTGATAATACACCATCCAACTATCAGAGGGTGATGAGTTAGAGAAGAGCAAGGGAAATGATGCTGAAGTGGTGGTTACTATGATCCCAAAACTACTTCCCCCATTTCCCCATCGGTTGAAAAAGAAGTACGACGACACAAATTTTGTCAAGTTCATGGCCATGCTTAAGCAGTTGACATTAAATTTGATGTTGGTAAAGGCATTGGAGCAAATGACTAGGTACAAAAAGTTTATGAAATATCTTGTTATGAGGAAACGGATAGTTAGTTATGAGAGAGTGGACAATCTCTATCATTGTGGTGCTATTTACATAAGGTCATTGGTATAGAAGAAGGGAGACCCAGGAGCATTTACTATGTCGTGTATTATTGGGCCTCTTGATTTCGCAAAAGCTCTATGTGATTTAGGAGCTAGTACAAATTTGATTCCGCTTGCAGTATATAAGAAAATGGGTTTGGGGGATCCTACTCCCACGAACATGAGATTAGTTATGGCAGATAGGTCTATGAAGCAGCCTATGGGGATGTTGTATGACGTATTAGTTAAGGTGGCTAGTTTTATTTTTCCAGCTGATTTTGTCATTCTTGATTGGAAGGTGGACTTGTAGGTGACCATAATCTTGGGTAGACCTTTCCTTACAACCGATAGTGTATTTATTAATCTAAAGGCAAAGAAGCTACTATTCATGTTGAATGATAAAGTAGTTCGATTTGATGTATGCCAGTCTATGAAATAACATAAAGATATGAGCATATTTTTCTATTGTGGATGTTTATTATGAGAAGAAGCAGGTAGTACCTATACAGGAAAAATTTGCTATGGAGACTTTAGCTGCTGTATTAATGAATTTTGATCTAGATGGTATTGAGGATTATGAGGAGACTGTATGTGCCTTGATAGGCATGGGGTCTTATTCTTATGCACCCAAGAAGTTGGATTTGGACTTGAAAATTTATCCAAGTTCACTAGCCAAGCCATCTTTTAAAGAGCCACTTACTTTGGAGCTGAAAGAGTTGCTAGGTCATTTAAGGTATGTGTTCTTGGGCAGCAGGAATACACTACTTGTTATTTTTGTGGCTGACTTAGGTAAGCAACATATGAAAGCCCTTATCTCTATTCTTAAGAGATATAAAAGGGCTATTGGTTGGATGATTGCAGACATTATCAGTATTTCTCCAGGTATATACACAAATAAAATCTAGCTAGAAGAGCATTGTATCTCAACTATTGAGCATCAGCATCGTGTAAACCCACCTATGCAAGAGGTGGTGAAGAAAGAAATCATCAAGTGGCTGGATGAAAGGGTGGTATACCCTATCTCAGATAGTAGGTGGCTAAGTTTTGTTCAATGCGTACCTAAAAAAAGGGGGCATGGCAGTGGTGGCTAACAAAAAGAATGAGTTGATTCCACTCAGGCCTATTATTGTATGGAGGGTGTGTATGGATTACTGAAAACTCTACTCGTGGGCATTGAAGGACCACTCCTCAATGCCTTTTATGGATTAGATGCTTGATTGGTTGGCGAGAAGAGGTTGGTAGTGTTTCTTGGATGCTAATTTTGGTTACAATAAAATTTCTGTAGACCTGGAGGATAAGGTGAAAATGACATTCATCTACCCATATGGTACTTTTTCATTTAAGCGGATGCCATTTGGATTATGTAATGCACCCACTATCTTTCAACGGTGTATGATGTCTATTTTCTCAGATATGGTTGAAGACACCTTGGAGGTATTTATGGATGATTTTTCTGTTGTAGGAGATTTGTTTGAGCTATTTTTGTTAAATTTGAGTAGGGCCTTACGACGGTGTGAGGAGTTCAATCTTGTGCTTAATTGGGAGAAATGCCACTTTATGGTGAAGGAGGGCATTGTTCTCGGACGCAAAATTTCAGCAAAGGGGACTGAAGTTGATCAAGCTAAAGTTGAGGTTAAAGAGAAGATTTAATCTCCTATTTCATTGAAGGGGGTGCCTAGTTTCCTTAGTTATGATGGCTTCTATTGGAGGTTTATAAAGGACTTCTCAAAGATTGTAAACCCCCTTTGCAAAGTTTTGGAGAAGAAAGTCAAATTCTACTTTGAAGATGATTTCTTGAAGGCATTTGAATGCCTTAAAGGGAGGCTGGTTGATGTTCCTATTATTGATGCAGCGGATTTGTCAAAACTATTTGAGATCATGTGTGATGCAAGCAGTGTTTCCCTTGGAGCTGTGCTGGGTTAAAAAAGACAAATTATTTCAACCAATCTATTATGCCAGCAAAATGCTAAATAGAGTTCGAAAGGACTACACCATCACAGAATAGGAACTTCTTACAATAGTTTAAGCTTTTGAGAAGTTCTGGGCTTATTTTCTAGGAACCAAGGTAATGGTCCACACCGACCATGCAACCTTGATATATTTGATGGCAAAAAAGAATGCAAAACCAAGGTTGATTAGATGGGTACTACTACTTCAAGAATTTGACTTTGAAGTTAAGGATAGGAAGGGTTGTGAAAATTAAGTGGCGGATCATATGATTAGGCTGGAAGATGAGAAAACGGCTAGAGATGAATTTGAGATCAATGATGCATTTGCGGATGAGGAATCTTGGCTGCTGTTATAGAGAAAGTACCTTGGTATGCCAATTTTTTGTATTATGTGGTGAGTGAGGTGATACCATAGAATATTTTCTTTCATAAAAGGATAAAAATTCTTTATGATGTGACCCATTACTTCTGGGATGAGCCATATCTTTTTCGGCAATGTACGACTAGTATTATTAGATGGTGCATCCCAGAAGTAGTTATGTTGAGTATACTAGAAGTTAGTCATGCTTCCCCAGTTGGAGGTCACCATGCAGGTGATCGACCTACAAAGAAAGTGCTTCAGAGTGGCTACTATTCACCCTTTTTATTCAAAGACTCCTACGAGTTCGTGAAGAGGTGTGACCAATGTCAAAGGAAAGGGTCCATCTCAAAGCACCATGAGATGCCAATGTCTAAAATGCTGGAGGTAGAATTATTTGATATCTGGGGCATTTCCCTTTGTGAGCTTATTTGGGATGAAGTACATATTAGTGGCCATTGACTATGTGTCAAAATGGGTTGAGGCAGTGGCTCTAGCGGATAATAAAGGGAAAAAAGTTGTTGCATTCTTGAGGAAATACATCTTCTCTCGCTTTGGGGTGCCACTTACCATCATCAACAATGGAGGATCACACTTTTGCAACAAGATGTTCAAAGCTACATTCTCAAAATATGGAGTTATGTAGCATAAACGTGGCTACACCATACCACCCGCAAACAAGTGGGCAGGTAAAAATCTCTAATCAGGAAATCAAAGCTATCCTTTCCAAGACTGTAAATGCTAGCAGGAAGAATTGGTCTAGGAAGCTAGATGATGCCTTATGGGCATATCAAACGGTTTTCAAGAAACCAATTAGCATATCACCATACCAATTGGTTTATGGAAAGGCATGCCATTTGATGATTGTTCAAGAGCATAAAGCTTTGTGGGCACTGAAGAGGCTTAACTTGAATTGGAATGAGGCAACGAATATGAGACTGGGGCAGCTGAATAAGATGGATGAGTTTTGTCTTGGAGCTAATGATCGGGTTGATCTGTACAAGGAAAGAATGAAGAAGTACTACGACCGCAAGATTGAATTCAACCCATTTAAAGTGAGTCAAGTCTAATCATCTGGAGTAGTGGAACTTGAAAATGAAGAAGGAAGTGTCTTTACGGTAAATGGATAGCGTGTGAAACTGTATATTGGTCCAATGGACTCGATAAGGAGTATTTATATTATCTATCTCAATAAAGTTTGAGTAATCGAGATAACTGAGTCGTGCCATGATGATAAATCAGGCGCTAGTGGGAGGTAATCCACAGTGTATTGTTGTAAAGCATTAGTTCAATGATTTTTTTATTCTAGTGCATTTTTGATGTGTTTGTGAAGTGTACAGGATTTAAAATAAAACAAAAAGAAGGAGCAATACAATTGGAAAAAGGGGGAACAATTTGAGCTACTAGAACAAAGTGACGGTCGAATTGGTGAACCACCAGTCACCTGATGGACCACTATTTCAAACGTCACAAAGAAGCCAAAAAATTCATTCACTGAAAAAAGTTGACGGCCAAAGTGGTGGACCGTCACTAAATTAGTGGATCACCACACCGACTATCGAAATTAAACTAAGGTGACCATGTTCTGGTAAGGTACGACGGCTAAAATGGTCGACCATTACAAATTTTGTTGACTATCAATTGAACCGTCAAAATGAAACTGAAGTGACCATGTTCTGGTAAGGAGCAACGGTCGAAATGGTGGTCCATCACATTTTCAACTGACCGTCGTAGTAGCCGTCGCTGTTACCCTAGAACTGGGTCGGGTCAGGTTCAAAATTATTCTTTATTTAAGTGACCCATATATGGACCAATGATTTTAAAGAGGTAAAATAGCGGTTACATACGTTGTACCCTTTTCAACTTCTTCAACTGACCAAATTCCTTTGGATTCAAAGCATATGAAGGTATTTGCTCTTCCTGGGACTTTCTATCTACTCCCTTTTTTCCTATTTAAGTGAACACCCCTTTTCTTTATCTTCATCTCAAACATTCTTGAAATAAATTGTAGAGTTTTAAGTTAAGTTTGTTTTCAATAGTTACAGGCAAGTAAAATAGTAGCTTCTGCAAAATCAAGGTATGAGCACCTCCATGTCTTTTATTGAACTGATATGACATGAAATGAATAATTGTTTGGTTGATAAAAGTTCATCTTGTTTTCTTTTTTTGCGTTAACTTGGTTTGAGTTTGGTATGATAATATACTCTATGTAAGTAACCCGTATGCTCAAAAGTTTGGATTTGTTTGCATAAATGTGAAGTTGGTGTCAATTTTTTCTAAAATAATCTGGATTGCATGCTAAATGTTCGACAAAATGCCGAATTGAATCCTGAATCTGAAGAAGGGGATGCAACGGTTGAAATGGTGAACCATCAAATTTGCGACGGACCACCAAATGGACCATCGCAAGAACCCCAAAAATGACACCCACTGGTTAAGATGCGACGGCCAAAGTGGTGGACTGTTAACTTTCTGAGGGACCACCATATGGACCGTTGCAACTTTCTAAACTTTCAAGTCTTTTGGATATAACCTGACGACCCACCTGGTGGACCACCAGTTACCCGATGGACGACCAGTGTGGCCGTCAAGTCTAAATTTTCACTGGTTAGGATTTTTTTGCATTGTTAACTAATTCCTTACTTCTGTTTCAGGAAATATGGTTCATAAATTACCACTAAATAGAGTAGGAAGATCCCAAAGAGGTAGAGGAGAATATGCATATGCTTACAACACCAGGCAATAGGAAAAGGAACTCTAATACTCTTCCAGTCCGAAGATGATGTCGACAGTAGTACAAGAAGTTCCATTTTGATCCCAAACGAGGCAATAGTTATTACATCTCAACCTGTACCTACTGTGGGTGAAACTGAGATTGCTAATGTGGCAGAAGAAATTGGAGCAACTGATGTGGATACTGGACATGAGGAGGCCAATGTTATCAAGCGTAAAGATTCTCAAGTTTGAGAGGTGATTAGATGGAAGATAGAGGAAGCATGAGAGAAATTCTATAATGGATTGACACCTATATTAAGAGGGATAAAAATTCCATTCGTGGAGGAACATTAGATTGTGACAGCGGAGCTACATGAGTATCCTGAGTTTGAATACCGTTTTAACAAGTATGAACTAGCATGGATGAGCAGGACACTAGGAGCATATCAATGGTATTGGGTAAAAGAATTCTTTGCCAATTATCTTACACTAGTTGAAAAGGACTGTCCAAAGAGGACATCAGTTGCAAGCTTGACGAATAAAGAGTCCGTACCTGTCTGAGGAGTCACTTTCTATATTTCAACCCAAATAATTAATAGGATGCAATTTGGGCCAAAGTACGAGGCTCAATTTGCTATACCTAATCTTGAGTATAGGTTGAGGACTATGTCCACTCAGAGTCCTTGGGTGGCTTCGGTATTGACTGATGATGGCCACCCCTCTTGGTTTACTAATCCATGGGAGTGTATTAGAAATATTCCATTAGCTTTAAGTCTAAGTTCTGGTGTGCTGTTGTTCACTTAAGGCTGATGCCAACAAAAGGTGATGGAAACTTGGATAAACACAGAGCCGTATTGGTGGCAAGTTTGGGTTCAGGGATGAAAGTTGACTTGGCTAGATTCTTATGGATTATATGTTTTTGAGGTCACATAAAACAAGCAATGCATTCCCGTTCCCATGCTTAATCAGTAAGTTATGCAAACAGGCCGGTGTGACCCTAATTCATAGAGTTGACAATAAAATCCCGACTACACACAGGCAGGACTTTGAGAAGTTGAAAGACGACTCCAAGTGTGAGATACGTTTCACCAAGAATCCAACTTACCAGACTCAATCTACTCCATATCTGGATGCTATAGAAATTCCTTCAAGTATGCCATTGCCCATCACCACTTATGTGTCACCAGAGTATTTTCCTCCAGGTACTTCTGTAGGGCCGGGTTCTGCATAATCTCTGGTAGGAGAAGACTTTGCCAAATAGAGGTTAATGCAGGAGAATTTTGCTAAATCAGTGAAGCTAAAAAAGAGGTTTCAGAGACAGTTAGATAAATGGGCGTCAGAATTAGAGCCTTTTGTTGATGAAATTGTAGTAGAGGCAATTTGTCCATTCTAGACTATTCAAGCTAGGATGGACAACATGGATCACTACATCAGCCAAAGTCTAGATACACTATCCCTCCCTAATCTTGCAAAGCTTATGGCTAAATTTTAGTAGACAAAGGCCGATATAGCGAAGTTAAAGGGAAGGCAACCATAGCAGACTATTTTTGACCCAACCTTAGTCGCAAGTTACGATGATGAAGGTATTATGGATCTAATAGGAAGACCTGTGAAATACAAAAGAAAGCAACACATAGATAAATGACCTGCAAAGAGAGCTTAAAAAAGAAGAGAGATGAAATGACATCGGAGAAATAGGAACAACATGATATGAAGAGTGCTCAAAAGAAATCGAATCAAGATGAAGAAAAGAGAAAGAGGAAATAGGAAGATGAAACAAGAAGACTATCTACTAGTGTTGTCCCGACAAAGGGGCAAAGTTTGGTAGGAGTTCGAGAGATGTTTTCTCCTATCCAGGAGGGTGAGGTTTTGAGTGCTCCTACCACCATAGGGGCCAAAATTTCACCAGGTTAGGACTTAGGAGCTTCACCATACTTCACAGACACCTCAGATGAATACAATGAAAAATAAGTATACCCATTCCTTTTTATTTTAATTTAATTCTTTGAGGATAATGCATATGTTCTTATGTGGGGTAGGTGTACTTGTATCATGGGAGGGTTGTGTTACCAATATTCTGAACCCTACCATGTGCTATCTAGGAGAATCAATATGTCTAGGATCATGATAAGTTTGCATTTTTATTTTGTAGGTTTAACTTTTGATTTACACTGATTTACATTTTTCTTGTTTTTAAGTCTTGTTATGTTGTTAATGTTGGTCCATGGAATAAAAGTGCTGTTTGTGTTAGTATCTTGTTGTAAATATGGATGATGAATGATGTTGGCACAAAGCTAGGACTATTTATTTATCTCCTAGGATATGTGCTCGACTGTTAGTTAATCTATAGTTTGCAATAACCTATAAATATATATGACATGTGATGCAAATCTTAAGAACAGTAGAATGAGTGTGACTCAGATGCCACTATGTGTACGAGTATTTGTATTAGTTCTTACATAGTATAGTACCTAGAACTTGCCTGGTTCAATTAATGTTGTTCGGTAGCCGATGGGATAAAAAGGGATGGCAGGACACCTAGTGCTTTTAGTCCACTTAGCCAAAGTAATTAACCACACCAAATTTGTTTTTCCTTGTTTGAACCCTTCTTTGAGCCTTTGTTAATTTTTCATCATCGCCAAGCATTCTAGTTAACTCTCTTTTAGCCGTTGACTCCTAGCTCTGGACCTGGCCTAGAAATGGGCAATATGTACCTAAACTTAGGCAAAACACCTAAGTTGAGGGTGGCTATTGTATGAATGTTAACTTCTTAATGGAAAGTTGGTCTAGAATTTAAATTAGAGCATTTGGCCCTAGTCTAGTTAAGATAATGTGAACCTTGACTTATGTCATCATCCTCAATTGAGGGTGGATGATGACTTTATGTATATAGATATAAAAAAAGGGTTTATTATACTATATCATGAATGAATGAGAAAAGAGTAAGTAAGCTATCAAAGCTATGGCCTTGGTAAGAAAAATTTGAAGGCAAAGAGAGATAAAGCCTAGTTCTTAATCAATTTTGCCACAAATTTCCTTCTTGACCTAGCCTCATACTTTATTACTATCCTAGAAAAGACCTGCTTGATCTTGGACTTTAGCTATAAGGGGGGATTCGGATGATAAGGGCAAGCTTATGGGTGCATGTGCTATGTTGGGTACTTCTTTGATGAGTGAGAGGGTTTTGATTTGTATCCACAAAATATACTGAGTGATTGATCTCCTTGTCTGTGAGGGCAACCTGAGTCATACTTAATTTGGTTGATCTCTGTAGATTCTTGTATTCATTTTATGTAGAATAATTGAATTTGAAACAATGTCGGTTATAGACTCTGACATGTTACACCATATGATTTGGATTACAGGTGAATAGTTGTGTGAGAATTAGTTCAGTAGTGAATGCCTGTTATTGTATTGTTCGTATTTGCAATTTGGTGTTGGGTTGCTTGAGGATAAGAAATTATCTTAAGTTTAGGGTGTTGATGTTCCGGCTTTTGACGAAATATTTTGTCTTTTTCTTGGAAAAAATGCATGTTTTCAAGCAACCAAGGTTGCATTTTATGCTGTTTTTTAGTGTTTTAAGGTAAGGAGCTAGCTGAAGGAACAAACTCAGAAAATTAGAAGAAAAACACTTCTGATGGTTAAAATGGTAGATCGTCAGTCTTGCGACGGACCACATACTCAATCGTCAGGTTCAAACAGAGTCCATGACTTTAGAAGACCCAACAACGACCCATGTGGTGGATCATCAGTCTTGTAATGGACCACTATTTTGTCCTTCAGCGCTAAACAGAACTAGGCTTCCTAAAATGCACTGCGACAAACAACACGGTGGACCATTGGTATGGTGATGGACCATAACTTCAGGCATCAGGACTATTCAGAATATGACTCTCAAGGATCATCAGTGACGGTCAAAATGGTAGACCATTAGTCTTGTGACGGACCACTACTTTGGTGTCAGTCTTATCCAGAACATGACTTTCCAGGATCAACAACGAAGGCCCAAATGGCAGACCATCAACCTTGTGACGACCACCACTTTGGCCATCACTCTGTACGCGGGTTTTATAATTTCAAATTTTAAATCTTTTTAGAATAGGAACATATAAATACCCAGTTTTAGGTTTTATATGGAGGATCTCTTATCTTTCATATGGTTTTCCATACCAAAAATACATTGTTACATAGTTTTTCTCTAAGATTCATTGGAAATTTATGGAACGAAATTCTCTTATCATATTTTTTATTGAAGATTGAAGAACAACAGTTGTGACTTTTGTAAGTAAACTTTGAATTGATTTATGAATAACACAATGGTTTCTTTTCTTTCTTGGGTGAAAATGTGTGGCTAGGCTCCCATGTGGGATCCTTGATGTGAAAAGGTGATTTTGGGTTGTGAATCAAGTAGATTCCCATGGTTAATTGACATTGCATAAACCCTTCTTCATTTTAATTACTTTTCTTGTTTGCAAACTTGAAAAGTGAGCCCAAGAATAACACTTCTTCAAATAGAAAAGTGTTTGTTGGGAAAAGAAAGGGTTAACATAAATCTAATGGCATTAACCTTTGGATAATGGGTAGGTTCCTTAACCGGATCAATCCATGTGAGAATATAGTTGAATAAATAATATGTTCCTTAAGTTTGAAAGAATTAAGGGATAAGTTACTCATTTAGGTTGAGAAGCTACTGGTTAAACCATAGAATTCAACTACTCTTGAAATTAGAATTGTTCATTGGGGATCCAAAATAGTTCACAACCCTACTTGATTAAGCATCTTGGTAACCATAACTCTAGTTTGACTTCTCTTATTAAATTACTAGCAGCAATATAACCTATAGTTGGATTACTCTGTATGACAAACATTTGAATATAATTGATAAATCAAAAGCCCCCTCTATTCTGGAACCTTCGATGAACAGTCTAGTAATAACCATAATACTTAGTGAACATGGTATTCCCTATGGTATTCGACACCCAACCTAGTTGGGTTCTATATTTGACAGCGGCCACTTGTACTCTCTAACGAGAATTGTAATTTGGGCGTATCAGTACCTCAGTTCAAACAGTTTCATTCAGGGATGATCTTAAGGGGGGATATTCTAATATCCTATAAAATCCTACACAAGTTTTTATCTATCCAACACATGTTTAGAGGTCCCAAATCCATTAATTTACACTAACTGCAAGTGACATGGCCATTTTGACACCCCAAGACTTCAAACATTTTAATTTTGGCCTTTTTTGTTTGATTCATTGATTCATGAGTTGAAATATGTTTATGGATATTAAAAGTGTCATCCGAGAGAGTTTCAAAATTCTTAGGAGAGGTTCAGGGTGTTTTTGGTCCATGGAGGTAGTGTGCCTCTACGATTTCAGCATGTCATAGAGTATAGCTTCGTGATACATAGTGTGTCACTTAGGTTAGCCTCCACGATATCCAGAGTGTCATAAAGGCTAGCCTCCCCCACAGCCTCCGTGCCATAGAGGATATGTAAATTCTCTAGTTTCACTAAAGGGGCGAGGGGGTATTTTGGTCTTTTTCCCTTTTCCCTAAATGACCAGTTTACAACTTAAAAACCCTAGAGGGGCATTATTTGCCCCATTCATCATTAGTTAACAAAGTATAATCATCTCCTATTTTCAAGAACACAAAATTGAAAGCTTCTTCAAAGAATTCAACGACCTATTCCAACTTTTCTTTAAGAATTCAAGCAACTCAGGTATGTGGGATATTCATCAATTGTTTCCTTCAACCCATTGAGTTCAAAGAATCCCTTGTTTATTTCAATTGTAAGCTCTTTTCCCTCTTTTTTAAAAATTTCATTGTCGAGTATGAATTTACCCAATTCTCTCTTAATAGTTTTGAATACAAACCATGACAATATGTTTCCCCAAGTGAACTACATCCTTACATTCTTTATAATTCTAGTTGCCTATATTATGTTCAGTTGACACCATGCTCATTTATCAATTTATGAATTTAACCATGTGAGAAAGTTGTCCTTATAAGTTGAGCATCTTCCCATACTTAAAATCGTGGTTTTCATCAGTTATTGGTATACTCTATGTTTTATATCTTTGAATCTTGAATTTCCTGACAGTGTTTCTAAATGATGCTATTTTATTTGAAGTATTATTAAGTGCTGGAGGGTTATGAACACTCGATACCTAGATAGAGATGCATATTTTAGATTTTGAAGTTACCAGTCATTCGAACCATAGTTGTATCAATATATTCAAATTATCATATTCATGTTGAGAACTTATCAGTACCAAATCATGATAAATGAATAATAATAACAATGTCATTCAGTTTGGAGTGGTACTTGGCACCGAGTGAACGCAGGAATGGTGGCTCCCCTATTTGTTAAGCATGAGTCATTAGTAGCAGTCCATAAGTTCCAAACCTATGGTATCACCATAGATTATGAGGCCCCCCATTAGTAGAGGAGTGACACCCTCATACTTTGGGACATCAGCCTTGTGGATCCACATCATTAGCCATGTATTGGTACCCATGGCAAGGTACCTGTACCCTTTCAACTGGGGTTATGGTTGGACCCCGATCAATGATTGGTGTATGTCGGTTACTTGATAGCTTCCATATTTTTAGTTTATTATTTAAATTATATAAGTTAAGGTTTTCATGACCAATTGTTCAGTTACCAGCTATTCAGTCAGCCAGTTTTAAAGATTATTTCACTATATGTTTTACTTAGTCTTGCATTTGTTTTACATGTTCATGCATTCATGCTCAGTATCTGTATAAACTTTAGTTATTCCTTATCGCATGTACCAGTACATTTAAATTACTGATCACATACTCTCTTTTGCGCTATGTTGTCTTAAAACATAAGTTCGGACGCTCAGCTCCTTGATCGCCCTTAGTCTGTTCAGTACTACTCAACAACAGTTTTGGTGAGTCCTTATCCATCGAGGACAAGTTATTTGTAGTTACTTTAAGTATTTTCCTTATTTCAGACAGTCGGTGTTAATTGGGGGTTTTCTCTATCAACTCCTCATGTTTTAGAGTCTTTTAGATGGTCAGACTTGTATTTAGTTTTTACCAGTAGTACAAACATATTGGGTATCATTTAAGTATTATATCTTAATAGTATTTCTATCAATTTAACTTCCACATATGATTCTTTATTATTATTATTTTATTCAATGCTTATAATAGATACCAGATCATGGGTTATTTTGGGGTCACTTGTGGCCTTAGTTATTGTATTACGACTAGGGGGTAGTCTTGGGTCATGACACGTAGTCTGGGCAGTGTCCCTAGGCACCCCCACTATTGACCCTATGAGTCATACCTTACGAATCATAGTCCATTCTTATGAGTCGTACGGTCTAGTCATAGTCATAATAGAAACAAAGAGCCACTACACTGGTAAGACTGAGTCCCATATTTTGACTTGTAATGACTTACCACAACTCATTATATCTTAATAGTACTCAGGTCAGAAATGTTAGGTAACACACTAGTCACCCTACGATTTGGGTCCTATGACCCGTAATGATATCTTATGACTCGCATGGTGTGTTGTAATCTGGAAGTAAGCTCAAAGTCAAGAGATTTTTTTGAGGCAAAATCTAGGGTGTTACATTCTCCCCCTAGGATTATAAGTCCCTAAATTATGAGCCAAGAAACCCATTATTTTGATTATAAGACATAATGCAACCATAATTTTCTTTAACCAAGTCAGAAAACACATATGATAAGGAAAACACATTCCTTAAACATAATTGTCTAATCCGAGGAACAAGAATGGATACTTGGACTTCATGTCTTCTTCGGCTTCCCATGTGGCTTCTTCTATATTATAGTTCCTCCAAAGGACCTTTATTAAAGCTATATCTTTAGTCATCAAGAGATGGATTTGTCTATCCAAAATCTCTATTGAGATTTTCTCATAAGACAACGAATTAAAAATACCAATGTCCTTAATCGACACCAACAAAGAAGTATCACCCATGAACTTCTTCAACATCAAAACATGGAAAATCTAGTGAACGGAACCTAAAGTTGAAGGCAAATTTAACTAAATAAGCAACCTTCCCTACTCTTTTAAGATCAAGTATGAACCCATATAATTGGGACTGAGTTTCCCCTTCTTTCTAAATCTCATCACCCTCTTCATAGGAGACACCCTAAAAAACACCTAATAACCATCCTCAAACTCTAACTCCTTTTGCCTCACATATGCATAGGACTTTTGGTGACTCTAAGAAGTCTTAAATCTATCCCAAATCACCTTTACCTTCTCTATGGCTTGGTTAACCATGTCTAGACCGAACAACCTAATCTCAATAACTTTGAACCACCCAATTGGAGACCTACATCTCTTATCATACAAAGCCTTTATCTAAGCCATATGAATACTTGAGTGATAGTTGTTATTTTATGCATACTCTATCATAGGAAAATAGTCAACCCAACTACCACCAAAGTCAATCACACAGTCCCTTAACATAGCTTCCAAAGTTTGAATAGTCCTTTATGCTTGTTCATCCATTTAAGTAGTGCTAAGGTTTATCCGCGTGACCAAGACTATATAATACTCAGAGGTTTTATGTCTTAAACCACCTAAAAGATATATCTCCAAGTTAGCTTTCTAGTGCATCAATCCTTGTGTTAATCCGATATTGTGGAAAAAAGTTGTGAGAAGTTTCCCTTAAGGATCTGATACACTACCATGATTACGACTAAGGAAATAAGTTGTAAACACTCATTATGAGTCGTCATGAGTGAGTCACTATCATTCCAGTGAAGATCCCATATTTGGACCAAGTGCCTATGACTCCTTCCTAAAAATCATAATCAGTGGCTACGAGTCGTATGGAATGACTCATAGTCACAACAGTATGATACACAAAATCCCCCTTCAGTGGTTATGAGTAAAACATGCGACTCGTAATGAGACATTACATGTTATATAGTGGACTCATAGCCTAACTAGTAAGGATTCCATTAGTTAGTCTTCAGACTATGACTTGTAGTTAGTCCCAACTAGTTATAGGGTGAGCCTTAATGGCACTTTAACTACACGTTTTCCAGGGACATGTTATTTCCCACTCCCTTAAAAGCCAAAACTAATGTTGTTTTGAATTCCCAAGGGGTGGTATAAAAGTACACAAAAGCCCAAATTCATCAATTAACTGTATTCCACCCAAAAGAGACCAAAGAGACGATTTTCCAATCTTCCTCAAGCAGACTAGGGTTTTTCAAGAAGAAGATCAGCTCCAAAGAATTTCTCAAGGCTCTCACTACCAGGAATCTTGGCTATTCTTTAATGGGACTCTTCCGCCCATTGAGTCCCAAGAACTTCCTATTTTTACAAGTATAAACCATTTTTCGCAAATTGGTGAAATTTCATGAAGAGTTTGATTTTATAAATTTTTCCTCAATTTCTTTAATTCGAAACTACGAAAATACATTCCCACATAATAATGGTGTTTCCATATGTTAGATAATGCAAATGTATTCTTCACATTTTAGGCAGGAGTCGTTAGTAGCAGTTCTTAAGTTCAATACCTATCGCACCACCATAGATTATTAGGGGTCCCATATCAGTAGAGGCATGACACCCTTATTTTTTAGGACATCAAAATTAGTCGATCCATGATAGATAGTGTTGGTACCCTTGGTAATGTACCAACACCCTTCCAACTGGGGTTATAGGTTGGACCCTAATTTACTCAAATTGGGGAATGTCAATATTAGTTAGCTCCCAAAGTCTTAGTTTGATATTCAAGCTATACCATTTCAGGTTTGCACGACCAAGTGATAGTTTATCAGTTATTCAGTTACTCAAATTTTATAAATTATTTCAATCCATGTTTATGCTTGGTCTTGCATTCGATTTCCATGTTCATGTATTTATGCTCAGTACTTATATGTATTTCAATTATCCCTATCTCACATTCCAAAGTACTAATCGCATACTCTATTTTGTGCTATGTTGTTTTATAACATAGGTTGGATTGTAATTAGATAGATCTTGTTCGATTCTGCTACAACTTTTGGTAATTCCTCATTAGTCGAGGACTCATTATATTATTTATCTTGATTTCTAGTGTTTTATCTCATGTTTACTTTAGTAGTCAGAGTTAGTGGGGGATCTGTCCTATCAACTCATTATGTTTATAGGCTTTTGGACAGTTCGATAGTTAACTATGTTTTCAGTACAAAGTTTCAGACTACTTTGTTATTGATTTGATATTTAGTTTTTTAAGTAAATAATTTCACACATTATTTTATTATTTACTTTCAATACCTTATAACTTATGCTAGTTGATGGGTTAGCTTGGGGTCACTTTTGGCCTTAAGCACCATGTTATGACTAGGGGTTGTCTTGGGTTATGACAAAATTGGTATAAGAGCCTAAGGTTTTTAAGTGTCCTAGGGTGTCTAAAAGCCACGTTAAGTAGAGTCATGTTAATGGGTGTGAAGCATGGCACACTTATGTGTGAGAGGCTACAAGATGTTTTAGGAAAGTTTTGCTTCTTTCTGTATTCATGTAGTGCGATGGAATGTGAAATTTGTTAAACATCCCTTTCTAACTTATCCTCTACTATTTACAAAAAAATGCCTTCCAAGAGAAATAACAAAAGGAGAAATGGGGACTATCCCGGACCATCACCTATCCTTGAAAATCCTTTGAATGATCATGTCACCCATGCCAAGCTCAGGACCACTTTTACTATTTTGGATAAGTCCATGGTCATTTAGAATAATCAGTAGGTTGTTCCCCAAGTCAATCCGGTATTGAACATAACAACTACTAGGTTTGAGACTTTACTCGAATGAATAATCCAGTGTTCTCTGGATCAATGTTTGAAAAGGATCCACAGAAGTTTTTAGATTGTGTGTAAAAGGTAACAGACATCATGTGTGTTACTTTGAGAATGTGTGCTAACTTAACTTCTTACCTGTTGTGAGTATTACCTCATACTTAGGTTAAGCAGTGCAAGAAGGATAGGGGTATCGATGCAGGGCCTGTGGATTGGGATAAATTTGCTATCGCCTTCTTATATAGGTTTTTACTGCTTGTGTTGATGGAGGATAAGGTTCAAGAATTCATCAATTTGAAGTAGAGTAGCGTGAATGTGAAGGAGTATTCAATCAAGTTTACCCAGCTAGAAAGGTATGCTCCAACTATGTTGGATGATTCTAGGGCTAGAATAAGCAATTTTGTGTCTGGTGTGTCAAATAATTTAGTTAAGGAGTCTAGAATAGTGATGTTGATTAAGAAGATGGACCTTTATAGGTTGATGGTACATGCTCAGTTGATTGAGGAGGAGAGGCTCAAGGAAAAGTATACGGAGAATAAGAGGGCCAACATCGGTAGGTTTAACTTCTCTCACCAAAGGTTAGATGGCGGTAATCACTCTTAGTTCCACCAAAATCTTTAGTCCAAACCATCATCATCCAGTTCTCCATTGTCTAAGTTAAAGAAAGACAATTGAGGTGGAGCCCCAGGATTTAAGTCCCTGAGTAACGCAAATAGTGGTCGAATAAATCCAGTTTTTAGGAGGTGTAGTAAGAATCGTAAGGGTGAGTACATGGCATGCAACGATTCATACTTCATTTATGGAAATTTAGTCCAAAGGATAAGGGATTTCCTGTTGGGTATGTGGAAAGGAAGAAATAATCATCAAAAAGATCAGGTTAATTCTTCAGCAACACTAGTAGGTCGCCTTACTCAGTAGGGTGCCCTCTCTAGTGCCACCAGTGGGTAGCATCAGAATCGAATCTATGCATTCCTGACTCGATAGTATTAGGAAATTTATATTGATATGGTTATAGATACGTTATAAGTCTTTCATCTTCTTGTTTATGGATTTTTAGAACCTAGAGCTTCACTTTCTTTTGTATCTCCCTAAATAGCGCTAGACTTTTGCGTCAACCTTTACATATTAGCAGAACCCTTCTCAATGTATACTCCAATAGGTAGTTCCATCATAGCTAGATAGGTATACAAAAATTTCCAAGTCATAGTGTTCCAGAATGCTTCATTTGTAAATCTTGTTGAATTCGAGATAACTGATTTTGATGTCATTTATCAACATCAATTGGCTCCACTCTTGCTATTCTTTAGTTAACTCTAGAAACAAAATTGTTCAGTGCTGATTTCCTAATGAGACAGTCATAGAATGGAGGGGTAGTACCTCAGTGCTTAAAAGTCGATTTATTTGTTACCTTAAGACAAAAAGGTTGATTTCCAAGGGTTTTCTATGTTTTCTTGTTTGATTCAAGGGCTCAAGTTCCAGAATTCTAAGTATTGAGTAAGTTTTATTAGTAAATGAGTTTTTAAAGTATATCCTGTTGATCTGCCTGGAGTTTCTCTCAAGAGAGAAATAGACTTCAAGATAGATCTTTTTCTAGATACGCAACCAATTTCAGTCCCACTATACAGAATGGCTCCAACATAGCTTAAGAAAAGGAAAGAACAGTTAATGAACTCCTATACAAGGGCTTCATCAGGCCTAGTGTTTCTCTATGGGGTGCTCCTATCTTTTTGTGCACAAGATAGATCGGTTTCTCTTAATATGCTTCGACTACCACCAATTGACCAAAGTCATAATTAAGAATAAGTATCCTCTCCCCAGTATTGATGAATTATTTGATCAACTTCAGGGTTCCAGTTATTTCTCTAAGATAGATCATCGATTCGGCTACCATCAACTTAGAGTGAGAGAATGTGACATTTCAAATACCACCTTTAGAACTCAGTATGGTCACTTCAAATTTGTAGTTATGTCTTTTGGACTAATAAATGCTCCTATAGATTTTATAGATTTTATGAATTGGGTTTTCAAGTAGTACTTGGACATGTTTGGCATTGTCTTCATATATGACATCCTTGTCCATTCTCGTAGTGAAAATGACCATAAAGACCATCTGAGAATTCTTTTGCAGACCCTTAAGGATCGACAGTTATTCGCTAAGTTCAGCAAGTGTGAATTATGGTTGATATGAGTAGTTTTCCTTGGTCACATTATTTTTTATGATAGTGTAAGTGTTAATACTCAAAAGAATGAAGCAGTGAGAAACTAGCCTAGGCCCATCTCTCCTCCAGACATCAAGAGTTTATTGGGTTTAGCTGATTACTATAGACAGTTAAGGGATTTTGTTCTATTACTTCTCCTATGTCTAGACTAACTCAGAAGAAAGTCAAGTTTTAGTGGTCATATTCCTGCAAGAAGAGTTTTCAGGAGTTGAAGACTCGATTCACTTCTGCTCTAGCATTGACTCTACCAGAGGGTTCAAATGGGTTCGTAGTTTATTGCGATACTTTTAGAGTTGGTCTTGGTTTTATGTTGATGCAACGAGGAAATGTCATAGCATATGACAATAGATAGCTAAAACCCCATGAGAACTATCATACTTATGATATTGAATTAGCTGTATTTGTGTTTGCCTTTAAGATTTGGAGACATTATCTTTATGGGGTTGATGTTGATGTGTTTACGGAACATAAAAGTTTACAATATGTTTTCATGCAGAAAGACCTAAATCTTCGTCTGAGAAGCAAGCTAAAATTATTAAAAAACTATAATATGAGTGCGTTGTATCACTCCAGTAAGCCCAATATAGTTCCCGATGCCCTTAGTAGATTGTCTATGGAAAGTGTTGCCCATATTGAGGAGAATAAGAAAGAGTTAGTCTGTGAGGTTCATCAGCTTGATAGATTAGGTATTCGGTTAGTGTATTCAGCCAAATTTAGTATATGGGTTCAGAATGGTTTTGAATTTTCTTTGGTCTTTGAGGTAAAGGAAAATCAAGATAGGGATCTTGTTTTGGCTAAATTGAAGGAGACAGTTCAGGATTAGTAGGTGGAGGTTTTCTCCTAAGGAGGAGATGGTGTTCTTTGCTGCGAAGGTAGATTATGTGTACCAAATATAGATAGATTAAGGTATCGAATATTAGAAGATGAACATGGTTATAATCATTCTGTCCGCCCAGATGCCACTAGATGTACCGTAATTTGCGGGAAGTCTGTTGGCGGAATGGTATGTAGAAGGATATTGCGGAATTCATGGCTAAGTGCTCCAATTGTTATTAGGTTAAGGTTAAGTACTAGATTCCTAGTTGTTCAATTCAAGAGTTCAACATCCCTAATTAAAAGTGGGAGGTGGTGAATATGTACTTTGTCACAGGGTTGCCCCGTACGTGGCTTCAACATGATTCTATTTGGGTCATTGTTGATAGAATGACCAAGTCATCCCATTTCTTGCTAGTACATACTTATTATTTAGCCAAAGACTATGCTAGACTTTATCTCAAAGAGTTGGTGAAATTGTACACAATTTTGTTAACCATTATTTCAGATAGAGGTACTCAGTTTACCTCATATTTTTGAAAGGCTTTCCAGAAGGGTCTTGGTACCTAAGTTTATCTTAGTATGACTTTTTATCCCCAAATATATGGTTAAGCAGAAAGGACTATTAAGACCTTAGGGAACATGTTTAGGGTTTATGTTATTGATTTCAAAGGTAGTTGGGATGATCACTTTTCTTTGATTGAATTTGCCTACAACAATAGCTATCACTCTAGTATTCGGTTGTCTTTGTTTGAGGCTCTCTATGGTAGGAGGTGTATATCTTCTATTGGTTGGTTTAAAGTAGAGAAGGCTACTTTGATAGGGACAGATTTAGTGTATGAGGCGATGGAAAAGGTTTATTTGATTCGAGAGAGGCTGAAGATCCAAAGTCATCTGAAATCCTATGCAGATGTGAGGAGAAGGGAACTTGAAGTTGATTTTGGTGATTTTATGTATCTAAAAATTTCTCCCACAAAAAAGGTAAAGATGTTTGGTAAGAAATGGAAGTTCAGTCCCTGCTATGTTGGCCCGTATATGATTTTGAGTCATTTTAGGAAGGTATAAAGTCTCACTTCTTAAGAAATGCATTGGTGACTCAAATTCAGTTGTTCCCTTAGAGAATATAGGTGTAGAAGATAGCCTATCCTATAAGGAAGTCTAGTTGAAATACTTGATCATAAGATCCATAGGTTGGGGAGTAAGGAGGTTTCCTTGGTTAGAGTTCTATGGAGAAATTAGTCCGTTGAGGGAGAAACATTGGAGGCATAAACTGATATGCGATCTAAGTAACCCTATCTGCAATCTATGAATTTAGATTTAGCTTGAGATATTTATTTTCTTTATGTAATTCTCTCGTTCTCTATCTCATATATTCAGCCATCCTCATCTCATAACATGCATTCATGAGTTTAGTTCAGTTCATGCATCACAATTTAGATTTTAGATATGTAATAATGATTCAACTCATAAGTATTCAGTGTATGATCTTAGTCATACTAGTATTCCAGCTCAGATAGTTTCATTCAAGGATGAATGATCACAAGGGAGATATATTGTAATACCCCGAGTTTTCATGCCTTAAACATCCCAAAAGATAGGCCGCCAAATTATCTTTTCAGCGCATCAACCCTTGTCTTAATCCGATGTCGTGGAAAAAAAGTTGTGATAAGTTTTCCTTAAGGATCTAATACACTGCCATGACTATGACTTGGGAAATGAGTCGTAACCACTCATAATGATTCATATTGAGTGAGTCATAGTCATTACAGTGAAGAACCCACCTTTGGTATCAGTGCCTATGACTCCTTCCTAAGACTCATAATCAGTGGCTACGAGTCATATGGAATGACTCTTAGTCACAATAGTATGATACCAAAGATCCCCTTCAGAGGTTATGAGTCTAGAATGGAACGCGTAATGAGCATTACGAGTCCTATAGTGGACTTGTAACCTAACTAGTAAGGATTCCATGAATCAATCTTCAGACCACGACTAATAGTCAGTCCCAATAAGTCGTAATTACTGGGAACATGTTTCCCTGCATGCTTTTTCAAGGAATTTTATGTATTTTCCACTCCCTTAAAATCCAAACTCATGTCGTTTTGGATTCCCAAGGGGCGGTATAAAAGGACCATAAAAGCCCAAATTCATCAATTAACCGTATTCCACCAAAAAGAGATAAAGAAGAGATTTTCCCATCTTCCTCAAGTAGACTAGGATTTCTCAAGAACAAGATCCGTTCTAAAGAATTTCTCAAGGCTCTCACTACCAGGTATGTGGGATATTCATCAATAGGCCCCTTCCGCCCATTGAGTCCCACCAACTTCCTATTTTCGCAAGTATAAACCTTTTTTCCAAATTGGAGAAATTTTATAAAGACTATGATTTTATAAATTTCCCTCAATTGCTTTGATTTAAACCATAAAAATACATTCCCACATAATAAGGGTGTTTCCATATGTTAGATAATGCAAATGTCTACTCTATGTTTTATTATTGAATTAATGAGTATTAAATATGATTTTCTCCACCAGGAATTGTTAAACTTTGCATTAGATAGTGCTTGTGGGTTATGAATACCCGATACCTAAGGAAATCATGCATGTTACAATTTTCATATTAAAAGTCCTTTCGATTTATGCTTGCATCATTACTTCAGAGAGTCTTTAATAATGAGCACTATAAGTACCCAATCATGTTAAGCAGATAATAATACCAATGTCATTCAGTTGGGAGAAACACGTAGCATCAAGTGAATGCAGGGATGATGGATCCCCCATCAGTTAGGAATGACATTAGTAGCAGTCCCTAAGTTCTAGACCTACAAAGCCACTGTAGATTATGAGGGGTTCTACTTCAGTAGAGGTATGACACCATAATCCTTTGAGACATTATATTGGTGGATCCACTCCAGTCAGTGTTGGTACCCCTGGCAAGGTACCAACATCTTTCCAACCGCGGTTAGAGGTTGGACCCAAATTTACTCAAATTGGGGCATGTTGGTTGTAGTTAGTTCCCACAGTCTTAGTTCAATATTTAGGTTATACCAGTTAAGGTTTGCACGTCCATATGACAGTTCATCAGTTATCCAGTTACTCAGTTTTACAGATTATTTTAGTACTTGTTTATGCTTGGCCTTGTATTCGCTTTACATATTTATGTATTTATGCTTAGTGCTTATATCTATTTTAGTTTTCCCTATAACACGTACTTGTACATTCAAAGTACTGATCGTATACTATTTTTTGTGCTATGTTGTCTTAGAACATAGGTTCGACCCCCAGTTTCTGATTGTATCCGCTTTGACCGTGTGCGATCTTGCTGTAGCTTTTGATGAGTCCTCATTAGTCGAGTACTAGTCATACTACTTATCCTGCATTCCAATATTTTAGTTCATGTTTATTTCAGTAGTCAGAGTTAGTTGGGATCTATCCTATCGACTCGTTAAGTTTAGTGGCTTTCAGACAGTTCGACAGTTAACTATGATTTTAGTACAAAGTTTTAGACTCCTTTGTTATTGATTTTACATTCAGTTGTTTAAGCAAATGATTCCGCACAACATTTTGTTATTTACTGTCAGTACCTTATATCTTATGCCAGTTCATGGGTTAGCTTGGGGTCACATGTGGCCTTAAGCACCATATTACGACTAGGGGTAGTTTCGGGTCGTGACAACTTTGCTAAAATGAATACCAAGAGAGAGAATAAAACTTTGTACCTTGATCCAAAATAATATAAACTGGAGCACCATTAAGCATAACTATCTTCTAAATAAATAACTTCGCATAATCATCACAAGTGTAAGTGGACCTCACAGGTAAGAAGTGAGCAGACTTAGTCATCCTATCTAAGATGACCCTAATCGAATCAAACATATGGCGAGACCGAGGAAGACCAATAATAAAGTCCATATTAATGAATTGCCACTTCTATATGGGAAACTCAATCTCTTAAGCCTAAAGTGTTCAACCTTTACTTCCTGAGAAATTGTGCACTTAGCCACAAATTTGGCCACATCTCTCTTTATGTTGTTCCACTAATAAATCTCCTTCAAATCATGATACATCTTTGTCAAACCAAGATTCACTATATTCCTCGACTCATGAGACTCAACCAAGATCATTTCTCGTAGCCCATCAACATCAGGAACACACAACCTACCTCGGTACCTCAAGATACCATCTCCACTAATTTCAAATGCCATGACCTTCGGCTAACCCACATTAGCCTTAATCTACATAAAGACAGGATTCAAAACCTATTTCTCCTTCTCCCCAGTACCAAGAGAAGACTTCATTACCTCTTGAATTATCGCACCACTATATTCGGAGTCCAAAAGTTGAACTCCAAGATTAGCCAAAAGGTGAATATCCTTCACCAAACCTCACTTCTTATCATCTACATGAGATAAGCTCCCCATAGACAACCTGCTAAGAGCATCAACAACCACATTAGCTTTACTTAGATGATAATAGAGACTCAAATCATAATCCTTGAGCAACTCAAGCCATCTTCTCTACTTGAGATTCAACTCCTTATGGGTGAACACGTAATGCAAGATCTTGTGATCTGAGAAAATATCCACATGAACCACATATTAATAATGACGCCAAATAATTAATGCAAAAACTATAGCTAATAATTCCAAGAAAGAGTTGCATAATTCCTGTCATACACCGTAAGCTGCCTTGAAGTACAGGATACTACCTTACCATACTGTATTAACACAAGCCAATCCCACACGAGACATATCATAAAACAGAAAAAAGCATCTATACCCTCGGGTAGGGACAAAACTTGCATAAAAGTCAACTTATCCTTCAACTTCTTAAAACTACCCTCATAAGCATCATAGCAGTAAAACTTTACCTTTTTTTGAGTCAACTTAGTCAATGGAGCAGCGATCGATGAGAAACTCTCCACAAACCTCCTATAATACCTAGCTAAATCCAAAAACTCCAAATGTTGGTTGGAGTCATAGGTCTAGGCCACTTCTTAACTCCCTTAACTTAATGTGGATCTATCATTATCCCCTAACTGTACACCACATGACCCAGAAATGTCACAACATACAACCAAACTCATATTTCCAAAACATGGCATACAATCGCTGATCTTTAAGAGTTTGTTACACTACTTGGAAGTGACTGGCATGATCCTCCCCACTCTTAAAATATAGCAAGATGTCATCAATAAACACAATGATGGAAAGATCCAAAAACTGCCTAAACACCCATTTCATAAGATCCATGAATGCTACGGGTGCATTAGTCAACCCAAAAGATATAACTAAGAAATCGTAGTGAGCATACCGGGTTCGAAAAATAGTATTAGGAATATCCACCTCCCAATATTCAACTGATGATAACCCAAACAGAGATCAATCTTAGAAAAGCACTTAGCACTCTGAAACTGGTCAAAGAGATCATCTATCCTGGGAAAAAGATCCTTATTCTTCACAGTCACCTAATTCAATTATCGATAGTCCATGCATATTTGAAGTGACCCATCCTTCTTATGCTCAAAAAGCATCGGAGCATCCCACAGAGAAACACTAGGGAGAATAAAACCCTTATCAAGAATATCCTTTAACCGTTGCTTAAGTTCTTTCAACTTAGTTAGAGCCATTTTGTAAGGAGAAATAAATATATGATGGGTATTCGGTAGAAGACCAATCCCAATATCTGGTTCCCTATTGGGAGGAACACCAAAAAGATTATTAGGAAAAACTTCAGGAAATTCATTAACAACAAGGATAGATTGCAAAGATGGAACCTTAGAACTAGATTCTTTAACCCGAACTAGATGGTATAGACACCTATCGAAAATCAACTTTCGATCTCTAAGATAAGAAATAAACCATCCCTTAGGTACTAGGGAACTCCCTTCCCACTCAATTTCTGGTTCATTTGAGAATTGGAAATTGACCTTACCACATCAAAGTGAAGCCAATCCATCCCTAATATCACATCAAAATTAACATATCCAATTCTACCAGATATACCAATGTCTCCCTACCACAGATAGATACCACACAACCCCCATAGACCCTTCTAGACACAATGGAATCACCAACCGCGGCAGACATAAAAAAGGGATCAGAAATGCAATCGGGGCCAAAACCAAAATAAACAGCCATATATACTATCACATAAGAAATGGTAGAACTCGGATCAATTAAAAAATTCATATTATAAGAGAAAAGTTGTAACATACCAGTGACAACATTAGGAGATGCCTCAGATTCTTGACGGGTGGCAAGAACATAAAGACGGTTTTGACCAGTGTCGTTACTAAAAGTATCATTATTTTATGCAGGAGCCGAGATGTAGAAACCAGAACCTTATTAGCTACAATAGCAACAATAGATGATGGACAATTCCACTAGCTATGACCATGCTGGACACACTTGAAACACCAATTCCTCCCCTCATTGCAATAACCATGATATAATCAGCCATAAGATCTTCAAGGCAGATTATACGGGGCAGAATAAGCTCCACTAGACTGAGACTGGGCGGGTATCTTGTGCCTTAAACCCTTTGTCAGTCTAACAATGGTGATCACCAGACAACTTAGGATACAGAGCACTAGCTGTAGAGTAAGAACCAAAATTTTCCTACTTCTTCTTAGACCACTGCCTACCATATCTACCAGTATTTTACAGGCTTCCACGCTATTTTGAATATCTCAATTTCTTACTTTGCCTTTCCCATATTTCTGCTTGTTTCTTCTTTTACTCCTAAAATTACTGAATCTACAACACAATCCTGCCAATGTTCATGTCATTATTTAACATTGTCGTCTTGCACACTAGTGTCAAGTCTTGAGACAAACCTGAAGCAAACTTCCTCATGCTAGGCCTTATGGTAGACACCAACTATGGAGCATAACGAGACAACTGATGAAACTTCACAGCATACTCCTTTAAAGTCATCTTTCCCTGCTTTGAGTTCACAAACTCCTCAACTTTAGCCTTGCCTAACTCCTAAAAAAAGAAATGATCAAGGAAAGCACCAAAAAATTCTTCCTGCATAGCCTGATCAGCATTATCACCCCTCGAATGCTCCCATTCCTCATACCACTGATATGACATCCTTCAACTGATATGCAGAAAAATCCATACCCTTCACATCACTAACATGCAAAACCCTGAATATCTTTTTTCATCTCATCAATAAACCCTTAAGAATGCTTCTAAACCTTAGAGCTTGTGAAGGTCAGAGGATTCAACCTCATGAACTGGTCAACTCTAGTGACCTCAGAAGATTGAGAAATAGAACTAACATGATCAAGCTGGAGAGATTGATAAATCACTAACCGAGTCAGCTGCTGAATAAATTAACGAAATTCAGCATTAGACATGTCTCCTTAGGACGGTGAGGTATGAAAATCATTAGCTCGAGAGGCCCGATAAGGAATAGTAGGGACCGGTGAAACTGACATGACCCGAACCAGGTCCTTGTCATAATGGGCAATCCTAAGCCTAACCAAGATCGATAAACACCTTTATTTTTGAACCCAACCACCAAACGTATGCATTGAGTTGGCTGAAGTTTGAACGCACAACAAGATAGCGTATCCAACCATGTGGTGACTTTGAGATAAGTTAATATCTAAGACCAGCCCAACCAAATACAACCACCTAATGACCAACCAAACTAATGCCAAAACCCATAAACCAAAACCAGTTATAATAATTTAATGCATGTATATATATATATATATATATATAACATAGCTAGTCCATACCATACCCAAGTCCATAGTTGTCTATACAAAGCCTCTAGACCAACCAAAAAGTACCTAGTCGGGACATGCCCCCAACCATAGCGAAAACAAAAGTCTATGATAAAAGACAAGAAATATGTAAAGTAACCCATGACATGAAATAAATGCCTTCCGAACTATGAAAGCTCACCACTTCAATCCAACATCAACTATACCTGAATATGATCACTAAGTAGGAAAAACAGAATGGCCGGTTTCTGTATAACGTGTCTACAGCCGCCCGAAGATGGGTTAGTTGGTGAACACTGGCATGAACTTAGGATAAGGATAAGATAGTGCTATTTACAAAGCCAAGTAAAACCATCCATAATGCATATAACCCCATATATATATATACACATAACCATGATAGGAAAGGGAACCGGGTTCGGCATGTCTTTAAAACCTTTACTTGGGATGTGTAGCTTTGCCGTCCTAAACCACTCACGGGCTATATGGGCTTAACTCCCCTTGCTGCAAGGGCCCTAGTGCGTGTGGCTACACGACCAGAGAAGAAAACCTGGGATGACTAGTACACCCCTTGAAATATACTGTGACATCATGCACACGGTCACTAAAACCAACCTCACATCGGCAAATATGAGTTTCTAGTTTTGGTTCCCCCGGGAGCTCCACCTTCCATGACTTTTCTACATATCCCGCCATTATTGCCCTATTAAAACCATTACCATGCAACCAATCTATCCATTTACTATTTATTAACTAAGGCCATTTTGTGGTGGTATCGTCATACCGACTATACTTGCAAGTACTATCCATATCCAACGATATATAGGTTTAAAGGGACTTCCAGGTGCCTTTCCATTTACCACATTTATTAACTTAGGGGATTCCATATACCCCATAAGCATAACCATTTTTATAGCCAACAAGTCTTTACTATTTAATCTTTCCAAGCCACGTACACGATTTATACCATTTAAAACCATTTTAGACCATGCCAAACATTTAAAGAATTTATATCATTTAAACCATTTAAACCATGCAAAACCATACAAATCTAGTTATAATTCCATTACCAAACCAAACCAGACAACAGTTCCAATGAAAGTTCAATAATAGAGAAAACATTCTTTGAGGCATTTTATCAAACATGTTGAGGGCATACCTTTACCAAGACTAAAACCAATACATAAACCACCATAATTAGGGTTGCTCAAGACCCATTTGTTAAACCATGACCAACCAATAACCACATGTGCAAACTATTACCAAAAACATGTAAAAACATAGTTTAAACTAATACCAAACCATATGCATCAAGACCCTCAATATATATATTGAAAACCACTATTCATGATCCATAAATCAATGTTTAAAACACAATACATATGCCTTTAGTTGGAAATAAAAATGAGGGAAGTAGTACATGCCTTATAGAAGAAGATTCTGAAGAGAACACAACTCTTGAGCCCCTTTGAAGAATACGTGAGAAACTCTAGCTTCTAATCTTCAAGAATGTGTTTGTTAGCGTATTTGGAGTTTTTCTATTTTGTAATAAGTGTTATGAGAGGTCACCAAGGAGAACATAATAAATTTAAAGTAGGAAATGTCCAGACTACCCTTGAATTATAATTAAAAACCACGCCCTGGGGTACAATTCCCTTTACCATCCGTATCCTAGGGTACGAGTGGTACCATAACTACTACCCAAGAGCATTCCAAGACCCTACACATTGGTTCCTATATTACTCACACCTTCATAACTCGTACCTAAGGTTACGAGTGGTGCAATCAATCGCACCCACCAATCGTACCATGGGGAGACTCCACAAGACAACTCAATAAAGTAGCATAAGACTTGCCTATCACCACTCGAATCTTTGGATATGACTCGTACCTTGATGAGTCATATCCTAGGCAGTAACTAAGCCAAGAACATTTCCTTACATATGATTGAACCCTCAAGCTATCCCATGAGTTGTTTTCAAGGGTATGATTGGTACCCTTGAGTCGTACCAAGTCCAGTAAGCCCAAAACCAAGGAAATTTTGTAAGGGTCCTATTCCAAGGGTGTTTTAGTCTCCTTCACTAGGATCATTCATCCTAGAATGATGGGTAGGGGTAAGGGACAAGCATGAGATAACATATTAACACCCAACAAAATTTTCCTCAACCTAAGTAGGAAGCAAGGACACACAATCAAGGTAAGAAATCAATACATAACTTAAACACGATTTACACCCCCACACCCCCATTCTGATGTCTAACTAAGTTAGAAAACAAAGATGCAAGCAGAACCATTCCTCACCTTTAACCAATTTAGAAAACAAGATATGATAAAGAACATATACCCCATGCATGAGTTTTCATAACTAAGAACCAACGTGGAAACTTGTACTCCATGTGCCCTTCCGCATTCCAAATGACTCTCTCAGACGTTTAGTTCCACCATGGAAACTGTACCGAAGCCACACCTTTTGCTTGCAATCGATGAACTTACCATTCCATGATCATCATTGGGACCCCCTTACAGATCAAGGAATTTGAGATACCAATACCATCTAAAGGAACCAATCGACCAAGGACCATCCACACCATACCCCAATGCAAACTCATAGAATACCAGCTGAATGAACTCATGCAAGGGCAAGTCCAATTCAACATAGAATTTACCAAGACACACCACTATGAGAGCTTGAGTCTAGCTATACACCACCTTTACATTCAAGACTATCCAAAGCTAAAAGGAGTTAAATTATGCCACCGGGCTCTACTCCTTACATATATCCCCAAATGCTCCTTCTCTTCCATCACTGTTATGACAAGAAAACCATGAGTAAAAGACATGGGCAAACCATGACCAACCACTATAACCCAAACCCCCAACCTGTAATAAAACACCCAAAATTATATAACTACTAAGAAATGAAAATAATTCATAAAACCATACCTTACCATACCTTTCAGGTACCTAACACAACTTTCTGGTATATCAACCAACCACAACATACAAGCCTACCATTTATAAACCTGCAGTATGATCTATCCATCAAAAGATCTACACCATCTATCAATTCCACAAGGATTTTTTTCACCACCTATTTCTTTCCTAACCATTTCCCAAGAAAACATCTTTACCTAACTTTCCAAAACTATAACTGTTAGTAGTCACTCTAGACTCTCCCCCACTTAGGGCCTTCTATGTTCCCCATTTCAACACATCACCATACTTCCAAACCACTACCATCCTAACATTAGAAGAGTCACTTGAGAAACCGAATTACAAGAGTCATCCATGCCCCCAAGGAAAGATCCCAGAGATAAGACATGACATTATGGGCATAAATTACTTCAAAACAACCACCTAGACCATAATGAAGAAACATCCCGACCAAACTATACCAAAAGAGGAGTCCTTAAGACGTAGCATCGATAGAAACAAAACCACACATACCATGAGTAACTTAACACAAGGTTAAGGATAATATCCAGGGAGCAAGGCGAATACAAAATGTGAACCTTAGTCATACGTGCTATAAGAATACATGCAATACTAGCAGAGCAATCTCTTAATGAGTGAGAAGTGTCTCACTAGAATATGATACCCGACCTTTCCATGAAGTCAAGCGCTAAAAGAAAATTCTAGATTAACTACCAACCTTCATCCCAAGGTTACCTAAGGTCCAACATATACATGTAAAAACCATGAGACTAAATTTACTCCAAGGTTTCCAATTAAACCAAAACCATTCAAAATCAAAACATGACAATCGAGGCCTTTTCAAAATCATTTGGATCCAACCAAAATAGATTTATGTTCCTTTAACCTTTTATGCAATGCAAGGATTTAAGAATAGTCAAACCATATGAAAATTTATATTCAACAACAAATTTTACAAATAGTTTGAGGGCATATAATTTCCAAGACGGAAACCAAGTAATTGGAGAATCCATAGTACCCCAATATCCATTTAACATTCCCATGCATCCCAGATTACTTATAAACATAAATAGAGCAGGAATAATGCATCATAATCCATGAAAAATCAATTAAATGAGTAATCATGTCAAATCCCTCAATTGTGCCAAAACCTATATTTAAAATCATAAATTTAATAATCAATTGCATGCCAGTAATCAAGTACAAGTATAGGACAAAGATAGGTGTAAGCTCCACGATCTAACCTGTTGAATGACTAGATCCTCTGTCCCCCCCGTCCAATCTGAACTCCTGGCCTATATGGCACAACGCTCCCACTTTTGTATTTCTTAAATCATCATCCTTATCCAACCTTCTAGTTTACCTCCACAACTCCCACATTTCTATTCCCAAGCTTATCATACTCCCTTTAATCAAAATCAAGCATCTAGGTTCAAGCCTAGGATCTGCCAACCACCATTCAATACTATCACAATACCTCATATAGAATAGAATATACATATAAGGCTCACCTCACAAGGAGGACTCCCAATTCCTTAGTCACCCACCGACAACCTATCCATTTTTGGGGAAACCATTCCCCTTATGCATGCAAAAACAAAACACCCCATGGAGAAACACTAAGATAAAGAGAACCTTTATCTAAGAGATCCCTAAATTGCAACTTTAAACTTCTTTAACACCTCTGAAACTATTATATACAGAAAGAATAGAAATTGAACAAGTGCCCAAAACAAGACCAATCCCAAACCAACCTTCCAATTACAAAGACACATAGAGGGTCATCAGAAAGGACACTAGGAAATTCATGCACCACCAAAACTGAATGTAAGGAAAGACCTTCCGAGTTAGGATCTTTAACCCAGACCAACTAATAAGGACATCTCTTTGGAGACTAATCTCCAAGTTCTAAGATATATCCTTTTCCTTACAAACTAGGAACCTGAACAAAACCATTCTCCCATTCAATAAAACCATTCTCCCATTCCATAACCGACTTACCAGGGAGCCTAAAGGTAACCTTTTTATGGATCCAAAAATCTAATAAAGAATAGAACAAGTGAAACTAATCCATTCCCCCGAATGACACCAAAATCCACTATATTTGATTTACACACAAATCCACCAAGACACCTTTACAACAACAGATAGCACACATCCTTTATAGACTCTTTTGGTAATTAAAGTCACCTACCGGGGTAGAAACAAAAGAAGAAAAGAGTACAAAGTAATCTTGAGACCAAAATACACTACCACCGATTTGGTCACAAAAAAGAGGGGACCCCAAACCAGGTAGACCATACACACCACAAGGAAAAGAGTTTTAAACATACCAGCATCGGCATCAAAAGATGCCTCAAACTTTTGAGGAATAGTAAGAACATTAATATAATCCCGACGACTGTCGGAGCCAGATGTAGTAGCCAATACTCTATTTTCCCAAGCGACAACCCTTATGGGACATCCCCATCATACAAAACCCAACTGACCACAACTAAAATACCGATGTCTTTCTTTTTCTCAACAACCACAGTGTAACAAACCATAAAATTTATAAAGAAAATGAGATGATGTAGAATAAGCCCCATTGGACCATTTACCGGTATACCATTGGCATCTCTTTTTTTTAAAAGACCGAGACCCCTTACCTTGCCTATTTACCAACCTTACCTCATTCCTTTCTGTACTAATAGGATCGGATAGACATGATAGAGTTATCACTATTTAGGTCCATATATTATTAGGATAACAAAACTTAATATTAGTAACTTCCTTTTAAGGTAGCCGAGTATGAGTATCACCTTCCAAGATAGGGTCAGTGGAGAGCGGTGGGACTCCACAGAGAAAGCCTGAAGCTATGACCATTGGCCGGGTCTGTGCCCCATAAGTTGGACTAGATCCATCCGTATTGTCCTTGAGTGGGACAGGAGAGTTTCCACAAACTTTAGATCACTAAGAAGACTTGATTCGTAGAGAGAACCAAGGAAGATTTAGATAAGAGTTCAAGACCTTAGACATCATAGCCTGAAATTAGAATAACAAAGAAAACGAGATATTCCTAAATGCCTCATAGCCTCCTGATTATAATTGTGGTACACGACACACCCATAAGCAAGAATTGACTTGACACGGCTTTGTGGACATCCCATGACATCAAAACCTAAAGATTTGATACAAACTTGATATGACTTAAACCAGGGCCTTGTTGGAAGGGGAAATCTCAAGCCCAACCAGGACAGAGAACCACCCTTTTTCCTAACCCAACCACCAAATGCATACCATGAGTTAGGTAAAGTCTGAACATATAACAAGATAGTGTATCCAATCATGGGGTGACTTTAGGTTAAGTCTATATCCGAGACCAACTCAACTAAGATAAGTCTATATTTGAGACCATCACAACCAAGTCCAACCACCCAATAACCAACCAAACCAATGCCAAAACCCATAAACAAAAACTAATTATAATAATCTAATGTATATATATTTAGATGAAACATAACCAGTACATACCATACCCTAATTGATAATTGTCCATACAAATCCTTTAGGACAACTAAAGAGTACCTAGTAGGGACATGTCCCTCACCATAGCCAAAACAAAAGTCTATGAGAGAAGACATGAAATATGTAAAGTAACCCATGACATAAAATTGATGCCTTCAAAACTATGGAAGCTCACCACTTCAATCTAATATCAAATGTCCCCGAATCAGATCAATAATAACAAGAAGTAGAATGGCCAGTTCCTGCATAGCATAGGTATACAGTCGTTCGAAGATGGGTTAGTGGGTGAACACTAGCATGCACTCAGGATAAGGATAAGATAATGCCATTTACAAATGCAAGTAAAACCATACACAATGCATACAATTGTACTTATATATATATAACCATGGCGGGAAAGGGAATCAGGTTTAGTATGCCTTTAAAACCTTTACCTAGGCTATTGTAGCTCTGCCATCCTAAATTATCCACAGGCTATATGGGTTCAGATCCCTATAATGAAAGGGCCCCAGTGCGTAGAGCCGTACGACTAGTGAAGAAAACCTGGAATGACTAGTACATCCACATAAATATAGAGTGACATTATCCACACGATCACCAAGACCAACCTCACATCGACAAATATGAGTTTCCAATTTTGGTCTCCTCGAGACCTTTACCTTCCACTAATTTCCTACATATCCCACCGTTATTGGCCAATTAAAACCATTACCAAGCAACCAGTAAAACCATTTACCATTTATTAACCAAGGCCATTTAGTGATGGTATTATCATATCGACCATACTTGAAAGTACTATCCATAGCCAACCATATATAGGTTTAAGGGGACTTCCAAGTTCCCTTTTATTACCATATTTAACCACTTGGGGAATTCTATGTACCCCATAAGTATAACTAATTTTATATCCACCAAGGCCTTACCATTTAATCCTTCCAAACCATGTACACCATTTAAAATTATTTCTAAACCAATTTAGACAATGCTAATCCCCTATGCTGGCAAGCATAGTTTCCAGTATCAGTCCCTCGGGACCTCCACTTTTACGGCTCGATAACACAACCCTTTTAAGCCTAATTAAAATATTTACACATTCCCATTAATTAAACCATATCAACCATTAAGGCATACGCTATTGGTATCATCATACCAACTACAATTGCAAGCTATTATCATCATGCCATTACAATTATCATAGCTAGGAGGGAATCCATGACCCCAAAGGTTCAATTTAAAACTGATATGTTTCAATCATCCTTAATATCATGTTGTAGTTCCAAAGATAATTCAATATACATATTCTTATGTTCAAAGTAAGTTCCATAAGATTGGGTTGAGGTTATATCGATTCCAATATTCAAAATCATAAAAAATTGGGGGAATCCACGACACCCATCCAAATTTCCCATGCCCATACACCCAACAGTTCAAAATCATCAATTCAAATCATGAATAATCAATAGAAACCATGGAAAAAACAATTCATTTATTAATGCTCAAAACCCCTCAACCCATATTCGAAACCATTAATTTAATCACATGAATAACAATTGTAAATACATTCTTTTAACAAAATAAGCTTTGGGGAAGAGATACATGCCTTATATAATCAAGAATTTTGGAGAGAAATCAATAATTAAAGCTTGAATGAACAATCAAGAATTATGGAGAGAAATCAACAATTGAAGCTTGAATGGCCAATCCTTAGAAACCCTAGCATGTTCTTACTTGGAGAGTTTGAGAAACTTTATGAGTGTATTTGATTTGATAAAGGATACAAATAAACCCTTTTTGGTGTTTTGATGACATAGGATGTAAGTGAAGAATGTGGGAATTTGCCAAAGTACCCTTAATAAAAACACTAAAAAATTACCGCCCAATTATTACGGGTCACCATACGACTCATAACGACAAACTTTGAGTCATCCCCTTGACTCGTAGTCTGGGCAGTGTCCCAAGGAACTCCCACTATTGACCCTATGAGCCGTACCTTATGACTCGTAGTCCATCCTTACGACTCGTAGGGTCTAGTTGTAGTCATAATAGAAATAAAGGGCCATTATACTAGTGAGACAATGAGTTCCATATTACAACTCATAATGTCATTCCATTACTTATTATATCTTAATCATACTCAGGTCAAAAAATTTAGGTAACACACTGGTCACCCTACGATAAGGGTCCTATGACTTGTAATAAACCTTTATGACTTGTAAGGTGAGTCATAATAGGGGCAATAAGCTAAAAGTCAAGAAATTTTGCAGAGGCTAAAATCTTGGGTGTTACATTCTCCCCCTAGGATCATTATCCTTGAATGATGAGTCAAGAAATTCATTAGCACGATTATTAGACTAAATGCAACCATAATTCTTTTTAATAATGTCATAAAACAAAGATGATAAGGAAAACATATACCTTAAGAAAGATTGTCTAATCTGGGGAACAAGAATGGATACTTGGACTTTATGTCCTCTTCGGCTTCCTAAGTATCTTTTTATACCTTATAGTTCCCCCAGAGGACCTTTATCAAAGCTATTTCTTTAGTCCTCAAGTAAAGGACTTGTCTATCAAAAATCTCTATGGGGGCTTCCTCATAAGACAGGGAATTCAAAATATCAATGTCCTTAATAGGCACCATAAAAGAAGCATCACCCAAGCATTTTTTCCAACATCAAAACATGGAAAACTGGGTGAACGAAACCTAAAATGAAAATCTAACTCATAAGCAACCTTCCTTACTTTCTTTAAGATCAAGTATGGACCCACATAATAGGGATTGAGTTTCCTCTTCTTTCCAAATATCATCACTCTATTCATGGGAGACACCTTCAAAAATACCCAATCACTAACTTCAAACTCTAACTCCCTTTGCCTCACATCTGCATAGCACTTTTGGAGACTCTGAGAAGTCATAAGTCTATACTGAATCACCTCCACCTTCTCCATGTCTTGGTGATCAAAGTCCAAACCATATAACCTAGTCTCACGAACTTCGAACCATCCAATATAAGACCTACATCTCCTACCATACAAAGCCTTGAGCGAAGCCATTCGGATATTCGAGTGATAACAATTATTATACACAAACTTTATGAGAGGAAAATGGTCAACCTAACTATAACCAAAGTCAATCACACAGGCCCTTAGAATATCTTCTAAAGTTTGAATGGTCCTTTTCACCTATCCATCCATTTACGGGTGGAAAGCAATCCTAAGGATCACTTGTGTTCCAAAGCTTTGCTGAAATAAATGTGAAAAGCAAGAAGAGAACCGTATACCTTATTCTGAAATAATAGAAACTGGAACACCATGCATCTTAACTATCTTCTTAATAAACAACTTTACATAATCCTCTGTAGTGTAAGTACTCCTCACTGGCAAGAACTGACCTGACTTAGTCATCCTATCCACGATGACTCAAATTGAATCAAACTAATGGCAAAGACCATGAAATACCTATAACAAAGTCCATATTGATCACTTCCCACTTCCACATGGGTAACTCAATATCTTGATACAATCCACCATACCTTAAGTGCTCAATCTTGCTGACAAATTGTGCACTTAGCCAGAAAATTGACCATATATCTCTTCATGTTGTTATACTATTAAATCTCCTTCAAATCATGATACATCTTTGTCTAACAAAGATGAACAGTAGACCTCGAATCATGAGACTCTTCCAAGATCCTTTCTCACAGGCCATCGATATCAAGAATACACAACCAACCTTGGTACCTTACAATACTATTTCCATTAATCTCAAATGCCATATCCTTCTGCTGACCCAATTCAGCCTTAATCTATATCAAAATAGGATCCAAAACCTACTTCTCCTTTACGTTAGAAGACTTCACCACCTCTTGAATGATCACACCTCTATATTTGGAGTCTAAAAGACGAACTCCAATATTAGCCAAATGGTGAATATCCTATACCAAGGCTCCTTTTCATCCACATGAGATAATCTCCCATATACAACCGGCTAAGAGAATCAACAACCACATTATATTTACCTGGATGATAATGGAGACTCGAATCATAATCCTTAAGTAACTTATCCCATCTTCTTTTCCTGAGATTCAACTCCTTCTGGGTGAACACGTATTGCAAGATTTTGTGATCTAAGAAAATATCCACATGAATCCCATACAAATAATGGTGCCAAATATTCAAAGAAAAAACTAAAGCCAATAATTCCAAATCATGAATTGGATAATTCTTTTTATACACCTCAAGTTGTATTTACATATTCCTATTAATTGAACCATAAGGCATACACTGTTGGTATCATCATATCAACTACACATGCACATAATTATCATCATACTATTTTAATTATCATAGTTAGGGGGAATCCACAACCCTAAAGGCTCAATTTAAAACTGTTATGTTTTAATTGCCTTTTATACCATACAATGGTTCCAAACATAGTTCAATATGCATATTCTCATGTTTAAAAAAAGTTCCACAATATTGGGTTGAGGTTATAAAAATTCTATTTTTCAAAATCATCAAATCTTGGGAAATACATGGTCCTCATACCAATTTTCCATAACCATGCCCCCAACAGTTCAAAATCATCAATTCAAATCATGAATAATCAGTAGAAACTATGGGAAAAGTAATTCATTCATTAATGCTTAAAAGCCCTCAACCCACATTAAAAACCATCAATTTAATCACATGGATAACAATTGTAAATATGTGATTTTAACAAAATAAGGTTTGGGGAAGAGATAAATGCCTTAGATAATCAAGAATTATGGAGAAAAATCAACAATTGAAGCTTGAATGGCCAATCCTTAGAAACCCTATCTTGTTCTTGTTTGGGGAGTTTGAGAGCCTTTAAGAATGTATTTGATTTGATAAAGGATGAAAATAACCCCTTTTTGGCATTTTATGGACACAGGGTCTAAGTGGGGAAAGATGGAATTGGCCAAAGTCCCCTTATTAAAAATACTAAAATATTATCGCCAGTCATTATGGGTCAACATACGACTCATAACAATTGACTACGAGTTGTCCTATTAACTCGTAGTCTGGTAAGTATCACACGCCCTCTACTATTGACCCTATGAGTCTTACCTTATAACTCATAGTCCATCCTTACTACTCGTAAGTTCTAGTTGTAGTAACATTAGAAATAAAGGGCCACTACACTGGTGAGAGTATGAGTCCCACACTATGACTTATAATATTTTATCACGACTCGATATATCTTAATTTTACTTAGGTTAGAAACTTTGGATAACACACTGGTCACCATACTATTAGGGTTCCATGACCTGTAATGGCACCTTATGACTAGTAAGGTTAGTTATAATCTAGGTAGTAAGCTCAAAGTCAAGAAATTTTTTAGAGGAAAAAATATAGGGTGTTATAGTGTGGCCCTCTCTAAATTGTGCAGGTATAAGGGGGTGACATTCCCTAAATTATCACCCACACTAGAATCAACCCTGTACTTTGTATCTCAAGGCGTGGCACGCTCTTATCTTGGAGATCGGAGTGCGTGGCATGCCTTTGTGCTCCAAAAGTCCAGTTTTTGTTGTAGTTAACTCTTTCCATTTGCCTTTAAGTTCTACACTTTGGAGTTATTTTTCAACTTTATTTGAAATTGTTTGGATTCTGGTTATTTCTCCAAGAATCTTACATGGTCTTCTATAACATCAAACAATATGAATTAGTGCACACAACACAATAGAGTTCATCCCAGTACACTAGAACAAAGCATAACTCAAGCTAGCGATACTAGTTTTCTTGTCGAAACTCTATGTGACCAATTTGATTACCAACTTGTTTTGATTGCACCTTAAATATTATAAACATGTAATTTATCATTTAATCACATAATCAGACCCGAATAACTCATTAACACATCAAGAGGTCCTCAAAACTAGGCTAAACACGTATAGATTATGACACTTAGGTGCATAAATACACCTAAGATCACCACCCAACACTTAAGGTCTTATTCATCCTTGAACAACTCTTTACATTGAGCACCATCCAAGGGAGACTCTAACATTAATACTACAAGATAGAGACTCACGCTAGAACTACAATGACTACATGAATAGCAAGTTCCACACTAAGCATGCCGTATTACCATTGAAAGCTCATGAACATTACTTCAAAACATTATAACCTAAAGAATGGAGTTTACCAAGTTGACAAACTGTTGCATATTACTTAATCAAAGAAATCATACACATCAGCTAACTATCATCAAACATGCGCCCTCACCTCAAGAGAGTTACCCATAGTCACTCACAAATAAATAATTCATCACAATAATAGGTGTAAGAATAAAATTTCACTCACTTCACAAGGAGTAAGATGAACTATAGGCTTTCTCTTAGTGGAGTACTCTACTAATATCAGAATATCGAGGTTCAAGATCAAGTAGGACTTTAAGAGTTGCAATGTAGGCTAAGGGACGGATAGGAACTATTCTGGTTAGTAATAGTGACTATCTTCCCTAAGCGCTTTAATACGTTAAATTATACATTTAACTTCTCTCTAAACATCTAATTTCTCACCACTTATATCTTCCCACATCTCTTTTGTTTTACCTTATCTCTTTAAGATCGTTTACATATAGTAAGAAGGGAGTATTCTATATCAATACATGCTACAACTTTTGATAAAATTTTCCTTTTTCATTACACCACTCCCAACCATATTAAATTAAATTTTTTACACTAATAACTACTATATTCCTAGGGCTTCACTTTCACTTCTTTCCTTCTTAAATTTTACACTCCTTAACCATATTAATTTTTCAACTAAAATACTTAGGTTCTTTGGATAAAACTATTATAAATCAAAAAAGAGGACTAGGGTATATATGAGGCTACCAATGAATAGGCTATAGGATCAATGGGGCTAACTAAGATCATGCAACATGGGTAGACAAAGAGGGTATGAAACATGGTTATCAAAGAAATACTACCATAGCCTAAATCAACATTATTTATTTTGCTTTGCACACATACCAAGAAAGTTCTAGACATCAATATGCAACATAGAATACAACAAAAGACCTCAAATAATACATAACACATGCTCAAATCAAGTAGGATCCCTATAGACTCTAACCCGAGCAATAAAATGAATTCAAATTAAGTAAACATTGCTCAAGAGTCATATAACTAAGCCCAAGTGTCTCAAAAGTAGTCATTCAACACCATATACATGGTTTTACTTTCAAAACCACTTGTATCATATAATCGTACATAAAATTAAGCAAGAACAACTAACTTATTTCTAATACAAAAAAAATTACAAGTAGGCTATCTTCCTAGCGCCACTGCTAGAAAACATACTACTAGCCCTCACTTCTCCCATCGTACATCATAAAATGTCATGTGGGTTTGGATCTTAAAAATTTTTGGGACAAAACATGAGTTAAATATAATTTAAAATCTTTTTAAAAAGTTTTGGTTCTTCATTGACAGTTAAATAGAACACTAGATCGAAGGAGCAAAGTTTTGAAACAATATAGTAACTTGGAAAATATCCATTAAGTTTACCAAAAAGTATCAAAGTTGTATTGGATTAACAAAATTTGTTTAAGATGTTTAAACTAGTAATTCTTTATTTTTTAGTTTGGTAGTGCTTCTATTTTCTCAAACATAAGGGGAAATCTTAAGCTATAACTTTGATAAGAAATCATTAAAAATATAAAATAAAGACTGCAGGCAGGTATATACCTAAGTTTCAAAACTAAACAGTGATAATTTTACATATTGGATACTTTGATATATAAAATTTTCTAGGATTTACTTTTTAATATTGATTGGGCATCACATTAGTACTGTAATTGTTTAAATAAATGATAAAATAACTAAAAAATAAGGGAAATTATGATGAATGTCAATTTGAACATTTTATTTATCAAAAAACTAGCCACTTGACCTTCTTCATCGCTAGGCATTCTTTAGTTACTTAAAAAATGACTAGTCAACCTTCTTCCTCTTCTCCATTCTTTCTCTTCTTTTTTCTATCCTCTATTCTTCCTCTTGTTAATTATTCGCTTTCATAGGTGGTCGTCCTTTACCAAATCAGTGATTTTTCTCTGAGGTGTTGGCAATCCATAGTGTTCTGGTCATGCATTTGTAATGAACCTCTAGGTCATTTTCTGAATTAATGTATATTTTTTCCATTTAGAGCCATCCTATAGCTGTCCCAAATTATTTATGAACTGTGGGGCTGATAGTTTGATAATTGGGTAGTTTTTTTTTTGGTTTTTAGAGAAAATTCTGTATTTTAAAGTATTCATTAGCTAAAATTGGCTACCATGAAAAACTTTAGAAAAACCATATCCTATGCTAATTCTAATAGCTCAGCGGCTCTAGAATATTAAATTTAGGCTAGGTATACCCTTGGTTTGTGTCCTGAGGCTTCCAAACTCATTCTGGGCTGTTGATTGAGAGTTAAGAAAAGTGATACTTGGGTGGAGGACCATTTTCATTGAAATAACATCGGATGAAAATTTTGACCATGCCATTGAGTTTGTAATATCAAATTTGGTAAGTTAGGAATTTTGAAGGGTCGACAGAAACTCTGAATAATTCCAAGTCTCTAGCTGGTGCACCTGCTTAAGCACTCTTTTTGGTTGCTTCAGCAAAGGGGTGCTAAAGCGGCCAACCAGCCGCTTAAGAAACTGGGCTGTCCTAGCTGAGGGTCACTTAGGCGATGTCAATTTAAGCGACAAGAAGACCACTTAAGCGGTAGGCATGCAGGCAATGGGTATCACTAAAACGATACTGGGTTGCTTAAGCGATGGCCTCTTAGCGGTCCAGTGACTGCTTAAGTGGCACCTGATACTTATATACTCCCCACTTAGCTCATTTCTCCTAATTTCCACCCATTTTCAAGATTGTAGAACCCTAATAAGTGTGCAAACATATAAGAGCTATTAGTGGGCAATTTTGGGGTGTTTTTAAGATTAAATTTCTTGTTTCTTCTCCGAATTTTTGGTCAGTTGTCATTAATTTCATGGTTAATTTCTCAATTAATTTTTGAAATCCTAAAATATTGGTGAAGTAATTTTAGCATCATTCAAGCTCAAAATTTACCCATTCTTGAGAGTAAACATTCTTGAGCATAGAGGGACGCATGATAATTTCAAAAGTGAGATTCCATAAGTGGGTCCTATATGAGACTTTCTTACATAAGTTTTGATGACAAAGGTGAAATATGAGTACTATTTTTATTGTATTCATGAACAAATTATGATTTTAATAGCGTGGCATCACATGGAAGCTCTTCAAAAAGGAAATTCATCAATTTAGCTGATTTTACTGGGTATTCTTTGTCTTCGAGGTAGGCTAGGTTTACCATTCTTGTAGATTGAGATTAATCATAGTATATTTATGATAATGTGTTAGATAGGACTTTGAAATTATGTCTTGGAAGTGCAATTAGTATAATTTAGAACTTTTAGTCTATGAAGTAACTGTAACTTAGGCATAATCGACTTAGTTACTCATTTTTAAGATAGAATTGCTAATATTAGTTCATCATATGACTCATTTAATATCTAGAGGTGGATTTAAATGCCTTAGCCTAGTCTGTGATAGAATTTTCCTTAAAATAGATTTTGGAGATTAGAAGTGGGCCTTCCAGTCCATCTTAGGCTAAGATTATTATTATCTCCTTATGACTTTGTAGGTGAATTGTATCCTTTGAAGTGTCTATTTTGTAGATTTAGAAGGTTGGTTACATGGTACTTATGCTATTTTGGTGCTTGGGAGTTAATGCAAGTTTCAGTTCAAGTTCGACAATTTATGATATTAAGTCGGGTTTGATTCTGGCAATATTTATGATAAAAGTTTTGATTCAAGTTTGGTATTTTATTAAATGAGATCTGGTTCAAGTTCAGCATTGATGGGGTTTTTTTGATGTTTATGGAGTTGATTCTAATCCAAGGTTTATGGTATGGATGGATTCTTGGTTATGTCTTGAGATATAGATAATTAATGACATTATGATTATTTACTTTCTTGATTACACCCTTTGGGCTTATGGTGCCCACATTGTGTTATTTACTTTTCCGCACTTACTGGCTTATGGGGCCCAGTCATATAGTATTAATTATTCTTTCTTCCATATTATATTTATTTCAATTATTTATATATAGTATTGGAGCATTATTCAAGGTTTTCCCTTTTACCTTGACATAACTTACTTATCTTGCATATTATTTTACTTATATTATGATTTAGCTCAGTTGGTCGGTGATGCATACTGAGTACCCTTAACTTTGGAACTAATACTATACTTACGTACCTTTTTGTTGTATATTTGATTAATAGTAGCCATCACTGACGTGATGTGCGTGCTGTTTAGAGTTTGAAGGCAAGGTGAGCTCTCAGATTCAGAGTTACCCTTTTCTCCTTCATATTTTCATTATTCGAGATTGATGTATAATGAATATTATGGTAATTATGTTCCTTTTTAGTGGCTCTTGTACCAGCACTACTAGGCCATGGGATGTTATTATTATCTTTATCTATCTTTTAGACTATTTCTATTACTTAAACTATTGTTGTAAGTCTTTACTTGTAAATTTGTGGCTTTTATTCCCTTTTCCACCAAATTTGCCCATTGCTCATGGCTCTGGGCTACAATTTGGCTTACCTAAAGGTGGGATAAAGTAGGTGCCATCATGACTCGTTAATTGAGTCATGAAAACATTCCATGGTAATAACACCATAAATTTTTGTCCCTTGAATATAGGCTCAAAAAATAATCTTTAGAAATTTTACTTCCTTGATGTGTCATATACCTGAGGCTAACTGTGTCATGCTGACAGTGAAATAATATTCTGAGAGAGAAGGGAGCTTATTGACAATATACACTACTAGTTTGGTGTCCTCCTTATCCTACAACCCCATTTGTGAGGAATCCCTATCCACTATTTTCTCAAATCGAGGTTGGTTTGGTATATGTGAACTGCTAGCCTGACTTCTGCTAGCGTAAGGCATATACCTCCCCGAGGATGAAACCAGTGGGTAAATCCTATATGAAGGGTTTCAGGTGGTCCTTTCACTAGGATACCACGAGTTCCTCAAAGCCTTTGGCTTATTCCATATTTGTGGCACCTTGGCACTGACCCTTTGACAATCATCCTCAGTCTGGATCTTTGACTCATAGACAATCATCCTCAATCTGGATCTTTAAATCATAGTAATTATAAATATCCATCCATGTCATGTCCTCAAACATAGTTTGGATTTCTTTAATCTTGAATGATGCGCCAAAATATCGGGGTTCAAACCCTTGGTAAAGGCCTTGGCCGCCTAGTAATTTGGTACAATTGGCAGCTGTATCCTTTCCTTCTATAATCTCATAACGAATTTTGGAGCAACTCCATGTCTTCTTGCTCTATCTTGAGAATATCTCTTCTTTAGGAATGAAACTTCTTGGCTATAACATAGGACCTAATAAAGCTATTTGCTAATATGTTAAGCAAATCAGTAGAGTTTTTGAGTAAAAGAGAATACCAAACCAATGCTCCTCCCAACAAGGTTTCTCCAAAATTTTTCACCATCACAAAATCAACATCATCCGTCAACAAGTCATTGTAGTTTATGTTAGTTGTGAAGAAAAAACAAATACTATTGGGGGTCTAATTTCTTATCATATTTTGGAATGATAGACTTCTTAAACCTTCTTATGATAGGTTTAGTTATTGCATAAGACATTTTGGCTACTTTTGAATAACTCTTTGAATCTGGCCCTTTTACTAAATACAATCCCCCAGAGATACGATTCATGCTTTTTTGCAACTCTATATATTGAGTCTTTATCTCGTTTCGTAACAGACCCATCATCAATATTGTTAGGGATGCAGGATCTCTAAGCTCGACTTTGGCCTTTTTAGCTATGTGTTCCTCAGATCTATCATCATGTTTCAAATTGTCAAAGGTATCTCACACTTTTACCCTTAAAGTATTCAGAGTTACATAGGCCAAAATGTTTTAGAGGTTATCTATTTTTCTATCTTGAGTCTCCATCCTATTTACCAACTTTTTCTATTAATTAAATGACAAACCAATATGCCAATAATGAAAGTGCTTGGTGCCCAAGAAATCAGTAAGATACTATTGTATTGCTCGAGAGAACAAGTGTTCAAGATGCTTACAAATCAGTAGGGTTTACGAATGTCACGCCCCAAAATCAAGGGTCATGATAACACTTATCGCAATTAACCTTGATGAGTAATTCTATCACGCAAATTGATACACAATGAGTAAAAAGATATAAATAACCCCAAGGTAAGGTTTCTAGAACAAAGTCGGACCATATAAGTATAAGTAAATACAAAAAGAATATAAGCAACAATGTTGCCATAACTCCCAAAATCTTATGTCAACAGTATAAGAATGTATCTATTACAACTCGAATCCAAATAAAATACATAAGAAATCAAGTTGATACAACTCTATCTTTGAAACTAGTAAATACATACTTTGATGATAGAGAAAGATAGTAGAATACTTTTAGATGCTTGAAAATCATCCTATGCCTTGAAAGCTCCAATAATCTCTCAAATCAAGTAAGGTAGGGCACACCCGAACTTGAATCTGCACCATAAGGGTACAGTAGGAGTGAGTACGGTCCACTTGTACTCAGTAGGTATCATAGGACTACCAAGCAAAATAGAAAATAAAGCATACAAAATATACATTAAGGGAATGCCACCTGTAATAAAAAATATCCCACAACAGTAGCCCACACCGCTTGCACTAATTGTTCTAATATATAACATATATTGTCTAAAACACAATTATGACCATAAATGGACAATATACCACATACAAGTAGGACAATGAAGGACAATATACATATGAGATCATTGAGCACAAGTATAAGAATATAGAATAATTATATAGGGCATAAGTAAAAACAGAAGTACAATCGTATCATAGCGATAACTAAGTAAACACAATTAGAATGATGATGATGATGCATGAGGTTATTGAACAACCTCTGTATACACCCATGGAGTCAAGTCTCTCAACGTGGGACCCATGGAGGATTTTTCCACCCATATACCATTCATATATCACATCTCCTCCCTGACACATTCCTCATGGAAGGTTTTATAAGATGTCACAATATCTCCTTTCTGGCACTTCCCTTGAGAAGGCTTTTAAAAAAGTGTTGCCATGATGGTACCAATGTTTCGTGTATAAGTATGATATTAGGATGTAATGCTCGCAAATAATCACAATGAGTATTTCCACAACCATTCACTTGATGTATTTCCACAACCATCCACTTGATTCATTTCATAACCATATTAGCTAATATCTACTCATTATTTCCCATCACCCATGAAAATTCACATGATTCGTATGCCAATAAAGTATGAATACAATAGAATATACCAATGGTACCACAATAGGCATTTCAACAACAAAATACAACTATTTATTGTATTTTAGGCTATCAACATCACATAGGTCCCCACCCGATCACATATATGACACAATATCTCAAACCAACAATTATATCACATATAGGCCCCCCTATGGGCAAAACATATTAAAATAGACAAATTAATGATTAGTTCCCATCCTCTTAAAATGCATTTTGTGCCAATATTTTCTACCCAACCCAGTTTGAAAGAGTTAAGTCATAGCCTAACTTAAGGCCAAAAACTGGTCGACAACACTTCAACCCATAACCTTACTTCTTGTGAACAATCCTGAAATTAACTAAAACAAAGAAATATAGAATATATTCTTCAAAAAATCAAAAAAATATCCATAGTGCCTACTTTTGGTTTGAGGTTAAAATGGACCCCCAAATGGGTTTTCGAAAAGAAAGGGGAAAATCATAACTTTATTGCAAAAATGTGTTTCCTACACTTTAAGGAATCTACAACTAAAAACTCAAGTCAACTCGAGTTAAAAATGAGGCTAAATTGAAGAAAAGCTATTTTTAAATTTTATCGGGTGAAACCCTTGAAATTCATTTTAAAATCAAGAATCAAAGATGTTTTGAAGATAATATCGAGGAAAAACAAATAATTATAAGATTAGGGACATTATTTAAATAAAAAGGAGTGAAATTGGGTTTAAAATCGAGTCCTAAAATTTTGGTGTTTTGAACAATTAATTAAGAAATTTAAACTAAGAAAAGGGTGAATTCTAACCTTAAATTCGAGAGTTGAGAAATGGAGATTAATGTAGCCCCCCAAGCAGCCACAAGCTTTACTTTTAAACTCACACTATTTTAAGGTTTAACTATCAAGAGGCAAGATGAAAAATTACCTAATTCATGATCTAAAGAGTCTTTTTATACCCCTTCTAGGTCATCAGATATGACAATCACACACATAAGTGTGCAATCGCACACCCTAATCTCAAAAGAGGGTATGGCGATCGCCATACCCTTATTGTTATTGCACTACCTTTACTTCAGAAGGTGCGATCGCCATCCAAGGAGGTGCAACTACAGAGGCACCAGATCAATGCTGAAACTTTAGAGACTTTCCAAGTTTCCGGCAAGGCCTCGGGATTCATTCAAAATCCGATCATACAAACAAACTATGTAACCACACTAAATTTGATTCTTCAGATTGAATGGCGATATCATATTATTGAAAAGACATGATTTTCACAAAGTTGACCTCAAAATATGAAATTACAATTTTTCAAACCGAGGGTCAAAATGATATTTAAAAGTTGTAAAATTAGATCAAATATGTGACCACCCTAAAATCAACGTTCTAGATCTACTGGCGTAGTTTTTTCAGTCATTCATTGCACGGATCAAAAGATAACTACATAAGTCCATAATAAGGTTCTCAAAGCTACCAAAAAGCATAATATTCCATAAATGACACCAAAATTCATCGGGAATTATGCCAATTTCCCCCATATTTTAGAAATTCCATAATATAATTATGGGAAGGGGTAAAATAGTCAAATCACACATAAACACATAATTCACATATTTTATCAAAATTTTAGGTCGTTATATCATCCACTTCTAAAAATTTAGTTCATCCTCAAACTAAGGCGAAGACATACCTGAATCAACGAAGAGCTGGGGATAAAAACTACATATATCAGACTTGAATTCCCATGTAGCCCAATCTACAAGTCGATGTTTCCAACAAACTTAAAATAAAGGGATAACTCTAGAATGCAACCATGTAATATCCCTAGCCAAAATAGAGACCGACTCCTCAACAAAAGACAAATGCTAATATAACTAATCTGAATCTTAATGAATGAAATGAGACTCATCAAGAATATAATGACAAAGCATAAAAATATCTAAAACCGGATAAACAACCGACAAATCATGGGGTAGGGACAACTCATAAGCCATATCACCAACAGTCTAAAGAATCTCAAATGGATCAATATACATGGGTCTAAGCTTGCTCCTCTTCGCAAAATTTATCCCACCCTTCATAGGAGAAACTCAAAGGAAAAAACGGTCACCCACACCAAATCTCAAGGCATCAAGTCTACGTTTAACATAGTACTTTTGCCTACTCTAAGCTGCTCGAAGTCTATTGTGAATGACTCAAACTCTATCAAAGAACTCATGAACCAAATCAGTACCTCGAGATCTAAATTCAGGAATATCAAACCAATCCACTGGCGAGCAACAACACCTACCATACAATTCTTCAAAAGGAGCCATGTCTATATTGTAATGGTAGCGATTATTATATACAAACTCAGCTAAATCCAAATACTGCTCATATTATCTATCAAAATCCATTATACATATGCAGAGTATATCCTCTAAATCCTAGATAGTCTACTCTAACTGACCATCCGTCTAGGGATAAAATGTTGTGCTAAGGCCAACCCGCGTGCCAAACTCATCTTGAAAAGTCTTCCAAAAAGGCAAAGTGAACACAGAACCTCAATTTAAAATAATAGACACTAGCACACCCTGAAGTTGTATAATTTCACAAATAAAGATATGGGCTAATCTCTTGGCACTAAATAAAACCTACACCAAAATAAAATATGCAGACTTGGTCAATCGATCAATGATGACCTAAACACTATTGAAACCTAGAGAAGTATTAGGTAACCTGGTCACAAGAACCAAAGTAACCTATTCCCATTTTAACTCAGGAATGGGTAACCTCTAAAGCAATCTAGTAGGGCTCAAATACTTGGCCTTTACCTGCTGGAAACAAAGGAAACAAGCTATACAATATGCCACATCCTTCCTCATACCACCCTACTAGTAATGCTACCTCAAATCACGATATATCTTAGTCACTTATGGGTAGATAAAATATTTGGAACAATGAGCCTCCTCCAAAATCAATTTAATCCAATCATCCAGTCCTATTATATAAATACGGACCCCAATCCTCAAAATACCATTTGAATTAAGTAAGGCTTCCTTATCCTCACCACCAAAACCTTATCTCAAATTGATCTCAATCCCTTATCATTAAATTGATAAGCTCGAATCAGGTCCATTAAAGAAGGCCTATCCTTTATAGATGCCAAACTACACCCATGTGTCAAAATATTAAGCCTAACAATCTAGTTAGGTAAGGACTAAACCTCTAAGGCCAAAGGCCTATTCTGGGTTATGAGATGCCAAGATACCCATGCTAGTCGACTTCTAGCTCAATATATTTGCAACCATATTAACTTTTCCTAGATGATAGAGAATAGTCAGGTGATAATCCGTAATAAAATCAAGCCTATGATGCTACCTCGTATTAATATCTCACTGGGTGAAGAAGTATTGAAGGCTATGATAATCCAAGAAAATATTACAATGGACTACATACAAATTATGCCTTCTGATGAGGGGTAAATTTACCACTCATTTACATCCAAATTTGTGCACACTACTATGGTTAAATGGTGTTAATAAGACAAATATGTCATTGGAATGGACTAATTCCCATATTTTATAGGTTTATAAAAAACTGGAAGAAAACTAGTAAAGTGAGCTAAAAAAGGAACAAAAAGGGCAAAGTAGTACAAAGCAGGAAAATCCAGAGCTGGGATCAACCTCAATTACCACGATCCTAGTCTGAGGTCCGCTATCACGGCCAGTCAAGATCTGGTCAAAGCACAATAATCGCAATAGGTTTAATGCAATTGTGGTCATCAAGATTACGGCCAATTAATGGTGATAGCGATAGAATGAAAAATAGCCCAGGGGTAGATTTGTAATTTCCCAAAACTTGTTCCAATTTTCTACAGAGCCAAAACCTTTTCACTTTTGGCATATCTTGTATCTAAAATTCATGTTTCGGCATTGTAAAAACCTACTAAATTGGGAAATATTATTATAGCTAATTTTCCAAGGATTTTAGTTGAAATTGAATTTGAATTTGAGAATACTCTTGCTTTGTCTCTTTAATGGAAGATTTGAATGTAAATTTAGGTAAACTTCTTCTCTCAAACTTCATGAGTAGCTAAACATTTATCTTGAAATTATGTTGGAATAGGGTGCAAATATGTGTGGGATTTTTATTATCAGTGTATAATCTTGGTTAATAATGTTGGGTTCCACTAAAAGTTGATTTTTAAATTGGTATTTGTAGGTGAAAACCACAAATACTCAAAATCCCACATCATCCTTAAAAGAGGGATGTGAGTATTTATTTAGATCCTATATCACCCTTGAAAAATGGATATGGGTGACAAGTATTTGTGAACAATAATTAGATGTTAGCTTATTCCTTTACCTTGTCTTAGAAATAAGGATGGGTTGTGAATTTGCTAAGTCATGGGCAATTTCCTAAAAATAAGGATACCCAATTGAGACTGTGGGTTGATTTGTTTACCTCACCCATGAGGTATCCGAAAGGATCCATGGGTGATATTTTAGTGTTTTGTTAAAAAACTAACATCAAAACCCCTAACCTAGCCTATCCATGTAGTCATTAGCTAGAGTTTGCATTTGATTCTCATATACACATGCAGTATTTGCCCCTAGGAAAACATTATCTTAACTCTTCTGCTATTGGAATCTTATCTATAATTGTTGCTCTTAATTATTAGGTCACATAGTTTTAGCTCAACAACCTTTCAAACCATACCCACCTACTTTTAATTTATGTTTTACTTTATGTTTACATTGTGGATAAATACTTAGTAGCCTTCAACACATATAGGATTCGAATACTAGTTACACACCTTCTGAATTCGACCCCAACTCAAGTTGGGATAATATATTTGCAAGAAAAATCATCCTATGCCAAAATAATGGTATAGGTAAGCGTGATCAAATTGGCATTATTGACAGGGAGTGAAACTTAGTTTTTGCTTGTGTGGTGTTGATAGTGACTTTAGATTTACCTATAGTATGTGTTATTTATTTTGTTTGTTGTTTTTGTTTCTTTATAGCTAATTTCAATAGTGCCCCCAACCCAATGAGTGATCATTCAAGTAATGTCCGGACCTTTGATGGGCCCCTAGATGATAAAGACCATTTCCACGATGCAAGGCATTTTAGTGCCATCCGCATCCCATCGAATATAGGGAGTAGGGTCTTTCATGTCACAAGTATGATATTAGACATGCTTCAAATGAAAGGACTCTTTAGGGTTCAAGCTCATGAAGACCCAAACTTGCACTTGAAAAATTTTGTGGAAGTATGTGCCAAAATATTTTGTGGAAGTACGTGCCCAATTTGACATTCTCACATCTCACAATAATCTATATTATTGTGCATCTTATCGTTCTCTCTAGTGGGTGAGGTGGTGTTATGGTTCTTATCACTGGGTCAATCACTTCATGGGTCGATCTTTTCGATGTTTTCTTAGATTATTACTTCCTACCATCAAAGTTGTTGCAAATGCATGACGAAATTATTAATTTTGATCAACTGAATGTGGATCCTCTGTATAAAGTTTGGGAGAGATTTAATGTAAAGATTGTGAAATGTCCTAAAAACAAGGTACCGGGCAAGATGCTCCTACAAATATTCTATAAGGCATTGGACCAACTCAATAAGATCGTCGTAGATAATGCGATCAGTAGATCACTTGTGTGGTTGTCCTATGTCGTGGCTTAAACTTTGCTTTAACAAATCACAAAGAAAAATAGGGTGTGGCATATCTGGGACACTGAGGTAGCTAAAGGTTCCCTTACCACCTCCTGTGTGGATAAACAAAACAGAAAAAAAGTAGAAGGGAGGGAGGAAAATATGGTGAAAATGATGACACAATTAGAACTCCTTACAAATCATGTGATGGGTGCACCCACAAAAATGGTAAATGTTGTAGCATCCAAAGGATATGATGAAAAAATAAGCTATGAAGCTAGATGAAGAAATTACATATTTGGAAAACTACTCGAGGGGTTCTCACCCGGCCTATCAAAGTCAAGGTAGGAACCAAGGTGGGACCGATCATGATCGAGAAAGGAAATAGTGTGATAGAGTAGGGATAGTGATTGAAGGGATAAGGAAATGGAGTATGATATATATGTATGCCCATGACCGAGTGAAAAGCAAGAAGTCAAATCCCATGGATTCTAAAAGTTCAAGGTCGAGGATATACTTGCTAGAATCTTGATGAGAGTGAAAAGGACAGACAAGATGGTTCGAGAATTAAAAGGAGACTTTTCTAAAGTCAACCAAATGGTTGTATCACACTCCGCTTCAATAATAAAAAATTAGATACTTAAATTGGACAAATCCCAATCGTACTCAATGCTTGGCCCAAGGGTGGCCTTCCTAGTGATACAGTGGCAAATATAAGAAATGAACCTTAAGTATTATAAATTATCATCCAAAGTGGTAAATAATTTGGTAACCAAGATATTAAGGTCAAAGAAGAGTCTCATGATTATCTAGAGAACACAGAGAAGAAGCATATGTGTGAGTCTAATGATGAGACTCGAAAGTCTCAATAAGAGGATGATGAAGAACCAATGATAAATGAAGAGATGGATAATAAGGAGGGAACTCCTAAGGTGGTTAAGGGTGATCAGTGCAATGTAATCCATTGTCCCAAATGAAAATTCCTCCTATTTTCCCTCAAAAACTCAAGAAAAGGGAAGAAAATATTAAATTCAAGAAGTTCTTTGCCAAGCTTAACAATCTTTCAATCAATATCCCGTTGCTAGAAGCCATTCAAGAAATTCTGGGATATGCTAAGCTAATGAAAAAATTTATGTCCAAAAAGCACCTTGTATACAGTGAAACCATTAAAGTTATCCATGGTTGTAGTGCTATCATGACTAGTGCTATGGAAGAAAAGAAATAAGATCCGGGAGCCTTCACATTCCCTTGCACCATTGGGACACACAAATTTGATAAAGCCTTGTGTGGCCTTGTGATAATGCTCAACTTACACGACAATTTAAGTGTAAGACGGTCATTGTCAATATTATAACCCAATAAGAGTTTGGCTTAAATCCATGAGGAATAATATGAGTGGAGAATGGGTGGGTTTGAAATGAAAGTACTTACTAAATTCAAACATAAGATACAAAGATTTGGGTTTTTAAAACATTTTCAAAGATATGATTAATTTTAGTCTTGTAAAAGACTAACTCAAGATTATGGATAATTAGAGAGTATATAATTAGAAATGGATCCTGGGATTATGATTTCCTAGGGGAAAATTATGCATGTGTACATGATGATTCGGTGAAAATTCTAATCATTGATGATGTGGTAGTCTAGGTTGAAATCCCTTGAGGCTAGTTGGACAACAAAGTCTCAAAGATGTCACTCATTGACCCTTTCGAGTACCTAACGAGTGTATTAATTAAATCTACCCAAAACCTCAATTGGGCATCCCATTCTGTAGGAATATGCCCAAGATATACCCTACTCTCTATTCACTGTTATTTCAAAGATAGTTATATACTTCAATTATTGTCCACTATTGCTTTGTCTCCCATATCCCTCTTTCAAGGATGCCATGGGTTCCAAAAGTTCATCAAAACCCCTCTTTCAAGGTGTTTGATCTTTCAAGAGTTTGGGGTTTTCACCCATAAACCCATTTTGTGTATTTGGGGCTTTCACCTAAAAAACCCAACTAATTTAACCAAGAAATAGTAGAACCCATCATCAACAAACTAGAATATCTCACCCTATCTCCAGATAGTCAATGCAGTATGAACTAGCTCAATGACGACAACTAGAACTTGGGTCTACACCCAAAAGGTACAGAAGTGTAGTATGAGTACCAAACATGGGTACTCAATAGGCATCATCGGCTGACTTAGCTAAATTGTAATATAAAGATGATATAAAGGAAGACAATATGTAACGCCCTAAAATTTCCATCCCAAGACATCACACGGAGCCCCAAGCTAACCCTCAGAGCCAGACACTAACTCAAGGAGATCAATTCAACAATAATCATGCATAATAAAGAGATATACCACGTCGGGTTCAAGAGAAATACTGGAGAATACTAGACTATACAAGTAAAATATATTGAATGTCTGTACATACCAACCCTCTACTCTGACAAATCCTCTATACATAAAAATCAAGGATCCATTAGGAAAAACCCCCAACTGACTCAAACAGTACTAAAAGCCATAAAAACAGAATGATATCACCAAAAATATAAACACGGTCCTCGAACTATGAGGACTCACCACTGAGGAAACGTAGTTGAGGCACTCGAATATCACTAACGCGGCTGAGGCTTAGTAGTTGAACCTACATTACGAGAAAATATAGCCCATAGGAAAATATATGGGTCAACACTTTAGAATGTACTGAGTATATGGGGGTGCATGCAACAATGCAAATATCATCATCAATTTCATAAAAATATGCATATGTACAATGATGACTCATATGGCTTGAGTCTATTGAAGCATAATTTTCATGATCTCAGAGTAAGTAAATCATATGACAAACCTCATGAATCATCATAAATAACTCAACTGTTCCACTCAAGACTCGAAGTGACTCGGTAATTAAAGCAACTCAACTCTTATGGACATGAGAGGTTCTTATAACCGATATAAACCATGTGAGCTACATGGAGACCAATATTTTTCCCTCCTAAGGAGAGAACTCCACATTGGCGGGAGCATCGTACTCTTGACAGGGAGTACAACCTAAATTTAGTGATCATAATCTCATACTCGACCTCTAGCCCATAATTACCAATATTAATCCTACGGTGGTATGTAGTTTCAGGGAAATACAATATTTCACGCTCGATGCTAAATACTACTCTTAGACACAAGCTCAAAACGCGTTAGGAAATCCACCACCAACATCTCAAGGGTCTATCATGAATACAAAATCAAATCTCTTTCTCATTTATCAAATCATAATAAATTTGTGAATTCCAAACTCAACTCAAATCAAATCAATCTTTCTCAATATCAAAATGTATCAATTCATTAAATCATGACAAAATCAACAACTTTGAGAAAATATCAAGACTCATTATAACAACTCAATCTCATGAATCAATATACTCAATAATCCAGTTTGCCATAAGGAAAGTTAAGGCTTGAAACATATCTTGAAAGCACTTGAAATATCAACTCATGGTAGAAATATGAAATTCACAATATTAAATGTCAAGTCATAACTTGGGAATAGCAAAATAATCATGTATAACAAAGCTTTAACAATTTATATTCTCATAATCTCATGATGATTAAGAGGTTTGGACCTCCATGGCCTAACCTCAAAAGTATCAGTGCATTAGGTAAATCTTTCCCATACGACGTCATAACATCTTTACCTCTCCGAATTCATCGGGTATTAATGGAATGTCAACATATCCTTCGAATTCACTGGGCAACATCATAACATCAACATATCCTATGGATTCACCAAGCAACATCATAACATCAACATATCCTCTGGATTCATCGAGCAATATCATACCTCATTACTTCTTCCGAATTCACCGGGAATCAAACTTCCATTTCATATTTCTCAAGGCAACAACATACATACTCATACATAGCAAAATAAATAAGAAAATATAATCCCACAATAATAGGTTAATAAGGATATACGAGAATATATATCACCTACCTTACTATTAAGCATTACTATATAACATGATCATAAATATGAGAATTAGTATTCATATGGTATCTACACAATCATCACTTTCTCAAGGCTATCCATATTGTGACTATAAGATAATTCATCAAGTATACATAATAACCAACCATGGAACACATATATAATCCAATAACCGGGGTTTAACCATTAATAATATTCATAACATAATTTAGAAACTCATCTAGCATCTAGGTCTCTAAGGAATTTCATAGTTCAAGCTTGTGGTGGGTCAAGTCCCACTCCTATATTGCAAGAATACCAACGCCGACCATCACAAGGATATCATCTACCTAGATTAAGCTAAGTTATCTAAATGACATCATAAGGAATTATCAATCCTTCCTAAGCTTATCGGGGAAACCTTCTTCAAGTATTCCTCCTAAGTTAATCAAAGGCCAAGGCCATTTTCTAACTAAGCACTATCAAGGTCAACATAATCCTAAGGTTAGGGAGCAAAACCATTTTCATCTATTAGAGCAACTAGAGTATCATCATACTATTCATAAGACTACAAGTAGACTATCCAAGGTTCTAGGCTAAGGGTCAAATATATCACCTTGCAAATTTAATAACCTATAAGAACCAACTAATCCCAATTATCACCATTCAATAATTTATTATCTAAACCATACCCAATCTCACAAGATATTAACAATTATACTATAATCAAGCTTAATATAACTATAAGTAAGCCTAACTTACCTTGAGCCCCAGTAATTCACGAGCTAATAAGCTTTTCATTTTCTTTTGTTGAAGCTCCTTCCTTCACGAGAAAAGTTGTCAACTGTATAATCTAAGCATTAAAACAAGAATAAGCATACCCATTTTGGCACCATTATACCATTGTTTCAAATGGACACCAAACCCTCAAGTGGGTTTCGCCTTTGGAAAAAAAGTTTCCAAGACCAACCCATTGTTCAACTATCTTTAGGGAGTTATAACCCTCAAGTAATTTGTGTTAATCAATTAAATTTGGGGCTACAATTGAGATTCAATGATTTAGGGGTTTTGAGTCAAGAAATCATGAAATCAACACTAAACTAGAGTAGATTTACCTTAGATTTCAAGATTCAATTTCACAAGTTGTTTAAGCTCCAATTCAACCCACAAGACATACATAGAAGATTTCACACTCCATTAGGGATTATGGTTTAACAAGGAGGCATAAAAGACCAAATTCTCATCCAAGACAATGCTTAAATAGGCTTTGCTTAGGCCTCGGGTAGTATGGTCACGCCCTCCATCTAGCCGCAGTTGCAGCACTGCGATTGCACCTTGTCCATTGCAATCACGACATCTCAATCAACATTAGGCATGAATAAATCTTGGAACTTGGTTTTGAGCTTCGGTCAATGGCTCGAGATGTATCCAAGGTCTGTTTCAAACAAATAAGATATGCAACCCTATAGTTTTCAATGTTTTGGACACATTAGCTAAATTGAATTTTGCATACGAGGCTTTTTATACCAATGTTTTTGCTTGGTGGTTAATTAGGACAAAGAAAGACTTCCAATTGAAAAAGTTATTCAACAAACCAAAAGAACTGCCATGTAACCAAACTATCGGTTCCTACAAGTCACTAGTGACTTGGGATGGCCATAGAGAAGCTCTATCAGTGAAAATATCCAAGAATACAGATAATGACCTAAAAGGTCATTACAAAAGGACTCATTAAGTCGAGATCACTAACTAATACTAATATAATATAATAGTCTAATATATCTAATGTAATAGAAAATACTAATATAATAGAAAAGAACTATCTTTTTTGTATGCTTTCCCAGGTTCCATTGTATTGAAGAAGCTATATAGCCGATTACTACTAGTACTATTTTTCAAGGCTTGTTGGAATTGATCCACTATGGGATTAACATTATACGAAATATAAGCACCTAAAGCACAACATCCACTACTACGGAACTTTTTTCCTCGAAAGTTAAAGTAAAGAAAGTAGCTGAAATATTGGCCTCGTATCTCACTTTAGATCTCCCAAGTAGCTTTCTTTACAGGGTGATGTGTAATACCCCGTATTAGTCTTAGCTCAGTTCAGCTCATAACGTATACATAAAAGGCTTAAAACTTGAAAATTTAGCTAAGTGTTGGGGACTTAGTTTTATTTTTAGCCTCTTAACTTTGATGATTTTTAAAGTGACCTTCCCAACCCCCGGACATAAGTTTTTGAGTTAATTCATGTTCAGGGGTGTAAGGATCATATCTCGGGGAAGTTTCGAATGAGGTTTGGGACGTGTTCAAATTTCAGTTCCAGCAGCTCTACGTGATTGCACCGCGTGGTAGAATATTGCTGGCATCACTGGCATGTCGCAGTGAAGGCCTAATTGGCGTCCCAGTTATGAATTTAAAATTCAGAAGGGTAGTATTGTCTTTTTCCATCACCCCAATCTGTAATAACACGGAATTTGTCTTTAGTTAAGGCATATTATGCCAAAAATCCCTAATTTTACTCTCTAATAAACCCTAAGCTCTTCTTTATTTCATTAAATTAAACTTATTTCCTTTCAAGAAAAATCAAGAAAACAAGTTCCTAATTTCAAGAATCTCTAAGGAAGCTTAAGGAATTGTGTTTCTTTTCAAGGATTTAAGCTTTTAAGGATTGTGAGGTATTCATCCATGGGCTAGTATTCACTCATGGAGTCCAAGAATCTACTTTTGGGATTTAAATTGCAAATTTCCATGTTTATTATCAATTTTCTTCATGAACCTCTAATGAATTTGACTAGCAATTATATTTACAAGTGTTATTTGATGGAATGAACGTCCTACACGTTTGAATGATGAAACTTTCATGTCAAATCCCTCACTCATGATTGTAGTATTATATCTATGTTATTTTCACATGTTTTAAACTATTTTCATGCTTTAATTCATGACCCTCAAGTATTTGATGAAATGCCTAAGTAATGATTTTGGAATAATACTTACTTATTATGGTTTTCAAATGCAATCATGTGTTCTTATTGACATTGCTATACAGTCCTGGGGGTTATGAATACCCAAAACTTAGTTGTTTACATAGTTTTAATATTTTCAGAGTGGTTTTAGATAAACCATAAGAATTATCAGTTCAGTCAGTTATCTTAGTTAGTTAAACTTTGATTAGTTCAGAAATTAGTGTCATTCAGTTAGGAGTAAAACTTAGCACCGAGTGAACGTAAGGATGGTATCTCCCCTATCAGTAGGCATGAGGCATTTGTCTCCCCCATAAATTAGCATGAAATATTAGTAGCAGTCCCTGTTTTCCAAAACTACATAGCCAATATTAGTACCTATGGAATAGTACTAACACCCTTCCAGCTAGGGTCACAGGTTAGACCCTGATAGTACATTGAGGCATGTCAGTTATAGCTAGCTCCCACAGTCTCAGTCCAGTCTTAGTTCGAAAGTCAGTTCAGGTATACTTGACCATAGCATATAGTTATCAGTTATTCAATTATCAGATTTCAGTATTTCAATTTACAAACTACTTCAGTTTCATGTTATATGCTTTGTCATGTATTCTCAGATTTTACAGCTTTCGCGTATACTATACATCAGTTATTTTGTGCTATTTCTTCAGTTGGTTATTGTTCATGCACATGAGCCCATGCATATTAGCAAAACCCCATCTAGCATACCAATACATTCAAAGTACTTACCACATACATGTTTTTTGCGATATGATGTCTCATATCATGGGCTTTGCACCCAGGTTCCCAACCGTACTTAGACATTCCAGTGCATCAAAAACAGCAACGGTGGTGAGTCCTCACATTCTGAGGACCAATTATGTTTATTTTAGTGTTTTCAGTTTAGTAGTCAATTGGAGTTAGATAAGTCCTGTCTCATCAACTCTTATTCAGTCAGTTTTAGAGTCTTCCGGACACTTTAGATAGTTAGTCAGTTTGTCATTTCCTTTATCAGTTTTCATACAGTTGTTTTCAAACAGTTGATTTCAAACACATGATTGAGAAATGTTTTAGTACTTGAAACCTTATGGCGTATTTAGTTATTCTGCACATGTGTATTTTATTTATAATTATTTAGTGCTCACAATAGGTACCAGCTCAGGGGTTAGCTTGTGGTCTTTCGGGACCGTAAGAACCGTGTGTTGTCCAGGATGTACTTCCAGGATGTTACTCGATGCCTCTATTAGACCTTGACTATCGGAATCTCCCTGGTACATATTCGCCTCACAATACTAGCCCAAAAAACACGGGTTCCTCCACAAAGGTCAACTGCTCGTCCAACTGGACCGAGTCCCATATCAGAACATAAAAAGGATCGGGAATACATTTTTGCAACATAGATATATGGAAAACTGGTTGAATAGTGGCAAAATATGGAGGTAAGGCCAACTCATAGGCCACCTCGCCAACTACTCGGAGAATCTTAAAACGGCCAATATAGCAAGGGATAATCTTACCTTTCCTATCAAATCTCATCAAACCTCTCATAGGGTAAACACGAAGGAACATACGTTCACCAACTCCAAATCTTAAGGAACGGAGTCTACGGTTGGTATAGGCCTTCTGCCTACTCTAGGCTACACTCAGCCTATCTTGTATCACCCTGACTCTATCCAATGAGTCCTGAAGCAAGTCTCTACCACAGGGTGTAACCTCGGATGTCTCAAACCATTTGATAGGGGAATGACACTGCCCACCATACAACGCCTCATAAAGTGCCATCTCAATCCTCGAAAGATAACTGTTGTTGTAGGAGAACTCCGTCTATGTAAGTGCTGATCCCACTAACCTCCAAAGTCCATAACACAATCTCAGAGCATATTCTCAAGCACCTAAATAGTACGCTCAGACTGATCATCTATCTTTGGATAAAAGGCTGTACAAATCCACTCGTGTACCCAACTCCCATTGAAATTCACTCTAAAACCTCGACGTAAACACTGAACCACGATATGATATGATAGATACAGGGACCCCATGCATATGGCCTATCTCCCATATATAAATCTGTGCTAATCTCTAAGTACTGAAGGTCATCTAATTAGGAATGAAGTGTGCCAACTTGGTCAAGAGATCCATAATAACCAAAATACCATCGTGACCACAGGAAGTACGAGGCAACCCACCAATGAAGTCCATGGTGATCCTTTCCTATTTCCACTCGAGAATGGGCAATCTCTGAGTCAATCCACTAGGTCACTGAGGCTCGATCTTAACCTGTTGACAATATAGGCAACGAGCCACAAAGTATGCCACATCCTTCTTCATACCATCCCACTAGTATAACTGCCTCAAATCTCTATACATCTTGGTTGTACTAGGATGAATAGAATATCTAAAACTGTGAGCCTCATGTAGAATTAATGAAATCAAATCATCATGTCGGGGAACACAAATACTACCCTAAAATCTCAAGATACCCTCAAAATCCATGGTGTCTACCAGACTCATCACTCATTACTCGATCATGGAGAAGGCATAATTTACTATCCTCAAACTGATGGTCATGAATCTTCTCAAATAGGGAGGACCTCGCCTACACACAAGCTAAGACCCTCGTAGGATCTGAAATATCGAGACGAACCATCAAATTGGCTAAGGACTGGATGTCCCATGTTAAGGGCCTATGAGAAACTAAAATACAAGCCAGACGACCCATGCTCACCGCCTTGCAACTCAAGGTATCCACCACCACATTAGCCTTACTCGAATGATAAAAGATAGACATATCGTAATTCTTTAGATACTCCATCCACCAATGCGGGCGAGCATTAAGCTCTTGCTGGGTCATAATATGTTGAAGACTATGATTATCAGTGAAAATCTCGCAATGCATACCATACAAGTAATGACTCCAAATATTGTGAGCAAAAACTATCGTCGCTAACTCCAAATCATGAGTGGGGTAGTTGCGCTCATGCACCTTAAGCTATCTCTAGCATAGGAAATTACACGACCTTGCTACATCAAAACACACCCAAGACCAATACTAGAAGCATCACAAAACATAGTAAATCCCTTGCCCTCAACTGGATGACCTAACATCGGGGCTGAGGTGAGACTATCCTTATGCTTTTCAAAGCTCAACTCACACTTTTTGGACCATCGAAAGGGAACTTCCTTTCGGGTCCATCTATTCATTGGGGCTAATAAGGTAGCAAAGCTCTCAACAAAACACCTATAATAACAGGCCAACCTGATAAAACTGTGAACCTCAGTCGGTGGCGCAGGCCTAGCCCAATCACATATCGCTGAAATATTAGCCGGATCTACTATAATACCCACCTAGGAAACCACGTGTCCAAGAAAAGAAACCAGCCCAAGCAAAAACTAATACTTGGAGAACTTGGCAAAAAGCACATGCTCTCGCAAAACCTGGAGCATAATCCGTAAATTCTATTCATGTTCCTCACTACTCCTCAAATACACAAGGATATAATTAATGAACACAATAACAAAGGAGTTTAGATAAGGTCTGAACACACGGTTCATCAAGTCCATAAATGTAGTTGGGGCATTAGTTAGCCCAACAAATATCACCAAAAACTCATAGTGACCATAACTGGTCCTGAAGGCTGTCTTCGAGATATCCTCTGCCCGAATCCTCAACTAATGACAATTCAACCTTAAAACTATCTTAGAAAATATAGATGCATCCTGAAGCTAGTCAAACAAATCATCAATGCGAGGCATAAGATGACTGTTCTCCACCGTTACCTTATTAAGATGCCTATAATTAATATACATCCGTATTGAGCCATCTTTCTTCTTTACAAACTAAAATCAGGGCTCCCCACAGGGACACACTTGGTTTAATGAACCCCGTGCCAAAAAGATCCTGGAGTTGAGAGTTTAGCTCTTTAAGCTCTGCAGGATCCATACGATAAGGTTCCATAGAAATAGGTAGGTACCAAGCTTAAGGTCAATAAAAAAACTCAATCTCAATGTCAAGAGGGATACTATGTAGATCATTAGGAAACACATCAGGAAACTCACGCACAATAGGAACTGAGTCACGCGTCGGATTCTCTACACGGGTATCACACACATAGGCAAGATAAGACTCACAACACATCAATATAAGTTGAATAGCATAAATATAAGAAATAATCCACGTTGGCTCACGACTAATCGCTTTCTGCCACATGACTGAGGGTACGCTGGGCAATGCTAAGGTAACAGTCTTTGAAAAATAATCCATGACCGCATGATTTTGGGATAACCAGTCCATGCCCAGAATCACATCAAAATCCAACATATCTAGAATAATAAGATCAGTATAAGTATTGATATTACTAACTGTCACAACACATGATTTGAATACCCGATCCTCTACTAAAGAATCACCTATGGGAGTAAATACACATAATATAATAGATAATAAATCACTAGTCAACTCCAACTGTGGTGCATAATAAGAAGATATATAAGAATAAGTGGTTCCAGGATCAAATAAAGCAAGAGTCGACTCGCGGCATACCAGAATCGTACCTATGACTACAGAATTTGAAGTCTCAGCCTTCGGCCTAGCATGTACTGCATACAACTGATAACACCCGCTACCTGGCTGGGCATCTAAATGACCACCTGCCCTTCTCTACCTAAGTACCACCTCGATCACCCTAGTAACCACCTCTACGACCTCGCGCACAACCCGTACCTGAGGGATTAACTACCTAAATAGGAGTAGTTCTTTAGCTTAAACAACCATCACCATATGACTAGGGGACTCGCTAGAGAAATAACCAGTAAGTCCACAAGTATTACAAGACTCACGAGAAGAACCAAAACTTACATATATAGCTGATCTGACATAGCTACCACGCCTAGCTTGGCCCACAAATGAACCTCTTATAGAATGATCACCTCCATTACAAAGGCGTCCACTGGAAATAAATTAATCCCTATCAGCAGTCTGAAGATCTAAACTGGTCAACTCTGAGGCTGGAGAGATGGACCCTGAGGATGTCCAGCATAAGAAACACCACCTATGAATCAGGAACTACTAACACTCCCTCCAAATATACCTTGAAACTTAGGCCTCTTATCACGATCCTCTGCTACAAGTCCTTCATCACCCGAGCATAATCCACTGCTTCAGCAAAGGTCCGAACATACAGTAACCATATTTCGAGTATCCATTCGAGTAGGAAGTCTCAATCCTCTTACAAAGTAGCAAACTATTTCGTACTCAATATCCTATAGAAGTCACATGTCTAGACAACTCATGGAAATGAGCCTCATATTCAGTGACTTTCATAGAACCTTGATCCAACCTAGAGAGCTAATCTCTCAAATGATCTCTAAGGCTATGATGCATGAACTTATCTAAGAATATCTCGAAAAACTGAATCCAAGAGAGAGGGGAAGATCCAACTGGTCTAGAACTCATAAAACTCTTCCACCAGTGTCTAGCGGACAAGTCCAACAAAATAAGTGTATCAATAAGGCCTAACCCATAAAGTCTATCCTCATAAGCAGTTAGAAACTTTAATACATCCTCTCTAGGAGCACCAAAAAATCTAGATAAAGCCAATCTCAAGAACCTACCCAGCATTTTTTGCTCCTCAGTAGACATAGCAAGTTGGGTCACAACTAGATGAACAACTATCAAATTAACAACAGTCAGAATATAAAGAACCTCAACTCCTGAAGCTGAAGTTGTAGGATGCACTCCTGCTCTGGTAGACTGCAAACTATCAACAATACCCAACAGCTAAACTAAAGCATCCCTAAGCAAAGAAGAGGGAAGGAGTTCTAGTGGAGCTTAGGCTGGTCCCTAGTCCACCGCTGGATGAGGTAGAGGAGTCTTTGGCTCGGGTGCAGAAATATAACCATGAGGAGGTATACCTTAATCCCTAACTAGGATATATCATAATTTTGGGTCTCGGGACCCTTCTCATGTATCAATGAAGCACGTGTCAGGTGCATCTACAAAATAGTAAAGTCAATAGAGTATCCTATAAACCAACTCAAATTCTTAGCACGATAAGAATAAAACAAGTGAAGGACTTCTAAGAATGATCCATAGCCTCCCGAAGATAGGAAATAGACATCAACATTTTGAACTATAGGACTCTATTAGACACTTGCTCTTGTACCAATAATATCGGTGAAACCCAGTCTCTAATACCAATTTGTCACAACCTAAATTTTGAGTCATGATGGAACCTACTATATCCCACCAGTAGGTATGCATATATCATAACCCTAAGCTAATGCAATGGGTTACCCTGGTAGAAATATCTAACACAAACCCTATACACGGATAAAACATAAATAATAGAAGTTCACAACTAAATACAATCGATATTCAATACCAATTCCATGACCTGATAGTATTAATACAAGAGCTTCTAAACTTTACAATAGGAATGTATAATCTCTAAGTCTTAATTGTCTTAGTAGTCTCATACATTTGTCTCGAAAGCAAAAGACAAATAAATATAGAGGGGAAAGAGGGAAACTCAAACTCCAAGATCCCACCATATCTCTATATAGTCAACGTAGCTTGAACTGGCTCAACAACGACAACTAGAACCTAGGTCTGCACAAAAAAGGTAAAAAAGTCTAGTATGAGTACCAAACACGGGTACTTAGTAGGCATCATCGGCCGACTAAGCTAAATTTTAATATAAAGATAATCTAAAGTAAGATGATAACTTAAAATCAAGGTATAGGATCAAACCTAAATACTCTTTTATCACTATAACAATATCTATACTACTAAGACAACAACACGATATACTATATCAATAGACTTCATAGTTGTCATATCAAATGAGTATAATTTGGGAAGTGTAAAGTCACATACCCAATACCAATCATGTCATTTTATACGCAACACATATACATCACTAAAGTAATAAACATAAGACTTTCCATGACGTCCCATACTACCGGGAAGTACATGCAAAAGAACACAACCAAGAACTTATCATAGAGTCCCATACCACCAAAATGTTCACCAAAAGAATACAATACAAAGAACTCATCACGACGTCCCATACTACCAAAGTGTACACTAAAAGATCAATAAATAATACAATAACGCACAACTACTCTACACTTTCCAAAGCAGCGGGTAGCATAACCCCGCCATGGCTTATTACCGAGAACTACCTCCAATATCTATACCATAATTTAATTACAACAAAACAAATATTGTTATAGCATCAACAAATCCTTCAGATTTACCGGGCAATATCATAACATCAACATATCTTCTGGATTCACCGAGCAACATCATAACATCAACATATCCTCCGAATTCACTGAGCAATATCATAATATTAACATATCCTTCGTATTCTCTGAGCAACATCGTACATCATTTTCTCTTTTGAATTCACATGGTATTATCATCACATTAACACGTCTTTCAGATTCAACGGGCATCATCATACCATTTCATATTTCTCAAGGCAACAACATACATACACTTACATAGCTAAATCAATAAGCAAATACAAGCTCATAATAATAAGGTAATAAATATGTATGAGAACATGTATAACCCTACCTTACTATTAAGCATTACTACACAATATGAGCATAAACATGAGCATGAGTATTCATATGGTATATAACCGATCATCACTTTTCCAAGGCTATCCATATCAAGTGTACAAGATAATCTATTAAGTATACATATTAACCAACCATCGAATATATATATAATCAAACAACTGGGGTTTAACCATTAATAATCTCCATGACATAATTTAGACACTCACCTGGAATCTAGGTGTCTAAGAAATTTCATAGTTCAAGATTAAGGTTGGTCAAGTCCCTCTCCTATATTCCAATAATTCTAAAGTCCACCATCACAAGGCTAATATCTATCCGGATTAGGCTAAGTTATCTAAATCATATCATAAGGGCTTATTAATCCTTGCTAAGCCTATCGGGGAAACCTTCTTCAAGTATTCCTCCTAAGTCAATCCAACACCAAGGTCATTTACTAACTAAGCAATACAAAGCTCAAAATAATACTAAGGTTAGGGAGCAACACCATTCTCATCTATTAGATCAACTAGAGTATCATAATACTATTCATAAAACTACAAGTAGACTATCCAAGGTTATAGGCTAATTGTCAAGCATATTACCTTGCAAATTCAATAACCTATAAGAACCAACTAATCCAAATTATCACCATTCAATAATATATTATCTAAAACCCACCCAATCTAAAAAGTTATAAAAAAATTATACTATAATCAAGCTCAATCTTACTATAAGTAAGCCTAACCTACCTTGAGTCCAAGTAATTCACAAGTCAACAAGTTTTTTCTTTCCTTTTGTTGAAGCTCCTTCCTCCATGAGAAAAGATATAAACAATACAATCTAAGAATTAAAACAATAATAACCATACCTATTATGTCACCATTATACCATGGGTTCAAAAGGACACCAAACCCCAAGTGGGTTTCAGCTTTGGAGAAATAGTTTCCAAGACCAACCCATTGTTCAACTATCTTTAAGAATTATAAACCTCAAGAAATTTGAGTCAATAAAATTTTTTGCTACAATTGAGCCTCAATGATTTAGGGATTTTAAGTCAAGAAATCATGAAATGGATACTAAATGAGAAGAGATTTTACCTTAGATTGTAGATAGATTCAATTTCACAAGTTATATAAGCTCTAATTCAACCCACAAGACTTAGAAGAATTTTCACTCCATTAGGGTTTAAGGTTTTATAAGGAGACACAAAATACCAAAACTTTATCCAAGACAACACTTAAATAGGCTTTGCTCAGGACTCGGGTAGCGTGAAAATGCCTTCGCTAAGCTGTAGTTGTGCCTTGACCATTGTGGTCATGGAATATTAATCAACACTAGGCATGGATGAAGCTTGGAAATTGGTTTTGAGCTTTGGTCAATGCCTCGAGATGCATACGGGGTCTATTTTAAAAAAATAAGATATGCAACCCCATAGTTTTTGACGTTCTAGATATGTTGGCTAAGTTGAATTTTGTATATAAGTCTATTTATAGCAAATTTTTTACTTAGTGATCAATTAGGACCAATGGAGACTTTAAATTGAGAAAGTTGTTCGATAAACTAAATAAATCGCCAGGTAATCGAACTATTAGTCCCTATAAAGAAGCTTTATCGACAAAAATAGACAAGAATACAGATAATAACCTAAAGGGTTATTGTATCTGCAATCGCGGTAGTCATATTCTGATTTCCCTTTGGTTTACTTATTGACTGAGCACAATCTCAACCCTTAGTCCGTGATCACAGTAAGTAAGGGTCGACTTCTAGGTGTGCAAATTCATCTTTTGTTCTTTTTACTCATATTTCTTCTCTTTCAAGTTCTCCTTAGCTCATTTTTATCAATTTTGCTTGATCATTTTCTCATTTCAACTTTTACCTACAAAAATAAGCATTAAGTAAAAAAGTAACAATAAATCAATTAAAAAGCACGATAATTTAGTCATAAAAATACTGGTAAGTTATAAAATTGACTACTTATCACCTTGGTGAAATCATCATTCTCTTGCCATACGCATTTTACCAAAGGATTGTTTTATGTAGTCCTAATCCTATAATAATGAGACTCTTGATGATGAATAGCTCATTCAAGAAATCGCTTGGAGTTTGTATGATGTCTTGGTCAAGGTTGATCATTTTATTCTGCCGGTCGACTTTATGGCCCTAAATTATGAAATTGACCAAGAAATATCCATCATTCTTGGGAGAATATTTTTGGAAACTGGGAGAGCAATTGTTGATATGGAGCAAGGAGAAATGAAATTTTGGATTTAAAGTGATGAAGTGTCTTTTAGGGTTTGTAAACTAAAAATAACCTATGGAACTTAAAGTGGTATCCATCATTGATGTAGTCAACAAGGAGGTGGATGAAGGATCTTTTAAGTATCCAACTTGAAATTTGAAGAATATCACGCTGAGATGATAAATTAGGCACTAGGTGGGAGGCAACCCACCAATGCCATGAAAATGGCCCTTATCCTTTGAATTTTGATTAGTAGAGTAGGTTTCATTTTTAATTATGATTAATCCATGAAATTACTGTACTATGAGAGTTTTTGAATGAGATTGGGAAAGGGAAAGTATGGTGCATTTTAGTAGTATAGTGAATAGGGGAAAATAGAGGACCAATAATAGCCTCAGTTACCATGATCGCAGTATGCGAGCCTTCGTGATTTCGATCACTGTGTGACCATGATCACAAAACTCTAATTGCAATCGCGGTAAGGATCGGTTTAAATAACCAGTAAATCCCTATTTCCCACCACACTCATTTCAAATTCCTCTCAAATTGTATAATTTTTTATCATATTTTGGGCATCTAATTATGCATTGCTTCCTTCCCTAAATCCCCTAATCCAGTGTGTGCTTTAAATTCATTATCTGTATATGTATGTGTAGGCCTTAAAACTTATGTCATAGGAATGGCCTAAACTTGGGATTTTCATGCTAAATCTTTGCTTAATTGTGCTTGTTGGTGTCTTTAGTTGTTGGTATTGGTGTGTACATTGATGGGGAAGTGTTGAGTACCCTAATTTGTTAAAAAATGATAGGATTAGCATGTGCACACCAAGTGTTCGATTAAATGCCTGAACTAATTCCTTGATTATTTTCACATGTTCTAAGGGCATGAACGAACATCTAGGGCATATATTTCATGTTCATAGTATAAATTTTTGATTTGGAGCACATATGGGCATTGAAATTGGAAGTTTTGAATTTTAAAACTTTTGGTCGACCATGTTTTAGTTACCATGATCACGGTCACAAAATCACGATCGTAACTCAGTGGCATGCGATCTTGACTTAGTAGCCCGTGAATGCAGCATCTGAGGCTATTTTTTAGACAATACCAAAAATCTTTCAAGCCTATTTGTTCTCTAGAAATTGCAAAGACACCACCCCATTAGCTTAATTTAATAACATAGCGTATATTTCATATGTAAATATTGATAATAAATACTTTTGTGATATTCTCAAGTTTGTAAAGTTAAAAATAGGAGACTACATCCAAAATCATTTCATGGATGCTGAGTGCCAGAATATGTAGTATACTGATTTACGCAGAACCAAGTTACTCCTAGAGAGAGTTATCTTCTTGGATAGGGTGCTTGAGAAGCTCCCAGCCTTTCATGACCATTTGGTGGCCACTGGGTAGAGTTTCTCTGCCCCAAATCCATGCTAAGAAAGTCAGCATTGGGTGAGGAAGTTCTATGTAAATCTTAGCTTAGTCACTATCTCAGACCTAGTTATGAGGATTCAAGGAAGGTAGTTCACTTTAGAGTTGAGAAGATAAATTACATATATGAACTATTGAATACTGACATAAAACCATATGAGGATAAGGGTTGTGAACCTGGAAGCTGGATCCTTGATAAGTTGTGTCCTGGTATAGAGGTTTTATGGGCCTCCACAAAGATGGGGATATCATTGCATTACTTCACAACCGAGGCTCAAATTTGGTTGGCTATCATCTGTATCCAAATTTCTCCTTGCACCAGTATGACCTATATCGCTGATATGAGATCCCGAATGATTGTATGCATTTTGGATAACATTTCTTTGAATGTTAGGCACCTTATTCTACTAGACATATGATATTTCAAGCTCAAAGGAGGCTCTATGCTTTTTTTTTTTCATTCTTGATTATTGCGCTGTGTAAGAGAGTGGGAGTTAAAGAGTACGCCGAAGATAATTGGGTGCACCCAAAGACCCCCATTTACCGTCTTAAGATTCAAGGTGAGGGAGTACCCTGTAAGAGTAAAAAGTGGAAAATTAACTTAGGCAAGTTGATAGATAAGGACTCCAAATCTTGCAGACCATCCACAGCAGGCCTTTTTAGGATATCTTGGTTGAGATGAGGGCAATCAAGGAGCTTGTGTCTAAGTTTCCTATGGTGTTGAGAGAGCCTAACACTTTCCGTCACTCTTATGTTGCTCATTCTGATTATGAGAAATACATGGAGGACCAGAAGAACCAGGGAGCCACTCTTTCTAGGATTAAAAGGGCCTACTTATCTTTCGCACAGTCACATAGAGAGCTCACCGATTCCTATGAGAAGCTAAAGAAGAGGGAGAAAAAGAAAGAGAAATTCTTCACAAAGATGCGGAAGGGGGTTAAGGGCCTTTGGAAGGTCCTAAAACCCAAGGACAAACTTCTTTATTCTAGAGATGAGAGTGATGATAAGGTCCCAGCTGCATTCTCATATTCAAATGATGCTAGAGGTGATGTGGAAGCTGAGGGCGATGAAATTCCATGATGTGGTTACAAGGAGCACCCTTTACTCTTTTTATGATTTATTAATAATGCAGTGAGGTCACTGCAAGCTTTTAGATTGGGGTTCCCATCTCCGTATTCATTTATTTTTTCTTGGTCTATATTATTGAGATATTTGTTGGATGTTTTCACGTTGATTTAGATGATTTTTATTTTTGGGTTGTAATAATTGGGCACCTCGATAGTGCCTACATTTCATAGATTAGTTGTTTGTTTTATCCTTAGACTTTTATTTTATTTTTATCTTATTTGTGATAATATCGGATGATCCTTTCCCTATTATAGATTGAGTGACGACATTTTTAAGGGAAAATTATCGTGATTGGGTTTGGAGACATATATGCAGGGGAAGTCTAATTATACATAGCATTGGAGTTTTGGTATTTCCCTAATGCCTATGGTAAAGTATGAGTAGCCATATGACTTGCCCTCATGAGAGCCAAAATGTGATACGACGGCTTAGTTTGGTGCCATCAATAACAAATTTTGTATGGTGTAAATGTAAAACAAACACCCTATCCATCAATTTTTTTTTAAAACCAAGGGCATGGACATGAACAATTTTGTAACAATGCTTTACCTCTTTTTCGGACTCCAAAGTCCTTATTTTGTAGTATATGGTAAATACTTCTTTTTGTCTCTAGTAGGAAATACAATTGAGCCTCTTCAAAAAGTTTGCAGGTCATGTGTGGTAAGCGAAATTGATAACACCCAAACTACAGCTCTCGTAAGAAAGTGTAAGCGGTCGATGTCAAATATAGAACCCAACTGGGTTGGGTGTCGAATCCCACAGGGAATACTTGGTCACTAAGTTTTGCAATTATTAGTAGACTGTTGGTTGAAAATTCTATGGAAAAGGGGAGTTTTATTATGCGTGAATTACTAATATCAAAGTAACGAATGAGGCGAGTTGTTTAGTAAGATTTAATCACAGAGATTTGTAAGTTAGGGTTATATCCACCTTGTAAGTTCTACGTATCTATTAACTATGAGTTATACGGAATTTAGACATGCATGCACTTATAGAGATTCGTATTCTAATGGTAAATCCTAGTGTTTCCCAACCATCAAGAATTATTTCACTTTAACTCTCCCGAGCCTAAAGTGTATAACTAATGGTACGAACACTCCAAGAAAGTTAATCCGGTTAAAGCATTAACGTGTAAGCAGGGATTGGAAGCCCTATTTTCTTGTCACACTCTCTTTTCAAAACATGTAACTTTTCTCTCGACCAAGTTAATTGTATAATGGAATGTTCCTTATGTTTCCAACCACAAGAATTTAATTAAAATGAAGAGAGTAATAATATAAGTAGCATACACATCAAGAATTCACAAACTCATAGCAATAGATAGTATATTACGAGGCTTTCATAACCCTAACAGAGAAGTTTAGCTACTCATGATTACAACGGAAATCAATGTAGACATCATCATCATACCAAAGTTAGAATAATCTCACGATATGGATAAGTTTGGCGTCAAACAAAAGGTTGATGTTTTGCCCTCTCTAACCATTCGTGTAGCCTTAGCGTTTTTCTCTATCTTAACTTAAAAAATCTGTAAACTGAATAATGATGGATAAAACTTGCTGAAAAATTCAGCAATAGGGTTTTTATAATGTCCTTGTCTACTAAATTACTGCTGCATCCTTAAGTCTTTAAAAATGTTGGGTTTGCCCGGGAAAAAGTTCCCATGCATCACTTTCAGTCCAAAAGCTGCCTTCTCTCGAATGTGAAGTTTTCCTTTGCTGCTCAAAAGTCCATAAAGTGCTGAAATATTCATCATTAATACCTGAAAAACATGCTAATCACGTAGGTCAGCTCACTTAAAGGAAAATGGACTAAAAGTGAAAGAATTATATAATTTATCCTCAAAACTTGGCTAAAACATGGGTAAATTATGGTTCTTAGGCGTGTAAATACGCCCAACATCAACACCCCACACTTAAGGCTTTGTTCGTCCTCGAACAAAATACAACATCCATGCAAACACCTAATCTAGAATTTCACAACAGCAACAACTAACTAGAATTTCACAATAGCAACACAAAATTTATCCTCAAGACATGCACGATAATTATTAACAAAGAATATATTTCTTGATCACTACTAGAAACAATTCAACCTCCAACATAGACTCATGATGATGGTTAATTCATATCCACAAGTTAAGCCACACAGAATCATACAAAGCTACCCAACAATCATCAACCATGTGTGTCTCACACAAGATATCACCTATAATCACTCACAAGTTTGAATTTTTCGAAATATGGGTATAAGATTCTCCTTGATCTCACTCTCACAAAGATTTCTTATATTGCAACTGATGACCATAGGCTTGCCCTTAGTGTAATGCTCCACTAATATCAGAATGCTAAGCTTAGGATCAAATAGGTCTTTACAGGTTGTAATGTAGGCTAAGGGACAGGTAGGACTATTTTGGCCAGAAATAGTGACTATGTTCCCTAAGCACTTTAATACACCACATTATGCCATTTACACTCTCTTTTAACAAAACTTCTACCTTTCTTTCATCTACCAACCTCTTTTCACCTATTTTGTTATTCAATCATAAGCACACTATCTTTTTGTTTTTCTAATTCTTTTTTCTCTTTTTTTTTATATTTATATATTTTTTTTATTATATATTTTTTTATAAAGCACCTCTATGATATCCACTCTTTTTCACAACATTTTCAAGTACCAATACACTCTGAGGCATCACTTTCACCATTTTCCTCTTATCCTGTCACATGACTCTACAATTTAAAGCGCTTAGGAATTTGGATCAAATTATAGTCTTGAAAAAAAATGGATTAGGCTACATATGAGGCTGTCAAAGAAAATAGCTTAAGGCTCAAAGGGGGTTAACTAGGACAATGTACAAAGGTAGGTAAAAAGAAGGTAAACAAATTCAAGGCTACCAAAGAAATGTCTAAATCATCTCCTAAACTCACACTCTTTATTTCGCTTTACACACACACCAGGAAAGTTCTAGCATCAGTCACAACACAAAATATACTACACCCTCACACACACAAGACACATGGTCAACTTAATTGGGAGCATTATAGACTCTTGACCCAATAGATGAATGAATTAAACCACATAATTATCATACAGTGAGTCACACTTAGAGCCTAAATGTCTCAATAGTAATGATTTGAATCACAAACTCTTGTTATAATACCATGCCGTCTGTCAGAACAATTTCATGCAAAATCTAAAAAATCTAAAATTTAACTAACTAATTACGACTAATTAAAACAACCAAGAATAAATGTAGGCGAAGAAGTACAATACAACATACAAATACCCTCACCCCAACTTAGATGGGACACACTGCCCTCAGTGGAGATAAATAAGGAAAACCTGATTAGTTGGACTCCTCTTCTATGTCTGGGGTTATACCCCCTACGTCGGAATCATCATCAGATTCGTCATCCTTAGAGTTTCCTCAAAATGTACCCCACTTGATTCCAAAAGTGCATCAAGGTATTTGCAGAGAGGAGGACTCATCTTGCTCTTTTCTTGACCGTTACTGACCTTTCTGTGAGGTGGACACATTTTCTTTTCCTTGTCGTCTTTTTGGGGCCATTCTACCTGATTGCAATAGAGTTATGTTAGCTTCATCTAAAAAACAAACAGTAATGGCACCACCCCACACTTAATTTGTTGGCACAGACTAATTAAGTGAGTGATGTCGATTACTCATACTTCATCGACATACATTTAGGCGGTATGTTCCAACAATATATTTAGCACAGTCATACTTTCATGTAATCTTGACTATCCTTTCCAGTTTTATTGCAATGGATTAATGCACTTTTTGAACAAGACTACCACATAGAGCTCGTATCAAATTATTACATAGAAATAGTCACACCGTCTTATGCTTGTGGTCAATCATGATCGGTATCTCGATGAACGAGTCATTCAAACATTCAAGCTTTCACTTTCAAGATTATGCATTAACTTCACAATTTTTATTCCATAAAAATATGATAATGTATAACAATCAAATGTAAGTCAGAGCAAAGTCAAGAACGCCCACACTTATCCTCTTACTCGACGAGATTCATCATAGCAAACCAACCATATTTCTTTTATCACCAAACAACACTTCAAAATCTAATAAATCATTATACATATAGCATCGCAACAACTATGGAATATAAAAGAATAACTTACTTGGTGATGGATCCATAAGATGAGCTTGCAAGGTTAGATGAACAAAAAGAAAAATTTGGAGAGAATGGGGAAGCTTGGGCGGCGCCTATATTGAGCAAACAATTGCATTTTGTTCTAAGGTTGAAGATATATTTATAGGCTAAGCCATGGGTTGGGTTTGATCCATGTAAAATCAGGTTAGGAGGAAAAAAGAAATAAGTAGGCAGCGTCTAATGCTTTGCCTAGTTGGGCATAGGCGGCGCCTTTGTCAATGCCTAGTTGGGCATAGGCGGCGCCTATGCTATTGCCTATGTGAGGAAGTGAGCATAGGTAATGATATAGGCCTTACCTTGTCCGTTGCCTAGATTAGCATAGGCCTTCCCTTGTTCGTTGCCTATATTAGCATAGGCCTTGCCTTGTCCATTTCCTAGATTAGCATAGGCCTTGCCTTGTCCGTTGCCTAGATTAGCATAGGCCTTGCCTTGTCCATTGCCTATGTGAGGCAGTGAACATAGGCAATGGAATAGGCATTGCCTTGTCCATTTCCTAGATTGGCATAGGTATTGCCTTGTCCGTTGCCTAGATTAGCATAGGCAATGCCTAGCCTATAGCCTTTGCTCCATCATTCCTAACTTAACACTTTTCGCATGGCTTAATTTCAAATCAAAATTTGGGACCAGTATCCTCCTTTATACATCTTGCACCTACACTTAATCAAAAACAACAAAAACGATTAGAAGGATGGGTTGCCTCCCACCAAGCACCTTAGTTTTGGTCGTGGCTCGACTCTTCCTTTTGGATTTTTTTATTTAACAAAAATAGACTCCTAGTAAAACAAAATGAATAAAAATGATGGGTTACCTCCCATGTAGCGCTTGATTTATTTTCGCGGCACGACATAGTTATCTCGATTACTTAGACTTCATCGAGATATATGGTGCATCGTTTTCTGAATGGATTCAGATGACGCTGATGCTTAATTGTGGGCATGCAATCTTCTTTAAGATGAATCTTGTGCATACATATCTTAGGAGGGATACCGATTATATCATCCATGGTCCAATCAATGGCTCTATTGTATCTCTTCAGAACAGAGATGAGAGCCGCTACTTGCTGTTCACCTAAATCAGCCACAACAATAACTGGAAGTGTATTTCCACTTCCCAAGAATGCATACTTTAGGTGACTGGGTAACTCTTTCAATTCTAGCACTGGTGGCTCTTCAATGGATGGTTTTGCTGGTGGTGACGGTCGATTCTTAAGATCAAGGTCTAGCTTCTTAGGAGCATGAGAATAAGACCCTATTCCTGTTAGAGCACAAATAGTTTCTTCATAATCTTCTACATACTAACGCTCAAAATTCAAAAGCACAGCAGACAATGGTTCAACAGTAAGCTGCTTCTCTACAGATTATTCTTTTTCATCCTCATAATAAACATCAGCTACAGAGAACACATTCATATCTCTAGGCTGCTTCATCGATTTGCATACATCAAAATGGACCACTTCGTCATTCAGCCGAAATAAAAGCTCATTAGCTCTTAAATCAATACGCACACTTCTAATTGCGAGGAAAGGGCATCCCAAGATTATGGAAACTTCAGAATCCACCTCGCAATCCAAAATAACAAAGTCTGCGGGAAAAATGAAGGTAGAAACCTTCACCAGTACATCAGATAAGATACCAATAGGTTATTTTACCGGCCTATCTGCCATCACGAGCCACATATTGGTTGGTGTAGGATCACCCAACCCTAACTTTCTGTAAATGGATAGCGGCATCAAATTGATGCTAGATCCCAAATCACGCAATGCCTTAGCAAAATTCATAGAACCCACCATGCAAGGAATAGTGAAAGCACCAGGATCTGCCTTCTTCTGTACTAAAGACCTCATGGCAATTGCACTACAATGATGAACATTATCTGCCAGCTCATAGCTTGCTGCCCGCTTCTTCGTTAAAAGGTCCTTCATGAATTTAGCGTACCCAGGCATCTGTTTAAGCTCCTCCACAAAAGTAACATTAATAGTCAGCTTCTTCAACATAGTCATGAATTTACTGAACCTGGTGTCATCAGCTTTCTTCTTCAGTCTCTGAGGAAAAGGTGGTGGTGGAAGGGGAATAGTTTTTTCCACTACTTCTTTTTTATCTTGCTTCAGATTATCGATCTTTTCTGGCTGGTGATGTCTAGGTGTAGTGTCATGAACGTTCTCTTTATCTTCCATAACATCATCACAATCTGTGTCAATAACATTCTCTGCTATATCATCAACCACCTACTTGCCTCTAGATGGATTTTCCAATACCTTACCACTCCTGGTAGTAATAGCCATACATGATCCATCGTTCCTTGGGTTTTGCACAGTCTCGCTAGGTAAGGTGCCAGCTTTTCTTTGATTGAATGCAGCTGATAGTTGACTCAATTGTTGTTCCAACTATTTTATTGAAGTGGAATGTGAAAAAACCAATTGATTTATTGAGGAAAAATCATTTTTTACCTCCGTTACTCCTGTGTTGGTTTCCTCTACTCCTTTCAACAGCTTAGCCATCATATCTTCTATGGACATCTTCCCAGAGCCAGATGCCGCGGCCTCACGATTTCCAGGAGAAACATACAAACCACTTCTATCAGTCTTACTCTTGTATCCGGATTTATCATAATAGTTCCGACCTTGGTTTCCTTGGGAATTGCCTCGAAAACCCCCCTGATTATTCAAGTAGTTAGCTTCTTCTTCAGAGTCGGATTCATCTCTTCCCTATGATACAATGGCCTTAACCTTTTCAATCTTCCCTGATAATAAATGCTTGGTAAGAAGATCCATCTGCGTTTTCAGGTGAGACATATCTTGGTCACGTTCCTCTTCCCTTCGTCTCTGTTCTGCCGTCAGACCAATAGATACAGTAGAGCTTGCTACCTCAGAATCCCTAGTATGCCAAGCTCTACTCTGCTTTTTCATACGATCTAGCATATCATTTGCCTCAATAAAAGTAAGGTCCATGAATGACCCTCCTGCAGCATTATCAACCAGTGGCTTAGTCACCGAATTCAAAGACATGTATAATATCTCCATCAAGTGGACATTGGTCATATGATAATTTGGGCACCGCATAAGCTTCTTCTTGAACCTCTGTCATGTTTCGTGGAGAGCTTCAGTTGGAAGCTGTCAAAAATTGCTTATCTCATCTCTTAATTGGGCTCTCTTGGATGGCGGAAAGAATCTTTCTAGGAAAGCGTCTTTCAGTTGCCTCCAATTAGTAATAGAATCAGGAGTTAGCCCATTCAACCATAGAGTTGCCTCTCCAGATAGAGACAATGGAAATAAGCACAGCCGAATTGCATTCTGTCCAACTCCTGGATTGTCAAACGACTTGCATGTTGTGATAAAATTGATCAGATGCATATTCGGATCATCGCCTGCGAGTCCACCAAATAATCCCTTGATCTGCAATAGTTGAATCATGGTGCTAGTGATATTGAACTTGGATCTGGGTGACAAGGGCGGAGGAATAATAGCCCCTGTGGCACCAGCTCCATCTAGATCGTCATCATCATCATCATAAGGAACCTGCACAGCTCGGCGGTCAGGACTCATTCTAGCTTGATGATCTCTCCTGTTCACAGGCACTGCCACATTATCTGCACGCCTTGGATTTAGTAGCTCATCATCACCCAGGTCCTCATCATCCAGATTTGTTACCCGACCTAGGTTGTCAATATTCTATTGATGCACTTGAGCGGCTGCCAATGCAGCTAATCTAGCCTGCTCCTGTTGTGAAGCCCTTCTTTCAATATCTTGTTATCCCTCCATTCTGCCAATAAGTTACGGTTCAGGGTTTATGGGTAATAATGGCTGACCAGAACTTCTAGTATTTCGCATGCACTGAACAGAACCTGAACAAAACAAAAACAACAAACAAAAAGTAAAATTATAGAATCTTTGACCAAAGGGTCTATTACCTATCACAAACTTAGTTGACAACCGTATTCCCCGGCAACGGTGCCAAAATTTGATAACGCCCAAACTATAGCTCTCGTAAGAAAGTGTAAGCGGTCGATGCCAAATATAGAACCCAACTGGGTTGGGTGTCGAATCCCACAGGGAATACTTCATCACTAAGTGTTGCAATTATTAGTAGACTGTTGGTCGAAAATTCTATGCAAAAAGGGGGATTTTGATTATGTGTGAATTAATAAAATCAATGTAACGAATAAGGCGAGTTGTTTAGTAAGATTTAATCACAGAGATTTGTAAGTTAGGGTTATGTCCACCTTGTAAGTTCTACGTATCTATTAACTATGAGTAATGCGGAATTTAGACATGGATGCACTTATAGAGATTCGTATTCTAATGGTAAATCCTAGTGTTTCCCAACCATCAAGAATTATTTTACTTTAACTCTCCCGAGCCTAAAGTGTATATCTAATGGTACGAACTATCCAAGAAAGTTAATCCGGTTAAGGCATTAACGTGTAAGCAGGGGTTGGAAGACCTATTTTCTTGTCACACTCTCTTTTCCAAACATGTAACTTTTCTCTCAAAAAAGTTAATTGTATAATGGCGTGTTCCTTATGTTTGCAACCATAAGAATTTATTTAAAACAAAGAGAGTAATGATATAAGTAGCATACACATCAAGAATTCACAAAATCATAGCAATAGATAGTATATTACGAGGCTTTCATAACCCTAATAGAGAAGTTTAGCTACTCATGATTACAACGGAAATCAACGAAGACATCATCATCATACAAAAGTTAGAATAATCTCACGATGGGGATAACTTTGGCATCAAACAAGAGGTTGACGTTCTGCCCTCTCTAACCGTTCGTGTAGCCTTAGCGTTTTTCTCTGTCTTAACTTACAGAATCTGTAAACTAAATAATGATAGATAAAACTTGCTGAAAAATTCAGCAATAGGGTTTTTATAATGTCCTTGTCTACTAAATTACTGCTGCATCCTTAAGTTTTTAAAAATGCTGGGCTTTGCCCGGGGAAATGTTCCCATGCATCATTTTCAATCCAAAAGCTGCCTTCTCTCTAATGTGAGGTTTTCCTTTGCTGCTCAAAAGTCCATAAAGTGCTGAAATCTTCATCATTAATACCTGAAAAACATGCTAATCATGTAGGTCAGCTCACTTAAAGGAAATGGACTAAAAGTGCAAGAATTATATATTTTATACTCAAAACATGGCTAAAACATGGGTAAATTATAGTGCTTAGGCGTATAAATACGCCCAACATCAGTAATTGTTTAACTCCAATGCTTTTTTATATCATCTAGAACTTTCTCCGTTAGTCTCTCAAGGCTAATCATGATGATGCTTGGTTGGTGAAATAATCTTAGGCCATCTTTGTAAACATATGAGCCCACTTTAGCCTAAATATCCAACCTGTACATGGAATAGTGCACTTAGTCACCTATTTTGAGCCTTGAAGCCTTTCTTTGGCAGCCACATTACAAGTCTTGAATCATTTGATGTTTACCCTTTTTTTGAACCCTACCCTCATTGAACATGAAAATGCAACTTGAGTCCAAAAACCTAAGATGGGGGTGGTATATTTTGGATGAAGTGACCTTAGGCCATGATAGTGTAAGTGAATGCCTAAAATCTAAGAAAAGAGAGTAAGTAAAAAAGTGAAAAAAAGAAAGGAATCATCAAAATAGGAAAAGCATAGATTGAACAAAAAAATTAATTAAAAAGATAATGTTTTCAAAGAAAGGGTGAATCAAGGTAGTGAAAGTAGGCATGTGTGAAGTTGGAAGAAAATAAAGTGGCCCATGGTTTAAAGTTTGGCTGATTAACTATAATGTAGATGTTCAAGGAGGGTGTAGTAACTTTTTCCAAAATTATATCATACCCTCCCCCCGATCATACATTACAAGCTTAAAAAAGCCCTCTGGAATCTCTAATCAAGTATATTTATAGTAGTGGCGACTAAAAATAAGGGAAAGAATATTGCATGATACTCGTCCACATTGAGAGATTCTTTATGAAAGTGAGTGTTTGCACTTAAATCACTTGTTGCATGACAAAAAACTTGGTGTGTAGAATTTCCGTTTTGTGAAGAGTCATGTAGACTAATCGAGGCAGGTGAAATTTTTATCATTCAAAAAAATGAGGCAAATGAATGTAGTCGAATTGATATCGATAAAGAGTCACTTCTAGAGAGTTAGTAATTATTGCATCATTATTCTTTAAAGTCTTTTGTGTGTTTGAGATTGTGCTTTATATTAAGGGGAGTTGCGAGAGTAGCTTTACCCATGTTTGAGAGATACTTTTTGATGTTAATAAAGTTCAAAGTCTCTTTGATCATTTGGTCATATAGATGAGCTTAAAATTGCATAGTCTCATTGAGCAAGTTGTAGTGTTTCTTGAGGACAAGCAAAGGTTTAAGTTGGGGGTGCTGATTAGTGGTAAATTTACCACACATTTACATCCTAGTTTGTGCACATACTATGGTTAAATGGTGTTAATGAGACATATTTTTCATTTGGATGTACTAACTCCCATGTTTTATTGGTTCACAGGTAAATGGAAGAAAAATAGTGAAGTGAGCTAAAAGGGAACAAAAAAGACAAAGTAGTGCAAAAGTTGGAAAATCTGAATTTAGGATCAAGCTTATTTACCATGATCACGGCCAGTCAAGGTCTGTTCAAAGCACAAAAATTGCAATAGTTTCAATGCGATTGTGGTCAACTGATGGCGGTCACGACAGAATGGAAAATAGCCCAGAGATAGATTTGTAATTTCCCACAGTTGGTTCCAATTCTCAATAGGGTGAAAACCCTTTCACTTTTGGCATATCTTGAAACTAGAATTCAAATTTTCTCATTGTAAAAAGACTACTAAATTGGGAAACATTATTGTTGTTAATTTTCCAAGGATTTTAATTGAAATTTAAAGTGAATTTGAGTATACTCTTGCTTTGCCTCTTCAATTGAAGCTTTGAAAGTAAATTTTGGCATACTTGTTCTCTCAAACTTCATAAGTATCTAAACATTCATCTTGGGGTTATGATTGAATAGGGTGCACATGTGTGTAGATTTTTGATTATTAGTGTTTACTCTTGGTTAATGATGTTGGGTTTCTGTAACATCCCACATTTTTGGGCTACACTTTGAACCGTCATTCCTATGGGTGTAAACTTTAATACCATGATTTGTATGTGAATACATGTGTCATAATCATTATCCTAGTGTGTAAGTGCTTTCGATGTGAAAAATGTTCATAGGAATCACTTAGAGCGAAGTTGAGCTAAGAAACTTTATTATGGCTAAATCTTTGTATTTGATTCTACAAGGGTCTACTTTGAATGTGTATAACTTTTAATATATGTTGAATTTTGTTACTCAAAACTGACCAAATTATAGAAAATTGAGTTAACTTTCCAACGATACCAATTTTGCCTTAATATAATACCCAAGAAAAAAGCTATGGCCATTCAAAGGTTGTGCATCGTATGACAATTGCAAAAGGCCACTGGAAAGGTTGTACGATGGCCATGCGTCTCCCACCTTGTCTTGGACGATTTCTGCGAGCCACATGGTTATTGGATTGTGGCAAAAGTGCTTTATTTTATCTTAAATCAAGGGCGTTGAAGTCTTTTCGTACCCTTAAACCATCCATAATCACTCCTATTCGATATAAGGGGTCTTTAAATACGTAAATTCCACTCCCTTAATCCCAAGAATTTAAGTCATGATTCAAAAAACCTCCTCCTCTCCCAAGAATAAAATCCGAGCCCCTTTCTGAAGAAATAAACAATTCAATCTTCCATGTTCAATAAACCCACAAGAAATCTTCAGGAAAACTATCTATTGAGGTATTTGGATGTTCATCAATGGGACCTTTCACCCATTGAGCCCCAAAACCCCTTTTTGAGTAAAGTATTCTTTTATCCTCTTTTGTGAATTTTATTATATTCAATATGAGTTAGATTCATGTTCTTCCTTAGTATTTTGAACTCAATTCATGTTCAAGTATGATTCCATGAAAAGTTAGGTTATCTCAAGTTTCAAGATTCAATCTTCCATGTTATATTCAAGTGGATTTCATGTTATAATGTCAAGTTATGATTTAGTCACGTAACCATATTGTTTTCCCATGTTCTAAGACATTCCGAGGTTCAAGTTCATAATTGTCACATGTTTGGAAAAATGGCTACTTTTTTGGTCTTTGAACTATGATTCAATCTTAAAGTTTTAAGTTTTAATATTGTATTTTATAATCATTCAATGGTTGTGGGTTATGAACATCCGATTCCTATGTGCTTACATGATTTCAAAATTTCAAGTACTAAGTTAATTAAGCAATGAATCTTATCAGTATACTCAGATATTTATGATCATGATGAGCACTATAAGAAACAAAATTTAGTTGAAGTTTGTAATACCCCAGAAAATTTTTCGTTGAAATTTTGTGCGTAAATGTGTTGGGTTCGATCTTCTATAAAGAATTATAAATTTTTTGTGCAGAATGTCTTAGATTATGAGCCACCATTACGTAGAGTATCAAATAATATTTCCAATGACATGTGGATCATCCAAAACGGACACCCGAGTGACGAGTTATGAACATTCCGATCAAACCGTGAATAGTAGTGAACAGTAAAACGTGCAGGAAAAAGTACTGAGGCCTGGCGTATTTTTGCTCCAATTTTAAATGATCATACCTCCTTGTAAATAATGATCTGGGTGATCTACTGTATATCAATGGAAATATCGTTGAGTCCTCTTTAAAATGGAATTAGTTTCATCCAATTTGTATATCAGAGCAAAAAGTTATGGTCGATCTACTTCAACCTATCAAAAGCGTATTTTTGGGTCAACTTTAAACGATCATAACTCATCGTACGCAATGATCAGTGAGAGATACTATATATCAATGGAAATATTTGAGAGTCCTCTTTCTAATGAAATTGGTTTCATCCAATTTGGATATCCGAGTAAAATGTTATGGTTGCTCTACTTTAGACTATCAAAATAGTCCACCAAAGGACAGATACGAGAATTATTTGATTTTTAGGGTCGTTTTGGTCATTACCCCTAACCCAAAATCCATCCAAACCCTATATTAAAGCCTATTAGAAGTATTATATGTTATATTTTATCAAAATCCCTCAAAAAGAAAATCCTAAGCTCCTACATCCAACTTCAAGAACCTCCAAAGTTCACAATTAATTCTATAAATTTATTCAAGATTCCAAGTTCCTAGTTCAAGAACTTCAAGAACCTCCAAAGTTCACCATTAAGTCTCTTCAAGAACCTCTAAAGTTCACCTTTAGTTCTGCAAATTTATTCAAGATTCCAAGTTCCTAGTTTAAGAACTCCAAGAACCATCATTCAAAGGCACGATTAACATCTCAAAAATGAGTATCGATCTAAAGTTCATCATTCAAGGTATGTGGGATTTTTCAACAAGAACTCTCTTTCGTTCTTGTGCCCAAAAGTAATCTTCTTTACAAAGGCATGATTTTTATTTGATTTTAATGAATTTGAAGTATGAACCCATAGCTTATGATGATTATTATAAAATCCTAATGTTTATGATTTTGAAAGGTGAATTTACATGTGTGGAGATATAATGCATGAATCTTGAACGATATTTATCATGATTTTGATATTTGGGTTGTGAATCCCTATTAGAAATTATATTTTTTTGAGAAAGTGTGTGTTATAAGCACATTGATGTTGAATATTTGAGATATTTTGAATGATTTGACCTTCTGGTCTTAATGGATTTGTTTTGAACTCGAGTGTGAAAGAAATCCACAATGTGGTTGATTTTGATAGATGGGAAGCATGCTGGCTCCCGATGTATATTTATATATTAATTAAATTATTTTATTGTGGATTGTCTTTGAAATGATCTGAGCTATGTCCGGGAGAAATCTGTAGCACCGAGTGGGAGGTACAAAGCGAACTTACTTCCTTAGAACTACGTGCCCTCATAGGAGTATGCCTGAGGCTGATTTGTATAGTGATCACTAGTTTGTGTGGATTTGATATCGATAGTCCTACACCGATGGAAAGGATAGGATGGCTCTCCCCAACATGGGTTGTACGTTGGACTCCATGTAGCTCACATGGTTTATGTCGGTTATAGGATCTCCTAGTGTGTGTGTATTTGCTTTTGTCTATGGTGAATGGTGAAGTTATTTGAAAGTGGAATTGTGAAAGTTATTCTTTCGAAAGATTTAACTGATATTTACATTATGAGAATTGATATTCTTGATGAACTTAAAGTGATTGACAAATTATATGATGACTCCATGTGTGATAACGCCCAAACTACAGCTCTCGTAAGAGTGTAAGCGGCCGCTGTCAAATATAGAACCCAACTGGGTTGGGTGTCGAATCCCACAGGGAATACTTTGTCACTAAGTGTTGTAATTGTTAGCAGACTGTTGGTCGAAAATTCTACGGAAAGGGGGGATTGGTTTTAGGTGTGAAATAATGTTAACAAAATAAAGAATGAAACGATTAATGTAGTAAGATTTAATCACAGAGAATAATAAGTTAGGGTTATGTCCACTTTATGAGTTCTACGTATCTATTAACTATGAGTAATGCGGAATTTAGACATGCATGCACTTATAGAGATTCGTATTCTAATGGTAAATCCAAGTGTTTCTCAACCACCAAGGATTATTTCACTTTACCTCTCTCGATCCTATAGTGTATAACTAACGGTACAAATTCTCCAAGAAAGTTAATCTGGTTAAGGCATTAACGTATAAACAGGGGTTGGTAGCCCTATTTCCTTGTCATACTCTCTTTTCCAGACATGTAACTTTTCTCTCGAACAAGTTAATGCTATACTAGCATATTCTCTATGTTTGCAACCATATGAATGTAATTAAAACGAAGAGAGTAATGATATAAGTAGCATACATATCAAGAATTCACAAACTCATAGTAATAGATAGTATCTCATAAGACTTCCATAACCCTAACAGAGAAGTTTAGCTACTCATGATTATAACGGAGATCAAAATAGACATCATCATCATAACAAACCTAGAATAATCTTGGCGATGGGGATGGTTGTAACATCAAGAAGGGTTGACATTTTGCCTTTATGCTATTTTTCAAGAGAGCCAAGTTTTCTCTGTCTTAAAACTACAGAATCTGTAACGTGAATTAGGAGCAAAAGTCGAATGAATAATAACTCAATCCATCAATGCTAAAAAATTCAGCAAATAAGGTTTTTATAACATCCTTGTCCTAGTCCTACTAGGTTACTGCTGCACCCCTAAGTATTAAGAAATATTGATTTTGCCTAGGACAGATTTTCCATGCATCACATTCAGTCCACAAGCTTCCAAAAGCTGCCTTCCTTCTTACGTGAAGTTTTCCTTTGCTGCCCAAAGGTCCACAAAGTACTGAAATCTTCATTGTTAATACCTGAAAAACATGCTAATCACATAGGTTAGCTCACTTACTAATAACGCTCAATCTACAGCTCTCGTGGGAGTGTAAAGCGGTCGTTAGCAAATATAGAACCCAACCTGGGTTGGGTATCGATCCCACAGGGAATAGCTTGGCAAACAAGTAAGCGACTATTACTAGACTTTTAGTGTAAGTCTCGTAAAAGGGGGGAATTGTAATGTGTAACCACAATATTAAAGTAAAAACTGAAAATAGCAATGTAAAAAGAAAGAATGTTTAGAAGGTTGTAAAACAATGAGAATTGAAGAGTTGGGGTTATGTCTATCTTCTGAGTTATACGTCTCTATTGGCTATGAGTGTGTTGAATTCCGACATGCATGTGCATATAGAGAATTGTATTCGATGGTAAATCCAGGCGTCTTTCGACCTATTTGAGGATTATTTCACTTTAACTCTTTCAAGCTTAAAGCGTGTCTAATGGTACGAATTCTCCAAGAGGTTAATCCAGTTATGGCACTAACTGTTTAAGAGGGGATGGGACCCTACTACCTTGACATTATCTCTTTTCCAGACAGATAACCTTTCTTTCGAACAAGTTAAATGTTATACTGGCGTATTCTTGTGTTAGCAACCACAAAGAATTTAGATTAAGATGAAGAGAATAATGATATAAGCAGCATACGTGTCACAAATTCACAAACTCACAGCGATAGATAGTATCTCATTCGGTTTCCATAACCCCAACAGAGAAGTTTAGTTACCTATGAATGCGAAGGAGCTCACGGTTGACATTGTTATTATACCATAATACTGATTAATTTCGTGTAGAACAGGTGGTAGGCGTATAGGCGTGAATTCCTGGGCAAAGTAACGATTCTCTTGTTGCGGAAATTAAGAATAGATGAATAGAAGAAGAAAGATAGAATTAATGGAAAGATTAGAATTGTTGGAAGAGTAGAAAAGATTAATAGTTGAAGAATGTATATGGATCAATAAAAATCTCTAGCATGATAGGGTATTTATAATACCCATATCCTAATCCTACTAAGCTAATGAAATACTTAACCAAATCCTACTAAGCTAATGAAATACTTAACCCAAGTGTACTAGGTTAATGTAACATTATCCAAATCCAAATAGACTAATGAAATACTTAACCCAATTGTACTAGGTTAATGTATTATTATCCTAATCCAAATAAGTTACTGTAAGTCCCCAAAGTCTTCAGAAATGCTGTTTTAGCCCTGGACAGATTTTCCATGCATCACTTTTGGTCCTTAGGCTTCCAAGCTTCCTTTTCTCCTTCCGTGAAGCTTTCTTTGGCGTCAAGTAATCCATAAAATACTGAATTCTGCATCATTTACACCTAAAACGTTTCTAATCATGTTCGTTAGCTCACTTACAGGAAAAAAGGACTAAAAGTGCATGAAATATATAATTTGTTCTCGAAACATGGCACAAATATGGGAAAAATATATTGATATAGGCGCGTAATATCGCCTATCATCAACACCCCACACTTGAAGCTTTGTTAGTCCTCGAACAAAATATCATGTCCTTCTAATCATCAACTTAGGGTTTTACAGCAACAACACAAAATATTCGTCAAGACAGGCACAACAATTATCAACAAAGAGTAGTTTTCCAATCATTAGTAGAAACAGTTTAACCTCTAGTATAGACTCGTGATTGTGGTCAACTCATATTCAAAAGTTAAGGCACAAGGAATCATATACAACTACCCAAAACTCATCAACCATGTGTGTCTCACAATATATTACCCATAATCACTCAAAAGTATATCATATTTTTTCAAACATGGGTATCAAAATATCCTTGCTCTCGCTCTCACAAAGAATTTATATGCTGCAACTGATGACCATAAGCTTGCCCTTAGTGTAATGCTCCACTAAATGTCAGAATACTAAGCTTAGGATCAAATAGGTCTTTTACAGGTTGTAATGTAGGCTAAGGGACGGGTAGGACTATTTTGGCCAGAAATAGTGACTAAGTTCCTAAGCACTTTAATGCATCACATTGTATCATCAACATTTTTCTTTCAACCTTTGTTCTTTCTTTTATTCTACCACCCTTGTTCTCCTCTTTTGTTTTTCAATTTTAAGCATAACTCACTTTTCAGCTTTCTTTTCCTTTTTTCTTTTCATAACATACCTCTTATGATAGCACTTTCTTTTTCATAACGCATTTAAGCACCACTGCAATTTAAAGCATCATACTCACCCAATTTCCTCTTATTTCATCACATGACTTTATACGTTAAAGCACTTAGGAATTTGAATCAAATTACGGTCTTGAAAAAAATGGATTAGGCTTACATATGAGGTTGTCAACGAAGTAGGCTAAAGGCTCAAAAGGGTTTAACTAGGATGATGTCCATGGGTAGGTAAAATGAAGGTAAACATGTATAGGTTGCCAAAGAAATGCCTAAATTATCTCCTAAACTTACACTCCTTATTTTCTCTTTGCATACATACCAGGCAAGTTCTAGCATCAGCTACAAACATAGAATATACTATTAATCTCACACACACAAGACACATGGTCGACTTTATTGGAAGTAGTATAGACTCTCGACCCAACAAGTGAAGGAATTGAACCACACAATATCACATAATGAGTCACAATTAGAGCCTAAACGTCTCAATAGTCATGATTTTAGCACCTACTCTTGTTATGATCTCATGCTGCCTATTAGAATAATTTCGTGCGAAGCTAAGTAAAAAAAATTACTACTAAAAAAACTTAACTTAAACTAAAAAACGAAACACACACAAAAAAAAATGAAACAAATAAAACAAAGTAAACAAAGTGAACAAACATAGATGCGGTAGAGAAGTATCGCATGCAATACCGCCACCCCACACTTAAACGGGACACTGCCCTCAGTGGAAAGTAAATACAAAGAACCTGGTCAGTCGGACTCTTCCTCAATGTCGGGGGTCATACCCCCTTCGTCGGAATCATCATAAGGGTCGTCGTCAGAGTTCTCCTCCACGTCAGAATCTGGCAAGCGTCGATCATCATCGGTCGGCACATCATCGTCTAGAGGTTCCTCAAAGTATGTGCCTACTCCACACATCTCCCGTGCATGCATATTCATTGGATAGTCATGGTCCAACTGTTGGAGCTCTGCAGTAGTTGGAACACGACCTCCACTCATCATTGTGAACCGTGTCATGCCATAAAGATGACGGAAGAAACTCTCATCTCGAGCATGTCTCTCCGGAGTAGTAAGGTTGACACCATGTGTTGTTTCAGCATCTTTGACCTTTGTGAGGTCAACCTTCTTCGGGTTATGTGGGAGTTTGTGATCAGCTGGTTCCTCTTCGATATCCTTCTTCCGCAAGATTGCTGTCAACAGATTACCAAAAATGAAGTGGGACCTCTTGTGTAGTCTGGCCTTCCACATTGTAGAGCGAATGATTGCCCCAATGTTGATAGGGACATTCTTCATCAATGCATAGACCAAACACACTCTATCTCTTGTTATTTTGGTGTATTGAGTCCCAGGAATAAGACATGAGTTGACGATGCACAACCAGATTCTTGCTTCCCTATTCAAAGAAGCATAGGGGAAGGTGTTGTGTCGTCCAGTGTCTTGGTGTCTGCTCCACCTTGCCATGGATCTACTTCCACAAAGTTTGTGTCGAATTGCTCTATAAGGAGGTCTGCTGTACAACTCTTTGAATGGTGCTGGATCGACCGAAGGTAAGCCAAGAAAGGAGTTGATCAAATCTTCGTTGAGCTGTAAAACTTGGTCCCGAATCTTGACTTCGCTGCCCGTGGTTTTCGGTGACCAGTTGGCATAAAATTCTCTTGTCATATCAATATTACATTCTCCCATGTCGCGGAAGATGAAATCCATATTCAATGCCATGATTTTTTCCACCATACGCGGTTTCTTCTACGCTAGGCTGTCCTTGTTGATCAAGTCGACATGAACATATTTGCTTTCCTTGTTGTTCCTATACCATTCTTGGGCTTCCTCCTCAAGAACCCATTTCATTCAAAACATTCGGCGGGGTAATTGCATTGAGGATGATTCTCCTTGGTCCTTGCGACCTCTCTTCTTGCCCTTTTGGGATGTGGTAGCCTTATTTTGTCTCGCTTTAGGTGCCATTGTTCCTGAGATTTAAACGATATTTCATGTTAGCATCAACTCAATGGAAACAATCTATAAACAAGCCATCGGGGTACCACCCCACACTTAGGTTCATTGATACAAATCAGTGAAGTGAAAGTGGTCGATTACTTAGACTTCGTCGACATACGTTTAAGGAGCTATATTCTGACAAGAAAATCAGTGATATATCACTTCTTTCAACCTTTGCAATACGTTCATGTTAGGTAAAACAAGACTACTACATAGGGGTTTCATCATGGTATAGTTTCTATCAACAATTACAACCTCCTATGTCGGTAGGCAACTATTAGTCTTATCCCGATGAACGGGATAGCCTAATATGTAGGTATAGAAGTGACAAGACTATGCAATGTTCATAACCATAGAAATTCCGCAAAGAGTATGACAATGCAATTAAAACCAAATTCAAGTCGGAAACAAGTTAAGATTATCCTAACGTACATGTTCACTCACATGGTTTTGCATCAATAATTCAAACACTTTAACATCACCAATATTTCTTCAAGATATAGCAATTAATGATAGACATAGAAACCTAGTACTTATGAGAAATAGATGAATAATAAAAGAGTACTTACATGATTGAAGCCTTTGGAGATATTTCTTGTGAATTGAAAGAGAAAAAAGAAAAATTTTGAGATGATTTGGAGTGGATGTGCGGCGCCTTTAGGTCAAGTTTCAATGTGTTTATGTTTCAAGACTAAGTTCCCTTTATATAGGAAAAGAATGGGTCGGGTTTTGACCCATTTAAAATCGGTTTTGGAGACAAAAAGGGACCATAGGCGGCGCCTTTACCTTTGCCTATGCATGGTATAGGCGGCGCCTAATGCAAAGCATAAGCTAGCATAGGCGGCGCCTAGTGTAATGCATAAAGGGACCATAGGTGGTGCCTAGTGCATGGAATATGAGATACTGAGACCAAATTCTTTAGCATAGGCGGCGCCTATGCTATAGCATACCTGAGCATGCGCGGCGCCTATGTCTTTGCACACTAGATTCCGAGACCTTAGGCTATAGTATAGGTTTTGCATTGTTTGTGGCCTAGTTTTACCTAGGCCTAGCCTTGGTCGATGCCTATTTTGTCATGAGCAATGCTCAATCCATATCCTTATGCATCTTTATTCCTAACTTACCACCTTTACCATGCAATACGTCCAAATCGTTATTTGAAACCAATCTCCTCGTTGAATACCTCTTGCACCTATATTTGCTCAAAACCAATGAAAATGATTAGTACGATGGGTTGCCTCCCACCAAGCGCCTTGGTTTTGGTCGTGGCACGACTCTTATTTTTGGATTTTCTTTTATCAAAAGCAAAACAAGTACTTAGAATGAAAGAAATACAAAAACGATAAACGACAAACAATAAACGATGGGTTGCCTCCCATCTAGCACCTTATTTATTGTCGTGGCTCGATATAGTTACCTCAAGTACTTAGACTTCATCGAGATAAGTGATGGACAGATAATTCATCGAGTCAAGAGGACCGATATAAGGTTTAACACGTTGGCCATTCACCTTGAAGACAACACCATTATTGTCTTCCAATTTAACTACTCCAGACGAGTAGACTTGGATAACTTTGTATGGACCAGACCACTTAGACTTTAACTTACCTGGGAACAACTTCAATCTAAAGTTGAAGATAAGTACCATATCATCCTTTTGGAAATTTCGTCGAACAATCCACTGATCATGATACCTTTTTATCCGCTCCTTGTATAGGTCTGACCTTTCATATGCATGGAGACGGAACTCATCTAATTCGTTCAGCTGCTCCAACCTCAGATTCATCGCATCATCCTAATTCAAGTTCAATTGCTTCAATGCCCACAATGCCTTATACTCGAGCTCGATGGGTAAGTGACAATCCTTCCCATAAACTAGTTGATAAGGAGACATGCCAATGGGTGTTTTGAATGTAGTCATATACGCCCATAGTGCATCATCTAGCTTCCGAGACCAATCCTTCCTATTTGCATTGACCGTCTTCGCAAGGATTTGCTTGATCTCCCGATTGGAAACCTCTACTTGTCCACTAGTTTGTGGGTGATAAGGCGTGGCTACCTTATGTTGCTTGACACCATACTTGGCCAACACAGATTTGAATAGCTTAAGGCAAAAGTGAGATCCTCCATCACTTATGATAGTACGTGGTACTCCAAAGCGAGAGAAGATATTCCTCTTTCAGAATGCTACAACACGCTTTCCTTCATTGTCAGCCAATGCTACAGCTTCAAACCATTTCAAGACGTAATCTACAGCAACTAAGATGTACTTCATTCCAAACGAATTCACGAATGGACCCATGAAATCAATACCCCATACATCAAAGAGTTCTACCTCAAGAATTTTGGAGATGAGCATCTCATGGTGTTTCGAAATAGCACCTTGACGCTGGCATTGGTCTCACCTTCTAACATAGTCATAGGCATCTCTAAATATCGAAGGCCAATAGTAACCACTTTGCAATACTTTCCTTGTCGTCCGATTGCTTGCATGATGTCCTCCAACTTGGGAAGTGTGGCATGCTTCCAAAATATTAGGCACCTCTACATGGGATATACATCGTCGAATAATATCATCTGCACATCGTCGAAACAAATATGGCTCATCCCAATAGTAGTGTTGTACGTCATGCATAAACTTCCTTCTTTGGTGGTAAGATAAATTGGCAGGTGTCACATTACTCACCACGAAATTTGCAAAGTCGGCATACCATGGTAATTTTTCCATTGTTGTCGCTAATATCTCCTCGTCAGGGAATGCATCATCAATCTGAATTTCAGGTTGCGCGACATGCTCATTCTCGAGTCTAGATAGGTGGTCGGCCACTTGGTTCTCGCAACCTCTTCTATCTTTGACCTCGAAATTGAACTCTTGCAGCAGCAATACCCATCGAATTAATCTTGGTTTTGCATCCTTCTTTGTCATTAGATACCTAAGAGCTGCATGGTCTGTATGAACGATCACCTTAGTACCCAATAGATAGGCACGAAACTTCTCAAACGCATACACAACCTCTAGGAGCTCTTGTTCTGTCATAGTGTAGTTCCTTTGGGCTTCATTTAGGACCTTACTTGCATAGTAGATAGGATGAAATAATTTCTCCTTTATCTAATCGAGCACAGCTCCAACGGCTACACCACTAGCATCACACATGACTTCGAACGGGAGAGACCAATCTGGTGCTACCATGATAGGGGTTTCAATGAGTTTTCCTTTGAGGCATTCAATGCCTTTAAGCAATCTTCATTAAAGTCAAACTTCACATCTTTCTCCAAGAGTTTGCACAATGGACTAGCAATTTTGGAGAAGTATTTGATGAACCGACGATAGAAGCTTGCATGGCCGAGAAAACTACGAACTCCCTTGACCGAAATTGAAGGAAGTAGCTTCTCAATAACCTCTATTTTTTCTCGATCAACTTCAATTCCTCTGTCGGAGATCTTGTGCCCAAGAACGATACCTTATTTTACCATGAAGTGGCATTTCTCCCAATTCAGCACTAGGTTGAATTCTACACATCTTTGCAATGCCATGCTTAGGTTTGCCAAGCACGCTTCAAAAGACTCACCAACAACTGAAAAATCGTCCATGAATACCTCCAAAGTGTCTTCAACCATATCAGAAAAAATAGACATCATACAACGTTGAAAGGTGGCTGGTGCGTTACATAACCCGAATGGCATACGTTTGAAGGAAAACGTACCATATGGGCATGTAAACGTTGTCTTCTCTTGGTCTTCGGGGGCAATACAAATCTGATTGTAGCCTGAATAACCATCCAAGAAATAAAACCATCTTTTCCCCGCTAATCGATCTAGCATTTGGTCCATGAATGCCATTGGGAAGTGATCTTTGAGTGTCCAAGAATTCAGCTTTCGGTAGTCCATACATAATCTCCATCCAGTGACGGGTCTGAGTGGAATACGCTCATTCTTCGCATTCGCGACCACCGTCATGCCTCCTTTCTTGGGAACACATTGTACTGGGCTTACCCATGTACTATCAGAGATTGGATACACAACCCCCGCGTCTAACCACTTGATAATTTCTTTCTTCACCACTTCTTCCATAGGTGGGTTTAGATGCCTTTGATGCTCAATGGTGGGTGTGCAATTTTCTTGAAGCTGATTTTTATGTGTACAAATCCCAGGTGGAATACCAATAATATCCGCAATGGTCCATCTAATGGCTCTAATGTACTTCCATAAAATAGCAATGAGAGCTGCAACTTGTTGCTCACCCAAATCTGCTGCTATAATGACTGGAAGTGTATTTCCGCTTCCTAAGAATGCGTACTTTAAATGTCTTGGCATCTCCTTCAATTCTAATGTGGGTGGCTCTTCAATAGATGGCTTAGCTGGTGGTGTGGGTCGATTCTTGAGATCAAGGTCCAGCTTCTTGGGAGCATAGCGATATGTCCCTAATCCTGATAGAGCACCAATAACTTCTTCACAATTTTCAACATCCTCATTCTCTCCATTCATGAGAACAACCGCCAAAGGGTCATCAATAATTTGCTCTTCTTTAAGTAATTCTTTCTTATCAACAGAGTAAACATCAGCCACCGAGAATACATTCAGCTCTTTGGGTTGCTTCATTGATTTGCAAACATCAAAGCGAACTACTTTGTCATTTATTCGGAATGAAAGCTCATTAGCTCTCAAATCAATGAGCACACTTCCTGTAGCAAGGAAAGGGTGCCCCAAGATTATGGGAACTTCTGAGTCTGCCTCACAATCCAAAATAACGAAGTTTGCCGGAAAGATGAATGAAGAAACCTTTACCAATACATCACATAGAATACCAACAGGTCATTTTACCGACCTATCCGCCATGACAAGCCTCATATTGGTTGGAGTAGGATCACCCAACCCCAACTTCTTGTAGATTGATAATTGCATCAAATTGATGCTGGCTCCTAAGTCACATAATGCTTTGGCAAAATTCAAAGATCCAATGGTGCAAGGAATAGTGAAAGCTCCGGGGTCGGCTTTCTTCTGAACTATTGATCGGGTAGCGATTGCACTACAATGATGCACATCTTCTTTAAACTTATAGCTTGCTGCCCGCTTCTTTTTCAAAATATCCTTCATAAATTTTGCATACCCAGGCATTTGTTCCAGTGCCTCCACCAATGGAACATTAATGGTTAGCTGCTTTAACATAGTCATGAATTTGCTGAACTTTGTGTCATCTGCCACCTTCTTCAATCTTTGGGGAAAAGGTGGTGGTGGGTATGGAATTATTCTCTCCACGTCTTTCTTATCCTCTTGCTTCCGTTTTTCCACTTTTCCAGGCTGCACGTCGCTGGGTGTGACGTCCTTGACGTCTTCTGCGGACTCCTCTACTATTGCGTTGTCATCCAAGTCCGCAGCTTCGTCAACCACTTGCTTGCCTTTTGCTGAAGTTTCCAGCACCTTACCACTTCTGGTAGTGATGGCCATGCATGACCCATCATTCCTTGGGTTTTGCACAGTATCGCTAGGTAGAGTGCCGGCCTTTCTTTGATTGAGTGCTGCTGAAAGTTGGCTCAATTGCTGTTCTATTTGCTTGATTGAAATGGAATGTGAATCAACTAATTGTTTCATGGAGGACAAATCATTAATTACCTCCGTTACTCCCGCGCTCGTTGCTTCCACTCCTTTCAATAATTTAGCCATCATGTCTTCCATACTTCCAGAATTAGATGTGGTGGTGTCAAGTCTACCAGGGGGAACGTACAAACCACTTTTTTCATTCTTGTTCTTCCAACTACCTTGGTCCTTGTTTTCAGATTTATCATAATAGTTTCGACCTTGGTTTCCTTGGGTATTCCCACGGAAACCCCCTTGATTGTTCAAGTAGTTGGCCTCCTCTTCCGAATCAGATTCATCTCTTCCTTTTGACGCAATAGCTTTCACTTTCTCGGTCTTCCCTGATAATAAATGCTTTGTAAGAAGATCCATTTGTGTTTTCATATGCGCCATATCTTGATCATGTTCCTCTTGTCTACGCCTTTGTTCTGCAGTCATGCCAATAGATATAGTAGAGCTTGCTACCTCAGAATCCCTGGTATGCCAGGCTCTACTTTGCTTCGTCATACGATCTAGCATATTGCTTGCTTGACTAAAGGTGAGGTCCATAAAAGATCCTCCAGCTGCATTATCCACCACTGGTTTAGTTATTGAATTCAAGGCTCTATATAATATCTCCATTAGGTGAACATTAGTCATATGATGGTTTGGGCATCTCGCTAGCTTTGTCTTGAACCTCTCCCATGTTTCATGAAGAGTTTCAGTGGGAAGCTGACGAAAGTTGCTGATTTCATCTCGCAATTGTGCTCTTTTGGATGGCGGAAAAAATCTTTCTAGGAAAGCGTCTCTCAATTCCCTCCAATTTGTAATAGAATCAGGAATCAACCCATTTAACCATAGAGTTGCCTCCCCAGACAGAGACAATGGGAATAGACGTAATCGAATTGCATTCTGACAAACACCAGGATTGTCAATCGACTTGCATGTAGAAATAAAGTTGATGAGATGCATATTCGAATCATCGCCTGCTAGTCCACCAAATAATCCCTTGAGTTGCAATAACTGAATCATGGTGCTTGTGATGTTGAACTTGGCTCCAGGAGCTAATGGTGGAGGAATTATTGCTCAAGTGGCTCCGGCACCATCAAGATCATCATCATCATCGTCGAAAGCTTGTTGCATGGGTTGGAGATCATACCTAAACCGAGCTTGTCGACCTCTTCGGTTGGCAGGTGTTGCGATTTCAGCATCATGCTGTGGGTTTAGTAACTTGTCATCACCTAAATCCTCATCGTCAGGATTTGTTGCTCGCCCAGGGTTATCAATGTTTTGTTGGTGTACTTGGGCGGCAGCAAGAGTAGCTAATCTCGCTTGCTCCTGTTGAGCAGCCATTCTTTCGATTTTCGTTTGTGCCTCCATTCTGCCAATACGATGTGGTTCAAGATTGATAGGTAATAACGGTTGACAAGAACTTCGAGTATGGGGCATGCACTGAATAAGAACCTGCAGTAATCAAAAACAAAAACTAAAAGTAAAAGTACGAGAATCTCTGATCAAAGGGTCTAGTAATTATCACAAACTTAATTGACACTTGTATTCCCCAGCAACGACGCCAATTTTTGATAACGCTCAATCTACAACTCTCGTGGGAGTGTAAAGCGGTTGTCAGCAAATATAGAACCCAACCTGGGTTGGGTATCGATCCCACAGGGAATAGCTTGGCCAACAAGTAAGCGACTATTACTAGACTTTTAGTGTAAGCCTCGTAAAAGGGGGGAATTGTAATGTGTAACCACAATATTAAAGTAAAAACTAAAAATAGCAACGTAAAAAGAAAGAATGTTTAGTAGGTTTTAAAACAATGAGAATTGAAGCGTTGGGGTTATGTCCACCTTCTGAGTTATACGTCTCTATTGGCTATGAGTGTGATGAATTCCGACATGCATGTGCATATAGAGAATTGTATTCGATGGTAAATCCAGGCGTCTTTCGACCTATTCGAGGATTATTTCACTTTAACTCTTTCGAGCTTAAAGCGTGTCTAATGGTACGAATTCTCCAAGAGGTTAATCCAGTTACGGCACTAACTGTTTAATAGGGGATGGGACCCTACTACCTTGACATTATCTCTTTTCCAGACAGATAACCTTTCTTTCGAACAAGTTAAATGTTATACTGGCGTATTCTTGTGTTTGCAACCACAAAGAATTTAGATTAAGATGAAGAGAATAATGATATAAGCAGCATACGTGTCACAAATTCACAAACTCACAGCGATAGATAGTATCTCATTCGGTTTCCATAACCCCAACAGAGAAGTTTAGTTACCCATGAATGCGAAGGAGCTCACGGTTGACATTGTTATTATACCACAATACCGATTAATTTCGTGTAGCACAGGTGGTAGGCGTTTAGGTGTGAATTCCTGGGCAAAGTAACGATTCTCTTGTTGCGGAAATTAAGAATAGATGAATAGAAGAAGAAAGATAGAATTAATGGAAAGATTTGAATTGTTGGAAGAGTAGAAAAGATTAATAGTTGAAGAATGTATATGGATCAATAAAAATCTCTAGCATGATAGGGTATTTATAATACCCATATCCTAATCCTACTAAGCTAATGAAATACTTAACCAAATCCTACTAAGCTAATGAAATACTTAACCCAAGTGTACTAGGTTAATGTAAAATTATCCAAATCCAAATAGACTAATCAAATACTTAACCCAGTTGTACTAGGTTAATGTATTATTATCCTAATCCAAATAAGTTACTGCAAGTCCCCAAAGTCTTCAGAAATGCTGTTTTAGCCCGGGACAGATTTTCCATGCATCACTTTTGGTCCTTAGGCGTCCAAGCTTCCTTTTCTCCTTCCGTGAAGCTTTCTTTGGCGTCAAGTAATCCATAAAATGCTGAATTCTGCATCATTTACACCTGAAACTTTGCTAATCATGTTCGTTAGCTCACTTATAGGAAAAAAGGACTAAAAGTGCATGAAATATATAATTTTTTCTCGAAACATGGCACATATATGGGCAAAATATATTGATATAGGCGCATAATATCGCCTATCATCACCTACAGGAAAATGGACTAAAAGTGCAGGAATTATATATTTTATCCTCAAAACTTAGCTATAACATGGGTAAATTATGGTGTTTAGGTGTGTAAATACGCCCAACATCACCACCCCACAGTTAAAGCCTTGTTCGTCCTCGAACAAAATATTACGTCCATGCAAACATCTACTTAGAATTTCATAGTAACAACACAAAATGTTCAACAAGACATGTACGACAATCATTAACAAAGAGTGGTTTTCTTGATCCCTACTAGAAAAAATTCAGCCTCCAACATAGACTCGTGATGATGGTTAATTCATATCCATAAGTTAAGCCACAAATAATCATACAAGACTACCCAACAATCATAAACCTTGTGTGTCTCACACAAGATATCACCCATAATCACTCACAAGTTTGCATTTTTCGAAACATGGGTACAAGATTCTCTTTGCTCTCACTCTCACAAAGAATTCTTATGTTGCAACTGATGACCATAGGATTGCCCTTAGTGTAATGCTCTACTAATATCAGAATGCTAAGCTTAGGATCAACTAGGTCTTTACAGGTTGTAATGTAGGCTAAGGGACAGGTAGGACTATTTTGGCCTGAAATAGTGACTATATTTCCTAAGTGCTTTAATACACTACGTTATGTCATTACCACTATCTTTCAAACAACCCCTCTACTTTCCTTTCATCTACCACCCCTTTTCACCTATTTTGTTATTCAATTATAAGCACAACTATCTTTTTATTTTTTTATTTCTCCCTTTTTTTGATTATTTATTTATTTATTTATTTATTTATTTTTTTTATAAAACACCGCTATGATAGCCATTCTTTTTCACAACAAGTTCAAGTACCAATATACTCTGAGGCATCACTCTCACCCAATTTCCTCTTATTTTGTCACATGACTCTACAATTTAAAGCACTTAGGAATTTGGATCAAATTATTTTCTTGAAAAAAAGTGGATTAGGCTACATATGAGGCTGTCAAAGAAAATGGCTAAAGGCTCAAAGGGGGTTAACTAGGATAATGTACACAGGTAGGTAAAAAGAAAGAAGGTAAACAATCACAGGCTGCCAAAGAAATTCCTAAATCATCTCCTAAACTCACACTCTTTATTTCGCTTTACACACACCAGACAAGTTCTAGCATCAGTCACAACACTGAATATACGATAACCTCACACACACAAGGCACATGGTCAACTTTATTGAAAGTAGTATAGACTCTTGACCCAATAGATGAATGAATTAAACCACACAATTATCACACAGTGAGTCACACTTGGAGCCTAAACGTCTCAATAGTAATGATTTTAGCACAAACTCTTGTCATAATACCATGCCGCCTATCAGAATAATTTCATGCAAATCTAAACTAACTAATTACGACTAATTAACATAAACAAACATAAATAAATGTAGGCAAAGAAATACAACATACAAATACTAGCACCCCACACTTAGACGGGACACACTGCCCTCAGTGGAAAATAAATAAGGAAAACCTGATTAGTCAGACTCCTCCTCTATGTATGGGGTCATACCCCCTACATCGGAATCATCATCAAAGTCGTCGTCATCAAATTTCTCCTCTACATCTGAGTCTGGCATTCGGCGATCATCATCAATCAACACGTCATCATCAAGAGGTTCCTCAAAATATACCCCTACTCCGCACATAGCCCGCGCATGCTCATTCATCGGGTAGTCGTAATCCAACTGCTGGAGCTCTGCATCAGTCAGAATTCGACCCACACTCATCATGGTAAACCGAGTCATGCCATATAGATGGCAAAAGAAACTTTCATCCTAAGCATGTCTTTCTGCAGTGGTCAGGTTGACGCCATGCCCAGTTTCAGGATCTTTAACCTTTGTCAGATCAACCTTCTTCGGGTTGTGCAGAAGCTTATGATCTGCAGGTTCCTCTCCAATATCCTCCTTCCTCAATATCGTAGTCAACAAATTGCCAAAGCTGAAATGGGACCTCTTGTGCAGCCTAGCCTTACGTATTGATGATCGTATAACCGCACCAATGTTGATGGGAATATTAGTCATCACAGCATACACCACGTATACTCTATCACGTTTGATGTTTGTGTACTGTGTCCTAGGAATGAGGCAAGAGTTGACTATCCTCAACCATATACGAGGTTCTCTGTTTAGGGAAGCATACGGAAAGGTATTGTGTCGACTGGTATCCTTGTGACAATTCCAATGTGCCATTGATCTAGTTCCGCATAGTGTGTGTCTGATTGCCCTGTACGGAGGTCTATTATAAAGCTTCTTGAGCGGTGATGGATCTATAGATGGAAAACCCAAAAAAGTGTTGAAAAACTCCGCATTCAGTTGCTAGACTTGGCCCCGAATCTTCACTTCACTTCCGATAGTCTTTGGGGATCAATTGACGTAGAACTCTCGCGTTATATCAAGATTGCATTCTCCCATATCTCGAAAAATGAAATCAAGATTTAGCGCCATGATTTTAGCCAAAATGCGAGGTTCTCTCTTCTCTAGACTTTTCTTTTGTATCAACTCCACGTGAACATAGTTTTTTACTTTGTTGTTCTTGTACCACTCCTTTCCTTCTTCCTGTAGGACCCACTTTATCTCGAAAGTGTGTCGAGGTATTTGCAGCGAGGAGGATTCAACTTGCTCTTTTCTTCCCCTTTTCGAACCTTCCTGCGAGGTGGACACTTTTTCTTTCCCTTGTCGTCCTTTTGGTGCCATTCTACCTGAGATTAAAATAGATTCATGTTAGCTCATCTCAAAAGATTTAATCAACAAACAAACAGTAGTGGCACCACCCCACACTTAATTTGTAGGTACAAACTAGTTAAGTGAGTGATGTCGATTACTCAGACTTCATCGACATACATATAGGCTATATGTTCCAACAATATGTTCAGTAGAGTTATACTTTCATGTCATCTTAACTATCCTTTCCAACTCTATTTCATGTAATCTTTACTATACTTTCATGTTTGGATTAATGCACATTTTGAACAAGACTACTACATAGAAATCGTATCAAGTAATGGCATAGAAATAATCACAACATCTCATTCTTGTATTCAATCATGATCTTTATCTCGATGAACGAGTCATTCAAACATTCAAGCTTTCAATTTTGAAGATTATGCAATTAACTTTAACATGTCGATTCCGCAAAAGTATGACAGTGTATCAAAATCAAATACAAGTCGAAACCAAGTCAAGAACACCCACACGTATTCTTTCACTCAACTAGATGTATCATAACAAATCAACCACATTCTAATAATCAACACCACTTTAAAATCTAAAATACCATTATAAGTGTAGTATTGTAACAACTACGGAATATAAAAGAAGAACTTACTTGGTGATGGATTCGGAAGATGATCTTACAAGGTTAGATGAGCAAAATGAAAAGTTTTGAGAGATTTGGCAAGCTTAGGCGGCGCCTAGGTTGAGCAAACAATGTGATTTTGTTCTAAGGTTAAAGTTCTATTTATAGACCAAGGCTTGGGTCGGGTTTGACCCATGTAAAATCGGGTTAGGAAACCAAAAAGCATAAGTAGGTGGAGCCTAATGCTTTACCTATGCTTGGCTTAGGCAGCGCCTAATGCTTTTCCTAGTTGGGCATAGGCGGCGCCTATTCTATCGCCTAGTTGAGCATAGGCGACGCCTATGCTATAGCCTTGTAGATTCAGAGAGCAAAGACAATGGTATAGGTGGCTCCTAATGCTTTGCCTAGTTGAGCATAAGCGGCGCCTATGCTATAGCCTTGTCGATTCAGAGAACATAGGCCATAGCATAAGCCTTGCCTTGTCCGTTGCCTAAATTTACATAGGCCTTGCCTTGTTCGTTGCCTAGATTCGCATAGGCATTGCCTTGTCTATTACCTTTGCTCCTTAATTCCTAACTTACCACCTTTAACATGGCTTCCTTTCAAATCAAAATTTGAGACCAATCTCCTCCTTTATACGCCTTGCACCTACACTTACTCATAAACAACAAAAACGATTAGAACGATGGGTTGCCTCCCACCAAGCACCTTAGTTTTGGTCGTGTCTCGACTTTTTTTTTTGGATTTTTATTTAACAAAACAACCACCTAGTAAAACAAAATGATTAAAAACGATGGGTTGCCTCCCATGTAGCGCTTGATTTATTATCGCGGCACGACATAGTTATCTCGATTACTTAGACTTTGTCGAGATAGATGGTGGCCATGCATTTTATCGAGTCAAGAGGACCGATATATGGATTCACTCGTTGGCCATTCACCTTAAAGACACCACTATTATTGTCTTCAAATTACCTGGAAATAGCTTCAGTTTGGAGTTGAAAAGAAGTATCATATCACCCTTCTGAAAGTTTCATTGGATAATCCGCCGTTCATAATACTTTTTCATCCGTTCCTTATAGAGGTATGATCTTTCATACGCATGTAGACGGAATTCATCCATCTCATTCAGCTGCTCTAATCTCAGATTAATAGCATCATCCCAATTCAAATTAAGCTGCTTCAACACCCACAATGCTTTATGTTCGAGCTTAATTGGCAAGTGACAAGCCTTCCCATAAACTAGTTGGTAAGAGGACATGCCAATTGGTGTTTTGAACGTAGTCTTATAAGCCCATAAGGCATCTTCCAGCTTTTGAGACCAATCTTTCCTACTAGAATTTACATTATTAGCAAGGATCAGCTTGATCTCCCGATTAGAAACTTCTACCTGCCCACTAGTTTGTGGGTGGTAAGGTATGGATACCTTATGTTTCTTGACCCCAACACGGCTCTGAACAGCTTGTTGCAAAAGTGTGATCCTCCACCGCTTATGATGGTATGTGGTACCCCAAAACGAGAGAAGATATTTCTCTTCAAGAATGCTACAACACGCTTGCCTTCATTATCAGCCAGCGCTACTGCTTCGGCCCATTTGGATACATAATCCACAGCAACTAGGATATATTTCATCCCAAACGAACTCACAAATGGGCCCATGAAATCAATACCCCATACATCAAATAGCTCCACGTCAAGAATTTTAGACATGGGCATCTCATGGTGCTTCGAAATTGCGCCTTGCCTCTGACACTGATCACATCTTCTCACAAAATCATAGGCATCCTTAATTAATGAAGGCCAATAATAGCCGCTTTGTAATACCTTTCTGGCTGTCCGATCACCTGGATGGTGACCCCCAACTTGGGAAGCATGACTTGCTTCCAATATGCTAGGTACCTCCACATTAGATATGCATCGCCTAATAACACCATCCGCATATCATCGAAAAAGATATGGTTCATCCCAGAAGTAGTGTTTCACATCATGCATGAACTTCCTCTTTTGATGAAAAGAGAGTTTCTCCGGCATCACATTACTTACCACGTAGTTCGCAAAGTCTGCGTACCACGGTAACTCTTCCACCATCGTGGCTAGGATCTCTTCATCGGGAAATGCATCATCAATCTCAAGATCGGGCTGCGCTATGTGCTCATTCTCAAGTCTAGATAGATGATCAGCTACTTGGTTTTTGCAACCTTTTCTATCTTTTACCTCGAAATCAAATTCTTGCAGCAATAACACCCACCGAATTAGCCTTGGCTTAGCATCCTTCTTTGCCAATAAATATCTCAAAGCAGCATGATCTGTATGAACCACCACATTGGTTCCTAATAAGTACGCATGGAACTTTTCAAAAGCATAAACAACTGCTAGCATCTCTTGTTCTGTGACAGTATAGTTCTTCTAGGCTCCATTTAAGGCCTTGCTCGCATAGTAGATTGGATGGAATAACCTTTCTCTTCTCTGACCAAGTACAACACCCAAAGCTACCCCACTTGCATCGCACATAACTTCAAATGGCAGAGACCAATCAGGCGCTACAATGATAGGAGCTTCAACTAGCTTTCCTTTGAGGCAGTCAAATGCCTTCAAGCAATCTTCACCGAAGTCAAACTTTGCATCCTTCTCCAAAAGTTTACATAACGGACTAGCAATCTTGCAGAAGTCTTTTATAAACCTTTGATAAAAACCTACATGACCGATGAAACTACGAACTCCCTTTACATAAATTGGAGGTGGTAGTTTCTCGATAACTTCGATCTTGGACCGATCGACCTCAATTCTTCTTTCGGAGACTTTATGCCCAAGAACAATGCCTTTCTTGACCATAACATGGCACTTCTCCCAGTTTAGCACCAAGTTGAATTCAACACATCTCTGCAACGCCATACTTAGATTTGCCAAGCACGATTCAAACGACTCACCCATAACTAAAAAATTGTCCATGTACACCTCCAAGGTGTCTTCAACCATATTAGAAAAAACGGACATCATACAACGCTGAAAAGTGGCGGGTGCGTTACACAACCCAAATGGCATACGTTTGAAGGCAAACGTACCATATGGGTATGTAAACGTTGTTTTCTATTGATCTTCGGGAGCAATACCAATCTGATTATAACCGGAATAACCATCTAAGAAACAAAACCATCCTTTCCCTGCCAATCGATCAAGCATTTGGTGCATGAATGTCATTGGGAAGTGATCCTTAAGCGTCCACGAATTCAGCTTCTTGTAGTCCATGCACACTCTCCACCCTGTGACAGGTCTGAGTGGAATTAGCTCATTCTTTTCATTTGCAACTACCGTCATTCCCCCTTTCTTGGGCACACACTGTACCAGACTCACCCATTTACTATCGGAGATTTGATATACTACCCTTGCATCCAACCACTTAATAATTTCTTTCTTCACCACCTCTTGTATAGGTGGATTCAAACGTCTTTGATGCTCAATAGTGGGTATGCAATTTTCTTCAAGCTGAATCTTGTGCATACATATCCCAGGCGGGATACCAATAATATCAGCGATAGTCCAACCGATGGCTCTTTTGTATCTCCTCAGAACAGACATGAGAGCTCCAACTTGCTGCTCACCCAAATCAGCCGCAACAATAATTGGAAGTGTGTTTACACTTCCCAAGAATGCATGCTTTAGATGACTGGGCAGCTCCTTCAATTCTAACATTGGTGGCTCTTCAATGGATGGTTTCGCTGGTGGTATAGGTCGATTTTTGAGATCAAGGTCCAGTTTCTTGGGAGCATGAGAATACGACCCTATTCCTGTTAGAGCAGAAACAGTTTCTTCATAATCTTCAACATCCTTACGCTCAAAATTTATTAGCACAGCAGCTAATGGATCAACAATAAGCTTCTTCTCTACAGATAATTCTTTCTCATCCTCATAATAAACATCAGCTACAGAACACATTCACATCTCTAGGCTGCTTCATCGATTTGCATACATTAAAATGGACCACTTCGTCATTCAGCCGAAATAAAATCTCATTTGCTCTTAAATCAATAAGCATACTTCCAGTTGTGAGGAAAGGGCGTCCCAAGATTATGGGAACTTCAGAATCCACCTCGCAATCCAAAATAACAAAGTCTGCGGGAAAAATGAAGGTAGAAACCTTCACCAGTACATCATATAAGATACCAATAGGTTATTTTACCGACCTATCTGCCATTACAAGCTGCATATTGGTTGGTGTAGGATCGCCCAACCCCAACTTCCTGTAGACGGATAGCGGCATCAAATTGATGCTAGCCCCCAAATCGCATAATGCCTTAGCAAAATCCAAAGATCCAACAGTGCAAGGAATAGTGAAAGCACTAGGATCTGCCTTTTTCTGAACTAATGATCTTGTAGCGATTGCACTGCAATGATGACCGTTATCTGCCAGCTCATAACTTGCTGCCTGCTTCTTTGTCAAAAGGTCCTTCATGAATTTCGCATACCCAGGAATCTGTTCCAGCGCCTCTACCAAAGAAACATTAATAGTCAGCTGCTTCAACATAGTCATAAATTTATTGAACTTAGTATCACCAGCTTTCTTCTTCAGTCTCTGAGGAAAAGGTGGTGGTGGAAGGGGAATTGTTTTCTCCACCACTTCCTCCTCATTTTGCTTCCTATTATCATTCTTTTTAGGCTGTAGACATCTAGGGGCGACGTCATGAACACTCTCTTTAGCTTCTTCTGCATATTCACATTCAGCATCAATAACATTATCTGTTATATCATCAACTACCTACTTGCCCTTGGATGGATTCTCCAACACCTTACCACTCCTGGTAGTAATAGCCATACATGATCCGTCGTTCCTTGGATTTTTCACAGTGTGACTAGGTAAAGTGCCAGCCTTTCTTTGATTGAATACCGCTGAAAGTTGACTCAGTTGTTGTTCCAGCTATTTTATTGAAGTGGAATGCGAGTTAACCAATAGATTTATTGATGACAAATCATTCTTTACCTCATTTACTCCCTTATTGGTTGCCTCCGATCCTTTCAATAGCTTAGCCATCATATCTTCCATGGACATCTTCCCAAAGCCAGTCTTGTCAGTCTTATTCTTCCAACTACCTTGATCACGGTCCTTGTTTCTAGATTTATCATAATAGTTCCGACCTTGGTTTCCTTGGGCATTGCCTCGGAAACCCCCCTGATTATTCAAGTAGTTAGCTTCTTCTTTAGAATCGGATTCATCTCTTCCCTGTGACACAACAACTTTGACTTTTTTGGTCTTCCCTGATAATAAATGCTTGGTAAGAAGATCCATCTGTGTTTTCATGTGCACCATATCTTGATCACGTTCCTCTTCTCTTCGCTTTTATTCTGCAGTCATGCCAATAGATATAGTAGAGCTTGCAACCTCAGAATCCCTGATATACCAAGCTGTACTCTACTTTGTCATACGATCTAGCATATCACTTCCTTGAATAAAAGTAAGGTCCATGAATGACCCTCCTGCAGAATTATCAACCACTGGCTTAGTCACCGAATTCAAAGACCTGTATAATATCTCCATCAAGTGAACATCGGTCATATAATGATTTGGGCACCGCATAAGTTTCTTCTTGAACCTTTCCCATGTTTCGTGGAGAGCTTCAGTTGGAAGCTGTCGAAAATTACTGATCTCATCTCTTAATTGGGCTCTCTTGGATAGCGGATAGAATCTTTCTAGGAAAGCATCTTTCAGTTGCCTCCAATTAGTAATAGAGTCAGGAGTTAGACCGTTCATCCATAGAGTTTCCTCTCCAGATAGAGAGAATGGAAATAAGCATAGCCGAATTGCATTCTGTCCAACTCCTGGATTGTTAAATGATTTGCATATTGAGATAAAATTGATCAGATGCATATTTGGATAATCGCCTGCAAGACCACCAAATAATCCTTTGAGCTGCAATAGTTGAATCATGGTGCTAGTAATATTGAACTTGGCTACGGGTGCCAAGGGCGGAGGAATAATAGCCCCTGTGGCACCAGCCCCATCAAGATCATCATCATTATCATCAAAAAGAACCTGCACAGCTTGACCTTCAGGTCTCAATCTATCTTGACGATCTCTTCTATTCACAGGTGCCGCCACCTCATCAGCATGCCTCGGTTTTAGTAACTCATCATCACCCAGGTCCTCATCCTCAGGATTTGTTGCTCGCCCTGGGTTATCAATATTCTGTTGATGCACTTGAGCAGCGGCCAATGCAGCTAATCTAGCCTGCTCCTGTTGTTCAGCCCTTCTTTCAATGTCTCGTTGCGCCTTTATCCTGCCAATAAGTTGCAGTTCAGGTTTTATGGATAATAATGGCTGACCCAAACTTCAAGTATTTGGCATGCACTGAACAAAACCTAAATAAAACAAAAACAACAGAAGAAAAGTAAAATTCGAGAATCTTTGACCAAAGGTCTAGTAACTATCACAAACTTAGTTGACAACCGTATTCCCCGACAACGGCGCCAAAATTTGATAACGCCCAAACTACAGCTCTCGTAATAGTGTAAGCGGTTGCTGTCAAATATAGAACCCAACTGGGTTGGGTGTCGAATCCCACAGGGAATACTTGGTCACTAAGTGTTATAATTGTTAGCAGACTGTTGGTCAAAAATTCTACGGAAAGGGGGGATTGGTTTTAGGCTTGAAATAATGTTAACAAAATAAAGAATGAAATGATTAATGTAGTAAGATTTAATCACAGAGAATAATAAGTTAGGGTTATGCCCACCTTATGAGTTCTACGTATCTATTAACTATGAGTAATGAGAAATTTAGACATGCATGCACTTATAGAGATTCGTATTCTAATGGTAAATCCTAGTGTTTCTCAACCATCAAGGATTATTTCACTTTAACTCTCTTGAGGCTAAAGTGTATAACTAACGGTACAAATTCTCCAAGAAAGTTAATTCGGTTAAGGCATTAACGTGTAAACACGGGTTGGTAGCCCTATTTCCTTGTCATACTCTCTTTTCCAGACATGTAACTTTTCTCTCGAACAAGTTAATGCTATACTGGCATATTCTCTATGTTTTCAACCATATGAATGTAATTAAAATGAAGAGAGTAATGATATAAGTAACATACATATCAAGAATTCACAAACTCATAGTAATAGATAGTATCTCATAAGACTTCCATAACCCTAGCAGAGAAGTTTAGCTACTCATGATTATAACGGAGATCACAATAGACATCATCATCATACCAAAGCTAGAATAATCTTGGCGATGGGGATGGTTGTAGTGTCAAGAAGGGTTGACGTTTTACCCTTATGCCATTCTTCAAGAGAGCCGAGTTTTCTCTGCCTTAAAACTACAGAGCAAAAGTCAAATGAATAATAACTCAATCCATCCATGCTGAATAATTCAGCAAATAAGGTTTTTATAACATCCTTGTCCTAGTCCTACTAGGTTACTGCTGCACCCCTAAGTATTAAGAAATACTGATTTTGCCCGTGACAGATTTTCCATGCATCACATTTAGTCCACAAGCTTCCAAAAGCTGCCTTCCTTTTTACGTGAAGTTTTTCTTTGCTGCCCAAAGGTCCACAAAGTGCTGAAATCTTCATCGTTAATACCTTAAAAACATGCTAATCACATAGGTTAGATCACTTACAGGAAAATGGACTAAAAGTGCAGGAATTATATATTTTATCCTCAAAACTTAGCTATAACATGGGTAAATTATGGTGTTTAGGCGTGTAAATACGCCCAACATCAATGTGTTATTGTATTTATTTCATCCTCTAATGATTATGATGATTTTCTTCGAGCTGTATGAGTCTTTCATACATCCTGCATATTTCTTATAAATATTTATGATGATGATGTTTATTCAACTGCATACACCCCCATATACTCCATTCCTTTCCATGGTACTGACCCACATCTTCGGATATGGGATGTATTTTCTCAGAATGTAGGTTTAGGTGCACAGTTCCAGGTTCAACAATGATTCTTCGGACACACTATTATACATCCTCTATTGTGGTGAGTCCTCATGTTTCTAGGACGTAATGTCTGATGTTGGTTTCACAGAATTGTTTACATTTGATAACTAAGTATGAGTCAGTTAGGGCATGTGTCAATGACTCGCTGGTTTTATTGATTTTCTTAGAGGCTTGTCAGACTAGTATCGATTTTGGGAGTTGACTAATAAGTCATATTTTGTTATCTTTTTGAAATTATTATTTTCTTGGATGATGATTACTCTGTTGATATTTTAGGGTTATTTATGAAAACCTCGTTCATTTGTGTTGAAGTGAATTAAAATAGGTCAAAGGGTTAGCTTGGGGCTACTCATAGCCTCAAGCACCGTGTGACTTGGTCCAGGACCCATTTTTGGGGCATTACAAACTTGGTATCAGAGCCTAAGGTTTTAAATTATCCTAGGGAGTCTGACAAGCCACGTTAAGTAGAGTCTTGATCATCGGTGTGTAGCGTTCCACATCTATGAGCAAGAGGCTACAAGACATTTTAGGAAAAAGTGTGATTCTTTCTTTAAAAAGTCTATCGTGCTTAAAGTGTCTCTTTCTGCTATTGATTCGTGCTCTCCTCTTTCAGAAATATGCCTCCACGTCGAGTGAGAAGAAATAATAATGGTCAGCAACTTCAACCCACTGACCCATTGAGTGAAAATATGTCTCATGCTTAATTTAGGGAAGCCTTTCAGGCGCTGGCCCAAGCTGTTACTATAAATATTTAGGCCAACCCGACCTCGGCTCCATAGTAGTAGGGAGGTGATTCAGCTGTTGCCAGGATCTGTGACTTTATGCAAATGAATCTGCTGGAATTCTATGAGTCCAAGTCTGGTGAGGATCCACAGTTGTTTTTAGAGGTGGTATGGAAGATTACTCAGGTGATGTATATATCTTACGAACATAGTGTGGAGTTGGCTGCCTATAGGTTGGAAGACCTTCCTTATAACTGGGTTATTGCTTGGAGGAAAGGTAGAGGTGAGGGAGCTGTCCCTACAATTTAGAAAGAGTTCCAAGATGCATTCCAGAGTAGTCCCTCACCTTCCCTTTAGAGATTAGGGAGGCGAAGGTGGAAGAGTTTATGAAGCTGCGACAGGGCTCTATGACTGTTAAGGAGTGTTGTCTAAAGTTCAATCTGTTGGTCAAGTATGCTCCAATCAGTTGGCCAAGTGTGCTCCTAACTTAGCGGCTGATAATTGGGCTAGTATGAGTAAGTTTATGACTAGAGTGTCTAGTTATTTGGTTAAGGAGTGTAGGTCTACTATGCTGAATAGTGAGATAAATCTTTCTAAACTGATGACTCAGGCCTAACAGATTGAGGCAAATAAGATTAAGGAAAGATATAGAATAAGAGGGAATAAGAGAGTGAGGTCCGAGTAGCATGGAAAGGGTCAGACTAGATCACAGGGAGGGAGTCTCCCTCAGTATCAGGATCATTCGTCTATCCCAGCACCGTCATCCGCTGGTGCTCCCGTGCCTAGAGGTAGGCAGGAGAAAGGTAGCAGGGCATATGCATCCAAGTCCTAGTACAGTGCTGGCAGTAAGCCAAATCGTCCCCTGTGTCCTAAGTATGGTAAGCCTCATTCAAGTGAGTGTTGGGGTGAGAAGAGGGGTTGTTTCTGGTGTGGTGACATGGGTCATAGAGTTAGAGATTGTCCATAGGATGGACAAGGGCGTTGTGACTATCTCTTTCAGACCCAAACTCAGACTGTTAGCGCTCCAGTTCCAGCGACTCGCCCAGCCCCAGCTTAGGGCGCCTCTTCTAGCAATGCTGGCGGGCAGCGCCAGAATAGATTCTATGCTTTATCATCCTACCAGGAATAGGAGGACTCTCCCGATGTTGTTATTGGTATGCTTCGTATATTTTATTTTGATGTGTATGCTTTGTTGGATCCTGGATCCAGTTTCTTATATGTTACACCTTTGATTGTTGTGAATTTTGAAATGAGTTCCAAGATTATTCCTGATCCTATCCTAGTTTCTACCCAGTAGGTGATTCGATTGTTGCCCAGAAAGTGTACAAAAAGTGTTTTGTTACCGTTCTTCATAGAATCTTATTGGCTGATCTGATTGAGTTAGACATGGTAGATTTTGATGTGATTCTGGGTATGGAGTGGCTGTATTCTTCTTATGCCTCTATTGATTGTTGGACCAGAGTGGTCAAGTTTTAATTTTCGGGTGCATCTGTGTTTGAGTGGTCTGGGAATTCTGTGTCACCCAAGAGTCATTTTATCTCTTACCTCAAAATAGAAAGCTTATTTCTAGGAGAAGTATTTACTATTTGGTTAGAGTCAAAGACACTAAGTCTGAGACTCCAACTCTCCAGTCTATTAACGTCGTCAATGAGTTTTCTGATGTCTTTCCGGATGATCTCCCAGAGATACCTCCTAATAGAGAGATAAAGTTTGGGATTGATCTTCTTCTCAATACTCAGCCTATTTCTATTCCTCTTTACCGTATGGCCCCTACAAAACTTAAGAAGTTGAAAGAGTAACTCAAAGATCTACTAGATAAGGGTTTTATAAGGCCCAGTGTTTCTCCTTGGGGTGCTCCTGTGTTGTTTGTGAGAAAGAAAAATGGCTCTTTACGTATGTGCATTGATTACCGCCAACTGAATAAAGTTACCATAAAAAATAAGTATCCTCTTCCGAGAATAGATGATTTGCTTGACCAATTTCAAGGTGTAAGTTATTTTTCAAAGATAGACCTTCATTCCGGCTATCATCAACTCAAATTTAGGGAGGGTGACATCCCAAAAACTGCTTTTCAAACTCGTTATGGCCATTTTGAGTTTCTTGTTATGTCTTTCGGGTTAAATAATGCCCCAGCAGTTTTCATGGACCTCATGAATCGAGTATTCAGACCATATCTGGATATGTTTGTCATAGTGTTCATCGATGACATACTAGTGTACTCCCGTAGTGAGGATGACCATTCGGATCATCTCCGAACTGTCTTGCAAACCCTTAGAGATCACAAGTTATTTGCCAAGTTCAGTAAGTGTGAGTTTTGGCTAAGGTCAGTTGCGTTTCTGGGTCATATCATTTCTTCTGAGGGTATTAGAGTTGATCCCCAAAAGACCGAAGCTATTAGAAATTTCCCTAGACCTATTTCTCCAACTAATATTCGAAGTTTCTTGTGTTTATCTAGATGTTACCACCATTTTATTGAGGGTTTCTCCTCTATAGTGTCTCCTATGACTCGGTTGACCCAAAACAAAGTGAAATTCTTGAGGTCCAAATCTTGTGAGAAGTGTTTTCAGGAGTTCAAGACTAGACTCACTTTAACCCCTGTTTTGACTTTGCCTGATGGTGTTGATGGTTTTGTGGTGTACTGTGATACTTCGATAGTTGGGTTGGGTTGCGTATTAATGCAGAAGGGTAAGGTGATAGCTTATGCTTCTAGACAGTTGAAACTCTATGAGAAAAATTACCCTACCCATGACCTCGAGTTGGCTACTGTTGTATTTGCTTTGAAAATCTAGAGACACTATTTGTATGGTGTCCATGTTGATGTTTTCACTGATCATAAGAGTCTGCATATGTGTTTACCTAGAGGGAATTAAATCTTAGGAAGAGACGATGGTTAGAATTGTTAAAGGACTATGATATGAGTGTGTTGTACCATCTGAGCAAGGCCAATGTTGTGGCGGATGCCCTAAGTAGAGTTTCCATGGGTAGTGTTTTACATATGGTAGAAGGTAAGAAAGAGTTGACTTGTGATGTACATCATTTGGCTAGATTGGGGGTTAGGTTGTTTGACTCTGCTGAAGGTAGTATAGGGGTTCAGAGTAGTTCCAGATCCTCCATGGTTTTGGAAGTGAAGGAAAAGTAATACTTAGATGCTAGTTTGGTCAGACTGAAGGAGTCAGTCAAGGACCAAAAAGTAGAGGTTTTCTTCCAAGGGGGAGATGGTATATTGACATTGCAGGGTAGATTGTGTGTCCCGAATGTTGATGATCTGAAACAGAGGATTATGCCTGAAGCGCATGGGGCACGATATTCTATTCATACTGGTGCCACCAAGATGTACTGAGACTTGCATGAAATCTATTGGTGGAGTGGAATGAAGAAAGATATAGCAGCGTTTGTAGCTAAGTGTGCAACATGCCAACAGGTTAAGGTTGAACACCAAAGACCTAGTGGTATGATGCAAAAGTTTAGTATTCCCACCTGGAAGTGGGAAGAGATAAATATGGACTTCATGATTGGTTTACCTCTTTCCCGAAGACATCATGATGCTATTTGGGTTATGGTTGATAGGTTGACTAAGTCTGCTCATTTCTTGCCAGTTCATAATTCATATACTGTTGAGGATTACACTAGATTGTATATCCGAGAGCTGGTCAGATTGTATGGAGTTCCCTTGTCTATTATTTCGCATAAGGGTACTCAGTTCACTTCGTAATTTTGGAAAGCTTTCCAGAATGGTCTTGGTACCGAAGTGCTTTTGAGTTCTACTTTTCATCCGCAGACCGATGGTTAGGCTGAGCGGACCATCCTAACCTTAGAGGATATATTGAGAGCTTGTGCACTTGACTTTAAGGGAAGTTGGGCTGATCACTTACCGTTGATATAGTTTACTTACAATAATAATTTCCACTCTAGTATTGGCATGGCTTCGTTTGAAGCCTTATATGAGAGGAAGTGTAGATCACCCATAGGTTGATTCGAGGTGGGTGAAGCAGCTGTGAGTGGTCCTGATTCGGTATTTGAGGCTATGGAAAAATTTAAGTTGATTAGGGAAAGGTTGAAAACTGCGCAGAGTCGTCAGAAGTCATATGTGGATGTTAGAAGGAGAGACCTTGAGTTTTAAGTTGGTGACCTAGTGTATCTAAAAATTTGACCCATCAAGGGGTGAAGAGATTCAGAAAGAAGGGGAAGCTTAGTCCCCGTTATGTTGGTACTTACAAAATTCTTAGTCGTGTTGGTAAGGTAGCTTATGAGGTCGAATTGCCTTCCGAGTTGTCCTCTGTTCATCCAATATTCCATGTCTCCATGCTTAGAAAGCATATTAGCGATGTTGTGGTAGTGGATTCTTCTGTGAGTGCTGACATTCAAGAAAATATTTATTTTGATGAGATTCCTCTTGAGATTCTTGATTTCAGTGTCCGAAGACTAAGGAACAAAGAAGTTTCTTTGGTCATGGTGTTTTGGCAAAACCAATCTGTTGAGGGTGCAACTTGGGAAGCTGAAGTGGATATGTGATCTAAGTACCTGCACCTATTTTCCACGAACTCTGATCAAGCCGAAGGTACCGTTCTTTCCTAAATCATGCACTTTTTATAAAAGTTGCAGTAGTTCGGCTGTCATTTATTATGTGTTTAGCTGTAGTTTCTTGAATTTATGCATTCTATGTTGCATTTGGAGTGAGAAACGATGTGGTGATGAGTCTAACGAATGGTTTCATCTGTATGCTATATTCCCTATCTAATCTTGGCATGTCTAGCGTTATTCGAGGATGAATGTTTCCAAGGAGGGGATGATGTAATACCCCGGGAAATTTTTTGTTGAAATTTTGTGCGTAAACGTGTTGGATTTGATCTTCTAGAATGAATTATAAATTTTCCGTGCAAAATGTCTTAGATTATGACCCACCATTGCATAGAGTATCAAATAATATTTCCAACGATATGTGGAGCATCCAAAACGGACACCCGAGTGACGAGTTATGAACATTTTGATCGAACCGTGAATAGTAGTGCAGTAAAACGTGCAGGAAAAACTACTGAGGCCTGGTGTATTTTTGCTCCAACTTTAAGCGATCATAACTCCTTGTACATAATGATCTGGGTGATATACTATATATCAACAGAAATATCTGCGAGTCCTCTTTCCAATGAAATTGGTTTCATCCAATTTGTTTATCGGAGAAAAAAGTTATGGTCGATCTACTTCAGCCTATCAAAAGTAAATTTTTGGGTCAACTTCAAAAAATCATAACTCGTCGTACACAATGATCTGGTTGAGATACTATATATCAACGTAGACGTATGAAAGTCCTCTTTCTAATGAAATTAGTTTCATCCAATTTGGATATCGGAGTAAAACGTTATGGTTGATCTACTTTAGACTATCAAAATAGTCCACCAAAGGACATATTCGAGAATTATTTTATTTTTAGGGGCGTTTTGGTGATTTTCCCTCACCCAAAATCTGTCAAAACCCTATATTAAATTCTATTAGAAACATTATATGTTATATTTCATCAAATTCCCTCAAAAAGAAAACCCTAAGCTCCTACATCCAACTTCAAGAACCTCCAAAGTTCACCATTAATTCTGCAAATTTATTCAAGATTCCAAGTTCCTAGTTCAAGAACTTCAAGAACCTCCAAAGTTCACCATTAATTCTGCAAATTTATTCAAGATTCCAAGTTCCTAGTTCAAGAACTCCAAGAACCATCATTCAAAGGCACGATTAACATCTCAAAAATGAGTATCGATCTAAAGTTCATCATTCAAGGTATATGGGGTTTTTCAACAAGAACTCTTTTTCGTTCTTGTGCCCCAAAGTAATTTTCTTTACAAACATATGATTTTTATTTGATTTTTACAAATTTGAAGTATGAACCCTTATCTTATGATGATTATTATAAAATCTTAATGTTTATGATTTTAAATGGTGAATTCACATGTGTGGAGATATAAAGCATGAATCTTGAATGATATTTATCATGATTTTGATATTTGAGTTGTGAATCCCTATTGGAAATTATATTTTTTTTGAGATAGTGCATGTTATAAGCACGTTGATGTTGAATATTTGAGATATTTTGAATGATTTGACCTTTTGGTCTTAATGGATTTGTTTTGAACTCGAGTGTGAAAGAAATCCACAACGTTGTTGATTTTGATAGATGGGAAGCATGATGGCTCCTGATGTATATTTATATATTACTGAAATTATTTTGTTGTGGATTGTCTTTGAAATGATCTAAGATAAGTCTGGGAGGAATATTTAGCACCGAGTGGGAGGTATAAAACAACCTTACTTTCCTAGAACTACGTGCCCCTATAGGAGTGAGCCTGAGGCTGATTTATATAGTGATCCCTAGTTTGTGTGAATTTGATATCGATAGTGCTACTCTGATGGAAAGGATAGGACGACTCTTCCAAACGTGCATTGTATGTTGGAATCCATGTAGCTCACATAGTTTATGTCGGTTATAGGATCTCCTAGTGTGTGTGTGTTTTCTTGTGTCTATGGTGAATGGTGAAGTGATTTGAAAGTGGAATTGTGAAAGTTATTCTTTCGAAAGATTTAAATGACATTTACATTATGAGAATTGATATTCTTGATGAACTGAAAGTGATTGACAAATTATATGATGACTCACATGTGTTATTGTACTTATTTCATCCTCTCATGATTATGATGATTTTCTTCGGGCTATGTGAGTCTTTCATACATCCTGCATATTTCTTATAAGTATTTATGATGATGATGTTTATACAACTGTATACACCCTCATATACTCGATTCCTTTCCATGGTACTGACCCGCATCTTCGGATATGGGCTGAATTTTCTCAGAATGTAGGTTCAGGTGCTTAGTTCCAGGTTCGACAGTGATTCTTTGGGCACGCTGTTCTACATCCTTTGTTGTGGTGAGTCCTCATGTTCCGATGACATGATGTCTGATGTTGGTTTCATGGAATTATTTACATTTGATAACTGAGTATGAGTCAGTTGGGGGATGTCTCAATGGCTCGCTCGTTTTATTGTTTTTCTTAGAGGCTTGTCAGACTAGTTTAGATGTTGGGAGTTGACTAATAAGTTGTATTTTGTTATCTTTCTGAAATTCTTTTATTCTTGGATGATGATTACTCTATTGATATTGGAGGGTTATTTATGGAAACCCCATTGATTTGTGTTGAACTAAATGAAAATGGCTCAAAGGGTTAGCTTGGGGCTACTCGTAGCCTCAAGCACCATGTGATGCTACGGGACCCATTTTCAGGGAGTTACAAATTTAGTCTAGTTTTGTACCAGTTTCAGTTAGTTGAGAGAAGGATTTAGCATCAAACAAACCTAAGGATAGAGGATCACCTGCCAGTTAGGACTGAGTCCTTAGTAGAAGCCCTTAGTTCATGAACTACGTAGCCTGCGTAGGATTATGAGATATCACCTGCCAGTTTAGGACTGACACTCTCTTAGGGGTCACCCGCTAGTTTAGGATTGACTTGGTACTTTTTTGGGACTCATGATTAATGGATCCACACATCCAGTGTTAGTACCCATGGCACGATACTGACACCCTTCCAACTGGGGTTCCAGGTTGGACCCTGATTAGCTCAGATTGGGGCATGTTGGTTACATGATACCTCCCAAGTTTAAGTCATTATTTAATTTATCTCAGTTCAGTTTTAGTTGAACAAGTAGATAAATTTCAGTATTTATTCAGTCAGTAATCAGATTATATTAGCTATTCAGATATGAGTTATTCAAATTTTCAGATTATTTCAGAATATACTTTACTTGGTCTTGCATTCTTAGTTTTACATGTTTATTTTTTCATGCTCAATATCAATACATGACCTTCAGTACAATTTTACAGTCTATTCAACTTTACATGAGACTTACATACAATATCCATGTTCTACTGCCTTCCAACTTTAGTACTGTTCATTCTACAAAAAGAACAATTTAAGAAACTAAGTGTAGTGATTCACCAGCTTATCAGATTATGTTTGTTACTCATGTTCTAAGATACTTCAGCTTTCAGTTTATTTCAGTCTCTTGGTGAGTCTACTTTTACTTAGCATGCATGTTTTAAGATTATACACGTAATCAGTTTTACATAATACATTCACCACTACATACTCAATACATTCCAGAAGTATTGATCCACATATATTTCTATGTGCTACATTGTCTTGTAATGTAGGTACCAGTTGTAGCCTACACATCTTAATTAGACAGTTTGCAGCTTCCATCTAGTAGATGATGAGTTCTTCTATTTTGGGGACTCCAGTCAGATGTTGTTCAGGTACTTTATTTTATTATTCATATGTATGGATTAGTAGTAGTTGGAGGCATGTCCCATCTATCTATAGTCAGTATATTAGAGGCTTAATCCATGGTCAGTCAAAGTCATGAAATGTAAATTCACGTTTTCTCTTTAGTTTTATCAGATTCTAAACTTTATCAGTAAAATGTTTGTCTATATTATGCCATGATTATGTTTCCACACAATAAACTTCGTTATTTTATATATTCTAAATCAGTTTCTCAAGCAGTATGCCAGTTCATGGGTTTGTTTGGGATCACTCGTGGTTCCAAGCATCGTGTTACGACTAGAGGGTAGTCTCAAGTCATGACATTTTTACTACTACTTGATTGTTGAATTCGAATTTGTAGGTGAAATCCTAAAATTCCCAAAATCCCACATCATTCTTGAAAGAGGGATACGGGTATTCATTTAGATCCCATATCATCCTTGAAAGAGGGATATGGGTGACAAGTATTTATGAACAATAATTAGATGTTATCTTATTCCTTTAACTTGTCTTAGAAATAAGGATGGATTGTGAATTTGTTATGTCTTGGGCATCTTCCATGAAATAGGGATGCCCAATTGAGGTTGTGGGTTGATTTGTTTGCCATACCTATAAGGTATCCGAAAGGATCCATGTGTGATATTGGTGTTTGGTTGAAAAACTAACCTAAAAAACCCTAAACTAGCCTACCTATATAATCATTAGCTACAGTTTGTATTTGATTCTCATATACCCATGTACTATTTTCACCTAGGAAAAAAAATCCCAATACTATTCTCCTATTGGAATCTTATCTATGGTTGTTGCTCTTAATTAGTAGGTCAAGCAGTTTTTGTTCAACAACCTTTCAAACCATACCCCCCAATTTTAATTAATGTTTTACTTTATGCTTACATTGCAGATAAATACTTAGTAACCTTCAACACACATAGGATTCAAATACTAGTTACACTTTTTGTGGATTTGACCCTAACTCAAGTTGGGTTATTATATTTGACAACAATTTTCCTACACCAAAATAATGGTATAGGTGAGCGTGATCACCTTGATAGCTTCAAAGCAAAAACAACTGTGTACAACTCCAAATCATGGCTAGGATAATTCCTCTTATGGGGCTTTAATTGACGAGAAGCATAAGCAATCACCTTACCCTTCTGGATCAATACAACATCTAACCCAACATCTAAAGCATTACAAAAGATAGTAAAACCCACTCCCTCCTTGAGAATAGTCAAAATTGAAGCTGAATTCAACAAATCCTTGAGCTTTTGAAAGCTCTCCTCACATGCATTGGACCACTGAAAAGAAATCTTTTTCTCAGTCAACTTTGTCAATGGAGCTGCAATGGATGAGAAACCCCCAACAAAGCATAGAAAATAACCTGCCAAGCCAACAAAACTCCATATTTTGGTGGGCGAAGTAGGTCTAGACCAATCACGAACCGCTGCAACCTTCCTTAATAAACCACGTGACCCAAGAAAGAAACAGACTCTAACCAAAACTCACACTTGGAGAACACGGCATACAACGTCTCATCCCTCCATCTCTGAAGCACAATCTACTAATGATCCTCATGCTTACCCTTAGTCTTAGAATAAACCAAGATATCATCTTTAAATACAATAACAAAGGATTCAAGATACTGTTGGAATACCCAGTCAATCAACTCCATGAATGCGGCAGGGCATTGATCAACCCAAAGGACATGACCAAGAACTTATAATGACCATATCGAGTACAAAAAACTATCTTCATACTATCCAAATCTCTAATCCTCAACTGGTGATAACCACATCTCAAATCAATCTTCAAAAATATTGCAGCATTCTGAAGCTGATTAAATAAATCATCAATACGAGGAACAGTATACTTATTCTTAACTGTCACCTTTTTCAACTACTGATAATCAATACACATACGCATAGACCCATCTTTTTTATTCACAAACAAGATAGGTGTACGGCAAGAAAATATACTAGGTTGGATGAATCCCTTATCCAACAACTTCTGTAGCTGATCCTTTAATTCCTTCAACTCGGTTAGGGTCATCATAGAAAGAGGAATAAAAATGGGATCGGTGCTCGACTTAACATCAATAACAAAATCAATATCATGATCCAGAGGAATATTAGGAAAATCTGTAGGGAACACATCTACAAACTCATGGTGATCACAAACAAAATCCAAGAAAAGAGGTGAAACAACACTAGTATCATGAATATGATCCAAATAAGATAATTATCTCATCTCAACCAATCTACGAGACTGAACATACAATATGATCCTCTAAGGACCCAAATGAAGCACACTCTTCCAAGCTATCTTTGGCACACCTAGCGAAGCTAAAGTCATGGTCTTGGGAAAATAATCTAAGACAGCATGATAAGGAGCCAACCAATCCATACCCAAAATAACATCAATATCAACCATATCTAACACAAGCAAATCTAACCAAGGCTCGCAGCTCGAGAAAGTCATAACATAGGATCAGTACACCCAATCCACCATTAAAGAATCTCCTACAAAGGTGGATACACATATAGTTATGGCAAGAGGCTCATTAATGAAATCAAAACCTGAAGAAAAATATGTAAATACATAAGGGAAAGTTAATCCAAGATCAAATAACATAGATGTATATCTGAAACAAATGGGGACGATACCTAAAATCAAAAAATCTGAAGCCTCCACCTTAGGCCTGGATGGTATATCATAACAATAACCATGACCACCAACTAGCTGAGTATCCGCATGACCACCACCGCGGGCTCTACTACCCCTACCTCTCAGACCCCTAGTAGTATCCCTACCTCTCATAGCTAAAATAAGAGTAGCTCTAATCACATGACGGGGGTAGTACTAGGCCAAATAGCCAACCTCATAATACACATAACAAGTTCGACGACCCACCTCAACAAGAAAAGATGTCGCTAAGCCCAGATGGACACCCTGAACTGCTGAATCAGAAAATACACCACCTGAACTTTGTAAGGTCGACTGCACTGGTCTACCCTAATATCTATGAGAACCTCTAAAATCTCTATCACGGGGATCTTGACCTCTGAACTCACCAAAATAGTGCATGTTCTTGGCACCTACCTGAGATGATCTAAGAATACCCTCAGTCATCTGAGCATGATCCACTATACTCTGAAAGAATACTCCAAATACAACTATCTGAGATGTAGCCAACTGAAGGGAAACACCCAAACCATTTAGAAAATTCTAAATCTTCTTAGACTCAATGGAAATACCAGCATAAGAATACCTTGACAAGGCATAGAAGGGTGCCTCATACTCAGCTACCGTCATGGATCCCTGCTCCAGGTGATTAAACTTATCTCTCATCTGATCCCTAAGATTATAAGGAATAAATCTCTCTAAAAAACATCAACAAAATAATCCCACATCATCTCAGGAGCATCAAGAGGTCTACAACTAAAGTGTAACCTCTACCAATCTCTATCAATATTAATCAACTGATTAGTATAAATAATCCCATGCTACTCAAATGAGGGTAAATTATGCAACTTCTATTGATAATCAATCAAGAACTCATAAGCATCTTTATCCACAACACCACTAAATCTAAGAGGACCCAAATGAGTAAATCTTTTGAACCTCTTCTGATCCTCAAAAGACATAACAGTAGTCGCATTAACAGAAGACATAGTGAATTTGGCAGATTGAGATCCATTGAGGAGGTAACATACATGAAGGTTGAACTGTTAATTCAAGCACAACATACTCAGATGTCGACACCGATAGAGGAATAGTACTCAGTGTTTGAGGAGTACCCAAATTAAAAGTAGGTAAAATTGGAGGATCCACACTCGAAGCTATGGGAACACCCAACATAACCAAAGAAAAACCCTCTAAGCAATTCAGCAACCGCACCAACAACCCCTCCGAGATTGGGGCAGACGAACTTTAAGGAATTGGAGCTGAACCTGCACCCCCAATATGCTCTACTTGAGGCTTAGGAGAGATTTCTCTAGCACTACTCTAAGATGGCATTAATTTATGAGCTCATCTACTCCCTCAAATCCATGCACGACTTGAGGATTACTCTTTAGAAAAAGGTTCTCTATCTCTAACCTCATAGGACCAAGTCAAAACCATCTGTGCAAAAAGAGTAAAACACAACTCAAAACAAAAGATATAGGAGAAATTTGCAAAATAAGGAATAAAATAAGAGAATGATTCCTAAAGATATACTATAGACTCTCGAAGTTAGATAAAAACGTCTACATTACAATTCACAAAACACCTTTAGATATTTCATTCTTGCACTGTGTAGACCAATGAACCTGGCTTTGATACCATTTTGTCACAACCTAAAATCGAGGGTCATGATGGCACCTATTTTGGAATATTTTGAAGAGAAAGTCTATCACGCAAACTGATACACAATGGGTTAAAAGACATAAATAACTCCAAGGTAATGCTTTTTAGAAAAAAGTCAAACCATTTAAGTATATGTAAATGTGGAATGAATATAAGCAATAATACATCCATAACTCCCAAAATCTTATGTCAACAGTATAAGAATATATCTTATGTAACTCAAATCCAAATAAAATACATAAGAAATCTAATAGATACAACTTTGTCTCTTAAAACCAGTAAAGACATAGTATAATGATAGAGAAAGATAGTAGAAGACATTCAAATGCCTAAAAATCATCCACTACCATAAAATCTCTAGTGATCGCTCGAACAAAGCAACGTGGGACATACCCGAACCTATATTTACACTAGAAGTGTACAATATTAGTGAGTACGGTACACTCATACTCAGGAGGTATCATTGGACAACCAAGTAAAGTTGAAAATAAAGCATATTAAATACACACCAAGGAAACGTCATCTGCTAACAGAAAATATCCTACAGCGGTATCCTACACCATTTACACTAACAGTTCTAATATATCACATATATTGCAGCTAACATAACACAAAATTAAGCTATGTCATATAGGCCTCTCAAGACCAACATGGACCGGAGATCGCCTCATTAACCTAACCTAACCATCACCCCAATCCACAAGTGTCAAATGAAATCCTACCATAAATCAAGATAGTGGAAACAAAACTAATATCATAACATAGACAATGTCTGAGCATTTCATTTACAATAACATACTAACCAACATACTCAAGTCCACAGTAATCCATAATGTCTTTACATAAATCTGGTGTCTATATATATTGGAAAAGCCCTCGATGATTGCCAAACTAAGTCTAAATAAGTTTACGACCAAAGATAAGAGACTATAAAATGCATGCCTTTCAAAGTAGGAAAGCTCACCAGTACAAAGTTAACACATGAACAACTTCAACCACCTAGTCACTGCGTAGAAAAAGAAGAAGAAGAAGCTATGGCCCCTATGTCGCTTGGGGACATAGATTCTAGAGACAGTGATTTGAACGCTAGCATGTAATACAAGGATAAAGAGAAAATAGAGTCATCATTTAAAAACAAGTCAAAGTAGCATATTCAACCATATTTATATGCATAGGCATACATGTAGGTACATAACATGTTCATAATGTGCCAAAAAAAAACAAGACTTAGCAAGTATTCTTAATGCACACAGTCATAACTCATGAAATGAAGGACTCTGACCTTCCACCCTTATAGAATTATACACTTCTTTTCTTATTAGGAAAAGGGAGTCTAACCACGTGCACCTTCATTGGGCAAGGTACTCTAACCATAAGTCATCTAGTTAGGAAAGGGAATCTAACCTCAATCCGTATTAAATAAAGGAGTATAACCACAAGTTGGTTAATTTAGGCAAGGGAATCTAACCACAAGCCATCTCATTAGGCAAGGGACTTTAACCACAAGCAACTCCATTAGGCAAAGGACTCTAATCAAGCCACCGTATTAGGCAAGGGACTTTAACCACAAGTCATCGTGACTATCTTTAGTCAACATTCTCTAACCCTTTGTCCATACATTAACATCCATTTACTTCAACACTTAGGGACTCCAACCCATTTGACCAATTCAACACCATGCATGACCATAAGGTCTTTATGAAAGAATACGTCAATAAAATACTTTGATAGGCCAATGCCATAATTCAATTCATCATTCAATTCAAGTTATGATCATCAAAACACTTACTAAACCATTCATTCTTCATTAGAATTTCTATACCACAGGTAGTTCCAAACATAATTCAAGTTCAATTTTATATTTAGGGACTTTAACCCTTTACCCATCAAACCACAAAGTCATCAATTAACTCAATACATGGATAACAAGGTTTTTTCAATACCATTTACCAGCCACTCACACTTATTGGGCCATTGCCCTAGTTCAAAACATCACTAACAGGTGGCTAGATAATTCTCTTAGATATTTTTACAAACACCTTATGGGCATGCCTTTACTGAGGCCAAAATCAAAGGAGAAATCTTCATTATTAGGTTTAATCAAGACCCACCCGTTTGTCAAACCACAAACCAAAAGCACCCACATGTGTAAATTATCACTAATATTATGTATAAACATAAGTCTGAGCTAGAGAAAACATTACTCATCACTAGGCATCAAAAAGCATAAATATTTGATTCCCAATTTAAAATTCATAATCCATAGTTAAAATACATCATATTTGAGTTTATAATAAAGAAAAGAGTCACATGCCTTATTAAAACTTGATTCAAGGAAGAATATGACTTCTCTTTGCCTCTAGATGAACATCCCTTGGAACCCTAGCCTCAAAATCCTCAAGAATGTTATTGAGAGAGTATTTGAAACATTTTATCCACCAAAAATATGTTTTAGGAGGCTGCAATACATTATATAGTGATGGGATTTAAGGGTTTTGGGCTGGGAAATATCCATAGATCCCTTGACATAAAAGTTGAAAAGTGCCTTCCCAAGTGGGTACGACTCAGTTAGCTCAACCATATTGTAGGGTAATTATGGTACCAAACACATACTGTATGCCTTACCAAGGACCCCTACACTGACCAATGTACGACCACACACTCATGACTCATACCCAAGGGTATGAATGGTACCCTAAATCGTACCTAAGACAGTTTTCTCTAGGACAAGTTCAACACTCTATACGACTTGGTAGTGTCCAACTTGTACCCTAATATATGACGTTGGTGAGGTTAAGTCGTATCCTGGATAGTATGTAACCCCCACCACATATCCCAACATACGAGAAGTGGTAACTAAGTCGTATCCAAGGGTACAACTAGTAAATTATAGTCATACCTAGTGTAGTAGTTTCAACCAAGGAAATTTTCTAAGGGTCCAAAGCCTTGGTGTTTCAATTCTCCCCCACTTGGATTATTCGTCCTCGAATGACGGGTAAGGAAAGCATAAACACTAGTTAACACATTATTACACATAAACTAACCTTTGATCTAGTTAGAAAATAAGATAAACATCAAGGATAAGGTACATACCAAAATTATTGCAGCTAACATAACACAAAGTTGAGCTATATCATATAGGAATCTCAAGCCCAACATGGATCGGAGATCACCTCATTAAACCAACCTAACTATCACCCCAATCCACAAGTGTCGAATGAACTCCTACCATAAATCAAGATAGAGGAAACAAAACTAATATCATAACATAGACAATGTCTAAGCATTTCATTTACAATAACATACTAACCAACATACTCAAGTTCACAGTCATCCATAATGTCTTTATACAAATCTGGTGTCTATATATGTTGAACAAGCCCCCGATGATTGCCAAACTAAGTTTAAATAAGTTTACGACCAAAGATAAGAGACTATAAAATGCATGCCTTTAAAAGTTGGGAAGCTCACCAGTACAAATTTAACACATGAACAACTTCAACCACCTAGTCACTGTGTAGAGAAAGAAGAAGAATCTATGGCCCCTATATCGCTTGGGGACATAGATTCTGGAGACAGCGATTTGAACGCTAGCATGTAACACAAGGATAAAGAGAAAATCGATTCAACATTTAAAAACAAGTCAAAATAGCATATTCAATTACATTTATATACATAGGCATACATGTAGGTACATAACATGTTCATAACGTGCCAAAAGAAAACAAGACTTAGCAAGTATTCTTAATGCACTCAGTCACAACTCATGAAATGGAGGACTCTGACCTTTCACCCTTATAGAATTATACACTTCTTTTCTTATTAGGAAAAGGGACTCTAACCACGTGCACCTTCATTGGGCAAGGTACTCTAACCATAAGTCATCTAGTTAGGCAAGGGACTCTAAACTCAATCCTTATTAAATAAAGAAGTCTAACCATAAGCAGGTAAATTTAGGCAAGGGAATCTAACCACAAGCCATCTCATTAGGCAAGGGATTTTAACCACAAGAATTCCATTAGGCAAGGGACTCTAATCAAGCCACCGTATTCGGTAAGGGACTTTAACCACAAGTCTCGTTGTGACTATCTTTAGTCAACATTAGGACTCTAGCCCTTTGTCCATACATTAACATCTATTTCATTCAACACATAGGGACTCTAACCCATTTAACTAATTGAATACCATGCATGACCATAAGGTCTTCATGGAAGAATACGTCAATAAAATACTTTAATAGGCCAATGCCATAATTCAATTCATCATTCAATTCAAGTTATGATCATCAAAACACTTACTAAACCATTCATTCTTCATTAGAATTTCTATACCACAGGTAGTTCCAAACATAATTCAAGTTCAATTTTATATTTAGAGACTTTAACCCCTTTACCCATAAAACCACAAAGTCATCAATTAACTCAATAAATGGATAACAAGGTTTTTACAATACCATTTACCAGCCACTCACACTTACTGGGCCATTGCCCTAGTTCAAAACATCACTAACAGGTGGCTAGATAATTCTCTTAGATATTTTTACAAACACCTTGTCGGCATGCCTTTACCAAGGCCAAAATCAAAGGAGAAATCATCATTGTTAGGTTTACTCAAGACCCATTTGTCAAACCACAAGCCAAAAGTACCCACATGTGTAAATCATCTCTAATATTACGTATACACATAAGTCTAAGCAAGAGAAAACATTACTCATCACCAGGCATCAAAAAACATAAATATTTAATTTTAAATTCCCAATTTAAAATTCATAATCCATGTTTAAAACACATCATATTTGAGTTTATAATAAAGGAAAGAGTCACATGCCTTATTAAAACTTGATTCAAGGAAGAATATGACTTCTCTTTGCCTCTAGATAAACACCCCTTGGAACCCTAGCCTCAAAATCCTCAAGAATGTTATTGAGAGAGTATTTGAAAGGTTTTATCCACTAAAAATATGTTTTAGGAGGCTGCGAGAGAGTATTTGAAAGGTTTTATCCACTAAAAATATGTTTTAGGAGGCTGTAATACATTATATAGTGATGGGATTTAAGGGTTTTGGGCTGGGAAATATCCATAGATCCCTTGACTTAAAAGTTGAAAAGTGCCTTCCCAAGTGGGTACGACTTAGTTAGCTCAACCATATCATAAGGTAATTGTAGTGCCCTAACACATACTGTATGCCTTACCAAGGACCCCTACACTGACCAATGTACGACCACACACTCATGAATTATAGCCAAGGGTATGAATGGTACCCTAAACCGTACCCAAGATAGTTTTCTCTAGGTCAAGTTCAACACTCTATATGACTAGGTAGTGTCCAACTTGTACCCTAATATATGACATTGGTGAGGCTAAGTTGTATCTTGGATAGTATGTAACCCCACAACACATCCTAACATACGAGAAGAGGTAACTAAGTCGTATCCAGGGGTACAAATAGTAAATTAGAGTCATACCTAGTGTAGTAGTGTCAACCAAGGAAATTTTCTAAGCGTCCAAATCCTTGGTGTTTCAATTCTCCCCCACTTGGATTATTCGTCCTCGAATGACGGGTAAGGAAAGCATACACACTAGTTAACACATTATTACACATAAACTAACCTTTGATCTAGTTAAAAAATAAGACAAACATCAAGGATAAGGCACATACCAAGATCATTACCAATCAATGATTCATTACATTGACTATGGGACTCAAACCCATTATTTATCAAAGACACTTGCTTAATTCAAAGCTTAGGGACTTGAACCCTTTTTCTACAAAAGACATATATCAAATTGAGAAAATTAACACATACCTCAAGTACCGATTTTTGGAATGGAAAAAAAGGTGGATACTTGGACTTCATATCCTCTTCCACCTCCCAAGTAGCTTCCTCGGGCTTTTGGTTCCTCCATAGAACCTTCACCAAAGCCACCTCTTTCCTTCATAACCGGCGATATTCCCAGCCCAAGATCCTCACCGGGACCTCCTCATAGGATAAAGAATCCAAAATAGCAACATCCTCCAAAAGGACAACTAGCAAAGGATTACCTACACATTTACAAAACATAGAAACATGGAAAATTGAGTGGATGTCTTTCAAACTAGAAGGAAACTCCAAATCATAGGCAACAATGCCAACACTCTTCAAAATCAAGTATGGACCAACATACCGAGGACAAAGTGATTGCCAACCATCTTCAAAATCAAGTAAAGAACAACATACCGGAGGCTAAGAATTTCCTTCTTGATAAATTGCATCACTCCCTTCATGGGAGACACCTATAAGAATACCCAATCACCAATATTAAACTCCAAATCTCTACGCCTCATATTCACATGGGACTTTTGATGACTTTGGGTGGTTTTCAACCAATCACGAATCACATTCACCTTATCTAAGGCTTGGTGAGTAAAATCGAGGCCAAGAAACATACCCTCACCAACTTCATACCACCCAATAGGAGAACGACATCTTTTACCATACAACCCTCAAAAGTGGCCATACCAATGATAGAGTTGACACTATTGTTATAGGCAAATTCTATCAAAGGCAAATGGTAATACTAACTACCACCATAATAAATCACATAAGCACACAACATATATTTCAATATTTGGATGGTCCTCTCTGCTTGTCCATCTATCTTCTGGTGGAAATTGGTACTAAGGCACACCTTAGTCCCCAAACCCTTTTAAAATGACTTCTAAAAGTGAGATAAAAATAGAGTACCTTAATTTGATATTATAGAAAATGGAGCACTATGAAATTTCCTAATCTCTACGAGATATATCTTAGCATAATCCTCTGCTATGAAATTAGTTCTCACTAGCAAAAAGTGAGCGGACTTGGTCATCCTATCCTCAATGACCCAAATAAAATGTTTAATCCACCCAAAATATATTTTAGGAGGACACAATATATTATATAGTGAGTGGAATTAAGGGTTTTGGAGAGGGAAATATCCATAGAGCCCTTGACTTAAAAGCTGAAAAGTGCCTTCTCGGGTAGGCACGACTCACTTAGCTCAACCATACCCTAGGGTACAAGTACACTAGGACTCACCAAGGACCCCTACACTGACCAAGGTACGACCACGCACTCATGACTCATAACTGTATCTCTAAAACTTACCCAAGATAGTTTTCTCTAGGTCAAGATCAACACTCTATACAACTAGGTAGTGTATGACTCGTACCCTAATATATGACCATGAAGAAGTTAAGTCATATATTGGATAGTATAAAACCCCCACAATATTTCCCAGTATATGAGAGATAGTAATTAAGTCATATCCAAGGGTACGACTAGTACCCTGGAGTCATACCTAGTCTAGTAGCTTGAACTAAGGAATTTTTTTAAGGGCCCAAAACCTAGGGTGTTTTAGCAACAAAGACAGAAAAAATCATAAGTGTACAATATACCTCATACATGTAGGACATGGGAAGGATAATATACTTATGTGATCTTTGAGCACAAGTATAAAAAGATAGAAAAATTAGATACGGAATACATCAAAGAAGAAGTACAATCACATCACAGCCATAACGAAGTAAAGACAATAAAAATAATGATAATGCACGAGGTTATCACACAACCTCCGCATAAACCCACATAGACAAGGCTTTTAATATGGGACCCACAGTAGGTTCATCAATGTATGTACAATCCATGTATCATATTTCCTCCCCAGCACATCCACTGGGAAGGATTTTGTAAGATGTCACAATATCTCCTTCCTGACACATCCCTCAGGAAGGGTTTTAACAAAATGTTGCCAGTGTTTCTTAAATGTTGCTGCGGTGGTACCAATATATCATAAATGAGTATAATATTAGGATATAATTCTCGCAACCAATCATATTGAGTATTTTCACAACCATTCATATGATGTATTTCCACAACCATCCACATGATTTATTTCACAACTACGTGAGCCAGTATCCACTAATTATTTCCTATAATTATGAAATTCTACATGATTCATATGACAATAAAGTATGAATATAATTGTAACACACCAAGAACCCATCCCTAGACGTAACACGGTGCTTAAGGTCACACGTGGCCCCAAGCTAACCCTCTAAGTCTGTTACCACTTTCAGAACTCACTATAATGAAAATCATGCTAAGATAAAGAGGAATAACCATGTCATGAACATACTGTGATATAAAGTAATAGTGCTCTGTACAATCAAAATACTAAATTTCTATACATACTGGTACTCTAGCCTGACAAAGCCTCTACTATACAAGTCTGATGAGCCATTAGGACATATCCCCAATTGACTCATACTGAACTAAAAATAAATAACCAACTATTGAAAAGACAAAATCGAAAATACAAGTCCTAAAACCATGAGGACTCACCAACTGCAAAAGTGTAGAGAAAGGTACTCAAAGATCACTGTTACTACTGAGATTGAGCACCTGAACCAATATCATGAGGAAAGAAGGGCTAATTGATCTTGGAGACTGATAATTCTAGTATGAGATTTGTTTACTAAGTAAGTGTGCAGGGATTCCCATGCTTTGTTGGCCGTTTTGGCTGTTGCAATAGTAGATTCAAGTGTAGGTTTCACCGATGCCAAGATGGCATTCTGAACTAGCTGATCTTGGATGAACCAGTTAGTATAAGCTAGATTAGGAGTGCATTTATTATTTTTTGTAAGTGTGGTAGGATGATCAGCGATTGTGCCATTAAGTTGACCAAAAAGGTTGTGTCCGTGCATGAGCATCGACACTAGGCCTTCTAGGTTGTGAAGTTATGGCTACTTGCAAGTTTGATAGGTAGTTGAGATACAGAATTAAACTGCATGATGGTAGGGCTGCTGGTAGTGTTATCTGCATTAATAGCAGTGGCTTTGGTGGCTATGTTTTTACGTGAGGTAGTAGGTAGGGTTGGAGAAAAAAATTGGGATTATACTGTGAGCTTTAGATCTCTGATACCATAAAGGAACTACTGCTGAACAGATAATGAGAAGACTGATCGTTTATTCATTAGTTAATGGAGAATATATAGGCTCTAATACAACACTGAGTCCTAAAGTAATACAACAGATAATTACACTCCTAAACTGATATAATAACTGATAACAGCTATACAAGTAGATGACTAATGATATAATTACAAATTATTCTCGTATATCTCTTTTACCATATATATATACCTATTTGGCCAACAAATAAAAAGTATCCGATCATAAGTACTATCCAAGAAATTTTGTTTTGAAAAACAAAAGAATTGGTACATCATCACTAAACTACCGGTGTAACTATCAGATGTCTTGGTCAACCATTCATCTATAATTTTGCTTTCAAGAGTTGTGTGGCCTTAGATTAACGGATGATAATTCATTTCCCAGCATTTGAGCTTGGGGTTGTAAGGTTCTGTAATTCCTTTAGCTTCATGCAATCTAATGATAATGTGGTTGTTTCAGGGTCCTTATTTCCTGTAAATGATAATTTGGTAGTTTGGCAAAGAAGTAGTTTGCACAAATAAAATATTGAAACCCCAGAATTTTGATCTCATTGATTGTTCAACCTTAAATAGCTATATATTATTTGTACAATTATTTTGTTTTAAAGAATGCTGATCAGGTATAGGAAGAAATATTGTGAAATTAATATGAAGGGAGGTATAGGTTACGGTATGTTCAATCACTTTGTTCCATTAATCTTCTATCCTCAAGAAACTTAGTATTATCTATTTAATAGTGAAAGGAATTTGTCGCTTTTGGCTCTCTTCAATGCTTGTAAAATTAATTTGGATAATTATTGATTGTACCATTTGACCCCCAAACCAAACTTGGTAGCAATTCTTGTGGCTCTTCTTTACTTTAAATGATAGACATTATAGGATGATTGAATTTGATTATGATATTTTCTGATTTTCTACAGAATCAAGAGTTGGGAAGCCAGTGTTGAATTGGGCTAGATGATACAAAATAGCATTGGGCTACGTCCGAGGACTAACACACCTCCATGGTCTGGAAACACTCGTAACCCATAGGAATGTTAGGTCAAAGAATGTTCTTGTCGATGAATTCATTGTTTCCAGACTTACTAAATTTGAACTTGACAAGATAATGATCCCAGCTGTAGCTGATGATATTATATCAGTTGTAAAAGCTGAAGCTTACAAGGTACCAGAGCTGGAAAGGTTGAAGAAGTGCAATTTAAGAACTGATGTTTATGCTTTTAATATCCTACTGCTGGAGATTCTTCTAGACAAGAATGGTAGAAATGGGGACAATGTTGATTTGCCTGCATTAGTTAAAGTGGTGGTTCTGGAGGAAATAACTCTGGAGGTATTCGCTATGGAGCTTTTGAAGGGAATTATGAATCCAATGGAAGAAGGCTTAGTGCAGTCCTTGAGACTTGAAATGGGTTGTTGTGCTCCTGTTGCTACAGTTAGACCGTCGATGGATGAAGTAGTAAGGCAGTTAGAAGAGAACAGACCAAGAAACCTGTCTGCTTTGTACAACCCTACTGAAACTAGGAGTGGAAGTGGTATTCCCTTTTAAGCTCATGTTGAGACTTTAGTAATGAATATTGTTTCATATTATGCCTATTTTTCCTTCTAAAGGAAAGGGCTAAATGGCTATAGCTTTCTTACTATTTCAAATTTTTACCTTTGGCTTTGCATTGTTAGGGAAGATATTTTCATAGAAAAATTGAAAATAGACAATGTGTCACATTAGGCATCAAATTAGTTATTACAGTGTGCTATCTTTCGGTTTATCCTGCAACTAGTCCATCTATAAGATGCTATAATAGAGGAACTTCAATGTACTCCAAATGGCAGATTATGTGGGGTCAAAAAAGATTTTATTTTTTGCATTATTTTTGTGAAATGATGATAGTCTGGTAAGTGTTAGGGTTTTTGCCTTGATTTTCTTACCGAAATTAAGTTTTACTTTTTATTAGAAAGAAAAATAAAAATAGCCATTATTAATTTTACTTTTACTGAAAGAAAAATATAAAACATTTCCATATTTGACAAACCTCTATCTTGGAGGAAAGGTTTTAGAACTCGATAAATAGAAGACCCTCTTCTTATATCATAACACAATAACATCCACAATGTAGTCGTTTAAGAGTTTTGGTTAGGCGGAGATTTTCTCTCTCATTAGTTTTTGTTCTTTTCTAATATTAGGTTTTATATGTAAGTCAATTGGCCAAATCATAAATAATATTATATTTTTTTAGTTTATTTTTGTATCATCTGAATTATTGTCTTTATGATTTGCATACTTTAAACTTCCGACGACACTCTCGATTTTGAACCCAACAGTAAGCAGGCAAACATAAAGCTGACTAAGCTTCTATAGAAACAACCACAAAAGTTATTGACCCACCACACAATTGGATTCATCAATCGCAGAGGGCCACAGGTGGACTGGTCCTTACTCTAGTGGGTACAGGGGTCAGTCATTCCGACAAGAAAATCAGGTGATGTACAAAAGCCCAATAAGACAATAAACTGATCATGTTAGAGCTTGGAGATTCTCTCTATTGTTTTTTCTTGAAAAAAAGTAATTACTAAAAGATTCAAGCCCTACCAAACTTAGAAGATATTCCTTTTAGGAAATTTTCAATTATATAAAAAACATAGATAGTTTTCTTAAAAAAAATAGTTAAGATTTTTGCAGGAAATTACATGGCATAGCCCCAATGGTGGGTGACTTTGAACTTTTGACTCCAATAAGAAAAGTCACTAGCCTCCCTTTCTTTTTAAGTACAGTACGAGTATAAAGTTTCCCTCTACACCTCAAATATTTTTAAACTTCTCATTTGTCTCTCAAATTCTATTTTTATTTTTATTATTTTCACTACTTTATTTTTCCTTTAATTTTATTTCATATTTTAATTCATTTCTCTCAACCTTTTTTTTTCTCAAACATTATCTATTTCTTCTTTTTTTTCTTTTTTTAATTCATTTGTCTCAACCTTCATTTTTCTTTTATTTTTGGTTTTTATCATTTCTTATTTTTTCCTTATTTTTCTCTTTTTCCTCTCATTTTTGTTTTTTCTCAACTTTCTTAATCTTTATTTTTTTCTTGTTTTGTTTTTTCAATCTCTTTTAATTATTTCTCTATTTTATTTGGTCTCTTTTTTCTCAACTTCTATTATATTTTGCTAATAAATAAAAAATTAGATAATTCGCAAAGGGATCTTTTTTTTGATACCAAAGCAAATTTAAGGACATGAATTATTGTCAGGAAGTTCTTTGGGATAAATTTAGCCTCTAAGGAAAACTTACCGAACAAGTCATAAATCTTTCTATAATGTGGCAGTGTCAAGTCTTGCTTGTGGAGCATAATTTGTTTTTTGAAAATTGTTGAGTTAAGGCTTGCTTCTAAGGCAAGATTTATAGAACATTTCTTAAATCAGAAAATAATGTAATAGTGTCAACACTTGTCTATTGGACGTACTTTTTCTTTTGGGAGGTTCTTGGACTATGTTTTATCTTAGAGGCAAGACAATAGAGCATCACATAAATCAAGACACAATTAAGATAGTGTCTACTCTTGTTCATGGGACATAACTTGTTGACTAAGTCTTTTCTCTAAGACAAGAGTTATAGAATATCTCCTAAATTATGACACGATGCGGTGGTGTCAACTCTTGCTCCTTCGGTGTAACTTGCTGTTTGAAAGTCCTTGAACTAATTCAAGACTCTAAGACACAAGTTATAGAGTATTTCATAAATCAAGGCATAAAGTGATAGTGTCAACTCTTATCCATGGGGCATAACTTGTTGTTTAAAAGTCCCTGATTTATAAAACATCTTATAAACCAAGAAATAATGTGGTAATGTCAAATCTTGTCCAAGAAGTGTAACTTATTGTTTAAAGTCCTTGGGTTAAGTGTTACTTCTAAAGAAAGAGTTATAGAACATCTCATAAATCAAAACATAATGTGATCAAGAGTTATAGAATCTCATAAATCAAAACACAATGTGGCAATGTCAACTCTTGCCCATGGGGCACAACTTATTACCTGAAAGTCCTTAGTCTAAGTTTTTCCTCTAAGGGAAAGTTATAAAACATCTCATAAATCAATACACAATGTGATTGTGTCAACTCTCGCCCATGAAGCATAACTTATTTTTTGATGGTCCTTAGGCTGAGTTTTACCTCTAAGACAAGAGTTATAGAGCATGTGTAAGTGTTGAATCTTGCCCAATATATGTAAATTATTTGAAAATTCTCGAGATAGGTCGTACCTCTAAGGCGAGCATTGTAGAACATCTCATGAATAAAGACATAACGTGGTAGTATCAACTCTTTCCCGTGGGGAATAATTTGTTATTTGAAAGTCTTTGAGCTAAGTCTTGCCTCTAAGTTAGAGTTGTAGGACATCTCATAAATGAGGATATAATGTGGTAGTGTCAAATCTTGCCCGTGGGGCATAATTTATAGTTTGAAAGTCTTTGAAATAAGTCTTTCCTTTAAGGCAAGAGTTTTGGAACATCTCATAAAGGAAGATATAACATGGTAGTGTCAACTCTTGCCTGTGGGGCATAATTTGTAGTTTGAAAGTCTTTGAGATAAGTCTTTCCTCTAAGGAAAGAGTTGTAAAACATCTCATAAATGAAGATATAATGTGGTAGTGTCAATTTTTGCCTATGGGGCATAATTTGTAGTTTGACAGTCCTTGAGATAAGTCTTGCCTCTATGGCAAGAGTTGTAGCACATATCATAAATCATGATATAACGTGATAGTATCAACTCTTGCCCGTGGGACATAATTTGTAGTTTCAAAGTCTTTGAGCTAAGTCCTTCCTATATGGCAAGAGTTTTAGAACATCTCATAAATAAAGACAAAACGTGGTAGTGTCAAATCCTATCCGTGAGACATAATTTGTAGTTTGAAAGTCCTTGAGCTAAGTCTAGCCTCTAAGGTAATAGTTATACAACATCTCATGGATCAAAACACAATGTGGTAGTGTCAACTCTCGCCCATGAAACATAACTTGTTGTTTGAAAGTCGTAAGTCTTGCCTCTACAGTGTAGTAGTGTCAACTCTTGCCCATACATCGTAGCTTGATGTTTGAAAGTCATAAGTCTTGCCTTTATAATGTGATAGTATCAACTCTTACTTATGAAATATAACTTGATTAGAAGAAATTGAAGAAAAGAACAAGAATAATAAAAAATGTGAAAAAAGAAGAAAAATATGAAAAAACAAATCAAAGAAAATGTAGAAGTTGAGAGAAAACAGAAAAATAAAGGCTGATAAAAATATAAAAAGATAAAATAAAAATAAAGGCCGATATTTATTATTTTTTTAAAATAAAAAAACTAAAAAAATTTTATTTTTAATAAAAGTAGACGTTGAAAAGAGTCAAGGCAAAAAAAAATAAGGGTTGAGAAAAATAAAAAGAACTAAAAAAGAGAGGAAAGAAAAAACAAAAATTAAAGTAAAACAAAAAAAAAGAAGAAGTTGAGAGGAAACAAAAGAAAAAAGTAAGGGTTGAGAATAAACAAAAATAAAAAGAGAAAAGAAAAAAATAAAAATCAAAGTAAAATTAAAAAGAGAAAAAAAATAAAAGATGAATAAGTACGGAGTTGTTATCCATTATGAGAATCATTTATGTAATTACTACATTGGTCAAGGGCAATTTTATCTGAAAATATATCACTTAATAGTTGAAGGCTATTTTTCTAAAGTATTTTTATCTGGGGACAGAACTTGAAACACACCTTATTTTGGGGCTATTCCTGTAGTTTTCCCCGATTTTTGTAATTTTCGTTTTGTTACATATTTAAATCTAGGCCATTGTTTGGGTCGATTTTCATTTCTAAATATTTTGTTCTAATAACTGGCCAAGGTGGCCTATTTATGTTTTCTTTTCTTAAAAAAATACTTAAAATGACCATTAGGCTATTTCCTTTTTCTTTTTCAGCATTGACTTTTAAAAAAAAACCTTTGTACTAACCTTTTTCATGTATCAATTGTTTAAATAGTGTATAAACATGTATATATGATGTACAAATAGGTATGTGATTTATCGATATTGCATAAATAGATATGTAATGTATATGTATATATTGACATTGTATAAATATTATATAAACGTGTATCGGTATTGTAGAAATGATGCATAAACGTGTATATATGATGTTCAAATAGTTATCTAGAGTATATCTAATGTATCAATATTGTATAAATAAAATATAAACATTTAAATACTGTATAAATAGTATATAATGTTTATTGATAATGTATAAAAGCTAGATAATATATTGCCATTGTATAAATGATGTATAAACGTCTATCGATATTGTGTAAATAGTATATAAATGTGAATCGATATTGTATAAATGTGTATAAACGAGTAGTGATATTGTATAATAGTTATGTAATGTATAGATATTGTATAAATGATGTAGAAACATGTATTGATAGACATTGTATAAATGGTGTATCGATATTGTATAAATCACATACCAATAGTAGAAGCATAAAGCCTTTAACTGGTGGAAATGACTACAAAATTAGACTATTACTTTCACACCTATAGATACTCCTTCATAATTGTCCCTAGTAGCATCAGTAACCAATTGTCATACAAGACGAAAATCCATTAGCATAACGATCATCGTGAAAACAAAACGAATAAACTTAAACCGTTCTCTAACTCTGCTGCAACCTCCTCCTTTATTTGCAACTTTGGGGAACGGCTACAATCCATAAATATAGGTTGAATTGGTTATTATTATTGGAATATCAATCTAAAAAAAAGCTTTTACAACAAGATGGTAGTGAAAAATACACAAAAGGCAAAATAACACGGAAGTTTCACGTAAACATAAAAGCTTCCTTTATTACAAACCCAGAACGAGTTACAAGCCCAAACTACTTTACAAAATTACCATCCCAAAATAGGTTATAAAATATAAAATCCAAAAAAATTCTTAAAGTCGCTAGTTACTATGCATAAAATGGACCTATGTAGCGACATCATTTTAGGTGATTTATGTGTAATATTTATTTATGTATAATTTGACTATTTTACCCCTTCGCGTGGTTGAATTATGATAATTTTAGGGTATGGGGATGATTGAAATGGTTCTCAATGCATTTTGGTATGATTTATGCGAGATTGTGGTTTTTGATGGTCTTAAAGGCTTATTAGTTGACTTCGATCAACATCTTTTGATCTGTGTGTCGGATGGTAAAACGAACTGTGCTAACAGATACAAAACATCAATTTTAGATTGGTAACATGGTTGGTGCGGTTTTATAGCTTTTGCATCTCATTTCAAATCTCCGTTCAAAAAAAAATACAAATTAGGTTTTGGGAGTTAACTCTATGAAAACGACGCTTGTTCAAAAATCTAATTTCACCTTTGATTTCGGAGCATCAAATTTAGTGGGGTAGCATAGTACATTTATGTACTCAAAATTCCGGATGAATCCTGAGGAGTTTGAGGATAGTTGGAATTCTCCAAGTCTCTAGCTGGTGCACCACTGAACTGGTTGTCACGACCCAATTTCTCAGGTCTTGATGGTGCCTCTATAACCCACCAGTTGGCAAGCCAACCCGTAGTCTGAAACTACTAGTAAAGGACTACCAAGAGAGATAAAGGAAAGAATACGAAATAAGTGTAGTAAAAGTATAACATACATAAGATAATCCCAAAACATGGAGAAATCAATACAAGAGCTTCTAGTATAATAAGAATACAAAATGAAGTACCAAGGAAATTACATTGATACAACTCATCTCCGAATACAACATAGAGACTAGTCTAGTACATAAGAGGGAGAAATATAATACCCCAAACGTCGGGAGATCACTCTATGTATCCGAACCATGGCTACTTCGCATGAGGCACACAACACCGGTGATAACCCGTACTACGATATGCAGGTTGCAGAAGTGTATTATGGGTACCAAACACATGGTACTCAGTAGGTAACTATCGACTGAGCTCCAAAGATAATGTAGATATATTCAACATATAAACATAAATAGAGTCTAAGACTAAATGTCCAGCAATCACATAATAAGGCCAGTGAGATAGTAGGTGTACACTCTCCTATTCATATCCAAGAACTAATATAATACGGCTAAGGAAGTGTTAAGGATGAACTATTCTATTCAAGTCTTACTCAGGAATTTCAACGCTATACCATATATCACCACCAATATACAAATAAAGGGCAAAAGAAGGATATATTACAACATACAAGGTCAAGAAACGAATATACAATCTGAATAAATGAAGAAAGAAAGGGATATATGCTAATGTTATAGCTATATACACACACACACATATATATACACATATATATATAACGTAAGTAATTGACTAGTCCAGACAAACAATACCTAACATCATCCCAGGATCAGAATGTTCAATCAACATACGACATACCACAAACCATGTTCATCATCCACACCTATGCAATCCCCATAACGCTAATAGATAAAGGCACATACTAATGATATGCAATGTGTATGCAAAGATGAATGGAACAGAATCCATATAATGTATCACAGTCCAGACTCGAACCAATAAGTATAATCAGTGTCATAATCATCATTATCATAATCGTCACCATCATAACCATCATCATAATAATCATCCCCGACCTTGTCGGGTAAATAAGCATATCATCATAGTCATCCTTTGGCCTTGCCGAGTATATAAACATATCATCATAATCACCCTCCGACCTTATAGGGCATATAATCATATCATCATAATAATCCTCTGGACTTGCCAGGTATAAAACATATCATCATAATCATGCTTTAATCTTACCAGGTATATAAGGATGTCATCATAATCATCTTCCAGCCTTGTCGGGTATATAAGTATATCATCGTAATCATTCTCCAGTATTTTTGGGTATATAAGTATATCATCAATACATGTATAACATCAATATTATAATATATCATTGGATTTTACCCAAAATTTATATCATCAATACATTATCCTCCTCCATCCCATACCAGAGAGACGTGTATATAGATATATAATAGGTGGATAGACTTATGTCGTGGCTAAAAAGAGTGTAAATTCGTAAATCAATTGTCTAGGATAAACTTGGGATTAATCATTATAAAAGTGTGGAAAGAGGCGGAATCTCTCGCGATTGAATTAATATATAGTATTAAATCATAGACAGGAATCTGTCCTGGTCAAATCTGTAAAACATCATTTTTCATCTTTTTAGACATAGGTGATTCATTAAGACAGACAATTCTTGGTATGAACAAACCCATTTTTTAAAGTGAAAAGTGGGATTTAATCCCTATTTGGGAAAAATAATAATAAAATCATATTTTAGTTGGAATCATATCATTTACCGATTTAACGATCATGAATGTACCGAATCCATACATGACATCACAAGTATTCAAACAATGGAACCATAAGAATCAATATATCTATAAACTACAACAACATCTCTTATAAGGATAAATACTTTCCGGATGTCCAACCGATGTCATAACATGATCTTGGGCCAAATAATATGTACGAAATAATTACAGCATTATAATCATGCCCTTAGACCTGCATGCATATTTGGAACCCATATCAATAATCATATTCGTAAGCCATATCATATCTATAAGCCATAGCATATCTATGAAGCAGATCATATCTCTAAGCCATATCATATCCATAAGGCATATCATATCTATAAGCTATAAATCATATCAATGAGGCATATCTTACCTACAAGTCATCTCATATCTATAGGCCATATATCATAACTATGAGGCATATCACATCTATAAGGTATCTCTTATCTATAGTCCATATATCATAACTATGTCTATGCCTATATTATTAAGCATGTCGATGGACCATATAATATATCAAGTCCAAAAGTCATACATAACTATAAGTCATTAATCATAATTCGGGAAAGCCATCATCATTCACCATGTCACGAAGTAACCATATCCTAAAGGCTCAATAGTCTTAACTATGTCTAACATGCATAAATAAGTCCACAAGGGCTAACATAAGTGTTGACCTAAGGTGGGCCGGAGGAAACCACTTCTAATTCTTGAGTTCCATATTTAAGCAATTCTACCCTGAACTAGGCTAAGGTATCTAAATTGACTTCTAGATGGTATATATCATAAATAATCCTAATATTCCAATTACACCTAGAACATGAGCAATTAAGTCAACTCCACCAAAATTATAATTTCAAGATCAGTAAAATAGCCCAAATAAGGTTAATCATGCTAACCATGCTTCCAACACTTAAACTACATCCCAAATCTAGCATCATATCATAACCATTCTATGAATTAGCTCAATCAATAAAGAACACCAAAGGATCCTAGAATATAATAAGTATTGCATCTTACGGATCAATTCACCAATCTAATCCCCAAACTTTAATAACCATATGAAGTTTTACCCATATTGAATCTTAACATTTGCATTCACACGTAATATATAAAACACATCATCTTGTGAAGAAAAGTAGATAGAAGTCTACCTTGATGCCAAACTGCAAATTTTCAAATCGTCCACAAAACGTCTGTCCTCACTCCACGACCCAAAATGCCGCCATGCTATCAAAATTCTAATCTATGTATCATTAGGAGTAAAATGAGACCTATATTTCCATATAATGAGTTGGGTCAAAATTTGGGTAAAAAATGGCCCCGCGAGGCCCACTAACGGAATCCAAAATTGAACCAGTCACGATGTCCCTCAAAGTATAAGAAATTTGTGCTCAAAAGTTGATCACAAATAGAGCACAAATCGTGTCTCAGATCAGCCCTTAATGTTTAAGAATTCAAAACCCTAATTTCTAAGAATTTATCAAGAAATTGAAGGAATTTTACTATGAATTCGAACGAGAATCATGGAATAATCATTATCCAAGATCCCTAAATCATCTGCAAGCTTCAACCCACCTCATCTCACACTTTAGGGTTTTTTCTCTCAAGATATGGATAAAAGATAAGTAAAATCGGACAAAAGGGTTCTATTTATACTAGTACTAGGCATCCAGATGCCGCTATCGCTACTGAGCATTGGCATCACGGTATGTACATGTAAATCACATATTGTGATCGCAATTCTGGAAAAAAAGCATAAAACACTTGGGTCAAGTGCGATTTACCCTTTGTGATCTAGGTTGCACCAGCAACCTGGTGCACCAGATTTTCTAAGTCTGAAATGGACTAAACCGGGTGCTCAGGATTCGCTCAAAACCCCATATACGCAAACAAACTATGTAACTATACCTAATTTAATGTTTTAGAAGATGAGACACTCAGAATTTCCATTCGAGGTCATTTTGACCAAATGTGGGTCCCACACTCAAATCTTAAAATTTTCAATTTGTCGAACAATAGGTCGGAATGAGCCCAGGTGCCTTGGGACCCGTACCAAAGGTCTACCTAGACAAAAATAAATATTTTGAAGCTAATGGTTCTGTTATAACTCTCATTCGAGGTCATCTACTTGGAGTTTTGGTTCAAGATGAAATCCTAAACAACAAAAACTCCAAAATAAAAAAATGAGCCTAAAATCCAAATAGACTGTCCGATCACCGAACAGATAGTTTCGGCAAGTCATAAATGAATTGTAGCCACTATGGGAAAGGTTAAAATGCTGGAAATACATGCAAATCGAAGAAATGATGTAAAAGGTCATTACACTATCCACTACTAAAAGGACTTTCATCCGCGAAATTCAATGGATAGAAATATCTCAAAAAATCAAAAGGATGAGGTACTGGGCCCGCATGATCTGGGAATAACTTCTTAGATAACCTCCATAAAGAGAAAACACTTCAAGCGTACTTCATCACATGTATCTTTTTTTCCACTAGCTTTTTCACTTCACTTCCAAATAACCAAAACTCAACCTCAACCACCAACTGGACTCCAACTGAACCGAAGAAGGATGATGCATGCAAATCCAAACCAAAATACACTAATACCACACCAATACAAGTAAAACCCAATAGAGGCTTATCTAAGGCAAAAGCAAACCAATGCATGAGTCATACAACCGAATCCAAGTCCATATATAACCTTCTTTTACAATTCCACACCTACTATCCATTCCAAACTAGGAGGAAAATTACTTAAGTTCTGTCCATGCAATCTCACACAAAGAACTCGATGAACTAAATTGATCCAGTAAAAGTCCATACGACAAACATAAGAATAAGCCCATAAGACACTATCTGGGCATAAAAATAGAGATAATTCAGGAATACATTCTATGCCGATACTACAACTAGTCTATATGATAGTCAAAATTGAGATCCAAAAGTTCAAGACATAATTACTCATCATTAAACGATCCGCTCTAGGATGTCCCATCAATCTAGAATAAAACTAAGCGGAATCCAACTTAAGCATACTGCTCACACTGGGTATATCATTCAAAATTGTCAAAGAAAACTTAAGACTCGAGGTCAAAGCTGAAGGAAGCAATACCATTTCCATGGACAATCATCTGAGCACCCATCAACCATAATCCATCCAAACTCAAGAAGACCGAATCGGTAACAATGGAGTAGACTCAACCAGCCTATAGATAAAATCAGAACTGAGACAAATCTAAAATAAAGGCTACACTCAAGATCTGCAACCCCAAGTTGAAATTTCAACACCAAAGCTGATTCACTTGATCTCGACTACCCAAACCAAACCTGAAGACGGGTAAGGATTCATGCTCCAAATCTATCATAACTTCGAAATTGCTATTCCAAGATGTCAAATATGAAATTGATCTAATAAATCCAAACTAAAGTCAAATACTCACATTGACAATACTGCCTGAATCAGACATATCTATACTAAATCATGCCGAGCAAACATCAAAACATAGTTGGAGAATAAAATCACAAGAAAAATCACCAAATGAAATCACAAGGAATCAAATCCATCCCCATTGGAGGTATGAACCTTCCAAAACATATTCAAGAACTCCCTAAGGCCGCAAACCACACTAGTACTGGCAAAAACTGTAGCAACTCAGAGAAATGCCACTTTAGCCAAAAACTAACCTGTCCAATACTCTATCTTGGAGGAGGATACTTATAGGAAAATATCATTAAACAGAAACACTCCACTAACTCTTATTAGGCCGAACAAACTTTAAAATGGGGATTTCCTGAATCCACATAAGTAGGAAAATCATAATTCATCAAACCATGAACTATTGCACTGAGGAATAAAGAAGATACTAATCTCAAAACAAATGTCAAGGTCAAGATGACTATTGAAAATGAACCAAGCAACTCAAGATAAAAAACTTCTGCTTTGCTAACTCAAGAAGCGATCACAGGAAAGACCACCTGCCTCTAACTCTCTAACTCCAGTTTAGACAAGAACCACAACACAGTAAGAAAAGAGCATCCAATTTCAACACTCATACCATGAGAAAACTATCACAAGGAGACAAACCTAACAAATCTAAGAGATGAATCTAGGATATGTCGATATCAATATCAAACCATTATCAGGTGATGAAATAATCGCAAGCAAAGAATGAAAGTTAAATTGGTCAATCTAAAAAATGGGCTACATATAAAGGGACAGCCAATGCAAAAACCTTCACAACCCAGGAGGCAAGTCTAAGAATCCTAAAATCAAAAAGTAGCAATATATCTAAATTGCCAACTTTAGAATCATAACAAAACCACAGAAGGTCAACTTACTTCAATACCATAATTCATTCCACAATCAGTCTAACACAGTCAACAAAAGAGGAAAACAACCAACCTCACCTTACGATATAAAATAAATCATCAAACCAAATAATAGCTGCTCGAGCCAACGAATACGAACCGCATAGAAGGGAAATTCTAACTAGATACCAATAGTCTAGCCATCTACCAATAACAATAACAATAATATAATTATCAATATCATGAATAGGAGGTACCAAAATAAAAATCAATAGAAAGTACCAGTCAAGGGCCACAATAAGGCCAATATGCCAATGTAAATGGGACTAAAAGCCAAATACTACACCCATAGGGAGAAATATCAATACAGATCTACTCCATTCACTACTAAAAGAAATAAACCACGAGAATAGTCATATAATCATGAATTCAATAACAAGGCACATAATAACCAATATGAACTTACTAAGACATTTAATTATTAATGGGTTTAAAAAAGCCAATACACACAAATGAAAAGGTAAATGCGGGAAAAAACACACTTATCATGGTGAAATCTGCAGTTACATACCTGATGAGTCAACAAAAGAATAAATTTGATTGGGTATATTGTTGAACTGACTAAATCGTCAACAAAGGTGCTAAGTGAACTACTTTTAACTGAAGGTGGCACAAAATCATGAGGATGATTTAAATGATGAGAAATCCCACACCGATGACTCTCTTTAAATTAGTGACCAATCTCTCTATAGTTATAGCAAGCTCCTTAAGCTCTAACCTAGTGATAAACAAGAAACGAGCCCTAATAGCTGGCCAACTGACACTAAGAGAATTCTTTACTACCATGATTATCCTTTCCAAACCCAAAACCTATCTCATGGACTCTAGAATGGTAGGAAATACATGTTTTCTCTGTCTAAATAGCCAACTCGTGTTGGGGGCACTCTCTCGACCAATGTCCCATCTTAATACAACCAATACAAGCCCTTAGAGTACATTAAGGTTGCTACACACTCTGATTCAAAATGATCACCACAACTAATCTGAGAGATCGATGACCCAAATGCTATTAAATGCTCCAATACAAAATCGAGTGGCAACGCTGAACCTCTAATAAATCCATGCACCACGTCAGGCTCAGAAGAATACAACATAAAATAAGCCTACCCTAATCCAAAAACCTAATCTCGTACTAAGAAATTGGTAAAGAACTTCAATAAATACCAATAGACCTAATTCTAATATGAGAATTACTTGATGAATCGAATGTCATCCCTGGACGTGAGGTATCAACAAAGAGACTTTGGATTTCCAATGCTAAACCTCGAAGAGCCAAAGTAGTCGCGAGCTCTACTAGAGCATGAGATGGCCCTAAATCCTTAAGCTGATGCTTAAGATCTTTGATATCTATCTCTGAACACTGCTATGTTGAAGCTTTGAAAAGCACAAATCAAAGTCTCATCCACATCTATCAACCATCTCGCATCGTCCATTTGGGACATAATAGAGTCAAGGAACATTCTTGAGACACAAAATAATATAGACACACGACAAGGAGTCATGACGTGAATTTCCTAAGAATGTCCCTTAGACTCTCAAAGATAGATTACTAATGTCTGCACACCGATCTGACAAGACTCTACTAAACACTTAGCTTTTGTACCAATACACCGATGAATCTAGACTCTGCTACCAATCTATAACTACCCAATTTCGAAGGTCATGATGGCACCTACGATAACCCACTTATAGGTAAGCCAACCCATAGTTCAAAACTACTTGTAACGGACTACCAAGAGAGATAAAGGAAAAAATGCAGAATAAGTGTAATAAAAGGCTAACATACATAATATAATTCCAAAACCTGGTGAAATTAATACAAGAGCTTCTAGTATAATTGATCATGCCCAAGGTCACATTCAATATAAAGATTATACAGTCGCTGTCAAATTATCATGACCCAAGGCTACCCTTTAGTCGCAATAATGGTGCTTATGATCACTAGTGACCATAAGCTAACCCATGAGTTAGTATCTAATGTGATCACTAAGTAAATTAAAAATAAATAATACATGGAGAAAATCAACTAGTAATGCGATAAGGTTTTAAATACTGAAAATGTAACTGAATCTGCCAGTCTAAAAATATCTATGAAATTATTAAAATCTGACTGAAAAGACTGATAAGGTAACTGACTGTCTAAGTGTCTAAAAAACCTCAAAAATGGACTGACTGCGGATTTGATGGGACAAACCCCCAATTAACTCAAACTAACTAAAATAACGAAATACTAAAATACCTAAATTAATGATAAACTTGTCCTCGATAGATGAGGACATACCATTACTGCTGTTATTGAAATACTAAACTATATTAGAGTGGTCAGGAAATTATGCATCTGAAACTATGATATAAGACATCATAGCGCGATGAAATAATGTAGTTAGTATTTTGAATGTACTGGTATATGAGAAAGGTTAGGCTGAAATGCATGGGTTTAATTGTGTATGAGATAATTACTAACTGAATAGCATACAATAACTAAGTATGCATGAATGAAATAGCTGAACAAATTGCATAAGAGCTGCAAAATCTGATAATATATGACCAAACATATATTATTTCTGAGATAATCTGTGTTCATAACCCTTCAACACTGAATGGAAATAACAACAAGGTCGTATAAAAGCTTTGAAACCATAATAGGGAATCATTGTTCAAAAGCAAAAAGGTTAGACATTTCATCAAACATTTAAAAGTCATGAAATTAAACATGGGAATCTGTAAAGAAGGTGACTAAAAGAATAGTTGCAATATTAAAATCATGAATTAAGGATTTAACATGAGGATTTCAATACCCAAATCATATAAGAGCTCATTCCACCAAAATAAACTTGAAACATTACTTGTGATCAAAATCAATAATAACTTTATGGAGACAATTCATTATAAACATGCAACAACTCATATATTTATATAAGAAAGAGGATTCTAGGATTTCATAGGTGAAAAAGGCCCATGGATGAACATCACACATACCCTAAATCCTTAAGCTTAAAAGAGAAGTACAATCTTAATGCTTTTCTTTAAAGTTCTTGGATTTGGAAACTTGATTTCTTAGTTTTATTGAAGAGGAGGTAACTGAATTTGATGAACTTGGAGGATGATTAGGGTTTCTTTGAGAGGAGAATTAGGGAAAATAGGCATATAATCCCTAATCTATGTTTTAATTTGTGTTTTTATGAATTGGATTGAAGGGAAAAGACTAAGTTACCCCTCAGACATTTAAATTTGCAGTTGGAATATAGATTAAAGGCTCACCACGATGCGGTGAAGGATCCATTGGTCAAACCACCGTGATGCACTAGTATGGCAGTGAGCTGCTGGAATCAAAATCCAATCACGACCCAATCATTATATAAAAAATCCAAATATTTTTGGAGACATGCTTTTTACACCCTAAACATGAATTAACTCAAAAATCTACGTCTCGAGGTCGGAAAGACCTATTTAAAAATCCTCAAATTGAAGAGGCCAAGAATATGACTAATTCCCCTACATTTAGTGAAATTTTTAAGGTTTAAGCCTCTTATGCTTACAACTAGGAGCTGAACTAAGCAAAGCATAATATGGGATATTATAATATCTCCTCTTGAGAACATTCATCCTCGAATGAGAATGATTAAGATGAGAATACCGGGAAAACTAAAATCATATACTGAATATGCCTTCCTAAAAAAATATAATTACATATATGAGCATGAAATATGATACATGATACATGACTGAACTATATTCGTGAAAGCATAAAAAGACATGACAATGATTATATAGCTGGAACTGAGGATGGAAAATAGTTAATCTAATTGGAACTGTTACCTTAAGATGAGTTTGAGTTTACAAAGAAAAGATAAGTGTACTAGTTACGCATATCTACTTCTGCTTCCCAAGTAACTCCCTCAACAGACTAATTCTACCTAAGAACTTTGACCAAGGGAACTTCTTTGTTCCTTAGTCTTCAAATCTGATGATCAAGGATCTGGACTGGTATTTTTTTGTAAGAAGGGCTATCCTGATCACTATGCTTTCTAAAGAAACTAAAATAGCTGGGCTGTCTTAAGCCTCTCCCTAATCAAGTAAACCTTCTCCATTGTATCAAACACTGAATCTGGTCCTATTAAAGAAGCCTCACCTGCCTCAAACCAACCACTATAAGATCTATATCTCCTCTTATAGAGACCCTCTAATAGATCCATCTGAATACTGAGTGATAAATGTTATTGTAGGCAAACTCGATTAAAGATAAGTGTTCATCCCAACTACCCTTAAAGTCAAGAAAACATGCCCTCAACATAGCCTTTAGGGTTTGAATGGTCCTCTTTTCTAGACTATCTTTCTGTGGATAGAAAGCTATACAAAGATGAAATTGGGTACCAAGACCCTTCTGAAAATCTCTCCAAAAGTAAGAGGTAAAATGAGTACCTTTGTTTGAAATAATATATAAGGAGACTCCATGCAACCTAATCAACTCTTCAATATAGAGCTTGGCATGATCCTCGACAAAATAAGAAGTATGACTAGTTAGAAATGAGGTAATTTGGTTATTCTATCTACAATTACCCATATCGAATCATGCCGACAACGCAAATGAGGCAAACCCATCACAAAATCCATGTTCACCTCTTCCCACTTCTAAGTAGGAATGCTGAACTCCTGTATTGTACCACTGGACCTTTGGTGTTCAATCTTAACTTACTGATAGTTCTAACAAATAGCTACCAACTCAGCAATATCCCTTTTCTTACCAAACAAACATTAGATTTCCCATAAATCACAGTATATCTTAGTGGCTCCAGGGTTTAAAAAGTAATGCACACCATGTGGTTCTGCCAAAATCCACTTTCTCAAACCATCAAGGCATGATACACACAACCTACCCTGACATCGCAACACAATATCTCCCCTTTAGGAGAAAACCTCTATTTTTCAGATCTCCAAATAATTATTTCAACTAAACTAAACTAGAATCCCTATCTTTCTTATCCATCACTTCGGCAACCAAAGAAAATTCTGAACTATTCTGAACACAAACACTACCTCTAGCTGTATGAACCAACCAAACACCTAATCTAGCAAGCTGATGAACCTCTCTAACTTTTTTTTATCATTCACAACATGAGCAACAATACCCATAGAAAATCTACTAAGGGCGTTTGCCATTACATTGGCCTTTCCCTGATGATACAACACACTCATGTAATAATTTTTCAATAACTCTAACCACTTTCTCTGATAAAGATTTAAATATTTCTGTGAGAACACATACTAAAAACTTTTGTGATCCGTGAACACATCAACATTAACCCCATAAAGATCATTACTACAAATCTTCATGGAAGAAACAACAGCTGCTAACTCAAGGTCATGGGTAGGGTAATTCTTTTCATAGGGTTTAAGCTGTCTAGAGGCATAGGCTATTACCTTACCTATCTGCATCAACACATAACCAATTCATACTTTGGAAGTATCGCAGTAAACAACAAATGCCTATGAATTATTTGGCATAGTCAAGACTAGGGCTGAGGTAAGTTGAGTCATTATATTTTGAAGACTATTTTCATAAGTATCTAACCAATAAAATTTGACTTTCTTCTGAGTCAATCGAGACATGGGAGATGCAATAGACAAAAATCCTTTAATAAACCCTTTATAATAGCCATCCAAACTCAAGAAACTTTTTATATCTGACAAAGAGATCGGTCTGGGCCAGTTTCTCACTACTTTAGTCTTTTGAGGGTAAACTCTAATGCCATCATCGAAAATACTATGGCCAAGAAAATTTACTGACCTTAGACAAAACTCACACTTACTAAATTTGGTGAATAACTGATAGGCTCTAAGAGTCTATAATACAATTACGAGATGGTCTGCATGATCATTTTAATTACGGGAGTAGACAAGAATATTATTAATAAAGACTATGACAAACATATCTAGGTACTGCTTGAACACTTTGTTCATCAAGTATATGAAAGTGGCTGGGGCATTCCTCAGTCCAAAAGACATAACTAGAAATTTAAAGTTATAATATTGAGTTCTTAAGGCTATTTTTTGAAAAATTACATTCTCTAACGTTGAGATGATGATAGCCGGATCTAACGTCTATCTTAGAGAAATAACTAGAACCCTAAAGTTGGTTGAACAAGTCATCAATCCTAGGGAGTTGGTATTTATTCTTGATTGTGACTTTATTAAACTGATGGTAATCGATGCTCATTCTGAAGAACCATCTTTCTGATGCACAAAAAAGACTAAAGTGCCCCATAGGGAAACACTGGGCCTAATAATGCCTTTTCTAAATGGTCTTTTAACTATTTTTTTAAAACTTTTTTAGCTCTTCTATAGAAATTTTATAGGATGGAATAGATATAAGCTAGGTATCTAGAAGGAGATCTATTCTAAAGTCAATTTTCCTTTTAGGAGAGAATCTGAGAACGTCTTTAGGGAACACATCAAGAAATTCCCTTACTACTGAAAACTGACTTGAGACTGCGAGTCTTCAAATTAGAGTTTTTGACTCTAACAAGATGGTACATGCACCCCTTAGATATCATTTTTCTTGCCTTAAGAGATGATACAATTTTCCCCATAAGAACCAAGTACTGCACCTCCATTCAATAATTAGTTCTTAGGAAACTAAAACTGAAAAACTCTATTTCTGTAATTAACTAAGGCATAACATGAGCGGATCCAATCTATACCGAGAATGACATCAAAATAAGTCATCTCTAACTCCACAATGTTAACTGATATGACTTTATGGTATATTATGACTGGACAGTTCCTGTATACCTACTTGGCTATAATAGAGATACCTATTGGAGTAGTCACTGAGAAGGGTTCTACTAAAGATTTGGGAGTGGCATTAAAACTAACATCTATATAGGTGGTTACAAAAAAAAGTGAAGCCTCGAGATCTAGCAATGCATACACATGAAGATGTAAGACCTATAACATACCCATAACCACATTAAGAGAACTTTCCTGATCTTCTCGTGACAGAAGTGCATACAACCTATTCTGGCTTTGTACACTTGTGGCACTGGAAGTAGCGCCCTGTTGATTCGGGCGACCTGCTGGAGCTGATGACTGATTGTATTGACCTTGTTTGTGCCAATATTTTCCCCTCTAAGCAACTACTTAAAATTCCCTGATCCTGTGGCCTATATTACCATACCCAAAACATATATCACCACCATTTTTAAACTCACCCTGATAATTCCTACCATTTTTTTGCAAAGCGTATTAGTACGACCACTGTTCATACTGCCTTGAGACTTAGAGCCTAGCCCTTTATCCCAACTGACATTTCTAAACTTTGGAACTGGCGTACTAGAAGAATACGGAGACGAGGTTGAGTATTTCTAATTGAATTGAGAATGGTTATCACCCTTCTACCTTGGCTAAGCAAAGTTAAAGCTACCTATTTTTGTCCTCTTATTCTCCCTTTCTCTGCTTAAGTTTCTATTCTTTAATCTATTGGGCATGGACCATAAGCCTACATATATTCATCTCCTTAATCAACATGGAAGTTCTAGACTCTTTAAACCCACTATTAGATATACTAAAAACAAACTTACTCATCCTAGACCTATTATCAGCCACCACCGAAGGAGCATACCTCGCCAACTAAATAAACTTAAGCGAGTATTCATTCACACTCATATTACCCTACTTCAAATTAATAAACTCCAGCACCTTAGATTTCCTCAACTCTAAAGGAAATAACCAATATAAAAAGGCTGTGGCAAACTCCTCCCACTCTACAATCTCGACCTCAGCACCCTAACCTTCTTTCACTGCTTGTACCAGGTGTGAGCTACATCCTATAACTGCTAAGTAGCAACCTCTAAACACTCACTTGAAGTAAAACCCATGATATACTTAACCTTCTGAACAATAGCAAGAAACTCCTACGGATCCTCCTCAGACTTGGATCCCAAAAATAAACAAGGATTCATTCAAATTAAATCTTAAATTCTAGTTGCAGGTTTATTTACCACTAGATTAGCTGGGGAAACAACCTGCTAATTATTCTAAGAAGTTATTAAATAAGATAAGGTAGTGAATACAACTATAAACTTGGCATGAGGGATGTGCTTATTCAGGGGATCTTCCTGAACTGGCGGAGGTGCAGGCTGATTTTCATTTCTTCTTCTGTTATTCTTTATGGGAGGCATTTTTTGTAATGTAATAAAGGATGAATTAGAAAGAGGGTTTAAATAAAACTAATGCTCACTTGCACGATATGAATATTGAAAGAAGGAAAACTTTTCCTAGAATGTCTTGTAGCCTCATGTCCAAAAGAGTGGTGCACTTCACACCTATGCATAAGACTCTACTCAGTGTGGCTTTTTAGAATACCTAAGACTCTAAAAGTCCTTACGATTTGATACCAAGTTTTGTCACGACCCAAGGCTACCCCCTAGTCATGACAATGTAGCTTATGTCACAAATGACCACAAGCTAACCCATGAGCTGGTACCTGCTATGCACACTGAGTAACCTGATAATAAACAACATATACAAAAAAATATTTGATAATTCTATAAGGTTTTATATACTAAAAATATAACTAAATCATCAAGTTCGAAAACATCTATGAAATACTAAAATTTAATTGATAATACTTATAAGCTAATTGACTATTTGAGTGTCTAAAAAGCCTCTAAACTGACTGACTGTGGATTTTATAGGACAAAACCCCAACTAGTTCTAACTGATAAAATAGAGGAAAATCTAAATAACCAAATTAATGATAAGCTAGTCCTCAAAAGATGATGACTCAACACTGCTGCTACTGTTGTAATGCTGAGCTATATAAGCATGGATAAGTAATTGTGCGTCCGAACCTATGATATAACTCATCCTAGCTTGAAGAAAGTATGCGGTCATGCTTTAACTATACCTATTTATGAGATGAGTTTAGGCTAAAATACATGGGTTAATTGTACATAAGATAATGACTAACTGAATAGCATGAAATAACTGAGTATGCATGCATAAAATAGTTGAGCCAAATGAATAAGAGCTATAACATCTGAGAATGCAAGAACAAACATATATTTTTTTGAGATAATTTGTAAGCTAAATTATAGAGATCTGATAACTTAATAAATGGTGATCTATATGCCTTGGTCACGCAAACCTAAACTAAATTCTATACCAAATATTGAAATGAGACTGCGGGAGGTATCATCTAACCGACATGCCCCAATTTGAACTAAAGAGGTCTAACCTGTAATCCCATTTAGATGGGTGTCAGTATAGTACCATGGGTACTAACACATGGCTGTGTGGATCCACTAATTTGATGTTCATAAGTACCAGGGTGTCATGCCTAAACTAATAGGTGACCCTTGAGAGGAAGTCAAGCATAAACTGAAGGGTGATTCCTCAAAGATAGTAAAGCCTAAACTGATGGGTGACTTCTCATATCCTATGCAGGCTACATAGTTCTGGAATATAGGGACCACTACTTATAGCTCTACCTAACTGATGGGGAAGCCTTCATCCCTATATTCGCTTAGTGCTAAATCCTACTCCCAAATAAACTAACACTGATTACTAGACTGAACAAAGTTTAACTAAGCAAACAACTTATCATGAAAGCTAACTGAATGACAATGTTCATGGTTTATCTAAAACCATTCTGAAGATACTGAAATTATGTAAAAAGCTATGTATCGGCTGTTTATAACGCTCCAACACTAAATGGAAATAACAACAAGGATGTTTAAAAGTTTTGAAATCATAATAGGGGATCATTGTTCAAAACCTAATTATTTATACTTTTCATCAAACACATAAAAGTCATGAACTTAAACATGGGAATGGGTAAAGAAAGTGATTAAAAACACAGTTACAATACTAAAACTATAAGTTAGGGATTTATCATGAGGATTTCAATACCCAAATCATATAACGGCCCATTCCATTGAAAAATGCTTATATCATAACTTGTAATAAAAATCAATAGCAACTTTATGGAGACAATTCATCATAAACATGTAAGAACTCATAATTTGATATCAAAAAGAGGATTGTTAGACTCCATGGGTGAAAAAGGCCCATGGATGAACATCACGCATACCTTAAATCCTTAAGCTTGAAAGAGAAACACAGTCTTGATGCTTTTCTTAAAAGTTCTTGGATTAGGGAACTTGATTTCTTGGTTTTATTGAAGAGGCGGTCATTGAATTTGATGAACTTGGGGGATGATTAGGGTTTCTTTGAGAGGAGAATTGGGGAAAATAGGCATATAATGCCCTAACTGATGTTTTAATTCATGTTTTTATGAATAGGATTAAGGGAAAAAGACAAAGTTGCATCTCAAACATTTATATTGGCAACTGGAATGCGGATTAAAGGCTCACCGTGACTCAGTGAAGGCTTCATTTCTCTTAAAATAGTGATGCATCACTATTGCTGTGAGCTGCTGGAATTAAAATCCAATCACGACACAATCCTCATCCAAAACATCCAAAACTTCCTCGACACATTCTTGTTACACCACTAAACATAAATTAACTCAAAAATATTTGTCTCAAGGTCAGGAAGACCTATTTAAAAACCCTCAAAGTTAAGATGACAAAAATATGACTAAGTCCCCAACACTAAGTGAAATTTTTAGTTTTTAAGCCTCTTATGCTTGTACCTAGGAGATAAATTAAGCCAACAATAACATTGGGAATTATAATATCTTCTCCTTGGGAACATTCGTCCTCAAATGAGATTAATTAAGCAGAGAATACAAAGAATACTAAAATCACATACTGAACATACATAACTAGAAAATAGATTACATTCTTGAGCCTAAAACATGATACATGATACATGACTAAACTGAATTTGTGAAAGCATTCAAGGATGTGAGAATGATTATATATTTGGAACTGAGGATGGAAAATAGTCAATCTAATAAGAACTGTTACCTAAGGCTGGTTTGAGTTTACGAATAAAATATGAGGGTACTAGGTATGCATATCTGCTTCTGCTTTCTAAGTGGCTTCGTCAACAGATTGATTTAACCTAATAACTTTGACCAATGGAACTTTTTTGTTCCTTAGTATTAAAATTGACTATCAAGGATCTCGATTGGGATATGTTTGTAAGAAAGGCTATCCGGAACACTGTGCTTTCTAAAGGAACTAAAATAGCTGGATTCTCATAAGCCTCCCCCTAATCAACCAAACCTTTTCCATTGCATCAAATAACAAATATGGTCCTATAAAAGAATCCTTACCTAAATCAAACCGACCAATAGGAGATCTACATCTCCTTCCATAGAGAGCCTCAAATAGATCTATCTGAATACTGGAGTGATAAATGTTATTGTAGGCAAACTCTATAAAAGCTAAGTGGTCATCCTATATACTCTTAAATTTAATAACACATGACCTCAAAATATACTCTAGGGTCTGAATGTTCAACTCTGCTAGACTGTCTATCTTCAGATGGAAATCTATACTGAGATGAACTTTGTAATACCCTATATTTTTATACTAGAATTCTAATCATCATTCTTACGCGTCTAAGATCTAACACAAGTGATTCCCATGTGAATATATATTTCATGATCTTTATCCTAGTATGTGAAGTGCTCTTGAGCTTAATAATGTTCATATAAATGATTTAGAGACAAGTTGAGCTAAGATCATTTGATTTGTCTAACATTTGATAGTCAATTCTATAAGGGACTACTTCAAATGTGTATATATATTAAAATACATAAAATTTTTCATCCCAAAACCTATAAAATTGTAGATAATTTAATTATCTTCCCAATGATACTAATTTCACAAAAATCCAATACCCGAGCGAAAAGTTATGCCCATTTTCGTGAGAGGTAGTAAGGGTGTGCGTTGGGCAATGCGCCACCCAATAAAATGTGTGCGATTGGGAGTGCGATGCACACTTAAATTTCTGCCATAAGGTGTGTGACACACACCTTAAGGTCTGCCATGGGTTGTGCGCCGCATACCTCACTTCCATGTGCCAAAAATACCTCTATACATGTCTATAACATGCGATTAAACTCCCAAAACATCAAAATAAGTTTACTTTCTCTCAAAATCACCAAGAACAACCTTTTTGATTTAAACATAAAAACCCCAATAGCTAGAGATTTAACCATGAGAATTTTATACTTTTTACATATTCGGAATCCCCGTTACGAAGGCTACAAGGGACACCCAAATGTTTGTGAATAACATTACAATATTTGAAAAGTCATTCAAAGTTTCAAGTTTACGGTATGTGGGGTTTTTCAACAAGAACATTCTTTCGTTCTTGTGCCCAAAGTTAATTTTCTTTACAAAGATATATGATTTGATATGATTTACTACGAATTTGAAGATATGAATTTATGACTTATGATGTTTTCATGAGAATGTTGATATGGTTTCCTATAAAGCTGAAATTTTGATTTTTAAGTGATTATTTTTATGCTTATGACTTAAAGTATGAAACTTTGAAAGATTTTATTGTGATATTGATATATGGGTTTTGAACTCTATTTAAGATTATTATTTTGTGAAGAATGTGTTATAAACACCTTGATATTTGAATGATTTGAGATGATGTAGAATGATTTGACCTTGATGGTCGCGGAAGAATTGTTTTTAAACCCAAGATATGAAAAGAAATCCACTTTTATTGATTATTATGAAAAGAGTAGCAAGTTGGCTCCCATTGTGTATTGTTGAACTGATTTTTAGTGGATTTTATTTTATAAAGATTAGGGCTAAGTCCGGGAGTAGTCTTTAGCACTGAGTGGGATGTATAGATATTTTGGTACTTCTCTAGAACTACGTTCCCCCATAGGATGTGAGCTTGAGTCTGATTTATATAGTGATCACTAGTTTTTAGATTGGTGATTTAAGGTTCTACTCTGATGGCAAGGAAAAGGGAAACTCTCCCCAACGTGGGTAGAATGTTTGATTCCATGTAGCTCACATGGTTTATGTTGGTTGTAAGAGACTCCCAGTGTGTGTGTATTCTTCTATTAGAGATGAAAATATAATTGCTTGAAAGATTGAGTTTGAGAAAGTCATTGTTTTCGAAAGATTTAAAGACTGTATATTCTAAAGAGATTTGTCATGAGATTTGATTTCTGTGATGAATTGGAATTGAGTTGAAAGTGAATTGAGATTTATATGATAACTCACGTATTTTACTTGACATATATTATTTATCCATGATTTCGATGATTTAATTCGAGCTAAGTGTGTCATTTATATCAGCATGCATAATTTTATAAACTGTGATGATATTAAGATATTATTTTATATATGCATTGCACCCCTATATGTTTGATATGTTTCCATGGTACAGACCCATATATTCGTATGTAGGCTATATTTTCTTAGAATATAGGTACAAGGTATAGCGTATTTTATTAGATTTAGTCAGTTCGTGGCGTCTAATCAGCAGATGATGAGTCCTTTTGATTCAAGGGATTGGGTTAGTTATACAGTTGGAGAAGTGTTGTATTTTCTTTATCTGTCCGTATTGAGTTGGGATAGTCGGGAGTCATGACTCAGCTACCTATAATTAGTACTAGGAGAGGCTTCATAGACAGTCAGTAGAAGTTGATGTATTTCATTTTTGTTTTGGATGTAAAAACAGAGTTGTAATCTTGTAAATTTAGTTTTGTATCTATCATATTTAGAAAAGAGTTATTTTCCACATATTTGTATAGATTTATACTTTTTGTTCAGTTGCTTATGAGTTATGCCAGTAGAAGGGTTATCTTGGGGTCACTTATGATCCTAAGTATCGTATACCATCTCGGGACTCGATTTTGCAGTGTTAGAAACTTGGTATCAAAGCACAAAGTTCAAGTGTTCTAGGGTGTCGATGAAGCCGTGTCTAGTAGAGTCTCGCAGAACGGTACAGAGATATCTGTACTTTTCTTTGTGTGGCTATAGGGCATTTAGGAAATGTCTCCACTCTTTCAAGTCTTAAATCGTGCTATAGAAAAGTTCTCCAAGAAACTTATATAGATTCTCATCTTACTCTAGTCAGGCCATCTCTACCTTATTTCTAAGGTATCAAAAATGGTTAAGCTTAAGTCTCCATAGATAATTATGGGATTGTAAGAGAGCTAGAAAGTATCCCGTCAGTGCTTTTGAGTTCCACAGATTGAGTTTTTTTATCATGATTCTAAAAATCGTGCACTAAATCCAAGTCAAATGTGTTATTAGATTCCTCCCCAGAATCGGTAATGTAAATATATACTTCCCTATCTATGTAGTATTCTTGAGATAGGATGATCAATAAGTCCTAGTTCCTCCCCATATAATGCTCTTATATTTGCTAGCAGAAGTTTTGGAAGTTACACCAAGCTGCTTGAGAGGAGCCTTCTAGTGTGTTCTACATCCCTCAAATTTAAAATTATGCCCTCGTTCTTACGAGTTATTCAATTAAGACAAAGTAAGGTGTATTCTTAGATCATTGAATATTGTGTGTCAAGTTTCTATCTATAGTATTATGTAATTTTGTTATTATTGTATTTGTGAAAAATCAAAGTCTAGTGAAGCCGTGTGAGGCCTATTTCGATTCACTAGCATAGTTGCTTTGTTATCCATATAATTTTTTTAATCAAAACAAAAAACAAAGTTTAGTGAAGACGTGTGAGGACTATTTTGATTCACTAGCAACTTGTTGTTTATCTTTTTGTTCAGGTGTTAGTTGAAAGTGTGGGTTTCTGTGTAGTGATAGAAGTAGTGATGTTTAGTTGAAAGTCTTGTGTTAGTTGAACTTGTGGGTTTAGAAGTACAGTGGCAAGAATGATGGTAAGGGCGACTTATTGAATATGTATAGCTGAATTTTTTCTTATGATTGAATTAGTAATGAAGTGATATACCCTTCTTTGTCAGTTTAGTGAAGTTAGAGAAAGAGATTATTAGTTAAGGTGGATTGTTGTTTGCTTGAAGTATGAAAAGAGTTATTGATGTTATTTGTTGTGCTAGGAATATATAGGTTTTGATGGAAGCACTCAGTGATTGAGTATTGCTAATTTAGGCTTTCCTGAGATTGCAAGAGGTGATGATAGGCGGATTTACACGCCTATATCAATATATTTTGCCCATATTTTAGCCTAGTTTTGAGAACTAATTATCTATTTCATGCACTTTTAGTCCTTTTTCCTGTAAATGAGCTAACGAACATGATTAGGAAAGTTTCAGGTTTAAATGATGCAAAATACAGCATTTTATGGCTTACTTGACGCAAAAGAAAGCTCACAAACGAAGTAGAAGGGAGCTGGACGCCTAAGGACCAAATCTGCTGCATGGAAAATCTGTCCCGGGCTAAAACAACATTTCTGAAGACTTTGGGGACTTACAGACACAAAGATGGATTTTTACAAAGATACATTAACCTAATACAATTAGGTTATGTATTTCACTATTCTATTTGGATTATGATATTGTAACCTTACCCTAGTACATTTGGGTGAAGGATTTCATTAGTATAGTAGGATTTGGTTATTTATTTCATTAGCATAATAGGAGTACGATAGGAGTATTATAAATACCCTATCATGCTAGAGATTTTTAATTAACTCCTCCCTTAGTGGAGAGAACAATTCTATTCTTCACTTAATTCAACAATTAATTTTCTTCCATCCCTCTCATCTTCCACCACAAAAACTTCTAATCTACTCTTCTATTCTTAAATTCCACAACAAGAGAATCGTTACTTGCTAGGGAATCACCAAAACCACACGCCTATCACCTACTTCTCACGCCATCAACCATGCAAATCGTGATATCCTTCGCATTCATGGGTAACTAAACCTCTTAGTTGGGGTTATGGAAGCCGAATGAGTTACTATCTATTGCTGTGAGTTTGTGAGTTCGTGACACGTATATTGCTTATATAATTATTCTCTTCATCTTAATCTACATTCTTTTCGGTTGCAAATGCAAGAATACGCCAGTCTAACATTTAACTTGTTCGCGAGAAAGGTTATTTGTCTAGAAAAGAGATAATGTCAAGGTAGTAGGACACTCTTTCCTATTAAAAAGCTAGTGCCGTAACTGGACTAACCTCTTGGAGAATTCGTACCGTTAGACACACTTTAAGTTCGCGAGAGTTAAAGTGAAATAGTCCTTGTTTAGGTCACGAGACGCTTGGATTTACCATAAACTAAAATTCTGTGTAAGCAATTGCATGTCAAGACTCTACACACTCATAGCCGATAGAGACGTATACCTCAGAAGGTGGACATAACCCCAACGCTTCAATTCTCATTGTTTACAACTTACGTGATAATCTTTCTCTTTTACTTTGCTATTTTCAGCTTTTATTTCATTACTTTGGTTACATATTACAATTCCCCCCTTCTTACGAGACTTGCACCAAAAGTCTATTAATTTTGCTTACTTGTTGGCCAAGCTATTCCCTGTGGGATCGATACCCAACCCAGGTTGGGTTCTATATTTGCTAACGACCGCTTTACACTCCCACGAGAGCTGTAGATTGAGCGTTATCAAAAATTGGCGCCCTTGCCGGGGAATACGAGTGTCAATTAAGTTCGTGATAATTACTAGACCCTTTGGTAAAGATTCTCGTACTTTTACGTTTAGTTTTTGTTTTTGTTTATTGCAGGTTTTTCTTTTAGTGCATGCCCCATACTAGAAGTTCTGGTCAACCGTTATTACCAATCAATCCGGAACCACAACGAATTGGAAGAATGGAAGCACAAGCTGAAATCGACAGGATGGCTGCTCAACACGAGCAAGCAAGATTAGCTGCTCTTGCCGCTTCTCAAGTCCAACAACAAAACATTGATAATCCTGGGCGAGCAACAAATCCTAACAATGAAGATTTAGGTGATGACGAGTTACTAAACCCTAGGCGTGATGCTGAAATTATAACACCTGCCAACCGAAGAGGTCGACAATCTCGGTATAGGTATGATATACAACCGTTGCAACCAGCTTTCGACGATGATGATGATGATCTTGATGGTGCCGTAGCCACTGGAGCTATAATTCCACCACCATTAGCGCCCGGAGCCAAATTCAACATCATTAGCACCATGATTCAGTTATTGCAACTCAAGTGGTTATTTGGTGGACTAGCAGGCGATGATCCGAATATGCATCTCATCAACTTTATTTCTACATGCAAGTCTTTTGACAATCCTGGTGTTTGTCAGAATGCTATTCGATTACGCCTATTTCCATTGTCTCTGTCTGGGGAGGCAACACTATGGTTGAATGGGCTGACTCCTGATTCAATTACAAATTGGAGGCAATTGAGAGACGCTTTCCTAGAAAAATTCTTTCCGCCATCCAAGAGGGCTCAATTGAGAGATGAAATCAGCAACTTTCGTCAGCTTCCCTCTAAAGCTCTTCACGAAACATGGGAGAGGTTCAAGACAAAGCTAGCGAGATGCCCAAACCATCACATGACTAATGTTCACCTCATGGAGATCTTGTATAGAGCCTTGAATTCAGTAACTAAACCAGTGGTGGACAACGCAGCTGGAGGTTCTTTTATGGACCTTACCTTTGGTCAAGCAAGCAATATGCTAGATCGCATGACAAAGCAAAGTAGAGCTTGGCATACCAGGGATTCTGAGGTAGCAAGCCCCACTTTATCTATTGGCATGTATGCAGACCAAAGAAGAAGAGAAGAAGAACGTGAGCAAGACATGGCGCACATGAAAACACAATTGGATCTTCTGACAAAGCACTTATTATCAGGGAAGACCGAAAAAGTGAAAGCTGTGGCGCTGAAAGGAAGAGACGAATCTGATTCGGAAGAGGAGGCCAACTACTTGAAAAATCAGGGGGGTTTCCGTGGGAATGCCCAAGGAAACCAAGGTCGGAACTATTATGATAAATCTGGAAGCAAAGACCAAGGTAGTTGGAAGAAAAATAATGAAAAGAGTGGTTTGTACGTTCCCCCTGGTAGACGTGATACCACCATATCTAATTGTATGGAAGACATGATGGCTAAGTTATTGAAAGAAGTGGAAGCAACGAGCGCAGGAGTGAAGGAGGTAATTGACGATTTGGCCTCCATGAAGTAATTAGTTGATTCTCATTCCACTTCTATCAAGCAAATAGAGCAGCAATTGAGCCAACTTTTAGCAGCATTCAATCAAAGAAAGGCTGGCACCTTACCGAGCGATACTGTGCAAAACCCAAGGAATGATGGGTCATGCATGGCCATCACTACCAGAAGTGGTAAGGTGCTGGAAACTTCAGCAAAAGTCAAGCAAGTGGTTGACGTAGCAGCAGACATTGACGCCACACCTAGTGACGTTACAATAGAAAAAGCCGCAACAACTACTTCAGGCGTTAAGGATGTTTTACCTAGTGACGTGCAGCCTGAAAAAAATGATAAACGGAAGCAAGAGGAGAAGAAAGACATGGAGAGAACACTTCCATATCCACCACCACCTTTTCCACAAAGATTGAAGAAGGTGGCCGATGACACTAAGTTCAGCAAATTTATGACTATGTTGAAGCAGCTGACCATTAATGTCCCATTGGTAGAGGCACTTGAACAAATGCCTGGGTATGCGAAGTTTATGAAAGATCTTTTTACTAAGAAGAGGGCAGCAAGTTATGAGCTGAAAGATGATGTGCATCATTGTAGTGCAATTGCTACCCGATCGATAGTTCAGAAGAAGGCCGACCACGGAGCTTTCACGATTTCTTGCACCATCGGATCTTTGGACTTTGCTAAAGCATTGTGTGACTTAGGAGCCAGCATTAACTTGATGCCATTATCGATGTACAAGAAGTTGGGGTTAGGAGATCCTACACCAACTAATATGAGGCTTATTATGGCGGATAGGTCAGTAAAACGACCGGTTGGTATTCTATGCGATGTCTTGGTGAAGGTATCTTCATTCATATTTCCAGCAGACTTTGTCATCTTGGATTGTGAAGCAGATTTAGAGGTTCCCATAATCTTGGGACGCCCTTTCCTTGCTACGGGAAGTGTGCTCATAGATTTGAGAGCTAATGAACTCTCATTCCGAATCAATGACGAAGTCGTTCATTTTGACGTTTGCAAATCAATGAAGCAACCCAAAGATCTGAGTGTATTTTCTGTGGCTGATGTTGTCGTTGATGACGAGGAAGAACGACTTGAAGAAGAACAAATTCTTGATGATCCTTTGGAGGTTTTGCTCATGAAAGGAGAGAATGATGATGCTGAAATTTCTGATGAAGATATTTGTGCTCTATCGGGATTAGGGACATATCGCTATACCCCCAAGAAGCTGGATCTTGATCTCAAAAATTGACCTTCACCACCAGCTAAGCCATCTATTGAAGAACCACCCACGTTAGAATTGAAGGAGCTGCCAAGCAATTTGAAGTATGCATTTTTAGGAAGCGGAAACACTCTTCCAGTCATTGTGGCAACCGATTTGGGTGAGCAACAAGTTGCAGCTCTTATTGCAATCTTACGCAAGTATATTAGAGCTATTGGATGGACCATTGTGGATGTCATTGGTATTCCACCTGGGATTTGCACTCATAATATTAAGCTTCAAGAAAAGTGCACACCCACCATTGAATATCAAAGACGTCTAAACCCACCAATGCAAGAAGTGGTGAAGAAGGAGATTATCAAGTGGTTAGACGCAGGAGTCGTGTATCCTATTTCGGATAGTACATGGGTAAGCCCAGTACAATGTGTTCCCAAGAAAGGAGGCATGACCGTGGTCGCGAATGCAAAGAATGAACTTATTCCACTCAGGCCCGTTACTAGATGGAGAGTATGCATGGACTACCGCAGGCTGAATTCTTGGACACTGAAGGATCACTTCCCCATTCCATTTATGGACCAAATGCTAGATCGATTAGCGGGGAAAGGATGGTTTTGCTTCTTGGATGGTTATTCAGGTTATAATCAGATTTGTATTGCTCCCGAAGACCAAGAGAAGACAACGTTCACATGCCCATATGGTACATTTGCCTTCAAACGAATGCCATTCGGGTTATGCAACGCACCAGCCACCTTTCAACGTTGTATGATGTCTATTTTCTCTGATATGGTAGAAGACACTTTAGAGGTATTTATGGACGACTTTTCAGTTGTTGGTGAGTCCTTTGAAGCATGTTTGGCGAACTTGAGCATGGGATTACAAAGATGTGTAGAGTTCAACCTTGTGCTGAATTGGGAGAAGTTCCACTTCATGGTAAAAGAAAGAATCGTTCTTGGGAACAAGATCTCCGAAAGAGGAATAGAGGTTGATCGCGCAAAAATAGAGGTAATCGAGAAGCTACCACCTCCAATTTCGGTGAAGGGAGTTCATAGTTTTCTTGGCCATGCTGGATTTTATCGTAGATTCATCAAAGACTTCTCCAAAATTTCTAGTCCATTGTGCAAACTACTGGAGAAAGATGCGAAGTTTGACTTTAATGAAGATTGCTTAAAGGCATTCGAATGCCTTAAAGGAAAACTCATTGAAGCCCCTATCATGGTAGCACCAGATTGGACGCTCCCGTTCGAAGTCATGTGTGATGCTAGTGGTGTAGCCGTTGGTGCTGTTCTTGGACAAAGAAAGGAGAAATTGTTTCATCCTATCTATTATGCAAGTAAGGTCCTAAATGAAGCCCAAAGGAACTACACCGTTACTGAACAAGAGCTCCTAGCAGTTGTGTATGCGTTTGAGAAGTTTCGTGCCTGTCTATTGGGTACTAAGGTGATCGTTCATACAGACCATGCAGCTCTTAGGTATCTAATGACGAAGAAGGATGCAAAACCCAGGCTGATTCGATGGGTATTGCTGCTGCAAGAGTTTGATTTCTAAGTCAAAGATAGAAGAGGTTGCGAGAACCAAGTGGCTGATCACCTATCTAGACTTGAGAATGAGTATGTGGCGCAACCAGAAAATCAAATTGATGATACATTCCCTGACGAGGAGATACTAGCGACCACAATGGAGCAATTACCATGGTATGCCGACTTTGCAAATTTCGTGGTGAGTAATGTGTTACCTTCCAATTTATCTTACCACCACAGAAGGAAGTTTATGCGTGACGTTCAGCACTACTATTGGGATGAGCCATATTTGTTTCGAAGATGCGCGGATGGTATCATTCGACGATGTATATCCCATGAAGAAGTGCCTACTATATTGGAAGCATGCCACACTTCGCAAGTTGGAGGACATCATGCAGGGAATCGAACGGCAAGGAAAGTCTTGCAAAGTGGTTATTATTGGCCTACAATATTCACAGATGCACACGACTATGTGAGAAGGTGTGACCAATGCCAACGTCAAGGTGCTATTTCAAAACACCATGAAATGCCCATGTCCAAAATTCTGGAGGTAGAACACTTTGATGTGTGGGGTATTGATTTCATGGGACCATTCGTGAATTCGTTTGGAATGAAGTACATCTTGGTTGCTATGGATTATGTGTCAAAATGGGTTGAAGCTGTAGCATTGGCCGACAACGAAGGAAAGCGTGTTGTAGCATTTTTAAAGAAGAATATCTTCTCTTGCTTTGGAGTACCTCGTACTATCATAAGTGATGGAGGATCTCACTTTTGCAACAAGCTATTCAAATCTGTATTGGCCAAGTATGGAGTCAAGCAACACAAGGTAGCTACGCCTTATCATCCCCAAACCAGTGGACAAGTTGAAGTTTCCAACCGCGAGATCAAGCAAATCCTTGCCAAGACGGTTAATGCGAATAAGAAGGACTGGTCTCGAAAGCTAGATGATGCACTATGGGCGTATAGGATTTCATTCAAGACACCCATTGGCATGTCACCTTATCAGCTAGTTTATGGAAGGCTTGTCATCTACCCATCGAGCTTGAATACAAGGCATTATGGGCATTGAAGCACTTGAATCTGACTTGGGATAATGTGAAGAACCTGAGGTTGGAGCAGCTGAACGAACTAGATGAATTTCGTATCCATGCATATGAAAGATCAGATTTATACAAGGAGCGGATGAAGAAGTATCATGATCAGCGGATTGTTCGATGAAACTTCCAAAAAGGTGACATGGTACTACTCTTTAACTCCAGACTCAAGCTCTTCCCAGGTAAGTTAAAATCAAAGTGGTCTGGTCCATTTAAAGTCATCCAAGTCTACTCGTCTGGAGTAGTCGAATTGGAAGACAATGATGGTTTTGTCTTCAAAGTGAATGGCCAACGTGTTAAGCCATATATCGGTCCTCTTGACTCGATGAATGACAAGGCCATCACTTATCTCGACGAAGTCTAAGTACTCAAGATTACTACGTCGAGCCACGACAATAAATAAGGCGCTAGATGGGAGGCAACCCATCGTTTTATTGTTTTATTGTTTTGTCGTTTTATCGTTTTATCGTTTCGTCGTTTTAGTAGTTTTTCTTTTTGTTAAATGAAAATTCAAAAAAATAAGATTCGAGCCACGACCAAAACTAAGGCCCTTGGTGGGAGGCAACCCATCATACTAATCGTTTTCATTTTGTTTTGAGCAAATATAGGTGCAAGAAGTATTTAACGAGTAGATTGATTTCAATTGATGATTTGGACGCATTGTATGGTAAAGTCGGTAAGTTAGGATTGTTGATGCGTAAGGCTATGAATTGAGCCTTTCTCACGTCAAAATAGGCTTCGAGGAAGGCTAGGCATTGGTAAAAATAGGCCACGAACGATGCACGACCTATCCTATAGCCTAAGGTCACGGAATCTAGTGTGCTATACACTATGCGCCGCCTATTCCTAGGTATGCTTTGACTATGCGCCGCCTATGCTATGGCATTTGGTCTCAGTATCTCATGTGCCATAGAATATGTGGCGCATATGTCTACAAATGCCATAGACTATGCGGCGCATATGTCCCATTATGCCATAGACAATGCGCCGCATATGTCATTGATATGCCGAGTGATATGCGCCGCATATGTGGTGTTTTTGTCTCCAAATCCGATTGTAAATGGGTCATAACCCGATCCATACTCTTCCTATATAAAGGGGACTTAGTTTTATAACACAACCACATTAGAAACAACCCTAAAGGCGCCGCATAACCCTCCTAATCTTCTCAAAATTTTCTTCTTTTGCTCTTCCAATTCACAAAACCATCTCCACAAGCTTCAAGCAAGTAAGTACTCTCTTATTCTTCATTTATTTCTCGTAAGTACTACGTTGCTATGTCCATTATGAATTGCTAAATCGTATAAGATTGTTGGTGATGTTTATGTGTTTGGATAGTTGATACAAAATCATGTGAGTGAACATATACGTAGGAAAATCTTGACTTGTTTCCGACTTGAATTTGGTTTCAAAAGCATTGTTATGATATTTACTGAATATATATGGCTATGAATATTGCTTAAGAGTGTTGTTTGGATGCTTACATAATAGACTATCCCGGCCATCGGGATAAGATTATAGTGCCTATAGACTTAGGAGGTTGTGCTTGTTGTACGAATAACGATTCCATGTGGTAACCCCTATGTCATAGTGTTGCTATATCCACCATGAAAGTAGTCCATTGGCTGCAAATAAGTGATGCAATGCCGATTTTCTTGTCGGAATACAATCCTACAACGTATGTCGACGAAATCTGAGTACTCGACCACTTTCACTTCATTGATTTATGCTAACGAAACTAAGTGTGGGGTGGTACCCCTAGTGCTTTCATATAGATTGTATCAAGTTAGATTGTGCTTCAACTAACATTATTTCTAGTCTCAGGTACAATGGCACCTAAAGCGAGGCAAGGCAAGGAGAAGGCTACCACGTCCCAAAAGGGCAAGAAGAGAAGTCGAAAAGACCAAGGAGAATCATCCTCAGCACACCTACCACGCAGAATGTTTGGAATAAAATGGGTTCTTGAGGAAGAAGCCAAAGCATGGTACAACATCAACAAAGAAAGAAAATATGTGCACGTCGACTTGATCAACAAGGAGACCTTAGCAAAGAAGGAGCCGCGAATGTTGGCAAAAATAATGGCTTTGAAGCTGGATTTCATCTTCCGCGACATGGGAGAGTGCAATCTTGACTTAAAAAGAGAGTTTTATGCCAACTGGTCGCCGAACACAACAGGCAATAAAGTCAAAATTCGGGGCCAAGTGTTACATCTTACAGCGGATTGGATCAACTCTTTTCTTGGCTTACCTTCGGTCGACACTGCACCATTCAAAGAGCTGTACAGCAGGCCTCCTTACAGAGCAATACGACACACGTTTTGTGGAAGCAGATCGATGGCAAGATGGGGCAGACATAAGGAAACAGGCCATCACAATACCTTCCCCTATGCTCCACTAAATAGGGAAGCAAGAATCTGGATGCGCATTGTCAACTCATGCCTTATTCCTGGAACTCAATACACCAAGATATCGAGAGATAGAGTGTGTTTGGTCTATGCTTTGATAACAAATGTCCCTATCAACTTTGGGGCAATCATTCGATCTACCATGAGGAAGGCCAGACTCCACAAAAGGTCCCATTTCACATTCGGCAATTTGTTGACAGCAATGTTGCGGAAGGAGGATGTCGAAGAGGAACCAGCTGACCACAAACTTCCACATAAACCAAAGAAGGCTGACCTCACCAAGGTCAAAGATGCTAAAACAACTCATGGAGTCAAACTTACTACTGCGGAGAGACATGCTCGTGATGAGAGTTTCTTCCGTCATTCTATGGCATGACACGATTTACTATGATGAGTGGTGGACGTATTCCAACCGCTGAAGAGCTCCAACAGCTGGACCACGACTACCCAATGAACATGCATGCCCGGGAGATGTGTGGAGTGGGCGTATATTTTGAGGAACCTCTAGACGATGATGTGCCGACTGATGATGATAGACGCTTGCCTGATTCTGACGAAGAGGAGAACTCTGACGATGACTCTTATGATGATTCAGACGAAGGGGGTATGACCCCCGACATTGATGAAGGGTCCGACTAACCAGGTTCTTTGAATTTATTTTCAACTGAAGGCAGTGTCCCGTCTAAGTGTGGGGTGGCAGAATCACATGCTATACTTCTTTGTTTGCACCTTTGTTTGTATGTTTGTTTGTTTATGTTTGTTTATTTACTTTGTTTTTTTTTGAGCTTGTTTTTTTGTTGTTTTTCGTTTGACATTTTTTTTAGTTTTTTTAGGAGTTAAATTTTTCTAGCTTCGCATGAAATTATTTTGATAGGCAGCATGAGATTATAACAAGAGTATGTGCCACAATTATGACTATTGAGACGTTTAGGCTCTAGTTGTGACTCATTATGTGATATTGTGTGATTCAATTCCTTCACTTGTTGGGTCGAGAGTCTATATTACTTCCAATCAAGTCGACTATGTGCCTTGTGTGTGTGAGATTAATAGTATCTTCTATGTTTGTGGCTGATGCTAGAACTTGCCTGGTATGTATGCAAAGAGAAAATAAGGAGTGTAAGTTTAGGATATGATTTAGGCATTTCTTTGGCAACCTATACATGTTTACCTTCAGTTTTACCTACCCATGAACATCATCCTAGTTAACCCTTTTTGAGCCTTTAGCCTATTTCTTTGACAACCTTGTATGTAAGCCTAATCCATTTTTTTTTCAAGACCGTAATTTGATCCAAATTCCTAAGTGCTTTAAAGTGAAAAAGTCATGTGACAACATAAGAGGAAATTGGGTGAGTATGATGCTTTAAATTGTAATGGTGCTTGAATGTGTTATGAAAAAGAAAGTGCTATCATAAGAGGTATGTTGTGAAAAGAAAAAGGAAAAGAAAGCTGAAAAGTGAGTTGTGCTTAAAATTGAAAAACAAAAGATGAGAACAAGGGTGGAAGAATAAAATAAAGAAAGGTTTAAAGAAAAAATTATCAATGATACAATGTGATGTATTAAAGTGCTTAGGAACTTAGTCACTATTTCTGGCCAAAATAGCTGATCCTACCCGTCCCATAGCCTACATTACAACCATCAAAAGACCTACTTGATCTTAAGCTTAGCATTCCGACATTTAGTAGAGTACTACATTAAAGGCAAGCCTATGGTCATTAGTTGTTACATATGAATTCTTTGTGAGAGTGACAACAAGGACACTTTGATACCCATGTTTGAAAAATATGCTATATTTGTGCGTGATTATGGGTAATATATGGTGAGACACACATGGTTGATGAGTTTTGGATAGTTGTGTATGATTCTATGCACTTTAACGTTTGCATGCGAGTTGATCACCATCACGAGTCTATACTTGAGGTTAAATTGTTTCTACTTATAATCGGAAAGCTACTCTTTGTTGATAATTTTGGTGCTTATCTTGATAAATGTTTTGTGTTGTTGTTGTAAAAACCTTAAGTCGATGCTTAGAAGGACATGATATGTTGTTCGAGGACGAACAAAGCTCTAAGTGTGGGGTGTTGATGATAGGCGGATTTACACGCCTATATCAATATATTTTGCCCATATTTTAGCCTAGTTTTGAGAACTAATTATCTATTTCATGCACTTTTAGTCCTTTTTCCTGTAAATGAGCTAACGAAAATAATTAGGAAAGTTTCAGGTATAAATGATGCAAAATACAGCATTTTATGGCTTACTTGACGCAAAAGAAAGCTCACAAACGAAGTAGAAGGGAGCTGGACGCCTAAGGACCAAATCTGCTGCATGGAAAATCTGTCCCGGGCTAAAACAACATTTCTGAAGACTTTGGGGACTTACAGACACAAAGCTGGATTTTTACAAAGATACATTAACCTAATACAATTAGGTTATGTATTTCACTATTCTATTTGGATTATGATATTGTAACCTTACCCTAGTACATTTGGGTCAAGGATTTCATTAGTATAGTAGGATTTGGTTATTTATTTCATTAGCATAATAGGAGTACGATAGGAGTATTATAAATACCCTATCATGCTAGAGATTTTTAATTAACTCCTCCCTTAGTGGAGAGAACAATTCTATTCTTCACTTAATTCAACAATTAATTTTCTTCCATCCCTCTCATCTTCCACCACAAACACTTCTAATCTACTCTTCTATTCTTAAATTCCACAACAAGAGAATCGTTACTTGCTAGGGAATCACCAAAACCACACGCTTATCACCTACTTATCACGCCATCAACCATGCAAATCGTGATATCCTTCGCATTCATGGGTAAATAAACCTCTTAGTTGGGGTTATGGAAGCCGAATGAGTTACTATCTATTGCTGTGAGTTTGTGAGTTCGTGACACGTATATTGATTATATCATTATTCTCTTCATCTTAATCTACATTCTTTTCGGTTGCAAACGCAAGAATACGCTAGTCTAACATTTAACTTGTTCGCGAGAAAGGTTATTTGTCTGGAAAAGAGATAATGTCGAGGTAGTAGGACACCCTTTCCTATTAAAAAGCTAGTGCCGTAACTGGACAAACCTCTTGGAGAATTCGTACCGTTAGACACACTTTAAGCTCGCGAGAGTTAAAGTGAAATAGTCCTTGTTTAGGTCGCGAGATGCTTGGATTTACCATCGACTACAATTCTCTGTAAGCAATTGCATGTAAAGACTCTACACACTCATAGCCGATAGAGACGTATACCTCAGAAGGTGGACATAACCCCAACGCTTCAATTCTCATTGCTTACAACTTACGTGACAATCTTTCTCTTATACTTTGCTATTTTCACCTTTTATTTCATTACTTTGGTTACATATTACAATTCCCCCCTTCTTATGAGACTTGCACCAAAAGTCTATTAATTTTGCTTACTTGTTGGCCAAGCTATTCCCTGTGGGATCGATACCCAACCCAGGTTGGGTTCTATATTTGCTAACGACCGCTTTACACTCCCACGAGAGCTGTAGATTGAGCGTTATCAAGAGGCAGTTTAGTTGAAATTTATAGAGCTATGAAAGTAATTTAAGTGTTAAGATGGGTAAATAGTAATGATGTGAAGAAGAAGGATGTGTTAACAGATTATGAATAAGATAGGCCATATGATTATAATCGATTGTCATTGTGTACTAGTTTTTCTTAATGCTATGTTCTATCGTTTTAAAGTGAAAATTGTGTGTGAGATTGGGTTGTAAATCATGTTTAGCTCTATACATTAAGTTTGAATGATTGATGGTTCAGTTGTTGATGCTAGTTATATAGAGGTGATCTAGTAGGCCTGAACAGTGTATGCAAGAGTGTATGATCATGTGTTCATAATTAAGTATAGTGTAGAGGTATGCCCAAGGTTCTATGAGGCTGTATTATTTTTCGAGGATTATTGCATATTGTGGGGTTAGTAGTAACGTTGAGTTTCTAGGTGGAGAAAGGCTAGTTAGATAATTTATAATGTTCTTGATAGCTAAGTTACGGAGTTATGATTGAAGATGTTGAGCATTTTTAGTATGGTTATTATACACATGATTTTGAAAAAAAAATATAAGTATAGAAATGTGATCTTGGTAGGCTATGATTATTTGATTAGAAATGTAGGTACGGTTGCAAATAAAAGTGTAAGTCTTTGATGATGATTATTGAAGCTAGAAAGTTAAGGATGGCATGTGGATGGGTTGTTAAAGAATGAAGTCGGTAAGTTTGGAATTAGTTTACTCTTGTGAGTATAGCATTTATGTATAGATATTAGAATGATGAAATTATGGCTTAATCTCGAGGATATGGAGTAGACCGACATGCTTAGAATACTAGCTTCGACCTAAGGGGGAGATGGTTAGTGAAGAACCAAACAAAGTTTTGGGAATTAGATTGTGATACATGTCAATAATGAGTTATGATAAGATAGTGATCCCTTCTTACTCTATAGTATTCCTTGGATTTTAGTCATTACAACACCAAATCCATCACTTGCGTGTTAAATCCATGCCACAATCCTATGCTTATACCCATCATGCATGCTCAAGACCATTCTCAGCTTCTAGCAAGTATCTAACAGCTTCACTCTGTGATACGAGTTATCTCTCATGAGTCTATGAACTCCAGTCTTATGTTGAATAGCTCAAGATAAGTATAAACTCATGTTTCAGAGTATGACCAGTTTTTAAACTCATGATACTAGTGAAGTTCACATTATATCATGCATGTCCTCAACTTAGATTTCTTTAATGAATTTATGCCTCTAACATGTTATTCCTTATGACAAAGATAAGTGTAATGTTATGTATTGTAGTTTTCGTGCTTTTTGTTTATATGTGTTAGCCCTTCTGTGACCTCTTCCTATGTCAAGATAGTGGTGATGATAGTGGATAAGAAATAATTTAGATGTGAGAGAGTTGGTGACCCTCATTAAGAAAGATTATTTATGTTGTTCTATCTAAGGATAAAGTGTGAAGTAAGATTGAGGCCAAGTATTTGATACATGTCATGGTTAGTTAGAAATTGTGTGTACGTTTTTAACAATAGTGCAAGAAAATTATTGTTGATAAAGGTTGAGAGAATATGCAAAGTATGCCTTTAGGGGTATTTTCCTTATTGTTATATGTGATTTTTAATTATAGGCTTGAATATCATGTTGGGTGTAAGATGATAAAGGTAATATGCACTAGTGAATCCAAATCAAGAGTTTTAAATTAGTCATTAAAGTGGTAAGGCATCTAATTCTTAGGGTGTGAGCTCTAAGAAGATATAAAATATTGAAACTTATGGTTTAGACTAGTATTGTGGTTCGACATTTGTATCTTTTGATTTAGTGTTAGGCTTGATTATGGTGAGAGAACTTAGTTTAGTTTAGAGCTTAGTAGAAAGATTTCCCAGTGCCAATATGAGAATTATAAGTTGAATCAAATGAGTATGGTATTTCAGAGTACTAGTATAGTTGAAAGAGCAATTGAGAAGTGATGCTAAACTTGAAAGTAAGAAGTTGCGTTGCCTACAGCCTAGCAATCCTATCCTAGTTTATGAGTTATATAATTATATTCCATGCTATAGAGTGACATCAATGTTGTAATTCCTTTGTCAAATGTCTTTTTCAGAGCATGGCTAAAATTCTTTTCTCCCTAATGTCAATAGAATTTCATAGAAAAGTGCAAAAGAATACTCCATTTTGAGTATGGGTAGTCAGTATGATGTAGTCCATATAGCCTGTAATCTAGTTTAGCAAGCAAGGAGATAAGCTCCTATAGATTCTTAATTTTCCAGCTAGTCTTACTATTTGCAGTCTTATACGTATGTACATTCCAAGAAGAAATGTGTTTGTGTCCAATTAAATTATGAATTCAGCTCACTTCATGCATCAATTTCAGTTTCAGATATTAAATCATGATTTATTTCGTAAGTATACTATGTAGTATCACAGTCTCTTCCTAGTATTTTCATCAAATTATTATCATTTGGGGATGAACGATCCCAAGAGGGGTTTTTTATAATACCCTAAGTTTTTATTCCATAAACCTATCATCTTTTCTCGTGAGATCAGATCCAGTGCACAGTAATGCTTACTCATAAGTTGACACTCTCATTTCTATCTTAGCCATATAGTTATTTGCATGAGAATTCATGCACTTGTAGATAAGTTCAGTAGATTATTATTCTTGAGATCCAGTGATTCAGTTTCTATTAGTTGTACATGATAGATTAAAGATAAAGATTCCTCTGTTTTCTCGTTAATTATCCATAATTCGAGGACGAATGTTCCCAAGGGAGAGATAATGTAATACCCCATATTTTCATACTAGAATTCTAACCGTCATTCCTATGAATCTAAGCCCTAATCCAAGTGATTCCCACATGAATATGCATTTCATGATCTTTATCCTAGTATGTGAAGTGCTCTTGAGGTCAACAATGTTCATATCAATCATTTAGAGCCAAGTTGAGCTAAGATCATTTGATTTGTCTAACATTTGATATTCAATTCAAAAAGGGAATACTTCACATGTGTATATCTATTAATATACATAGAATTTTTCATCTCAATACCTATCAAATTGTAGATAATTAAATTATCTTTCCAACGATACCAATTTCACGAAAATCCAATACCCGAGCAAAAAGTTATGCCCATTTTCGTGAGAGGCAGTAAGGGTGTGCGATGGGCAATGCGCTGCCCAATCAAATGTGTGCGATTCGGAGTGCGAGGCACACTTACTTGTCTACCTTAAGGTGTGTGAAGCACACATTAAGGTCTTCCATGGGTTGTGTACCACATACCTTACTTCCAAGTGCCAAAAAATCCCTATATATGTCTATAACACGAGATTAAACTCCAACAACATCAAAATAAGTTTACTTTCCCTCAAAATCACCAAGAACAACCTTTAGGGTTTCAACATAAAAACCTCAATATCTAGAGATTCAACCGTGAGAACTCTATCATTTTTAGATATTCAGAATCCCCATTACGAAGGCTACGAGGAACACCCAAAAGTTTGTGAATAGCATTATGTCATTCGAAAAGTAATTCAAAGATTCAAGTTTAAGGTATGTGGGGTTTTTCAATAATAACATTCTTTCGTTCTTGTGCCCAAAGTTAATTTTCCTTACATAGATATATGATTTGATATGGTCTACTACGAATTCGAATATATGAATTTATGACTTATGATATTTTCATGAGAATGTTGATATGATTGCCTATAAAGCTGAAATTTTGATTATTAAGTGATTATTTTTATGCCTATGACATAAAGTATGAAACTTTGATATATGGGTTTTGAACTCTACTTAAGATTATTATTTTGTGAAGTATGTTTTATAAACTCCTTGAGATTTGAATAATTTGAGATGATGAAGAATGATTTGACCTTGATGGTAGCGAAAGAAATGTTTTTGAACCTGAAATGAGAAAAGAAATCGACTTTTATTGATTATTATGAAAAGGGTAGCAACATGGCTCCCGTTGTGAATTGTTGAACATTTTATTAGTGGACTTTCTTTGGAAAATTTCTAAACTAAGTCCGGAGTAGTCTTTAGCACCAAGCGGGAGGTATAGTTGTTTTAGTACTTCCCTAGAACTACATGCCCCCATAGGATGTAAGCCTGAGGCTGATTTATATAGTGATCACTAATGTTTGGATTGATTATTTATGGTCCTACTCAGATGGCAAGGAATAGGGTGACTCTCCCCAACATGGTTAGAACGTTGGACTCCATGTAGCTCACATGGTTTATGTCGGTTGTAAGAGACTCCTAGTGTGTGTATTCTTCTATCTGAGATGAAAATATAATTTCTTGAAAGATTGAGTTTGAGAAAGTCATTGTTTTCCAAAGATTTAAAGACTATATTTTCTAAATAGATTTGTCATGAGATTTGATTGCACTGATGAATTGGAATTGAGATGAAAGTGAATTGAGAGTTATATGATTACTCACGTGTTTTACCGTACATGTATTATTCATCAATGATTTCGATGATTTTATTCGAGCTAAGTGAGTCATTTCTATCAGCATGCATAATTTTATAAACTGTGATGATAGTAAGTTATTATTTTATATATGCATTGCACCCCAATATGATCGGTACGTTTCCATGGTACTGACCCACATGTTCGTATATGGTCTACATTTTCTCGGAATGTAGGTATAAGGTGTAATGTATATCTTTAGACCAAGTCAGTTCGTGGCGTCCATTCAGCAGGTGATGAGTCCTTTTGATTCAATGTCTTGAGTTAGTTATACGGTTTGAGATGTGTTGTATTTTCTTTATCCAACCGTATTGAGTTGGGATAGTCAATATTCTTGACCCAGCTACCTATAGTCAGTACTAGTAGAGGTTTCATAGACAGTCAGTAGAAGTTGATGTATCCCATTTCAGTTTTGGTTGTAAAAGCAGAGTTGTAATCTTACAAATTTAGTTTTGTATCTATCATATTAAGAAAATAGTTATTTTCCACAGATTTGTATAGATTTATACTTTTTGTTCAGTTGCTTATGATTTATGCCAGAAGAAGGGTTAGCTTGGGGTCACTTGTGATCCTAAGTACAGTGTGACGTCTCGGGACTCGGTTTCGAGGCATTATAAACATCGGTACCAAGACCCTTCTGAAAAGCTCTCCAAAATTAAGAGCTAAAATGAGTACCTTTATCTTAAATGATATACAATGATACTTTATGAAACCTAATCAACTCTTTAATATAGATCTTAGCGTGATCCTCGACTAAATAAGAAGTATGACCTAGCTAGAAATGACAAAATTTGGTCATTTGGTCTACAATTACCCATATCAAATCATGCTGACAACATGAATGTGGCAAACCCATCACAAAATCCATGTTCACCTCTTCACACTTCAAAGTAGGAATGCTGAACTCTGGCATTATACCATTGGGCCTCTGGTGTTCAATCTTGACTTGCTGACAGTTAGAACACTTAGTACAAATTCTGCAATATCCCTTTTCATACCATTCCACCAATAGATTTCTCATTAATCGTGGTACATCTTAGTGGTTCCTGGGTGTAAAGAGTAACACACACTATGAGCTTCTGCAAAAATACGCTGTCTCAAACCATCAACACACGACACACAACCTACCCTTACATCGCAACACATTATCTCCTCCTTAGGAGAAAACCTCTACTTTCTGATCTCTAAATGATTCCTTCAACTTAACTAAACTAGAATCCCTATCTTGCTTCTTCTTCACTTCGGCAACCAAAGAAGATTCTGAACTATTCTGAACCAAAACACTACCTTCAGCTGAATCAACCAACCAAACACCTAATCTAGTAAGGTGATGAACCTTTCTGAATAACTTCTTCTTATCATTCTCAACATGATTAACACTATCCATAGACAAACTACTAAGGACATTTTCCACTACATTGGCCTTGCCAGGATGATAAAACACACTCATATCATAATCTTTAAACAACTCTAAATAGTTTCTCTAATAAAGATTTAAATATCTTTATGAGAACACATACTGTAAACTTTTGTGATTCGTGAACACATCAACATTAACCCCATAAAGATAATGCCTCCAAATCTTCGAGGAATAAACAACAGTTGCATCACATAGGCTATGACCTTACCTATTTAAATAAATGCAAAACCAAGGACAACTATTGAAGCATCACAGTAAAACACAAATCCCTATGAACTGGTAAAGTCAAGACTCGGGATGAGGTGAGTTGAGTTTTCAAGTCGTAAAACTATTTTCATATGTAACTGACCACTGAAATTTGACTTTTTTCTGAGTCAATCAAGATATGGGAGATGAAATATATGGAAACCCTTTAATAAGCCATTTTTATTAGCAAGCAAAACATAAGAAACTCCTAATATCTGACAGAGAGAGGGGTCTGGGCTAGTTTCTAGCTACTTCAATATTTTGAGGGTCAACTCTAATGCCATCACCAAAAATAATATGACAGAGAAAAGATTCTGATCTTAGCCAAAACTCACACTTACTAAATTTGGCAAATAACTGATAGGCTCTAAGAGTTTGCAATACAATTCTGAGATGGTGTGCATGATCATTTTAACTACGGGAGTATACAAGAATATTATCAATAATGACTATGATGAACATGTCTAAATACTGGTTGAACACTCTGTTAATCAACTCCGTGAAAACTGCTATGACATTCGTTAGTCCAAAAGACATAAATAGAAATTTGAAGTGACCATATCGATTTCTAAAGGTTGTTTTCAAAATGTTACATTCTCTGACTCTGAGCTAATGATAGTTGAATCTGAGGTCTATATTAGAGAAATAATTGGCACCCTGAAGCTGGTCGAACAAGTTATCAATCATGGGGAGTGGTTATTTATTTTTGATTGTGACTTTGTTAAACAGATGGTAATCGATGCACATTCTGAGAGAACTATCTTTCTTACTTATGAAAAGGACTAGAGCACCCCATGGGGAAACACAGGGCCTAACGATCCCTTTTCTAAGCGATCTTTCAACTATTTTTTTGACTCTTTCAGATCTTCTAGAGCTATTTTGAAGGGCGGAATAAAGATAGGCTAGGTATCTAGACGGAGATCTATTCCAAAGACAATTTTCTTTTTAAGGGGAAATCTAGGAAAGTTTTCAGGGAACACATTTGGAAAATCCTTCACTACTGAAACTGACTCAAGACGGGGTGTCTCAGAATTAGAGTCTTTGACTTGAACAAGATGGTACATGTACCATTTAGATATCATTTCTCTTTCCTTAAGAGATGATACAATTTTCCCCTAAGCATTGTATTACTGTCCATCTATTCAATAACTGGTTCCTTAGGAAACTAAAACTGAATGACTCTATTTCTGCAATCAACTGAGGAATAACATAAGTGGAGCCAATCAACACCGAGAATAACATTAAAATTAGTCATCTATAACTTGTAGCTCCCCAAGTTTGGTAATCGGAATGCTATACAATTCCCATGACCCTAAAGGACCACAAGCTAACCCATGACTGATATGTGTAAACTCAGCACTGTATAATAGTAATAATATCATAAATGCAGAAACATGAACTGAAAGGCCAAAAGGTTCAATACTAGTACATAACTGAAAAATATGGTATAATAATAGCAAAACAACTGAGCTAATTATCTGAACATACTATAGTTTGAAAGCCTCTAAATTGTCTGAATAAGGATTTGATGAGACATGTCCCCAACTAAATCCAACTACTAAAATAAACTGAAAAATAAAATAGAAATGTGATCATCATGTCCTCGAAAGATGAGGACTCTCTGCTAACTCTGATCACTGAACTGGGATGCTACTGGTTCTATGGTGCTCGAGCTTTTAAACCTATGGTATAAGACACCATAGTGTAAATGCGTCAGTACTTTGAATTTAATGGTATGCAGGCGAGGTAGGCTGAATACAATATGTTCATATGCATAAATAATACTAACTGACTGACTAACATTAACTATGACTACGTAACTATAACTGATATCATGATAGGACTGGATACAGTGTCTACTGATATTGACCCTTGAGTCACTGATAAGTAAGAAAGACTGATACTATATTACTGAATACTGAGGGTCTAACACTATGTTACTGATACATGAATAACTATTTCTGACAGTTCTGATTATGAAGAACTGGTCTAGTTGACTCTATCTAACAGTTTTGAAGCTGAATACTGATTACATGAGTTCTGAGAACTGATATAACTGATAACATAAATGACTATATCTGACATTCCTAAATCTGATGTAACTAGATAAGTGTTGTACTATATATAATTTGACTATATATGACAGTCCTAAAATTTGAAGAACTATCTGAGTTCTTTTACAAAGACAGAGACTGAGGCTGAGATTGTGACTGAGACTGTGAGAGGTAATCATCTAACCGATATTCCCTAGAACTGAACTGGTGAGGTCCAACCTGTAACCCCAACTGGAAAGGTGTCAATACTGTGCCATGGGTAAAGACCTGCTGTGAGTATACCCTCACTGACAAGGAGCTCTTTTGTTAACCCCTTCTAGTAGGTAACCCAAATGAGATGTATATATATATCCTTAAACGCATAGGGTGTATCTTAACCTATGCTGGCTACGTAGTTCTGGAACACAAGAGTTGATTCTAAGGATTACACCCTCCACTGAATATCAGGTAAGTCCCCATCCTTGGGTTCACTCAGTGCTAAATCCTACTCACAAATGAATAGACACTGAACTGATTAACTAAACTGAACTGATTTAATTGAACTAAACTGATTAACTGAACTAAACTGATTTAACTGAACTGAACTGATTAACTAATGACATGGTTTAACGTAGCTAAAACTAAATTTATTAGGTTTTGTTGACCGACAAAATGCTACTGAGATCTGAGGACTGACTGAGAGTACTTAATTTATTGAAACTTACTGGGAATACTGAGATCACAGAGATTATGGAAATTCTAAGATTACTGAGATTTCTTATATTTCCTGAGTCACATAACTGACTGAGTTCTATGGATCGTGACTTGTCTAAGAGTATCAGGAAAGCATGACATGGCTCTAGGCACATAGCTAAGTTGTCGAGTACAAGTACCCCTAGGACTCGATGGAAAGAAAATGACATAACATGACTTACTCGAACACATAACCAACAACATAATTCATAATTCATATATTGAAGCACTTCATCAGACAAGTGATATGCTCAAACTTTTACATAAATGGAGATTTTATAATATTATGCTAGTTGGGATCTTTTCCTTCATATAGGCATTTAATCAAACACATGGTAGTCACAGTATATGTAGACCACATTGTACAACAATTAGACATCATGGTTCAATTCTAATTTCATCATTATAGGGTTTAATCGTAAGTTCACATGAATATACATCTACACTAATCAATTCCACATAAAATTGATCACCCAACATGGATTAGAATTTAATTAATAATTCTAAACATTAAAAAAACAAACCCAACATGAAACTCATAAAGAAATCCATAAAATTGTAGATGGAAAGGAGATTCTTGGGCTTCATGGATGTAGAGAGTCCATAAATAAACACTATGCATACCTTGGTTCATAAATACACAAAGATTCATGGAGCAAATTCTTGAACTTGAATCTTCTATAAAACACCCAAATGTGTTCTTGAGAGGATTTTGAGACAATAGAGTATATTGTGGTGTAATGAAGGCTCAAATCTGTGTTTTTGAGCTTATATAGGGTAGGGAAATTGACACGTTTAATTCTTATGAAATTTTTTTGATTTTCATCCTTTGCGCAATGTGCCACTATCATACCAAGTCACTTTAACTGGACAATTAGGAATCTTCATATTGGCACGACATAGAGCTATCGTGTTGCCACCTTGTTTGAGATATAGAATTTTGGAGCATTGCCCCACTATTGCGAAGCAACATTGGAAATTGACAATTTCTATTTAAGCTGGCTCCGCGATGTGCTGATAACTCAAGTGATACACTATCTCACTAGAAAAGCTCTAACTCTTCACCCGGGTGTCGGATTTGGCCGAATTTGGTATCGATAGAAATCTTATTGAATTTTCCACATTACAAAAAGTGAAAATATTGAAAATACCTCTGTAAAAAAGTGGATTAATCTTTCAAAGAAAGATTCTAACATTCTTAGGAAACTTTTCAAGCTATGAAAAGTATAGGGTATTATAATATCTCCCCCTTGAGAACAGTCATCCTCAAATGAGACTGCGTGAGAGGGGAGAAGATGAACCGACATACATACTAAACATGAATAACTAAAATATGATCTCTTGACTAACATGAATGAAAAGCTGAATATAACATACTGAATATGCATGTCTGATGCATGACTGATAAGCTGAATTCATGTATATCTGATGCATGGATAATTGACTTATGAATACATGATTGAATGTTTTGATGAACTGAATTTCTCACAATGAGAAGGAATGTATGATGAATGATTACATAACTGAACTAATATATGAATGTCTGACCGAATATGCAAGAGTACTTAGTACCAAGTTTGTAATGGGGATTTGAGCATGAACTGAATACCAAGTTTGTAATGGTAGTCTGATCATGGAACTGAGTAAGTTTAGGAAAATTGTTATGTGACTGAAAGGCACTTATGACCCTATGATTATGCTACAAGTATAGATGAATGGGGACTTGAGAATATGACAGAGATTGAAACATAGCATATAAATTAAATTTTGTGAACTGATCCGAGCCCTTAATACATGGCTCACGACTGAGATTCAAACTTGAGGGTTAACTTATGAGTATACCCTACTTCAAAATGGATTCATTTCATGAGTAGATAATTGGACGCTTATGTTATAAAAGTTTGGGGGATCATAGCATATCTCCTCTTTGGGACATTAGATCTCTCTAGGAATTTTGTCTTGGCTGAGCTACTGAGGGGAAACTGAGGTCATGCACAAGGAACCTAGTATTTGAATCGTGATTGATTATCTAAGATATGAAACTTAAGACCTAATACATCATTTAAGATGAAGCAACTAAGCTTCATGTGCTGCAACTGCTACTACTAGAATATTTATGAGTTGTTGAGCATGAATGCATAAACATACTGACTTAACTGATTCACTAGATAACTGATAGATGAATACTAGGTATGAGAGACTGTTCTGTACTTAGTCCAAATAATTGGACTAAGGCTGTAAAATATTATAAATAGGAGATAATGATTGACTAGATAACATGAGGTAACTAAGAATGAATGAGCAAAACTGCATCATCTTAAGAATGCAAGGCTAGACGTATATCTTGGTTTGGACTCATTCTGTAGTTTGAGGTACTAAAACACTACAAACTGAGTGACTAATAGCTGTATCATTGGTCTAGAAATTCTTTTACTGAACTGAGTTTCTGATCTAATTATTGAACTGAATTTGGCATTATAACTAAAACTATAACTGAGATTCTGACTGGAACTGAATGCTGGGTTCTGATAATTGAGGTTTAAGCTAATATTGAAGTACTGAGACTGGATAATGATAATTACTTGGGGAAATATTGGCATAGGAAAGGATCTGATGCTCAAATAAATACTATATCAACCTAAACAATCGACTAAGGCCTGACGAATAGAGTGCCAACATTATGGATTTATCAAAAGATTTAAACTGGAGGTATACATAATGTAATTTGAGCTTGACTAATCATTATGAGTAGAGCATGAGTTATGTGGACTGAACATACGGTAAAATATGACATGAGTGCCTGATTCATGAGCTGCATGACTTAAGTCTGAAATTTCTGTGTTTATAGAACATGGTTCGTACAACTGAGGGTGTTGGAACCCAATCTGCTAGGAATTCGACACGCACAAGATCCTATGGGAAGTGTGTGAAACATGTGTAGGTAAGGTAATTATTGTGGTACAAAATAATTGCACTGAGATAAGAGTAGGTCAGGATTCATCTTTCCTTAGTGATTACCTACACATACTAGAACTATAACTAGAATATGAAGGCGTGAGTTTTGGACCCCATGGTTTAACTGCTACGCAAGGTTTCAAACGAAAAAGGAACTCATGAATATAAAGAAGCGTGAACATGTAAATGAGATATCTATAACATACTCGTGACTGCATCAGGAGGATTTTCTGATTCTGCTGGGACCGAAGTGCATAGAGTCTGCTTGGGCGTTACCCACAGATAGCACTAGAATTGGCACCCTGCTAATTTGGGAAACCGGATCAAAATGATGAGCGGTGATGACTCTGATAACCTAATTGGGGGCAGTCTCTAACTTTGTGACCTAGCTCATCACATTCAGAACATACACCACTGCCGACTCTACACACACCCTTATGATGCTTACCATACTCTGCACTAAACGGATGAGTAAGAATCTTGCTCTCACTATTCTGAGCCTTGGATACTGATGCCATTTCTAAGGTCATTTTTGAACTTTGGTACTAAGGCACTAGCTAAAGAGTGAAATAGGGCTGAACATTTCTAACAAAACTGAGGACAGTTACAACCCTGTGAACCATGTTGTGCAAAACTATAACTACCTATATTATTGAATACTGAGGTTTTAATACTATGTTACTGATACATGATTAATTATTTCTGACAGTTCTGATTATGAAGAACTGGTTTGGTTATTTGTATCTGATAGTCCTGAAGCTGAATACTAAAAAAATAAGTTATAAGAATTAATATAACTAGTAATATGAGTGACTTTATCTGAAACTCCTAAATTTGATGGAACTAGCTGAGTTCCGCACTGTATGTAAATTTGTCTATATCTGACAGCCCTGAAATTTAAAGAACTATCTGAGTTTATTTACTTTACACTGAGACTGAGACTGAGACTGAGACTGTGGCTGAGACTGTGGGAGGTAATCACCTAACCGACATGCCATGGAACTGAACTGGTGCGGTATAACTTGTAACCCCGGCTAGAAACATGTCATTACCATGCCATGGATAAATACCTACTGTGAGTATACCCTCACTGATAGGGAGCTCTTTCATCAACTCCTCCTAGTAGGTAACCCAAATGAGATATATTTATATATCCCTAATTGCGTAGGGTTCATCTCAACCTACACTGACTAAGTAATTCTGGAACAGAAGGATTGCTTCTAAGGATTACACCCTCCACTGAATAACAGGTGAGTCCCCATCCTTGGATTCACTCGGTGCTGAATCCTACTCCTAACTAAATAGACACTGAGATAATTAACTAAACTAAATAGATTAACTAAAACAAACTGATTTAACTGAATGTAACAGATTAACGGATGGTATCGTTTAGCAGAGCTAAATTTGAATTTACTGAATTTTACTGAACGATAAAATGCTTCTGATATCTGAGGATAGACTGAGAGTACTGAATTTACTGAGACCTACTAGGAATACTGAGATCACAGAGGTTATTGAACTACTGAGATTACTGAGGATCATGACTTGTCTGGGAGTATCATGAAAACATGACATGGTTCTAGGCATATAGCTAAGTTGTTGGGTACAACTACTCCAGGACTCGATGGAAAGAAACTGGCATAAAATGACTTACTCGAACACATGACCAACAACAAAATTCATAATTCATATGTTGAAGCACTTCATCAAACATGTGATATGCATAAACTTGTACATAAATGAGGATTTCATAATATCATGCTAGTTTGAATCTTTTCCTTCATATAGGCATTCAATCAAACACATGGTAGGCATTGGATATATAAACAACATTGTACAATAATTAGACATCATGGTTCAATTCTAATTTCATCATTATAGGGTTTAATCGTAAGTTCACATTAATATACATCTATACTAATCAATTCCACATAAAATTCATCACCCAAGATGGATTAGAATTCAATTAATAATTATCAACATGAACAAAACAAACCCAACATGAAACTCATAAAGAAATACATAAAATTGAAGTTGGAAAAAAGATTCTTCTGTTCATGGACGTAAAGAGTCCATGAATGAACACTACGCATACCCTGGTTCGTAAATACACAAAGATTGACGGAGAAAATTCTTGAACTTGAATCTTCTATGAATAACCCTAATGTGTTCTTGAGAGGATTTTGAAAATATCATGTGTACAAAAGTGGATTCATATGTCAAAGAAAGCTTCTAACATGATTGGGAAACTTTTCAAGTTAGGAAAAGTACAGGCTATTACATAACTCTATAAAGTCAACTGAGGTGACTTTATAAGATATTGTGACTGGACAGTTCCTATATATCTACTTGGCCATTATAGAGACACTTATTAGAGTATACTTTGTGAAAATTTCTGCTAAAGATTTGGGACTGACAACAAAGTTAACAGCTATATTTAATGTTACAAAAGAAAGTGAAGCCTCGGGATCTAACAAAGCATACACATGAAGATGAAAGACTTGTATTATACCCATAACCACTCAAGAGAACATTCCTGATCCTTTTAGTCCTGAAGTGCATATATATTGTTCTGGTACTATCCATTGGTGGCACTTGAAGTACCTCCCTATTGATTCAAGCGACCTACTAGAACTGCTGACTGATTGGACTAACCCGTTTGGCACGAATCTCTTCCCGTCTGAGCAACTACTCGATATTCCCAAATCCTGTGGCCTCTCTTACCATGCTCAAAACATCTATAAATACCAGTTTTACATTCACCCTAATGATTCCTACCATATTTTTTGTAAAGCGTATTAGTACAACCACTGTTCACACTACCTTAGGACTTAGAGCTTAGTGCTCTATCCTAACTGACATTCCTGAACTTTGGCACTGGAGCACTAGCTGAAGAAGGAGCCAAGGCTAGGAATTTCTGATGGAATTGAGAATGGTTACCACCCTTTGACCTTGGCTCAAAAAAGTTAAAGCTACATTTTTAGCCCTCTTATTCTCCCTCTCTCTCCTTAAGTTTCTATTCCTAAATCTGTCGAACATGGACTATAAGCCTACATATATCTGTATCCTTAATCAACATGGCTGTTCTACACTCCTTGATCACACTATCAGATATACTAAAAATAAACTTACTCATTCTAGACCTATTCTCAGCCAGCACTAATGGAGCATACCTCACCAACTGAGTAAACTTAAGCGAGTATTCTTTCACACTCATATTACCCTACTTAAAATTAATATACTTCAGCACCTTAGCTTCCCTCAACTTTAAAGGAAAGAACTGATCTAAATAGGCTTTGGAAAACTCCTCCCACTCTACAGCTCTTGCCTTAGTACCCTAACCTTCTTACATTGCTTATAACAGGTATGAGCTACATCCTGCAACTGCTAACCAGCAAACTATACATTCTCACTCAAAGTGACATCCACGGTAACCTTTACCCTTTGAATAATATCAAAAAAGTCCTATGGATCCTCCTCAGACTTGGATCCTTAAAACAAAGGGGGATTCATTCAAGGGAAATCCCAAATACTAGCTGCAGCTGTATTTGCCACTGGATTAGCTGGGGTAATAACTTTCTAAATTTTCTGAGTATCTACTAAATGAGCTAAGGTAGTGAATGCAGCTATAAACTCGGCATAAGAGATGTTCTTATCCAGGGGATCTTCCTGAACAGGCAGAGGTGCGGGCTGAAATCCATTTCTTCTTTCATTATTCATTCTAGGGAACATTTTCTATAACAGAATAAAAGATGGATTAGAAAGAGAGTTTAAATAGAGATCATGATCACTTGCATGACATGAATATTAAAAAAAGGGAAACTTTTCCTAGAATGTATTGCAGCCTCATGTTCATAAGTGTGGCGCGCTTCACACCTATGCACAAGACTCTACTAAACATGTTTTTTCGAACTCCCTAGGACTCTCTTAAACCTTGGGATCTGATACCATGTTTTGTCATTACTGAGGCTACCCCCTAGTCGCTATAATGGTTCTTATGATCACAAGTGACCATAAGCTAACCCATGAGCTGGTACCTGCTATGCGCATTGAGTAAACTGATAATAAATAACATATTCAAAAAAGTAACTGATAATACCATAAGGTTTTAAATACTAAAAATATAAGTGAATCTCCAAGTCTAAAAATATCTGTGAAAATTCTGAAATTCGATTGATAACACTGATAATCTAACTGACTAGCCGAATGTCTAAAAAGCCTCTAAAACTGACTGACTATGGATTTGATGGGACTAAACTCCAACTAACTAAAACTGATAAAATAAAGGGATACTTAAAAAAATGAATGAATGATAAACTTGTCCTCGAATGAAGATGACTCAACACTGCTACTGCTATTGTAGTGCTGAACTATATAAGAACGGTCAGGAAACTGTACGACCTAATCTATGATATAAGACATCATAGTGCGAAGAAAGTATGCAGTCAGTTTTTGGAATATACCTGTATATGAGATTAGGTTAGGCTAAAATACATGGATTAACCGTGAATGAGATAATGAATAACTGAATAACATGAAATAACTGAGTATGCATGCATGAAATAGTAGAGCCAAACATATAATAGCTATAAAATCTGAGAATGGATGACCAAACATATATTATTTCTAAGATAATCTGTGAGCTGAAATACTGAAATCTAATAGCTTAATAACTGGTAATCTGTATGCCTTGGTTAGGAAAACCTAAACTAAATTCTATACTAAATATTGAAATGCGATTATGGGATGTATCATCTAACCGACATATCCCAATCTGAACTAAGTAGGATCCAACCTATAATATCAGTTGGAAGGGTATCTGTACCGTGTCATGGGTATTAACAAATGGCTATGTCCTAAGGGACCAGGGTGTCAAGCCTAAACTGATGGGTGACCCTTGAGAGAAAGTCAAGCTTAAAATGATGGGTGACTCCTCAAATAAAGTCAAGTCTAAACTGATGGGTGACTGCTCATTTCCTATGTTGGTTACATAGTTATAGAATATAGAGACCACTACAAATCACTCGCTAACGGACGGGGAAGCTGTCATCCCTGCATTTACTTAGTGCTAAATCCTACTCGTAACTGGACTAGCACTAATTATTATACAGAACTATGTTTGACTAAGAAAATAAGTGATCATGATAGATAACCGAATGATCATGCTCATAGTTTATGTAAAACCATTTTAAAGATAATGAAATTATGTAAACAGCTAAGTATCGGGTGTTCAGAACCCTCCAACACTAAATGGAAAAAACAACAAGGATGTATAAAAGCTTTAAAACAATAATTAGGGATCATTATGCAAAACACAATCATTTAGACATTTCATCAAACACATGAAAGGATTTACGGTATGTGTGAACTTGATTTCTTAGTTTTCTTTAAGAGGAGGTAATTGCATTTGATGAACTTGGGGGATGATTAGGGTTTCTTCGAGAGGATAATTGGATAAAATGGGCATATAATGCCCTAACCAATGTTTTAATTTATGTTTTTACGAATTGGATTGAGGGTAAAAGACAAAACTGCCCATCAAACATTTAAATTCACAACTAGCATGCGGATTAAAGTCTTACCGAGATGCAGTGAAGGCTCCATCACTATAACCACTGGGAAGTGCAACAATTGCAATGAGCTGCTTTAATTGAAATCCAAACATGACCCAATCCTCATCTGAAACTTTCTCGAGACATGCTCCTTACACCGCTGAGCATGAATTAGCTCAAAAACCTAGGTCTTAGGGTTGGAAAGACAAATTTAAAAATACTCAAAGTTAAGTGGCCAAAATTAGGACTAAGTCCCCAACACTTAGTGAAATTTTTAGGTTTTAAGCCTTTTATGCTTACAACTAGGAGCTGAACTAAGCTAAGAATAATATAGGGTATTACACAAATATAGTAACCCAACAAAGATTGGGGTCAAATCCCAATGGAATATGTGGAACTATGAATCTCAACTACTACAGTCAATGGGGAGAACTTGAAAAGTAAATAGATGGTTTTTTAGTGACAATATAAAAAAAGTAACCAATATTAATTCTGGTTGTAATTCAGTCATAAGCGAACACTAGGGCTATGTTCCCCTTGGCTTCTAACTCTGTAAGATTCTCGTTCTCAATCCAACTATAAAAATACTATGCATGTGGAGTCCAATAAGATAGGTATCAACAATCGCCTCTCGACACCATTAGGTTAATTTCACTCATCTCCTCTTGATCTCAGAGTGTTTCCTTACTAACCCATACTTTAGACCCTAGTTACAACTATTTCCTCTCAATCTCAAGTTGATTAGATGGGTATTTACTCGCTTATGAAGATAGTACAATTAATCTTATTTCAATAATTAACCCCAAATCATCATTATGATTTCCTTCTCCTAATATCTACATCTCTCTCAGGTTCATAGTGAATACAAGTGGGATTCTAACATGTGGACCTAATAAGAAATCAATTAAAGTGAAGGAAACCCCAATACATGCTGTAACAATACTCTAGAAGGATTGAATACTTTTGTTATTTTATTATGTAGCCAGGGTTCCCGCAACCCTAGCTAGGAGAGACTAACCACTAATTTTTGTGTAACTATCAAAGGAATTCATATTTGAAAACATTCAATAATCACACAATAATCAAAAACTAAGAATCCCAAAGGTTTAGCTTAATTAACAACCAAAATAAATACAAAAAACAATTCTAAGACCAAAGACGAATCTCAGAATCAAAATATTTTTTTTTTAGTATAAAGTGTGTAAACTTAATACAAAATGTCATTTGGGTATTTATATAATATATGGAAACCTTAAAAATAAAATCCCGTATGAAAAAGGAAAATTAAAGTTGGTGGATACTTACTAACTCAACTTGGAGAGCTTTTGTTGAACATATAGTCTGATATTGGACTTATTATGTTGCCACCCTTAATTCTGGATCTTCAACTCTCTATCTTTTTGCCTTTCGTATAGACTAAGTCTACATACAGACCATATGTTGAACATACGAACCATATGTTGATGATTTTGCTTTTTCCTACAGCTTAGTCTCTAGACTCTCAGTTTCTCAACATACTTTGCTCACCAACGCTAAGTATGTAGCACATACGCCCAAAGATGACTTAGTAAGTACTTACAAACTTCACTTTTCTTTCTTATTCTTCAAAATTGCATCCAAAACCTAGTTTCCTACAAAACATATCCTAAACACATCATATCTAAAAAAACATCCTAAGAGACTTGCATATATTCATAGTTTTAAGCATCAAAAGTGCTATATTTTTATTACATATTAAAACCTGTAACTTAGAAATTTTGCATGTCCTCAGGAAACACAACACAATAAAACAAAACAAACCAAAATAAAATGCTTAACTAGGACAATCTAAGCTATCTAACGCAGTCAGTCAACACTTTAAGCTCAAACCACAATACCCTCTGTTATTTCAACCTTTTAGAACCAATTGGGGATAAATATAAAACACAACAATGTGACACAATGAGATCAAGATATGGCATTACATTAGCAACATACAATCATATATACATATACAAGTTACACTACCCAAAATAAGTAAACAACTAGCAATATACTCATGTGTCCTCAAAACAAATAAGTCCCACTAACTCATATGAAATAATGCATTTCAATGCAGGAACAGTAAATACACATTCAGACTAAAAAGATAGTTCCAATCAATGTGTATCAAATACCATACACTTTCCTTTATTTACTTTACCTTAATTTTTAGAAAGTTATGTTAGGATCACTATAGTACTTTACTCGACTTGTAACATAGGCTTAGTGGATGGTATGATACATATAGAAATATCAAGTGACTAAATCTCCTTGTTACAACAACTCTTGGGGTCCATACTTTAACATGTTTTTTTTATTCCACCATTATTTCTCCCTTTCTTTTATTCTTTATTGCATTCTTTATTCTTTCTTTTTCACTTTTTAACAATTTTTCTTTTCTACCACATCCATCCTTATTGTATTTTGTATTATACATACCCAGTATACATCACGCACCCCTATGATAACCACCCTTAATTTAGGTGATTTTCTTGAGTTGAGGTGCACAATATCCAAGAAGAAATGGGCAAAAATAGGTCATTACAACACAAATGGGACGTTGAAAGGTGAAATAAGAAAAATATGTTATAAGGCTCAAATATAGGGATCATGGGAAACAATTAACACATGGAAGGTTATTTAGGATAAAAGTGGACAAACATAAAAAGGGTCTATGATCCTTTCATAACTAACTATATTACAATCTATGTAAGACTAACTGGGAAAGTTCTAGATTTAACATACAAAAGGATATAAGTAGCACCTCTCACACACAGAGAACAAAGTCAATATTATAAGCTACTACCTATTTTGTTCATGTAATTGTTAGAAAATGATTATCATGTCCCTAATACTAATGATATAACAAGATCTACAATGCTTACACATATATATATTCACGCAATTCTAAAAAAAAATTTTGGTAGGGTATTATTTTTTTCAAAAATAAATCAAAAATATAACTACCCCCAATACTTAAAACCACCTAATTACATAAAAATGCAACACAATACAAAACAAAACACAACAAGACACAAATTTTAACCTAGACATACTGGTTCTACAACCATATGAAAACCTAGGCCTTCGACCCTTAGAAAATTCCCTTAGTTGAAGCTTCTAGACTAGGTACTACTCTAGGGTACTTGTCGTACCCTTGGATATGACTTAGTGACCCATCACTCAGATTCTAGGTAGTGTGGTGAGGGTTACATACTGTCCAAGATATGATTTAGCCTCCCTATAGTTGTATGTTAGGGTATGGGGTGTATATTTCCTAGTTGTATGGAGTGTTGGTCTTGATCTAATGGACACTGTCTTAGGTACGGTTTGGGATACAGTTTAGGATACTATTTGAATCATAAGATACAAGTTTTGTGTGTGTAGTCGAACCTTGGGAAGTGTAGGGGTCCATGGTGAGGCCTAGGGTATGAGTTAAGGTAAAACTCATACCCTAGGGTATAGTTTAGTAAAATGAGTTGTACCCTCCTAGGAGCCACTGTTCATCTTTTAAGCCAAGGGCTTTATGGACATTCCCCCCTCTCCAAATAAAGACCTTTAAGTCCCCTTACTATATAATGTATTGTAGTCTTCTAAAACACTTATTTGGTGGATCAAACATTCCAAAACACTCTCCAAAACTTCACTACCAAGATTGGAGCTAGGGTTTCAAAGGGTGATCATCTAATAGCAAGAAGGGGTCAAGTTCTTTCGTGAATCATTTTGTTTTAAGAAATATTACTCAATGACCATATTGTATCTTCTTGGAGGGTATAGTTTGGGTGACATCAAATTTTAGGCTATCGAAGCCTAAGGATCGAAGTAGGTATTCTAAGCAGGGTTTTCTCCAATATCAACAAACATTAGAGTATTAATACTATGCCCTTCATCCTGAAATGCTTCCTGAGTGGCCCCTACCATATCCTTTGAGATGGGATTTGAAAATCCTCAGGTCAGGACCAAATCTGTGGTCCTTTTAAATTGTTAAAATGATCCCTACCCCTAGGCATGAATGTGTCAACATGCAAGGGAAGGATAAGGCGGTTTCCGTGCTCACCGCTTGGTCATGAACCTCTTAAGCTATAATCTTGGCCGCAGACCTGTAGCCCTCCATGATGACCAAATCCAAGGAGACTCTATTAGGACTTCGTGCATTGTCCCCCCCTTTGTCAAACTCAAATAGTGAAACACATTTTTCTTGAATCCCTTACAAAATTGCCTAGGGTAGAGATTCTGCACAACATACAACTAAAACATACAAGTCGTATGTAGTGATTCTAGTTGGGGTCCCCCTTTTATATCTTGGACAATGTTCTTGCATTTGGTTACTTACCAAGGTACGATTGAATATCATACCACTCGTGTGATAGTGTAAGAGTGGTAAGTTTCCAAGTCGTATAATGCTATGAGTCTGGTCTAAAATGTTCTTCCTAGGGTACGGAGTGTAGGGTACTACTCATACCCTAAGGTGTGACTTGGACATAAGGGGTCGTATGTTGATTAGTATGGGGTCCAAGAAGAATTATAGGGTATGAGTTAGGGTACCACTCGTACCCTAGGTATGGGTCAAGGTGTGAGCTGTACCCTCCATGATATAATTTTTATCTTTAAACATCAGGACATTTTTGATATTTCCCACCCCTAAACCCATATGACCCATGACATATAACATTCTTTGGCCCTTGATTCTTCAATTGGAAAAGATCAATACATTCCAAATTACTTTCTAAATTTCTTCAACAAGATTGAGTGCTAGGGTTTTAAAGCCATTCTTCTAGGAGATTGGAGACCAAGAATCTTTTCCTGAATCTTTTTGTATAAGGCATGTGAATCTTTCCTTTTTGTTCTCTCTCAAATATCATGTGTTTTTAACCTTTATTATCATTGGAAAATTGTCGTTTTGAAACCAAATATTGAGGGTTCTGATATATAGTGATGGCTATTGTTAACTCTTTCTTAACCTTGTGTTTATAAATGTTTTTAGTGATGATTTGCATATGTGGGTGCTTGTTGATTGTGGTTTAACAAATGGGTCATGAGTAACCCTAACTTTGATGGTTTTCCATTGGGTTTTGGTCATGGTAAAGGTATTCTCTTAAGGTGTTTGTGAAAAAGTCTAAGAGAAATAACTAGTTACATATTAATAGTGTTTTAAACTAACGCATGGCTTAATGAGTGAGAATGATTGGTAAATCTCCTTAAGGTCATGCTACATCTCCATTGAACCAGGATAAACAATAAAATGAGACTCAAGAGCTTTCTCCAAAATTATTTCTCGCAACCCATCAACCTCGGGAACACGTAGTCTACCTTGTTACCACAAGATACTATCATTGTCGATCTCAAACCATATCACCTTCTACCTTCCTATATCATTCTTGATTTGCATCAAGATACGATCCAACATCTGATTGTCCTTCACTTCAGCACCAAGAGATGACTTTTCCACCTCTATAACAGTCACACCACCATCTTCAAAATCTAAGACAAGAACTCCAAGTTTAGATAAAGGGTGAATATCCTTCAGCGAATCCCGCTTCTCCTCATCCATGTGAGACAAGCTTCCTATGCACAACCTGCTAAGAGTATCAAAAACCACATTAGCTTTACCTAAATAATAGTGGAGACTCATGTCATACTCTTTTAGAAACTTAAGACATCTCTTTTGCTTGAGCTTCAACTTCTTCTAAGTTAAGACATATTGCAGGTTCTTATGATCAAAATAAATATCAACTTGGATCACATACAAATAATGCCACCAGATCTTTAATGCAAATATCACAACTAATAATTTCAAATTATGAATTGGATTATTATACTTTCAACTGTCTAGAAGCTTAAGCAACCACCTTGCCATGCTGCATCAACATACAACCTAGTCCAACATAGGACACATCAAAATAAACCACAAAATGATCCGTGCCCTCAGGCAGTGTCAAGACCAGAGCCAAAGTTAACTTATTCTTCAACTTCTCAAAACTACCCTCACAAATATTAGACAACCAAAACTTTACCTTCTACTGAGAAACTTAGTCACTGGGGCGGCAATGGAAGAGAAATTCTCTGCAAACCTTCTATAATAGTCAGCAAAATCCAAGAAGCTCTGAATATCAATTGGAGTCATGGGTCTAGGAAACTTCGTAACCACCGCAAACTTCCGTGGATCCACCATGATCCCTACACTAGATATAACTTAACCTAGGTAAGTCACAACATTCAACTAGAACTCACACTTTGAGAACTTAACATACAAATATTGATCCTTTAGGGTCCGCAATACAAGGTAGAGGTGATCAGTATGATCTTCCTCACTCTTGGAATACACCAAAATAACATAAACAAAGACAATCATGAATAAATCCAAAAACTAATAGAAAACCCGATTCATAAGATCCATAAATACTGTTGGGGCATTAGTCAAGCCAAAAGACATCACCAAAAACTCAAAATGTCTGTACTAGGTTCGGAAAGAAGTCTTATATCAACTGATGGCACCCAGACCGAAGATCAATCTTAGAAAAGAACTTAGCGCACTGAAGTTGATCAAAGAGATCATCAATCCTTGGAAGTGGATACTTCTTCTTCATGGTCACCTTATTTAATTAATGATAATCAATACACATTCAAAGGGAACCATCTTTATTATTCACGAAATGCATGGGAGATCCCCAGGGAGACATAATAGGATGGATAAAACCCTTATCCAATAAGTCCTTTAACTACTCCTTGAGTTCCTATAACTAAGCAAAAGCCATTTAGTAAGGAAGAATAGAAATAGAAAGAATGTCCGAAAGAAGATCAATTCCAAAATTAATTTTCAGATCGGGAAGAATAATGGGAAGATTAACAGGGAATACTTTAGGAAATTCACATACCACAAGGATAATCGACAAAGAAGGACCTTCAGATCTAGAATCCTTAACATGAACTAAGTGATAGAGGCACCCTTTAGAAACCAATTTCCCGACTCTAAGATACGAAATAATTTTTTCCTTAGGTACTAGGGAACTACCAACACACTTGATCACATGCTTATTTGGGAAATGAAAGCTGACTGTATGGATCCAAATTTAAGGGATGCATAACACAAATGTAACAAATCCATAACCAAAATCATATCAAAGTCTACTATGTCAAACTCTATAAGGTGCACCAAAGTCTCCCTACCATTGACCAACATCACACAATCCCCATTGATTTTTCTAGCCATAATGGAGACCCCTACCGGGGTAGACATAGAAAAAGAATTCAGAATATACTCAGGATCAAACCCAAAATTAATAGCCATATAATGGGTAACATAAGAGAGAGTAGACCCATCATCTAGTAGAAAATATACATTATGAGAAAAGATTTTGAATATACCAATAACAATATCAGGGGATGCTTTAAAATCCTAGAAGGTGGCAAGAGCATACAACTGGTTATGACCCATGCTGGAGCCATAGGCAATACCATTACCCTTCGGTGCAGGAGTAGATGAAGTAGCAGCAGAAACCTTATTCGCCCCAGTGTAACCTTAGAAGGACAATTCCTTTGTAGATGACTAGTATAATCATATTTAAAACACTTATTCCCTCCTTCCTTGCAAGTTCCACAATGCACCTAACCACAAAATCTACAAGAATGATTTGATGGAGCTGAGTAAACCCCGTTTCCCTGCGACTGGGCTTTTGGTGCTCTAAACTCATTATCATACTGACAACTATGATCACATGACGAGTTAAGATAAGAAGCACTTGCTGTAGAGTAGGAACCAAAATTGACCTATTTTTTCTTAGACCACTTTCCACCTTCTCAACTACTTTGCTGCTAACCTCCACCCTGATCCAAGTTGCAAAACATCTCATTTTTCCTTTCAATTACCTTTTCTTGCTTCTTTTTTTATTTCTCTACTTGTTGTATATACACCACAAGTCTAGGGATATCCATATCCTTGTTTCACAAGGAAGCCTTACTCTCCAAGATTAACTCACTGGAATATCTAAAAGTAAACTTCCTCATTCTGGCCTGCATGCTAGAAACCAACTCAGGAGCATAATGTGACAACTGAAGAAAGTTTAAGGGATACCCCTTTACTGTATCTTGCCTTGCTTCAAATCCACAAATTCCTCAACCTTTGCTTCCCTAAACACCCGATTAAAGAAACGACAAAGAAAAGTCCCAAAGAAGTCATCCTATAAAGAAAACTCAGCATCATCACCCCTAACTGGCCCCACTTCTTATGCCATTAGTATGCAACATCTTTCAACTGGTAAGCAGCTAACTCTATACCCTCTACATCAGTGGCATACATCAAATGAAAAATCTTTTCAATCTCATCAATAAAATTTTAAGGATCTTCCTCTACTTTAGAACCAGTAAAACTAGGAGGACTTAACTTAATAAATTAGCAACCCTAGTGACCTCAGATGATAAAGCAAAAAATCCACACATAGTCTGGAGACCACCAACTAGGTAAGCAATTGAATCAACTGGCCAAACTCAGCATTAGACACTCCAGCCTAGGGTTCCTAGGGAATCGGTGGATCTCTCTCAGGGCAATCAGAAGTAGCGACCCTATACAGGGTTTAAACTTCTAGAGTAGGAGAAGCTTCATCCATATTTTCCTCAAATTGGACATAGGAGTTTACACAAATATTAGATCTTTTAGGAGGCATAATTTGAAAAGAAAACAGACAGAAATTAGAGAAGATTCAAGACCTTAGACTCTCTATATCTTGAAATAGATAAACAAGTAAGGGAAATATTGTTAAATACCTCATAGCCTCTCCCTTATAAGTGTTGCATGCTACACACCCATAAACGAGTCTCTACTTAACATGGCTTTGTTGGGATACCCAATAACACCAAACGTAAGATATGATACGATCTTTGTCATGACCCAAACCAGGGCCTAGCCATGGAAATAATTTCAAGTCCCACGTGTACCGGAGATCACCGCTGCATCTAACCAAACAAGCACAATAACCCCTAATGTCAGATGAATTTTGACCATATAACAAGATAATATGCAACAAGCTTAAAAATGTCAAAACGTGTCTATAGTCAATGACCTATAGCCAGCCAACCAATAGACCAACAACACCTAATATACATAGTAATCAAAACAATGCTTCCTAAATAAAGAACAAAAACCATTCTTAGTCAGGACATGTCCCCAACTTTGATGGATGAAAATGAGATTAAAGATCATAATGTTAATGATAATGTTAATGCTAATGAAGGTAACTATCAACTCAAATCTAAGAATAAAATCTAGTGAAATATGAAAGCCTTTTGGGGAATGGAAGTTCACCACTTCACCATAACACCACTTAGCACTGAACAAAACTGGCCGACCTAACTTTGTGGAGAAAAAGTAGAAGAAGTTTCGGTGCCTACATCCCATGGGGATATAGTATTTGGGGACGGTTAGTGGGATAAATACTAGAATGAACTCAGGGATAAGGATAACATAATTCCATGATCAACATTCCAAAATCATCCAAAACTAATGCACATATTTAAATACATATACATAGATATATCACATGCCAGGATAGGGAACAAGGCATAACATGCTCTTCAAAATTTTAGCCTGGGTTGTGTAGCTTGATAACACTCAACTTACATATCAATTTAAGTGCAAGGTGGTCGTCAATGTATTTACCCAACTTTGGAGTCGGGTTTCATCCACAAGGAACAATGTGAGTGGTAATTAAGTTAATTCAAAATAATGGATACTTGTTAAATTCAATCCAATAGTACAAAAAAATAAAAATAAGGGGTTTGAAAGGTATCAAACATAAGAATTCTTTTTGGTTGGTTTGAGTACAAATTTGGGGCTATGAATACTTAGAGTCTAAACAATTAGGCAAAATCTTGGCATTCTACTTTCCTAGGGGCAAGATATGCATGGAGACATGATAATTCAGTGCATGTTTTAATTGTTGATAATGTGGTAGGATAGATTGAAAGTCCTTGGAACTACTTTATCAACATAGTCCCAAAGATTTTACTCATTGAGCCTTTTAATTACCATATGAGTTTGTCAATTAAAGCCACCCAATTCCTTAATTTGGTATCCCTATTTCTAGGATGATACCCAAAATATAGTCAACCTCACAATTAGTCTTATGTCTAAGATAGTGAAAATTTAGTAAACCACACCAATAATTACCTACTATTGCTTTGGTTCCTACATACCTTTTTCAAGGATGATGTAGGTTCCTAAAGTTCACCAAAACCCTTCTTTTGAAGATATATTAAGATTTCAAAAGCTTGATATTTTCACCCACCAACCAATTTGAGTATTTGGGGTTTTCACCCATAAATCCCAACAAATTTAACAAAGCAACAATCGAACCCATCAATCATCACATTAACATATACACAAATAAATCGCACCCCATTCTAGCATAAACCCAAGAGGAAAAACTAGCTACTCATACGATAAGTACGCAAAATTTTTACCTAAAATGTTCATTGAATTGATTTGTGAAAATCAAAGTGAATGTTACTTAAAACAATGATATCTAACAAATTTTCAATGGGAGTTCACTAATTCTTCACTTGGATGTGACTCCAAAGTATTCTTCACCCAAAATTTATACAATATTTTATCCTTCAAAAATGGTGGCTATAACCCTAGAATAATTTCTCTAAGTTGGGGAATATGGATTATGATAGAATGAATGAATGATTAGGGTTTTAGTCTTTATTTTGTCCAATTTGGGTTCATCCATGTGTATTTACATTTATGCCCTTAGGCTGTATTTTCTCGCTAGGCCGCGATCGCATAGGTTTGGCCACGACTGTAATTAGGTTACACTTATTGATTGACCCAGATCTTATTCTCAGATCGTGACCACGGGAACTGAGGCCATGTCTACTCCAAGTCTTCAGTTGAACTTTCTTGCTTCCTTTTGATTATTTTTAGCTCCAACCCATATATTTCTATCGTATAAACTATGTGCCTACAAAATGATGATATTAGTTAATTCAATAACAATTATGTCTCACATATTCATTCAAAACATGGTAATATGCATGCGTGTTGAGTGCAAAAGAGCGTTAAAATCACCACTCATCAAAACCCCCAACTTAAAGCTTTGATTGTCCTCAAGAAACACTACCTCTTATCATGTGGAATTACACATATATGCCCAATTTTGAAGCCTCAAAGATCAGAACTACTTCAAGCTTAGTCACTATAACAAGTATATCATTGCACGTAGGCTAAGCTATTCTTACTAGACACCTCATCATAAAAAGGCAATATTTAAGGATGCACAAGACTTCAAAGATAAACCAATAAACAACAACCAATACTCTAGAAGTGACTCACTTTTGATAAAAACTAAGCTATAATCGATTTGCCTCATTGCTCGAAAGATGACAAAATCACTTACCTTAACTTGTTGACATGCCTCCTCATAAGTAAGATAATTACATACACCAAGCTAAAAAATATGGAACAAGGAATTTAAGTGCAAAAACTCTCCCCCTCACAAAAGAAATCTTTATGTCAACAAGTTTCATACCATAGGCTTGCCCCTATTTTCAATTGGTACTATGAAGAAAGTAAATGGTTGAAAATCTCAAAGGTTTTTTTAGCTTGTAGTGTAGGTTTGGGTTAAGGTAGGATATCATTTAGGAATAACATGGCTACACCCTTCCTTGAACATCTACATCACACTATTTAATCCGCTTTTTTGACTATGGGCCACTCCTCTTTGATCCTTTCTTTTTTTATATGCCTACTTTTTTCTTTCTTTGTTCACCCATTTTCTTTATTTCTTTTTCTTGCAATTTTCATGCAATTCTTTCCTTTGTTGGACCCTTTCTTTTTTTATTTATCTGTTTCAATGCTTGGGCACTTACGTATTTCACTGACAACTTTAAGACCCCACAGTTGGTTCCATCAATCTTCTCTACCCCCAACATAGGATTTTAGTCTCAAGTTGCATTTTCAAGTTCAAGGAAGGTATGGTTCAAAAGAGGGAAAAAATGGTTCACAACTTGTAATTTGTTTATCAAAAAAAGGTCCAAAGGCTCAAAGTAGGTTACTATGGATTACATTTATGCATGGGTAGACTTTTTAAGATAAAGTCTCTTCCAATGATACAAAGATGGCCTAAGATCATTTCTCCAACCAAATACAATCGAAATTAGCCTAGAGAGAATAATGAGGCAAGTTATAGATAGCACAAGTATACAAGAGAAGAATGCAAATAACTAACCATACATGGAATGAAAAATTTTCCAAGGACGCTCAATTTCCCCTTTGGTTTGAGACAAAATAGGAGTATCTATGACTATTAACATGTCATACATTTGTGGAGTCACAAAAAGAGAAATATTTTTTTACAAGGTTGCTCGCGTCCTTGCCTTTTATTTTGGAAATTTTATTGGATAAAGAGGGTTGTTTGTTTTGCATTTACACGATGCTCAATTTACTAACTTATGACTACAACCTAAGCTTTAGCCTCACATTTTGGCTTAATATGGGAAAACCAACCCTATGGATATCAGACTTTGCCAATGGTGCTCGATGGGTTCCCAAATTTATAATGCCATAGGTACTCAGACTTACCTTGCATTAATGACTTATATGCCACGGGTACTCAGAATTCCCCTGGATCTATGGTTCACAACCCAAACAAGATGCTTTACCCTTAAGAATGTCATCACTCAATATTTTATAAGGCAAGACTCATTATGCATTATCATAATCAAAATAAAACTAAAGTAAAAAAAGAAAAACTAAAAATAAAACTACATGATAATCCATGAAAACATGGGCTCCATTACAGTGCCCAGATATTGAATGGATTATCCTGAATCATTATTGCTAGGTTTGTGAGATAAACTACTCTAAGGTTCACATATAACTCACATACCCAATGCTCAGGCAAAACACATCCACCCGGTAGTAGTGAGTTGGGCATGCAATGATTGGAGCTTCTCTGCCACTTTATCAAGGCAAATACCCATTTTCGGGAGTAATTTTGTCATTGGCAAATCACTATAGTAGTGTTTTTTGTATTCGGCAGCCATGAACATGGTGTTGTCGAAATCTCCCATCCTTGCGGCTTAGTAACTGTAAGAATTATAATCTAGACCATTATTAGAATTATTAAATCAAAATTATGCTAGATCAAATAGATAAACTCACGTGGCAGTGCTGTAGAAGGTTCTGGGGTAAGAAATGGTTGTGCAAAAATTTTGGTGGCTGCAAACGTCTGCCCTCAGGTATGGCGATTGTGGAGCAATGACTATGATTGCAGTGCTGCGATCGCGGTCATCGAGACCCTAATTGCGATACCTATGACCATTTTCGGCAGTTCTGCACACCATTCAAAACACATGATATTAACCCTAAATTTTTGTTCCAACTTAGGCACATAAACATTATAATCAAGGAATTTAAGCTAAGAATGCATAATGATAACCCCAAACTTAAAGAAATTAACATTCAATTCATTGTGGCATTGAGTCAAACACATGATGTTCAAGTTAATTTAGAAAACTTTAGGCCTAATACTCGGTACTCAAGACTTTCCCATTAGTGTTTCAATCAACTACAACAGCTAATCACCAATACTAAAAAAACAAGCATAGATTTCTTGTTAAAAAAATTATTTTAGGACTTTCCTTAAACTATGTGTTCTAAACATATAATTACATTAAAAACAAGGGAGTTGAGACAATATACCAAGTTAGAGGATACAATTACACTGAAATGAACACTTTGTAATCTACACAGAGCCAAAATTTTGAGAGAATTTGAGATAGGTGCATGTGGAAAAGTTGTAGTTTGATGGTTATTTAAACTGATTCGACCACGATAGCGGTCCTATTGTTGAGATCATGGGCACATGACCTCCATGATCACGGAGGCACGGGCTACGGTCGCGGTTACTAAGACAAAAATTAAGGTCTCGTGCATTCTCATATTCGGCCCAAATAAGCCAATTTCACACGTTCCTTTGTTCAATTTCAATCAACACTTCTCGTAGAACTCCCTTTTCATGGATTATGTATGAACAAATACAAAAATAAAATCTAATCTGTCATTCATAAATATAACGATATGGGCCACTTTTCATGGCTTAATGGGGTTCCTCCTATCGAGCGCTTAGTTTAATATCTTGGCATGATGACTTCTCCACTTCCTTTTGTGCTTCCACTTAGAAGATTTGAATCTCCATCCCAACTTTTGTTAACTATGCAATGAATGAAAGGGGACAGAAGATTCAGATCTTCCAAGGTAAAAGTTGAAAGATATGAGGAAGTGGCGAGGGAGCCTTTATATCGTAATTTTGAGAACTCGAACCTTTACGTAATTTCACATCAAATTTCTGGTTTGTCTCATTGGGCAAAGGTAAGGAAATCAATAAACTACTAGTTGTACATTATAAGTTGAGTTACTTGGCCATTGATGGTGGGGTTTCCAAGTGCTCCTTTGGAATGTCAAATCCCAAAATATAGGGATGATACTACTTCTCTCCCCAATCCTTCATTTACATAGGTGGATGGGTCTTCATCACATCCTCTAAGCATAATGTTGAAAAGTTGTTTGAGTGAGTTCTATCCCTAAATTAATAAATTGTTTCCTCATTAGCACCTTCACCAAGAAATGAATTAGAGTTGTCATAAGAGATGTACTTTGGCTCTTCTTTTGACTTTAATACCATTTCCTTTATTATGAAATATTCAACATTATTTGATTCTGTTGACTTGGAAATCACTATGGATTCTTCGCTACCAAGCTCATTATCATAGCTTGGTTTCTCTTCTTTATTAATTTCCTCTTGGGAAATGGGCAAGGTAGTGGTATTTGCAAGTTTTGGTTCCTTTCCTATATCCTCCATCTTGATAATCTCCCTTCCAAATGCCTCATTGGATTGGAGTATGTCTTGTACATTCTCCCCTGTTATAGTTACCCGATTCAAAAAAGTTTGGAGCATTGCTTCAAAACTATTTGAACTATTATATTTCTCTTCCTTCTTTTTATAAGACCTATCAAACTCATATGAAGAACTAACAACACGGTTAGCATAATAAGGGGAGGAAGCATTTGGGAAATCACTCCAACGTCCATCTCGACCACCACAAAAAGAACAATCATACTCCCAATAGGATTGAGATGGTGTTTCCAACTCTCATAGAGGAGCATATGTGTAATCTCTTCCAAAATGGGGTCCATCACAATATGGACATGGACCATTAAGATAGGACTTCCAACGCCAAAAATTATATTTGTCAAAAGATGCCATAGAGAAAAGTAAAACAAAAGAAAATCAACCTAGCACAAGAAACAAAACAAAATTACAAACAAATATTTACAAGTTTGAATTCAAGCAAGTAAGATAGAATTTCAGACTAACTCCATACACCAATAATATCCCTGGCAGTGGCTCCATTTTTAGATAACGCTCAACTTACACGTCAATTTATATGCAAGCTAGTTATTGTCAATATATTTACCCAACTTTGGAGTAGGTGTAGAATACACGAGGAACAGTGTGAGCGGCCATCAAGTTAATTAGAAATAATGAATACTTGTTAAATTCAAACAAAAAATACAAAAAGATAAAAATAGGGGGTTTGAAAGGTATAACACTTAATAGTTGTTTCATTTTTTTAGTACAAATTTAGGGCTACCAATGAATGAATCTTGGGATTATTCTTTCCTAAGGGAAAGATATGCATGGAGAAATGATAATTTGGTGCATGTTTTAATTATTGATGATGTGGTTGGCTAGATCGAAATTCCTAGAGACTAGTTTGTCACCATAGACCTAAAGATTTTACTCATTGAGCATTTTGAGTACCTAACAAGTGTGTCAATTAAAGCCACCCAATAACTCAATTAGGCATCCTTATTTCTAGGATGATACCTAAAATATAGTCAACCTCACAATCACTCTTATGTCTAAGATAGTGAAAATTTAGTAAACCACACCAATAATTGTCTACTATTGCTTTGGTTCCTACGTTACTCTTTCAAGGATGATGTAGGTTCCTAAAGTTCACCCAAACCCTTCTTTTGAAGATAGATTGAGCATTCAAGATCTTGAGATTTTCACCCACAAACCTATTTCACTATTTGGGGTTTTGACCCATAAATACCAAGCAATTTAATCAAGCAACAATAGAACCCATCAATCATCAGATTAATATATACAAAATAAATCAGAACCCACATGCAATTATAACCTATGATAGCTTGCCTCAAGAGGAAAAACTAGCTACTCATAAGCGAAGTAAAATTTTTCCCAAATCTCCATAGAATTGATTTGAGAAATTCTAAGTGAATGATACTTCAAACTATAAGATCCAACAAATCTTCAATGGGATTTACTAATTTTTCACTAGAAGTGACTCCAAAGTATTCTTTACCAAAAATTTATACAATATTGTATTCTCTAAAAATATAGCCTATAACCCAAGAACATTGTCTCTAAGTTGGCGAATATGCATTATGATAGAATGAATGAATGATAGGGTTTGAGTCTTTCTTTTGTCTAATTTTGGATTAGCTACGTGCATTTACATTTTTGCCCTTGGGCTGTATTTTTTCACTAGGCCGTGATCCATAGGCTTGGCCATGACCGCGGCTACCACAACTGTGGATACTGCGACCGCAATTATCTCACATGACCATGGTAGTTTGACATTATTTACTGACAACAATTTTATTTCTCAAACTGCGATCGTGGTAACTGAAGCTATGTTTTCTCTAGGTTTTCCGTTGCACTTTTTTCTTCCTTTTGATCACTTTTAGCTCCAACCCATATATTTCTATCTCATCAACTATGTACCTGCAAAATATGAATATTAGTGTATTCAATCATAATTAAGTATCATTTATTCATTCAAAACATGGTAATATGCATGAATGTTGAGTGCAAAAGTATGGTAAAATAACCACTCATCATAGTTCAACCGTCATAACAAGTACCCAGGGCTATATGGGCCCCAGATCTTGCCCCTGGTCGAGTCTTAGTGCTTCTGTCCACATGAACTAGAGAATAATCTCATATATAACACGGGGGACTCTAACCTCTAATCATATACTTAGGTAACTTAAGCACCTGGCCATGTAATAATGTGTGGGGGACTTGAACCTCCCTAATTATATATAAAAATGAAAGAGACTAAAACCTCCCTAGTCAATTAGACTCCTGCGTCGGCAAATAGAGTTTGCAGTATCGGTCACTCAGACCTTCACTTTCATTACTCAGCTATACAACCCCCATTAAAGCCCAATTAAAAACAATTATCACATAATCCCATTCATTGAAACACAACACACATTTAGGCATACATTATTGGTATCCTTCTACCAATTACACCTACAAAGTAGCATCAACATGACAAAATAATTATCATCACTTAGAAAAATTCACAACTCCCTTGGTTCAATTTTACAAATTCCCATTATTCTCATAATTATAAACCAATTTCAATATAAGGTTGGGGTTATAACCACCTTAAAAGTCACAAATTTGGGAAAATCACAAATCCCTAGTTCATTCATCATACCCATGCACCCACATGTTCAAAACCACAAATAAAGTATGATTAATCACATGTAAACCATGAGAAAACATTGTTCAACCAGTAAGTATTCAAAACCCCCAACCCTTGATTTCAAACAAGCACAAATATCTCATGGAAACTACTTTAACATATATGGTTTTAACAAATTAACAATTAAGGAAGAGTAGCATGCCTGAAATAACAAGTTTCATAGAAGAAATTTAACCTATAATCCCTTAGATAATGTACTTTGAGGAAACCCTAAGTATGGCTTATTGAGAGAATTGAAGAAAGAAATTTGAAAGTATTTTAGTGAGTTAACAATGCTAATAGCTCCCTAATAGGGTTCTAAGTTGTGGGTTACAATTGGGGTAGAAGGAAAATGTCCAAAGTGCTCTAAATGAAAAAAACTAAAAATTGTCACAAGTGACTATAAGTTTTCAGACTATTATACCCTAGAAGTACCCCTGGATGTCACACAATGCTTAAGACTATGAATAGCCCTAAGCTAACCAATGATATCTATTTAGCTTGAAAATCACATGAGAAGTGAACTAACATTTATAGAAACTTAAGGTAAACAACTCCACATCTTAATAGAAGTCTTTAACTTCAAAAACCATAAAAAATTTCATTGAATTTAAACGTACAAAGTCTAACAAGCCTTTACTATTGACTAGAGAACCACTAGGATAGACCCCAATGACTTGATCAAACGTAGAAATTAAATAAATAAAATTCTTTCATCAATGAACAAGAGTCTAATAAGATGGGTCGTCAGACTATGAGGACTCCCCAAAATTTGGGATATAGGTGATGATGCCTAAAGTCAATCATTCTACTGGGAACGAGCACTAGAACCTCTATTATAGGACAATGTAGCACATAGAAATATATGTAGGTCAGTACCTCTGGAATGTACTGAGTATGGGGGGTGAATGGATAAGTAAAATAATAACATAATATATAAGTAAACTTTCAAAAGATGCGTGATAAGCATAAATGACTCACCTTGAGTTTGATTGAAATAAAAGACTGCAAGATCATAAAACATGAATTATTATGCTTGTGAGTAAACATAGTGAGTCATAACACTTAGTTTGAAGAGTATTTACTTTTATTCCTTCTTATGGGAGATTCTTCTAGCCGACATTAACCATGTGAGCTACCATACGTTAGGAAGAGCTATTCTACCCTTTCTATTTGAATAGAACCATAACCTAAGTGAATACTGAACTTCATCCATATTGGAAAAAAGCCTAACATATGGTGGCTCAGAGTTTATAGGCATTAAGGATATGCTTATCTGCACTCCTTTCTTGGTGCTAATTACTTCTCCAAGAATACTTATATTCTCATACTTAGGAAATCCACCCTATAATAGCATAAGGATTTGTAGAATGAAAACTAATTATGCTTTCTTTTACTTTGAATCATAATCAAGATGCATTGTTGCAGATTTCATGTCTTATACTTAGATCAAAAGATCAAGTTTTTATTTAAATCATGTTATAACACATATCAATGGAGCATAAGAGCATTAAATTGTTGTAAACTCAGTACTTGTACGTAGGACTTGGAATTCATGCTTTGTTTCATAGAAATTCATAATAAAAAATTATGCTCAATAATTACCTTGAAATTTTTTATCAATATCCTTGTCAAAATAATGAAATTCAAATCATAATATAAAACTCACAAGTCAAATCATAAATATGCGTAAACATTGTTGCGTTTACAAATTTCAATCACATGGTAGTGTCATACTTAAAGAATATCATTATTTGGGTATGAACCCTATTTCAAAATAAGTAAATTCAATCTTAAAATCATGATTTTGGGGCACAAGGATGGAAGATTATCCTTTTTTATAAACCCCACTTACCTGGAATTTCTTGACTCTTTAGGAGAGCTTGAACTTAGGACATAAAAGGTGACTTGTTGGGAAAAATCCTACTCTTGACATTCTTGAAGATAAGAGGAGGGATAATGTTGTTAATTGATTAAATGTGGAGGAAAATAATGCCTTTTTAGGGGTTATAGGTTGTGGGTTGGAGTTATGAGAGGAAAAAAGATCAAAAAGCCCTTTAACCAAACATTTTAGAATTTGGTTGTCTGTCTTATGAGTCCACCATATAACTCATATGGTGAAGGTTAGAGTGAGCCTCATTTCTCATAAGCTTTATAGAATAAAGATGGTATGAATAGGTCATCATACGAGTCAAAACCTACAACTAGTATCATCACAACACAACTTGTATCCCTCCACTCATAAATTGGACAGTAACCTAGAGAGCCTTGGCTACAAACCTTATGAATTATCTTCATATGACTCGTATGGTAATCTTATGACTCTAAGGGCCGAGTCATACCAATTAAAAAACGTCCATGATTTCACACTATCTTGGATACGACTACAACATATAATTTATTTTTTGTATGTTTAAGTTTAACATAAAGGTCGTATTATGTACAAAGGCATTTAGACATGAGGTATTACAATATATCCCATTTGAAATAATTTGTTCTAGAATGTTATTCATCTAGGATTTTGAAAGGAAGTAACACCTCCATACCAAACATGTAACCAAGCTTATATATATCATAAGGATCCAATTTCTCACAATACAAGATTTGACTTAAGAATGCCAAGAAAAACATAAAGAGAAGGAGTTTTGACCGAAAACAACTATTTACCTTTTGTTGGAATTGAGTTAGATGAAATGAGATGAGGATACTTGGTCATTATATTTGCTTCAGCTTCCCAAGTGGCCTTTTCTATTGACTTGTTTCTCTAAAGAATCTTTACTAATGCTACCTCCTTATTCAATTAGCCTTTGGACCTGCCAATTATGTATCTCCATAGAAATCTCCTCATACATCAAGCTATGTTTTACTCTAATACTCTCTTGGGGAACTACTAAGGATGTATTTCTAATAAACTTCTTCAGTATGGAATATGGAACACAAGGTGAGCCACAACTAACAATGATGGAAGATTCAATTTGTAAGCAATGTCTCCTATACACTTCACTATCTCATATGGACCAACAAATCGCGGACTCAACTTCCCTTTATTTCCAAATTTCATTATTCCCTTAATAGGTGACACTTTCAACAATAATAAATCTCCCACATATAATTTGAGATCTCTCCTTCTTACATCAACATAAAATTTCTCATAGCTCTGAGCAATTTTCAATCTCTCATGAATCAACTGAACCTTTTCTATAGTTGCAAGAACAGAGTTCGGCCCAATCAAAGACACTTTACCAACCTCAAGCCATCCTATTGGTGATATGTATTTATGCCCATACAATGCTTCAAATTAATCCATTTGAATGCTAGCTTGAAAACTATATCATAAGAGAACTCAATCAGCGGTAGATGGTCATTCCAACTTCCTTTAAAGTATAAGACGTCAACATGTCTTATAATTTTTGAATTGTACACTCATTCTGAGCATCGATATACGGGTGAAAAGTAGGGGTGTTCATGGTTTGGTTTTTAACCAAACCGAACCGCGATCCAAACCAAATCGATTAGAAAACCAATATTTGGTTAGGTTTGGTTTGGTTTTGAATTTTAAAAAACCGATAATAATTTGGTTTGGTTTGGTTTTACTCTAAAATAACCGACAAAATAATCAAACCAAACCGATATATATATATTCATATATATTATAATAATTTATGTATTATTCAAAAATACAATATAAATTTTTTTTATATTTTATATTTTAATCATGATTTAACTTTAGTCGAAACACATTAAGTCATGTCTTCATCCCGTTGATAGTACCTTATGAGATTCTAAATGAATTTCACACTTTGAATGACAAATGATAGTAATTGTGAAAATAATAACTTGTTGTATATTGAAATTTATGGCTGAGATTCATTTGACTATAGACAATCACTAATTTTAACTTTCTTTTTGAAACTTGTTGAGAAAGAAGTTTATGTCTTCACCTTTTCGGTGATTTATCATATCATTCTGTTAAATGTAGTTTTAAAATATTTTTTTTAGAAGCATTCATATACTGATGTTCATAGATTTGCTGAAGTATAACACTCAGTTGACATCTTAGTTTCAAGATTGAGATATAACACTCGATTAACATCTCATATGTTAGATTGAATTTTCTTTAAAAAATCTTCAACTTGTAAGATTAGCTTAAGTTATAAACCAAAAAAAACTAACCAAATCAAACTAAACCGACAAGAATCAAACCAACGGTTATTTTTTTGTTTGGTTTGGTTTGGTTTTAGAAATTTAAAAACCAAGTTTGTTTGGTTATAGTTTTGACCAATAACTGAACCAACCCGACCCATAAACACCCCTAGTGAAAAGTAGTACTAATCTTATCTTTTGTACCAAGGCCCTTTTGAAAAGACTGCTAAAACGATGAAGTGAACTGCGTGCCTTATTTCAAACTATGGAAAAGGTTATCCCATTAAACCTTAATCTCATGAATATATATTGTGGGATAATCTTCTGCAGTATCTAAAGTCTTGATAGGTAGGAAATGGACTGATTTAGTCATTCAATCAACTATAACCTAAATAGAATCATGCTGACATCTTGTCCAAGGAAACCCTATAACAAAATCCATGTTCACTACTTTCCACTTGATGGTAGGGATACTAATCTCTTGTAACGTATCACCAAACCTCTGGTGTCTAACTTTAACTTGCTAGCAATGTTTTCACTTGGCCACAAACTTGTTTATGTCCCTCTAAATACCATTCCATTAATAGATTTCTTATAAGCTGCGATACATCTTTGTAACATCTGGATGAATGGAATATCTCAAACCATGAGCCTCGGCTAGTACCCTTTCCCTCAACCTGTCTACATATAGTTCACGAAGCCTACCTTGATAGAGAAGTACACCATCTCTCCATGGGAGAAAACCTCCAGTTCCTTTTGCTAGACTACTTCCAATACTTGGCTAAGTATATGATCATTTCGTTGTTTCTCTTTTATTTCCACTACCAAAGATGATTATGAACCGTTCTGATTTACTACTCCCCCATCATCAGGGTCGAGCAAAAATACTCCCAAATTGGATAAACTATGCACTTATTTAGCCAGCTCCTATTCTTTCTTTTTTCACATGAGACACACTACCCATAGACAACCTACTTAGTGCATTCGCCACCACGTTGGCCTTACCCAAATGAAATAGAACATTCATGTCATAATATTTCAATAACTCCAACCGCCTCCTCTGATGAAGATTCATCTCCCATTAAGAAAATACATACTGAAGACTCTTATGGTTAGGTAAAACATCAATATACACACCATAAAGGTAGTGGCTCCAAATTTTTAGGGAAAAACCATAATAGCTAACTCTAAATCGTGAGTTGGCTAATTTCTTTTATGATCCTTAAGTTTCCTAGAGTCATAATCTATCACTCTCCTATTTTGCATGAATACAAAACCTAACCCAACTCTAGAAGCTTAAAAATATACTACAAATTCGTATAACCCTCTAGTAAATCAAACACTAGAACCAAAGACAATCTAAGCTTCAACTCTTGGAAACTCTTCTCACACTTACCCATCCATATAAACTTCACATTTTGGGTTATCTTATTGAATGATGCGGATATAGAGGAGAGCTCTTCAATAAATTTTCTATAATATCCAGCCAAACCCAAAATGATCCTGATATCAAATGGAGTGAAGGGTCTAGGACAGTTCGTAACTAAATTAGTCTTCTGATGATCTACATGAATACCAACCCCCAAAATAACACGCCCCAAGAAGGTAACAGATTCCAACCTAAATTCACATTTACCGAACTTTGAATACAATAGACAATCCTTGAGGGTCTGCATTACTATTCTCAAAAGGTCTGCATATTGTTTCTTACTCATGGAATACACCAGTATGTTATATATAAAACCAATGACAATTATGTCTAAGTACTGCTTAAAGACCTTTTTCATCAAATCCATAAAGGCTGTAGGAGCATTTGTTATTCCAAAGGACATAACTACAAACTCAAAATGGCCTTACCTTTTTTGGAAAGCTATTTTGAGAATATCTTGCTCCCTCACTTTCAACTGGGGGTATACCAACCTAATGTCAATTTTGGAGAACAAACGGGTGCCCTAAAGTTTATCGAACAAATTGTCGATTTTAGGAATATGATACTCATTATTAATGGCAACCTTATTTTGTTATATGTAATCTATACCCATTCTGAGAGTCCCGTCTTTGTTGTGCATGTAAAGGACTTGATCACCCTATGGAAAAACACTAGGTCTAATTAAATCTTCGTCTAAGAATGGGCCTAGTATCATAAAGAAGATCAATGCTGAATTCTATTTCTCTATATGGGGGTACACCTGGCAAATCTTTGAGGAAAACCTCAGGAAAATCTTTGACTACCCGGACTGATTGAACTATCGGGGCTTCAGACTTGGTATCTTTGACTCAAAATAAATGGTAGATACATCATTTTCATATTAAATTTTGGGCATGAGATGAAATGACCTTTAGAAAACACAAAACTAACCTCCCACTCAAAAACTCCTCATTAGGAAACTAAAACTTCACCATGCGGGTGTGCCAATATATAGATGCAAAGCATGAATAAATCCAATCGATGCCTAAACTAATATTAAAATATACCATATCTATCTCTATTAGGTTCATTAGTATGACATTATGGAGGATGGTAATAGGACACTTCCTATATACTTGTATAGCAATAATTGACTCAAAAACTTGGGTAAAAATGATGAATGTCTTAGAAAGATTTTCAAGGCCTACCCCAAAATTTCCAACAACCAATAGAGTTACATAAGAGATGTTTGACTCTGGATCTAGAAATATATATACATCAAGATGTTTGGGTTATCTTATTCAATGATGCGGATATAGAGGTGAAATCTCCATCTCCTGACGGGATGGTAAAACATAGAGCTAATTTTGGAGCTGACCACCACTGGTACTAGATGACATCCCTTTTGGAGGAATTGGGCAGCCTGGCTGAGCTCATGCATTAGTATCCTGAGTTTCAGGACAAACATCCATGCTTCCCTTATTACATATGGATACTTCTTAACCCTATGACCCATTTTCCACAACCACAACAACACCATTTGACCCTCAACCACTCACTAAGAGGGGTCCTACCACACTATCCATATGACAGGTAGCTGGGCCTCCCGATTACATTATTCTAAGACCTAGAATACAAAGTACAGCCCCACTGCTCCTGCCTGGTCTTATGTGACAGTGCATTGGCTGAAGGTGGCACAAACACTGATTAATAACCCTGAAACTGCAAATGATTTTCCCTCTAGACTTTGGCTGACTACACTTAAACTAACCAGTCCTAGCTCTATTGCTTCTTTTCACTCTTTCCTTACACTTTTCTGCATCAATTTGTTGAGAATGAGTCATCAACTGAGCAATATCCATGACTCCAATCAGCATAGTAGTCCTATACTCCTATACTACCAAATAATACACCCAAAAAACAAACTAACTCATACGACCTCTAGAGTTAGATAACAACCTGGTGGAAAACTTAGCTAACTTAGTAAACTTAAGGTTGTACATTTTCACTGTCATAGAGCCCTACCTTATGATTATGAACTCCTCTACTTTATACTCCCTTATATCACGCTAAAGGAACTTGTCGAGAAAAGCATTCTTGGATACCTGCAAACCCATAGGAGCTGTATTTTTGCCCTTACCTTTCTTCCATATAACGACCCAATCATAAGCAATATCCTTTAGCCTATAGGAAGCCAAATCTACTCTCTCCTCTTTATTAAAATGTTTAATCTAAGTAATCTTTCTCACTTCATAAATAAAGAGTTGATGATCCTCATCCACCTTTGACCTATGTAACTCAGGTGGATTTATCTTCATAATGTCCCAAATTTTGGATGTATCTAGATTACCATTTTGCTGAAGTGGGACTGCTTCCGCTTGGTTTCCCTGAACATTGGCAATCACATCTTGGGATAACTCTTGAAAGGCAGCCCAAAATTCAGCATAAGATATATTCTTATTTAGAGGGTCTGCGTGTAGGGATAGTTGATCATTATTTCTTCGTGTATTGGTTCGGTGAAGAGGCATACTCTATCACATAAAATCATGGGCTAAGGTAGATTGAGACTACAGAAAGAAAGATAGATTATGAAAGAAAAGATGATTCGCAACTCGTTCCATAGCCTTATACTTATAAATGTGGTGCACTTCACATTCATGATCAAGACTTTACATAACGTGGCTTGTCTGAATCCCTAGGACTCTTTTAAACCATAGGCTCTAATAACTAGTTTATAACACTCCAAAAGTACCCCTAAGGTCACACGGTGCTTAAGACTACGAATAGCCCCAAGATAACCCATGATGTTGATTTATTTTGAAAATCACATGAGAAATGAACTAAAATTTATAGAAGGTAAAGGTAAATAACTCCAAATCTTAACATAAGTCTTTAAATTCAAAAACCTTAAACAATTTCTTTAAACTTAAACTTACATAGTATGATAAGCCTTTACTACTGACTAGAGAGCCACTGGGATTGACCCGAGTTAAGTTGAACTTAAGCAATAATTAAATAACTAAAATACTTTTATCAATGAAAAAAAGTCTGATAAGCTAGGTCCTTGAACTATAAGGACCTACCAAAAGTCAGGATGTAGGTGATAATGCCTAGAGTCAATTGTTTTGCTGGAAACTAGCACTAGAGCCTATACTATGGGACAATATATCACATAGACATATATGTGGGTTAGTACCTCTAAAATGTACTAAGTATGTGGGGCTGAATGCATAAGTAACATAATAATTGAAAATATAAGTAAACTTTCAAATGATGCATTCTAAGTATAAATGACTCACCTTGAGGTTGAGTAAAATAAATTATTGCAAGATCATAATACATGAATAATTATGTATGTGAGTAAACGTAGTTAGCTATAACACTTACTTTTGAAAGTCTTTAATTTTATTCCTACATATGGGAGATTCTTCTAACTGACATAAATAATGTGTGCTACCATAGAGTCCAACGTCTTACCCACATTGGGGAGAGTTGTTCTACCCTTGCAATTGGAATAGAACCTTAACTTAAATGATCACTAAACTTCATCCATATTGGGAAAAATCCTATCCTACAGTGGCTTATTGTTTCTAGAGATTTTGGATAGGCTCATCCGCATTACTTTCTTAGTGCTAAATACTGCTCCTAGAATTCTTTTATGCACATACTTAAGAAATCCACCATATGATTGCCTAAGGGTTTATAGAATGAAATCCAGTTATGCTTCTCTTTACTTTAAATCATAATTAAGATGAACAATTATGGATTTTATGTCATATCTTTAGATCAAAATATCAAGCTTTTCTTTAAATCATTTTATAACACACATCAATGGAGCTTAAGAACATAAACTTCTTATAAACTTAGTACTTGTACTTAGGACGTGAAATTCATGCCTTGTTTCATAGAAATACAAAAAAAACATTATGCTCATTAATCACTTTGAAATCTGTCAATAATATCCCAGTTAAGATAATAAAATTCTAATCACAATATAAAATGCATAAGTAAAAACATAAATATGCATAAACCTTGTTGCACTTAAATATTTGAATCACATCGTAGTGTCATACTTCAAGAATATGGTTATTTGTGTATGAACCCTAATTCAAAACGAGTAAATTCAATCTTGAAATCATGTCTTTTGGGCACAAGGATGGAAAATTAAACTTGTTCATAAACCATAGAAACCTGGAATGTCTTGTCTTGTGAAGAGAGCTTGAACTTGGGACTTGAAAGGTGACTTGGTGAGATAAACCTAATCTTGATGTTCTTGAATATAGGAGGAGATATATTGTTAATTGATTAAAAGTATATGGAAATTATGCCTCTTTGGGGTTTATAGGTCGTGGGTTGGGTTATAAGATGGAAAAAGACCAAAAATCCCTTTAACTGAACACTACAGAATTTGGTCGCCTATCTTTACGAGTCCACCATATGACTCGTATGGTAAAGGTACGAGTGAGACTTATTACTCCTAAGATAGGAAGAATAAAGATGGTATAATCTAGTCGTCATACGAGTCAAAACATACAAGTAGTAACATCACAATACAATTTATATCCCCCACTCATAACTTGGACAGAAACCTAGATAGCATAGGCTACTGACTTTACAAGTCATCTTCATACAACTCGTATGGTAATCTTATGAATCTAAGGGTCAAGTCGTTCCAATTATAGAATGTCCCCTATTTTATAATGCCTTGGATATGGATACAACATATGATTCATATGTTATATGTACGACTCATGAAAAAAGGTCGTATGGTTTATAGTGGCATTTAGACATGGGGTATTACAATATCTCCCTCTTGGAATCATATGTCCCCGAATGTGATTCATCTAGGCTTAGGAAAGGAAGATAAACATGTATACCAAACTTATAACCAAGCTTGTATTTATTATTAAGATCCCATTTCTCACAACATAAGATATTACTTATGAATTCTTAGATAGACTTAAAAAGAAAGAGTTTTGACATAAAAAAAATATTTACCTTCGGTTGGAACTGAGTTGGGAGTAAAGAGATGGCGAGAGTAGGTCATCATGTCGGCTTCAACTTCCCATGTGGCCCATTCAACTGATTGGTTTATCCAAAGAAACTTTACTGATGCTACCTCGTTATTCATTAGCCTTTAGACCATCCTATCAATTATCTCCATAGGAATCTCCTCAGACGTCAAGTTATACTTAACTCCAATACTCTCTAGGGGAACTATGAAGTATAGATTTCTAATACACCTTTTTAGCATTAAAATATGGAACACAGGGTGAACTGCAACTAACTCTGATGGAAGATTTAATTCATAAGCAACCTCTCCTACAAGTTTCACTATCTCTTACGGACCAACAAATTGCAGACTCAACTTCTCTTTCTTTTCAAATCTCATTATTCCCTTCATAGGTAATACATTTAAGAATACCTAATCGTCTACTTCAAATTTGAGATCTCTCTTCTTACATCAGTACACGATTTAAGATAGCTTTGTGCAGTTTTTAATCTCATATAAATCAACTGAATCTTTTTCATAGCTTCAAGAATAGAGTCCGTCCCAATCAAAACCAATTTACCAACCTCAAACCATCCTATTAATGATCTACATCTATGCCGATACAACGCTTCAAATGGATCCATTTGAATGCTATCATGATATCTGTTATTGTATGTGAACTTAATCAACGGTAGATAGTTATCCCAACTTTCAATAAAGTCTAAGACATACACCCTCAACATGTATTCTAATGTCTAAATTGTATGCTCATCCTGACCATCGGTCTGTGCATGAAAACTAGTACTAAGCTTAAATTTTGTACCAAGGCCCTTCTGAAAAGACTGCTAAAACTGTGAAGTGAACTATGTGCCTCTGTCTGGAATATTGGACAAGGGTATATTATGAAGCCTTACTATCTCATGAATATATATTTTAGAATAATCCTTTTTGGTATCTAAAGTCCTAACAGGTAGGAAATGGGTTAATTTAGTCGTTCGCTCAACTATAACCTAAATTGAATCATGATAACATGTTGTGCAACACAACCCTGTAATGAAATCCTTGTTTACTACTTTCCACTTCAAAGTAGGAATACTAATCTCTTGCAATGTACTACTCAGTCTCTAGTGTTCAACTTTAACTAGTTGGCGATTTGGACACTTGGCCACAAACTTGGCTATGTCCCTCCTAATACCATTCCAATATTAAATTTCTCATAAGTCGCGATATATCTTAGTAGCTCCTAAATGAATGGAATACCACAAACCACGAGCCTTGGTTAGTATTCTTTTTATTAACATATCTACATTTGGATCACAAAGCCTACCATGATAGTGAAGTACACCATCCCCCCACCATAAAACCTTCACCTTCTGTAGCTGGACTATTTCCAAAACTTGGCTAAGTATGGGATCATTTCGCTTTTACTACTTCATTTCCCCTACCATAGAAAATTTTGAACCATTCGAAACTACTACTCTCCCATCATCAGTCTCGAGAAAACATACTCCCAAATCAAATAACTTATGCATATCTTTAGCCAACTTCTTTTTTTTTTTCACATGATACACACTACCTATAAATAACTTGCTTAGTGCATTCGCTACAATGTTTGTATTAGCTAAATGATATAGCACATTCACGTCATAATATTTTAATAACTCCAACCACCTTCTCTGATGAAGATTCATCTCCCAGTGAGAAAATACAAACTGAAGACTCTTATGCTCAATGAAAACATCAACATGCACACCATAAAGGTAGTGCCTCCAAAGTTTCATGGCAAAAACCACAATAGCTAACTCTAAATCTTGAGTTGGGTTATTCTTTTTTTGATCCTTAAGTTTCCTAGAGCCATAAGGTATCACTCTCCCATTTTTCATCAATACACAACCTAACCCAACTCTAGAAACTTAACAATACACTACTCTATCTAACCCCTATAATAAAGCTTATATTTAAGCCGAAATCAATCTATCCTTCAATTCTTGGAAACTCTTCTTACACTTATGTAACTATATAAACTTCACGTTCTTTTAGGTCAGCTTAGTCAATGGTGTGGCTATAGAGAACTCTTCACCAAATCTTCTATAATATCAAGGAAAACCCAAAAGTTCCTGATATCAAATAAAGTGATGGGTCTAGGTTAGCGCTTAACTGTATTAGTATTCAGATGATCTACATGAATACCAGCCCCAAAAATAACATGCCTCAATAAGGTAACATATTCCAACCAAATGAAACTTCACATACAATTGAGGATTCTTGAGGGTCTGCTGAACTTGTTTTAAATAGTCTGCATGTTCTTCCTTACTCTTAGAATACCCCAGTATGGAATCTATAAAAATAATGACAAACATGTCTAAGTACTACTTAATGACCTGTTCGTCAAATCTATAAAGGATGCAGGAGCATTTATTTGTCCAGATGACATAACCACAAACTCAAAATGTTCATATCATGTTCAAAAAGATCTTTTCAGAATGTCTTGCTCCCTAAATTTCAACTTGTGGTATCTCGAGCTAAGGTCGATCTTGGAGAACCACCGAGCTCCTTGAGTTGAGAAAAAAAATCATCAATTCTAGGAATAGGATAATTTTTCTTGATGGTATCCTTATTTAGCTATCTGTAATCTATACACATTCAGAGGGTGCCATCTTTCTAATGCACGAAATGACTAAAGAACCCTAAGGAGAAACCCTAGTTCTGATGAAACCTTTGTCTAAGAGGTTGTTAAGTTGTTCCTTTAGCCCTTCAACTTTGGTAAGAAGCATATGATATAGAGGGATATCATTGGGATGAGTATGAGGAAAAATATCAATGTCGAATTCTATTTCTCTATCAAGGGGTATCCCTAGCAGATCTTTGGGGAAAACCTCAAAAAAATCATTAACTACCCCGTCTGATTAAACTGTCGGGGCTTCAGATCTAGTATCCTTAACTTGAATAAAATAATTCATACACCCTTTTAATATTAACTTCTAGGCCTTAATATAAGAGATGAAATGACCTTTGGGAGACACAGAACTACCCTCCTACTCAAAAACTATCTCATCAGGAAATTGAAACTTTACTATGCGAGTGCGACAATATATAGATGCATAGTATGAATAGAGAAAATCCATGCCCAAAATAACATCGAAATATACTATCTCTGACTCTATTAGGTCTACTAGTATGATGTTATAGAGAACGGTAATAGGATACTCCCTAACGATTCATGTAGAAATAACTAACTCACCCATTGGGGTAGAAACTGAGAAGGGCTTAGAGTGATTTTTAGGTCCTAGCCCAAAATTTACAAAAACCAATGAAGTTACATAAGAGAGGTTTGACCTAATATCTAACAACATATATACATCAAGATGGAAGGCACAAAGCTTACTAGTGACAACATTTGGTGAACTCTCCTGCACCTGATGGGATTTTAAAGCATAGAACTAATTTTGGCGATGACCTGCACCGGTACTAAATGATGCGCCTAGTGGAAGAATTGGGCGGCCTAGATAAGCTCATGGATTAGTAGACTGAGTCTAAGGATGAACATCCCTACATCCTTATTAGCATATGGAAACTCCTTGACCTTGTCGTCCAACTTTCCACGACCATAAAAACTCTCTTTTCCCATCAAATACTCACCAAGATGGGTCCTGCCACACTTTGCATATGTTTGGTAACTGGGACTCCCGACTAAACTATTCTGAGACCTAGAATATAAAGTCCGGCCCTACTTCTCCTTCTTGTTCTAAGATGTCGAGGCTCTAGCTAAATATGTCACGGTCACTACTGAATGTACCTAAAACTATGAATGGTTCCCCCTCCACATTTGGCTTAATATAATCAAATTATCTAGTCCTAGTTCTTTTATTTCTCTTCTCTCTTTCTTTAAACTTTTATTCCTTAATCTATTAAGAATGAGTCATCAACCGAGTAATATCCATGTCTCTAATAAGCATGGTTGTCTTACACTTCTTAACTACCGAATCAGACACCAAGTAACAAACTTACTCATACGAGCTCTAGAGTTAGATAGTAACTCAGGTGAATACTTAGCTAGCCGAGTAAACTTAAGGCAGTAATCCTTCACTATCATAGGGCCCTACCTTATGTTCATGAACTTCTCTACTTTAGCCTCCCTCATCTCACGTGGAAAGAACCTATTCAAAAAACTATTTTGAAACATCTACCAACCCGTAGGAGCTGTATTCTCACCCCTATCTTCCTTTTATATAATGACCTAATCATAAGCAATATCCATTGGCCTATAGGATGCCAACTCTACACTCTTCACTTTAGTATCATGCATAATCTGAGTAATCTTTCTTACCTCATCAATAAAGAGTTGCGGATCCTCATCCATATTTGTCCCAAGGAACTCAAGTGGAATCATCCTCATAAAGTTTTGAATTCTAGCTATTGATAGATTACTATTTTGCTAAAGTGGGACTTCTACATTTTGGTTTCCCTGAACATTAGAATTCACATTTTACGTCAATCTAAAATTTAGCATGAGATACGTTCTCATTCAGAGGGTCTGCGTACAGAGATAGGTGATCACTGTTTTTGCATGTGTCGGCTTAGCCAGGAGGCATATTCTTTCATATAAAAACACAAGTTAAGGAAGATATAGACTACAGTAAGCATGATATGTTATGAAAGAAAATATTATTCATAACTTGTTCCATAGACTATTGATCATAAATGTGGTAGACTTAACATTCATGATTAAGACTCTACATAACGTGGCTTGTCTGACTCCCTAGGACTCCTAAAAACCTTGGGGTCCAATACAAACTTTGTAATGCCTTGGAAGTACCCCTTGGACGTCACATGGAGCTTAAGAATATGAATAGCCCTAAGATAACCAATGATCTCTATTTAGCATGAAACTCATATGAGAAGTGAACTAACATTTATAGAAACTGAACGTAAACAACTCCACATCTCGACATAAGTTTTTAACTTTCAAAATATAAATAATTTTCTTTAACTTAAATGTACATAGTCTCACAAGCCTTTACTACAGATTAGAGAGCTATTGGGATAGACCCCAGATGACCCAAACATAAGTAGAAATGAAATAACTAAAATACTTTCATCATTGAACAAGAGTATGAAAAGCTAGGTCCTTGAACTATGCGGACTCACCAAAATTTAGGATATAGGTGATGATGCCCATAGTCAATCGTTCTTCTAGATACTAGCACCAGAACGTATATTAGAAGACAATGTAGTACATAGACATATATGTAGGTCAATACCACTAGAATGTACTAAGTATGTAGGGGTGAATGCATAAGTAAAACAATATTTAAATATATTAGTAAACTTTCAAATGATGCATGCTAAGCATAAATGGCTCATCTTGAGATTGAGTAAAATAAAAGACTAAAAGATCATAAAACATGAATAATTATGCATGTGAGTAAACTTAGTGAGTCATAACACATAGTTTTTAAAGTCTTTATTTTTATCCCTTCTTATGGGAGATTATTTTAACCAACATAAACCATGTGAGCTACTATAGAGTCCAACGTCTTACCCATGTTGGGAAGAGCTGTTCTACCCTTGCAATTGGAATAGAACCTTAAATTAAGTGATTATTAAACTTCATCCACATTGGGAAAAATCCTAACCTATGGTGGCTCAGAGTTTCCTGGGATTTAGGAAACTCTCATCCGCAGTTCCTTCTCGGTGCTAAATACTTTTCTTACAATACATATATTCTAATACTTAAGAAATCCACCTTATAATAGCATAAGGGTTTATAGATTGAAAACCAGTTATGCTTAACTTTACTTTAAATCATAATCAAGACAAAAATTTGTGGATTTGATGTCTTATATTTAGATTAAAAGATCAATCATTTCTTTAAATGGTATTATAACATATATCATGGGACCTTAAGAGCATAAACTTCTTGTAAACTCAATACATGTACTTAGGACTTGGAATTCATCTTTGTTTCATAAAAAATCATAATATAATATTATGCTCAATAATTGCATTAAAATCTTTCAACAATATCCCAGTGAAGAAAATGAAATTCAAATCAGAATATAAATCTCATAAGTAAAAACATAAATTTGCGTAAAGCTTGTTGCATATAAAGCTTTCAATCACATTGTAGTGTCATACTTCAAGACTATGGTTATGAACCCTAATTTAAAACCAGTATATTCAATCTTAAAATCATGATTTTTAGGAAAAATTATTGAAGACTATCCTTGTTCATAAACCCCACATACCTAGAATTTCTTGACTCAAGAAAAGAACTTGAAACCCTAATCTTTATGTTATTGAAGATGGTAGGAGAGATAATGTTGTTAATTGATTGAAAGTGAAGTAAAATAATGCCTTTTTAGCTGTTATAGGTCTTGGGTTTGAGTTATAAGATGGAAAAAGACCTAAAAGCCCTTTAACTGAATGTTATAGAATTTGGTTGCCAGTCTTCATAAGTCCATCATATGACTCGTATGGTAAATGTACGAGTAAGCTTCATTAGTCATAATCTTGTCATAATAAATATGGTATACACTAGTCATCATACCAGTCAAGACATACGACTAGTAATATCGTAATATGACTTGTAGCCCCCCACTCGTAAGTTGGACAGAAACCTAGAGAGCCTAGGCTACTGAATTTATGAATGATATTCATGTGACTCATATGGTAATCTTATGACTCTAAGAGTCGAGTCATACCTAAAATAGAACATCCATAATTTCACACTGTCTTGAATACGACTATAATATATGATTTTTATATTGTATGTACAACTTAAGGAAAAGGGTCGTATGTTTCACGGTGGCATTTAGACACTGGGTATTGTAACATGTGGACCAAATTTAGAATATATGTACCACATATGGGAAAATCATATGTTAGAAGTCCAAAATTTTGAGAGCAAAGCTGCCAGATTTTTTCCTTGCACTTGCGGTCACTACTTTCTCTTACTCTGCAAGGCACAAGTACCAATTTCTCTCACTATGTAGGGTGCAAGTAACGACCATAAGTAACCAAAGATCTCAAGTTTTTTGGACCGTTCTAAAATTATTTCCTAAGGTTTCAATGTATCCCAATTATTCTCGTATGATATTTTTGAGTCCTATTATGTATAGGTCATTAAGTTTGCTTATTTTAGATAGGATTTAATTTCTAGGATTTCTTGAAATCTATAAATTCCTTGTAGGCTTTATTTATTCATTATTATTCAAAAATTGATGTACACATATTGATTCATTGAGAAGGATGCCCCTTTGGGCCAGGTTCTCAAACATCTTATTGTTATTGGTTTGCTACTAAATTTAAGATTTTGGGATTTATTCTTTCATTATTGTGAGATTGATTTTATAATTTTGTCTATGCATTCCATGATTTATCTCATATCTATGAATAGCTGATTCTCAGCTAGGATTGTAGGAACCCTGACGGATTAACAAAGTAGAGGAAGCGCCATGTCATTCTGATAAAGATTCTTTCATGTATTGAGTTTTATTTGTTGTTATTGATTTCTTAGAGATGTCCAAGATTGTGATCCTGCCTATATTATTGCTAGTTACTCCAAAAGAGGAGTATTGACTAGGAAAAGAAGATCATAATAGTGATTTGAAGATTAATTATCGATCAACACTATTAGGTATTATCACCATAAGATGGTTAGATATCATCTTATAACTAAAGACTCGAAAGGTAATAGTTAACTCGGATCAAGATAAAGGTTAGTAGGGCGACATCCTGAGACTCAAAAGGTAAAGGGTCAAATCTTTCAGCTTGTCCAAAAAACTATTGATGGTACATATCTTATCGATTATGCATACAAGATATAAGAATAGTTTGGTAGTGCATGATATGTCTTCTTAGTTGAGAATCCACGGGGAACACAAGCCTAGTGTTCATGTTAGATTGCATACAAACAAAAGCAACCCAGCCTTGTTGATTTTAGCTAGTTACTGCAAATCTCCTCTTTTTATTTTTTTGCATTTCTAGGTGATTTTAACAAGTTCGATATAGATTTATTGGCTATTCCCTATGGGATCGACCCTAACCTAGTAAGGTTACAATAATTTGACAGTGACCGCTTTATCCTTCTAAGGAAGGGTAGTATTTGTATTATCATAAATCAACAATAATAATGGCCGAAAATGTATTGTTGGACCCCAAAAATACATGGAAAAGTAAGATGGGAGGGCCTTCAATTGCTAGACCAATTTCTCCTAAATAATTGGCCGAGCTAGAGGAGTGGCTCTATTTTTCATATTAAGATCTAACTTTTGTGGAGCAAAATTATAAGAATCTCGACCATAATATACGCTCACCATATCATCATACTCGTCAATGCCATCACTATCAAAGTTTATGTAACCACTGCTAACACATAACCCCAAGCCTCTCTTTTATAGGTACAATCACTGCATTATTAACAATAGTATGAATCATGGACACCACTCCCATATCCTTTGGCCCTCGCATAGATTGACACACTTTAAAAGTAACTTACTCATCATTGAGTCTAAACTATATTTGTCCCAAATCCATGTTAACAAAGGACCTACCCATAGCTAAAAAAGGCCTTCCTAAGATAATAGGGACTTTAAAGTCCACCTCACAGTCAAGGATCAGAAAATCAGCTAGAAATATAAAAGATTAAACCTTCACCAAACATCACACGAAAAAACCAATCGATTTTTTCATATTTCGGTCAGTCATCAATCTCATGGATGTAAGTTTTGGTGCCTCCAACCACAACTTCTTGTACACTACCAAGGACATCATATTGATACTAGATCCCAAATCACATAAAGCTCAAGAGAAGTTGAAGGTCCCAATGGTATATAGAATAGTAAATGCTCCAGGGTCCTCTTTCTTCTCATTCAATGACCTAGAAGCAACAACACTGTAATGATGAACATTATTAGTAGGCTCAACACTCACCGTCCACTATCTAGTAATCAAATCCTTTATGAACTTACCATACCCAGGCCTCTGATCCAATGCTTATATAAGATGAATATTAAGAGATAGTTTTTTCAACATCAATAAGAACTTATAATACTTTCCTTTGTCTTTTTTCTTCTACAATCTCCAAGGAAAAGAGAGAGGAGGTCATGGAATGGTCTTTAACACAGGATAAACTTGCTTCCCTTACCTTTATCCTTCTCAACTCATTTATAAAAACTCATTGATTTTTCTTATAAATCACAACTAGTCACAAACTTTTAAGATTCAACCTTAAGTCCCCCATCTACATCAACAAAATCATTCCTAGCTTCGTCAACTATAATAATAAGAGGATCAATGGCGGATATACCACTCCAAGTGGTGATGGCCAAACATTGACTGCAATTCTTGCTCAAGTTTCTTGATCGCTGTTGCAACAATTCCACTTTTTGGGTAAAACCTAAAATATCTTCCTTAATCTTCTTAAGGAAAGTTTCATGATTTTCCAAACCCTTAACTAGCTTAGTTAGCAATATCTTCATTCTTAAATTAGTTTTATGACTCCCTGGTGGAACATATTCACCAGCTTTCTTCTTATAATCATCCTTACGCCTTCAATCAACATCTCTCTTTTCTTTGATCTTTGTATTTATACCCATATATTTCTAAACTTTGTCTCTTTACCTGAGTTTAAATTATCTTTTGTAGATGATTGGACCTTTGCATAAATGCCATCCAATTCTCTATATAGGTATTTTTTCTTCATCCACATCAAAATTATATGAATGAAAAACATTACCTTGTGCGCGCACAACATTCTTCTTCTCAGAATTCATAGTTGCAAATAGCTTTATTAGTAACCCAATATCTATCCTCATCTGTGCAACCTATTGATCCATTGAATCATTGATAAATCTATTCTTATTAAAAGCACCAATGGTATGAGTGTCGACACCTCTCTTTACCTCCTGAGTATGCGCCTTCAATTTGTATGAGAGGTTTGATCTATGATTTTTAATGCTACATCCTAATGTAGGTTAATTATTGCTCTACCAATAATAATATCCGCAATAGCTTTAGAACTAGTGTTCAGGGCAAGATGGAAAATCCCTAGAAGTTTTTTTCTTGACATTTTGTAAATAGGTACCATCATTAATTTTTTCTTCAATCAAAACCTTGCCCCATACATTAGTTTAGAATGCAATTGCCTAAAGTTAAACAATTTTTCTTAAATCAAAGCATTGCGTCAATTATAGTATTTTGGTAGCAGGGAAGAAATGGTCTAAAAACTTCATCCACAATTCGTCCTAATTGGATGTTGTCCCACGAGGTAGTTAACTAAAAATAATATTGCTTCACAAATTAGAGAGAATAGGAACATGCTGAGTCTCAATGATTCCTAATCCTCTCCAGGTATATTATATATAGTAAAAATTCCAATAAAATTTATTTGAGACATGTTTCCATTATTAGTCGGTAGGCTAGCAAACACACCGTTCAAAATAAACAACTAGATCATAGCACTAGTAATGTTGAACTTCACCCTCATACGCAATGCAAGACAAATGATAGATTCCATCTCTATAGGATCGATGTACCTCATGTCTTTATCTGGATCTTGTTATGTTGGAAATTACTAAAACCATTGATAATACCCACTATATAGGTATTTTAATTGAACCAATTGATTTTTGTGGGTTACAGAGCTCTATCTCTCCTACCTCTATTAAGTTCTTATCATCGATCAGATTTTTATCATTGTCTTGCCTCTTAAGCTACACACTAGGCAACCTCATTGTCCCTCCATATATTATTCATTATTTATAACCACAAAATAGTTTTATTGATTAGCTCCTAAGAAGGTGATGGAGATAAATCTTGTGGATTATCTTAAGGCAGCTCATGTTGAGCTTTATGGTCGTGTTATGATATATTATGATTTTTTATAGGATTCTTTCTAGATCTGGATCAAATAGGATCAAGGGATTGCTTTGGTTCCTAGTACTGGGAAAACACTAACGTATTCCCCAAGAAGAATAAAAAAGTAAAACCTGAAAACACTAACTTTATAGGTTTATGTGCTCAATTCAACTATCTAAATACCACACCTGCAGAATCTAAAAAGTTAGGGATTAGCAACCTTTTAGTGAATGCTTTGGTAAATTTCACCCATCACTTATGAATCTCAGGGTGTCATTGTACTAACCCTTATATTTGATACCAATTTAACTATCACCTCTCAAATATCAAGTTATTAAATGAGGGTCGATAGCCTCAAATCACTATTGTAATCTTGATTTCCGAAAATTGACCTCTTTATTGAAGATGATATCGAATACCAGCAACTCTATAATTTTTGCAGTAGCTAAGGAGACAAATAATCTAATCAAAATCCCAATGAAAACATAAATAATGATCTAGATGAACCTCACACTTCCCCTGTGTCATTATTCTACCAAGGTTACCACCGTTAAGGGAATTGGACACCCATAGTAGCAAGGAAATCCATGGAATTTATTAAAGAAATTTGAATAATCTCACAATAATTGATGAAGAAAACCCAAAGTATCAAATTAATTAGTCAACCGAAAACCACAAACAAGAGTATTCCGAGATCAAAAGTCAATCTTGAAATCAAAATATATTTGTAAGAGTATATGGTGCATAAACTACTACAAGATTATCCAAAGGGTATTTATAGTTTCTCAAACTAACAATGAAACGATAACCAAAACAAAACATGAAAATAAAGTCAATAGGGTTACTCATAAGGAAACAAGTCATTTGGACTGATGACGACCCATTGTCAACTTTATTTTCTCAATTCTATGCTTAGAATTGATGACTCATAGTAAGATCCTGCAAGTCATTGGCTAGACTAGTTGTCACTCTAGTAGATTTTCACCTTTCAGGACATTTTTCTCTGTTGTCAGAATGAGTCTTCTATACGAGTCGTATCCAGTCCTGACTACTTGTAGTTATTATCTATTTCCATTCGGTTTTCGCTTGGATATCTTCAACACTATTGCTAATTTTCTCAGAGAGTCTCCACAATACAACTCAGTGTCAAACCCAATGAGTCATAGCCAGCCTCAACTTGAATCCTTAATTCCACAACCTTCACTGTTGTTATTAAGACTTAGGCTACGAGTCATATAGTTACCCAATGATTTATATTCCAGTAGGTTACTTTGAATTTCAGATCTTTTTACAACTTATTCTAATACACTTCACATCCAACCTAATTCTTTTGCAACATAGACAACACACATTATATCTAACAAAATAGCATAAGTATTTTAATATTTTCACTATTTTAAGCATTGATTAACCCATAAAACCATGGTAGATCATTAGTGGAGATGGTTTGGGTTTGGGATACCTATTGATTAAAAGTTGAGTGTACTCGCACCTACTGTATCCTTTCTATGTAGATCCAAGTATGAGTACACATCATAATATTTTATTAAGGTTATACTTAGAACCTATTTGAGCTAACAATTGATCTATGCATCCAGAGTTGGCTACTACCTTTTCTCATCTAAACTATGTCTTTATTTATATCATAAACACAGTTACTTCTTTTTGGATATCATATGTATTTTGACTTTGAGTTATATTAGTAAGTTCATACACTGTGACACCAGGTTTTGGGGTATTATATGGTAACCTGACTATGTATTTTAGTGTTTACTATATATGTGTGGTTTGAATCCATTCGTTGAGTCTTGCATTTAGTCTGGTATTGAGTTTTTTATTTTATATCAGTTTGGGTAATAGGCTTACTTGTTAAGTCTCGCCAAGTCAAGTGCTATCATGACCCTTATTTTTAGGTTATAACAAATTGGTATTAGAGCAGCCAATTTTATTGGTCTCTATAGTGTAAGAATATCGTATCTAAAAGCATAAAAAAGATCAATAAATCGACTTTCATATCTATATTTGAGAGCTATAAATTCTATTTAGGATACTTTCCTTATTTCATTCTATCTTATATAGATTTTTTATACCTTGTGTTCTAAGGCATATTTCACTCTGTTCTAGATAGATGGTGATGAATAGATCTAGCAAGGCTAGAAATTCGGATCCATTATAAGAGAAGAGAGCCTAATATCTCGATGTGGAATATGGGAACAAGGATTTACCCATCCAGAGATAACACTAGAGGATTGTCCCCTAAGACTTGTGATGACCATGTTGGAGATGTGGGTTTTCTCTAGTTCTATTGAGTTCTTATACCCCCACACTTATAGGGGTTACTTGTTTTCTTGTTGACCTAGTGAAGGGTGCTCCTTTGAGTGTACTTGGTGCTTCTTCTGCTCTGAGTATTATACCCCTAGAGTTTAGTTATGGTATTTTTGTAGTTCTATGTTTGGATGTCTTGTGGTACCAACATCTGCTTATGTCACTCTATAGGCTTTTAGTGCAGTTTCTCCTTTTGTGTCAATATCTGAGTGTGGTATTACGAGGTTAGAAATTTAGCCTTCTTTTATGACGCCTCTTTAGATGTGTTCTAGAAAGCTAGATTTTCTATACCTCGTATTATTGTGAGTACAACTATGTGTTTTGAGGATCATATAAGGTTTGGGAGGTTTACTTATTTGGTTCCTCCTATGCTCAGTGGTGCTTTAGGCTTGGATACCTATCAGTTCTTAAGGGCTTGTCATGAGAAGTTGCATAACCTTGGTTCGCTTAAGTTGCAAGGTCTCGAATACCACTTGCAAGTTGAGAGGTACATCTATAGATTAGTCAAGGTCAGTTATTAGTTGTTGACCTCTTGGTTCACTAGATATGACTTGGGATTAATTTACAAATACCTTTTTGGATAAATTTATGCCTTTTATTTTGTAGGATTACATTAAAAATGAGTTTGATCATTTGGAGCAGGGCTCAATAACTGTTGGGTTGTATGTGGCATAATTTCATCCATTGTCAGATATTCTTATGCCAGTATTACCACTGAGTCTCAGAAAATTAATAGGTTCGTGAAGGGGTTGGATGTTTCTTTTCAGCTTGCTATGAATAAGATGGTAGTGTATAGAGCATCATTTCATAGTATTATGGATTATGCTAAGATAACTAAGTTTATTCTCCGATCATCTTAAGGAGGAGCCAAAAAGATGTGCTGCCTGGATGAGTTCAGAGGTTATATCTCTCAAGGTAGAGATTCTTGAGGCTTCTCTATATATAATTATAGACCAGCGCAGACAACCTTACAAATCTTAGGAAGTGAGTTTTCGAGTTTGATAATTTTAGGTAGTCGTCCTATTTTAGCTGTACCTCATTCCTTTGAGCTCGACCATAGGGTTTTCTATGCGTTTGATAAGATTAGATATTGTTCCAAGAATATTCCTCTCCGTGTCTTCAGATATACTCCTATATCAGCCACAAGGGGTAGAAGTTCTACTAGGGATTCAAGAGGCAGAGGTAGTTGTGCTAGTAGTGATGGTCGAGGGACTACTCAGTTTGGTGGTAGACGTGGTTATTGCTATGCTATATCTTCCAAGCTAGAGGTAAAGAATTTTGATGCCTTCATCATATGTATTATTTATATTTTTTAGATCTGCATCTATGTTATTTGATACATGATTGGCTTTTTTCTATGTGTATTTATATTTTAATTTGGGTTTTGATTTTTCTTATGAGACCCTTGATGTACCTATTCATGTATCTACCCCTTTAAAAGACTCTTTAGTGGTGGATCAGGTGTACTGATATTATGTTGTGTCTTTTTTAGGTGTGAGACTTAGGTAGATTTGCTTGAATTAGATATGGTTGACTTTGATGTTATTTGTGGCATGGATTGGTTGGCTCATTACCATGTTGTCCAAGATTATTATGCTAATATTGTAACCTTAGCAACCCTGACTGTGTCTAAGATAGCTTGGAAGGGTGTTCTTTATTTGATTCCCAAGAGTTTTATATCTTTTCTTTAGGCTTGTTGGTTGGATAAAAGGGGTGTTTGTCTTATTTGGCTCATATTGTAAGACTATCAATAACTACTGATAACTGACTAACTGTCAGAAAGGGTCTGAAAGCCTCTAATCGACTGACTATGGAGTTGATGGGAGAAGTCCCCAACTAACTCTGATTGACTACGAAACTGAAACAATGAAATAAACATAAATGGTTCTCAAAAGATGAGGACTCACCATTGTTGCTGCTGGTGCGCAGGAATGTCTAGGTAAGTCCAGGAGCCTGAACATCTGAACCTATGATATAAGAAATCATAGAGTAAGAAACAAGTATTCCTTCAGCACTTTAAATGTACTGGTATGCTAAATATGGTTAGGCTAATATGCATGGCTTATATGCATGAATAATAACTGACTGAATAAATAGCATGAGATAACTGATATATACTATGTAGGGAAGCTGTAAAATCTGAGAATGTCTGACCAAACATATGACATGATACTAGGATAGTCTATAAACTAAAGTACTAAAATACTGATACTAACAATAAATAATTGTATGCCATGGTCAAGAAAGCCTCATAACTGAACTCTAAACTAAATACTGGGCTGAGACTGTAGGAGTTATTATCTAACCGACATGCCCTAATATCAGCTACTTGGGGTCCTACCTATGACCCCAGTTTTAAGGGTGTCGGTACTGTGCCATGTGTACTAGCACTAAATACATGGATCCACTGAAGTGAAGTCCTGAAGAACTAAAGAGTGACCCTCTACTGGTAGGTGATCTAGTGAGATATATGTCAACCTTCAATTGGCAGGCTAATATATCAAACCTACACTGGCTACATAGTTCTGGAATGCAGGACTACTACTAAAGGCCACACCCTCAACTGGCAGGTGAGCCCCCATCCTTAGGTTCGCTAAGTGCTAAACCGTACTCCCAACTAAACTTACTCGGAATACTGAGCTGATCTAAACTTGACTGATAGGATAACTGGCTAAACTAATAATACTCATATATGTATGAAACCATTCTAAAAGTACTAAGACTAAGGAAACAACTAAAATTTCAGGTATTCATAACCCCCAGGACTCGATAGAAATAACAACAACACTATACTAAAACCTTAAGGACATGATAAGTAGTCATTATTCAAAACTCATTCCTTTGGGAATTTTATCAAACACCTGCAATTCATGGTTTAAACATGGGAATAGTTTTAAACATGTGGTAATATTATGATTTCAATACTAAATCACATTTTAAGGGACAAACCAATGAGTGAGCATTATTCAAAGATGTAGAGTTTGACTTCAACAACAAACTATGTGTAAACATAATAAAAAATTAAAAGTCATAGGAATTCACGGTTAAAATTCATGATTACATGTAAAAATGCTATCTTTAAACTTGAAATTGGGTTTTTGGACAACATGGCTAAAAACAACCCATAGATTAACACACCTCTAAGAATTAAATCCTAAAGAATATCACAAGCTTGAATGTTTTTGGCTTGGAAGACAACAATTCTTGATCTTTCTTGGATGGAAATAAAGTATGAATTGATGAACAATAAGAGACTTTAGGGTTTGTTATTGAATAAAATTGGGGAATACGGACAAATTATGCCCTTTCAGTTGTTTAATCTTGTATTTTTATGATTTGGGCGGTGGAAAAAGATCAAACTGGCCTTCTGTAATCTAAATTCACAAGTTGAACCCGAATATGACTATCACCTCAACGTGATGAGGTGACCATCGCTATAGCCACTGTGACATAGTGCAATCATGGTGAGTTACTATTTTGGAAATCCAAATATGGTCAAAACCTTATCTGAAAGATAAGAAACTTAAACAAGACATGCTACTTACACTGTTGAACATGAGTTAGCTTAAAAATTTACATCACAGGGTCGGGAAGGTCACTTTAAAAATCATCAAAGTTGAGAGGATAAAAATAAAACTATGTCTCCAAAATGTAGTTAATATTTCAGGTTCTAAGCCCATTGTACATGCACTATGGGCTAAATTGAGCTAAGATAAATATGAGGTATTACAATATTTCCCCCTTGGGAACATTCGTCCTCGATTTAGACTAATTAAGTTGAGAAAGACTAAGGAACTGAGATTACATATTGAATATGTATAACAGAAAACATGATTACATGACTGAGTCTAAAACATGGTGAGTGACTGAACAGATTCATGTATGCATAGAATGAGATAAAGATTACCACCTGTATGGAACTGAGAATTAATAAGAGATACTCTAAGGAAAATTGTTACCTTTAGTGGAGTCTATGTTCTTGAAGAAAAGGTAACAGTACTTGGTTTGCATATCTGCTTTTGTTTCCTATGTGGATTTTTTTACGGATTAATTCTGCTAAAGAACTTTGACAAAAGGAACTTCTTTGTTCCTCAGTCTACGAATCAGATGATCAAGGATTTAAAATGGGAGTTCTTCGTAAGAAAGGTTATTATGAACCTCTAAGTTTTCTAATGGGACAATGGCAGTTGGGTCACCAATACACTTCTTTAACAAAGACACATGGAACACTAGATGCACTGAAGCCAAATCTGCAGGCAACTCGTGCTCATACGCTACCTTCCCATAACGACTCAAGATCTTATAAAGGCCTACATATTAGGGATTTCCCTTTTTTGCCAAATCTCTTCACTCCCTTCACGGGAGAGATCTTCAAATATACCAAATATCTAACCTCAAACTCAGGATATCTTTTTCTCACATCTGTATAGGATTTCTGACTGCTCTGGGTTGTCTTAAGCCTCTCTTTGGTAAACTAAAATTTATAAAAATCATTCAATACTGAATATGGCCCTATCAATCCAGTCTCACCTACCTCAAACCAATAAATAGGATATCTATATCTCCGCCCATAAAGAGTCTTAAATGGAGCCATCTGAATACTAGAATGATAACTATTATGGTAAGCAAACTCAATCAATGGCAAGTGATCATCACAACTGCCCTTAAAGTAAATAACAAAAGATCTTAACATATCTTCTAAGGTCTGAATAATCCTCTCTACCTGACCATCTATTTGAGGGTGAATGGTTGTACAGAGACGAACTTGAGTACTAAGACCGTTACGAAAAGCTTCCAAAAAGTGAGAGGTAAACTAAGTACCTCTATCTAAAATGATGGACAAAGGGACTCCATGCAATCTAACCAACTCTCTAATATAGAGCTTGTCATTATTGTCGGCTGAATAAGAAGTATGGACTAGCAAGAAATGGGTTGATTTGGTCATTCTGCTCACAATAACCCAAATAGAATCATGCTGGCGACGTGAGTGAGTCAACCCTGTCACAAAATCCATATTCACCTTTTTCCACTTCTATGTAGGGATGCTGAACTCCTGCATAGAGCCACTAGGCTTATGGAGCTTAACCTTAAACTGCTGATAATTAGCACACTTGGCTACAAACTCTACAACATCTCTTTTCATACTGCTCTACCAATAGATTTCCCATAAATTATGGTACATTTTATTAGCTCCTCGGTGATTAGAGTAACATGCACCATGCGCTTCTATGAGAATACACTATGTCAAATAATCTACACAAGGCACACATAGTCTCCTTGGAAATGAAACACACCATCTCTTCCTTGGGAGAAAATCTCTACTTTCTAATCTCTGACTAACTCCTTGAACTTAACTAGATTGGGGTCACTCTCTTGCTTTTCTTTCACTTCAGCAACCAAAGAAAATTCCAAACTATTTTGACCCCATATACTACCATGAGCTGATTCAACCAAACGAATGCCTAATCTATCCAACTAATAAACCTCCTGAACCAACTTCTTCTTATCATTCTTAACATGCGCAACACTAACTATAGACTATGTACTAAGGTCATCTGCCACTACATTTGCCTTGCCCGCATGATACAAAACTCTCATATCATAATTTTTCAACAATTCTACCCACTTTCTCTAGTGAAGATTTAACTCTCTTTGCAAAAACATATACTACAAACTTTAGTGATCTGTGAAGACATATACATACACCCCATACACATAATGTCTCCAAATTTTCAAGGCGAACACAATATCTTCTAACTCAAGATCATGTGTAGGATATTTTTTATCATGGAGCTTAAGCTTTCTAAAGGAATAGGCTATGACCTTACATCTCTGTATCAGAACATAACCCAAACCAACTCTTGAAGCATCAGAATAAATAATAAACCCATCTAAACTGTCAGGCAAGGTCAAAATTAGGGCTGCGGTGAGTTGAGTCTTCAACTGTTGAAAACTCTTCTCATAGGAATCTAACCACTGAAACTTGACTTTCTTCTGAATCAATCAAGACATAGGGGACTCAATAGTGGAAAAGCCTTCAAAAAGCCATTTGTAATAGGCAACCAAACCCAAGAAACTCCTGATATCTGATGGAGAATGGGTCTGGCTAGTTTCTTACTTCTTTGGTCTTTTGAGGGTAAACACTAATGCTATCACCGAAAATAATATGACCAAGGAAATCTATTTATCTTAGCCAAAACTATCACTTACTGAATTTAGCGAATAAGTGATTGGGTTAAAGAGTCTGCAATACTATTATGAGGTGGTTTGTATGATCATTTTCATTATGGGAATAAACAAGAATATTATCTATGAAGACTATGTTAAACATGTCAAAGTACTATTGAACACTCTATTTATAAAGTGCATAAAAGTTGTTGGGGCATTTGTAAGACCAAAAGACATGACTAGGTATTCGAAGTGACCATACCGAGTTTTGAAAGGTGTTTAGAATGCCACATTCTCTGACTCTAAGCTGATGATAGTTGGATCTGAGGTCTATCTTAAAGAAGTAACTGGCACCCTAAATAAGGTAAAAAAAGTCATCGATTCTGGGGAATGGATACTTATTCTTGATTGTGACTTTGTTCAACTGATGGTAATTGATGCACATATGAAGAGAACTGCCATTTTTTCATATGAAAATGACTAGAGTACCCCATTGGGAAACTCTTGGTTGAATGAATTCCTTCTCTAAGAGATTTTTCAATTGTTCTTTTAACTCCCTATGCTCAGCGGGAGCTATTCTATAGGGCAGAATAGAAATAGGCTGGGTATCTAGAAGAAGGTTTATTCCAAAGTCAATTTCCTTTTGGGGACGGAGTCTAGGAAGATCTTCAGGGAACATACCTGGAAATTCCCTCACTACTGAAACCGAATCAATACTAGGAGTCTTGAAATTGGAGTCTTTAACTTGAATAAGATGGTAAACATACTCCTTGGATATCATTTTTGTCATCCTGAGGTGCGAAACAAGCTAAACCCTAAGTGTTGAAGTACTACCCCTCTACTCAAGGACTGGTTCATTTAGAAACTGAAAATGAACAACTATATTTCTAAAATCAACTAAAGCATAACATGAGTGGAGCTAATCCATCCTATTAATGTTATTAAAATTAGTCATTTCTAACTCTACAAGATCAAATATGGTGACTTTCTTGATATTATGACTGGATAGTTCCTACATACTTGCCGAGCTATCATAGAGACACCTACTAGGGTGGACACTGAGAAGGGTTATGCCAAATTCTAAGGACTAATACCGAAATTAACAGCTATTTAGGGAGTTACAAAAAAAAAACTTCGGGATCTATCAAAGCATATATATGTAAATGAAAGACCGGTAATGTACTAGTAACAACATCAGGAGAAATTTCTAGATCCTATCGGGACTGAAGTGCATACAATCTATTTGGGCATTAACTATTGGTGGAATTATACGCAGCACTTTGCTGAGTCAGGTGATCAGATTGGATTGGGGGACGACTCGATTGACCCTACTGGCCACTATGGGAAATCCTTGACCTTATGGATTGGGTTGCCACACCAAAGGCATACATAATTGTGAGCTCTACACACACCCTGATGGTTTCTATCGTATTTCTGGAAAAAATAATTTGTACGACTGTTGTTTACACTTCCTTGTGGCTTAAGGCCTGGCGCCCTATCCCGATTATCATTTCTAAACTTCGGCACTGGCGCACTTGATGAAGATGGAGCTGGGGATAAAGAGTTTTGATGGAATTGAGGTCAGTTACAACCCTCCGACCACGGTTAAGCAAAACTAAAGCTACCTATTTTGGCCTATTATTCTTTCTTTCTCTTTCATCAAAGTTTTTTTCTTAATCTAATGACCATGGACCATCAACCTAGACAATTCCATTTTCTTAATCAACACTGTAGTACTGAACTCTTTGACCCAACTATCAACTACAGCAGCAAAAAACTTACTCTACCTAGACCAGTCATTAGACACCACATTAAGAGCATACCTGGCTGGCCGAGTAAACTTAAGAGAATACTCTTTCAAAGTCATGTTACCCCACTCCAAGATAATAAATTTATGCACCTGTGCTTCCTTTAACTCTAAATAAAATAACCTATATAAAAAGGTGGTAGCAAATTCCTCCCACTCAACAGGCCCTGTATCTGCACCTCTATCCCCTTTCCACTACTTGTACTAGGTGTGAGCTATTTCCTGTAACTAGTAAGCACCAAAATCTGCGGTCTTGCTAGAAGACACACCCATAATATCCGTTACCTTTTGACCCATGTTAGGGAACTCCTACGAATCCTTATTAGAATTGGATCTCAAAATCAAGGGAGAGTTCATTTGGGTAAAGTCTTAAATCCTCGCTGTTGCAATACTATCCGCTAGAACAGTTTGGACGACGACTAAACAATTATTCTACGATGCTAATGGGTGAGATAAAGTAGTGAATGCAGCTCTGAATTCATCATGGGAGACATGCTCATTTAGTTGATCTTCATGAATAGGCAGAGGTGTGGGCAAATTGCCATTTCTCATTTATTTATTCTTTCTGGGAGGCATATTCTATAAATGAAATGAAGATAGAACTAAAAAAAGGGTTTAAATTGAGCTCATGCTCACTCTCATGACATGAATACTGAAAGAAGGGAACTTTTTCAAAAATGTCTTGTAGCCTCTTGCCCATAAGTGTGGTGCAGTTCACATCCATGAACAAGGCTCACGTCAATGCATCTTTTAGACTTCGTAAGATGCTTTAAAACCTTAGGCTCTGATATCAAGTTTGTAATGTCCCAGGAGTACAACCTTGATACCACACGGTTCTTACAGTCACAACTGACCACAAGCTAACACATAAGCTAATACCTGCTGTGAGCACTGAATAAACAGATAATAAAGTATACTCATATGTGGAAAATAAATCTAGACACGCCATAAGGTTTAAACATATATAAAGGTATATCTTTGAATTAATATGCCTGAACTCTGAATTAATATGCCTGAAAAATAAATGTCTAAAAATAATACTGCAAAGACTGTCAATAACAACTGATAACTAACTATCTGTCTGAAAGCCTCTAACCAATAGGTTGTAAAGTTGATGGGACAAGTAGCCAACTAACTCCAACTAACTACTGAACTAAAACACTGAAACAAACATAAAAAGTCCTTGGAATATGAGGATTCACAACTGTTGTTGCTGGTGGCGCACTGGGATTTCTAGGGGTTGTCGGGAACCTAAGCATCTGAACATATGATATGACATATCATAACCCAAGAAATGAGTATGCAGTCAGTACTTTGAATGTACTGGTATGCCAAATGAGGTTAGACTGATATGCATGGCTCTTAGTTATGAATAGCAACTGACTGAATAAATAGCATGAGATAACCGATGTATAGTATGCTGGGAAGCTGTAAAATTGGAGAATGTCTGATCTAGCATATGATATGATACTGGGATAGTCTATAAACTGAAGTACTGAAATACTAAAATACTGATATTGAACAACTAATAATTGTATGCCATGGTCAAGCAACCTGAGAAATAAACTCTGACCTAAATAGTGGACTGTGACTGTCGGAGCTATTATCTAACCGACCCCAATATGAGCTAATTGGGGTCCAACCTTCAGCCCAAGTTGGAAGGGAGTCAGTACCATGCCAAGGATACTAACAATGGCTGCGTGGATCCACTGAAGTAAAATCTCGAAAGACTAAAGAGTCACTCTCTACTGACAGGTGCTCTCAACTGGCTGGTTAACAGCTCTAACCTATGCTGGCTACGTAATTCTGGAACGTAGGGACTGCTAATGAAGGTCACACCCTTAACTGGAAGGTGAGCTCCCATTCTTACGTTTGCTCGCTGATAAATCCTACTCCCAACTGAACTTACTCGTAATACTAAACTAATATAAACTTGACTAATAGGATAACTGGCCGAAATAATAATACTTATATATGTACGAAAACCATTCCAAAAGTACTAAGACTAAGTAAATAGCTAAAATTTTGGGTATTCATAACCCGCAAGACTCCATATCAATAACAACAAGACCTTAATAAAATCTTAAGGACATGATAAGTAGTCATTATTCAAAACTCATTCCTTTGGGCATTTTATCAAACACTTGCGATTCATGGTTTAAACATAGGAATAGTTTTAAACATGTAGTAATATCAGGATTTATATACTAAATCACAATTTAAGGTACAATCTAATGAGTAAGCATTATTCAAACATGTAGGGTTTAACTTCACCAACAAATTATGTGTAAACATAATATAAAATCGAAATTCATGGTTTAAATCATGATAACATGTAAAAATCATGTCTTTGAACTTAAAATTGGCTCTTTGGACTCCATGGGTGAAAAGGGGCTATGGAAAAGGCCCATGGATGAACATCTAACATATCTCTAAGGATTAAATCCTGAAGAATATCACAAGCTTGAATGTTCGTGGCTTGGAAGACACCAATTATTGATATTTCTTGAATGGAAAGAAAGTTTAGCTTAATGAACAATAAGAGAGTTTAGGGTTTCTTGTTGAATAAAATTAGGGAAAGTGGGCAAATTATGCCCTTTCAGCAGTTTAATCTCATGTTTTTATGATTAAGGGTGGTGGGAAAAGACCAGACTGCCCTTCTATAATCTAAATTTGACATTGGAACCAGAATTTTACCATCACCTTGACACGATAAGATGACCATCGCTATAGCCACAGTAACGCAGTACAATCATGGTGAGAACATGGTCCAAACCTTATCCAAAAATTTAAAACTTACTCGAGACATGATACTTACACCCATTAAGATGAAGTAACTTAAAAATTTACGTCTCGGGGTCAAGAAGGTCACTTTAAAAATCATCGAAGTTAAGAGGCCAAAAATAAAATTAAGTCTCCAACACTTAGCTAAATTTTAAGGTTCTAAGCCAATTATACATGCACTCTCAGCTAAATTGAGCTAAGACAAATACGAGGTATTCACTATCCTAAATCACTTGAACTGTATTTATGAGATGAACCAAACTAGGGCCATGTCATAGTGGGCATCTCAAGCCCAACAAGAACCAGAGATTGATCCTCCACCAAATCCAACAAACCAATATATACCCTCAGTTGGATGAATTGCAAACATATAATAAGATATGGTGATTAATGACACAAAGACTTTTGGATAGGTCCAAGCCCTTGAAAAACCCAAACAAGTCTAACCATATAATACCCAACCAACAACCATAATAAAGACAAAATAATAACCAAGTCCATATCTATACCATAACACACCCAAGTCCACACTTTGTCCATACAAAGCCTATAATCGAATTTGAGAATATTTGGTTGGGATAAGCCTTTGACCGTAGCCAAAACCAATATCCAAGTTTAATACAATAAAGAAATAAGAATCTAAAAGCAAGAAATAGATCCTCATGAAGTATGGAATCTCACTAGTTCAAGTTAACACGGGTTGTCCCCGAATCCAAGTCACTCAGCTGGAGATAAGATAGTATGACCAACACCTACATGGCATGGGTATATAATATCTGAAGACGATTAACGGTTGGAGCGCTACCATGTACCTCAATTATACAGATAATATAATGCCTATAGTTCAAATGCAATCAATAAATGCATATAACCAATGTGGCACACACATACACATATATATGCCATGCTGGGGTAGGGAGCAAGGTTTAACATAGAAAATTTAAATCGTAGCCTAGGTTGTAAAGCTTAGCTATAAAATTAGTAACACGCATGGGCTATATGGGCTCCACTTCTTACCCCCTGTTCGGGTCCCAATTTGTGTAGCCGCACAAACTGGAGAGTAATCTTATGCATACGCATGGGGGACTCAAACCTCCTACTCATATACTAAGGTGACATGGTCACCTGATCAAGCAATATAATATAGGGGACAAAAACATCCCACCTTATGCATTATAGGAGACTTGTATCGTATCTCCTGATCATAGTAAGCAAGAGAACTCGAACCTCAAGACGTTTTGACCCCCGCGTCGGCAAACATGTTTTCCAGTGTTCATCATCCTGGGACCTTGACCTTTACAACTCAATTACACAGCCCTCTTTGATGCAGAATTTAAATTACCCCTTCAGATATACAACCATTAAGCCAATCACTTGCCAAAGGTACTTCGTTGGTATCATCATTCCAAAAGTACTTGCAATTATACCACATGCAATTACCATTATCAATAAGCCAATTATTTATTTGAATTTTTGACTCGAATCCATTGTCTAACAAAGACTTTCGTTCAATTCAAGGTTTACGGACCTGAAGCCATTGTCCAACAAATATATAAATCAAATTAAAGTTTAGGGACTCAAATCTTTTTTAGCCAAGTAAACGACCAAGGTTACCATTTCAGTCATTACAAGGCCAACAAGGACTTAACAAAACCATTTATCAGCTATTCAAATTCATTAGGTTAATGCCTTAGTCAAAAACACCATTCTATCTAGTCACTAGATTATTCTCTTAGGCATTTCACATTGGGAGCATATCATTACCATGACTAAAACCAAAGTAAGCACCATCAAGTGTAGGGTTACCCATGACCAATTTGTTAAACCACAATTACCAAGAACTCACATGTGAAAAGCATCACCGAAAACATTTATAAACACAAGTAAATAAAGAGTAAACAATACTCAACAATATGCAACAAAACCCTCAATTTCGTTTTTCAAAACCACCATTTAACAATCATAATGACACTTTAAAGCACAAGATATTATGAACTAAAAATGAGGTAAGAGTTACATGCCTTATTCAAGAAGATTCACGGAAGAAGCATGACTCTTGAGCCTCTAGATGAATACCTTTGAAGAAATCTAGCCCTAATTTTCTTGAGAGAGTTTAGAGAGGATTTTGACTTGTTTTGATCTTTCAAAGTATGTTTTGATAGGCCTCAACATGTTTTAAGACTTTTTGATTCAAGGGTTTTGGTGTAGGAAATATCCAAAATGTCCTCTACTTAAAAGATGAAAAAATACGAATAGAGGGGTATGACCACACTACCTAAATCATACCCTATCATATGAGTGGTACCCACTACTCATACCGTAGGCATCAAATTAGACCCCGACACTGTCCAACATATGAGTTCTTAGACCAAATTGTATCCAATCATATGATTGGTACCCCCTAACCTGCACCCTAGGTAGAATCCTCTAGAGTTAATTTAAGGCATCATATAACTTAGTAACATACCACTCGTACCCTAACATACAACTTGTACGATGCCTTATCGTACCTTAGACAATAAGTAACATAGGGTATACTATGAAATATATGACTAACGAACCCTAAACAATACCATATCATACAACAAGTACTTATAAGTCGTATGATGTAAGTGAGCTGAAAAATCAAGAGTTTTCTAAGGGTCAAAACTAGGGTGTTTCTATCTCTCCCACCTGGATCATTCGTTCTCGAATGACAGGTCAAGGCAAGCACAAGCACGATTTTAATACTTTATCACTCACCAAACTTCCCTTTAACCAAGTTAGAAAACAAATATATGAAAAATAATACATATCTTCCACACAAATATCTAGAATAGAGAACAAATGTGGATACTTGAATCTCATTCCCTATTCCACCTCTCAAGTAGCTTTTCAACCCTATGGTTCCTCCAACCAACCTTTTTTGAAGCCACGCCTTTTATTCACAATCGAAGAACTTGACGGTCCAAGATCTCAACTGTGACTACCTCATAAGATAAGGAATCCAAAATAGCCAACCCTTCTACAGGAACAACTGATGAAGAATCACCAACAAACATTCTCAACACAGAGACCTGGAAAACCAAATAAATGAATCTCAAACTAGTAGGATACAAACTCATAGGCAACACTACCACCCCTCTCCAATACCATGTATGGACCAATATAGCAAAGACTTAACTTATCCTCCATTTCTTACCAAATATCATTACTCCTATCGTGGGAGACACCCTGAAGAACACCCAATATTTAACGTCAAACTCCAAGTCCCTTCGCCTCACATCTGCATAGAACTTTTCGCGACCTTGGGTGGTCTTAAGCCTATCCGAAATAATCTTCATCTTCATCCTCAACATACAAAATCAGCCACGAATACCACACCTCACGAATTCAATCTTACACTTTTTCACATACACACCACCATAAGAGCCTGAGTTTATCTATTTATTGCTCCCATACTTAAGCCTATTCAAAGCTAAAAGAGGTTAACTTAGGCTGCAGGGCTCTATTTCTAACATCCTGCGAAATACTACTCTGCCCTATCATTGAAGTCAAACATCGCATCCAACTAAGATTTATAGCTACCCAACACCATGATTGGTACATCTATAATTACAGCATTCACGGCTACCTTTACTATGCCAGATGTTTGGTCTATCCCACCAAAGATCTAGTAGCCTCTACAATCATCACCTTACAATTACTAATTAGGAGTATTGATATCTATGATTCAAAACACCCAATTTTCAATCCCTTAGATTACAAAAATTAATTCTCTAATATCATATCCCCATACCTCGACAAGTTTTTAAACTTATATCAAGAGTTCACACGGGCTATCTACTTCTACCAGGTAACAACTCCCTAGACTTCCCAAGCTAACAAATCTTAAGGATATAATTTAGTCTTACAAGATACCCTAGGTCGAAACTAAGTATACATTACCCTTACAACCCGAGGCCCTTATCCATCAAATGATTTGGACGCCACTTCTACTTTAACTTTTAGACCTCTTACCTAATTCACAATTATATATCCCACTATTTTATAATGCATCATCCAAGCTTTCCCATATATAACATCACCGTACTAATTTACCCCCTACACCTTTGTATTACTATCCTCTAGTTAATATTCCTGTCACTACTCTTAGCATTAAAATCTACAACTTAGAATCTAACAATGATCAGGTATCATCAACAAAAAAAGCACAGAACATACCATTCTACACAACATAGATATTATTCTAAATTCGTTATCCCATTACCAACAGCCTATACATATCTAAAGAAGCTCATTTTCCTCACGCACAATTAATACTGGTGCACCCCACGGGGGAATAATAGGATAGATAAAACCCTTACCAAGAATCCATTTTGTAGAGGGGACAGAAATTGGATGAGTGTCCCAAACAAAAACACTATCAACATCAATCTCCCTATCAGAGGAACACCAGGAAGATCATTAGGAAAACCTTAGAAAACTCATTAACCACAGACAAAAATTTTTTAGAAGGAACTTCTAAGTTAGAATCATTAATTTGAACCAAATGATACAAACACCCTTTGGAAATCAATATTTTGGGTGCTAAGATATGAGATGAACCTTCCCTCAGTCACTAAAGAACCTCCTTCCCATACAATGACTAGCTTATTAAGGAATTTAAATATGTCCTTGCGGATCCGACAATCTAAGGAAGCATAACACGAAGGCAACCAATCAATCACTAATATGACATCAAAGTAAATCACATCTAATTCAATCAAATCCATAAGAGTTTCTCTGCCACTAACAGATACCACACCCCCTACAGACTTTTTTAGCAATCACAGAGTCACCAACCAGGGTAGATACATAAAAATATCAGAAATAAACCTAAGACCAAAACCAAAATGCACATCCATAAATGGGGTCACATAAGAAAGATTAGACCCTGGATCAAGTAAACAATACACATCACATAAAGGAAGAAAATTTTTGACATAACAGGGTCAACATCAAGAGATACTTCAGACTACTGGTGATAAGTGAGAGCATAAGGGTTGTTTCGGACAGTGTCGAAGCAAGAAGTAGCACCCTTTGGTGTAGGAGCTAATGATGAGGAAATAAAAATCCTTTTGGACCACAAAGAAACTCTAGAGAGAAAATTTCGTTATATATGACTAATCTGGCCATAGCTGAAGCATCGATTCTTCCCCTTACGATAGAACCCGTGATGTAACTAGCCATAAAATTAGTAAGGAGGATAGGGTGGAACTAAATGGGACCCAATAGACTTGTATTGGGCACCTTGTGTCCTAGGACCACTACTATTTTTAAATTGATGTTCACCATATGGCCTATGGTAAGGGGCTCTAGTAGGTGATGAAATATTAGATTTTCTCTAACTCCCTTTCTTAGTCCATTGTCTCACATGACTACCATTGTTACGACAACCTTCTCCCTACTCTAAATATCTAAAAATTTTATTCTACCTTTCACCCATCATCGTTTGTCTTGCTCTCTTACCCATAATATAAGATTGGTATGATGAAGAGTCCTCTATCTAGGTCAATAGTTTTGTAGAATAGTGGAACTGTACATTAGAAATGTCTCCTTCAGGTGACTAAGTAGGGATGTCACCACCTAGAGACAGATCATCAGGGACTAATAAGACATCATGAGGGTGATCAAAAGTAGTGAACCTAGACCAGGTCTGTACTCCATGGGTAGGATGGACTCTATCCATATTATCCTTAAGTGGTGAAAGAAGAGTTCTCATAAGTTTTATATTTCCATGAAGACATGATCTGAAATATGAGCAAAAAAAAATTCAAAAGAATCCAATACCTTAGACTCTATATCCATAAGTAGCACAGGTTCAAGACCTTGACCAACTAAAACAAGTCTAAACATCTAATACCCAACCAACAATAGTAACAAAAACAAAAAATTAATCAAGCACAAATCCACACCATAACATACCCAAGTCCACAGATTTTCCAAACAAAGCCTCTTAAACAATCTGAGAATATCTGGTCGGGACATACTCCCGACCATAGCCAAAACTAATTTTCAAGTCTAATATAATAAATACATAAGAAGCTAAAAGCAAGAAATAAAGCCTTCCAAAGTATGGAAGCTCACCTTTTTAAGACATCACGGGTTATCCATATATCCAAGTCACTCAGTAGGATATGTGATTTATGATCAACACTTGCATAACGTTGGGAAATATCATATGAAGAAGGTTAGCGATTGGAGTGCTAGCATATAACTCAACGGTTAGGATAATAAAATGCCAAAAGTTCAAAACCAATCAATTTGTTTATGTAACGAATACAACACATACACACATAATATAGATATATATGTATATATATGTATATATATGTATATGTATATGTATATGTATATACACACACACCCCATGCCGTGGTAGGGATCAAGATTTAACATACACCTTTGAAATCTTAGCATGGGTTGTGTGGGTTAGATGTTATATTAGTAACACCTACAGGCAATATGGGCTTTTTTTTATCACCCCCCTTATCAGCCCTCAGTTTCCGTAGATTCATAAACCAAAGAATAATCTTATGTATACACATGGGGGACTTAAACCTCCCACTCATGTACTAAGGTAACTTGGTCACCTGATTAAGTAGTATGATATGGGGGACTTAAACCTCCCACCTCATGTATTATGGGAGGTTTGTATTGTATCTAGCGGTCATATTAAACAAGATGACTCAAACCTCATGCTATTTTGAGCCTTGAATCGATAAACACTATTTTTAGTGTTGATCCTCTGGGACCTTCACCTTTAGAACTCGGTTACACAACCTACATTAATTCCCAATTTAAAACCACCATTGCATATACATAACTATTAATATAATTACTTTACCAAAGAACTTATTGTGCATCATCATACCAACATATTTTAAAGTATAACACAACAATTATCATTATTAATAAACCACTTATTCATTTGACTTTAGGACTAGAACCTATTTTCTAACAGTGACTCTAGTTTAATTCAAGGTTTATGGACTAGAATCCATTGTCTAACAAAGACATAAATTAATTTAAAGTTTAGGGACTTAAACCCTTTTTAGCCAATTAAACCACCAAGGTTTCCATTTCAATCATTACTTGGCCAACAAGGCCTTCACAAAACTATATATAAACTATTTATCTTTATTAGGCCAATGACTTAGTTCAAAACACTATTTTGTCATGTGACTAGTTTATTGTCTTAGGCATTTTCAGAACTAATTTGAGAGGATATCATTACCATGACCAAAACCAAAGTAAAACCCATCAAGTGTAGGGTTACCCATGACCCATTTGTTAAACCACAATTATCAAGGGCCCATATGTGCTAACCATCACCAAAATCGTGTATGAACACAAGTTAAGCCAAGAGTAAATAATACTCAACCATATGCAACAAAACCCATAAATTTTTGTTTTCAAAACCACCATTTATGAATCATACACACTCTAAAGCACATCAAATTTATGAACTAACAATGAGGAAAGATGCACATGCCTTATTCAAGAAGATCCACGGAAGAAACTTGACTCTTGAGCCTCTAAATAAACACCTTTAAAGAACCCTAGCCCTAATTTTATTGAGAGAATTTAGTGAGGATTTTGAGGTTTTTTGATATTTCAAAATATGTTATGAGAGTCCTCAATATGTTTTAAGATGTGGGGACTTAGGGGTTTTAGGGTGGGAAATGTCCAAAATATCCTCTACTTAAAATTTGAAAAAATATGCATAGGGAGGTATGACCACCATACCCAATCCATACCCTATCATATGAGTGGTACCCACGACTCATACCCTAGGCATCAACTTTGAACCAAAAATTTTCCAACATATGAGTTCTTAGACAAACTTGTATTCAATCATACAATTGGTAACCCCTAACCCATACCCTAGGTAGAATCCTTTAGACTAAGCTTAAGGTAGCATATGATTTAGTAACATACCACTCATACCCTAACATACGACTAGTAAATTGATTAATCATACACTGGACAGTAAGTGACATAAGTTACTCTGTGATACATATAACAAGGGGACCCTAAACTGAATTACATTAAATGAAAAGTACCCACAAGTCATATGATGTCCAATGAGCTCAGAATTAAGAATTTTCTAAGCATCAAAACTAGGGTGTTGAAATTTAATGAATCACAAAGAAAGTCGGTACCACAAGTTCTAGACTTGAAAGCCTCAAACAACTAATTAGAGATCATCAAGCCCTACAATGTAATGCCTCAATTGGTGCCATCTTGATACTCAAATGGTAGCTATTGTTATAAGAAAACTTTACTAAGTACAAATAATACTCCCAGTAGCCTCTAAAGTCCATAACATATGAGTAGAGCATATCTTTCAAAACCCGAATAATATGCTTCAGCTGACTATTAGTTTCGGGTGAAAATATTTGATAAGGTCAACTTGATTATCTAACTCTATTGAAATGTTATGTAGAAGCTTTATGTTAACACTGAGCCTCTATCTTAAATAATAAACACAGGTACCCATGTAGATGAACTATATCTTAAACATAGATAAAAGCTAATCTCTCAGCACTAAAGAAAATATGAATAGATTGAAATGAGTTAACTTGGTCAATCGATCTATGATCAACCAAATAAAACCCCCTCACCAAGCGTGTAGTGATCTTCTCCCACTTCTACTCAGCAATGGTAATCTTAATGTAAATGACCTAATCTTAGATAATCAACCTTCACCTGCTGGCAACACAAGAAAGAAACTATAAAGTCCACTACATCCTTCTTCATACCACCATACCAATAATGCTAATTTAAATAATAATATATCTTGGTCACCCCTAGATGAATAAATATCTGGAACAATGAGCCTACTCTAAAATCAATGTCACTCATTCCCCTAATCTTAGTATATAAACTCAATAACTAATCCTCAAAACACCATTAGAATTATGAAATATCATATTAGCCTTGTCATGCAACACCTTATCTCAAAATACCCTCAAATTATCATCATCAAACTAGTGAGCTTGAATCTTATCCCATAAAGAAAACCTAGCTTCAATAAATGCTAATATATTTTTGAGTATTTATCAACCTTAACCATTGAGTTAACTAAAGACTAAACCTCTAATGCTAAAGACTACTCCTAAGTTAGGAGATAAGATGAACTCCCTATACTAGTTATCTTTTGGCTCAAGGTATTTGCAACCATATTTTCCTATCCCAGATAATAACTAATAGTAAGGTCATGACCTTAACAAACTCAAGCCAACATCGTTGTCTTATATGAAGATCTAGCTTATTTATAAAATATCTCCCAACCGACTTCATACAAGTAATGCTTCCACAACTTTAATACAAACACAATTATGGCTAACTCTAAATTATGATTAGGGTAATTCCTCTGACGAGGCTTTAACTAACAAGAGAAATAAACAATCAACTTACCCTCCTACTTTAATACTATACCCAAAACCATACTAGATGAACCACAGAATACAGTAAATCCCACATCCTCTCTGGGTAAAGTCAACATAGGAGCCTAGGTCAACAACTCTTCAAGATTTTCCCTCTTTAAACTCCCAACCCATGACTTAAAAATATAAATAGGCATTATTTTATCCAATTTTCAATCAATTAACGTTATATTCTCTCCTTCCATTTTGAAGAACATCTAGATAAGGGTTCCTCTTATCAAGTCAACCTTTAAGTCCAATATTCAATCTTTCTTCATAATTCAAGAAACCTAAGGTATGTGGGGTTTATAAACAAGGTTATTGTTTCATCCTTGTGCCCAAAATACATGGTTTTAAGATTGAATTTCTTTATTTTTAATTAGTGCTCATACTAAAATAGCCATATTATTGAATTATGATACTATTATTAGATTAAAAACTTAAAGTGTATCAAGAATTGCTTATATTCATATTTGACTGATAAGACCATATTGTGATTTTGATTTTCTTAACTTGACAGGGATTGTTAAAAGATTTCAATGTGATTATTAACCAAGAAGTTTTGTTATGAATTTCCATGAATTTAAAGAATAAATTTCTAAGTACTAAGTATATGTGTTGAGATTACGAGAAGATTATTCTCTTAAGCTTGATTGATAAGTTTTATGATATGATTTAAATAAAAGATTGATCTTTTGGTCCTAAGATGATATATGGAATCCATATTTATTAATCTTTATTATGATTTAAAGTAAAGAAAATCATAAATCGTTTTCATTCTATAACCCCTTATGCTAATTTATGGTGGATTTCCTAAATTATGAGCATATAAGTATTCTGGGAGTAGTATTTACCAACGAGAAGGGAATATGGATGAGAGTAACATAAATTCCTATAAACTACAAACCACCATAGGTTAAAATTTTTCCCAAAATGGACAAAGTAAAGTGATCACTAAGATTAAGGTACTATTTCAATGGCAAGGGTAGAACAACTCTCCCCAATATGGGTAAGATGTTGGATACTATGATAGCTCACATGGTTTATGTCGGTTAGAAGAACCTCCTACAAGAAAGAATAATAAGTAAATCTTTTATAACTAATAGGTATGGATCATAAAGTTATCCTTATGCTTCATTACTCATGTTTATGATTTTGTAGCCTTGTTTTATTTGAGCTCAAGGTCAGTCATTTACACTTAGCATGCATGATTTGAAATTATGTATTTAGTTTTTGTTTTACTTTTGCATTCACCCTTACATAATTAACATATTCAAGAATTACTAACCCACATATATGTCTATGTGATACATCGTATCATAATATAGGTACCAATTATAACCCATATATCATAATTAGAGAGTTTGATGCTTCAAGCCAGCAGGTGATGAATTATTTTAATTTGATGACTTGAGACAACTATAGTTCTAGTAGAATTTACTTTATCTAGTTATATTGATTAGGAATAGATGGGGGCCATGTTCTGGTTACCTATAGTCTGTATTAGTAGATATTTAATAGGCAGTTGTATTTACTTTTAGTTTTATTTTGTATAACCAAATTATAAAAATCTTTAATATTTTTGTATTGAATATATTCAACAAGGATATCTCTTTCGCTTATTTCTTTCAGACTTATGTAACAAATTTAGTTAATTTTGTGTAATGTAACTATCAAGTGTTACCTTAGAATTACTTATGGTTCTAAGCACAGTGTGACATTCGCGGATAGTCTCAGGGCATTATAGTTTTATTCGTCGTAGTGTTTCCATATGGGGTACTCTTGTGATCTTCATGTGTAAGAAGGTGGGTCCCCTCGAATGTATAAATATTACTGATAGTTTAATAAGGTGAAGGTTAAGAATAAGTATCCTCTTTCTAGGATTGATTACTTATTTGATCAGCTTTAGGGTGCTAACTACTTTTCTACGATTGACCTTCGGTCGGGTTACCATCAATTGAAGAATAGGAAGGTGGATATCCCTTATACTATTTTTCGAGCTTAGTAGGATCATTTTGAGTTCTTGATGATATCCTTAGGTTTTACTAATTCCCTGGTGGTATTTGTGGATCTTATGAATTGGGTATTTTATTAGTTTTGGGACTTATTCCTCTTCGTGTTTATTGATGACATCCTGGTTTATTCTAAGAGTGAGGCAGATCATGTCGATCACCTCTGTCTAGTTTTGCAAACCCTTAAGGATCATCAATTGTATGCTAAATTCTATAAGTATGAGTTTTGGTTGAATATTATGACTTATCTGGGCCATGTGGTATCTCATGAGGGGATCATGGTGGATCCAAAGAAAGTTGTGGTTGTTAAGAAGTGGCCTAGACCTATGACTTCAATAAATATTTGAAGATTCATAGGTTTAGCTGGTTATTTTAGGAGGTCGGAGGAAAGATTCTCTTCTATTGCATCCCCATTAACTAAGTTGACTTTCAAAAAAGTTAAGTTCCTACGGTTTGATGTTTGTTAGGGTAGTTTTTAGAAGTTTAAGGATAATTTGACATCGAATCTTATTTTGACTCTTCCTAAGGGTAAGGATAGATTTGTCATTTATTGTTACGTGTCTCATATGGGACTGGGTTGTGTGTTGATACGGTATGGTGAGGTGGTTGCATATGTTTCTACGCAGCCAAAGGTGCAAGAGAAGAACTATCCAACTCATGATTTGGAGTTGTTGATTGTGGTCTTTGCATTGAAGATCAAGCGTCATTTTTTATGTGGGGTTCATGTTGACATATATTAAGATCATAAGATCATACAATATATGTTTGCCTAGAAGGAGTTGAATCTCAGGTAGAGGAGAAAACTTGAGTTGCTCAAGGACTATGATATGAGTCTTCACTATCATCCAGGTAAAGCTAACATAGTTGCTAATGCTTTTAGTAGTTTATCTATGGAATGTTTAAATCATGTGTAGGAGGAAAAGTGAGAGTTAGTGAAGGATATTCACTGGTTTACTAACCATGGGGTTCATTACTTGGACTCTAAGGATGGAGGTGTGATAGTGAAAGAGGTGGTGAATTCATCTTTTCGTACCAAGGTGAAATAAAAGCAGGTTTGGACCCTACCTTGATGCGAATTAATGGTGCCATAGGCCAACAGAAAGAGATGGGTTTTTCTATTTATTGTGTTGGTATCTTGAGGTAACAGGGTAGGTTATTTCTTCCTAATATTGTGGTCTGTGAGAGAGGATCTTGGATGAGGCTCATAAATTGAGGTACAATATTTATCCTGGGTCTACGAAGATGTACAATGATTTGAAGGACATGTATTAGTGGAATAACCTAAAGTGGTATGTGGCAAATTTTGTGGCAAAGTGTATAATTTTTCTACAAGTGAAGTTGGAACACTTAAGACCTGGAGGGTTGTCTCAAGAGATTGAGTTGTCCGACTAGAAGTGGGAAGTGATTAATATGGATTTCATTACTACTCTTCCATGGTCCTTCAATAAGTTTTATTCGATTTGGGTCATCGTGGATAGGATGACTAAGTCTTTTCATTTCTTACCTGTAAGGACTAATTGCTTTGCTTAGGATATGTGAGGATATTCATTTAAGTGATCGTAAAATTATATGGTGTTCCAATGTTTTCACGATCCAATTCCTCAGGTCATAATGGAACCTACCATAACCCTCTAATAGGAAGGTCAACCCGTAGTCCAAAATGGCTAGTAACAGATTACTTAGTAATATAATAAAAGAATGCAGAATAAATGAAATAAAGATCAATACATAATAGAATCCCAAAACCTAGTGGTATCAGTACAAGAGCTTCTATCATAATAATAGTACAAAAGTGAAATATAAAGGGAGATTTACGAATACAACTTATCTCCAAATACATCATAGAGACAACTAATACATAAGAGAGAGAGAGATAAGTGATACTATGAATGTTAGGAGATCACTCTAAGCCTCTGAACCATGGTTTAATACCCCATATTTCCCCTAGCATCATCTAAGTTCCATAACATGAGTATTCGCATATAAAATTTTTAAAATACTCATCATTTTCTAGTTTAGGGCCTTCCATTGCATAGGATATTGAATTAGCTTTCAAATGATATAAAATTCACTAAAATACGATAATCGGGTAAGAAGTTATGGCAATTTTAACTTTAAGCCATTAAACACCATCATTTTACCCATCAACGCATCGCGGAGAGAGTCAAAATGGCAATTGTCACTTTCCAGTGAGGTATCGTGATATTGGCGCATGCCACCACGCCGCAGAGAATTTCCAAGTCTCAATAAGTGAAGGACCGGGATTTCCCTGCATTGCGCCATAGACTAGTTTCCCAGTTGTCAGTTTCCAGTGACACGGCGCGATAGAGCCCCATTGCACGAGGGGACAAAATTGGAAAATATTCATGAAAATCTTATATTTCATCTAGGGTTAAAACAGTCTTATCCCATTATTTTAATCCACCCAGGTGGAGTACTTAAGCCCTAAAAACATTTTAAATGTTCATTCTTTATTAATTTCTGTGAGAATTCAAGAGCTTTCTCTCTAAATTACAAACCTTAGCTATAAAGAAACCAAGAGAAATATCATGAATTCACCCAAGAACTTCAAAGAATTCATCCTCTAAGGTATGTTAGATGTTCATCCATGGATTCCTTTCATCCATGGAGCCCAAGTAACCTTTTTAATTGTAAAGTTATGATCTTTTTAAGTTATTAAATTTTAAATCATGATTTCATCCATTAATCTCCATGAACTTTGATTTAATACCATATTTTAAACAAGTTATTATTGTTATTCAATTCCTCATGTTTTAGTGTTATCATTTATTGAATTAAATCATGAATTAATATTTTGCATGAAAATTTCATGTCAATTATGCCGGTCCTTTAGTAATTGTATGAATATTTTAAAACATGAACTATAAGTGTTTGATAAAATGCCTACAGGAGCAATTGATTTAATAAGAGCCTTCATGTTTTGACCTTAAAGCTTTAGCGTCTTTTCTATATTTTTGTTTTGAGTCCTAGGGGTATTTAATAGATTAAAACCATAGTTATTTATTTAGATTAGTCTCAGTACATTACCGAATAGTCTTCAAATTAAGTTGTGAGCATGATCAGAAGAGTCAGATATAAGTTATTCAATTCATAATAGTCTATATCTCAGTGTCTTTTAGTTGGGAGTAGGATTTAGCTCCAAGCCAGTGTAGAGAGAGTGGCTTCCCCATATGATAGGTAGAGTCATTAGTAGCAGTCCCTATATTCCAGAACTACGTAGCCAACATAGGGTATGAGAAATCACTCATCAGATTAGGCTTGACTATCTCGTAGGGGTAACCCGTCAGTTCAAGTTTGATACCCTTAGTCCTTTGGACATTATATCAGATTAGTGGATCCACACAACTATTGTTAGTACCCGTGGCACGATATTAACACCCTTCTAACTGGGGTTACAGGTTGTACCACTATTAGCTAAAATTGGGAAATATCGGTTAGATGATACCTCCCAAAGTATCAAATATAATATCAGTTGCAATCCTATCTCTTTTATTCAGCCTTAGTGTTGCTTGACCAAAGCATACAAATTTTAGTTATCTCAGTAAACAGTATTTTTAGATTTTAGTTAATTAATGTTATATGATTGGTCATGCATCCTTAGTATTTATAGATTTTCATGCATTTTTAGTATCTACAGATTCTATACTCTTTCTTCAGTACTCCATGATTTACATGTATGTCTAGTTAATTATTATCATTCCTATTCATAAAACCATGCATACCTGCCTACCTTATTTATTATACCAGTACATTCAAAGTACTGATTGAATACCTCACTTTTGCACTATAATGTCTTATATTATAGCTGCTGATACTCAGTTCCTAAATTGCCTAGACTCTCAGAGTATAACCAATACAGTAATAATGATGAGTCCTCATCATCCGAAGATAGTCCTGTTCTATTAACTCATAGTATCCAGTTTAGAGGCTTTTAACAAACTATAGTTAGTTATTCAGACTATTCAAATTTTAGTATTTTTATTAGATTTATAATTCAGTAGTTATTTCATTATTAAAACCTTATGGAGTTTGAGTTATTATTTTACAGTCATCATTATATTATCTATCTCTCACAGCAGGTACCAGCTCATGGGTTAGCTTTTGGTCTCTCAGGACTGTAGACATCGTGTAATGGCTAGGGGATAGTGTTGGGTCATTACAAACTTGGTATCAAAGCCATATGTTTTAAGGTTTCCTAGTAAGTTTGAAAGCCACATCGAGTAGAGTTTTGTGCATGGGTGTGTAGCATGCCGCACTTATGGACGAGAGGCTACAAGGCTTTTAGGAAAAGTTTCCCTTCTTCCATCATTAATATTGTGCGAGTGAGCATGAACTCTAGTGAAACTCCCTGTCTAATCTTTTTCTTTCTTCAATTTATAGAACATGCCTCCCAATAAGAATGGAAGACCAACAGGAACTCAGCCATCCCTCTACCCCATCCAGGAAGATTATCCAGATAAGTATGTCTCTTACACAAAATTCAGGGTTGCATTCACTTGTCTAATGAACTCTATAGCAACATAGAATAAAGGGCTAGCTACTGTTCTGGCCAACCTAGTGGCCAAAACTACTTCAACTAGAATTTAGGACTTTACCCAGATGAATCCTCCTTCTTTCACAGGGTCTAAGTCTGTAGAGAATCCATAGGAATTCTTAGATATAGTCCAGAATGTAACTGATGCTATAGGGGTGACGTCCAGTTAGAGTGTTGAGTTGGCTGTATATCAATAGGAGGATATAGCCTTTACTTGGTCTGAGTAGTGGAAAGTTGATAGAGGTGTTGATGCAATGCCTGTAGAATAGGAAGAGTTTTCCATGGCTTTCTTGGATAGATTCTTTCCATTAGAGTTGAGAAAGGCCAAGGTGTTAGAATTTATTAATTTGAGGCAAGGAAGAATGAGTTTGAGGGATTATTCTTTGAAGTTCACTCAGTTAGATAGCTATGCTCCCCATGTGGTAGCTGACAGTAGGTCTAAGATGATTAACTTTATGTCTGGCATATCTGATAGTATGGTCAAAGAGTGTAGGATTGCAATGTCGATTAGTGAGATGGACTTGTCTTGACTAATGGTCCATGCTTAATAGATAGAGGAGCAAATGATTAAGGAGAGGGACAGAGGAAATAAGAGATCTAGGAAAAGTAGTTTTAATTTCAATTAGCTCAAGTTAGAAGGTGGTAACCATCCTAAGTTTAATCAGAGGTCTTCATCCCCATTACCCTCTTCAGCCAGTGCCTCAGTACCCAAATTCAAAAATGACAATACGGATAGGGCACCAGGATCTATGTTCTAGGTCAGTGTTAGCAGTGCTCGTACAAATCTTTTATGTCAATAATGTGGTAGACACCATTAAGGTGAGTGTAGAGTGGGTAGTGATGTGTGCTTTTGGTATGGCAAGCCAGGCCGTCAAATTGGGGAGTGTCGGGTAGTTGCTTAGAAGGGAAGGAAGGTACGCAATAGGGCCTATCCCATCAGTCATCAGTTCCATCCAGTTGCCTGACTCAGCAGGGTGGCACTTCCATTGCTACCGGTGGTCATCATTCAAACAGATTATAAGTTCTTCAGTCCCACTAAGATCAGGAAAATTCTCCTAACATAGTTACTAGTTCATTGAAAGTCTTTCACGTACATGTTTATGCTTTACTAGACCCTGAAACTTCTCTTTCTTTTGTTACTCCATAAATAGCTATCAATTTCAAAGTCAGTCTTGGAACAATAGCACAACACTTTTTAGTGTCTACCCCAATAGGTGTTTCTGTTATAGCCAAAAAGGTATATAGGAACTGTCCGATCACAATATCTTGGAAAGTTACCTTAATTGATCTCATGGAGTTAGAGTTGATAGATTTTGACATCATTCTCGGCATAGATTGGCTCTACTCATGCTATGTCACAGTTGACAGTTGAAATAGAATAGTTTATTTCCAGTTTATAAATTAACCAGTCCTTGAATGGAGGTGTATTACTACAGCTCTTAGGGGGCAGTTGATTTTATACCTTAGCACCAGAAAGATGATATCCAAGAGGTGTATTTAACATTTCATATGAGTTAAAGACTCTAACTCAGAAACTCCTACTCTTGAGTCACTCCTAGTAGTCAAAGAATTCTCAGATGTGTTTCCTGAAGATCTTCCCAAAGTTTCTCATGAAAGGGAAATCGACTTCAGAATAGACCTTCTCCTAGATACTTAGCCTATATCTATTCTGCCATACAGAATGGGTCCAGCTCAACTCAAATAACCAAAAGAACACTTGAAGGATCTATTAGATAAGGGATTCATCAGTCCCAGAATCTCCCCATGGGTTAACTTGATTTATTCGTGCGTAAGAAAGACAGTTCTCTCGGAATATGCATAGACGACTGTCATCTAAACAAGGTCATAGTGAAGAATAATTATCCACTTCCTATAATCGATGGTTTTTTCAACCAACTTCAGGGTACCAGTTACTTTTCCAAGATTGAACTCAAAGCAGGCTATCATCAACTTAGAGTCTGAGAATGTGATATTCTAAAAAGAGCTTTTCAAACTCGATATGGTCACTTCAAATTTCTAGTCTTGTCCTTTGGTCTCACAAATAACCCAGCAATGTTCATGGATTCGATGAACTAAGTTTTCAATAATTACTTAGACATGTTCATCATAGTCTTCATTAATGACATACTTGTTTACTCTTATAGCGAAAATAAGTATGCCGACCACATCAGAGTAGTGCTTTAGACTCTTAAATTTGATCACTTGTTTGCTAAATTTAGTAAGTGTGAATTTTGGATAAGATTAGTACCTTTTCGTAGCCATATTATTTCTAATGAAGGCATTAGAGTTGATCCTCAAAAGACCAAAGCGGTGAGAAACTGGCTTAGACATATCTCTCTTAAGATATCAGGATTTTCTTGGGTTTAGCTTGCTATTACCATCAGTTTAATGAAGGTTTTTATTCTATTGCATCCCCCATGTCCAGATTGACTCAGAAGAAAGTTAAGTTTCAGTGGTTACATTCATGCGAGAAGAGTTTTTAGGAGTTGAAGACTTGACTCACCTCAGCCCTAGTTCTTACTCTATCGGATAATTCAGATGGTTTTATTATGTATTGTGATGCATCCATTATAGGTTTGGGTTGTGCCTTGATATACATAGGTAAGGTCATAGAATACGCCTCCAAACATCTTAAGCCTCATAAGAAGAATTGTCTGACTCACGATCTTGAGCTAGCAGCAGTAGTGTTTTCCTTAAAGATTTGGAGGCATTACTTATATGGGGTACATCTAGATGTATTCATAGATCACAAAACCCTTTAGTATTTGTACTCTGAGAAAGATTTGAATTTGCATTAGTGAAGATGGTTAGTGTTATAAAAGGATTATGTCATGAGTGTTCTGTATCATCCTGGCAAGGACAATGTAGTGGCTGATGCTCTCAATAGATTGTCTATGGTTAGTGTAGCCTATGTTAATGATGGTAAGAAGAAGTTAGCTCAGGAAGTCCATCAACTTGCCCGACTAGGTATCCATTTACTCGATTAAGCATAAGGTAGTGTATGGGTGCAGAGTAGCTCAGATTCATCACTAGTTTTTGAGGTAAAGGAAAAGAAGGATAGAGATCCCAGTCTAGTTAAGTTCAAAGAATCAATCAGAGATCAGAAATTGGAGGTCTTCTCCTAAGGCGGGGAGATGGTATTTTATGTTGTTAGGGTAGATTGTATGTTCCTTGAGGAAAAATATTCTGGCAAAAGTGCATGGTACAAGCTACTTTATTCGTCTAGATGCCACTAAGATATATCACGATTTATGGGAGATCTATTGGTGGAGTGGGATGAAGAGAAATATTACCGAGTTTGTAGCTAAGTGTTCTACATACCTAGAAGTTAAGATTGGGAACCAGAATCCAAGTGGGTCCATACAGTTGTTCAGTATTCCCATGTGGAAATATGAGAAAGTAAATATGGACTTTGTGTCAAGTTTGCCTCTTGCACGTCATTAACATGACTCTATTTGGGTTATCGTAGATAGGATGATCAAATTAGCTTATTTCTTATCAGTCCAGACCTCTTACTTAGCTTAGGAGAATGCCAAACTCTATCTTAGAGAGTTGGTTAGGTTGCATAGTGTTCCGTTATCTATCATCTGAGATAGAGGTACTCAATTTATCACTTACTTCAAGAAAGCATTCCAAAAGAGTCTTGGTACCCAAGTCCACCTCAGTACAACCCTTTACCCTCAGACAGGTGGACAAGCAGAACGGACCATTCAGACACTTGAGGATATGCTGAGAGCATGCGTTATTGATTACAAGGGTAGTTGGGAGGACTATTTTCCTTTGATTGAATTCGTATACAATAATATCTATCATTCCAGTATTCGTATGGCTCCGTTTGAGGCTCTCTGTGGTAAGATATATAGATCTCTAATTGGATTGTTTGAAGTAGGTGAGGTCGTAGTAGTAGGCCTTGACTGCAGGATTGGCATATTTAGGCATTGTTTGTGTCTTAATATGTGTTATATGATGTTTATGTTTATTTAAAAAAAATAAGGAACCTTAGTGCAGTTGACATGTTTTGTTTTATGTTTGAACAATATGATACCCCTGAAAAGAAATTATGAACTATGTGTGTAAATATACACGTGACCATTATTTTAATCTTATTATGTCATTAGTCTTAAGGACAAAATAATTAAAGCTTACCATTGCATGAACTCAATAGGTAGTAGTTGATAATATAACCCAATAACATGTTTGTTTGAGTCATTTACCTAGTTCTCTTTGTGCATTTATTCCAGATCTTGCCCGTTAGTCTTTCCTAAGTTGTAGAATAAGTGGTTGGAACATGATTATACCCCGTGTTTGAATAAGTCCACTCTCATCCTAAAATATCAACCAAATGAGAATAAGTATCCCTTGATCCCAAATTTGAGCCTAAATTTACCTATTTTCTTGTTTTCACTTTGTCACTTTCTTATTAAACTATAATAGACTTGTTTTGGCCCGAGTCCTACCTTGGACACTACCCATCTCAATACAGGAAAATTGCCTAAGTTGAGAATGGTTATCATAGGGTTGCATAATTGAAAATGGTTATGAAGAAGAGTAAAAATAGACGAAAATAAATAGTGTTGGAAGTTGTAGAAAAGTATGAAAAAGAAAACTAAAACAAAAGAAATAATAAATGAAAAGAATGTAGGAAACCATATGCAATCTAAATAAGCAATAAAAGAAAGAAAGGGAGAAATAAAAGAATAATGTTGAAGTAGTGGAGCCAAGAATGTAGGTGTAGTGTCAAGGAGGGCGAGCTACTATATCACAACTATACCATACCACTCCTGAGCCTACAGTACAAGCCTAGAAAAGTCCTAAAGTGATCCAAGTCTAATTTTCCAAAAATTCAATGGTAAAGAAAATAAGGGAAAGCCTATGGTATTTTACGCACATTTTTTGAACTACTTAGAGAGCGGAGTGTATTAATATAGTTCTTGCATTGACATGCATTATGATACTATGAGAGTTTGGAATTCCTTATTCTAGCACTGGTGGCTCTGCAATGGAAGTCTTCGCTGTTGGCGAAGATCGTTTCTTAAGATCAAGGTCCAGTTTTTTAGGAGCATGAGAATATGACCTTATTCCTGTTAGAGCACAAACAGTTTCTTCACATTCTTTAACCTCCTCACGCTCAAAATTCAATAGCACAACAGATAATGGCTCAACAGTAGGCTGTTTCTTTACAGATAATTCTTTCTCTTCCTCATAATAAACATTATCTATGGAGAACACATTCATATCTTTGGGCTGCTTCATCGATTTGCATACATCAAAATGGACCACTTCGTCATTCAGCCAAAATAAAAGCTCATTAGCTCTAAAATCAATAAGCACACTTCCAATTGCGAGGAAAGGGCATCCTAAGATTATGGGAACTTCAGAATCCACCTCGCAATCCAAAATAACAAAGTCTGCAGGAAAAATGAAGGTAGACACCTTCACTAATACATCATGCAATATACTAATAGGTCTTTTTACAAACCTATCTGCCATTACAAGCCGCATGTTGGTTGGTGTAGGATCGCCCAACCCCAACTTTCTGTAAATGGATAGCGGCATCAAATTGATGCTAGCTCCCAAATCGCACAAAGCCTTAGCAAAATCCAAAGATCCAACCGTGCAAGGAATAGTGAAAGCACCATGATCTGCCTTCTTCTGAACTAACGATCTTGGAGCGATTGCACTGCAATGATGAACATTGTCTGCCAGCTCATAGCTTACTGCCCGCTTCTTTGTCAAAAGGTCCTTCATGAATTTAGCGTACCCAGGCATCTGTTCCAGTGCCTCCACCTAAGGAACATTAACAGTCAGCTGTTTGAACATAGTCATGAATTTATTGAACCTGGTGTCATCAGCTTTCTTCTTCAGTCTCTGAGGAAAAGGTGGTGGTGGAAGGGGAATAGTTTTCTCCACCACTTCCTTTTTATCTTGCTTCCGATTATCAACCTTTCCAAGAGTATCATCATCCTTTTTATTCAGTCTCTGAGGAAAAGGTGGTGGCGGAAGCGGAATAGTTTTCTCATGAATGCTCTCATTCTGATTTTTGGCTTCTACAGAATCATCATAATCTGTATCCATAACATTCTCCTTTGTATTATCAACCACCTGCTTGCCTTTGGATGGATTTTCCAACACTTTACCACTCCTGGTAGTAATGGCCATACATGATCCATCATTCCTTGGATTTTGCACAGTGTCACTAGGTAAAGTGCCAACTTTTCGTTAATTGAATGCCTGCAATAGTTGACTCATTTGTTGTTCCAGTTGTTTTATTGTAGTGGAATGCGAGTCAACCAATTGCTTTATTTAGGATAAATCATTTATTACCTCAGTTACTCCCGTGTTGGTTTCCTCCACTCCTTTCACCAGCTTAGCCAACATATCTTCTATTGACATCTTCCCAGAGCCAGACGCACAGCCTCACAGTTTCCAGGAAGAACATACAAACCACTCCTGTCAGTCTTATTCTTCCAACTACCTTGATCACGATCCTTGTTTCCAGATTTATCATAATAGTTCCGACCTTGGTTTCTTTGGGCATTGCCTTGAAAACCCCCTGATTATTCAAGTAGTTAGATTCTTCCTCAGAATTGGATTCATCTCTTCCCTGTGACACAACAGCTTTGAATTTTTTGGTCTTCTCTGATAATAAATGCTTGGTAAGAAGATCCATCTGCATTTTCATGTGCGCCATATCCTAGTTAGGTTCCTCTTCACTTCGCCTCTGTTCTGCAGTCATGCCAATAGATATAGTAGATCTTGCTACCTCAGAATACCTGGTATGCCAAGCTCTACTCTGCTTTGTCATACGATCTAGCATATCACTTGCCTGAATAAAAGTAAGGTCCATGAATGAACATCCTGCAGCATTGTCAACCACTGGCTTAGTCACCAAATTCAAAGACCTGTATAATATCTCCATCAAGTGGACATTGGTCATATGATGATTTGCGCACCTCAAAAGCTTCTTCTTGAACCTCTCCCATGTTTCGTGAAGCGCTTCAGTTGGAAGCTGTCGAAAATTGCTTATGTCATCTCACAACTGTGCTCTCTTGGATGGCGGAAAGAATCTTTCTAGGAAATCGTTTTTCAATTGCCTCCAATTAGTAATAGAATCAGGAGTTAGCTCGTTCAACCATAGAGTTGCCTCCCCAGATAGAGACAATGGAAATAAGCACAGTTGGATAGCATTCTGTCCAACTCCTGGACTGTCAAACACCTTGTATGTTGAGATAAAATTAATCAGATGCATATTTGGATCATCTACTGCAAGTCCACCAAACAACCCCTTGAGCTGCAATAGTTGAATCATAGTGCTAGTGATATTGAACTTGGCTCCAGGTGCCAAGGGTGGAGGAATAATAGCCCCAGTGGCACCAGCTCCATCCAGATCGACATCATCATCATCAAAAGGAACCTGCACGGCTCGGTGGTCGGGTCTCATCCTAGCTTGACGATCTCTCCTATGCATAGGTGCCGCCACCTCATCAGTAAGCCTAGGATTCAGTAGGTCATCATCACCCAGGTCCTCATCATCAGGATTTGGTGCTCGCCCTGGGTTATCAATATTCTGTTGATGCACTTGAGCAGCGGCCAATGCAGCTAATCTAGCCTGCTCCTCTTAAGAAGCCCTTCTTTTAATGTCTTGATGTGCATCCATTCTGCCAATTAGTTGAGGTTCATGGTTTATGGGTAATAATGGTTGACCCAAACTTCGAGTATTTCGCATGCACTGAGCAAAACCTGAATAAAAAAAAACAACAACTAAAAGAAAAAGTATAGAATCTTTGACCAAAGGGTCTATTAACTATCACAAACTTAGTTGACAAACATATTCCCCGGCAACAACGCTAAAATTTGATAACGCCCAAACTATAACTCTCGTAAGAGTGTAAGCGGTCGCTGTCAAATATAGAACCCAAATGGGTAGGGTGTCAAATCCCACAGGGAATACTCAGTCACTAAATGTTGTAATTATTAGTAGACTGTTGGTCGAAAATTCTACGGAAAGGGGAGATTTAATTTATGCGTGCAATAATGTTAACAAAGTAACGAATGAATACTTGGTTTGGTAGGATTAAATCATAGAGAACAATAAGTTAGGGTTATGTCCACCTTATGAGTTCTACGTATTTATTAGCTATGAGTTATGCGAAATTCAGACATGCATGCACTTATAGAGATTTGTATTATAATGGTAAATCCTAGTGTCTCTCGACCATCCAGGATTATTTCACTCTAACTCTCTCGAGCTTAAATTGTATAAGTAACGGTACAAACTCTCCAAGAGGATAATCCAGTTACGACACTAACGTGTAAATAGGGGTTGGTAGCCCTATTTCCTTGTCACACTCTCTTTTCCAAACATGTAACTTTTGTCTAGAACAAATTAATGCTATAATGGCGTATTCTATATGTTTGCAACCATAAGAATTTTATTAAGATGAAGAGAGTAATGATATAAGTGGCATACGTATCAAGAATTCACAAACTCATAGTAATAGATTGTATATCAAAAGGCTTCCATAACCTTAACAGAGAAGTTTAGCTACTCATGATTACAACGGAGATCACAATAGATATAATCATCATACCACAACCTAGAATAATCTTGGCGATGGGATGACTTAAACGTCAAGAAGGAGATGACGTTTTTCATCTTGGTCGTTCCTCAAGAGAGCCGAGTTTTCACTGTCAGAAAGTAACGTGAATAAATCCTAAAAGTGTCGAATGAATTATGAAAAACTTAATGAAAAGCGTGAATGAAAAGCTTGCTAAAAAATTCAGCAAATAGGGTTTTTATAACATCCTTGTCCTAGTCCTACTGAAATAGGGTTTTTATCCTTGTCCTAGTCGTACTGGGTTACTGCTGCACCCCTAAGTTTTACGAAATACTGATTTTGCCCGGGACGGATTCTCCATGCATCATATTTAGTCCAGAAGCTTCCAAAAGTTTCCTTCCTTCTTACGTGAAGTTTCCCTTGCTACCGAAAGGTCCACGAAGTGCTGAAATCTTCATCATAAATACCTGAAAACATGCTAATCACGTTGGTTAGCTCACTTATAGGAAAATGGACTAAAAGTGCAGGAATTATATATTTTGTGCTTAAAACTTAGCTAAAATATGGGTAAATTATAGTGCTTTAGGCGTGTAAATACGCCCAACATCAACTACCTCATTTAGCATACTAGTATATTCAAAGTACTGATCACATACTCTTTCTTGCGCGATGATGCATCATATTATAGGTTTGGACCCTCAGTTCCCGAATCACACTTAGACCTTCAAGATTATTAGTTGTAGCAGCAGTGAGTCCTTATATTTTTAGGATAGACTATATTTACTTCCATGATTTCAGTTCAGTAGTTAGTTTGTGTTAGTTGGGGCCTGTCCCATCAACTCTTATTTAGTCAGTAGAGACTTTTCAGACTAGTGCATATAGTTAGTCAGTTTTGTTATTATTTCATTAGTGTCAGACAGTTGTTTCCTACAGTTAATTCCATATTCATGATCCAATATTGTTTTTCTTTATTTAAACCTTATGGCTTATTAGTTATTCTTCAACATAATTTATTATATTATTCAGTGCTCACAACAGGTACCAGCTCATGGGTTATCTTGTGGTCTCTCGGGACTATAAGCACCATGTGGTACCTAGGTTGTACTCTTGGGTAATCAGACACGTCATGATCCTAAATCATTGCTTAACCATCCTATCATTTACAAATAACCTAAGCTATGCCATACCTGAATATTCATCAAAGTTTAACATAGCATAAACTTTTCAACACGTCATCTGAGGAGAAAGGTAACCAGAATTTTTGCATGCTAAGTATTATCATATCGACATCAAGGTTAATTACAATGGATATTTATTTTCCCATTAGTCATCCACAAACAATAATAAAAGAAAAAGAATTAAAAATCATACATAGTAAGTACCTAAATCCTCAAACAAGTGAGGGTACTTGTCATGCATATTGTATTTAGTGTCCCAAGTGGTCGCCTCCATAGGACGGTTCTTCTACTGGACTTTCACAGATCAAATATCTTTTGTTCTCATATTTGGACCAAAGGCTTTGGCATAGGCGGCGCCTATGCTATGGCATTGTTGGACCAAAGGCTTTGGCATAGGCGGCGCCTATGCTATGGCATTCTAGATTCAGAGACCAAAGGCCATAGCATAGGCCTTGCATTGTCCATTGCCTTGATTTACATAGGCCTTGCCTTGTCTATTGCCTAGATTTGTATAGGCAATGCCTAACAGAAAGCCTTTGCTTCTTCACTCCTAACTTACCATCTTTAATATAGCACACTTCCAAATCAAAATTTGAGACCAATCTCCTCCTTTATACGTCTTCCACCTACACTTACTCAAAAACAACAAAAATGATTAGAATGATGGGTTGCCTCCCATCTAGCGCTTGATTTATTGTCGCGGCACGACATAGTTATCTCCATTACTTAGACTTCATTGAGATATATGGTGCATCATTTTCTGAATGGATCCAGACAACGCTGATGCTTAATTGTAGGTAAACAATCTTCTTCAAGATGACCCTTATGCATACATATCCCAGGAGGGATACCAATTATATCATCAATAGACCAACCAATGGCTCTCTTGTACCTCTTTAGAGCAGAGATGAGAGCCTCTACGTGCTGTTCACCTAAATCAGCCACAACACTCATCGGAAGTGTATTTCCACTTCCCAAGAATGCATACCTTAGGTGACTGGGGAGCTCTTCCAATTCTAGCATGGGTGGATCTTCAATGGAAGTCTTCACTGTTGGTGAGGGTCGATTCTTAAGATCAAGGTCCAGCTTCTTAGGGGCATAAAAATAGGACCCTATTCCTATTAGAACACAAATAGTTTCTTCATGATCCTCAATATCTTCACTATCAAAATTCAAAAGCACAGCAGACAATGGCTCATCAGTAAGCTGTTTCTCTACAGATAATTCTTTTTCATCCTCATAATAAGCATCATCTACAGAGAACACATTCATATCGCTGGGATGCTTCATTGCTTTGCATACATCAAAATGGACCACTTCGTCATTCAACCCAAATAAAAGATCATTAGCTCTCATGTCAATAAGCACACTTCCTGTTGCAAGGAAAGGACGTCCCAAGATGATGGGAACTTCAGAATCCACCTCGCAATCTAAAATCACAAAGTTTGCAGGAAAAATAAAGGTAGACACCTTCACCAACACATCATTCAAGATACCCACAGGTCGTTTTACCGATCTATCTGCCATCACGAGCCGTATATTGGTTGGTGTCGGATTGCCCAACCCCAACTTTCTATAAATAGATAGTGGCATCAAATTGATGCTAGCTCCCAAATTGCATAGTGCCTTAGCGAAATTCATAGTTCCAACAGTGCAAGGAATAGTAAAAGCACCAGGGTCTGCCTTCTTCTGTACTAAGGATCTCGTGGAAATTGCACTGCAATGATGAATATTGTCTGCCGGCTCATAGCTTACTGCCCTCTTCTTTGTCAAAAGGTCCTTCATGAATTTAGCATACCCAGGCATCTGTTCCAGCGCCTCCACCAAGGAAACATTAATAGTCAGCTGCTTCAACATAGTCATAAATTTACTGAACCTAGTGTCATAGCTTTATTCTTCAATCTTTGAGGAAAAGGTGGTGGTGGAAGGGGAATAGTTTTCTCCACCACTTCCTTTTAATCTTGCTTTCGATTATCAATCTTTTTAGGATTGTCATCAGCCTTCTTCTTCATTCTATGAGGAAAAGGTGGTGGTGGAAGAGGAATCATTTTCTCCACCACTTCTCTTTTATCGTGCTTCCGATTATCACTCTTTTCAGGCTGTTGATGTCTAGGTCTAACATCATGAACGCTCTCTTCAGCTTCTATAGCATCATCACAGTCTGCTTCACTAACATACTCTGCTATATCATCAACCACCTGCTTGCCTTTGGAAGGATTCTCCAACACCTTACCACTCCCGGTAGTAATAGCCATACATGATCCATCATTTCTTGGATTTTGCACGGTGTCGCTAGGTATGGTGTCGGCCTTTCTATGATTGAATGTTGCTGATAGTTGACTCAATTATTGCTCAAGCTATTTTATTGCAGTAGAATGCGAGTCAACCAATTTATTTATTGATGACAAATCATTCATGACTTCGTTTATACCCATGTTGGTTGCCTCCGCTCCTTTCAATAGCTTAGCCATCATGTCCTCCATGGACATCTTTCCAGAACCAGATGCAGTGGCTTCACGACTTCCAGGAGGAACATACGAACCACTCCTGTTAGTCTTATTCTTCCAACTACCTTGATCACGGTCCTTGTTTCCAGATTTATCATAATAGTTCCGACCTTGGTTTCCTTGAGCATTGCCTCGGAAACCCCCCTGATTATTCAAGTAGTTAGCTTCTTCCTCAGAATCAGATTTATCTCTTCCTTTTGACACAACCTCTTTGACTTTTTTGGTCTTCCTTGATAATAAGTGCTTGGTAAGAAGATCCATCTGCATTTGCATGTGCGCCATATCCTGGTCACGTTCCTCTTTTCTTCGCCTCTGTTCTACAGTCATGTCAATAGATACAGTAGAGCTTGCTACCTCAGAATCCCTAGTATGCCAAGCTCTACTCTGCTTTGTCATACGATCTAGCATATCACTTGCCTGAATAAAAGTGAGGTCCATGAATGAACCACCCGCAGCATTATCAACCACTGGCTTATTCACTGAATTCAAAGATCTGTATAATATCTCCATCAAGTAGACATTGGTCATATGATGGTTTGGGCACCGCATAAGCTTCGTCTTGAACCGCTCCCATGTTTTGTGGAGAGCTTGAAAATTGCTAATCTCATCTCTCAACTGTGCTCTCTTGGATGTCGAAAAGAATCTTTCTAGGAAAGTATCTTTCAATTACCTCCAATTAGTAGTAGAATCAGGAGTCAGCCCGTTCAACCATAGAGTTGCCTCCCCAGATAGAGACAATGGAAATAAGCGCAGCCGAATTGCATTCTGCCCAACGCCTGGATTGTCGAATAACTTGCAGGTAGAGAAAACGTTGATCAGATGCATATTCGAATCATCACCTACAACTCCACCAAATAAGCCCTTTAGCTGCAACAACTGAATCATGGTGCTGGTGATATTGAACTTGGCTCTAGGTGCCAAGGGCGGAGGAATAATAGCTCCTGTGGCACCAGCTCCGTCCAGGTCATCATCATCATCATGGAAAGGCATCTACATAGCATGGAGTTCAGGCCAAAATCTGGCTTGACGATCTCTTCTATTTGCAGGTGTCGCCACCTCAGCATCATGCCTAGGGTTTAGTAGCTCGTCATCACCTAGGTCCTCATCGTCAGGCTTTGTTGCCAGCCCAGGGTTATCAATATTCTGTTGATGTACTTGGGCATCGGCCAACACAGCTAGTCTAGCCTGCTCCTGTTGAGCAGCCCTTCTCTAAATGTCACATTGTGCATCTATCCATCTAATAAGTTGCGGTTCAGAGTTTATGTGTAATAATGGTTGTCCCGAACTTTGAGTATTTAGCATGCACTGAACAAAAACCTGCAGAAAACAAAAACAACAACTAAAAGTAAAGTACGAGAATCTTTGACCAAAGGATCCAGTAATTATCACAAACTTAGTTGACAACCGTATTCCCCGGCAACGGTGCCAAAATTTGATAACGCTCAAACTACAGCTCTCGTAAGAGTGTAAGCGGTCGCGGTCAGATATAGAACCCAACTGGGTTGGGTGTCGAATTCCACAGGGAATACTCGGTCACTAAGTATGCAACTATTATTAGAATTTTAGACGAAAATTCTGTGGTAAAAGGGGGGATTTTATGCGTGAAGTAAAAGTATCAAAATAGCAAAGTAAAAACAGAATGTTTGGTAGGTTTTAATCAATGAGAATTGTAAGTTAGGGTTATGTCCACCTTATGAGTTCTACGTATCTATTGGCTATGAGTTATGCGGAATTCAGACATGCATGGCTTATAGAGTTTCGTATTCTATGGTAAATCCTAGTGTCTTTCGACCATCAAGGATTATCACACTTTAACTCTTTCTAGCTTAAAGCGTATAACTAATGGTACAAATTCTCCAAGAGGTTAATCCAGTTACGGCACTAACTTTTAAATAGGGGTTGGTAGCCCTATTTCCTTATCACTCTCTCTTTTCCAGACATGTAACTTTTCTTTCAAACAAGTTAATGCTATACTGGCGTATTCTATATTTTTGCAACCACAAGAATTCAATTAAGATGAAGAGAGGAATGATATAAGCAGCATACGTGTCAAGAATTCACAAACTCATAGTAATAGATAGTATCTCATAAGGCTTCCATAACCCTAACAGAGAATTTTAGCTACTCATGAGTGAAACGGAAATCACAATAGATATAATCATCATATCACAAAACTAGAATAATCTCACGTTGGGATGAAATTGACGTCCAAGAGAGAATAATGTTTTTGCTTCTATCCGAGCTTTAAGAGAGCCATGTTTTCTCTGTTAAAACTTACAGAATCTGTAACTTGAATAAAAGTAAAAGTCGAATGGAGGAAAATAATGTCTGAAAACGAATTGGTGAAGAAGAGAAAGAATGGGGCAGAATGAATTGAATTGAATGCTGAAAAATTCAGCAAATAAGGGTTTTTATAACACCCTTGTCCTAGTCCTACTGAAATAGGGTTTTTATCCTTGTCCTACTAAAATAGGTTTTTTATCCTTGTCCCAGTCCAACTGGGTTACTGCTGCACCCCTAAGTCTTTGGAAATACTGTTTTTGCCCGGGACAAGTTTTTCATGAATCACTTTCAGTCCATAGGCTTCCAAAAGCTGCCTTTCTTCTTACGTGAAGCTTCCTTTGGCGTCAACCAGTCCATAAAATGCTGAAATCTTCATCATTTATACCTGAAAACTTGATAATCACGTTGGTTAGATCACTTACAGGAAAAAGGACTAAAAGTGCAGGAAATATACTTTTTGTCCTCAAAACTTAGCTAAAATATGGGTAAATTAAAGTGCTTTAGGCGTGTAAATACGCCTAACATCAGAGGCTCAAGAGTTTTAGTGAATTTGGGGTTAAATCCTATAAGGTAAAGGTCATGGTTTTTTACACCTTTCTTGAACCAGATGTTTTCCACGTAAAAATACTATGTTCAGCTTTCTCTTCTGTAAACTGCATTTACTTACCTGTTCCACAGATAGGCAAACAGTAGAATCGAGAAATCAATAGGGCCCATACTCTAACAAGTGGTATTAGATCCAGGTTCTCTTATATAAGGCTAGCACCTAAGAAAAGATCAACATAATGAATTCTGCACCTCCTACTGGTCACAGTGAAGGACAGTCAACTACTAGACCTCCACTCTTTGATGGCACTCACTTTATCTGGTGGAAAGCAAAGATGGAGATGTTCATTCAAGGAAAATACTATGAGTTATGGGACAGGATCACTGAATATCTTACTATTCCAATGAAGTTAGTTAATGGAGAACAGGTCAAAAAGGTGAGAAGTGAGTTTACCCCTAATGACTTGTTGTCCTTGAAGAAAAATGCAAAGGAAAAAAATATCCATGTTTGTGGCTTAGGACCAGCTGAATACAACAGGACAATAACCTACACTACTGCTAAAAGGATCTGGGATGCACTTGTGAATGCTCATGAAGGCACTTCTCAGGTAAGAAAATTCCTTATTTCTCTCCTTTTTACTGAGTATGAGGCCTTCATGATAAAAGAGAAGGAATCCCTGCATGAGATGATGACAAGGCTTACCACCTTAATCAATGAACTTACTTCTCTGGGAAAAGTAATTTCTAAGGAAGAGCAAGTTGAGAAGGTATTAAGAGTATTACCTAAGCCAAAATGGAATGTTAAGGTAACAACAATCAGGGAAGCAAACAAGGATTTTGCTGGAATGACCTTGGATGAATTAGTTGGAAATGTTAGAACTTATGAGATAGAAGTTGATCGAACCAAAGAAAAAGAACCTCCTGAGAAAGTCTTGGCATTAAAGGCTTCTGATAGTGATGAAGAAACTGAGCTTAATAAAGAGCAAGTGGCCTTCATAACCAAAAACTTCTACAAATTCTTCATGAAGAAGGAAGGAATAGGTGTTAAGAGATGATCCAATGACAATCCAAATGGTTGTTACAACTATGGAAACAGTGATCATCAGATCAGAGACTGTCTAGTCTAGGATATAGAATGGAAGAAGGAAAGGGCAGAGAAGGAATTAAAAGAAAAGGCAAAAAGGAAAGAACAACGTGCAATGATAGCAGCTTGGGGATCTGATTAAGATGAAGATGAAGTTGATGAAACTGCATTTATGGCTTTTGGAGATTCAGACTTAGATGAAGAAGAAAATAATTGTGAGGTAAGTATACTTTATCTTAAAGAAAAACTACAACTGTTTTCAAAATTAAAACTTGTTTCGCTAATGAGTTCTTTGATTGATGATTTTCAAGAGTAACCTCTGATAGGGATGAATTGTACAACAGTTTTGCAAGCCTAAAATTTGATCTCATTAATTTGAAGGATTACATAGGAACTGTTGACAAAGAAAATAGCTCACTTAAGAAACAGATTGTAGAACTAGAGACATCAAATAATGGACTTAAAGCTGAAGTCCTCAAACTAACTTGAACTGATAATGGAAAAAGGCCCATAAGTAAAGATCAAAAAAATTCTGAACTTGAGGTAATTAGATACAAACAAGAATTCTATGATTTAACTGAAAAAATGAACAAGATGAATCATGAAATTTCAACACTAAAACTAGATCTTGAAAGGGCAAATAGGTGAAAAAATTCCTCAAGAATTGTTCATAATCTAGGTGAAAGAATGTACAATAAAACGACTGGATTGGGATTCCACAAAAATTTTGATGTAGCCCAAGATTTGTGCTATATCTGTGGTAACCTTGGGCATCCCACTATTGAATGCCCAGTAGCTACAAAAAGCAGTTCTAATAGTCAAAACCTGGCATGGAAAGTTTCTCAGACCAAAAGGGACAAATCCAGTTCTTGTCAGAGAAATAGGTTGAGAAGTATGTTACCCGTATGGACTAAAATAAATTTGGTTCATCCTTTCACTCATAAGTTAGGACCCAAGTTATTCTGGGTTCCTATGTCTAACCACTGATTTCTATTGGAGGAGAAAGTGAAAGAAAGAAAAAGCACTGGTACTTAGATAGTGCTTGCTCAATACACATGACTGGTGATAAGAGAAACTTTCTTTCACTCTCCAAAATAGATGGAGGAGGAGTTTTGTTTGGTAAAGAAAAAAGGGAATTAATTACTGGAGTAGGGAAGATTGGCTCATCTAAATTAAAAGCATTGGAAGATGTCTATCTTGTTGAGGGAGTAAAACACAACCTGCTGAGAATTTCACAGTTATGTGACAAAGGTAATAAGGTTATTTTTACTGCAGCAGGGGTCAAAGTTAAAAGGATGGACACCAAAGAAGTAGTGCTCACTGCAAAGAGATACAAAAATGTATTCAAAGCCAATATTGTGGCATTACAAGGATCTGAGATGACCTTTCTAAGTGCTATAGAAAATGATCCCCTCCTTTTGCACAGAAGAATTGGTCATACAAGTCTAAAAGAATTAAACATACTTTATTCCAAGGAAATGGTATTGGGATTACCAAAAACCAAGTTTAAAAAGGAAAAGTTATGCAGTGAATGTGTAATGGGGAAGCAGGTAAGATCTTCGTTTAAGTTAAAGAACCATGTTATCACTACCAAGTGTCTTGCCTAGGTTCATATGGACTTATATGGACCCATGAGAGTTCAAAGCAGGGGTGGAAAAAGGTATGTTTTTGTTATTATTGATTATTATTCTAGATTCACATGGACATTGTTTCTAGCCTCTAAGAAAGATGCCTTTGGTGCTTTGGAAATCTTCATTAAGAAATTTAAAAGAAACTGTGTTTTTCTTTAGTTTCCATAAGGTCTGACCATGGTACAAAATTTTGGAATATAAATTCTTAGAATTTTGTGTAGTAAATGGTGTATATCATAACTTCTCAGCTCCCAGAACTCCACAACAAAATGGAGTGGTAGAAAGGAAAAATAGAACCCTGGAAGACATGGCTAGAACAATTATGGTCGCAGCTGACATTGCTCAAAACCTATGGGCTAAGGCAATGAGTACTGCTGCATATATCATGAATAGATGTATGATCAGGCCTATGTTAGCTAAAAATCCCTATGAATTACTAAGAGGAAGAAAGACAAATATTTCTCGCTTTAGAACATTTTGTTGTAAATGTTTTATTCACAATAATGTAAAGAATAATTTGGGAAAATTTGATTCTAAAAGTGATGAGGGAATCCTTCTAGGATACTCACTTAATAATAAAGCTTATAGGGTTTTAAACAAACGAACTAAATGTGTTGAAGAAAGCATGTATATAATCTGTGATGAATCCTGTGTTAAAACTAACCTAAAGGAAGGAAGTGACATTGAGGAATAGGAAATGTCACTCGGTTCATCCACTGGAGCTATCAAACATGATGATACCTTGACAAGGGGAACTTAAGCTGAAGTCACAATGACAGGGGGAACTGAGCCTCAAAATAGCCCCATTCAGAACATAGAGTAATCCTGGAAGCTCACTAGGGTTGATCCCAAAAGGATACAAGTATTAAGGATCATACCCTATTGAGAATGTACTTACTGATATTATATCTGGGATTACCATAAGGTCTAGATTGAGAAATATGTGTGCCTTCAAGGCATTTATATCAAAAATTGAACCTAAGAAGGTAACTAAAGCATTGCTTGATGCTGACTGGATCATAGCCATGCAGGAAAAGTTGAATTAGTTTGAGAGAAGCAAAGTATGACATTTAGTTCCTCTCCCAAAATAAAGATCAGTAATTGGGACTAAGTGGTTCTAAAGAAACAAAGTTGATAAGCATGGAACAGTCACAAGAAATAAGGCAAGATTGGTGGTCCAGGGATACAATCATGAAGAAGTAATTGACTTTGATGTGACTTTTGCACCTGTAGCTAGACTTGATGCTATAAGACTACTTGTTGCTTTTGCTTTATCAGAAGGATGTAAAGAGTGTATTTCTAAATGGCATTCTCAAGGAGGAGGTGTATGTGAAACAACCTCCAGGTTTCAAAAGCAAGGTGTTTGTTGATTATGTATAGTGATATACGTGTTAGACAAATTAGTTAAGTTAGATTTAAATTTAGTTAAGATTAGATTTAGTTATTTATTAAATTAATTATGAGAAGACCATTTAAAAATAGAGAAGCTTTTAGAAAAATAAAAGAATCGTTAGTTAGCAATTATTCAGAATATATAAGTTTAAATAAAACAAAAGAAAATCCACAAAGATTAGCCTATTTAATTACATTAATATCTAGTATTGAAGAAAAATTAATAATCCATTTAAAATCTAGAAGAATGAGACATATACCACCTAATTATGATAAAATTAGATTTAGATATCCACCAAAATATTATAAACACAATCTAAATGAATAAAGAGCAAAAATACAAAGAATTAAAACAATTTATCTCTGAAAAACGTAAAGAATTAAAAATAAGAAAAGAAAGATTACATTATAATATATTTGCTGGAGTTAGTAAAAATTCAATAAATATACAAAAAGATGAAATATCAAAATTAGAATCTCAAATAGATAGTTTAGAATATATATATCAACATGAATTATTCACAATAAAATGAATAAAGAAGAATTTATAATAGATGAAAAAATATATGAAAATCACGAAGGTACAAAAATAAAAATAGTATTTTCTAATCTAGGAAGAAGGTATAAGAAAATAGGAGAACATTTATATTTAATGTTAGAAAAAGAAGAATTAAAATTAGAAGATAAATTAACAGCAATGGTAAGAATAGAAAAAGAAAATTAAGAGATAGATAGAAAAAAGGAAATAGAAAAAATTAAACAACAATCTATGGAAGAAATACGAAAAATAGAAGAAACTAAAAATAGTAGAATTGTTGAATTAGAAAAAGAATTACAAATGTTAAAAGAGTTATATGAACAAAGGCAAAAAGAAAAAGAAGAAAAAGATAAAGAACAAAAATTAATAAACGAGATAAATCAATTCAAGGAAAAATTAGAAATAAATAATATAGAGGTAGAAGAAACGGATAATTATAATTCAGAAGATAGTGAAACATATACGGAAATATTAACAAATATAAAAGATTTAGAAATTAACGAAAAACAAGAAAGAATTAATCAAGAAAGAATTAATCAAGAAAACTTAGAAAATAATAATACAAAAATAAATACTCTTGACAAAAAAGAAGATGAAAATCTAATACCCAAAACAACAGAAATAAGAAAACCTATATATTACAAAAGTAAAATTAAAAGATATAATGAATATGACCAATGGACACCAAAACAAATAGTTAATAAAAATTATAACTTTTTAGATCTAGACTGTGTAATAGATACAGAAAAAACAATACAATTATGGATAGGATATATGACAAAACAATTATTAGATAATAATATAAACATAACAGATGCACCAGAATACATAGAAAAAACACTAATAGGATCAGTAAAATTATGGTTTACAAATTTAACTGAAAATAGTTAGAAAGTATTAAGAGCTAATAAACCTATGGAAGGAGCAGAATTAACGACAACAAAATTAACACCTATAGAATTATTAAAAAAATATGAAACAGCTATAAAAGATGAATTTGGTAGTATGACAACATTAGAAGAAGAACAAGATGAAGAAAAAGATACAAATAGAAATTTAATGATAAAATTAACAATATGTAATATGTGTTATATAGATGAATATACTTGCGCATTTAAAGAATATTATTATAAAGGAGCATATAGTATAGAAGAAAGTAAAGAAATAAGAAAATTGTATTTTAATAAATTACCCGAACCATTTAGTTCAAAAATAATAAAAAGTTGGGAAGAAGCAAAAATAGTAGATACATTAGGAGCTAGAATAAAATTTTTACAACAATGGTATAGAAAGCTATGTGAAAAATATAGAGAAGAATTAAAAATGGAAAAAACATTAATAAGAAATTTAGCATGTTGCAAAAATAAAATAGCACCTCAATTTGGATGCGAAGAAAGATATTATAAGAAAAGAAAAAAACATAAGAAATATAAGAAATATAAAAAATCAAAATATAAATATAAGAAACCAAGAAAAAGATATTATGTTAAAAATTATAAAAATAAAAGACCATATAGAAAGAAAAAATCTATAAAAGAATGTACATGTTATAATTGTGGAAAGTTAGGACATTTAGCTAGAGATTGTAAATTACCTAAAAATACAAAAAATAAACAAATATCCAAAATAAAAATAGAAAATACAGAATATATGCAAATAGATTATATAGATTATGAATTAGAAAGTGAAGATAGTATATATGAAATTTCAGAAAACAACACAGATACTGAAATAGATAGTGAGATAGATGAATCAAATGACTGAAGAAGATATAAAAATAATAACAAAGGAAGAATATTTAAATGATGAAGGAACAGAACAAAAGATAATATTTGACAGTAATATATTTGATGAAATAAAAGGAAAAGAGTTAGATTTAAGTGTAGAAAAAATATTTAAAATACCAACAATAAAAAATATTTTTAGTAGGAAAAAAGATGAATATTATGTAGTATGTCAAAAGAACATGTAATAGACTGTAGATATGCAAAAGGAAAAGCTAGTATACCACTAGTAACAAAAAGGATAATTAATAAAGAAATAAATGATATAAAAAGTAAAGGAGATCCAATAAAATACGTACACCTCGGAGGTACAGAGATATTAATAAAAGCATGTTTTAGAGAAGGAATAGATACACCGATAAAATTATATTTAGCAGATGATAGAATTATAAAACCTATAGAAAAAAGTATAATAACTGCCGTAAAAGGAAATTTGATATGCCAAAAATTTAAATTCATAATAAGTGCAAATTATTCAGTAGCAGTAACAGATAGAAATATAGATAAATCATTAGTATTATATTGGAAGATATCAGGAATAGAATTAACCCCAGGAAGTAAAATATTTACAGCAAGATGTAAAAATTTATATGTATTAACAACAAAACATAAAATAACAGGGAAAAATAAGATTAATAAAATACAAATAGATAGCCCATTTGAGCAAATTGTAAAAACAATAGATTATAATGACTATAGCTATAAAGACATAGATATAAAAGAAAATTTAGAAATAGTAAATGATAGAATAAGTACAACGAAAAGAATAGCTAATGAAAAACCGGAGTCATCGAGCTCATCAAAAAGAATGAGTTATGAGACAAATTCAATAAGTAATTTAAATCAATATTACATAACAGGAAAAATAAATGAAAAAGAACATTTAATACTATTAAACACAGGACAAGAAGAAAATTATATAGCAAAATATCTAGTAAAAAATGAAGAAATAAAAACTGATAATGATATATGCCCAGATCTACCGAGAAGTTTAATAAATAATAAAGATATAACAGAAAAAGAAATAATAATAGGAGGAATTAGAAAAATAAAAATAGAATTTGAGGTAAAAGAAGAAATGCAAAAAACAGATATAATATTAGGAATAAAATGGTTAGAACAAGTAAAACCATATAATATAGAACATACACAATTAGCCATAACATATAATAGGGAAAGATTATTCTTAAGAAGAGCCTTAACATAAAATGAAAATATATGTATTAATGAAGATAGTAGTGGAAGGATATTACAGTAGATATTATACGCCTATGATAGATACAGGAGCAGAAGCTAATTTATGTAGATATAATTGCTTACCAGAAAGTAAATGGGATAAATTAAAAATACCAATAATAGTTAAAGGATTTAATAATGAAGGAAGCTTAATTACTTACAAAGCTAGGAATGTAAAAGCACAAATATGGGATAAGATATTGACAATAGAAGAAATTTATAATTATGAACTAACATCAAAAGATATACTTTTAGGAATGCCATTTTTAGATAAATTATACCCACATATAATAACTAGAAACGATTGGTGGTTCACAACACCATGTAAACAAAAAGTAAGAGCAAAAAGAGTTAGTAATAAAATCAGAAAGAAAACTGACTGGATAAAAGGAAGTGAAAAAATTACACAAAAGTTAGAAAATATAAAAACTGCTGAAGATACAATAGAATTAGTAGTATTTTCAATAAATAAAACAGAAATAACTATATTTTCAATAAATAAGATAGAAATAGTTAAGAAAAAATTAGAACAATTATATAGCGAAGATCCATTAAAAGGATGGGAAAAACATAAAACTACCATAAAAATTGAATTAATAGATAAAAATAGTATAATAACCCAAAAACCATTAACATATAATTTTGACGATTTAAAAGAATTTAAAATGCATATAGATGAATTATTAGAAAAACAATATATACAAAAAAGTAATAGTAAACATAATAGTCCAGCATTTATAGTAAATAAACATAGTGAACAAAAAAGGGGAAAAAGTAGAATGGTTATTGATTATAGAAATTTAAATGCAAAAACTATAACATATAATTATCCGATACCAAATAAGATATTAAAAATAAGATAAATCCAAGGATATAATTATTTTAGTAAATTCGATTGTAAATCAGGATTTTACCATCTAAAGTTAGAAGAAGAATCTAAGGAATTAACCGCATTTACGGTACCACAAGGATTTTACGAATGGAATGTATTACCATTTGGATATAAAAATGCACCAGGTAGATATCAACATTTTATGGATAATTATTTTAAACAATTACCTAATTGCATAGTATACATAGATGATATATTATTATATACAAAGACTAAAGAAGAACATATAAAATTATTAGAACAATTTACAGATATAATAGAAAATTCAGGAATAAGTCTAAGTGAAAAGAAAGCCGAAATTATGAAAAACCAGATAGAATTTTTAGGAATACAAATAGATAAAAGTGGAGTAAAAATGCAACAACATATAGTACAAAAAATAATAAATTCGAAAGAAGAACTAGATACAAAAAAGAAATTACAATCATTTTTAGGATTAGTAAACCAAGTAAGAGAATATATTCCAAAATTAGCAGAAAACCTAAAACCCCTACAGAAAAAATTAAAAAAGGATATAGAATATAATTATAATGAAGAAGATAAAAAACAAGTTCAAAAAATAAAATTACTTTGCAAGGATTTACCAAAATTACAATTTCCGGATGAAAATAGAAAATTTACATATATAGTAGAAGCAGATGCCAGTGAATATAGTTATGGAGGAGTACTTAAATATAGATATGAAGCAGAAAAAATAGAACACCATTGTAGACACTACTCATGTACGTTAAACGAGACAGAAATAAAATGGGAAATAAATAGGAAAGAATTATGTTCATTATATAAATGTTTGTTAGCATTTGAGCCATATATTGTATATAACAAATTTATTGTGCGAACAGATAATACACAGGTACGCTGGTGGCTAACAAAGAAAATACAAAATTCAGTTACAACAAAAGAGATTCGGAGACTAGTTTTAAATATATTAAATTTTACATTTGTAATAGAAGTAATCAGTACTAACAAAAATGTTATTGCAGATTACATATCAAGACAAAGCTACGCAAACTGAAATGATAGAAGAAAATATACATGAAAAGATACTCAACGCCCTGACTATGCTTTCATTGAAAGTAGACAGTATGGGTACTGAGATAGAAAAGCTAAAGCTAAAGACTAGTGAAGATAATCTGAAGTCTATAGCTATGAACCAGCTAACTCAGCAATGTGCAGAGCTATGTCGATCGGAAGACAATAAAATTCCAGAGCTAGAAGGAGATGTTGGGATACTCCATAAAACCCATAACGCTTATCAATCTACATCTGCAGGTACAAGCAAAGGAGTTAGAAAAAATATGAACTTAAATAAGCTATTTGACAAGCCATATACACCAAATATACCAAAAGACCCTATGTTTACACCCCCACAAGTTACCACATATCGAGAAAGCCTAAATCAAGACAAAAAGACATATAACTACACAGCCCGCACATATATAGAAAATATCTACAACGTACAAACTTTCTTAAATAGCAACCCAAAAGCTACAAATATCCAAGAACCAGATACAAACTATATAACCCAGAAATTAACCGGATACAACAAGCTAATTGCCTTACCCAAAACTAGACCCAGCTTAGTAAAAACTTGCTACGAATATGGATTACTTAGTACCGTATATACCACAGACGAAACTGAGATATCTACTATACCCGAGATATATGAAGCATTTACCATATTTAAAAGAATAACCAAAGGTACTTTATTTTTAATAAAGATCTACACGGCACCAGCAGAGATATTATTTGACGAAGTTAAGAAACCTATACAAGTTGTAAAAATAGGAATGACAAGAGATATGATTATACCGCAAGATATTGGTACACAGCCAGAGATACCCAGAATCGAGATACCAAAATTTTATGCGAATAAAAGAGTTATCGGACTATCTACGATTTTACAAGAATTAGCAAATACATATTGTAATCAAAATCCTATATGGAGTTATTATTCAAGAAATCATGTATTGATATATTCAAATTCAAAAGAGCTACGAGAAACAGATATGGAAACAATTAGGCAATGGATTATGACGTTGCTTAAACCGGAGAAAGAACCTATCGCCAGAGCTATTAAAGAAAAATTTATTTCAGAAGAATTACTGACCAGATATTGCAAAACTATTGGACACAAATACCCAGACCACAGATGTTCAAAATGTAACGGAGGAGATAATGACGTCCCAGCAGTACAGTTAGAATAAAAGAAGATAAGGACGACAGCTGGAAAGATAAGAAGAGAAATAATGGAGATACAACAGATACGACAAAATAGACGGAGGACTTATTGTAAAAATTATCTACGTAAAGTTAGTAGTTGGTAGCATCATTTAATGTAAAGTTAATGTAACTTTTCAAAGTCTTTTAGGATAGGTAGGTTAGGTTAGGAAGAAAAGACTTTTCAAGTCTTTTTTCTTTTTAGTTTTTTAATTTTATACGGATGTAATTTTTGTACATTTCATTCTATAAATAAAGAACTTAGGAAGCATTGCAGAGGCAAGCTTTCCTACATTCAGCAAAAATACTCTCTCCATTCCAATTCAAAAATATTTAGCCCAGTTAATTAAATATATACACCGCAATGGAAAAAGCTATGGAACAACAAACCTCAGAAATATCAAAGCTACCGGAACAGATATATCTATTTACTATTATGAATAGCTAAGTTCATAATTCCCGAAAATCATGATATGATAAAATAAATTCATATTAGTTACTTTATAGTAGAATTAATAGAAAAATAATATGTTAAGAAGTTTATTAGCAAAGTGGAAACGGAGAAAAATCCCAAGGAACTATGTCATCCTAAAGGTGAAACCAATGAGGCAAGAAGCCGTGGCGGGGAGTAACCAAAGTCGAGGCGCTGTTTAAGGGAAAAGTATCCGAATTACCATGCTAGTAGTGACCGAAGAACATGTTATTTAAGAATAATCTAGTATATAGTAATCTGAGATGACTATATTTTATTATGTATATGATTGCAGGGAATATTTTGAAAAAAGCAATTTTATGATAATGAATGATAATATATCTGATGTCATGGTAGATAAATTTAAGATACTTGTTTTGTATGCACTTAGAGATATAGATGTTGCAGATATAAGAAAAGTTATATTAGAAAAAGCATATGAAAAAAATTATACGGATAGAATAAATTATATACCACACATACCTAACTACTCTTATAAATATTTATTATGTTAAAATTACGTAGGACTTTTAAAGATACGCAAAAAATACAGTTACTGGAAAAACAGATAAAAATAAATATAGACAATTACATGGAAAATAAAAAATATATAAAATCTCTTAATAAAAATATGCAAAAACTACTAAGTCTAAAACAAATAGCTATAAAATACCAATTTTAAAAAATAGCCCATTTAGACTACCTTTGAATTTTAGTCTTATATATACTTAAGGATATAGAAATAATAGATATTAAGAAAATGATATTAGAAGAAGTAATAAACTATGAAATAGAAATGATAAATGCCACAGCACAAATATACGAAGACATTTACCCAGAAGGATATTATTCAGACCAAGATTGTGGATGTTAGAATATATTAGAAAAACTAGAGAAAACCAAGATAATCTAAATAACGAAATTAATTACAGAAACCGAATTAGAAAAATAATGGAAGATCTAAGAGAAAAGTTAATATGGATAGAAAAAGCCTTAGAAAATTTAGAAAAAAGTACATATAACAGTTTATATAATATAAAAAACTCACTACGAGAAGAACAACACAAAATAATAAATGACATAGAAAATCTAGAATTAGATATACACTACAGTACAGTAAGAATAAGTTATTACACAGAAATTTGTAACTCAGCAGTTACTACAGGATAAAATAATTAATGAATACATCTAACAAAAAGAATAACTTATTAAAACAAAATCTAAAAAATAACTACGCACAAAAAAGAATAGATTCATCAGTTATAATAAATCTATTTATAAATCTCTTTATCTGCTTAGTTATCCGCACCCCCCTCCAAATGGTATCATCCTATACCATCTTCTCATTAAGATACTCCTGAAGCTCATAATCTTTACTACCAAAAATGCCAATTAACTAGAGGGAGAGTTATTAGTGGGTTTGGAGAAGCTGACATGCAAACTCTAATGAGAAAATTAATGTTCCAAGGATGGTCTCCGTTGTTTCTTCAGGGACATATTCACAGAAAATTTGGCAAACCTGAAGTCTATGAGTTCTATACAAATGGGATGGGCATAGGTGAGTTGTTTTCTGCTACTATGAGAAAGTTTACTATAAACCTTTACATTACTGATATTGCTAGGATTCTACATATTTCTTCTGGGGGTTTGATTGTTAAGGCTCAAGAGTTTTAGTGAAGTTGGGCTTAAATCCTGTAGAGGTACAGGTCGTGGTTTTTATACCTTTCTTGAGCCGGGTGTTTTCCACGTAAAAACATTGTGTTCCACTTTCTCTTCTGTGAACTGCGTTTACTTACCTCTTCCATAGATAGGCAAATAGTAGAATCGAGAAATCAGTAGGGCCCATACTCTAACAGTATTTTTCTTGGAGTTACTTATGTATTTTTGACAATGTTAGTTATGTATTTGATATTTCTCACTTATTTTAGGAGCAGTTCGTCTGACAATAATGAGTTCTTTTATTTTAGAGACATGTGGTGAAAAATGTATTGATATTGTAATTTTGATGATTTAAGTGCATTTGGTTAAACAAATTTTCTTCAAAAAATAACAAAATCTTTGCAAAGTTCACAAACAAAGCCAGACAATTCATACCTAGTAACTAATTATTTCTGTATATTAGTCTGTAGTTGGCAAGTTAAATGAAAATTCTTGTTGTTGCCTTCTATCCAACTTGTTTGTTGACAATGGCACACAAGAAATGCATTCCATGAATGGTAATCAAGAACTACACCATTTTCAACCATTTACCGAAAGAACATAAATGCGATGTGGAAATCTCTATTGCTATACAAGGCAATAATGAATTGACTATAACTTCCAGAGTCCAACAAGCAACCTCTACTTATGATGTCCTCTATCAACTTTGATGCTTTTAAAACTTTACCCTACTTGAAAGAAAAATTATAAAAGCATTTAATTTTGATGCAATTGGAAGATAACCATGCTGAATCATTTCTTTCATCAGCTCAAATGCTTCTCTTACACATTCGTTGCTGAAAAATCTACTAAACTAGTTTTTATAAACAAGAGCACTTGGAACAACACATTCCTTAAACATCTAATCATAAACCCTCCTTGCTTCACCAATGCTTATATTTCACAGAAACCAAGTATACCTATGCTCCTATCTACAAGTCGAAGAAAAAATTTCTCCATTTTCCTTAAAAATGCAAGTTCTTATTGCAAAAGGTTTTCCTTGTAAAAACCATGTCTAACAGCATTATACAGAAAAGTGGAAAACACAGATGCCCCGTTATCATCTTTCATTAGTTCCATTATCTTCAATCCAACTTCAACTCTCACATAATCCATTGATAGGAGTATTATACATGATAAAATTCCAACTATGCCAACCTAAATCATTTTAGTGATCATATCATGTGTTAAATCTAATAGCTTAGAGTTGCAAAGTCCAGATATCAAGCGTTATAGGCATCTGCATTTGGCAGGCACCCATTCAACTCTATTTTCTTTAAAATACGACACCTAAGTAACAAACTTTCACAATTGTACGTAAAACTTATTGTATAAAGTTTATAATGCTTTACTGTAATATTCTTTAGTTTTTTCTATTAGTCTTTGTAATTCATCTATATTATTTTAAGGTATTCTAAATATATATTATTTTAAGGTATTCTAAGTATTCTATATCTTTCGTTCTAAAATATTTGATTAAATTCTCTCTCATAAGCATTTCTTCTAATCTTATTTCTTCCATATTTTGTCTCCAATGTTTTAAATACTCATAGTTTATCATTTTATTCTAAAATAGTTGTTTGTTTACTAATTTTCGTGTATTATTCTATTCTAATTGTGCAATAATTTATAGCTGAACTAAGGTTATTAATGCTATTTACTATCTCTCTTTCTTCTACTCTTAATGAGTTTTTTATGTTATATAAGATTTTATCCTTAATTTTTCTAAATTTTTTAAGGTTTCTTTTATCCATATTAATTTTTCTTTTAGATTTTCCATTATTTCTTAGAATTGGTTTCTATAATTAATTTCCTCATATAGTTCACTTTGATTTTCTCTAATTTTTCTAATATATTCTAACATTTTAGTCTGAATATTATCCATCTGGGTAATTATCTAGGTATAGTTGTTCTATCCAATTTATAGTTTCAATTTCATAGTCTAGTATTTTTGCTAATATTATCCTTTTAATATCTATAATTTCTATATTTCTAGGTATATATAAGATTAATATTTTAAGATTATTTGTCATTTAAAATTAGTTAAATACTTTATTATAATATTTTTTAGTTTTTTGTTTTAATTTCATTAATTCTTCTATATTTTTACTGAGAAATTGTATATATTTTATATCTATTTTCTAAAATTCTAAACATACATAATTTATCATAGTTAGTGTGTGGGTTTGGTACGTAAGTATTTATAAGAGTTGTTAGGTAGGTGTGGTGTATAATTGATTTTAGTCATAAAATATCTATCAAATATTTTTTCCAATATGATTTTTCTTATATCTACTATTTCTATATCCTTAATTACATATAAAATGAGTATTTTAAATTTATATACCATTTCATCAGATAAATTAGTTTTCATTTTTCATGTGATCTTTTTTCAAAACATTCCCTTTAATCATATACATAACAAAATATGATCACTTTAGATTGCTATATATTAGATTATTCTCAAATAACATATTCTTCGGTCACTATTAGCATGGTAATCTTGATACTTTTTCCTTAAACAGTGCCTCTACTCTGGTTACTCCCCTATCACGACTTTCTTGCATCACCGGTTTGACCTTTAGGATGGCATAGTTCTTAGGAATTTTTCTCCTTTTCTACTTCGCTAATAAACTTCTTAACATACTATTTGTTTGAATAATTCTACTATAAAGGAACTAACATGAACTTATTTTATCATATCTTGATTGTTAGAAATTTATGAATTTAGCTATTTATAATAGTAAATGTATATACCTATTCTGGTAGGTTTGATAATTCTAAGCTTTGTTCCTCCATAAATTTTTCCATTGAAATATACTTGTTTTTAAAATAATCAAAATATTTGTTGTAGACAAGAGAGAGTTTTTGCTTCAAGGAATGAAGGCTTGCTTCTATCTACCTTCGATGCCTTTATTTATAATGGATGATTTACATAGTTTTTTGTCCTAATATTTTACACGTTTCTAAAACTTTAAAAAAAATCTAGTCCAATATTTTTACAAAGTCTTCCTAACCTAATTATTTTCCTGACATAATTTACATAAAATTCTTTTCATAACAAATTTAATATCTAACTATAAGAAAAAAATCATAAATACCTTTGGCTTAAAAGGTCAAAAAGCCTAATCTATCTAAAGAATTTATAAACTTTATACAATAAGTTTTACATAAAATGGTGAAATTTTGTCACATGTCGCTTTCCCAATTTAATAACTTGTATTTTATCTCCATTATTGCTTTCGTTGATATCTTCTTGTCATATCTATTGCTTTTCTATCTTTTTTCCAGTTGGCATGCTTATCTTCTTGATTTTTTTATTTTACTCTAGCCGAACTTCTGTGATAATATTATCTTCTTCATTACATCTCGAACATTGATGATCTGAATATTTGTGTCCAATTATCTTGCAATATCTTGTTAATAATCCATCTGAAATAAATCCTCTCTTAATTTCCCTTGCAGTTGATTGTTTTTCTGAGTTATGTAATTTCATTATCCATTGTCTAACATCTTCCATATCTGCTTGTCGTAGTTCTTTTGAATTTGAATAAATCATCTGATGGTCTCTTGAATAATAGCTCCATATTCGGTTTCCATTAGTATAATTATTTTCTAGTTCTTGAATAATTGTAGTCAGTCCAATAAGTCGTTTGTTTGCATAAAAATCAGGTATCTTGATTCTGGGTATCTCTGGCTGCTGCACAATATTTTTTAGTATAATTATATCTCTGGTTAATCCTATTTTTACAACTTGTATAACTGGTTTTATCTTGTCGTATAATATCTCTGCTGGGGCAGTATAATAATCTATATAAAATAGATTTCCTTTGGTTACTCTTTTATAGGTGTTGGATATTTTTTGTAATTCTTCCATAGCTGATAGTTCTTCTCCATCTTGGGTGTAGATGGTATTTAATAATCCATAATCAAAACAAGTTTTTATTAAGCTTGAGTTGGTTTTAGTTAGTGTAATTAGCTTGTTGTAACCTTGTAATCTTTGGGTTATATAGTTTGTGTTGGGTTATTTGATATTTGTAGCTCTGGGGTTAAGGTTTAGAAAAGTTTATACTCGGTAGATATTTTTATGTATTTTTGGATTGTATAGTTATAAACTTTTTTATCTTGGTTCAGACTATCTCGATATGTGGTAATTTGTGCGGGTATGTTCAAGAGGTCTTTTTGTATTTTTTGTGTAAATGATTTTTCAAATATCTTATTTAAGTTCATATTCTGGTATCTTTGTCCAATAACTCCTTTGTTTGTACCTGCAATTGTAAATTGATAAACATTATAGGTTTTACGGAGTGTCCTAATGTAATGTCTTTTGATCGACATAGCTCTGCACACTGCTTAGTTAGCTGATTTGTAGCTACAGACTCCAGTTTAAATTCATTAGTCTTTAGCTTTTCTATTTCATTACCCATACTGTCCACTTTCATTTGACGAGTAGTTAGGGTTTTGAATATCTTTTCTAAAGAATCATCTTCTATTATATCAGTCTGTGTAGCATTGTTTGATATGTAATCTGCAATAAAGTTTTTGTTAGTACCAATTACTTCAATTATAAATGTAAAATTTAATATATTCAATACTAGTCTTCGAATCTCTTTTGTTGTAACTGAATTTTGTATTTTTCTTTGTTAGCCATCAACATACCTGTGTATAATCTGTTCGTACAATAAACTTGTTATATACAATATATGGCTCAAATGCTAATAAACATTTATATAATGAACATAATTCTTTTCTATTTATTTCTCATTTTATTTCTATTTCATTAAACGTTCTTGAATGATATCTACAATGATATTCTAGTTTTTCATTTTCGTACCTACATTTAAGTACTCCTCCATAACTACATTCACTAGCATTTGCTTCTACTATATATATAAATTTTCTATTTTCATCTGGAAATTGTAATTTTGGTAATTCTTTACAAAATGTTTTTATTTTCCGGACTTGTTTTTCATATTCTTCGTTATAATTACATTCTACATCCTTTTTTTATTTTTTTCTGTAAAGGCTCTAGATTTTTTCGTAATTTTGGTATATATTCCCTTACTTGGCTTACTAATCCCAAAAATGATTGTAATTTCTTTTTTGTATCTAATTCTTCTTTCGAATTTATTATTTTTTGTACTATATGTTGTTTCATTTTTACTCCACTTTTATCTATTTGTATTCCTAAAAATTCTATCTAGTTTTCATAATTTCAACTTTCTTTTCACTTAAACTTATTCCCGATTTTTCTATTATATCTGTAAATTGTACTAATAATTTTAAATGTTCTTCTTTAGTTTTTGTATATAATAGTATATCATCTATATATACTATACAATTAGGTAATTCTTTAAAATAACTATCCATAAAATGTTGCTATCTACCTGGTGCATTTTTATATCCAAACGGTAGTAAATTCTATTCATAAAATATCTGTGGTACCGTAAATACGGTTAATTCCTTGGATTCTTCTTCAAACTTTAAATGGTAAAATCCCGATTTACAATCAAATTTACTAAAGTTATTATATCCTTGTATTTGTCTTATTTTTAATATCTTATTTGGTATTGGGTAATTATATGTCATAGTTTTTGCATTTAAATTTCTATAATCAATAACCATTCTACTTTTTCCTCTTTTTTGTTCACTATGTTTATTTACTATAAATGCTGGACTATTGTGTTTACTATTACTTTTTTGTATATATTATTTTTTCTAATAATTCATCTATATGCATTTTAAATTCTTTCAAATCTTCAAAATTATATGTTAATGCTTTTTGAGTTATTATGTTATTTTAATCTATTAATTCAATTTTTATAGTAGTTTTATGTTTTTCTCATCCTTTTAATGGATCTTCACTATACAATTATTCTAATTCTTTCTAAATTATTTCTATCTTATTTGTTGAAAATATAGTTATTTCCTTTTTATTTATTGAAAATACGACCAGTTCTATTGTATCTTAAGTATTTTTTTATATTTTCTAATTTTTGTGTAATTTTTTCACCTCCTTCTATCCAATCAATTTTCTTTCTTATTTTATAAGTAACTCTTTTTGCTCTTACTTTCTGTTTACATGGTGTTGTAAATCACCAATCTGTTCTAGTTATTATATGCGGGTATAATTTATCTAAACATGGCATTCCTAAAAGTATATCTTTTAATGTTAGCTCATAATTATAGATTTCTTCTACTATTAATATTTTATCCCATACTTATGTTTTTACATTCTTAGTTTTATAAGTAATTAAGCTTCCTTCGTGTAACGCCTCAAAATTTGGGTCCTGGGATGTCAAACGACGCTTAGGGGCACAAGTAACCCCAAGCTAACCCTCCTACTGGAATAACTCATAAACAATTGGATAAAATGATTAAATCTATATAAAGTTAGCGAAAATATAGAACTTCTCTAAACTTGATCAATATAAACATGAACTTTACAAGATTACAACTGTACTTTTACAAATGAAACTGAAACTAAATACATCAACTTCTACAGACTATCTATGAAGCCTCTACTGGTACTGACTTCAGATAGATGGGTCATGACACCCAACTATCCAATCTTAATACGACTAAAGTAAGAAAACTACAACACTTCTTGAACTGTATAACTGACTCAAGCCCTCGAACCAAAAGGATTCATTACCTGCTGACTGAAAGCTGCGAACCGACTGAATGCGGTATCTGCGCTATAACTTGTACCTACATTATGTGGCACTGCAACATATAGAAATATATGGGGTTCATTAATTTAAGGAATGTACTAAGTATGTGGGGGTGCAATGCAACATTATAAATAATATCATAAATGATTATGAAAGTCATGCATGCTGACGATAACAACTTTCTTCACCTGAATTAACTAAAATATATTCCTTGTAAAACATCAATAGTAATACAAGCATTATAAATCTCATAAATCATTATACTTAACTCAAACTCTTTAAATCATGACTTAGAGTGACTCGGTAACTCATGAAACTTGAACTCTTATGGACTTGGGAGTTTCTTATAACCAACATAACTACACCATGTGAGCCGCATGGAGACCAACATTTTTCCCTCCTAAGGAGAGAACCCCACATTGGAAGGGGTGTTATACACTTTCCAGGGAGTACAACCTCAATCTCATTATCACAATCCCATACTCGGCCTTTGGCCCATAATTATCAACATCAATCCTACGGTGGCATGTAGTTTTAGGGAAATATCAAATTTCCTGCTCGGTGATAAATACTCCTCCAAGACTTGGCTCAAAATGCGTAAGGAAATCCACCTTAATCAATATCAATTCATGGGTCTATCATAAAGACCAAAACAATAATATATCTCATCGGTAAATCATATACAACTATGGATTCCTAACTCGACTGAAAATCAAACAATCTTTCTCAAAATCAAGATGTATCAATTCATTTAGTCATGGCAACATCAATAACTTTGAGGAAATATCAAGATTCATTATAACAACTCAATCTTATGAATCAATATAATCAATAATCTAATTTGTCATAAGGAAGCTTAAAGCTTGACACATGTCTTGAAAGCACTTGAAATATCAACTCATGGTAGAACATTAAATTCACAATATTAAATATCAAGTCATAATTTTGAAATTATAAAATATTCATGCATCAAAAACTTCAAGAAAACATCATAGAACTCATTCTTGACTCTCAAGCTCAAATATTAATATATATATATATATATATATATATATTCAATAATCAAACTTCTCGTAGAAAAGCATAAATCATGACTCTTATCTCAAATCATTCGGAAATCATCAACTCATAATAACAATATTCAACTCATGGCAAAATTTCTAAATTTAAGAAATAAAAAGATGAAATAGTCGTGTGTATCAATCTTAAATAGCTCAAATATCATAAATCATTAATAAAGTAATTTGGGTGTAAACCCACTTTGCAAAATCATGGATTTCAATAGTAGAAATCGAATCTTTGGGCACAAGAATGAAAGAAGTGTTTAATGTTAGGCGTATTTACACGCCTAAAGCACCTTAATTTACCCATATTTTAGCTAAGTTTTAAGGACAAAATATATAATTCCTGCTCTTTTAGTCCTTTTTCATGTAAGTGAGCTAACCAACGTGATTAGCAAGTTTTCAGGTATAAATGATGAAGATTTCAGCATTTTATGGACTGGTTAACGCCAAAGGAAGCTTCACGAAAGAAGGAAGGTAGCTTTTGGAAGTCTATGGACTGAAAGTGATGCATGGAAAAGTTGTCCCAGGCAAAAACAGCATTTCCAAAGACTTGGGGATCAACAGTAACTTAGTAGGATTAGGATAAGGATGCAGTAACCTAGTAGGATCAGGATAAGTACGCAGTAGCTTAGTAGGAATAGGATATGGGTGTTATAAAAACCCTATTTTGATGAACTTTTCAGCAACCAATTTTCGCCCCATTCTTCCTTATTCATTACAATTTTCTTCCATCTATTCGACTTTTAATTTTCACAACTAGAGAACTGCAACTAGCAACAGAAATCACGTCAAAAGTGACGCTAAGACTAACTTTTCGTGAGTTTGTGATTATTTTGGTATCATGATAATGTCTATTGCGTTTTTCGTTGCACTCATGAGTAGCTAAACTTCTCTGTTAGGGTTATGAAAGCCTTATGAGATACTATTTATTGCTATGAGTTTGTGAATTCTTGACATGTATGCTGCTTACATCATTCTTCTCTTCATCTTAATTTAAATTCTTGTGGTTGCAAACATATAGAATACGCCAATATAGCATTAACTTGTTCGAAAGAAAAGTTACATGTCTGGAAAAGAGGGAATGACAAGGAAATAGGGCTACCAACCCCTGTTTAAAAGTTAGTGCCGTAACTGGATTAACCTCTTGGAGAATTCGTACCATTAGATACGCTTTAAGCTCAAAAGAGTTAAAGTGAAATAATCCTTGATGGTCGAAAGACGCCTGGATTTACCATAGACTACGAATCTCTATAAGAGCATGCATGTCTGAATTCCGCATCACTCAAAGTTAATAGATACGTACAACTCATAAGGTGGACATAACCCTAACTTACAATTCTCATTGATTAAAACCTACCAAGCATTCCATTTCTACTTTGCTATTTTAATTTTGTTACTTAACGTCACAATCCAATCCCCCCTTTTTTTGTAGAATTTTCAATCAACAGTCTACTAATTGTTGCTTACTTAGTGACCAAGTATTCCATGTGGGATTCGACACCCAATCCAGTTGGGTTCTATATTTGAAAGCGACCGCTTACACTCTTATGAGAGCTATAGTTTGAGCATTATCAAATTTTGGCACCGTTGCCGGGGAATACGGTTGTCAACTAAGTTTGTGATAATTACTATACCCTTTGGTCAAAGATTCTCGTACTTTACTTTTAGTTGTTGTTTTTGTTTTCTGCAGGTTTTTGTTTAGTGCATGCCCAATACTCGAAGTTCTGGTCAACCATTATTACCCATAAACCCTGGACCACTACTTATTGGCAGGATGGAGGCGCAACGTGACATTGAGAGACGGGCTGCTCAACAGGAGCAGGCTAGACTAGCTGCGTTGGCCGCTGCCCAAGTACATCAACAGAATATTGATAACCCTGGGAGAGTAGCAGATCCTGATGATGAGGACTTGGGTGATGATGAGTTACTAAACCCTAGGTGTGATGCTGAAGTGGCGACACCGGCAAACAGAAGAGATCGTCAAGCAAGATTTTGGCCTGAACGCCGAGCTATGCAGATTCCCTTTGATGATGATGATGACGATCTGGATGGAGCTGGTACCACAGGAGCTATTATTCCTCCGCCACTGGCACCTGGAGCTAAGTTCAACATTACTAGCACCATGATTCAGTTATTGCAACTCAAGGGATTATTCAGTGGACTTGCAGGTTATGATCCGAATATGCATCTGGTCAACTTTATCTCTACATGTAAGTCATTCGACAATCCAGGCGTTGGAAAGAATGCAATTTGGCTGCGCTTATTTTCATTGTCTCTATCTGGGGAGGCAACTCTATGGTTGAATGGGCTGACTCCTGATTCTATTAAAAATTGGAGGCAATTGAAAGACTGATGATAGGCGAATTTACACGCCTATATCAATATATTTTGCCCATATTTTAGCCTAGTTTTGAGAACAAACTATATATTTCATGCACTTTTAGTCCTTTTTCCTATAAATGAGCTAACGAACATGATTAGTAAAGTTTCAGGTATAAATGATGCATAATTCAGCATTTTATGGCTTACTTGACGCAAAAGAAAGATCACGAAGGAAGGAAAGGGAGTTTGGACGCCTAAGGACCAAAACTGCTACATGGAAAATCTGTCCCGGGCTAAAACAACATTTCTGAAGACTTTGGGGACTTACAGACACATAGCTAGATTTGGACAATGATACATTAACCTAGCACAATTGGGTTATGTATTTCATTAGTTTATTTGGATTATGATAATGTTACATTAACCTAGTACACTTGGGTTAAGTATTCCATTAGCCTAGTAGGATTTGGTTATTTATTTCATTAGCTTAGTAGGAGTAGGATATGGGTATTATAAATACCCTATCATGCTAGAGATTTTTATTAAGTCCTCCCTTAGTGGAGAGGCAAGTCCTCCCTTAGTGGAGAGGGAAGCCCTCCCTTAGTGGAGAGGCAACTCCTCCCTTAATGGAGAGATACATTCAACAATTAATCTTCTTCCATCCCTCTCTTCTTCCACCACAACAATTCTACAACTCTTATAATCTTTCCATTAATCTTATTTTCTTCTATTCATCTATTCTTATTTACCGCAACAAGAGAATTGTTACTTTTGCCTTGGAATTCACGCCACACGCCTACCACCTAAGCTACACGAAAATTACTCAATCTTGTGGTATAACAACAATGTCAATCCTGATCTCCTTCGCATTCATGGGTAACTAAACTTCTCTATTGGGGTTATGGATGCTGTATGAGCTACTATCTATTGCTGTGAGTATATGAGTTCGTGACACGTATATTGCTTATATCATTATTCTCTTCATCCTAATCTACATTCTTTGCGGTTGCAAACGCAAGAATACGCCAGTCTAACATTTAACTTGTTCGAGAGAAAGGTTATTTGTCTGGAAAAGAGATAATGTCAAGGTAGTAGGACACCCTTTCCTATTAAAAAGCTAGTGCCGTAACTGGACTAACCTCTTGGAGAATTTGTACCGTTAGACACGCTTTAATCTCGAAAGAGTTAAAGTGAAATTGTCCTTGTTCAGGTCGAGAGACGCTTGGATTTACCATCGACTACAATTCTCTATAAGCACATGCATGTCACAATTCTACACACTCATAGTCAATAGAGACGTATACCTCAGAAGGTGGACATAACCCCAACGCTTCAATTCTCATTGTTTACAACTTACGTAACAATCTTTCTCTCTTTACTTTATTATTTTCAGCTTTTGTTTACATTACTTGCACGACAAGACTGCCCCCCTTCTTACGAGACTTGCACCAAAAGTTTAGTAATTTTGCTTACTTGTTGGCCAAGCTATTCCCTGTGGGATCGACACCCAACCCAGGTTGGGTTCTATATTTGCTAACGACCGCTTTACACTCCTACGAGAGTTGTAGATTGAGCGTTATCAAAAATTGGCGCCGTTGCCGGGGAATACGAGTGTCAATCAAGTTTGTGATAATTACTAGACCCTTTGGTCAAAGTTTCTCGTAGTTTTACTTTTAGTTGTTGTTTTTTTTTTTTTTTTAGGTTTATTCAGTGCATCAATGGAGGCACAACGTGAAATTGAAAGGAAGGCTGCTCAAGTGCATCAACAGAATATTGATAACCGTAGGCGAGCAACAAATCTTGACGATGAGGATCTGGGCGATGAAGAGCTACTAAACCCACGGCATACTGCTGAAATGGCGGCACCCATGCAAAGGAGAGATCGTCAAGAGCGATTTAGGCCCGAACGCCGAGCTGTGCACATACTGTTTGATAATGATGATGATGATCTTGATGGAGCTGGTGCCACAGGAGCTATTATTCTTCCACCATTAGCGCCCGGAGCCAAGTTTAACATCACAAGCACCATGATTCAGTTATTGCAACTCAAGGGATTATTTGGTGGACTAGCAGGCGATGATCCGAATATGCATCTCATCAACTTTATTTCTACATGCAAGTCCTTTGACAATCCTGGTGTTGGTCAGAATGCTATTCGATAACGTCTATTTCCATTGTCTCTGTCTGGGGAGGCAACACTATGGTTGAATGGGCTGACTCCTGATTCAATTACAAATTGGAGGCAATTGAGAGACGATTTCCTAAAAAGATTTTTTTCGCCATCCAAAAGGGCTCAATTGAGAGATGAAATCAGCAACTTTCGTCAGCTTCCCTCTGAAGCTCTTCATGAAACATGGGAGAGGTTCATAACAAAGCTAGCGAGATGCCCAAACCATCACATGACTAATGTTCACCTCATGGAGATCTTGTATAGAGCCTTGAATTCAATAACTAAACCAGTGGTGGACAACGCAGCTGGAGGTTCTTTCATGGACCTCACCTTTGGTCAAGCAAGCAATATGCTAGATCGTATGACGAAACAAAGTAGAGCTTGGCATACCATGGATTCTGAGGTAGCAAGCCCCACTTTATCTATTGGCATGACTGCAGACCAAAGAAGAAGAGAAGAAGAACGTGATCAAGACATGGCGCACATGAAAACACAAATGGATCTTCTGACAAAGCATTTATTATCAGGGAAGATCGAAAAAGTTAAGGCCGTGGTAGCACATGGAAGAGACGAATCCGCCTCTCAAGAAGAAGCTAACTACTTGAACAATTAGGGGGGTTTCCGCCGGAATGCCCAAGGAAACCAAGGTCGGAACTATTATGATAAATCTGGAAGCAAAAACCAAGGTAGTTGGAAGAAAAATAATAAAAAGAGTGGTTTGTACGTTCCCCCTGGTAGACGTGATACCACCACATCTAATTCTGGAAGTATGGAAGACATGATGGCTAAGTTATTGAAAGGAGTGGAAGCAACGAGCGCGGGAGTTACGGAGGTGATTAATGATTTGTCCTCCATGAAGAAATTAGTTGATTCTCATTCCACTTCTATCAAGCAACTAGAGCAGCAATTCAGTCAACTTTCAGCAGCACTCAACCAAAGAAAGACCGACACTTTACCTAGCGATACTGTGCAAAACCCAAGGAATGATGGGTCATGCATGGCCATCACTACCAGAAGTGGGAAGGTGCTGGAAACTTCAGAACAAGGCAAGCAAGTGATTGACGAAGTTGCGGACATGGATGACAATGCAAAAGGAGAAGATGCCGCAGCTACTACTCCTGACGTCAACAACGCCACACCAGCATTGTGCAGCTTGAAAAATTGGGAAAACGGAAGCAAGAGGAGAAGAATACCGCGGAGAGAACACTTCCATACCCACCACCACATTTTCCCCAAAGATTGAAGAAGGTGGCGGATGATAGTAAGTTCAGCAAATTTATGACTATGCTCAAGCAGCTGACCATTAATGTTCCATTTGTGGAGGCACTTGAACAAATTCCTGGATATGCGAAGTTTATGAAGGACCTATTGACAAAGAAGCGGGCAGCAAGTTATGAGTTGGCAGATAATGTTCATCATTGTAGTGCAATCGCTACAAGGTCGCTAGTTCAAAAGAAGGCAGATCTTGGAGCTTTCACTATTCCTTGCACAATTGGATCATTGGATTTTGCTAAGGCATTGTGCGATTTGGGAGCTAGCATCAATTTGATGCCACTATCTATCTACAGAAAGTTGGGGTTGGGAGACCCTACACCAACCAATATGAGGTTCGTGATGTCTGACAGGTCGGTAAAACAACCTGTGGGTATCTTGAATGATGTGTTGGTGAAGGTTTCTTCATTCATATTTCCTGCCGACTTCGTTATTCTAGATTGTAAGGAGGATTCTGAAGTTCCCATAATCTTGGGACGTCCTTTCCTTGCAACCGGAAGTGTGCTTATTGACATGAAAGATAATGAGCTTTTATTTCGAATTAATGACGAAGTAGTACGGTTTGATATATGCAAAGCCATGAAGCATCCCAGCGATTTGAATGAGTTATCTGTAGCTGATGTTCATCAAGAGGATATGAAAGCATTATCTATAGAGAAACAGCCTATTGTTGAGCCATTGACTGCTGCGCCACTGAATGTTGAGCATAAGGATAATGAAGATTATGAAGAACTTATGGGTGCTCTAACAGAAATAGAGTCTTATACTCCTAAGCAACCGGATTGTGATCTCAAGAATCAACCAACAGTGAAGACTCCCATTGACGAGCCACCAATGCTAGAATCACAAGAGCTCCCCGACTATCTAAGGTATGTGTTCTTGGAAAGTAGAAATATACTTCCGGAGAGAGCAGATGATTTAAGTGAACAGCACGTAGAAGCTCTCATCTCTGCTCTGAAGAGATACAAGAGAGCTATGGGTTGGACTATTGATGATATAATTGGTGACTCTCCGGGGAAACGTATGAGCCATCTCGAAGAAGATCGCATGCCCACAGGTAAGCCAAATTGCCGTCTAAATCCTTTTAGAAAACGATCCACCATTTACCTCGACGAAGTCTGAGTACTCGAGGTAACCATGTCGTGCCACGACAATAAATATGGCGCTATATAGGAGGCAACCCATTGTTTATCATTTTTCATTTATCGTTTATCGTTTTCTTTCATTCTAGTACTTGTCTTGTTTTTAATTAACGAAAATCCAAAAATAAGAGTCGTGCCACGACCAAAACTAAGACGCTTGGTGGGAGGCAACCCATCGTACTAATCGTTTTTATTGTTTTGAGCAAATATAGGTGCAAGAGGTATTCAACGAGGAGATTGGTTTCAAATGACGATTTGGATGTATTGAATGATAAAGGTGGTAAGTTAGGTATAAGGATGCATAAGGGTATGGATTGAGCATTACTCATGCTTAAATAGGCATCGAAGAAGGCTAGGACTAGGTAAAACTAGGCCACGAACAATGCAAAACCTATCCTATAGCCTAAGGTCTCGGAATCTAGTGTGCTATACACTATGCACCGCCTATTCCTAGGTATGCTTTTGACTATGCGCCGCCTATGCTATGGCATTTGGTCTCAGTATCTCATATGCCATGACTATGCAGCGTATATGTCTACAAATGCCATACACTATGCGGCGCATATGTCCCATTATGCTATAGACAATGCGCCGCATATGTCATTGATATGCCGAGCATTATGCGTCGCATATGTGATATTTTTGTCTCCAAAACTGATTGTAAATGGGTCAAAACCCGACCCATTCTCTTCCTATATAAAGGGGACTTAGTTTTACAATACAACCACACTAAAAATTGACCTAAGGGCACCACATATACATCCAAATCCTCTCAAAATATTCTTCTTTTGCTCTTCCAATTCACAAAACCATCCCCACAAGCTTCAAGCAAGTAAGTGCTCTCTTATTCTTCATTTATTTCTCGTAAGTACTACGTTTCTATGTCTAGTATGAATTGCTAAATCGTATAAGATTGTTGGTGATGTTTATGTGTTTGGATTGTTGATACAAAATCATGTGAGTGAACATGTACGTAGGAAAATCTTGACTTGTTTCCGACTTGAATTTGGTTTCAATAGCATTGTTATACTATTTGCGGAATTACTATGGCTATGAATAGTGCTTAAGATTGTTGTTTGGATACTTACATGTTAGACTATCCCGGCCATCGGGATAAGACTTATAGTGCCTACCGACATAAGAGGTTGTGATTGTTGTAAGAATAACTATTCCATGTGGTAACCCCTATGTAGTAGTGTTGCTATATCTACCATGAAAGTAGTCCAATGGATGCAAGTAAGTGATGCATTGCTGATTTTCTTGTCGGAATAGAATCCTAAAACGTATGTCGACGAAATCTGAGTAATCGACCACTTTCGCTTCACTGATTTGTGTTAACAAAACTAAGTGTGGGGTGGTACCCCTACTGCTTATGTATAGATTGTATCCATTGAGATTGTGCTACCATTAACACTATTTCAAGTCTCAGGTACAATGGCACCTAAAGAGAGACAAGGCAAGGAGAAGGCTACCACTTCCCAAAAAGGGCAGGAAAAGAGGCCGCAAGGAGCAAGGAGAACCCTCCCCGCTGCAAACACCTTGACTCACGCTTGGAATTAAGTGGGATACTTATGAGGAACTTCTAAGGATGACTACTCTGATGATGATTCCAATGCAAGGGGTATGACCCCAGACATAGAGGATAAGTCCGACCAACCAGGTTCCTCGTATTTATTTTCCACTGAGGACAGTGTCCCGACTAAGTGTGGGGTGGTGGTATTGCATGCTATACTTCTCTATTCGCATCTATGTTTGTTTGATTTTGTTTCATTTTTGTTTCGTTTTGTTTCATTTTGTTTTTTTAGTAGTTAAAATTTTTTCTAGCTTCGCATGAAATTATTTTGACAGGCAGCATGAGATTATAACAAGAGTATGTGTTACAATTGTGACTATTGAGACGTTTAGACTCTAGTTGTGACTCATTATGTGATATTTTGTGGTTCAATTCCTTCACTTGTTGGGTCGAGAGTCTATATTACTTCCAATCAAGTCGACTATGTGCCTTGTGTGTGAGATTAATAGTATCTTCTATGTATGTGGCTGATGCTAGAACTTGCCTGGTATGTATGCAAAGCGAAAATAAGGAGTGTAAGTTTAGGATATGATTGAGGCATTTCTTTGACAACCTATATTTGTTTACCTTCAGTTTTACCTACCCATGGACATCATCCCTAGTTAAACCCTTTTGAGCCTTTAGCCTATTTCTTTGACAACCTTGTATGTAAGCCTAATCCATTTTTTTCAAGAGCGTAATTTGATCCAAATTCCTAAGTGCTTTAAATTAAAAAAGTCATGTGAAAACATAAGAGGAAATTGGGTAAGTATGATGCTTTAAATTGTAAATGGTGCTGGAATGTGTTATGGAAAAGAAAGTTCTATCATAAAGGTATGTTGTGAAAAGAAAAAGGAAAAGAAAGCTGAAAAGTGAGTTGTTCTTAAAATTGAAAATCAAAAGAGGAGAACAAGGGTGGTAGAATAAAATAAAGAAGAAATGTTGAAAGAAAAAAGTGTCAATGATACAATGTGATGTATTAAAGCGCTTAGGAGCTTAGTCACTATTCCTGGCCAAAATAGTCCTACCCGTCCCTTAGCCTACATTACAACCATCAAAAGACCTACTTGATCCTAATCTTAACATTCTAACATTTAGTGGAGTACTACACTAAGGGAAAGCCTATGGTCATCAGTTGCTACGTATGAAATCTTTGTGAGAGCGAGAGCAAGGTTATTGTTGATACCCATGTTTGAAAAATATGCTATACTTGTGAGTGATTATGGGTAATATATTGTGAGACACACATGGTTGATGAGTTTTGGGTAGTTATATATGATTCCTTGTACCTTAACTTTTGCATGCGAGCTGACCACCATCACGAGTCTATGCTAGAGGTTAAACTGTTTCTACTAATGATCGGAAAGCTACTCTTTGTTAAGAATTGTTGTGCTTGTCTTGATGAATGTTTTGTGTTGTTGCTGTAAAAACCCTAAAGTTGATGTGTAGAGGGACATGATATTTTGTTCGAGGAAGAACAAAGCTTCAAGTGTGGGGTGTTGATGATTGGCGAATTTACACGCCTATATCAATATATTTTGCCCATATTTTAGCCTAGTTTTGAGAACAAACTATATATTTCATGCACTTTTAGTCCTTTTTCCTATAAATGAGCTAACGAACATGATTAGTAAAGTTTCAGGTATAAATGATGCATAATTCAGCATTTTATGGCTTACTTGACGCAAAAGAAAGCTCACGAAGGAAGGAAAGGGAGTTTGGACGCCTAAGGACCAAAACTGCTACATGGAAAATCTGTCCCGGGCTAAAACAACATTTCTGAAGACTTTGGGGACTTATAGACACATAGCTGGATTTGGACAATGATACATTAACCTAGTACAATTGGGTTATGTATTTCATTAGTTTATTTGGATTATGATAATGTTACATTAACCTAGTACACTTGGGTTAAGTATTCCATTAGCCTAGTAGGATTTGGTTATTTATTTCATTAGCTTAGTAGGAGTAGGATATGGGTATTATAAATACCCTATCATGCTAGAGATTTTTATTAAGTCCTCCCTTAGTGGAGAGGCAAGTCCTCCCTTAGTGGAGAGGGAAGTCCTTACTTAGTGGAGAGGCAACTCCTCCCTTAGTGGAGAGATACATTCAACAATTAATCTTCTTCCATCCCTCTCTTCTACCACCACAACAATTCTACAACTCTTCTAATCTTTCCATTAATCTTATTTTCTTCTATTCATCTATTCTTATTTACCGCAACAAGAGAATTGTTACTTTTTCCTTGGAATTCACGCCACACACCTACCACCTAAGCTACACAAAAATTACTCAATCTTGTGGTATAACAACAATGTCAATCGTGATCTCCTTCGCATTCATGGGTAACTAAACTTCTCTGTTGGGGTTATGGAAGCCGTATGAGCTACTATCTATTGCTATGAGTATATGAGTTCATGACACGTATATTGCTTATATCATTATTCTCTTCATCTTAATCTACATTCTTTGCGGTTGCAAACGCAAGAATACGCCAGTCTAACATTTAACTTGTTCGAGAGAAAGGTTATTTGTCTAGAAAAGAGATAATGTCAAAGTAGTAGGACACCCTTTCCTATTAAAAAGCTAGTGCCGTAACTGGACTAACCTCTTGGAGAATTCATACCGTTAGACACGCTTTAATCTCGAGAGAGTTAAAGTGAAATAGTCCTTGTTCAGGTCGAGAGACGCTTGGATTTACCATCGACTACAATTCTCTATAAGCACATGCATGTCACAATTCTACACACTCATAGTCAATAGAGACGTATACCTCAGAAAGTGGACATAACCCCAACGCTTCAATTCTCATTGTTTACAACTTACGTAACAATCTTTCTCTCTTTACTTTATTATTTTCAGCTTTTGTTTACATTACTTGCACGACAAGATTGCCCCCCTTCTTACGAGACTTGCACCAAAAGTTTAGTAATTTTGCTTACTTGTTGGCCAAGCTATTCGCTGTGGGATCAACACCCAACCCAGGTTGGGTTCTATATTTGCTAACGACCGCTTTACACTCCTACGAGAGCTGTAGATTGAGCGTTATCAAAGACGCCTTCCTAGAAAGATTCTTTCCGCCATCCAAAAGAGCACAATTGAGAGATCAAATCAGCAACTTTCGTCAGCTTCCAACTGAAGCCCTCCACAAAACATGGGAAAGATTCAAGAAGTAGCTGATGAGGTGCCCAAACCATCACATGACCAATGTCCACTTGATGGAGATACTATACAGATCGTTTAATTCAGTAACTAAACTAGTGGTAGATAATGCGGCTGGAGGATCATTTATGGACCTCACCTTTGTTCAGGCAAGCGATATGCTAGACCGGATGACAAAGCAAAGTAGAGCTTGGCATACCAGGGATTCTGAGGTAACAAGCCCCACTATATCCATTGGCATGACTGCAGAACAAAGGCGAAGAGACGAAGAATGTGATCAAGATATGACGTACATGAAAAAACAGATGGATCTTCTTACAAAGTATCTACTATTAGGAAAGACCAAAAAAGTCAAAGCTGTTGCGTCAAAAGGAAGAGAGGAATCCGATTCTGAGGAAGAACCTAACTACGTGAACAATCAGGGGTGTTTTTGAGGCAATACCCAAGGAAACCAAGGTCAGAACTATTATGATAATTCTGGAAAAAAGGACCATGATTAAGGTAGTTGGAAGAACAAAACTGACAGTAGTGGCGTGTATATTTCTCCTGGAAGACGTGATGCCACTATATTTGGCTCTGGTAAGAAGTCAATGGAAGATATGATGATGAAGCTGTTGAAAGGAGTGGAGGCCACCAGCACGGGAGTAACCGAGGTAATAAATGATTTGTCCTCAATGAAGCAATTGGTCGACTCGCACTCCACTTCAATAAAATAGCTGGAGCAACAATTGAGTCAAATTTTAGCTACATTAAATCAAAGAAAAGCTGGCACCTTACCTAGCGACACAGTGCAAAACCCAAGGAACGATGGAACATGCATGGATATTACTACCAGGAGTGGTAAGGTGTTGGAAAATCCAGCCAAAGGTATACAAGTAGCCGATGATGTATTGGATAATGCCAAACCAGAGGACACTGAAGAAGCTGAAGAAGGCGTCAATGACATCACCCCTTAATGTCCACATCCTAAAAAGAGTGCCAGTCTGAAGCAAGAGGAAAAGAAAGTCATGGAGAAAAGTATTCCCCTTCCACCACCACCTTTTCCTCAAAGATTAAAGAAGAAAATTAATGATACCAAGTTCAATAAATTCATGGCGATGTTAAAACAACTGACCATTAATGTTCTGTTGGTAGAGGCACTAGAGCAGATGCCTGTCTAAGAAAAATTTATGAAGGATCTTCTGACAAAGAAGTGGGCCAAGTTATGAGTTGACAGATACTGTTCATCATTGCAGTGCAATCGCTACCAGATCACTAGTACAGAAGAAGGCTGATCTCGGTGCCTTTACCATTTCGTGCACTGTTGGATCTCTGAATTTTGCCAAGGCATTATGAGACTTAGGAGCCAGCATCAATTTGATGCCACTATCCATTTATAAAAAGTTGGGGTTGGGTGATCCTACTCCAACCAATATGAGGCTCGTGATGGTGGATAGGTCGGTAAAACGACCTGTTGGTATTTTATATGATGTATTGGTGAAGGTTTCTTCATTCATCTTTCTGGAAGACTTCGTTATTTTGGATTGTGAGGTGGACTCTGAAGATCCCATAATCTTGGGGAGCCCTTTCCATGCAACAGGAAGTGTGCTTATTGATTTAAGAGCTAATGAGCTTCTATTCCGGATGAATAACGAAGTAATCCGCTTTGATGTGTGTAAATCAATGAAGCAACCAAAAGATGTGAACGTGTTCTCGGTAGCTGATGTTTATTTTGATAATGAGGAAGAATTACCTGTAGAGGAGTAGCTTATTGATGACCCATTGACGGTTGTGCTTATGAATGTTGAGCGTAAGGATGCTGAAAATTATGAAGAAACTATTTGTGCTCTAACTGGATTAGGGTCATATCCTCATTCTCCTAAGAAGCTGGACCTTGATCTCAAAAACTGACCTACACCACCAGCTAAACCATCTATTGAAGAGCCACCCACGTTAGAATTGAAGGAGCTGCCTAGTCATTTAAAGTATGTATTCTTGGGAAGCGGTAACACACTCCTGAGGATTGTGGCGGCAGATTTGGGTGAGCAGGAAGTTCCAGCTCTCGTCGTAGTTCTACAGAAGTACATGAGAGCCATTGGTTGAACCATCACTGATATTATTGGTATTCCGCCTGGGATTTGTACACACAAGATTCAGCTTGAAGAAAATTGCATACCCACTATTGAGCATCAAAGGCGTCTAAATCCACCTATGTAAGAGGTGGTGAAGAAAGAAATTATTAAGTGGTTAGATGCAGGGGTTGTGTATCTAATCTCCGACAGTAAATGGGTAAGCCCGATACAATATGTACCTAAGAAAGGTGGCATGACGGTAGTTGCAAATGAAAAGAATGAGTGAATTCCACTCAGACCCATCACAGGGTGGAGAGTATGCATAGACTATCGGAAGCTGAATTCATGGACACTTAAGGACCACTTCCCAATGCCATTCATGGACCAAATGCTCGATCGATTAGCAGGGAAAGGATGGTTTTATTTTCTAGATGGGTATTCCAGCTATAATCAGATTTGTATTGCTCACGAAGATCAAGAGAAGACAATGTTTACATGCCCATATGGTATGTTTGTCTTCAAACGTATGCCATTTGGGCTATGTAACGCACCCGCCACTTTTCAGCATTGTATGATGTCCATTTTTCTGATATGGTGGAAGACACTCCGGAGGTGTTCATGGACGATTTTTCAGTTGTGGGTGAGTCGTTTGAATCGTGCTAGGAAAATCTAAGTATGGCATTCCAGAGATGTGTTGAATTTAACCTGGTGCTGAATTGGGAGAAGTGCCACTTTATGGTAAAAGAAGGTATTGTTCTTGGGCATAAAATCTCTGAAAGAGGAATTGAGGTAGATCAAGCTAAAATCGAAGTCATCGAGAAACTACCACCTCCAATTTCTGTCAAAGGAGTTCGTAGTTTCCTCGGGCATACAGGTTTTTATCGAAGGTTCATTAAAGACTTTTCCAAGATTGCTAGTCCATTATGCAAGCTTTTGGAGAAGTATTCAAAGTTCGACTTCGGTGAAGATTGCTTGAAGGCATTTGAATGCCTCAAAGGGAAGCTAATTGAAGTTTTTATCACTGTAGCGCCCGATTGGTCTATACCGTTTGAAGTCATGTGCGATGCTAGTGGGGTAGCTTTGGGTGTTGTACTTGGCTAGAGAAGAGAAAAGTTATTCCATCCAATCTACTATGCGAGCAAGGTCTTAAACGGAGCCCAGAAGAACTATACTGTCACGGAACAAGGGCTTCTGGCGGTCGTGTATGCTTTTGAAAAGTTTCGTGCTTATTTGTTGGGAACCAAAGTGGTAGTTCATACAGATCATGCAGCTCTGAGATATTTGATGGCAAATAAAGATGCGAAACCTAGGCTAATTCAATGGGTATTGTTGCTGCAAGAATTTGATTTCGAGGTAAAATATAGAAGAGGTTGTGAAAACCAAGTGGCTGATTATCTATCTAGACTCGAGAACGAGCATATAGCACAGCCTGATCTTAAGATTGATGATGCATTCCCTGATGAAGAGATCTTAGCCACGATGATGGAAGAGTTACCGTGGTATGCAGACTTTGCAAACTTTATGGTAAGTAATGTGATGCCTGGAAAGCTATCATTTCATCAAAAGAGGAAGTTCATGCATGATGTGAGACACTACTTCTGGGATGAGCCATATTTGTTTAGACGATGCGCGGATGGTGTGATCAGATGATGCATGTCTCACCAGGAGGTGCCAAGTATCTTGGAAGCAAGCCATGCTTCCCAAGTTGATGGACACCATGCAGGTGGTCGGACATCAAGAAAGGTATTACAAAGAGGCTATTATTGGCCTTCGATATTTAGAGATGCCTACAAATTTGTGAGAAGATGTGGCCAATGTCAGAGACAAGGCACAATTTCGAAACACCATGAGATGCCCATGTCCAAAATTCTTGAAGTAGAGCTGTTTGACGTGTGGGGTATTGATTTCATGGGCCCATTCATAAATTCATTTGGGATAAAATATATCCTAGTTGCTGTGGACTATGTCTCCAAATGGGTTGAAGCAGTAGCACTGGCCGATAATGAAGGAAAGTGTGTTGTAGCATTCTTGAAGAGAAATATCTTCTCTCATTTTGGGGTACCACGTACCATAATAAGCGATGGAGGATCATACTTTTGCAACAAGCTATCCAAATCCGTGTTGGTGAAATATGGGGTCAAGCAACATAAGGTAGCCATACCATATCACCCACAAACTAGTGGACAGGTAGAGGTTTCCAATTGAGAGATCAAGCAGATCCTTGCTAAGACTGTAAATGCTAATAGGAAAGATTGGTCTCGGAAGCTGGATGATGCACTATGGGCTTATAGGACTGCATTCAAAATACCAATTAGCATGTCCCCATACCAACTAGTTTATGGGAAGTCTTGTCACTTTCCCATTGAGCTCGAGCATAAAGCATTGTGGGCGTTGAAGCAACTGAATTTGAATTGGGATGATGCTATGAACATGAGATTGGAGTAGCTAAATGAGATGGATGAATTCCGCCTACATGCTTATGAAAGATCAGACCTCTACAAGGAGCGGATGAAAAAGTATCATGATCGGCGGATTATTCAACGAAACTTTCAAAAAGGTAATATGGTACTTCTTTACAACTCTAGACTGAAGCTATTCCCAAGTAAGTTAAGGTCCAAATGGTCGGGTCCGTACAAAATTAGCCAAGTCTAATCGTCTGGAGTAGTTGAGTTAGAAGACAATAATGGTGTCGTTTTTAAGGTAAATGGGAAACGAGTAAATCCATATATAGGTCCTCTTGACTCGATTAAATGTATGGCCACCATCTCTCTCGACGAAGTGTAAGTACTCGAGGTAACTATGTCGTGCCGCGACAATAAATCAAGCGCTTGATGGGAGGCAACGCATCGTTTTTAATTGTTTTTGTTGTTTTTGTTTTCCTAAGATTTTGTCGAGCCACGACCAAAACTAAGGTGCTTGATGGGAGGCAACCCATCGTTCTAATCATTTTTTGTTGTTTCTGAGTAAGTGTAGGTACAAGAGGTGTAAAAGAGGAGATTGGTTTCAAATTTTGATTTGGAAGCGGTTCATGTTGAAGGTGGTAAGTTAGGAATGAAGAAGAAAAGACTATGGGTTAGGCATTGCCTATGAAAATCTAGGCAACGAACAAGGCAAGGCCTATGTAAATCTAGGTAATGAACAAGGCATGGCCTATGCTATGGCCTAAGCTCTCAGAATCTAGAATGCCATAGCATAGGCGCCGCCTATGCCCAACAATGCTATAGCATAGGCGCCGCCTATGCAAAAGCCTTTGGTCTCGGATTCTACAATGCCATGGCATAGGCGCCGCCTATGCCCAACAATGCCATAGCATAGGCGCCGCCTATGCTCAACTAGGCTTTGCAAAATGCGCCGCCTATGCCAAGCATAGGCAAAGCATTAGGCGCCGCCTATGCTCACTTTTGGTCTCCAAATCCGATTCCAAATGGGTCAAAACCCGACCCAAGCTTTTCCTATAAATAGAACCTTAGTCTTAAAACACAATTGCTTTGCAACTTCAACCTAGGCGCCGCCTACCTCTCCAAATTCTCTCAAAAATTTTCCTTTTACACTTTTACTTTGCAAGAACATCTTCCGAGGCCATCAACCAAGTAAGTACTTCGTTATCTTCTCTTATATTCCATAAGTATTACAATACTACGCCTATAATAAGTTGTTAAATCTTGAAGTAGTGTTGGTGATTTGAATATGGTTGATATGTGGTGCTACAACTAAGAAAGTGAAAGAATATGTATTGATGTTCTAGACTTGGTTCCAACTTGTAGTTAATTTCGATATACTGTCATACTTCTTGCGAAATCGACATGGTTCAAAAAATTGCATAATCTTGTAACTTGAATGCTTGCTTGAATGAGTTGTTCATTGAGATGAAAATCATGGTTAACCACAAACATGAGATGTTGTGATTATTTCAAGCCATAAATTGATACAATATCTATGTAGTAGTTTTATTCAAAGTAATGCATTAGTCCAAAACAAGAAAGCATTATCAAGATTACATGAACTAGAATCGGAAAAGGATAGTTAACATGACAAGAAAACTGTGACTGCACTGATTATATTGTTGGAACATAACACCTAAACGTACATCGATGAAGTCTGAGTAATCGAGAACGTTCACTTAATTAGTTTATGCCAACAAATTAAGTGTGGGGTAGGGACACTACGGTTTGTTTATCAACTGTATTTACCAAGATGAAGCTAACATGACTATCATTTTAATCTCAGGTACAAATGGCACCAAAATCATGACAAGGAAAAGATAAAGCGACCACCTCACAAAAAGTCCAAAAAAGGGGACGTAAAGAGCAAGGTGAATCCTCCTCGCTGCAAATACCTCGCCGTATGTTTGGAATCAAATGGGTCCTAGAGGAGGAAGGAAAGGAGTGGTATAGGAACAATAAAGAGAAAAAATATGTTCATGTGGAGTTAATACACAAGGAAAGCCTAGCAAAGAAAGAACCTCGCATGTTGGCCAAGATAATGACGTTACATCTTGATTTCATATTTTGAGATATGGGAGAATGCAATCTCGATCTAACATGATAATTCTATGCCAACTGGTCACCGAAAAATACAGGGAGTGAAGTAAAGATTTGGGGCCATGTCCTACAAATAAATGCGGAGTTTTTCAACTCTTTTCTGGGTTTACCATCTGTTGACCCATCACCACTCAAAGAGCTGTATAACAGACCTCCGTACAGGGCAATCATACACACACTATGCGGAACAAGATCAATGGCACGATGGAGCAGACATAAGGACACTGGTCGGCACAACACCTTCCCTTACGCTTCCTTGAACAGGGAAGCTCGAATATGGCTGCGAATAGTCAACTCCTGCCTGATTCCAGGGACCCAGTACACCAAGATTACATGATACAGAGTGTTTTTGGTGTATGCATTGATGACGAACGTCCCCATCAACATTGGGGCAATCATTCGATCTTCAATGAGTAAGGCCAGGCTACACAAGAGGTCCCACTTCAGCTTTGGAAATCTATTGACTGCAATATTGAGGAAGTAGGACATTGAAGAGGAGCCGGCTGATTATAAGCTTCCACACAACCCGAAGAAGGTTGACCTCACAAAGGTTAAAGATGCTGAAACTATGCATGGCATCAACCTTACCACTGCAGAACGACATGCTCGGGATGAAAGTTTCTTTCGCCATCTTTATGGCATGACTCAGTTTACCATGATGAGCGGAGGTCGTGTTCCAACTGCTGCAGAGCTCCAATAGTTGGATTATGACTACCCAATAAACGAGCATGCAAGGGCTATGTGTGGAGTAGGTGTGTACTTTGAGGAACCTCTTGATGACGATGTGCCAACCGATGATAATAGCTGAATGCCAGACTCCAACGTGGACGAGAATTCGGATGACGACGACTCCAATGATAATTTCGATGCAGGGGGTATGACCCCATACATAGAGGAGGAGTCCGACAAATCCAGGTTCTTCTTATTTATTTTCCACTGAGGACAGTGTGTCCCGTCTAAGGGTGGGGTGCAGCATACTGGTATTTGTATGCTATACTTCTTTATCTGCATTTCCTTATTTATGTGGGTTTTTTTTTATGTTTGTTTGTTTGTTAGTAGTTAAATTTTTAAAATATTTTTTTAACTTTGCATGAAATTGTTCAGATGAGCAGCATGGTATTATAACTTGAGTTTGTGCTAAAATCATTACTATTGAGACGTTTAGGCTCTAAATGTGACTCATTGTGTGATAATTGTGTGGTTCAATTCCTTCATCTGTGGGGTCAAGAGTCTATACTACTACCAAAAAAGTCGACCATGTGCCTTGTGTGTGCGAGGATATAGTATATTCTGTGTTTGTGGCTGATGCTAGAACTTGACTGGTGTGTGTGTGTGAAGAAAAATAAAGAGTGTGGGTTTAGGAGATGATTTAGGCATTTCTTTGGTAACCTGTGTTTGTTTACCTTCGTTTTACCTACCCGTGGAAATTATCCTAGTTAACCCCCTTTGAGCCTTTAGCCTATTTTCTTTGACAGCCTCATATGTAAGCCTAATCCATTTTTTCAAGACCATAATTTGATCCTAATTCCTAAGTGCTTTAAATTGTAAAGTCATGTGATAAAATAAGAGGAAATTGGGTGAGAGTAGTGCCTTAAAGTGAATGGGCACTTGAATTCGTTATGAAAAATAATGGTTATTATAGAGGTGTGTTATAAAAAAAAGATAGAGAAAAATGAAAAGAAAAAATAAAAAGTTAATTCTGTTCAAAATTGAATAACAAAAGAGGTGAGAAGGGGTGGTAGATTAAAAGAAAGTAGAAAGGTTGTTTGAAAGAAAGTGTAAATGGCATAATGTGATGTATTAAAGTGCTTAGGAACATAGTCACTATTTCTGGCCAAAATAGTCCTACCCGTCCCTTAGCCTACATTACAACCTGTAAAAGACCTATTTGATCCTAAGCTTAGCATTCTGATATTTAGTGGAGCATTACACTAAGGGCAAGCCTATGGTCATCAGTTGCAACATATGAATACTTTGTGAGAGTGAGAGAAAGGAAAATCTTATACCCGTGTTTCGAAAAATGAAATACTTGTGAGTGATTATGGGTGACATATTGTGAGACACACATGGTTGATGAGTTTTGGGTAGTTGTGTATGATTCTTTGTACCTTAATTTTTGGATAAGAATTAACCATCATCAGAAGTCTAGGTTGGAGGTTGAATGGTTTCTAGTAGTGATTAGAAAACTATTCTTTGTTAATAATTGTCGTGCCTGTCCTGATGAATATTTTGTGCTGTTATTGTGAAATCCTAAGTAGATGTTTATATGGGCATGATATTTTGTTCGAGGACGAACAAAGTTTTAAGTGTGGGGTTTGATATTAGGCGTATTTACACGCCTAAAGAACCTTAATTTACCCATATTTTAGCTATGTTTTAAGGAAAAAATATATAATTCCTGCACTTTTAGTCCTTTTTCCTATAAGTGAGCTAACCAACATGATTAGCAAGTTTTCAGGTATAAATGATGAAGATTTCAGCATTTTATGGACTGGTTGACGCCAAAGGAAGCTTCACGAAAGAAGGAAGGCAACTTTTGGAAGTCTATGGACTGAAAGTGATGCATGGAAAAGTTGTCCCGGGCAAAAACAACATTTCCAAAGACTTGGGGATCAACAGTAACTTAGTAGGATTAGGATAAGGATGCAGTAACCTAGTAGGATTAGGATAAGTACGCAGTAGCTTAGTAGGAATAGGATATGGGTGATATAAGCAACCAATTTTTGCCCCATTCTTCCTTATTCCTTACAATTTTCTTCTATCTATTCGACTTTTAATTTTCACAACAAGAGAACTACTACTAGCAACAGAAATCACGTCATAAGTGACGCCAAGACTAACTTTTTGTGAGTTTGTGATTATTTTGGTATGATGATAATGTCTATTGTGTTTTTCGTTGCACTCATGAGTAGCTAAACTTCTCTGTTAGGGTTATGGAAGCCTTATGAGATACTATCTATTGCTATTAGTCTGTGAATTCTTGACACGTATGTTGCTTATATCATTCTTCTCTTCATCTTAATTTAAATTCTTGTGGTTGCAAACATATAAAATACGCCAGTATAGCATTAACTTGTTCGAAAGAAAAGTTACATGTCTTGAAAAGAGGGAATGACAAGGAAATAGGGCTACCAACCCCTGTTTAAAAGTTAGTTCCATAACTGGATTAACCTCTTGGAGAATTCATACCATTAGATACGCTTTAAGCTCGAAAGAGTTAAAGTGAAATAATCCTTGATGGTCGAAAGACGCCTGGATTTACCATAGACTACGAATCTCTATAAGCGCATGCATGTCTGAATTCCGCATAACTCATAGTTAATAGATACGTACAACTCATAAGGTGGACATAACCCTAACTTACAATTCTCATTGATTAAAACCTACCAAGCATTCCGTTTCTACTTTGTTATTTTAATTTTGTTACTTAACGTTACACTCCAATCCCCCCTTTTTTTGTAGAATTTTCGATCAACAGTCTACTAATCGTTGCTTACTTACTGACCAAGTATTCCCTGTGGAATTCGACACCCAACCCACTTGGGTTCTATATTTGACAGCGACCGCTTACACTCTTATGAAAGCTGTAGTTTGAGTGTTATCAGTGTTCTTGTTCAAACCCCACATACCTTGATTATGGATTGGAATGAAGAAAATTGTTATAGACTCATTTTCCACTTCTTGAGTTAGGGTGCTAGATGCTTTTGACTTGGGTACCTTGAATCTTGAACCAATTTATGAAATCTATGGTTGGATTCTTGATGTTCTTGGGAGATTTGAAATGGATTTTGAGAGAGAAAACCCTAGTATTCTTGATGAAAAGGAAGAAGAATGAAGTTTTCTTCTTTACTTAGATATATATAGAGGGTCAAAATGGGTTGAAAAGACCAAAATACCCTTTTTAAAATGCCCCTTAATTGCTGACAAAAATGGTTGACGACATCCGTGATAGGCCGTCATGAAATGTCATCACAAAAGGGTCGAATTTTATAATTTTCTTCCAAATTATGACAATGTTGTCAGAAATTGTGTTAGAATGTTACGTCATCGTCAAAAATGGGGTCAGAAACGTGACAGCCCATCAGAACCGTCATCACCATTTTTCATCTTGACATGCTGGAGTAAAATGGGCATAACTCTTTGCTCCGATATCGGATTTTGACGAAATTTGTATAGTTGGAAATATAATTAAATTGTGTATCTGTTTATACATCATGAGCTAAAAAATTCCTAGTATAATGAGAGATATGATTGTTTTAAATTGACTATACCAATATCCTCCCCAAGAACTCAATCGGTAAAAAATGTTTTCACTAGCCCAATCGTTAGGACATCTTTAAGGCCTTAATACACACCATCCCAGATTGGAAAACAACCAAATCCGTATAATTTATTTCTCAAGAGCTTTATTCATGGTTGCACTATTGGTTAGAGTCTCGGGGAATTAAAAAATGTCTCTAACTTCCTCACCGGGTGCCTGATTCAGGTGAATCTTATGTCGATGGAAAGCTTATCCAATTCTCCACATGATCGAGAGTAGAATTTAGGGAAATACAATATGATATAAATAACAATCTATTTATACATCATCCATATTCTCTCAAAAGATGGATTTAGGCTAAAGAAATGAACGGGGTATTACAATATCTCCCCTTTGGAAACATTCGTCCTCGCATGTTGCTTTTTGGGTAAGAATATAGAGAAAACTAAAGACATACAGCTGAAACAACTTGTAAATCTAAATCTATATCTTTATAAACTTTGAATTACTTCATTGAATGTATAAACTCATAATGAGAATAGCTATATAGCTGGATCCGAGACTAGAAAAAAAATAGATAGAGGACAACTATAATTCTCGACTGAATCTGAGCTGATTTGCCTTCTTCCTATATTAAAGAGCAGGCTCATACTGAGATTTTAGAATTCACTTAATGTGATAAGGGTGCAATCATACTCATAGACGGCGAAGAGATAATTTCTGCAGGCATAGGTCATGAGAAACAAGGATAAGACTACATAATGGGTATTACATTGTCTGGACTAGAATACTTGGAAAACAAAGATTGTTCAATGAATATTAAAAGACTAAATCACAATTATATAACCGAATCTAAACCTGATCCCTGATACATATACTGAACTAAATTCATAGATTTTTGGGTATGAGCAACTACTTACCGTATTGCCCGTACTTATGAAACTTTGAGTGGCAAGACCAGACTAGTTCGAAAAAAAAATAGAAGGCCATAGAAACCTATCTGCCAAATTTTAAGAACTAGGTTGCTAGCTATGCAAAATGAATTGTACTAGATACTCATACATAAGTAGAGGATTTCTTCAACACCATCCCAAGGAATTCTAATGGTATGAAGGAGCAAAGAACTTTAGGCAAGATCTAAACAAGATATCTGAATCAGAGATCATAAAATTACCATAATCCCATAACTTGAAACCTAAACCTATGAATCATAAGTCAAGATAAAAGTACTAAGATTCAAGCAAGGAAAATCCTTACTTTCAAACTAAACCATACTTCTCAAACACTCTCTCAACTATACAATACCCTTTTGATACTATACTTTATCGATTCAACTTATAATCCTCAAATGACACCGATACTTCCATCTACTCTAGAACCAATCCCCCTCATCATATTTATGCCTAACCTAGAACCACAAGATTCGCCATATAACCCCATTATGAATCATGAGCTCCCACAAATCCACATTCTTACAACCTCTCACTTCAAGAGTAATTCTCATTACCACTTCAACCACTATAATCCACCTAGTACTAGCCATTTACTGATGCGCATGGAACCCATCCGCATGCACACAAAAATGACATTTAAGCCTATCTTCATACCCTACATACCTCTTATCAAGAAAGATTTCCTTGCACTTACCTCAAGCACACCTGGCATACTTTTAGCTAATAAAGTCCTACACAAATGCTTCACTCCAATATTCCTTCAAAAAATAAACACACCACAATCTCCCCAATCATAACACATTAAGATTCAACTAACCATAACATACATCAAAGACTTAGCCTCAATCTTACTTCACCTTACTTTCTAGCCAAAGTAAGCATACCACCCTCTATCCTTGATAAGGAAACATCTTCACTCTCCTATCTAAACAACTATTCACCACCTCTATCCTAGGTAAGAAAAGATAACTAAAAGATTAGAGCATGAGGATTTGACACATGAATAAATACTATGAATAACTTGACACTCAAATGAGGCTTGAGGAATATAGGATTTAACATCATAAACCCATCAAAGAAATACGACCCAGGGACATGCACGATATAAATATAAATTCGCTGATCATTAAAAATAGCACTTCAACATTGGAATGGAACGTATCACAAAGCTAGAGTACATAAGTCATGTGTTGCATGACCTAAATTAGGAATTCGTAGCTATGAAATGTGATTCCAACCGGTGAAAGGTCTGAAACTCTGCATTTTAGTAACTAAGGACAAGATTCTTTATGGTATGTCTGGACATGAATCATGATCATTAAATCAAAATGCAAAACATGAATAAATATATGAATGACTGAAAATACTGAAATAAAAATAGGTCAGGCAGTATCCCTTCTCACAGCTGCTTCACAACTTATTAGCATACCCCCTAGAACCTGACAACCTAACCTGGTTACTCGTTCTACTATCTTCCCCTTAAACTAAAACCATCACTACTTCTGTCATTGCCTACTAAAGCTACGCTGGAAAAGTTATGCTTCTAAATAGGGAAAATCAAAATCATACTCAAGAGGCTTAACGTCTTTCATCACACTCTTTGTCTCAATTATTAGAACCATCATTCATTACCTAACTAGTCTTTCTCCACCAAGCAACTCCATGACAATTACTAATTACACCACATACAATGACCCTAGAAAAAAAATTAAAAAATAAAAAGCAGCCCCATAGCACCTTGGATAAATTTTCTCAACAAGAACATAGAATCAAACTTAATTACAAGTCAACCAGACTCAAGCTCTTGCCTACACTGTCTAAGCCTATTACATCACTTCCTTGTAACTAGCACCATTAACCAAGAAGTCATCACATCCACCTTTATAGCCACCAATCATCCAAGCTTAATGTTAATCCATCAACGCACCCTCCTTCTACTCATCATTACTATCTATCCGTCATACACAACTTAACTTAGTTCATAACTTTTGAAGCCTCAACTTAACTTCCCTTTGGAATATCAGGAGCACCTAAGTTAACAACACTCATCCACCAAGTATCCTCATTCATAACCTATACATTTCTTGTGCAACATACTGTTAACAACTCTTTTCATACCTTAAGCAGATTATTATTTACCTCCACCAATAACTCCTTCTCTTTCTTCAACGAGCTAACACACAAGGACAGTATCACTTTACCACTAAATAGATAACATACAAAAGGCTTGGCTATGCATACTTCTAATAAATCACACTTTCCAACTTTCTTGCCACTACACCTCTAAACTCAGTTCCAACATTATTATGATAACAAGAGTACAAAAGGTAGAAACTCACCAGAAAATATTCAAAAATCTAAGAATACACATCTTAATCTGTCTTAAATGAATGAATCATAAGGGAGAGGACATAACATTGAACTTAGGAAAATTATAACACATTGGTAAGCTCTTCTCAGGCCGCTTTGTGAGACTTTTAAAATATCTCTCTTGTAAGTTTGAAACCATTATCAGAGGGAGAAAATTAGAACTCGCTGATCTTTATAGATTCTGAGAAGGAATCTAGAAGCACAACTGACTTGGGCTTATTGCACGATTCATAAGCAAGGCATGATAAGACACTAATAGAATACTTTCTAGCTTATTTAAAACTCTGTAACTATCTATGGAGACTATTTAAGAAAGTACTATCTGCAAAAAGTTGAGCTTGACTGTCTCTAATACCTCAAAAATAAGGTGGGGCTACCTTGAATAGAGAAATATGAGAATCTTTGTAAGTTTCTTAAACAACTTTTCTGTAGAAGGATCTAAGACTTGAAGGAATGGAGAACTTTTCTAAATGTCTTGTATCCTCTCAAAGAAAAGTACAGACGTCTCCGTACCATTTCGCAAGACTCTACTAGACATGGCTTCATAGATATCTTGGGACACTTTAACTTTGTTCTCTGATACCAAGTTTGACACGCTATTTAGGGGTGCAAGTTACCCCAAGCTAACCCTCCTACTAGCATAACTCATAAACAACTGGATAAAATTCTTAAATCTACATAAAGTTAGTGAAAATATAGAACTTCTCTGAAATTGATCAATATAAACATGAAATTTACAAGATTACAACTCTACTTTTACAAATGAAATTGAAACTGAATACATCAACTTCTACTGACTGTCTATAAAGCCTCTATTGGTACTGACTGCAAATAGATGTGTCATGACTCCCAACTACCCAATCTCAATACGACTATTGTAAGAAAAATACAACACTTCTAGAATTGTATAACTAACTCAATCCGTCGAATTAAAAGGACTGATCACCTGCTCACTGGAAGCTGTGAACTGACTGAATACGGTATCTGTGCTATATCTAGTACCTACATTATAAGGCACTGCAACATATAGAAATATATGGGGGTCTGTACTTTAAGGAATGTACTTAGTATATAGGGGTGCAGTGCAACATTATAAATAATATCATAAATGATAATGAAAGTTATGCATGCTGATGATAATAACTTTCTTCGCTTGAATTAAGTGAAATATATTTCTTGTGAATCATCAATAGTAACATAAGCATTAAAAATATCATAAATCGTTATACTTAACTCAAACTCTTTAAATAATGACTTAGAGTGACTCAGTAACTCATGAAATTTGAACTCTTATGGACTTGGGAGTTTCTTATAACTGACATAACTACACCATATAAGCCATATGTAGTCTAACATTTTTTCCTCCTAAGGAGAGAACCCCACATTAGCAGGGGTGTTGTACTTTTTCTAGGGAGTACAACCTCAATCTCGTTATAACAATCCCATACTTGGCATTTGACTAACAATTATCAACATCAATCCTATGTTGGCATATAGTTTTGGAGAAATACCAAATTTCCCGCTCGGTGCTAAATACTCCTCCCAAACTCAGCTCAAAATGCGTAAGGAAATCCACCTTAATCTATATCAATTCATGGGTCTATCATGAAGACCAAAACAATAATATATCTCATCGGTAAATCATATACAAGTGTGGATTCCTAACTTGACTTAAAATCAAACAATCTTTCTCAACATCAAGATGTATCAATTCATTTAGTCATGGTAATATCAATAACTTTGAGGAAATATCAAGATTCATTATAACAACTCAATCTTATGAATCAATATACTCAATAATCCAATCTGGCATGAGGAAGCTTAAAGCTTGACACATGTCTTGAAAGCACTTAAAATACCAACTCATGGTAGAACATGAAATTCACAATATTAAATATCAAGTCATAATTTGGAAATTATAAAATAGTCATGTATCAAAAAATTCAAGAAAACATCATAGAACTCATTCTTGACTCTCAAGTTCAAATATTAATATTAATATATATATATATATATATATATATATATATTCAATAATCAAAGTTCTCGAAGAAAAGCTTAAATCATGACTATTATCTCAAATCATTCAGAAATCATCAACTCATAATAACAATATTCAACTCATGGCAAAAGTTCTCAATTTAAGAAATAAAATGATGAAATAGTCATGTGTATCAATCTTGAATAGCTCAAATATCATAAATCATTAATAAATTAATTTGGATGTAAACCCACTTTGCAAAATCATGGATTTCAATAGTAGAAATTGAATCTTTGGGCACAAGAACGAAAGAAGTGTTCTTGTTCAAACCCCAAATACCTTGATTATGGATTTGAATGAAGAACCTTGTTATAAAATCCTTTTCCACTTCTTGAGTTAGGGTTCTTGATGATTTTGACTTGGATACCTGGAATCTAGAACCAATTTGTGAAATCTATGGTTGGATTCTTGATGTTCTCGAGATATTTGGATTAGATTTTGAGAGACAAAACCCTAGTATTCTTGATTAAATGGAAGAACAATGAAGTTTTCTTCTTTACTTAGATATATATAGAGGGTCAAAATGGGTGGAAAAGACCAAAATACCCATTTAAAAACACTCCTTAACTACTGGAAAAAAATGTATGACGACATCCGTGATAGGCCGCTAGACCCGTGATAGGCCGTCACTAAATATCATCACAAAAGGGTCTAATTTTATAATTTTCTGCCTAAGGCTGACAAATTTAATAGAAATGGCATCAGAATGTGACGACGTCATCAAAAATGGCGTAAAAAACGTGACAGCCCGTCAGAACCGTCGTCACCGTTTTCCAGCTTGACATGCTGGAGTAAAATGGGCGTAACTCTTTCCTACGATATCGGATTTTGGAGAAATTGGTATAGTTGTAAAGATAATTAAATTATCTATATGTTGATATGTCATGAGCTCAAAAATTCCAAGTATAATGAGAGCTATGATCGTTTGAAGTTGACTATACCAATATCCTTCCCAAGAACTCAATCGGTAAGGAATGTTTTCATTCGCCCAATCATTAGGACATCTTTAAGTCCTTAATACACACCATCCTTGATTAGAAAATAACCAAAGAACTATAATTTATTTCTCAAGAGCTTTATTCATGGTTGCACTATTGGTTAGAGTCTCGGGGAATTAAAAAATGTCTCTAATTTCCTCACCGGGTGCTATGAATAACTTGATACTCAACTGAGAGTTGAGGAATATACGATTTAACATCATAAACCCATCAAAGAAATACGGCCTGGGGACATGCACGATATAAATATAAATTCGCTAATCATTAAAAATAGCACTTGAACAGTGGAACTGAGTGTATCACAAAGCTCGAGTACATAAGTCATGCGTTCCATGACCTAAATTGGGAATTCATAACTATTAAATGTGATTCCAACCGGTGAAAGGTCTAAAACTCTGCATTTCTGTAACTAAGTGAGGACAGGATTCTTTATGGCATGCCTGTACATGAATCATGCTCATGGAATCAAAATGCCAAACATGAATAAATACAGGAATGACTGAAAATGCAGAAATAAAAATGGGTTGGGCCGTATCCCTTCTCAGAGTTGTTCTATAACTTATTGGCATACCTCCTAGAACCTGACAACCTAACCCGGTTACTCATTCTACTATATCCTCCTTAGACTAAATCCATCATTACTTCCGTCATCGCCTACTAATGCTACGCTTGAAAACTTATGTTTCCAAACAGGGAAAATAGAAATCATACTCAAGAGGCTCAAAGTCTTTCATCATACTCGTCTCAATTATTAGGAACATCGTTCATTACCTAAATAGTCTTCCTCCACCTAGAAAATCCATGACACTTACTAATTACAACACATACAATGACCCTAGAAAAAAAAATAAAAAAATAAAAAGCATCCCCATAGCACCTTGGTCAAATTTTCTCACTAAGAACATAGAATCAAACTTAATTGCAAGCCAACCAGACTCAATCTCTTGCCTACACTGTCTAAGCCTATTAGATCACTTCCTGTAACTAGCACCATTACCCAAGAAATCATCGTATCCACCTTCATAGCCACCGATCATACAAGATTAATGCCTAGTGCTTAGTATAACTTACAACTCCACCTCACACACACAATTCTCACTTGAAAACTATAAAACAACATGTCAATAAACACTAGTCCACTTAAACCCCCTAATAATAATTATTGCTCATAATCATATGATCTCTCTAATTTATAATCCATAAACGCACCATTCTTCTCAGGATGCTTTGTGAGACTTTTACAATTTCTCTATTACAAGTTTGAAAGCATTATTAGAGGGAGAAGATTAGGACTCACTGATCTTTATAGATTCGAAGAAGGTATCTGGAAGTGCAACTGACTTGGGCTTATTGCACGATTCATAAGCAAGGCATGATAAGAAACTAATAGGATACTTTCTAGGTTATTTAAAACTCCATAACTATCTATAGTGACTATTTAAGAAAGTACTATCTGCAAAAATTAATCTTGACTGTCTCTAATACCTCAAAAATAAGGCGGGGATACCTTGAATAGGGAAAGATGAGAATCTACATAAGTTTCTCAAAGAACTTTTCTATAGCACGATCTAAGACTTGAAGGAATGGAGACCTTTTCTAAATGTCTTGTAGCCTCTCAAAGAAAAGTACAGACGTCTCCGTACCATTCCACAAGACTCTACTAGACACAACTTCATAGATATCCTAGTACACTAAAACTCTTTGCTCTGATACCTAGTTTTTAACGCCCCAAATTATGGGTCTCGGGATGTCACATGGTGATTAGGGGCGCAAGTTACCCCATGCTAACCCTCCTACTGGCATAACTCATAAACAACTGAATAAAATGCTTAAATCTATATAAAGTTAGTGAAAATATAGAACTTCTCTAAACTTGATCAATATAAACATGAACTTTACAAGATTACAACTCTACTTTTACAAATAAAACTAAAACTGAATACATCAACTTCTACTGACTGTCTATGAAGCCTCTACTGGTACTGACTTCACATAGATGGGTCATGACTCCCAACTATCCAATCTCAATACGACTAAAGTAAGAAAAATTTAATACTTCTAGAACTATATAACTAACTCAAGCCCTCAAATAAAAAGGACTCATTACCTGCTGACTGGAAGATGTGAACTGACTGAATACGGTATCTGCGCTATAATTTGTACCTACATTATATGGCACTGCAACATATAGAAATATATGGGGGTCAGTACTTTAAGGAATATACTGAGTATATGGGGGTGCAATGCAACATTATAAATAATATCATAAATGATTATGAATGTCATGCATGCTGACGATAACAACTTTCTTCCCTTGAATTAACTGAAATATATTCCTTGTAAATCATCAATAGTAATACAAGCGTTATAAATCTCATAAATCATTATACTTAACTCAAATTCTTTAAATCATAACGTAGAGTGACTCGGTAACTCATGAAATTTGAACTCTTATGGACTTGGGAGTTTCTTATAACCGACATAACTACACCATATGAGTTGCATGGAGTCCAACGTTTTGCCCTTCTAAGGAGAGAACCCCACATTGGCAACAGTTTTGTAATCTTACCAGGGATTACAACCTCAATCTCGTTATCACAATCCAATACTCGGCCTTTGGCCCACAATTATCAATATCAATGCTACAGTGGCATGTAGTTTTGGGAAAATACCAAATTTCTCACTCGGTGCTAAATACTCCTCCCAAACTTGGCTCAAAATGCATTAGGAAATCCACCTTAATCAATATCAATTCATAGGTCTATCATGAAGACCAAAACAATAATATATCTCATTGCTAAATCATATACAACCGTAGATTCCTAACTCGACTCAAAATCAAACAATCTTTCTCAACATCAAGATGTATCAATTCATTTAGTCTTGGCAACATGAATAACTTTGAGGAAATATCAATACTCATTATAACAACTCATTCTTATGAATCAATATACTCAATAATCCAATTTGTCATAAGGAAGCTTAAAGCTTGACACATGTCTTGAAAGCACTTGAAATACCAACTTATGGTAGAACATGAAATTCACAATATTAAATATCAAGTAATAATTTGGAAATTGTAAAATAGTCATGTATCAAAAACTTCAAGAAAACATCATAGAACTCATTCTTGACTCGCAACCTCAAATATTAATATATATATATATATATATATATATATTAATTAATCAAACTTCTCGTAGAAAATATTAAATCATGACTCTTATCTCAAATCATTCGAAAATCATCAACTCATAATAACAATATTCAACTCATGGCAAAAGTTCTCAATATAAGAAATAAAATGATGAAATAGTCATGTGTATCAATCTTGAATAGCTCAAATATCATAAATCATTAATAAAGTAATTTGGGTGTAAACCCACTTTGCAAAATCATGGATTTCAATAGTAGAAATTGAATATTTGGGCACAAGAACAAAAGAAGTATTGTTGGTCAAACCTCACATACCTTGATTATGGATTTGAATGAATAAACTTGTTATAGACTCCTTTTCCACATCTTGAGTTAGTGTTCTTAATGCTTTTGACTTGGGTACCTTGAATCTTTAACCAATTTGTGAAATCTATGGTTGGATTCTTGATGTTCTTGGGAGATTTGGATTGAATTTTGGGAGAGAAAACCCTAGCATTCTTGATGAAATGGAAAAAGAATGATGTTTTATTATTTACTACGATATATATAGAGGGTCAAAATGTAACAAATACATTCTTTTATAGATTTCTTTTTTCTATATGGTCTTTTATGTTTATAATTTTTTACATAATATCTTTTTCTTGGTTTCTTATATTTATATTTTGATTTTTTGTATTTCTTATATTTCTAATGTCTTTTTCTTTTCTTATAATATCTTTCTTCGCATCCAAATTGAGGTGCTATTTTATCTTTGCAACATGCTAAATTTCTTATTAATCTTTTTTCCATTCTTATTTCTTCTCTATATTTTTCACATAGGTTTCTATACTATTGTTGTAAAAAATTCATTCTTGCTCCTAGAGTATCTACTATTTTTGTTTCATCCCAACTTTTTATTATTTTTGAACTAAATGGTTCAGGTAATTTACTAAAATATAATTTTCTTATTTCTTTACTTTCTTCTGTATTATATGTTTCTTTATAATAATATTCTTTAAATGCACAGGTATATTCATCTATGTAACACATATTACATATTGCTAATTTTAACATTAAATTCCTATTTGTATCTTTCTCTTCATTTTGTTCTTCTTCTGTTGTTGTCATACTACTAAATTCATCTTTTATAGCTATTTCATATTTTTTTTAATAATTCTATAGGTGTTAATTTAGTTGTAGTTGTTGATGATGTTTCTTCTGTAAGTTTGTCAATTCTTAATACCCTTTTACTATTTCCAGTTATATTTGAAAACCATAATTTCACTGTTCCTATTAGTGTTCTTTCAATATATTCGGGTGCATCTGTTACATTTATATTATTATCTAATAATTGTTTTATCATATATCCTATCCATAATTGTATTATTTTTCTGTATTTATTACACAATCTAAGTCTAGAAAGTTATAATTTTTATTAACTATTTGTTTTGGTGTCTATTTGTCATATTCATCTTTTAGATTATATTTTTTAAACTTATTCTTATAATATGTAGGTTTTCTTATTTCCGATGTTCTAGTTATTACATTTTTATCTTTTTTTTTATCAAGAGTATTTATTTCTATGTTTCTATTTTCTAAGTTTTCTTTATTAATTACATCTTCTTTTTCATTGATTTCTAATTTTTTTGTATTCGTTAAGATTTCTGTATTTGTTTCACTATCTTCTAAATCATAATTATCTGTTTCTTCAACATCTATTGTATTTATTTCTAATTCCATAGTTTCTATTTCTTTATTGTTTATTTCTAATTTTTCTTTAAATTGATTTATCTCGTTTAATAATTTTCTTCTTTTTCTTTCTGTCTTTTTTCATACATATCTTTTAATATTTGTATCATTTTCTAATTCAGCAATCCTATTATTTTTAGTTTTTTCTACTTTTGTATTTCTTCTGTAGTTTGTTGTTTTATTTTTTCTATTTCTTTTTTTATATCTATTTCTTCATTTTCTTTTTCTATTCTTATCATAGCTGTCAATTTATCTTTCAATTTTAATTCTTCCTTTTCTAACATTAAATATAAATGTTCACCTATTTTTTTACCTTCTTCCTAGAGTAGAAAATACTATTTTTATTTTTAAACCTTCATGGTTTTCATATATTTTTTCATCTATTATAAAATATTCTTTATTCATTTTTTATTTAATTGTTAATAGATCATGTGGTATGTATATTCTAGACTTTCTATTATTGATTCTAAATTTGATATTTCTTCTTTTTGAGCATTTATTGAGTTTTTATTAACTCTAGCAATTATGTTATATTGTAGTCTTTCTATCCTTATTTTTAATTCTTTACGTTTTTCAGATATTATTTTACTTTAATTCTTTATATTTTGATAATTTTTGTCCTTTATTCATCTAAATAATATTTTGTGCAATAGCTAAATTTAATTTTATGAAATAAGTCATAATTAATAAATTAATCAAATAAATTACGTCCATTATTATAAAGAAGTTTCACAAGTTTACCCATTATAAAAACATTAGGAATATACCCTTTACTAAATCTCTTTTCTAGCATCACCATAACCTGAACAAAATTCCATTGCCTACAATTTGTGGATATCAAAATATTAAAAGTCACAAAACTTGGTTCAACCAAATCTCTCATTAAACTCCTTGCCCTCCCTACCTTTCCATTCTTGCATAGTCCATGTATAAGTGTGTTGTCAATCACAATATTCGGCATAATGCCACAAGTTTTCATCACTTTAGATTGCTTAAATCCATCACTAATCCGATTAGTCAAGCGAAGTCTTTTCATCAAAATGTCGTAAGTTTAATCATCACCTTGAATTCCAATGCCCATCATTTTTTTCTAATAAAATTCTCAAGAAATGTTGATATATTCCGTAATAAGAATATCAAGAATCAAATTGTAAAGCTTCAGGGTTAGTTTCTTTTGAAACTTGGACGCCAATTCAGGAACTTGGATGACTTGTTTAATTATTCGAGCACGACAAAGACCATGTAGAATGGTCACAAAAGTATTCTCATCTGGGTTTGATCCAATTGAGCTACAGATTTTGTTGAACAATTGCTGGACATAATAAAAATGACAAGAATTGCAGAGCTTGTGGATTAAAGCATTATAGGTAGAATAATTGTGAGTCAGCTGAGAAACTTGGAGGACCATCTAAATGTTTGAAGAGCTTCTGTTGAAGATTTTTGAACCAAAATTAAAAGGGAGATGGTTTTGTGAGTTGGGATAGGACTTCTTAATACTGATTGTGAATGAGCAGTGAGAAATGCTCGATAACGTCGGTTACTAAAACAGATCAAGATTTTATAGGCTTTATGTATATGTCTTTTGAATTTGTTTTGCCAAGACAACAACTGTCAAAAGAGTTGCTCACTGTGTAGTCCGTTGGCATTTTGCTCTTGCATTTATCGGGTTCTCAGTGTGTAGTTAGTTGGCATCCTCATATACAAAACTTTCTAGTTTTCAATAATTTAATTTCATATGTACGATTTTAAAATCACTTCTAAATTCACCTTTTTATTGAGAAATTATCATGATTTCTTAAAGTCGTTGCGTATGAAGTCTTTAATTATGATTATGAAATTTATTTTTATTTTATTTACTTTTATTAAGCTTGGCAAGGTTGATCTTGTTGCCCTTTTGATTCTTCACATAAATTCGCATCATTTTTTGAAGTTTGTTCTAAGCTTATATGATTCAGATTTTGTAATTTGAAATTCAATATAAATAAATATTTCCAGTACTCTAAATTCTTACAACAATTTTTAGTTATGTATGAAAAAATATTATTATACAGTTGTTTTGGGAGTAGTATCAAGCACCGATAAGATACATGTTTCATATAACCTAAGTCCCAAAACTGTACTTCCATCATAGGATAAGGGTCTTCCAATAATTTAGATTAACACCTTAAGCCCAATGGGTTCAGTTAGTGGATCCACATCAGAAAGGTTTTATACTCTCAACAGGGTGTAGGGCACCCTCCCAATTAGGGTTGTATGTTGGACTCTATGTTACTCACATGGTTTAGTGTCAGTTAAGAGAAACTCAGATTATCAATTTTTAGTCGCATTATTACTCATAATTTCAGAGATTTACAATTTGAACTTTTTTATTTACACATGTTTACACTATTATTAGGTTTCGGCTATTTTGCATGATATTTTTATATTCCACAAATTACATTCATAATATGATCCTACATACTTAGTATTATCCACGTACGGAACACATACCTCTTCCCCTATATTTCATTTCATGATGTAGATTTAGGTGATCATTCTCACGTTCATGGATAGTTCGAACCTTATCTTCTAGTTGTAGATTTAACAAGTTTTCATTATCAAGGGATAGTTTGCATTTTTAGTTTAGTGCATTTTTTTTCTTTGTTTCGACATATATTAGTTTCAACTGTTTAGTGTTAGTTAGGGTCCTGACCAAGTATCTCATCAATTTAGTAGAAGCTTTTAGACATAGTCAAATAGTTTAGCTTTCATTGAGCTTTCAAAAGGTTGTTTCAGAATTTCAGTTAAATCATAGTTTGTTCACTTCTTTATGTTTTAGCTTTTTCTCTATTATTGTTTAATATATTATCTTAATATTATCCAGTACCAATAGTTTTCTTGGAATCACTCGTAGTTTAACAACTATGTTGCCTTTAGGGTGTAGACTCGGGTCGTGAAAGGATGCAACTCATTATGTCAATATAGGTGCAAGAATGATTTTATTATTATTCTCGTGTTACCTTGTCTTGTATCTTACTGTAGGCTTGGGTCATGGTGCACTTAGGCTTTCCTTAAACTTTCCTTGGCTAGTATACTCATGTCTTGTTTAAAACCTTGCCACAAAAAACCCCATCTGTGAAAAAACACTTTGGAAAAGAGTGTAACTGGTGCCTTTGGCTTCCTTAAGAATTTTCAACTCCAAGACAGCTTGTAGTCGAGAGATTTTTTTTTTCAAGTCTTTCAATCTAATCCGCCCCATTCATTTGTGTTCTCATGTGTTCCTTCATTTATAAATTGTTGAAAATAGGTAGATAAAACTTTATGGAGGGTTTAGGTATTTTAGGTTGGAACATGTTACTCATCTAAATTGAAGGCATCATATTCATTCTGGTAAAGTCTTCTCTCTCTCTCTTTTTTTTTATTTTTTTAGTTAAAGATGATACCCCTATGTACGTTGGGTTTGATTTTTGATCCTTGAATATTTATTCAATGACTAGAACTTATGTCGTCTCTTGGCTCAGGTGTGTTTTGATATAGGTGTGTTTTAGTGATCTAGGAGAGTTATCTTGATTTATTCTGAAATGGGTTAGAGATATTAGTGACCTAGAGTTTTCTTGATTTATTCTAAGAGTGGTTAGGGACGTTAGCAATCTGGGAGAGTTTCATTTGGAATTACATTTGGCTTAGTGATTCATCAAGAGTAACTACTCGATCCTCATTGTAGAAAACATAGTTAAAAGGATCAACGACCGTAACCAGTATTTGGAACTAAATTATTTTTTAGAGTGGTCAGGAAAGAGACTTTCAAATTTCGAAGAAAACCTTCCTAATTTCAGGGGATAGGTTTTTTGATTAAACTCGTGTACTTGGTTTCAACCATGTTTTATGCTTGGGAAATGATCTACTGAGTAATAACCAAAAATATAATACCCCATGTTTTTAGACTCTAAATTTTCTCAGTGATTGTTCTTACTGGTCAGGTTACAACAAAGGTGATGAGTCATGAAGACTCCTCACAAGTTGTATAGTGCCTATTGTAGTCAAACCAGTAATGGTTCCCTAAGTTTTTATTAGGATCACAACTGGATCCTCATGAGTCGTGGTCACTCAATACGAGTCATAAGAAAGGACTCGTAGTCCCACTAGTAAGATAGCCTTGGTTACTGTCTTTGTTACGGGTGGACTCCACGAGTTGTAGAGGGAGGTCATGAGGCATAGGGTGGGACTCGTGACCAAACCAGTAAGGTGGCCCTACGTAACTGTCCAGATAATGAGTTGTGGCGACTACTCGTGGTAGGTGAATATGAGTCTTTACCCAACCCATAACGACTAGAGTTATTTCTTTGCATGTTTTAAATTAAGGACCATTTGGTCTTTTCCCTTGCTTTACACTATTTGTATGAAATAAAACATTCTGTATTTTCACCCATTAAACATAACATAAACACTCTCTTCTCTCTCAAATTACCAAATCAGGAGAAAAGCTTGGGTTACTAAGGGTTGGTCATCTAGGGCTCAAAGTGTGGTTTCTTCTCTATAATATTGGTGTTTTTAGGCTTTCATCTCTCCCCTAACTTGTATTTTATCTTAGCATGCAATGGTTTGGTATTCATATGATTTGAATGTTAGTTTTAGAATTTGGGTTAAGGGTTTTGGATGATTATTATTTAAATGGTGTTCTCATGGTATACATTTATTTGTTTATGCTTTATGGATGGATTTTGGAACTCATTGGTGCATAGGCATTGTGAATTGAATAGGGTCATGGCATTCCCACAAAATCATTGATATTGGTATTAATATTAACCCACCTTATGAAATTGGCTTTGAAACATGGCTATATGCATAAATTAACCAGTTTTGAACTATTGCATTGCATAAAAGGGTAATGCAATATAAATGATTTTGAAAGGACATAGTGGCCATGATTTGGTTTCAAATTAGAACTTAGGGGTCATGGATTCCCACAGGATGATAGATAACTAGAATGACATAATTCTATAAGCTTTTAAGCATATTAGTTTGATGATACCATTTAGTGATGCCTTAATAGAAGACTTCTTGGTTATATGGAAGGGGTTATGTGTAAATATTTTAATTTGGGCTTATAGGAGCTTATGTAGCTCACCATAGAAGGTAGATGTCCCGGGGGGACAGATATTGGAAACTACATTTGCCGATATTGGTGGCTGTGTGTATATTTATACATAATTTAGATTGGCTGGGGTCGAGGCATTACCTTTCCCTTCCTTGGATTTCTTTAGTGAACAAGTGCCGAAGTCTTTTTCTGCAAAGAAAGCTTAACCCATATAGCCCATGCGTGCCCTTAAGACGATTAGAGATACACAATCCAGGTTAATTATTTTAAATTACATGTTAAACCTTATTACCTATCCCATTGTCTTATATATATATACATACACATGCATTCATGTATGTGAACATGTACATTGAGTTAGGATTTGAATTTTAAATGGCATTATTTTATCCCTTCCCCAAATTACATGCTAGTTCTCACCCCGCTAACCATCCCCAAATGTTACATCCTTTCATGTAGTATCTTAATGATTTCTTCTATCGGTTTGTGTAGTATTATATGGTACGGTTGTTTATTGGGTTTACGGTGAATTAGATAAGATTCCATCTTTCAAAAAGCTTGATTATTCCATCAATTTCTTTCTATATTTTAGAATTAAAGAATTCACATTAACATTAGCATTGTCATTGTCATTACCATGGTAAGGGGTATATCTCGACCTACTTAGATATTCAAATTAGTTTAGCAGCTTTTATGGACACGTGTGGGTTGGATAATATTGTTGACTCTCAGAGCTTATTCTTTAGTTACATCAACTGTTTTATCTTTATTCACTACTTTTCTTCCACTTGTTATTATATGGACTATGTTTGGATTGGACAGGCTATAGTGGTAGTCTCTATCCCATGATGGGCTTGAGGTACCCGTCATTCCTAGGCTTGTGGTTGGGTCATGACTATCTTTATATCAGAACATAGCTTCCGGATCATTGAGTGTCCATAAACCCGTATCGAGCAGAGTCCCTTTAATGGGTGTGTAGTACACCACACTTATAAGGGAGAGGCTATAAGTCATTTAGGAATGTTTTTGTTTTTTGTGTTTTACTTTGTGCTATAGAATTGACGATTCATGGATTTTCTATAATTCTTGGTTTGCTTGCATTTCAGATAATGCCTCCTTGAAGGCCTGATATTTGTAAAAACTCTTTCAGAACTTCTTCCCCACCTAAGGGAAATGTGAAGAGCACTCACCCTTTTTATGGAGTGCAGACCCAATGTAGGGTCCTTGCTTGTGATTGTGCCACTTCACTTGGGGTATCATCGATCCTCACTAGTCCTTCTTTGGTTGGTGACACTCATGCTTAGTCACCTTAAGGAGACATCTCTAATACGTATTTCCACCATTCTATTCATCTGTTGACTCAGTTGGTGAACTCTCAGTCTCTCCAATTAGGACAGGGTGGTCTGTTGCTTCTTTTATAGAGGTTATTCGAGTTGGTCACTTCATGAAGTTGAATCCCCAACATTTACTAGCTTTAAGATTGAGGAGGACCCTCAGAGATTTATTAATGAGATGGAGAAGATCTTTAGAGTGATGCATACTTCCGATTATGAGGGCAAGTAGTTTGTTGTATATCAGTTGAAAGATGTGAAAAATCAGTAGTATGATAAGTGGGAGCAGTTGTGATGTGATGTTGCTGAGCCAACTATATGGGATGAGTTCTTTGGTGCCTTCCTTGATCATTTATTTCCTCAGGCATTAAGAGAGGCCAAGATCGAAGAGCTTGTGAACTTAAGGAAAGGTAGGATGAGTGTAAAGGAATATAACATAATATTCCATTAGTTGTATCGCTATGCTTCAGAGTTAATGTCTAGTATGAGAGCCAGAATAAGGAAGTTTGCTTCTGGTTTGTCTCATGATTTGGTATTGGAATGTAAGGAAATAAATGTTGAACAATGATATAAATATCTAAAGGCTTGTAGTTTATATGCAGTAGGAAAAGATGAAAATAAGAGGTAAGTAGAGATAGGAGAGAGGTAGAATAAGAAGTTCAGGTATTTCGAGAAGGGTATGAATAAACAAAATAGTAGGATAAATGGTAGACAATGGTCCAAGAAGAAGAATGGGGGGAGCTCAAATTCATATTCACCGGCTAGTTCTCCTTATTTGAGGACGTCTAGCGATCATCGTTCTTAAACTAGCTCTGGTCCTAAGGAGAAGGGTGACCGGTATCAAGGTAGTGGGGCTCAGTCGGCCCCACCCTATCCTCTATGTCTGTTTTGTGGTAAGATTCACCATGGCTATAGTGATGAGGGATGGAACTTGTTTTCTAAATGTGTCCAGCCTAGTTATATCTGCAGGAACTATCCTTCAGCTAAAGTAAATACTGAGGCTAATAAAGTTCTGATTGCCACTTCATCAGATCCTGCACAAATGGGTTCTACTTCTTGTACCGACACTTATCAGAATCATCAATATGCTCTTGCCACCTATTGATAACGCTCAAACTACAGCCCTCGTAATAGTGTAAGCGGTCATTAGAAAATATAGAACCCAACTGGGTTGGGTATCGATCCCGCAGGGAATAGCCGGTCAATAAGTAAGCAAAGATTATTAGACTTTTGGTGCAAGTATCATAAAAAAAGGGGGGATTTTAATGTGCAAATAATGTAAACAAAATAGTAAAGTAAAACAGAAATAGCAAAGTAAACAGAAAGAGTGTTTAGTAAGATGTTTAACCAATGAGAATTGAGAGTTGGGGTTATGTCCACCTTATGAGTTATACGTCTCTATTGGCGATGAGTTATGCTGAATTCACACATGCATGTGCTTATAGAGAATTGTATTCTGTGGTAAATCCAGGCGTCTTTCGACCTATCAAGGACTATTTCACTTTAACTCTTTCAAGCTTAAAGCGTATCTAACGGTACAAATTCTCCAAGAGGTTAATCCAGTTATGACACTAACTTTTTAATAGGGGTTGGTGCCCTATTACCTTGACATTATCTCTTTTCCAGACATATAACTTTTCTTTCGAACAAGTTAATGCTATACTAGCATATTCTATGCGTTTGCAACCACAAGAATTTACGTTAAGATGAAGAGAATAATGATATAAGCAGCATACGTGTCGCGAATTCACAAACTCATAGCAATAGATAGTATCTCATACGGCTTCCATAACCCCAACAGAGAAGTTTAGCTACTCATGAGTGCAATGGAAATCACAATAGTCATTATCATCATACCAATATAAAGATAGAACGTGTAGTATATGTTGGTAGGTCTTGTGGCATGAATTCCTTTTAGAATAGCTTTTATCTCGTTTTGGAAATTAAGAATTGAATAGATGAAGAGAATAAGAATTGAAAGTGTTGAAAAGATTAAAATTGTTCGGATAGTAGAGGAATGAATTAGAAGTAGAATGAATAAAAATCTCTAGAAAAATAGGGTATTTATAACACCCATATCCTATTCTTACTAAGCTACTGCATTACTTAACCCAATCCTACTAGGTTACTGCATTATTCTCCTAATCCTAATAAGTTACTGCTAGTCTCCAATGTCTATAGAATTGCTGTTTTTGCCTGGGACAGGTTTCCCATACGTCACTTTTGGTCCTTGGCGTCCAAGCTTTCCCTTCCTTCTTTCGTGAAGCTTTCTTTGGCGTCAAGTTATCCATAAAATGCTGAAATCTTCATCATTTGTACCTGAAAACTTGCTAATCACGTTTGTTAGCTCAATTACAGGAAAAAGGACTAAAAGTGCATGAATTATATATTTTGTCCTCAAAACTTAGCTAAAATATGGGTAAAATATAGTACTTTAGGCGTGTAAATTCGCCTATCATCAACACCCCACACTTAAGGCTTTGTTCATCCTCGAACAAACTATCATGTCAATCTAAACATCTACTTATGGTTTCACAGTAACAACACAAAATAGTCATCAAGACAGGCATCACAATCATTAACAAAGAGTAGTTTTCTGATCATTACTAGAAACAATTTTAACCACTAATATAGACTCGTGATGATGGTTAGTTCATATTCAAAGGTTAAGGTACAAAGAATCATACACAACTACCAAAAACTCATCAACCATATGTGTCTCACAATATATTACCCATAATCACTCACAAGTATTGTATATATCTCGAACATGGGTATAGGATTATCCTTACTCTCACTCTCACAAAGAATTCATATGTTGCAACTGATGACCATAGGCTTGCCCTTAGTGTAATGCTCCACTAAATATCAGAATGCTAAGCTTAGGATCAAATAGGTCTTTTGCTGGTTGTAATGTAGGCTAAGGGACGGGTAAGACTATTTTGGCCAGAAATAGTGACTATGTTCCTAAGTGCTTTAATACATCACATTATGCCATTAACACTTTCTTTCAAACAACCTTTCTACTTTCTTTTAATCTACCACCCCTTCTCACCTCTTTTGTTATTCAATTTTGAACAGAATTTATCTTTTTGTTTTTCTTCTCTTTTTTTTATAACACACCTCTATGATAACCATTCTTTTCCATAACGAATTCAAGTACCAATTTACTTTAAGGCACTACTCTCACCCAATTTCCTCTTATTTTGTCACATGACTTTACAATTTTAAAGCACTTAGGAATTTGGATCAAATTATGGTCCTGAAAAAAATGGATTAGGCTTACATATGAGGCTGTCAAAGAAAATAGGCTAAAGGCTCAAAAGGGGGTTGACTAGGATAATGTCCATGGGTAGGTAAAACAAAGGTAAACAATTACAGGTTGTCAAAGAAATGCCTAAATCATCTCCTATACTCGCACTCTTTATTTCGCTTTACATACATACCAGACAAGTTCTAGAATCAGCCACAAACATAGAATATATTATCAACTCACACACACAAGGCACATGGTCGACTTTATTGGAAGCAGTATAGACTTTGACCCAACGTACGAAGGAATTAAACCACACAATTATCACACAGTGAGTCACACTTAGAGCCTAAAGTCTCAATAGTAATGATTTTATCACAGACTCTTGTCATAATACCATGCTGCCTATCAAAACAATTTTATGCAAAGTTTGTAAAAAAAAATTTCCTAAAAAAATTAAAACAAACAAACATAAATAAGCAAAACACACATAAATAAGCAAATGCAGATAAGGAAGTATAGCATGCAAATACTAGCACCCCACACTTAGACGGGACACACTGCCCTCAGCGGAAAATAAATAAGAAGAACCTGGTTAGTCGGACTCCTCCTCAATGTCTGGGGTCGTACCCCCTTCGTCGGAATCATTATTGGAGTCGTCGTCATCAAAATTCTACTCCACGTCGAAGTCTGGCATTCTGCGATCATCATCGATTGACACATCGTCCTCAAGAGGTTCCTCAAAGTATACCCCTACTACGCACATCGCCCTTGCATTCTCATTCATTGGGTAGTCATAATCCAGCTGTTGGAGCTCTACAGTAGTTGGAACACGACCTCCGCTCATCATTGTAAACCGAGTCATGCCATAAATATGGCGAAAGAAACTTTCATCCCGCGCATGCCTTTCTGCAGTGGTAAGGTTGACACCATGCGTGGTTTCAATATCTTTAACCTTTGTGAGGTCAAACTTCTTTGGGTTGTGTGGGAGTTTATGATCAGCAGGTTCCTCTTCGATGTCCTCCTTCCTCAATATTGCAGTCAACAGATTGCCAAAGCTGAAGTGGGACCTCTTGTGTTGCCTAGCTTTATGCATTGTAGATCGAATAATTGCTCCAATGTTGATAGGGACATTCGTCATCAATGCGTACACCAAGAACACTCTATCTCATGTTATCTTTGTGTACTGGGTCCCTGGAATCAAGCAAGAGTTGACTATTCGCAGCCATATCCTAGCTTCCCTATTCAAAGGAGCATATGGGAAGGTGTTGTGCCGACCGGTGTCCTTGTGTCTACTCCATCATGCCATGGATCGTGGTCCGCATAATGTGTGTCTAATAGCCCTGTACGGAGGTCTGTTATACAGCTCTTTGAATGGTGATGGGTCAACAGATGGCAGACCTAGAAAGGAGTTGAAGAACTCCGCATTTAGTTGCAGAACTTGGCCTCGAATCTTTACTTTATTCCCTGTAGTTTTCGGTGACCAGTTGGCGTAGAATTCTCGTGTTAAATCGAGATTGCACTCTCCCATATCTCGAAAGATAAAATCAAGATGTAACGCCATTATCTTGGCCAACATACGAGGTTCTTTCTTTGCTAGGCTCTCCTTGTTTATCAACTCCACATGAACATATTTTCTCTTTATTGTTCCTATACCATTCCTTTCCTTCCTCCTCTAGGACCCATTTTATTCTGAACATACGGCGAGTTATTTGCAGCGAGGAGGATTGTCCTTGCTCTTTTCGTCCTCTTTTCTTGCCTTTTTGTGAAGTGGTTGCTTTTTCTTTTCCTTGTCTTGCTTTTGGTGCCATTGTACCTGAGATTAACAAAATAGTCATGTTAGCTTCATCTCGGTGGATACAATCAATAAACAAGCAGTAGTGGCACCACCCCACACTTATTTTGTTGGTACAAATTAATGAAGTGAAAGTTATTGATTATTCAGACTTCATGGATATACGTTTTAGGCGCTATATTCAAACAATATAATCAGTGTAGTCATACTTCATGAAATCTTGGCCATACTTTCATGTTTGATATATCTTTTGAGCAAGACTACTCCATATAGATTGAATCAAGTTTTAGGAATAATCACAATTTCGTATCTTTGTAGTCAACCATAGTTGTCACCTTTACACACAAGTTATTCAAACATGTAAGAGTTCTATTGACAAGATTATGCAATGTTCTTGACCATGTCAATTCCGCAAAAGTATGACAATGCATCAAAATTAAATACAAGTTGGAAACAAGTGAAGATCATTCTTACGTATTCTTTCCCTCACTTAGTAGTATCACAACAAATTAATCACATTCAACTCACCAATACTACTTCAAAATTTAACAATTCATAATAGGCGTAGTAGTGTAGTACTTACGGAATATAAATGAAGAACAAAGAAGTACTTACTTGGTTGATGACCTTGGATGATGTCTTGCCAAGTAAAAGAGCAAAAAGAAAATTTTTGAGAGGATTTGGAGAGGTAGGCGGCGCTTATGCTAGGTTTGAAATGTATTTTTCGTCTAAGACTAAGTCTCTTATTTATAGGGCAAGCTTGGGTCGGGTTTTGACCCATTTAGAATCGGATTTGGATACCAAAAGTGACCATAGGCGGCGCCTTTTGCTTTTGCTATGCTTGGCATAGGCGACGCCTTTTGTAAAGCCTAGTTGAGCATAGGCGGCGCCTATTCCATGGCATTGTTAGGCATAGGCGACGCCTATGCCATGGCATTGTTAGGCATAGGCGGAGCCTATGCCATGGAATATGAGATTCAGAGACAAAAGGCTTTGGCATAGACGGCGCCTATGCTATGGCATTCTTTGGCATAGGCGGCGCCTATGCTATGGCACTCTAGAATCCGAAAGCTTAGGCCATAGCATAGGCCTTGCCTTGTTCATGGCCTAGTTTTACATAGGCCTTGCCTTGTTCGTTGCCTATATATCCATAATTAATGCCTCACCCATAGCCTTTTGCTTCTTCATTCTTAACTTACCACCTTTAACATGCACTACTTCCAAATCAAAATTTGAAACCAATCTCCTCCTTTACCTCTCTTGTACCAACATTCACTCAATAACAACAAAAATGATTAGAACATGGGTTGCCTCCCATCTAGCGCCTTAGTTTTAGTCGTGGCTCGGCTCTTCTTTTTGGATTTTTATTTATCATAAGCAAACATTTAGTAGAAAAAAAACATGAAAAACGATGGTTTGTCTCCCATCTAGCGCTTGATTTATTATCGTGGCACGACATAGTTACCTCGAGTATTTAGACTTCATCGAGATAAATGGTGGACATATAGTTTATCGAGTCAAGATGACCGATATAGGGTTTTACTCGTTGGCCGTTCACCTTGAAGAAAACACCATTACTGTCTTCTAGCTCAACTACTCCAGACGAGTAGACTTGGCTAATCTTGTATGGACCAGACCATTTGGACCTTAACTTACCTGGAATAGCCTCAGTCGGGAATTGAAAAGATGTACCATATTGCCTTTTTGGAAGTTTTGTTGAACAATCCGCCGATCATGATACGTTTTCATCCGCTCCTTGTAGAAGTTTGATCTTTCATATGCATGTAGACGGAATTCAACCATCTCATTCAGCTGCTCCAATCTCAGATTCATAGGATCATCCCAATTCAGATTTAGTTGCTTCAGCGCCCATAATGCTTTATATTCGAGTTCGATGGGTAAGTGACAAGCCTTCCCATAAACTAGTTGGTAAGGGGACATGCCAATTGGCGTTTTGAATGCAGTCCTATAGGCCCATAGCACATCGTCCAACTTCTGAGACCAATCTTTCCTATTAGCATTTACAGTCTTAGCAAGGATTTGCTTGATCTCTCGATTGGAAACCTCTACCTGTCCACTAGTTTGAGGGTGATAAGGTGTGGCTACTTTATGTTGCTTGACACCAAATTTTGCCAACACGGATTTGAACAACTTGTTGCAAAAGTGAGATCCTCCATCGCTTATGATAGTCCGTGGTATTTCAAAGCGAGAGAAGATATTTCTCTTCAAGAATGCTACAACACGCTTTCCCTCATTGTCGGCTAATGCTACTGCTTCGACCCATTTTGAAACATAATCTACAGCAACTAGGATGTATTTCATTCCAAACGAATTTACGAATGGACCCATGAAATCAATACCCCATACATCAAAGAGCTCGACTTCAAGAATTTTCGACATGGGCATCTCATAGTGTTTTGAAATTGCACCTTGTCTCTGACATTGGTCGCATCTTCTCACAAAGTCGTAGGCATCATTAAATATCGAGGGCCAATAACATCCACTTTGCAATACCTTCCTTTCTATCCGATTACCTGCGTGATCTCCCCCAAATTGGGAAGTATGACATGCTTCTAATATATTAGGCACTTCTACATGGGATATGCATCGCCTGATAACACCATCCGCGCATCGTCGAAACAAATATGGCTCATCCCAAAAATAGTGTCTCACATCATGCATGAACTTCCTCTTTTGATGAAATGATAGATTCGTAGGCATCACATTACTTACCACGAAGTTTGCAAAATCTGCATACCATGATAACTCCTCCATCATTGTGGCTAAAATCTCTTCATCAGGGAAGGTATCGTCAATCTCACAATCTGGCTGTGCTATATGCTCATTCTCAAGTCTAGATAGATGATCAGCCACTTGGTTTTCGCAACCTCTTCTATCTTTTACCTCGAAATCAAATTCTTACAGCAACAATACCCATCGAATTAGCCTTGGTTTTGCATCTTTCTTTGTCATCAAATATCTAAGGGCTGCATGTTCTGTGTGAACTACCACTTTGGTTCCCAACAAATAAGCATGGAACTTCTCAAAAGCATACACAACTGCTAGCAGCTCTTGTTCTGTGACAGTATAATTCTTTTTGGCTTCGTTTAGGACCTTGCTCGCATAGTAGATTGGATGGAATAACTTCTCCCTTCTCTGGCCAAGTACAGCACCCAAAGCTACCCCACTAGCGTCACACATGACTTCAAACGGTAGAGACCAATCTGGTGCTACCATGATAGGAGCTTCAATTAGCTTCCCTTTGAGGCATTCGAATGCCTTCAAACAATATTCATTAAAGTCAAACTTTGCATCTTTCTCTAAAAGTTTGCATAATGGACTAGCGATTTTGGAGAAGTCTTTGATGAACCGCCGATAGAAGGGGAAAGAACAGCTCATTTCCCAAGAGGGTAGAGCGAATACCATCATAATCACTCTAGTAAGGGCGAATTTGATTTACGAAGGGTATTCCGAGAATAATATCTTCAGTGATATCCTCAGTTATAACAAAGTCATTGATAAGGCAAATACCGTTATTGCAGACATGAGCTTTGGGAAGCTGATAATTAATTTTCATTTTTTCGCCGGTGGCTGAATAGAGGCGAGAGGTACTCTTTTGGAGATACCGAGTGGGAAAAAGGCCTTTGACAATACAGTTACTGTCTTTTGACGACTCGCTCTTAGGAGTAATTCAAAGTAATCTCGCCGATGGCCCGGTATACTTTAATTGTTATCCCAATTTCTCTGTAGATATTAATGATCCTAACATCATGGATGTTTTAACTTTGAATGTTAAAACAAAAAACATGAATAGTAAGGAGATTACTAGAGAAATAGCTATTATATACCGCGTATATTATCTTCTAATGGGAACAACTCTAGCACCTAAAGCTAGATTTACGAGCCCTAAAGGGTTTACCACCCTAATGGAAGCAAACAAAGATCGTAGCACAGTCTTTGTTCCTAAGGGTCTAGTTTGGGATGAAATTCTCCATAGTAATGATTGGCACTTTGAGGCTATCACCCAACCCATTCGAATTTACTCCGAAAAATCGTAGATCGAACGGGTTGCCAACATCCCGACGGATCTATTGATCTAAAATTCCTTGGGCTGGAATCATCTCGGCACTCTTCGTTTCGCCGATCAGTCTCCACTCGTGCCTCTACTTCCAAGCCCCCAGAGGGAAGTGATGATCATGATAATGACAAAGGGAAAATCAGGGGAGTTGACTTCTCTGGTCGAGTCCCAAAAGTCTATTATCAAACCACTAGGGTCAACAAACCCGAAAACCTCTACGAGCCAGGGAGTCCTACGGCCTCCGACATGGCCCCTCCTCAACAGGTTAGAACTGACCCTAGCCTCCTAGTCATCAAGTCAGATGAACAATACTTTCCTGATCTTGAAGCTCTAAAGGTCCGTTGGAATCATCCAAACGAAGCTATCAAACGTAAATGGTACGCTAGTACCTACTCCAAAGAGCAACAAAAGGAGTTTGGTCTGCTATGGATAGCTGACATGAAAAGACTCCGGTGCGATATGGAATTCTTCTTTTGGTTCGAACGTACCGGAAAGATAGAAAACCAAAATGACTCTCTCAACGTTATTGTTACCAAATGGTATACTCAAAGAAACACGGTTGTTGAATCCGTTACTCCTCCTCTTGAAGGAATTAAAATTCCCTACTCTAGCGAAATCCTTAATGCTTCTCCTTTTAAGAAGAAACATGATAGGCCTTCTATGGCTCCTCTCAATAGAGACCTTGATAGAATAATTGAGCAGAACAATTATACCAATCAAGTTCTCCACACCATCTCCCAACAAATAGGAGAAACCAAGAGTTCTACTCTTCCTTTCGAGGCTCCCCTGCCAGCAAAGAGCACTCCCAACTCTAAACCACATTCGAATCCTATCTTTAAGATACATGAATTCCAAAAGGATAAGTTTCCTGACCTCAACGATGATTTCAAACTCTGTGAGCAGATTTTGGAAAAAATCAATACCAAACTTTCAAAGTTTAAGGTTGCCCAACAGGGAGAGTCCAGCTCCCAAAAGAATTCTCTTTCCAAGATTACCAATGAACGTTTTTTTACTAAGAAAAATTATTACAAAAACCCTCTCCTCCGGATGTCCAATTCGAAGAAAACCCATACCTCTCTACATGTAATCATGATGGCAGAGGAATTATTGAATAGAATATTGATGGTCTGGCCGAACACCAGATTTACAATAAACTCCATAAAATGGTTGTATCCATTACAACCTATAAAATAAAAGGCTCTTCTGACAAAGGAGTGGCCACTATGGTTGTTTCAGGTTTCACTGGAATGATATAACATTGGTGGGACAACTATGTCTCTAAAGAGGTTAAAAGCCTCATTTATGACGCCAAAACCACTGAGAAAGTAGTCATAGTTGTAGATGGTCAGGAGACCATGGTATAAGTGGTACAACAAGATTCTTGCGCCACCCTCCTATATCATATAGCTAGGCATTTCGTAGGAGAACCTAAGCTCTTCCAGGATAGAAGCCTAGAAATTCTTAATAATCTTCGCTGCAAGAACCTAGCAGACTTTAGATGGTACAAAGATGCTTTCCTTGTTAAGGTTATGATCAGACCTAACTGTAATAAAGACTTCTGGAAAGAAAGATTTATTAGCGGTCTTCCCCCTCTGTTTGTAGAAAAGGTGCGAACAAAAATCAAGGATAGATTTGAGGGTCAAATTCCTTATAACATTCTTACCTACGGAGACCGTATAAGTTTCATCACCACTGTAGGAATACATCTCTGTACTGATCTTAAGCTTAAGCAGCAACATAAACAAAATAGTTCTTCCAAATTTGGTCTAGGAACCTTCTATGATGATTATGGATTTACAGACCTTTCCTCTAGGAAAAAACATAAGAGAAAATCCTTTAAGTCCACCAAAAGGACTTATCATCATAAGAAGAAGACTTCTAAGAAAGAATCCTATAAACCCAGTCGAAAGACTAAACTAAATTCTTCTAAACAACCTTCCAAAGATACTTGTTGGACTTGTGGCAAAACAGGCCATAGGGCAAAAGATTGCAAATCTGGCAAGAAAAAGAAGATCAACCAGCTTGATCTATCTGACGAAACTAAAGAGAAATTATTCTCTATTATGGAAGACTCTTCTGAAGCTTCTGACCCCTATTCCTCCTCTAATGAAGACTATAGCGACGAAGAATTTATCAACGCCGCTTATGAGTCTAACAGCTCTCAGTCTGGGCAAGATTGTGAGTGCACTGGCACTTTTTGTACTTGCTCCAGCAAAGCCATTAATGTCATAATAGAAAAACCCAAAGAAATCCTATTTGACATAGTTGAACATATTACACACGACGAGCTCAGGAATAAGTATCTCCAAGAGCTCAAAAGGCTTATGCTTTCTCAGGAAGAAAGCCCCCCTAAAGCCAAACCTATAATCCAGCCTTTTGGTATGAAGAAGGTTATGGCCTTCAGAACCCACCATTATGGATCTTAAAGGTGAAATCTCCTCTTTAAAAGGAGAAATTAAAAATCTCAAGATCCTACTTGATCAAGTAGAGCTTAACGCTTTGACAGAACAAGTCTTACGATCTGCTTCCCCTCCAGAGAAAATCTCGCCACCCGAGTCTCCTCGTAACCTTCCGATCATTCCAAATGATCATCTCCAAGAACCTATCTCTTTTCCTGGAGAAGATGCTCCCTCCTCTTCAGGAAAAACCATAACAGCTATTAAAGCCTATAGCGAGCATATTGTCGTTAAAATTGTTATTGACAAAGACTTCGTTTTAAACAGAGTCACCCTCTTTGATACAGGCGCTGACAGTAACTGTATTGTCAAAGGCCCTATTCCCACTCGGTATCTCCAAAAGAGTACCTCTCGCCTCTATTCAGCCACCGGCGAAAAAATAAAAATTAATTATCAGCTTCCTAAAGCTCATGTCTGCAATAACGACATTTGCCTTATCAATGACTTTGTTATAACTGAGGATATCACTGAAGATATTATTCTCGGAATACCCTTCATAAATCAAATTCGCCCTTACTGGAGTGATTATGATGGTATTCGCTCTACCCTCTTGGGAAATGAGCTATTCTTTCCCCTTCTTCATCCCCTTTCTAAGGAAGACAGACAACGCATTAAGGAGGAAACTGTGTTTAAAATTAATCGACTTTCCTCCCACATTAGTTTCCTAAAACAAGATGTTCAGCTCAAACATATTGAGCACACTTTAAAAACCCCTCAAGTAATTCATCTTTATTGGGTCTTTCTTGGCTCTCCAAGTCGGCCAAGGCCTTCTTTAATTTTTCTTTCAGAACCTTCTTGCTTTGGGAAGAGCTGGAGGAGGCTGCAGCAGATTTTCCTTTGTCAGGAGTTCTGGGGGCAGTTGGTTTAGGAGTCCAACCTTTAATTTTTATTTCTTTGGACAGATACTTAATCCTGTGTTGTTCTTCTTTGGAGAAGTTCCAGTAGATAATATAAGATACTCGTTTTTTAAAAAAAAATTTGCATATTTGGATGTGCTCTGGTAGTGTGGAGCATCCGTCCTTAGTTAAAAAGTTAGGAAGTCTATTGAGAAATTGCTGGGGAAGAACTTCCTTAGTTCCTCCGAAACATATCCACCATTCATAAAACCATCTAGGTATGATGGCATGTATCATGGCAGGATAATATTTAATGAACCAAGTATGTCCTGGGCGAAAAAACAAGAAGTTAAACCATGCCGACTTGTAGTCGTACCAGTTGAAAGTCTGAGGCCGATGTGGCATTGACAAAGCGATGGGAGTATGTAAGTGATCTACAAACTAGTTAAAGGGGGTTAGTACCATCTTAATTGTAAACTTTGAGTAGTTAATGTGGTCGGGATTGCGATCATCCATTGAATTTTCAACTTCAATAGAGTCTGTATCGACAAAAATGGCTTCATAGTACCAGCGGGTCTTAAGTGGATCTTCTGTGTCCATGAAATTGTTGTTGTTGTAGACCGGCTTGATCAGCTGGTTCAGAGGGTATCCTTCATAAGCTTTGTCTAATGCAATAATAGGCATTACTTGAGTAGTAATGAATTTGAATTCTTCCTTTACAGGGGAGGGTGGCGTAGCTTTGGCTGCAGTGGGATCAACCGCCTGAGCAAAGGTCTCTGGGGCCTTCATAGCATAACTCTGCTTGGTTTGAACTGAGGAGCTGGATGATGGACCTTTGTCTATGGGCAAGTTAGTCTTCAAATCTACCAATTTCATGGGAATTAGTGGTGAGAGATTTGGAAACTGAATCTCTGTCAGAGCAGAGTATTTGTTCTGGAGTGGAGATTGTACCTCCATCTTGAGTGTAGGCCTTTGTGGGACTGTTGGCCGCAATGGATTTGCGGATGCTAAGGGAGAATCAAATGGTCGTGCTATTTTAGGTTGTTCTGATTTACTTATGGGGTTTTTCCCCAGACTTGTTGGTCTCATGGCCCTGTAAAAATTCTCTTGTTAGAAAATCGGGAAGGTAGTTATTTTCTCCTTTAATAAATTCTATTTGAAAATCAAAGCTAGATAGAAGAGTTTGCCATCTAGCAAATATTTGTTTAGAAACAAGATTTTTAACATCTTTTTGTAAAATTTCTTTAGCCGATTTGCAATCAACTCGAAGAAGAAATTTCTTATTAATAAGGTCATCTTGAAATTTAGTGATACATAGCACTATTGATAAAACTTCCTTTTTTATAGTGCTGTAATTCTTCTGAGCTGCATTCCATACCCCAGAAGTGAAATGAACTAACTGTTCGGGAGAGTTATCTTTTACCCTCTGCTTCAGGATACCACCATATCCTATATCTGAAGCATCAGTTTCCACAATCATAAAGGCGTCAAGATTTGGGATACCTAGACAGGGAAGATTTTGTACTAAAGATTTAATCCTTATGACTGCATTGGTCTGATCTAAACTCCAAGGTACTGGGTTTTTCTTAAGAAGTTTATATAGGGGTTCACAGACCTGCCTAACAAGAGGAACAAACTCAGCAACATAATTAAGGCTTCCTAAGAACCTTTGGAGTTGAGTTTTATCCGTGATTTCATTAAGAAATTTGGAGGAGAACTCGATGGCTCTACAAATAGGCTTGTGACTACCCTGATGCAAATCATGTCCTAAGAAACGGATATAAGTTTGGAACAACTTCATCTTTTTTGCACTAACAACCAAACCATTTATTTTAACAATCTTAAAGAAAGTATTAAGATGCTTAAAATGCGAATCAATATTCTCAGAAAAGATCAACACATCATCAATGTGTACAATTGACATATATGAGTAATCATTGAAAATATTATTCATGATATTCTGGTATTTAGAGGGAGAGTTTTTAAGCGCAAACGGTAAGACGTTCCATTCGTAGTGCCCAAAAGGGACATTGAAGGCAGTCTTATATTTATCCTTTTCAGCAATTGGGATTTGCCAGAATCCTGACTTCATATCGAATTTGATGTAAAGATTGGCTTTGAAAGTCCGTTTAAGGAGATCCCTTTTATTAGGAATCGGATGGCGTATCCATTTTAGGACCGCATTTAAAGGCTTGTAATTTATAACAAGCCGAGGAGTTCCTCGTTATTTCTCTGCACTATTGTTAACATAAAAGGCAGAGCAACTCCAGGGGGAATTGGAAGGTCTAATAATCCCCTTGTCGAGAAGATGGTTAATTTCTGTTTTACAGATTTCCATCATCTCTTGATTCATTTGGATGGGTCTGGCTTTTGTAGGAATATTTTGTTAATCAAAACCAGAAATATAAGGAAGCTCGACGAGATGCTTTTTGCGTTCCCAAAATGCATTTGGCAATTCGGAGCAAATTTCATTCTCAAACTTCTTTTGGAGAAGGGTTATTTTAGTGACCATAGAAATGACCCAATGAAGATGAATTACTTCAGCTCATTGTAGAAGATTCTTCTACAGGGAGCAGTGATGACAATGGCAATATGGTAAATCCACAAGGGATAGCTACGGCCTACCTAGATCTCTATTATGAATAGGAAACTAATCTGTCAAAGAGATAGAGGTTCAAAGAACCGGAATTATCTCTGAAAAAGATAAGTAACTATTCCTGATTGGAATCCAGGACCCCACACTGTCTCCTAAAGACTACAACGGCTTTTCAGAAAAGAAAAGCATTTACTTTTACTTTAAAAAAGCAAACACACTTAGAAAGATTCCTGGCAGCTTTTCAAAATTAAGCACTTATTCTGCTTTTCTAAAAAGCAATAATTCACAATTGTCGGCAAGATCTTAGCCGTCCACTTGTACACAATAGATGTATTCTTTTGCCTATATAAGGCATTGTAATATTTCAGAGTAGGCATCCGAAAATTTCCCATCCTTAGAAATTCTCTCTGCCCAATCTCTTGTATAACTCTCTTGTAATGTTTTCATAAAGCTTTCAATAAAACTTGTAAGTTTTTATATCTCTATTCTATGTTAGGCATGTATCACTCCCCTAAGCTTGTATTTTATCTTAGCATACAATGGTTTGGTATTCATATGGTTTTATTATTGTTTATGGAATTTGGGTTGAGGGTTTTGGATGATTATTGTTTAAATGGTGTTCCCATGGTTTACATGCATTTGTTTATGCTTTATAGATGGATTTCTGAACTCACCAAGAGCATGGTCATGGTCAATGGAATGGGGGTCGTGGAATTCCCCCTAAATTGTTGAAATTGGTTTGGAATTGGTATTAACCTAAACCCAACTTATGAATTGGCTTTGAAACACAACTATCTGTATAAATTAAGCATTTTTGACACTATTACATTTCATAAAAGGGTAATGTAACATAAATGGTTTTGAAAGGCCTTAGTAGATATGATTTGGTTTTAAATTGGAACTTAGGAGTTGTGGATACCCCCAGGTTGATGAATAATTGGAATGGCACAATTCAATTTTAGTGATGCCTTAATGAAAGATTCCTTGGTTATATGGAAGGGTTTATGTGTAAATATTTTAATTTGATCTTAAAATAGGTTATGTAGCTCGCTATGGAAGGTAGAGGTACCGGAGGGACCGATACTTGAAACCACATTTGCCGGTGTGGGGGCCTTAGTGGCCGTTTGCATAGTTCATTGTTTATACATACTTTGGATTGGTTGGGATCAAGGCATTCCCTAACCCTTCTTTGGATTTGTTCAATTCATGTTAAAAACTCGAGCTGGAGCCCTTTCAATATGGATAGATGAACCCATATAGCTCGTGGGTTCCCTTAAGAAGGTTAGAGCTACACAGTCCAGGTTAATGGTTTTAAATAGCTTGATAAACCTTATTCCCTATCCCAGCATATTGTATATATATGTATTCATGCATGCATGTGAACATGTTTATTGAGTTTGGATTTTATTTTAAATGGCATTGTTTTATCCTTTCCCCAATTTATATACTGGCAATCACCCCACTAACCATTCCTGAAAGCTTCATCCTTTAATAACGTGGGGTCCTTAGGGTTGCTTCTATTTGTCTGTTTAGTGTTAGGTGGTGCGATTGTCTATCGCATTTTTGGTGATGTGGCGAACTTTTATCTTTGGGAAATCTTTGTCATTCCATCGGGGTTTTCCATAGTTTTAAATTGAAGAGCTCACATTAACATTATCATTATCATTTTAATTGTCATGCTCGAGGGCTTGCCTCAACCTAGTCTGATATTCGTATTAGTTTAGAGCCTTTTGTTGACATGTGTTGGTTGGTGGTGTCGTTCACTCTCACAACTTAATCTTGGCTATTATTAACTGTTTTATCTTTATTCTTTGGTTGTCCTCCACTTGTTATTATTCAAACTATGTTTGGATTGGATAGGCTTTGGGGGTGGTCTCTGGACCACGGTTGGCTTGAGATACCCGTCACGGTTAGGCCTGAGGTCTGGTCATGACAAAAAAATAAAAGGATGTTACATCATTTTTTTGTAAAAAAATGCCCGTTATAGCGATGGGGCTTCCTAGAAGGATGTCTTGACCTTGCTTTTTGGAACAAGGTTTTGTGTTTTTAACTCTTTTACAAAATGGGCCTTAGAGGTTGTGTTATTTTGATGAGAACTTTTTTGATTTTTATTCTACCAACTGTATCATCTGGCAAAACATTCTAAGATCTTGAGTCTAGAGTTTGCATCGTGTGAATGGAAACATTATTGTATCAAATTTTGGAGAATTATTGATTTGTTTAGACAAATAAAATTATTTAGACAAAGTGCATCAAATTCATTTCTATCCAACATTTAAGGGCAAAAAAAGCCTTAGAAATACAAAAGGTGGGACAGATGTCCCTTGTATCATGTACAATGGGAAAACAACCCTTGTAATACCTTAAATAGAGCAGAAAGCCCCTGAAATACGTCAAATGCTTAATCGTAAGCTAGTTCTGGCATCTTGGCGCATGATCATGGTAAAAAAATGTTTGAGTTCTTTTGTAATCCTTCTTGTTCCTAGTTTGGGTGTGTGATTATGGCACCATCTTTTCATTGGGATTATTCTTAAGTCTAATTACTAGATTTTTTTTTCCTAGCTTGAAAAATCTCTGCTTGTTTCCAGGGTGAAATTTTTTTCTTGACTATCCTATTTTATCTAAAAAGTATTATTCCTATCATTGGTTGATAGTTTAGTAAGTAGGGTTATGAAAAGTATTATTGGTGAATAATTATAGGTGTCACTACTTTGATGAACAACCAATAGTCCTAGTATATATCCTCCGACTCTTACTTTTATGCCAGCTAGGTTTGAATTATTGAGTATCTCCACATAGTGTTTTCTAAGTAAGAATTGTTGTTGTACCTTTATTTTGGCTTGACCGTGGTTTATTACATCTAAGAAGTGATCCTACCTTTACATACTAGTGACCTTTAATGGATTTTTACAATTAGAAATCAGTCCGAGGTCACCATGTCTTTCAATCTCGGACTATATGCTTATAGTAACAGGTAACGAGGTTCTATGGAAGTAATACATAGGCCTGAATAGTTAACGGACTTCCATTGGATTCAATTAATTTCTTTTGGATGATATTTTAACGATTTTCTCAATGTGAAAAAAAGAAATTGATGGACCTAATGATTTTTCAAATAATTTTATATTTTTAAAATATAAAACTAAATTGACCTTGTCTATTGGTTTGTTCTTGATATTGAAGACCAAACTGGTAGACAGGATATGTTTTTGGGTTGTTTTATTTTTTCCCTAGAAGATGGGTGAATTAACTTACCCTATTTGTCGGTTTTTTGAAAGAAAAAAAATAGGTACAGAAATCAGAATTTCCTGCATAACCAAATTGAAACTAAATTACTTTCAACTACATTCCAGGACTAATTAATGTTAAATCAATTCTAAATTAACTATAACATTAACAACATATTAATTATTGATTAAAAACATCAAATTGAATATAAAATATAACTCAGAAGGATCTACAAGTCTATAAAAGTTAATAAATTTCACAACTCAATTAACTGAATCATGCGGACATCTACTCTATTCCACCTAGATTGGAGAACCTATACCACTCAATTAGAAAACATGCAGAAGTCATAAAGAAAATATTAAATCTTCCTTCAATACAATACAATTTGTTACAATTCTTCAAATACACAAGAAAAATCTACCGTGAAGATCTAAGTAGATAGGTATAAAAGCTACTACAAGACAATGAAGAATAACTAAGACTCAGCTTCCACCATGAAGTAAGAAGCTGGATGCTATTGGAGATCTTTACCACATCAAGCATGAAACAACAACTGATCCTCCAACTAATCTATACCCCAAAAGGTTATAGCAAGAATACCATTGGTACAAAAAACATAAACTAGTAAGGATCATTTGTCGACCCATATTAGATCACATAATATCACATAAATATTTGAAAATAAAACACACACTTAAATAATTTTATTATTCAAACATATTTCTTACTCTAATTCCTCACTTTTCTAGTTTTTATACAATATTTATAAGAACTCCCCCATCTTTTATCCATTTCACTATTCCTTAAGTCAATTGTCGCACCATATCAACTTTAAGTATCACTACTCAGTACTTTCGTAAACTATAGTTATGCACTAAACACCCACATAATTAAGGAATCAACAACAATGACCATGATAAATCCCAACCCTTAATACGCATCCAATCACCTCAACAATTATCAAGTTTCTCAGAGTTAAATACCTGTGGAGACACATATGCATCATCGGAAGGCATGATCAATTAAAATCAAGTCAACAACACTTTTATTTAGTTCAACATCATCACTATCATCAAATACAACATGTATAACCCAACACATAATTTCACTAAGGTAACACCATATCCAGTGAAAATAATAAACAATATCCAATCAAGTTATGACAAGTGGTTCTTCGAGAAAAGACCATGATCAGTCAATAACTGAATGAATTATTAAAGCATTGTTGCTTATCTTACGTTTACAATGCTCCTATAGCATTCTATACATAAACTTTATGGAATTCATGGCCAAGTTAGGCTCTAAATAATAAGGAATGTGAAAACTTATTCTTTAATTCATATTGGATAATTTATGCATGTTTTTGAGTTTAAATTATTATATTTTTTTATATACTAGTCCAAGCAGATTTTTCCAACATTGATATGTGATTAAAATAGGCAATTTTGCAAAATGCATCATTGATAGCCTCTGCAAGGTCGGGGAAGATAAAGGACAATAAGGCAGACTCATCCCACTATGATGGCCATACTATAGCATGAATATTTACCTTACAATGGTATTGTGCTAGTGAGATGCAACTCACTATAGCGAGAGATGACAAGTAGTAGCTATAGTACACAAGCACACACACAAGTGTACTTGGTCTTACCAAGTAATACAGTGGGCTTTTACGAAGCCAAATATTGATCCCTCAGAGACCTTTTTTAAAACTATCCAATCCTGGTTCAACTATTGAGATTAATTAATGCAAGCGTAACAAAAAGAATTTGATATTTATAACTAGAAGTAAAATAAAGTAATAAAGAAAAGTAAAGACTTTATAGAATCAATGGATGCAAGCACAGGGTTAAGGCACTATGAACAATCATACTACGATATTGAACATTATTCATTAGATTGCTTCTAACCTCTAACCTTGTACCTAATTGGACATTATAACTACATCGTTGAGCAGATATTTAATAATCTATTTAGATGCATTAAGATATCTTCCTACATGTGAACCAAGTAAGTCTTCTAGGTATATTATAACTACATCCCTATCTTATTCGCTAATTCAAATTCTTTATATTATAAAAGAATTAGAACTTACTCTCTTAATCCTCACGTTCTATCTTCTTATTCCCTCTCACAAGATCACAAGGTCGACAATATATATATTCTAAGGTTAGATAATCATTAAAATAGTTAAAATATATATGAACAAGCAACCAAATATGATAAGTAATAAAAAAAATTCAATTCAAAGTAAAAGTAAACATGTTCTTGGCCTTAACCCTGCCACGGGGGCGTTTAGCTACTAATCGACATAACCGTAATAAACATAGTTGAATCCATGATTAAATCTATTAAAAATCTAAATTATAGATAAATAAACCCTAATTTAAGTGTTTAGAAGCCTCAAATGTGTCCAAGATCCATCGAAAAGTCATTAGAAACAACTAAAGGAATCCTATTTATAGTAGTTTAGTTTGGCCGTGTGTGGAATAGGTGGTGCAACGCGTTGGGAAGGAATTGGTCGATAGGGTCATAAAAAGATCCTTTTAAAGGTGAGGTGAGGTCACTTCATGAGTCTTTGAAATGTGATGCAAGTTTGCGTCACATCTCAATCGCGAGGGCTCACTTGAATTTCATTTTTGGCGTTCAACTTCACTTTGGGCATTTGTCCTCTGTCCCAAGCCTTGTGGTGTTATTTGCACTTCATGTACAGCTTGTATATCCTTCTTATATCATTGAAATCAACTCACCAAGTATCCTAAATCATCATACACCACTTACTAGAGCTCAAAACATTGCAACATTCATAACGGTGAACTAAAAACAAGAGCTAAGATTAGTCTCTGTCCACTTTGATCTTTACTTTGTGTTTTGACTCTTTGATCGATTCAATTACTCTTTGAAAATTATAAATATGTTTACACATATTTACACAATCAAACCATTAGGAACTCATTACATACATTACAATTTGTCAAGATAGACTAGAGAAACACCTAGCTCAAGCTTGTAAAATTTGTTTTCTCGTCTAGACTATAACTGATCAATTTGAATCCAAACTTATTTGAAAACACCTTTAAACATTGTAATAACATACTTTAAAACTTTTATGCCTATTTATATCTTTATTTACTCATTAATCACACGAATTTTCCACAAAACAAGGATAAATAAGCAAGGATAACAACCCTAAGGTGGATAAATCCACCTCAGATCACCACCCCACACTTTAATCCTTGTTCGTCCTCGTTACTCTAAGAATCATAAGTTGAGGAGACTATTCACTTTAATACAAGAAGGACACTCAAGCTAGTACTAAAATTACTATATAGAATGCAAGTTTCTACACTAAGCCTGTTATGTACACCATTGGTAGTTCAAGAACACTACTTCAAAACCTCATAGCCTCAAGAATTGACATACCTAGTTGGAAAACTCATGCATATTTTTCAATCAAAGAAATTATATAATTTACCCAAAAATCATCAAATATGTTCCCTCATAACAAGAAATTTACCCTTAAACAATCACAGAGATGTACTTTATAACAAAATGGGTATAATAATCAAATTATGCTCACTCTCCCAATGAATTCACAAGTTACATACAATGAACCATAGGCTTGCCGTTAGCATAGTACTCTGCTAACATCAAAATGTTAAGACTTAAGATCAAATAGGTCTTTATGGGTTGTAGTGCAAGCTAAGTGATCGGTAAAAACTATTCTGGCCAGTAACACAATCAACTCATCTTTAACACCCACTTAACACAACTTTTATCTATCCTTATCTTTTATTTTTCCCCATATTATTAAGATCATTCATATAAAAATGGTGGGAGTACTCTCTATACACAACTTATTCAATTTGAATAAATTTTTATTCTTTTCATTGCTCAACTCCTAACCACAACACATCACAATTGTACACACCAATAACTATAACTTTGGGGATTAAATTTCACCTTTATCCTACTTGATTTACCAACTCCACAATCAATTAATTTTACCATAAAGCACTTAGGATCTTTGGATTAAATTACGGTCAATCAAAAAAGGGGATTAGGCTACATACAAAGCTGCCAAAGACAATAAGGTAAAGGCTGAATGAGGTTAACTAGGATTATGCACTAGGGTAGGTAAAAAAGAGTAATCAACAAGGCTATCAAAGAAATTCTATACCATCTCATAAACCCATATTTTTTTTCTTTATCCACAAACCAGAAAAGTTATAGCATCCAATGCGACAAGGAATATACAAAAAACTCCACACACATAGCACATGCTTAAATTAAGATGGATCATCATAGACTCTTAACTAAACAACCATATGAATTGAACATTAAGCAAACAAGTACAAGAGTCATAAACTAGAGCCTAGGTGTCTAAAAAGTATTAATTCAAACAATCAAAATTCTTTTAACATCCAAAACATTTGCATCTTGCTATCACACATAGCACCAACATGAATATCCCACTTACCTAAAATATTTTTTTAAAAATTACTCCTAAAAATGGGAACTTCCTCACCCCATAATTACAAATTTACTTTATCCCCAAAGCATACTTAAAAGTAGAGATAGAAATACTCTTTGAGGCCTCTTGGCCTAGCTAGTAGCATCTTTACATATCAAAAGGGTTTAGGGACCCCACACTTAGTCTCCGTCATACTCCTTCGCTTAGGTTTTATCGTACTAAGGCTTTCCATCAACCTGTAACCCAACCAAAAATAAAAACTAGTAAAGTAAAAACTAAACTACTTAAAATAAACATACCTTAACTTGGGTTGACTCCCAAAAATTTCCTGATTTAGTGTTGTGTGATTAACCAATCTGCAAATTATCTATTTTTCTTTATCCTCTTCCTCTCACTCTACACCATCTTCTTATTCATTTTTTACCTCTTAAGCATGAAATTTCAAGGTCAACACTCTCTTAACAAAAACCTGTTCAGGCTCTTCAATTTGCATCATTTTGGGCATAGGTATTGATGGTTTGTGTTGTTTAATGAGGAAGTACAAAGAGTTCTTCTGTAGAATAAACTCCACCACACTACACTTAACCCTTTTAATCACTATAATCTTGAACAAATCTTTGTAGTAGGATAGAGTGTTGAACGGTTTGTACACTTTGAAAATCACCTCTTCGTAATCAAACCTCATCGTGAGCATGCCATCTCTCACATCTATCAAAGATCCTCCCATCACAAGAAATGGATGTCCCAAGATGATTGGAAATCTTTTATCTAACTCAAAATCCAAAACATTAAAGTCAGTAGAAATAATAAACTTACCAACATTGATGAGAATATTCTCTATAATTCTCTTGGGATGGGCTACTATTTGGTTTTCTAATTTAAGTATCATAGTGATTGGTCTCATCTTTTCTAGCCACAACTTGTTAAACAAAGATAGAGGCATCGAGTAGATATGTCCTCTAAATCACTCAGTGCATGGAACACCTCATTGTTTCTAATTTGAATAGGGAGGGTGAATCTCCTAGGGTCCTTGAGCTTTTGGCGTATCTTCTATATCACCACAGAGCTACACTTCTCAATGAGTGCTATTGTCTTAATATCCTACATCTTAAACTTATTAGTTACCACATTCTTCAAGTACTTAGCATACTTGGGCATTCCCTATAAAATATCAAAAATAGAAAGGTTAATTTGAAGCTCTCTGAACGTGTCAAAGAACTTCTTAAAGCATGTATCCTTATTCGGTATTAGCCTCTATGGGAAAGGTGCTGGTATGCTCTTCTTCACCTACTCAACAACTTTAGTTTTTGACTACTCATACTTTCTCAAATTTTTAGAACCTTTGTCGGATACCTATGGGGGTATCAACTCTACAGCTACCGCCTTAGTTTTCTTTGGAGGTTCTTCATTCATCTCCTTACCACTCTTCAAAGTGATTGCCATTACTTATTTTGAATTTTCAGTTTCACTTGGTAAACCACCAAAAGACATAGTATTCTACACTGCTACTATCTGACCTATCTGCTACTCCAAGATCCTTCTAGCCACTTGCTAGCTTTTCATCTAAGTTAGCTATCCCTTTATATCAGCTGCCAATTGTTCTTGAGGAGATAAAATTTATTTCAGAATCTCTTCCACATTACTAGTAGCTTGATTCCCTTTAACCTAATTCTACTGAAACTGCTGTTATTTGGCATTTTATGGTTGATTTGATGGATAAGTCTACCAATTTTAATTTTAGGCATTCCCATAGTTTGGCTGTTGAATGTGGTTGAACATTTCCTATGAAGGAAACATATATATCTATAGAATGGCCTTTATTGCCATAAACCAGTCACCAAGTAGTTGTCTGCTGAATTGCATTCACTATTACTATAGTTTGGGTAGACCCTAACTACATATTGCTGGACGGAGTATTCAATTTATTTTACAGTGTAGAAATCTGGGTAGATATAATAGTAAAATGGTCCACCGCCAACACATCTGCAACCTTCTTTGTAGCATTTCTTAAGTCAAAATGTCATTCAGGATTCCATTGTGCAATGTGGTTCAACAAGGTATAAAAATCATCATATGTTAACTACAAAGCTTGACCACCTGCAGATTGATCTAGTAAAATTTTTGTATTATGATTTAGTGCCTCAACAAAAGATTGAGCTAGTACCCCATTAGACTACTGGTGATGTGGATAGTCCCGAAGAAGAGCCTTGAACATCTCCCATGCATAATATAAGTTCATATTTGGCTTTTGTTTAAAGCACACAATCTCACTGCACAGTCTCACAGTCTTTCTAGAAGGAAAGAATCGAATAAGAAATTTTCAAGCTAAGTCATCCGATGTTATGATTGAACTTGCCAGCTCTGCATTCAACCACTTCTTTTCATGACCTAGTAGTGAAAGGGGGAATAGTGTCAGCTTAACATAATCAGTTAACATACCCATCGGGATGAATGTGTCACTAATCTTAAGGAATTTCTGTAGATGGACATGTGGATCTATATGTTAAAGCCTCGTAAACATTCCACTATTGATCAAAAGCTACACCATGTTCTGTTTTATCACAAAATTACTTCCAGCAGCTGGTTTCTAAAAATGGGAGGTCAAATTTGATGGAACTGGGATTGACACTACTCAAACTATCTTTCGGTTTGGTTGATCTTCATCCATTAGAGCAGGATTGTCTTGTTCCTCATAAAATTATAGGATACGGGGGAGAACTATTGATTCTCTCATTCATTAATAGAAGCATTTCTCGGGTTTGGGTCTTAGTTTAACCAATTCCCTATCCCTTGCCAGTTTATTAGCCAGTAATCGTGTTTCCTGCAAATTCTTTACCAAGACCAAGTGTAAAGCACTAAAGAAATCTAAAAAGTAAAACTATAACAAAAATAGTTGCAAATTTAGAAGTCACCGACTATGGTGCCAAAAAATTATTGCACCCAAGTGCCCACGCTAGTGCACGTGGTCTCACCAAGTAATACAGTGGGATTTTACAAAGCCGAATATAGATCCTACAAATATTTGTTTTAAAAACTATCCAATCCTTGTTCAACTACTAAGATTAATCAGTGCAAGCATAATCAAAAGAGTTCAAAGTTTATAATTAGAACTAAAGTAAAGTAATGCAGAAAAATAAAGACTTTAGCCAAGCAATAGTTGCAAGACCAAGGTCAAGGCATTACGAACAATCACACTACGCCATTGAACTTCCATCATTAGATTTCTTATCTTTGTTGTTGATTTGTATTGTTTTTCATATGATCATGGCCTCTCGACCTCTAACCTTCTGCCTAGTTGGATATACAAATTACATCATTGAGTGGGGATGCTATAATCCATTTAGTTGCACTAAGGTATCTTCCTACATGTGAACCAATAAAGTCTTCTAGGTATTTTTCTATCCTAGTCGCTAATTCAAATTCCTTATTTTATAAATGAATTAGAACTTACTCCATTTATCCCCATATTTTATATTCCTATTCTCCCTCTCGAGATTACAAGGTCAATATTATATGTATTATAATATTAGATACTCCTTAAAATAGTTAAAATAAAGATGAAAAAGAAAACAAATATATTAAGAATTCCAAACAAATTGAATTCAAAAAGAAAGTAAACATGTTCTTGGCCTTAATCCCGAAAGGGGAATTTAGCCACTAATCGACATAACCGTAATCAACAAAGTTGAATACATGAGTAAATCTATTAAAAATCTGAATAAAAGGGGATTAAAACCTAATTAAATTGTTGAGAATCCTCAAATAGATCCATGATCCATCCAAAAGTCATTAGAAACAAGTAAAGGAATCTTATTTATAGCAGTACACTTTTGCTGTGTGCGGAAACAGTCGTGCGATGCATTGAACAGTGTTTTGAGGATGGGGTAATGATGTGAGCCTTGTCAAGGTGAAGTGATGCCGCAATTGAAGTCTTGGAAAAGTGAAGTTAGGTTGTGTTGTATCTTAATCGAGAGGTTTGCTTGAATTTCACTTTTGACGTCCAACTTTACTTTGTCCATTTGTTCTCCATCCCAAGCCTTGTGGTGTAGTTTCCACATCATGTAAAGCTTTTATATCATTCCTACATAATCTAAATAAAATCACCAAGAATCCTACATTACAATACACCATGGATTAGAGCTCAAAACAATACAACGTTCATAATGGTGATCTAGAAACGCGAGCGAAGATTAGTCTCCGTCCACTTTGATTTTTACATAATGTTTTGACTGTTGGATTGATTCAATTACACTTTTCAAATTATAAAAATGTTTTCTACACATATTTACACAATCAAACCATTAGGAACTCATTACATACATTAGAACCCATCGAGATAGATTAGACAAACACTTAGCTAAAGCTAGTAAAACTAGTTTTTCGTCTAGACTCTAACCAATAAATTTAAATACAAACTTGTTTGAAAACAACTTTAGACATTGTAATCACATACATAAATACTTATATGCTTATTTATATCATTATTTACTGATTAATCACACGAATTATCCTTAAACACTGCTAAATATTATAGGATAACAACCCTAAAGTGCATAAATCCACCTCAGATCAGTAGCCTCCTAACCATTTTCAAACTTGGACTTTTTCTAAAACTTATATTCTATCCTTAATTCTACAGGTTTTAACTTGATTTTTCATGGTTTTTATAGGATTACTATTTTAATGGGCTTTACAATTAAGAAAATTCAACCCCCCACCTTTAAAAGATTCCCGGATAAGAATTATTGAGAATGGTTTTTGTAATATCTGAGGCAAGATCCATGAGTTTAATTAGATGCCACTAGTGTAGGATCAATCAGATGAGGTATTGGGATGGGTCAGGGAGTTCTATGTTATTATACCAACTGTGTGTTGGGACAACCCAAATATACTATTCACATTCAGTAAATGTATGTCCCCGTGGATACTGATATGATCAATGAATTTCTCGGGGAGTAAAATGTCTCTAATGTTAAGTATGGCCAAGGATTAATAGACATGCAATGATTCAAGGACACACTACTAGAAGATGTTGACAGAGGGAAGGTCTACTGGTCTACTATCTAGGGAGTAAGGTGTACCTACTTTACTGCTAAAATTTGGAGGTGGTTAGACCTAGTGACCTAAAGGGTTTATTTGTCGGATAACACTTCTAATGTGACTTACCTCGGGCTCTAGTAGTGGCCTTCATTATGTAGGGGATATGACTTAATGTGGGGGAACAAATTGTTAAGGAGTGGGTGTACTTCTACCTAGGAAACAAAAATACCCCTTAATTTCCTAGCTAATTTTCTGAGTTGTGCCAATCTATTGGGGTGCCTAGGACGGATACTAATAGGTACATTGAGATGGACACACCATTCAATACCTTTAAATAAATGACACCACATCCTATAGGAGGAAAAAGTGGAAGGTGGGTGAGGTTGAGAGTAGTCGGGTACTAGAAGAGAATAATGACGATGTCGCTTGTACCTATCCCTTGATTCCTCATAATCACCTAAAGGAGAACTGGCTGCTATGACGAGATTCATAGAGAAGGCTCACTTGCCTCACCATGGTACATCACCTTCTAGTTGCATAACCCCACCTCACACATCTCACTATTATGCAAGACTTCAAATAAAGCAAAACAATAATAATAAAAAGAGGTTGTCATAACCCAAGGCTACCTCCTAGTCACGACAACAGTGCTTATGATCACAAATGACCATAAGCTAACCCATGAACAGGTACCTGCTTTGTGAACTGAACAATATAATGATAATACACATGCGCAGAAAATAACTGACAAGGTCATATGGTTTAGATACTAAAAATACAACTGAATTTGCAAGTCTAAAAATATCTGTCAAGAGTGATAAATCTGATAAAAACAAACAGACTATTTGAATGTCTGGAAAGACTCTAATTGACTGACTGTGGAGTTGATGGGACAAGTCCCCAACTAAGTATGACTAAATGAATAATTTAGAATTACTGAATAATGAAAATAAACCATCATGCTCCCGAAAGGTAAGGATTCAGCACTACCACTATTGAGTAACGTTGGGATATCTCACTGCGGGCGGGGAACTAAGCATCTGAACCTATGATACAAGATATCCTAGAGCAAATAAAATATACGATCAGTACTTTTAATGTACTAGAATATAAGATGAGGATGGCTAATATACATAGGCTAACTGTACAAGAAATAATGACTGGCTTAATAATATGAGATAACTTAGCGTCTATGAAAACTTTGCTATTTTTATTACTTTTTACATTTCATTTGCCTAAAGCAGGGAATTTTCAAATCCATTAAGCATTTGATTTAGCATATATCAGCACCATGACTAGTACTTAGCCTTCAGTTTTCTACCTAAACGCACAACACATAATTTATCAACAAATAACGCATAAACAATTTATGACTACTTCACTCATCATAGATTCATAGTCATCAAAAAAGTTCAGTTCACATATATAAAATCTCAAAAGATTTCACAATTAACATAAGGCATTTCCTTATTTCTCTAAATATGTCCTTTCCTGTCGTCCTTGACGACTACTATTTTTATCATCTAGAAGTTACACACTTGCCATACTGCATCAACACAGAATCTAACCCTACCCAAGATAAATCATAATAGATACAAAAACCATCAATGCCCTCAGGTAGAGTCACGATCGGAGTCGAAGTCAACTTATTCTTCATCTTCTAAAACTACCCTCACAAGCATCAAACAACAAAAATTTCATCTTCTTCTAAACAAATTTCGTCAATGGGGATGCAATAGAAAAGAGAAGCTCTACATAAACCTTATGTAGTAGCCGGATAAGCCCAATAAACTTCAAATATTTGATAGAGTCATGGATCTAGGCCACTTCTTAACCACTAAAACCTTATGTGAATCCTCCGTGATGCTTTCACTAGAAACAACATGACCCAAATAAGTCACAACATTAAACTAGAGCTCAAACTTAGAAAACTTTGCATACAAACATTGATCCCTTAGGGTCTTCAACACAAGGCAGAGATAATCGACATGATTCACCTTCAACTGGAATACACCAAAATATCATCGATATAGAAAAATCACAAACAAATCTAAGAACTAGAAAAAAACTCAATTCATGAGATCTATAAAGGTGGTTGGGGCATTAGTCTAACCCAAGGACATCACCAAAGACTCAAAATTACCAAACTGTATCTGAAAAATAGTCTTAGGGATATCCACCTCCCTAATCTTCAATGAATGGTCCCTAGATCGAAGATCAATGTTAGAAAAGAACTTAGCACACTAAAATTGATCAAAGAAGTCATTAATCCTCAAAAGTGGATACTTATTCTTCACAGTTACTTTATTCAACAGGAGGTAATCAATACATATCTAATGGGAACTATCATTCTTACTCACGAAAAGAATGGGAGCACCTTATGAAGATATGCTAGGGTAGATAAAGCCCTTATCAAGAAGATCTTTTGAATTCTCCTTACATTCCTTCATCTCAATTAGGATCATCCTATAAGCAGGGATAGAAATAAGATGAGTGTACAGAAGAAGATCAATCCCAAAATCAATTTCCCTATTAGGAGGTACACCAGGAACATTATAAAGGAACACATAAGAGAATTCAGTGACCATAGGGACAGTTTATGAAGAAGGTCCTTTAGCTTTATAATATTTAACATGTACTAAGTGATAGAGGAACCATCTTGAAACTAATTTTCGGGTGCTAAGATACGAGATGAACCTTTCCTTAAGGGCTAGGGACATACATTCCCATTGATTATAGGATCATTTGGAACATTATAGTCTAACATGTCCAACTCAGTTATATCTACAAGGTCTACCTACCATGAACAGACATCTCTAAATCCCTACAAACCCTTTTAGCCATAATGGAGTCACCCACTATGGTAGACATAGTAAAAGGATCCAGAATACACTCTGGATCAAACCCAACATTAATAGCCACATAAGGGGTAAATTAAGAGAGAGTAGACCCTAGATAAAGTAGATAATATACATCATGATCAAATAGTCTAAGCATACCAGAGGATGCCTCAAAATCCTAGGAGGTAGAAAGGGCATATATATAATTCCGACTAGTGCCAAAGCCAAAAGAAAAAGTAGCACTCTTTAGTGCAATAATGGATAAGCAACAACAAGAATCTTATACTCCCCAAAAGCAACCTTAGAAGGATAATCCATCTGCAGATGACCAATCTAACCATACTTTAAGAACTTATTCCTCCCTTTCACATAAAAACTATGATGTATCTGACCACAAATTCTTTTAGGAGGATATGACGGAACTGACTGAGCCCTTCTAGCCTGAGACTAGGCTCCTGGTGCACTAAAACCATTATCAAACTGAGAACAACATTCAATTGATGGATTCTTGTAATGAGCACTAGTCATAGAGTAGGAACTAGAATTGCCCCCATATCTTTTTAGACCACTTTCCACCATCTCTTCTACTCTATTCCTAGCCTTCACCCTAATACAAATAGGAAAACTTCTTAGTCTACCTCTCACTCATCATTTCTTATTTCTTTTTTTCTTCATCCATTTGTTTCATATACACTAAAAGTCAAGATATGTCCATATCCTTGTTCAACAAGACAAACTTTCTCTCCAAGATCAACTCATGAGGCAACCCTAAAGAAAACTTTCTTATTCTAACCCTCATGATAGATACCAGTAAAAGAGCATAGCATGACAATAATTAAAAGTTCAAGGTATTCTCCTTTACTAACATCATATCATGCTTCAGATTCATAAATTCCTTAGTCTTTTCCTTTCTAAACTCCTGAGGAAAGAATTAGAAAAATTATTCCATAAAGAGGACTCAGCATCATCACCCCTAGACTGGTCCCACTCCTCATACCATTGGTAAGATGCTATCTTTAACTGATAAACAGCAAACTCTACACCCTCCACATCAAAATCATTCATCACATAAAAGATCTTTTCTATCCTATCAATAAAGTTTTAATGATTTTCCTCAACTTTAGAACTAGTCAAAACAACAGGACTCAGTATCATGAAATGGACAACTCTAGTGGCCTCAGAAGATGGAGCAATAAAAGAAACTTGCTCAGTTTGGGAGGCCACCAATTGGGTAAGAAAATGAATAGACTAGTAAGACTATATATTAGACATATCAGGTTGAGGTTCCTGACGAGGGAGAGGAGGAACCGATGAAGCTCCTTTCGGCTAATCTGAAGTAGTGACTCTACATCGGGTCTGAACTCTTAGAGTTGGACGAGCCCCGTCCATATTATCCTAGGATGGGATAAAAGAGTCACCATTACCATCAAATCTTTGGGGAGGCATGATTTAAAAAGCAAACATATAGGAATTCGATGAGATTCAAGATCATAGACTATATAGCTTGAAATAAAACAACAAGAAAAGAGAAACAGTCCTAAATGTCACATAGCCTCTCCCTTATGAGTATGGTGTGCTACTCACCCATAAATGAGACTCTACTTGACACAACACTGTTGGGACCTAATGATATTAAATCTAGGCTCTAATTCTATCTCTATTATGACCTAAACCAAGGCTTGGTCGTGATGGGTATATCCAGTCCTACGTGGACCAAAGATCACTCTCTTCACCTAAACAAACTAAACACAACATACCACAAGTTTGGTTGAATTTTGAACATATAAAAACATAGCTTGCAATAAGCTTAGTAAATTTAATGCATGTCTAAAATTGTGACCGGCCAAGCAATTGACCAACACTGCCCAATAATCACAGTTATCAAAACAAAGCCTTATAATTAAAGAACCAAAATTGAAGATCCGTAAAGTGTCGGGACATCCACCAACTTTAACCAAAAATAGTCAAAATAGTCTAATACATAAGAGATCAAAATATGAAATGTAAAATTTTGATGTATGGAAGCTCACCACTTCATAATAGACTCATAAGATGATCTCGAATCCTAGTCACTAAGTAGGAAGAGTAGAAGTTTGACTAATTCCTACATCGTGTGCGGTTATACCATTTAAAGATTGTTAGAGGTTGGAGCACTAGCATGTAACTTAGGGGTAAGGATAACATAATGTCATAATCAAGAGTTTCAAACCAATGTATAAAATCAAATGCACATAGATATATCACATTCCAAGACAGGGAGCTAGACTAAACATGCAGTTTAAAAATTTACCCTAGATTGTGTAGTTCAACCATCATAACATGTACCCACGGGCTATATGGGCCATCGCTCTCACTACCTAGTCGGTCCCAGTTAGTGTAGCAGCATAAATTAGACAATAATCTCATATATATGCATAGGAGACTCGAACCTCCCAATCATATTCTAAGGTGACTTAAGAACTCAATCATGTAATGATTTATAAGAGACTCAAATTTCCAAAAATATGAAATATTAAAGAGGAGGGCTTGAACCTCCCTGATCATTTTGACCCCGCGTCGGCAGATGCAATTTCTAGTATCGGTCACTCGGACCTCCACTTTCATGACTTAGCTATACAATCCTTATGAAATCCTAATTAAAACCAGCATCACACATTCCCATTCACTTAACCATCTTTTACATTATGGAAGACATTGTTGGTATTATCATTCCAAATACACTTAAAATGTAGTAACAACACGCCAAAATAATAACATCACTTGGGGGAATTCATAACCCTTTTGGTTCAAATATACATTAGTATGTGGAAACATAAATCAATAAGTTTCAATTTAACATCATAATGCAATAGTTTAATTTTACAAATTCTAATAGTTCTCATAATTAAAAACAAATTTGACAATATGGGGTTGGGGTCATAACCACTACAACGGTCACAAGTTCTTAAAAATCATAATTCTCTAGTTGATTAACGATACCCATTCACCAACAAGTTCAGAAACCATAATTAAAGCATGAAAATCATATCTAAACCATGGAAAAATATTTTTCAACAACAAGCTTTCAAACCCTCAACCATCGTTATATAACCAACATAAATATCCCATGAACAATACTTTAAAACATATGATTTTAACAAATTAATAATTAGGGAATAGCAATATGCCTTAAACACCTATAAATTTTGAGAGAAATCAACCCTTGAGCCCTTAGATAACCAACTTGATGAAACCCTAGCTTGACTTAAGGGATTTTAGAGAGACATTTTGAGTTTTTAAAGAGTTACTTAGATTTGTTTCTGAGTTGTAATAGCACTCTAAAGGGGTTATAAGATAAGAGTTTTAATTTGGGTAAGAGCGAAAATGTCCAGCATGCCCTTAACTTAATGGTTAAAAGGTGCCACCATTGACTATGGGTCAATCTTTGACTCGTAGCCACTCCTTATGAATCGTCACTTTGAGTCATAACTAAGACAGACTAACCAAGGCATGATACACTACTGACTTAACTCATAATGGGACTCGACAAATCATAGGGTCTAATCATAGTCAACACAGAACCTAATTTTATAAACACTAGACATCATACAATTTGCACCCAAAGACTCATGAGAAGTCATTATGGCTCATAGTGAGCCACTCATACATAGAGCAAAACTTATCCACTTAATTATTTACTTAATATGATTCTCTCACAATGGCTCGTCAGTCCCTAAGTCATACCCAATATACAAACTCAAAGAACTATTACTTGAAACATAATTACTATGGTCACTTAACCTGTCAAAACACCCTACAACTTATAGGGTGAGTCGAACACAAGGCAGTGAGCTCAGAACTCAGAAAATTTTTAAGGGACTAAATCTCGGGGCATTACAACTGCTTAAGCGATCAATATCTACTTAGTGGAAATTGCTTTAGTGGCCCAAGAACCACTTCAATGATACTTGTGACATTGTATATCTCATTATTATTAATAAGTCACTTTAGCGGCAGTCGCTTAAGCAATTGGGTGATCGACACCTAGGATTGTTAAATCCCTTTCTTCACCAAAAATTCTCATTAATTTTCTAACTATTTTTCACCATTTTGAGATTCTAAAGAGAGGAAAAGTGGGGAATCAACCATTAGCTCTAATGTAAGTTATCCTAATACCCATTGATCATTTCCTATTATTTTTCCCATCAATTTCTAATTTATTTTATTGTAAATTCTTTGAAATTTGTTCTTGAAATCCTAAGGCCTTAGGGGCTTATTTGGGACCCAATTTATATATCATTTTTGCTCAAAATTTGAGAACACATTCTGTGTCCATTGAGGGACCTTGTGATGGATTAAATTTTGGATTCAGTTTTTGTGTCCCGCAAGCTCATTCTTGATCTAAATTCTAATTCAAACTTTTATATAGAAATATGAGTCTTATTTTAATCCTAATGATGTATAAATTACTATTTTGATAGCATAGTGGTATTTTAGGATTGTGGAGCAAAGCAAGATGATTGGTGGATGATTCATAAATTAGGGTTCAATATCAAGGTAGGTTTTGGTCTACACTTCTTCATGAGATTGTATATATATGTATGTATTTATATATATATATATTACATCTTAGATTAGGATATTATGATATAATAATGATTAGCCTACCATTACATAGCCTAATTTAGGAGTTTAGGGATAGAAGGTTGAATCGATCCTTATTATTTAGTACTATCCATGACAAAAAGATCATATCATCATAGGTTAATAGTGGATCAGATCATGGTTTTCCCTAGATTATAGTATTTCATTATAAAAATTGTATATTATTAGGATTGAAGTCATGCTTATAATATTAGTGGGAGTCTGATTTAGTATTCCATCCTTATAAAGGATGTAGATTAAGTCTATAGAGGCTGCTCATAAATGTATTGTATGGATACTAGTGATGACATACATAGATTTTGGTGCATTCATGCTTACTTAGTTGTACAAGTCCAACTAAAATCATTATTCTGCTTCTATTTTATAAAAAGGTATTTATTCCTACTTTTCACTTTTAAAAAAAATTATTTATAAAAAGGGGATCATGTCATAGTTCATTCTATGCATTCATTTATATATATATCTTTCCAATATTGGATGGACTAGAATGATGATGATGACTAATGGAAATCCTAGATCGAGACAACGTTAGTATATACAGATATTCCCAAACACAGTAGAGGTCCCTTCATCTATGAGTCATTATTCTAGAAAAGTGAGGTCATTTAGGTCCTATATTTCCAAGCCATTGAGCTGGAGGAGGTGTATACACTGGGTATGTTATGGCACTTAAATTAGTTATGGTATTATAGATTTACTTTAAATTAATTTATGTATTTGCATTGCCTATCACCAGTATGTTGTTTTGTTCATATATCCATTAGATTTATAGGGAGTTGTATAGGTATAGGATATGATTAATGTTTGTTAAGTATTGGTTAAACCTTCTAAGTTTATGGGCCTCGAGTACATATTGTTTGTTTGAACTAGCTGGTTAGTTTATTATTGTTATTATGGTTAGTTCATGGCAGACTGATCATGGACTGTTATTAATGTTTGAGGTATGATTTTGATCTCGTTATTTTTATGGTATATTACATTATGGATAGTGTATTCATGTTTAGGAATTTGACTATAAGCCCAGGGCATTCAAGTATTAGATTTCCTACGTCGCTAGGATTCATGGAGTCGTTGGTTTAGCTACCTTAGGTTGTTATATTTGAGTTATTATTATATATAAATATATAGTATTATATTTGTGTGTGAATATATATATGTATGCTTGTGTGTGTGTATCTATGGTATTACCGTATGTCTCTCTCTTCCTTCATTTATTTATATTTATAACCATTCTTTCGACTTCTATACTACTATTATCCTTTGTCTACTCTTTATTTGTATATTAATATATGGTATATCACTCTAGTTCCTGAGTACAGCTAGAATAAGATAGTTTATCCTTACTGCCTGTCTAGCTTTATTATGTTAGCTTCCTGGATAGTTGCCTATAGTTTATATTCTTGCTTGCATGTTATATATATATGCATTATTTTTGAAGTTCAATTGATCATTGCCTACTGAGAACTATGTTTTTGTACTCATATTACTCTTTTGAAGCTTGTAGATCATAGTATAGGTTTTCACCATTATTGTATGCATTGTGTAGAGCAACTATAGTTTGGAGATTTGGGTTGATCTCCTGGCGTTCAGAGTACTTTTATTCTTAATTAGACTGATCTCTATGTTGTATATAGAGGTGGGTTTTACATGTATATTTTTTAAGAATTTTTACTTTGTATTCTTATTGTATCAGGAGCTATTATACTAACTTTACTAGGTCTTAGGGTTGTCTTATATAAATAGTAGCCTCTTTATTACATTTATTTTGTTATTCTATTCATTTTCTTTTATAGTCTATTGCTAGCAGTCTTGGACTAAGAGTTGGCTAACCTACTAGTATATAAAAGTTAGTACCATTACTACCTGAGAAATGAGGTCATGATAAATTGGCATCAAAGCTTATACTTACCGATGTTTTGGTACAAGGAGTTAAGTCTCTAGTAGAGTCTTATAGATTAGTGCAGAGACATCTGTATCCTACCTTTAAAAGGCTATAAGACATTTTTAGAAAATCTTATTCTTGTCTTTTTTTATGTGTCTATATTTCTAGGATCCTCAGGTAAATTCTTTGAGCATATTTTTTTTTCCAAATAGATGATATAAGGTTTTTTATAGATGTGAACATGACTTAGGAACGAATTTCTAGAGCTTTAGCACAACATTCAATCGGGGAGTCAGAGATAAATATAAAAGATCTTCAGCATTGACAAAATGAAATAAGGCTTGCCCAGGCCTCGATAGAGCCTATGACTTCTTTATCCTTTTAAGGTTCAAGATTAGGGATTTTAATCCTTTCTAAGGATACCTTAAAGGTAGAGATGATGTTTAATTCATCAGTCTGTTCTTAGACTAGAGTTAGGTTTGTTGGTGTTTAGTAGGTTCCTTATTAATTTAAGAGTATGAGACTGGGTTTCTTGAGTGGTCATGACATATCCCACTTATATAATTCAAAGCATGAGATGGTACTTAGATTTATTTAAGAACTAGCTTAACCACTTCATTTGGCATCAAGCATTTAATAGCAGCTATATCTTCTTTCCTTTAGGTTGATGATTATGCAAGGGTCATATATAGTACATGTATTAAGATTTTTAGGGGTCGCATTAAGAGGATATGTCATAGTTTTGTATTATTTATATTTTATCCAGGAGTGAGGATCCTCCCTGTGGGAGTTAGTTTCATTTACAAACTGTTATTTCCTGAAAAATGGCATCTCAGGATACAAAAGGATCATAGATTAGTCATGGTGGTAACGATAGGAAAATTTGTCATTGGGCCTTATGGAGTTTTTGGTATGTGTGTTTAGATCATGATGGTCATTCTATATAAGTGGGTGTAGTACCCTAGACAATTCTAAGACCTTTCTCTAGTTGTGGTGAGATTGGTCATTGGTCTAAAGAGTTCCCTAGACACAGTTTGGTTGTTCAAGCAGAGTTATCCTAGGTCTTTTGACTTATGTTATGATTATTTTAATGATGGTCATTCCAGTAGAAAGTGTCCATGCCATTAGTTTGTCAGCCAATTAGGGTTAACTCTTTTTTCTCACAAGGTTAGAACATCAAAGGTTTGCTATGACTATAGAGAGACCAGTCACTAGTCCAGAGAGTGTCCCAAATGTCAGTTTATTAGTCAGTTAGCTCATCAAAATAAGTTTTATGGTGTTTGAAAACTTCAATTAGAGGTGGTGCACTTAGTACCTTGGATGATGGTTCGACACACAATTTGACTTTGTACCCGCTCAGATTCATAGTTCCTTAGGAATGTTAGGCATGCCACTTAGGATTCCACTATGATAGGTGCATGTTTTTTGCCTTTACCTTATTATCTAAGTATCTTGGAGTTTTTTTTACCCATTAATGATTATATGCCTTGGTTGGTTTATACTAATTATTGTATGCCTTGGTGTAGAGCTGATGATTTTGTGACTACCCCTACAGATTATTTCTTTTGGTAATAGATAGAGTGGATTAGTAATTTTGTTTCCTTAAGGGTACTGAAATTAGGTTTGAGTCTCATTTATTATGGCCTATTGTCCTTCCTATGGCCATATAGTTTTACTTGTTGTTGCCTTTATTTTTGGTACCACCTACTTTTTTTACCGATGTTTCTATTGTTATTGTTATTATTAGCATCGTTCAATGTTGATCAATTCTTATTAGATTGGTGACTAGACAAGTATTACTAGTTAGAATTTCCTTTCTTGCAATTTCATTGGCCTAGGAGTCTAGCATAGTTGGATGGTTTTCCCTCTAGTAAAGAGGTAAGGTCGATTGATTTCCTCTTTTATTAACTAGGCTTATTAGTTTCTCAGTGGTCTATGCCAGGAAAAGTAGGTTGGTCTTCCTTGGGCCAATTATGGTTCTAGAGTTGGCAATTTTACTAAATATCTAATTTTTGATGTTGACCAATTTGGGCTCATTTCTTGTGATTTGTCTAGTTCATCTCTTATTAGTGTTCTTACTGTTGATCTTGATAGGTCTTGGTCATGCCTTCTAGGATAGTTGAGTTGGCTTCTAGTGAGAGTTTGATCTTGGTATTGGTGTGGAGTTAGATACTCCATTCTTGCCGTGATATGGTTTGTGTTCGATGGATTTAAAGGAGGTGGATATAGATTTTGGAGTTAGATTTTCTCGAGGATATGCTGCAAACATATGTTAATGATTTTGTAGTCTAGTAGGAGTAGTACTTCGCATGGTAGAGTTCATAAATAATAATAGTTACTATTTAAGTATTCATATAGTTCCATGAAAGCCTTTATATAGTAGGAGATATCGTTCCCTAATTGGATGGTTTGGGACTTCTGAGATTAGGCCCATGGTACTGACTTGATTCAAGAGTCATCGGATAGAGTCAACGTGATTCAGGATAGGTTAAGGATGGCTTAGAGTAGGCAGAAGGCTTATGCAGATGGTAGACATAATGCATTATGATTTGGAGTTGTTGATCAGGTATTCCTTAGGGTATTTCCCATGAAAGGTGTGATGAGATACGATAGGAAAGGAAAGATCAACCACAGATATATTAGACCCTTCAAAATTATTTGAATGGTTGGTGAAATAGCTTATAGGTTAGTCTTACCACTAGATTTTGTTTTCGTCCATTCAGCTTTCCAAGTTTCTATGTTGCAACAATATATTCCCAATCCTTCTCTTGTGCTTAGATGGGGCTTGATCTATTTTGATGATAGGTTGACCTTTGTGGAAGATCTTGTCTGCATTTTGGCTAGTGATGTCAAACTGTTATGCACTAGGGAGATTCCTATAGTTAAGGTTTAGTGGAGGCACCACTTAGTAGAGGTGACTACTTGGGAGATTAAGAGCGAGATGCGGAACCAAATCCTCACTTGTTTGAGGCTTCAGGTACATACTTATCCTTTACTTTTATAGACAACAGTTCTAGTAGTAGATATTATAATGACCATTCAAATCATTTTCTCTATTTCTGCTCATTTTTTCAGTTAGACCTTTCCTAAAGCTTCCTTAAGTCACTTAGACTTTATGAAGCTGACAACTCAGTTACCGGGTAGTTTGTTTGGTATTCAGAGTCAATTCCCTATTTTTAAGCATTCGTTAGGACAATTTGGCTACTGGGCAAAAATATTGGTCAAATGACCTCGTATGCCAAATCTAACTATTCCAAAAGCTCTAGAATGACAATTTTTTGTAAGGTGGACCTTTGGTTTAGGTCCTGAGGTTCCTTGAATCATTTTGGGCCATCTACCAGAAGTTAAGAAAATGAGATATAGGTATGTGACCTACTTTTTATTGAAATAACCTTGGATGGGAATTTTTACTATTTCTTTGATTTAGAAACATTGAATTTGATATGGTAGTGTAGTTTGTTTGATTATATAGGATTTTGGGTGGATCTTGAGTGGTTGGAAGAGATATGAATAGAACTTGATGCTTCGGCTGGTGCACCCAATTAAGTGGCAATTTAGGTCACTTAATTAGAGGTCCGCTAAAGTGCTTAGCTGACCTATTAAGCAATCAGGCTAGCCTAGTTAGTACCGTTAGACTGAAACCCCTACTGCTTAAGTGGTAGCCACTAATGCAACAAGGTACTGCTTAAGCGGTACCTATGAAGTCGATCAGGTATCGCTAAAATGAAATTAGGATGCTTAAGCGATAATCATATAAATGGTCCAGCATCCACATAAGTGGCACCCATGGACATGGAAAGGGTATAAATACCTCACTTTGCCTATTTTTGTCTGTTCATCATCTATTCCCAAGATATTGGAACACTAAAAAGTAGGAAAGCTTGGGGAAAAGATTTGTGGGTGATTTAGAAGCTAGGATTGAGATTATTTACATGATTTCCTACCAAATTTATTGTAGGATTTCATTATTTTAAGGATTGGTTTCTCCATTCTTATCTAAAATCCCTCAAAGCTTGGTGACTTGAGTTTAGCACCATTGTAGCTCGGAATTTACCCATTTTAAGGGTAAATATTCCTTGAGCATAGAGGGACGTTTAGTTAGTTTCAAAAATGTAATTCTCATAAATGAGCCCCACATGGGATTTTAACATAATTTTGGATCCGATGAATAATAGTGCAATATGTGTATCACTATACTCGTATTGATGAGTAGATTGTGATTTTGGTGTCGTGGAACTTTGTTCAAAACTATGAGCGGCTAATTTCTTTAACATGGGTTGTGAGAACCCTGACAGTGTAGCAAAGTAGGGGAATAGAAATGTTATTTCAAAAAATATTCTTGCATGCATTTTGATCATCTTCAATTTAATAGATTTCTTAGTATTGGCCTCTGTTAAGAACCCGTTTGTATTCACAGCTTACTTCAAAAGCGAGGTAGAGATTAGGAAAAGAAGATCATGATATTAATTTGAGATTCAACTTTATCTTATAATTTTGCCATCTTATCTAATTAACTTGACACTTAAAAGGTAATAGTTAATCTAGGCTCTAGGATAGGGGTTGGTAAGGCGTTACTCTTAGACACAAAATATAAAGAGTAAAATTCACTATAGGCATTCACTAGGCAGTTAGTGATACATAATTTATCATATTCTGCATGCAAGATATTGGGTTAGTTCACTGGAGCATGATAAACTTACGGAGTTAGAAATCAGGGTAAAAAATCCTAGTGTCCATTTCAGATTGTTTACAACAAAAGGCACTCGAGTTTTTTTTAACTTTCTATGGATTTTAGAAATTCCCCCATTTGCTTTTCTATACTGCCCGATGATTTCAGCAAGTTAGAGAAATAGTTCTAACCTATTCCTTATGATTTCGACCCCAACCTAGTTAGGTTACATTATTTGTGCACTCGAGTTTTTTTTACTTTCTATGGATTATAGAAACTCCCCCATTTACTTTTCTACACTGCCCGATGATTTAAACAAGTTTGAGAAATAGTTCTGACCTATTCCCTGTGAGTTCGACCCCAACCTAGCCGGGTTACATTACTTGTCTTTGACTGTATTATACTTTTTGGAGGTGTAGTTTTGGGTGACATCAGAATTTTTGCACCATTGTTGGGGAATATAGTTATTGATTTATTGATTTAAGTTGTTGAAGTTCATGTGTTTTATTTTTTAAATTTGGATACTCTTAGTGATATGACATATTTGCAAGATAATGTGTGGAGTGATGATGACTCATTATTTATTGATCCTTATCATTTTGATATAGTGCAATAATGTAGGAGCATTATAGTTATATTAATAGAGGATAATGAGAGATGCTAGACACATTGCTACTTTTGACAAAAGAAAAAGAGAAGTTCAGTCAAAAGGTTGATAGTTTTGTCTTGGAGATTCACAAATTAGAAGGACACTTGGATGCAAAGGTTGATTCATGTAACACCAACTAATTTAGTTATGAGTTATGTGAGGCTGAAAGGATTCTTATAAGCTAAATTAAGGAGCTAAAATTAGAGGAGTCAACACTTTATCATCTTTTTTGGGATGTGGTCACTATTCAGAAGAGTGCATTAGAGTTATATGTAGATTTAAATAAAATACAATTAATGATTTGGGACATATTGGACTTTATTCTAAGAATTTTTCCATATTATGTTTAGATTGTAATACATTTATTGAGCCATCCAAGCCTATAATATTTTTGAATTTGTTGGGCCGAAATCAAGGAACTACATTCCTCACTTAAAGGACAAGATTTGAAACATGCCGCATCTATTGCTTGGTTCCTTTGTTGTCATACCACCACCCCTTGAGCATAGTAGAAAATTGGAGAAAAATATAGGGGTGCAATTTATAAGTTCAAAGTTGAAAGAAAAATTAGTGACAAACCCTTTCGCTTCCTTGATGAAGTCTGAGTAATCAAGGTACACGCGTTGTGGTGAAATTTAAAATTAGGTGATATATGGTTGGTAACCCATGGTCTTGTTGGTGAGATCTGGGTAACCAACATAGCCATGTCATTCCACGGTGCTAAATCAAGCAATTCTTAGGAAGTAACCCAAGGTATTGTGTTATTTGTGTATTTGTGTTAGTGTGATTGACATTAGATCTCTGCACCTATGGTATCGCATATTTGTTTCTAACTCTTTTATTTTGTAGCGGCCTAATGTATTATAGACACTGTATGATTCTAAGTTTAGGTGCTACTTGTGGGTCAAGATGTCCACTTGTGGTTTTTGTTGTCGTGTCTCTTTTCCCCAAAGTTTGTTCTTAGTTGAGTCGATATGTTTAGGTCAATTGTGTTTTGTTTTATATTGTTTTATTTATGTTTAACTAGCAAAAAAATAAATACTTAAGGCAGTTGATGGGTTTTTATTATGCTTAAAGTATTTTTGAAAAAAAGGATATCCCCACAACAAACATGTTTATGATCTATGTGATGTCTTTAAATGTGACCAGTGTGAATCTAGTTATAGCATTAGGATTAGGGACATAATAATCATAGTTAACTTGTGCTTGAACTAGATTGGTAGTAGTTTGGGATGCAACCTTATACCATGCTGTGTGAGATGCATAGTTTCTTCACTCTGTGTGTTGGATCTAGAACATTCCAATTTAGTCTTACCTAGGTGGTAGGATAGTCGGTTAAGAAAGGATATAGGTCATTCATAAAATTAGTCCACTTTTAGCCTAAATAACCTTCCATATATAAATAAGTATCCCTTGATCCCTATTTTAAGCCTGATAGTCTATTTTTCTTGTATTACCTTTGACCTTCCCATTTATATTAAAATTAACCTATTTTGGCCATGGTCCTCCTTGGACATTGTGCACCTCAACTCAGGAAAATTGCCTAAGTTGAAGGTGGCTATCATAGATGTGTGTGATTTGAAATGGGTATGAAAAAGGGTAAATAAAATAAAAGAAAATAGGGCTGAATGATGTAGCAAAACCAAAATAAAAAAAAAGAAAAGAAAAATTTAAAAAGAAAAAGAAAGAATAAAGAAGAAACAACACCCAATCTGGATAAGCTATACAACAATAAAAAGGGAGAAATAAAGGTGTGATGAAGAAAATTGGTTGGTAAGTGGACCCCCTAAAATAAGTGTAGTGCCAAGGAGACTTAGTCATTAAAACCATACGATCCCCAAGCCATATTATAAGCCGAGAAAAGTCCTATAGTCATCCTAACCCGACTGTCTAAAATCTAAGGTAAAGAAAATAAGGGCAGGACTATGGTATTCTATGCACATTATTGGAACTTCTTTGTGAGTGTCTCGTTGTCATCCGTAAATTAACATTCATGATTCTATGAAGTAAGTTGGACTTCTTTGTTGTAACGGTTCATGGGTTTTGTCTTTAGCTGCTTATTTATGATTGATTGTAGGGGCGTAGGTGACAGATAAGTAAGGTTCAGGGAGATTTCAAGTTAAAAAAGATATCTGGCACCTATGACCAGTAAGTGGCACCGTAGATGGCCACCGACTAAGGTTGTCCTCTTTTGGTTAAGATTTGATTTCTAGGGTTTCCATGTAATCTATAAATACACGTATGATATTTTTGTATTATATATATGCGCTTGAGGGAAATTTTGCGCACATTATACTCTTACAAACATATATTGATTCAAGCAATAGCTTCTAATCTAGGGATTCTTATGCTCTTGGATTTTGATAGATTTATTGATTTGAGACTCTGCCTTTTCTTTTCATATTAGTGTAAGATTGATTTTACCCTTGAACTTATGAATTCCATGTATTGTTTCACAACTATGAGTTGCTAATTCCCTTAAGAAGGGTTATGGGATCCCTGGCGGAGTAGCATAGTTATGGAAGTGCAATGTTTTTCCAAGCAAATATTCTTGCATGTATCGTGATTATATTCAATTTAATAGATTTCTTAAAAGTGGAAAATTATAAGAACTCACCTGTATTTGCTACTTAATATAAAAAAGAGGTAGAGATTAGGAAAAGATGATCATGACAGTTTTTTGAGATTCTCCTCCATCTTATAATTTTGTCATCTCATACAATTAACTTTACACTCAAATGGTAACAGTTAATCTGGGATATAATATGAGGGTTAGTATGGTTACACTTGAAGACTTGAAAGGTAAATAGTGAAATTTACTGAAGGCGTACACAAGACAATTAGTGATACATATCTTATCATATTCTGTATGCAAGATACTGAGTTTGTTCAATGGAGCATGATAAACCTAGAGAGTTAGAAGCTGGTGGAACACAGTTATAGTGGTCATTTCCAATTGTTTACAACCAAAAGCACTTGAACTTTGTTACTTTATACGAATCAAATAAATTCCCCCATTTACTTTTCTGCGCTGCCTAGTGATTTAATCATGTTTGAAAAATAGTTTTTCCTGTGGATTCAAGACTAACCTAGTTGGGCTGGTATATATGACTTCAACTGAATTATACTTCTTGGGTATGTATTTTTTGGAGACATAACCTATTCATGGCTTAATTGACATCTTTCAGTGAACTTCGATATCTTAGCCTACTTCTGGTAGAAGTTGCCTAAATATAGATCTTGAGGATTAGGGTGGGCCTCTTCGGCCCACATTAGGCCAAGACTTATGATATCCTTGTTGGCTTATTTATCTATGAAATACTCTTATTGATGGTTGTTTGACACTTAAGAAGGTCATATAAATATATATATATATATATATATTGTATGTTACTTGGATATGGAATGATTGATGCTAATTGTGGGTGTCGCTAATGATATTGCTCATGATTAAGGGTATAATTTATAAGTATATACATGATATTTCATATAGATTTAATAGGACTTATAGACATGATATCGCTTATATACATGATATGGCTTATGGATATGATAGGGCTTACAGACATTATATGTCATATAGATATGTTATGGCTTATACATATGGTGTGGAATACAGATACAATTTATGGTTTATAGATATGATTGGTAATATATATATATGACTATTGAAATAACTTATTACTTTGACTATTGTCATATCATATGGACATGGTTATTGGTATGACATATTAGACGTTGGATTGGTATAGTCTATTGGTTTAACTTATCAGTGTGTCTGGTGACATGGTTCGTTGATACGAATTATAAATATTATTTTTGGTTCGATTTTGATAAACGGTGATAATGGTGATGATACTATTGAGTTCCAATTCATGTATGACCTTGGGAATCATGTATGAGACGATATGGTTTGGATAGGTTCTCTACTATGGCAATATAATTTGGTGATTTATGACTATTAGAATGTTTAATTTCCTGGATTGTACCCTATAAGATTATGGGGGCCTGGTTTGTGTTATTTAGTTTTCCGCACTTATTGGCTTATAAGGCCAAATCTTGTAGTTATAATGGTATGATCTTTATGTTATTATCTCGTATGAATTTGCTTATCTACGTACAGCGGTGTCGAAGTTTATTTCTATGTTTGCCCCTTTTAGCTTACTTAGCTTAATTTATCTTATACCTTATCATACTTATATTATGATTTAGCTCAGTAGACTGGTGATTCCTACTGTGTACCCATAATATTGGTACTCATACTACACTTCTATACTTTTTTTTACATGACCCAATATGGGCACCTTAAGCCTACATGAACCGGAGGTTTCCTCGATAACCGAGTCTAATTATTACATCAATCACAACGATCGGGTGGATCCCGATAATATAAAAATATAGCGGAAAACATACTACAAGTCATAACTTAAATATGTCTAAGCACTTCATTAGACGCATCAAACTGACCAATATAACCAAGTCCAGAGTCTTCAACAACAAAGTAATATATCATATTCAACCATACTCATGACCTTATCTATACATATAGATATATCACATGCCAAACAAGAAACAAGCCTTAATAATGTTCTTTAAGAACTCAGTCATGAGACATAAGTGGAGGACTCAGACCTTCCACCCTTAGATTTAAACAATTCTTACTAGTTATAGGATATCAACCACATTCACACATTAATTAGACGACGGACTTTAACCATATATAAACTTATTAAGCAAGGAACTTTAACCGCATTTATATCAAATTAGGCAAGGGACTTTTACCCCACACATATAGTCATTTAGGAAAGGTACTCAAACTATATTCCCACTTATTAAGAAAGGGACTCTAACCTCATGCCATATTTGATAGGGGACTCTAGCCTAAGCAATTTCATTTGGCAAGACACTTTATCCTTAAGAGATATCATTGTGAAAGGGACTTTAACCAAAATCAATTTCATTAGGCACGAGACTTTAACCTTGATCCATTACAACTATCCTTATTAGGCATTGGGACTCCAACACTTTGTCCATACATCATCATTCATTCAATTCACACTTAAAGTCTTTAACCCATTTAGACAATTCAACACTATACATGACCGCATGGTCCTCATGGCAGATTTTGTTGCTCAACCATTTCAATAGGCCAATGACTTAATTAAATTCATCACAAAATTAAATTTACGGTCATAAAGACCCTTACAAACTATTCACATTGAACTAGAAATCTTATAGCACATTCTCACTACACTTTAGTTCAACACACAATTCAAGTTTATTTTTATATCTAGGGACTTTAACCCCTCATTTGCCATCAACCAACAGGATCACAAATTTTATAATACATAGCTCATAATACCTCTAAAATATCATTTATTAACAATTCATACTTGTTGGGCTATCTCCCTAGTTCAAAACAACATCAAAATGTTACTAGAAAATTCCAATAGAGATTCTTACAAGCACCTTGTATGCATGCCTTTATCAAGGCAAATTTCAAAGTAGAAAGTAATATCATTAGGGTTAATAAAGATCCACATGTTTATAGATAAACGAAAAGCACTTACATGTGCAAAACATCACCAATATAAAGCATCAACACAAGTCTAAACAAAGGTAAACATTATTTATCATAATGCATTAAAACTCTTATTATTTGATTTCAAAATCTCCATGGACACTTACTAATCTAAGTGTAAAATACATTGTTTTTGAGTTATTTAGAAGGGGGAGATTTATATGCCTTAGACAACTTGATTTACCAAGAGTCTTCACTTAACTTTGCCTCTTGAAGATCACCCTTGAGACCCTACCCTCCAATTCTTCACAAATAAGCTTGAGATAGTATTTTGATGATAGGCGAATTTACGCGCCTATATCAATATATTTTGCCCATATTTTAGCCTAGTTTTGAGAACTAATTATCTATTTCATACACGTTTAGTCCTTTTTCCTGTAAATGAGCTAACAAATGTGATTAGGAAAGTTTCAGGTATAAATGATGCAAAATACAGCAATTTATGGCTTACTTGACGCAAAAGAAAGCTCACAAACGAGATGGAAAGGAGCTGGACGCATAAAGGACTAAATCTGCTGCATGGAAAATCTGTCCCGGGCTAAAACAACATTTCTGAAGACTTTGGGACTTACAGACACAAAGCTGGATTTTTGCCATAATACATTAACCTAGTGCAATTAGGTTATGTGTTTCATTATTCTATTTGGATTATAATTTTGTAACCTTACCCTAGTACATTTGGGTCAAGGATTTCATTAGTATATTAGGATTTGGTTATTTATTTTATTAGTTTAGTAGGAGTAGGATAGGAGTATTATAAATACCCTATCATGCTAGAGATTTTAAGACATTCCACATTCAGATCACTTCTTCAATAATCAATTCAACAATATAATTTTCGTCCATCTTTCTCATCTTCCACCACAAACATTCTATTCTCAAATTCCACAACAAGAGAATCGTTACTTGCTACGGAATCACTAAAATCACACGCCAAACACCTACTATTCACGCCATCCACCATGCAAAACGTGATATCCTTCGCATTCATGGGTAACTAAACCTCTTAGTTGGGGTTATGGAAGCCGAATGAGTTACTATCTATAGCTATGAGTTTGTGAGTTCAAGACAAGTATATTGCTTATATCATTATTCTCTTCATCTTAAATCTACATCCTTTGCGGTTCAAACACAAGAACACGCCATTCTAACATCTAACCTGTTCGAGAGAAAGGTTATTTGTCTAGAAAAGAAGACGCATAGACCAACGCCAGTCTAACATTTAACTTGTTCGAGAGAAAGGTTATTTGTCTGGAAAAGAGATAATGTCAAGGTAGTAGGACACCCTTTCCTATTAAAAAGCTAGTGCCGTACCTGGACTAACTTCTTGGAGAATTCGTACCATTAGTCACACTTTAAGCTCGAGAGAGTTAAAGTGAAATAGTCCTTGTTTAGGTCGAGAGACGCTTGGATTTACCATCGACTACAATTCTCTATAAGCAATTGCATGTCAAGACTCTACACACTCATAGCCAATAGAGACGTATACCTCTGAAGGTGGACATAACCCCAACGCCTCAATTCTCATTGTTTACAACACACGTGACAATCTCTCTTTATTTTGCTATTTTCAGTTCTTACATTCTTGTTTTGGTTACATACTACAATCCCCCCCTTTCCTACGAGACTTGCACTAAAAGTCTAGTAATTTCTCTTGCTTGTTGGCCAAGCTATTCCCTGTGGGATCGATACCCAACCCAGGTTGGGTTCTATATTTGCTAACGACCGCTTTACACTCACAAGAGCTGTAGATTGAGCGTTATCAAAAATTGGCGCCGTTGCCGGGGAATACAAGTGTCAATCAAGTTCGTGAAAATTACTAGACCCTTTGGTCAAAGATTCTCGTACTTTTACGTTTAGTTTTTGTTTTTGTTTATTGCAGGTTTTTCTTTTAGTGCATGCCCCATACTAGAAGTTCTGGTCAACCGTTATTACCAATCAATCCGGAACCGCAACGAATTAGAAGAATGGAAGCACAAGCGGAAATCGACAGGATGGCTGCTCAACACGAGCAAGCAAGATTAGCTGCTCTTGCCGCTGCTCAAGTCCAACAACAAAACATTGATAATCCTGGACGAGCAACAAATCCTGACGATGAAGATTTAGGAGATGACGAGTTGATCAACCCAAGGCATGGCGCTGAAATGGCAACACCTGCCAACAGACGAGGTCGACAAGCTCGGTACAGATATGATCGCCAACCTTTGCAACCAGCTTTCGACGATGATGATGATGATCTTGATGGTGCCGGAGCCACTGGAGCTATAATTCCACCACCATTAGCGCCCGGAGCCAAGTTCAACATCACTAGCACCATGATTCAGTTATTGCAACTCAAGGGATTATTTGGTGGACTAGAAGGCGATGATTCGAATATGCATCTCATCAACTTTATTTCTACATGCAAGTCTTTTGACAATCCTGGAGTTGGTCAGAATGCTATTCGATTACGTCTATTTCCATTGTCTCTGTCTGGGGAGGCAACATTATGGTTGAATGGGCTGACTCCTGATTCTATTACAAATTGGAGGCAATTGAGAGACGCTTTCCTAGAAAGATTCTTTCCGCCATCCAAGAGGGCTCAATTGAGAGATGAAATCAGCAACTTTCGTCAGCTTCCCTCTGAAGCTCTTCACGAAACATGGGAGAGGTTCAAGACAAAGCTAGCGAGATGCCCAAACCATCACATGACTAATGTTCACCTCATGGAGATCTTATATAGAGCCTTGAATTCAGTAACTAAACCAGTGGTGGACAACGCAGCTGGAGGTTCTTTTATGGACCTCACCTTTGGTCAAGCAAGCAACATGCTAGACCGTATGACGAAACAAAGTAGAGCTTGGCATACCAGGGATTCTGAGGTAGCAAGCCCCACTTTATCTATTGGCATGTCTGCAGATCAAAGAAGGAGAGAAGAAGAACGTGATCAAGATATGGCGCACATGAAAACCCAAATGGATCTTCTTACAAAGCATCTATTAGGGAAGACTGAAAAAGTGAAATCTATTGCGTCAAAAGGAAGAGACGAATCTGATTCGGAAGAGGAGGCCAACTACTTGAACAATCAGGGGGGTTTCCGTGGGAATGCCCAAGGAAACCAAGGTCGGAACTATTATGATAAATCTGGAGGTAAAGACCAAGGTAGTTGGAAGAAAAATAATGAAAATAGTGGTTTGTACGTTCCCCCTGGTAGACGTGATACCACCACATCTAATTCTATGGAAGACATGATGGCTAAGTTATTGAAAGGAGTGGAAGCAACGAGCGCGGGAGTTAAGGAGGTGATTGACGATTTGGCCTCCATGAAGCAATTAGTTGATTCTCATTCCACTTCTATCAAGCAACTAGAGAAGCAATTCAGTCAACTTTCAGCAGCACTCAACCAAAGAAAAGCCGGCACCTTGCCTAGCGATACTGTGCAAAATCCAAGGACTGATGGGTCATGCATGGCCATCACTACGAGGAGTGGTAAGGTGCTGGAAACTTCAGCAGAAGGCAAGCAAGTAGTTGACGGAACAGCTGACAAGGACGCCACATCTAGTGACGCCACTAGGGAAGACGCCGCAATATCCACTCCCAACGTCAAGGACGTGTTGCCAAGTGACGTGCAGCCTGAAAAAAATAATAAACGGAAGCAAGAGGAGAAGAAAGCCATGGAAAGAACACTTCCATACCCACCACCACCTTTTCCACAAAGATTGAAGAAGGTGGCCGATGACACTAAGTTCAGCAAATTTATGACCATGTTGAAGCAGCTAACTATTAATGTCCCATTGGTAGAGGCACTTGAACAAATGCCTGGGTATGCGAAGTTTATGAAAGATCTTTTGACTAAAAAGAGGGCAGCAAGCTATGAGCTGAAGGAAGATGTGCATCATTGTAGTGCAATAGCTACCCGATCCATAGTTCAGAAGAAGGCCGACCCCGGAGCTTTCACTATTCCTGGCACCGTCGGATCTTTGGACTTTGCTAAAGCATTATGTGACTTAGGAGCCAGCATCAACTTTATGCCATTATCAATCTACAAGAAGTTGGGGTTAGGAGATCCTACACCAACTAATATGAAGCTTGTTATGGCGGATAGGTCGGTAAAACGACTGGTTGGTATTCTATGCGATGTCTTGGTGAAGGTATCTTCATTCATATTTCCAGCAGACTTTGTCATCTTGGATTGCGAAGCAGATTCAGAGGTTCCCATAATCTAGGGACGCCCTTTCCTTGCTACGGGAAGTGTGCTCATAGATTTGAGAGCTAATGAGCTTTCATTCCGAATAAATGATGAAGTGGTGCGCTTTGATGTTTGCAAATCAATGAAGCAACCCAAAGATCTAAGTGTATTTTCGGTGGCTGATGTTGTCGTTGATGAAGAGGATGAGTTACTTGCTGAAGAGCAAATTCTTGATGATCCTTTGGAGGTTTTGCTCATGGAAGAAGATGATGATGATGCTGAAATTTCTGAAGATGATATTTGTGCTCTATCGGGATTAGGAGCATATCGCTGTCCTCCTAAGAAGCTGGATCTTGATCTCAAGAATCGACCCACACCACCAGCTAAGCCATCTATTGAAGAACCACCCACATTAGAATTAAAGGAGCTGCCAAGCCATTTGAAGTATGCATTCTTAGGAAGCGGAAACACTCTTCCAGTCATAGTGGCAGCCGATTTAGGTGAGCAACAAGTTGCAGCTCTTATTGCAATTTTACGCAAGTATATTAGAGCTATTGGATGGACCATTGCGGATATCCTTGGTATTCCACCTGGGATTTGCACTCATAAAATTCAGCTCCAAGAAAAGTGCACACCCACCATCGAACACCAAAGACGTCTAAACCCACCAATGCAAGAGGTGGTGAAGAAGGAGATTATCAAGTGGTTAGACGCAGGAGTTGTGTATCCTATTTCTGATAGTACATGGGTAAGCCCAGTACAATGTGTTCCCAAGAAAGGAGGTATGACGGTGGTTGCGAATGCAAAGAATGAGCTTATTCCACTCAGGCCCGTCACTGGATGGAGAGTATGCATGGACTACCGCAAGCTGAATTCTTGGACTCTCAAGGATCACTTCCCCATGCCATTTATGGACCAAATGCTAGATCGATTAGCGGGAAAAGGATGGTTTTGCTTTCTTGATGGTTATTCAGGTTATAATCAGATTTTTATTGCACCAGAAGACCAAGAGAAGACAACATTTACATGCCCATATGGTACGTTTGCCTTCAAACGTATGCCATTCGGGTTATGTAATGCACCAGCCACCTTTCAGCGATGTATGATGTCTATTTTCTCTGATATGGTAGAAGACACTTTGGAGGTATTTATGGACGACTTTTCAGTTGTTGGGGAGTCTTTCGAAGCATGTTTGGTGAATTTAAGCATGGCATTACAAAGATGTGTAGAGTTCAACCTTGTGCTGAATTGGGAGAAGTGCCACTTCATGGTAAAAGAAGGAATTGTTCTTGGGCACAAGATCTCCGAAAGAGGAATAGAGGTTGATCGCGCCAAAATAGAGGTAATTGAGAAGCTACCACCTCCAATTTCGGTTAAGGGAGTTCGTAGTTTTCTTGGCCATGCTGGGTTTTATCGTAGATTCATCAAAGACTTCTCCAAAATTTCTAGTCCATTATGCAAGCTATTGGAGAAAGATGCGAAGTTTGACTTTAATGATGATTGCTTAAAGGCATTTGAATGCCTTAAAGAAAAACTCATTGAAGCCCCTATCATGGTAACACCAGATTGGACGCTCCCGTTCGAAGTCATGTGTGATGCTAGTGGGGTAGCCGTTGGTGCTGTTCTTGGACAGAGAAAGGAGAAATTATTTCATCCTATCTACTATGCGAGTAAGGTCCTCAATGAAGCCCAAAGGAACTACACCGTCACTGAACAAGAGCTATTAGCGGTTGTGTATGCGTTTGAGAAGTTCCGCGCCTACCTATTAGGTACTAAAGTGATCGTTCATACAGACCATGCAGCTCTTAGGTATCTAATGACAAAGAAGGATGCAAAACCAAGGCTGATTCGATGGGTGTTGCTGCTGCAAGAGTTTGATTTCGAAGTTAAAGATAGAAGAGGTTGCGAGAACCAAGTGGCTGATCACCTATCTAGACTTGAGAATGAGTATGTGGCGCAATCAGAAAATCAGATTGGCGATGCATTCCCTGACGAGGAGATATTAGCGACAACAATGGAAGACTTACCATGGTATGCCGACTTTGCAAATTTCGTGGTGAGTAATGTGTTACCTTCCAATTTATCTTACCACCAGAGGAGGAAGTTTATGCATGACGTTCAGCACTATTATTGGGATGAGCCTTATTTGTTTCGAAGATGCGCGGATGGTATCATTCGACGATGTATATCCCATGAAGAAGTGCCCACTATATTAGAAGCATGCCACACTTCGCAAGTTGGAGGCCATCATGCAGGGAATCAAACAGCAAGAAAAGTCTTGCAAAGTGGTTATTATTGGCCTACAATATTCAGAGATGCACACGACTATGTGAGAAGGTGTGACCAATGCCAACGTCAAGGTGCTATTTCAAAACACCATGAAATGCCCATGTCCAAAATTCTGGAGGTAGAACTCTTTGATGTATGGGGTATTCATTTCATGGGACCATTCGTGAATTCGTTTGGAATGAAGTACATCTTGGTTGCTGTGGATTATGTGTCGAAATGGGTTGAAGCTGTAGCATTGGCCGATAACGAAGGAAAGCGTGTTGTAGCGTTTTTAAAGAAGAATATCTTCTCTCGCTTTGGGGTACCTCGTACTATCATAAGTGATGGAGGATCTCACTTCTGCAACAAGCTATTCAAATCTGTATTGGCCAAGTATGGAGTCAAGCAACACAAGGTAGCTACGCCTTATCATCCCCAAACTAGTGGACAAGTAGAGGTTTCCAATCGTGAGATCAAGCAAATCCTTGCCAATACGGTCAATGCGAATCGGAAGGATTGGTCTCGGAAGCTAGATGATGCACTATGGGCGTATAGGACTGCATTCAAGACACCCATTGGCATGTCACCTTATCAGCTAGTTTATGGGAAGGCTTGTCATCTACCCATCGAGCTTGAATACAAGGCATTATGGGCATTGAAGCACTTGAATCTGAATTGGGATGATGTGAAGAACCTGAGGTTGGAGCAGCTGAACGAGCTAGATGAATTCCGTCTCCATGCATATGAAAGATCAGATTTATACAAGGAGCGGATGAAGAAGTATCACGATCAGCGGATTGTTCGACGACACTTCCAAAAAGGTGACATGGTACTACTCTTTAACTCCAGATTCAAGCTCTTCCCAGGTAAGTTAAAATCAAAGTGGTCTGGTCCATTTAAAGTCACTCACGTCTACTCGTCTGGAGTAGTCGAACTGGAAAATAATGAGGGTGTTATCTTCAAGGTGAATGGCCAACGTGTTAAGCCATATATCGGTCCTCTTGACTCGATGAATGACATGGCCATCACTTATCTCGACGAAGTCTAAGTACTCGAGATTACTACGTCGAGCCACGACAATAAATAAGGCGCTAGATGGGAGGCAACCCTTCGTTTTATTGTTTTATCGTTTTGTCGTTTTAGTATTTTTTCTTTTTGATAAATGGAAATCCAAAAATAAGAGTCGTGCCACGACCAAAACTAAGGCGCTTGGTGGGAGGCAACCCATCGTACTAATCGTTTTCATTTGTTTGAGCAAATATAGGTGTAAGAAGTATGCAACGAGGAGATTGATTTCAATTGACGATTTGGTCGCATTGTATGGTAAAGTCGGTAAGTTAGGAATGGTGATGCATAAGGCTATGAATTGAGCCTTTCTCACGTCATAATAGGCTTCGAGGAAGGCTAGGCCTTGGTAAAAATAGGCCACGAACGATGCACAACCTATTCTATAGCCTAAGGACTCGGAATCTAGTGTGCTATACCCTATGCGCCGCCTATTCCTAGGTGTGCTTTTGACTATGCGCCGCCTATGCTATGGCATTTGAGATACTGAGACCAAATGCCATACCATATGCGCCGCATATGCCTAGATATGCCATACTATGTGCGGCGCATATGTCCCATTATGCCATGGACAATGCGCCGCATATACATGTGATATGCCGAGGGATATGCGCCGCATATAGGGTGATTTTGTCCCCATATCCGATTGTAAATGGGTCATAACCCGACCCATCCTCCTCCTATATAAAGGGGACTTGTTTTTATTTCACAAACACATTAGAATCAACCCTAAAGGCGCCGCATATCATCCCAAATCCTCTCAAATTTTTCTTCCTTTGTTCTTCCAATCCACAACAACTTCTCCACAATCTTCAAGCAAGTAAGTGCTCTCTTATTCTTCATCTATTTATCGTAAGTACTACTTTACTATGCTTATTATTAAATGCTAAATCATGTGAGATTAGTGGTGATGTTCATGTGATTGGATAATTGTTGCAAAAATCGTGTGATTGAATGAATACGAATGAAATTCTTGACTTGTTTCCGACTTGCATTTTGTTTCAATGGCATTGTTGTGATACTTGCTGAACATATGTGGCCATGAATATTGATTGAGAGTGTTGTTTGGATGCTTGCATGATTAACCATCCCGGCCATCGGGATAAGGTTATAGTGACTATCGACTTAGGTGGTGGTGTTTGTTGTTTGAATAGCAATTCCATGTGGTAACCCCTATGTTGTAACGTTGCTATATACACCATGCAAGTCGTCCAAATGGCTGCTCATGAGTGATGTAATACTGATTTTCTTGTCGGAATACAATCCTAAGATGTATGTCGACGACGTCTGAGTACTCGACCACGTTCACTTCACCGATTTGTGCCAACAAGATTAAGTGTGGGGTGGTACCCCTAATGCTTGCATATAGATTGTCTAAAGTGCGATTGTGCTGCATCTAACATTATTTCTAGTCTCAGGTTCAATGGCACCGAAAGCAAGGCAAGGCAAGGAGAAGGCTACCACGACCCGCAAGGACAAAAAGAGAAGCCGAAAAGACCAAGGCGAATCATCTTCCGCACACCTACCACGCAGAATGTTCGGAATCAAATGGGTTCTTGAGGAAGAAGCCAAGGCATGGTACAGCAGCAACAAAGAAAAGAAATATGTGCACGTCGACTTAATCAACAAGGAGACCTTAGCAAAAAAGGAGCCGCAAATGTTGGCTAAGATAATGGCTTTGAAGTTGGATTTCATCTTCCGTGACATGGGAGAGTGCAATCTTGACTTGACAAGAGAGTTTTATGCCAACTGGTCGCCAAACACAACAGGCAACGAAGTCAAAATTCGGGGCCAAGTGTTACAGCTTACAGCGGATTGGATCAACTCGTTTCTAGGCCTACCTTCGGTCGACACTGCACCATACAAAGAGCTGTACAGCAGGCCTCCTTACAGAGCTATAAGACACACGCTTTGTGGAAGCAGATCGATGGCAAGATGGGGCAGACATAAGGAAACAGGCCGTCACAACACATTCCCCTATGCTCCACTAAATAGGGAAGCAAGAATCTGGATGCGCATTGTCAACTCATGCCTCATTCCTGGGACACAATACACAAAGATATCGAGAGATAGAGTGTGTCTGGTTTATGCATTGATGACAAATGTCCCTATCAACTTTGGGGCAATCATTCGATCCACCATGAGGAAAGCCAGACTCCACAGCAGGTCCCATTTCACATTCGGCAATTTGTTGACAGCAATGTTGCGGAAGGAGGATATAGAAGAGGAACCAGCTGACCACAAACTCCCACATACCCCAAAGAAGGTTGACCTCACCAAGGTCAAAGATGCTGAAACAACGCATGGAGTCAACCTTACCACTGCGGAGAGACACGCTCGTGACGAGAGTTTCTTCCGTCATCTCTATGGCATGACACGATTCACTATGATGAGTGGTGGACGTATTCCAACTGTTGAAGAGCTCCAACAGCTGGACCACGACTACCCAATGAACAGACATGCCCGGGAGATGTGTGGAGTAGGAGTCTATTTCGAGGAACCTCTTGATGATGACGTGCCAACTGATGATGATAGACGCCTGCCTGATTCTGATGCTGAGGAGAACTCTGACGATGACTCGGACGAAGGGGGTATGACCCCCGACATTGAGGAAGAGTCCGACTAATCAGGTTCTTCGACTTTATTTTCCACTGAGGGCAGTGTCTAGTCTAAGTGTGGGGTGTGTCGGCAGAATCTGCATGCTATGTTTGTATGTTTGCTCTTGTTTATTTTGTTTTTGAGTCCAAATTTTTTATTTTTCGTGTGATTTTTTTTGTGTGACGTTTTTTTTATTTTTTTTAGGAGTAAAATTTTTCTAGCTACGCATGAAATTATTTTGATAGGCAGCATGAAAATAGAACAAGAGTATGTGCTACAATTGTGACTATTGAGACATTTAGGCTCTAGTTGTGACTCATTATGTGATAGTGTGTGATTCAATTCCTTCACTTGTTGGGTCGAGAGTCTATATTACTACCAATCAAGTCGACCATGTGCCTTGTGTGTGTGAGATAATAGTATATTCTATGTGTGTGGCTGATGCTAGAACTTGCCTGGTATGTATGCAAAGCGAAAATAAGGAATGTAAGTTTAGGATATGATTTAGGCATTTCTTTGGCAACCTATACATGTTTACCTTCAGTTTTTCCTACCCATGTAAATCATCCTAGTTAAACCCTTTTGAGCCTTTAGCCTATTTCTTTGACAACCTTGTATGTAAGCCTAATCCATTTTTTTTCAAGACCATAATTTGATCCAAATTCCTAAGTGCTTTAAAGTGAAAAAGTCATGTGACAACATAAGAGGAAATTGGGTGAGTATGATGCTTTAAATTGTAATGGTGCTTGAATGCGTTATGAAAAAGAAGAAAGTGCTATCATAAGAGGTATTTTGTGAAAAGAAAAAGGAAAAGAAAGCTGAAAAGTGAGTTGTGCTTAAAATTGAAAAACAAAATAGGAGAACAAGGGTGGTAGAATAAAAGAGTAAAGAAAGGTTGAACGAGAAAAAAGTTTCAATGACTCAAAGTGATGTATTAAAGTGCTTAGGAACTTAGTCACTATTTCTGGCCAAAATAGTCCTACCCGTCCCTTAGCCTACATTACAACCATCTAAAGACCTACTTGATCCTAATCTTAACATTCCGACATTTAGTAGAGTACTACATTAAAGGCAAGATTATGGTCATTAGTTGCTACATATGAATTCTTTGAGAGAGTGAGTGCAAGGATACTTTGCTACCCATGTTTGAAAAATATGCTATATTTGTGAGTGATTATGGGTACTATATTGTGAGACACACGTGGTTGATGAGTTTTGGATAGTTGTATATGATTCTATGTACCTTAAACGTTTGCATGCGAGTTGATCACCATCACGAGTCTATGCTTGAGGTTAAATTGTTTCTACTTATAATCGGAAAGCTACTCTTCGTTGATAATTGTTGTGCTTGTCTTGAAGAATGTTTTGTGTTGTTTCTGTAAAAACCTTAAGTCAATGCTTAGAAGGACATGATATGTTGTTCGAGGACGAACAAAGCTCTAAGTGTGGGGTGTTGATGATAGGCGAATTTACGCGCCTATATCAATATATTTTGCCCATATTTTAGCCTAGTTTTGAGAACTAATTATCTATTTCATACACGTTTAGTCCTTTTTCCTGTAAATGAGCTAACAAATGTGATTAGGAAAGTTTCAGGTATAAATAATGCAAAATACAGCAATTTATGGCTTACTTGACGCAAAAGAAAGCTCACAAACGAGATGGAAAGGAGCTGGACGCATAAAGGACTAAATCTGCTGCATGGAAAATCTGTCCCGGGCTAAAACAGCATTTCTGAAGACTTTGGGACTTACAGACACAAAGCTGGATTTTTGCCATAATACATTAACCTAGTGCAATTAGGTTATGTGTTTCATTATTCTATTTGGATTATAATTTTGTAACCTTACCCTAGTACATTTGGGTCAAGGATTTCATTAGTATATTAGGATTTGGTTATTTATTTTATTAGTTTAGTAGGAGTAGGATAGGAGTATTATAAATACCCTATCATGCTAGAGATTTTAAGACATTCCACATTCAGATCACTTCTTCAATAATCAATTCAACAATATAATTTTCGTCCATCTTTCTCATCTTCCACCACAAACATTCTATTCTCAAATTCCACAACAAGAGAATCGTTACTTGCTACGGAATCACTAAAATCACACGCCAAACACCTACTATTCACGCCATCCACCATGCAAAACGTGATATCCTTCGCATTCATGGGTAACTAAACCTCTTAGTTGGGGTTATGGAAGCCGAATGAGTTACTATCTATAGCTATGAGTTTGTGAGTTCAAGACAAGTATATTGCTTATATCATTATTCTCTTCATCTTAAAGCTACATCCTTTGCGGTTCAAACACAAGAACACGCCATTCTAACATCTAACCTGTTCGAGAGAAAGGTTATTTGTCTAGAAAAGAAGACGCATAGACCAACGCCAGTCTAACATTTAACTTGTTCGAGAGAAAGGTTATTTGTCTGGAAAAGAGATAATGTCAAGGTAGTAGGACACCCTTTCCTATTAAAAAGCTAGTGCCATACCTGGACTAACTTCTTGGAGAATTCGTACCATTAGTCACGCTTTAAGCTCGAGAGAGTTAAAGTGAAATAGTCCTTGTTTAGGTCGAGAGACGCTTGGATTTACCATCGACTACAATTCTCTATAAGCAATTGCATGTCAAGACTCTACACACTCATAGCCAATAGAGACGTATACCTCTGAAGGTGGACATAACCCCAACGCCTCAATTCTCATTGTTTACAACACACGTGACAATCTCTCTTTATTTTGCTATTTTCAGTTCTTACATTCTTGTTTTGGTTACATACTACAATCCCCCCCTTTCCTACGAGACTTGCACTAAAAGTCTAGTAATTTCTCTTGCTTGTTGGCCAAGCTATTCCCTGTGGGATCGATACCCAACCCAGGTTGGGTTCTATATTTGCTAACGACCGCTTTACACTCACAAGAGCTGTAGATTGAGCGTTATCATATTTAGGGTGTTTGATCCATCAAAATAGATGTTTAGGAGGATACACAAAATTATATAGTTAGGTGACTTAGGATTTTGGTTGTAGTAAATGACCATAAGGACCTCAACTTAAATTTGAAAAATGAGACCATAAGGGTATGAATTACTTAAGGAACCATACTTAGGGTACGAGTGGTACCCTATCTCATACCCTAGGATCCTCTTAGGTCACCTAAACTTGTTAGAGATTTACTACACACCATTGATTTTTATCCAAAGGTTACAAATCATGCCCTAAACTGTATCCATCAACCTTTCCAAAAATTGTCCACTCTAAGCTAAGACTTCACTCTATATGATTGGTGTTTGTATGAATCGTACCTTAAGGTACTATTGGTTGGATTCCCACTAACACCTAGTATAGTGGGTGACACTTAACACACTACCTAAGTTATGAGAGGGGAGGGAGAGAAGGATAGGACTCCTATCCAAGGGGTATGAATCACACCCCTAGTCGTACCTTGCTCAGTGACATCCAATAAAGAAATTCTCCTCATGGTTCAAAGCCTCAGTGTTGTATTTTTGTGTAGATTCTAATACTAGTTATTATCTTGACTATTTAGCTCTTATAGATTATTATAGTAGCTCTTGTACTGGTATTACTAGGTCTTCGAATGTTTATTGGTTTTCTATATATCTATTATACCTTTATGACTGTACAATTATTATTTAAGCCTTTAATTTATTACATTTCGACTTTTAGACTATTTTCCACAAAGTTATCCCATTTCATCTAGCTCTAGGCCATGGTTCAGCTTACCTACTGGAAAAATAAAGTTGGTGCCATCATGACTTGTAAATGATGTCTTGACACATACTATCATTGTTGGCGTATCATTATAACATGTTGTTACACCCCTCTTGATTTGAGCATTCTACCATAGCATTATGACTTATATTAAATATAGACCTTCTATATTGAAAAAAGTACCAGGTCTTATTAATAGTAAAGGATCTTAAAATAGACGTGTCTTAGTCTCCTAACTAGGGTTGTCATAGGTTCTGCACCTTCATGGCTCTTTAAGCCCCATTTTCTCTTTATCATCCACTTGAATTTTAAATTTCTATAGCATTCCCATAAGAAAAGCTATTTTGAAAGGAAATCCTTTTATGTAGATCTTCTTGTATATAGAGTTAGGTTAACCTTTATGTTTGATGTACTCCAAAATAGATTAAACTGAGAATTCCCTTTAACTTCTAGAATCCATCTTGGTATATCCTTCACTGTAGCTTTTTTTAGAGGTTTAACATTCAACAATATATGATCTTCAATTTCTTCCGGTAGTACATCCCTTAAAAACAATTCACCCCATACTTTATTTTTGGTTAGGTCCTTCACAATCTTATGCCTATCATCCCATTTAAAATCATCCCCTATAATTGAGTATAGACAACCCAGTCCTATCTAATTATCATGTCGTAACAATGCTGATCCCTTAATTGTTTGCCACCAAATTTGGTGTTAAATCAAGTCTCTAGCTAGTAGTATCTTTTTTCCACACTTGGATCCATTAAAACTAGAATCTTCCAAAACACTATATTATGAAATGTTTGTTTGCAGTATTTATTATTTCTATACACACTCTATATTGGATGTTTTGCTCCTTAAGATCCACACAAGTCAATAAAAAATTACCTTTGATACATCTTATAACAATCAAAACCAAATACGCCTTTCAACTTCAGGTATTCATAGATTTTCTATCTAGTCCAATGTTTTCCTCAGCTCCCAATGCAACTACTCAATTAATATTGAGTTGTAATTTTATGAATATGGTTTGACATAGTTAAAGGTCGTTTTATGACTGATAGGTAGTGAACTAGAATGCTCTGAAATATATGCTTAATTAGGACAATCCTTCCTCTATAGGATATTTGCTTTCCTTGCTAGTCTTGTGGTTTAGCTCTAATTTTCTAAATCATTTTCTAATAATAAACTTTTGGTTTCCCTTTGTAGAAGATAGGGTATCCCAAATAGGTAAAGGTAACCCATTCCTTAATCATATTGGTACTTCATCCATAGTTTCACTACCTTATGTTACACTAGGATGCAAATAAATAACTATCTAGTCCTAGTTTACCAATTCTCCTGCCACTTTCTCCAAAGATTTGGCTATCATTTGCATGGTCCATACTTCAGTTTTACACGGTATAATTATGTCATCCCCAAAGGATAGATGATTGATCATGGAACTTTTTCCTATGCATTCCAAATCACATTAATTACTTTGTCATCATAAATTTTTTCAGTGCCTTTGATATAACTTCAATCGCAATGATTGAAAAAGTTGTAGAAAAGGGTTCTCTTAGCATTGCTCTTTAGATGATTTGAAAAAACCTCTTGGTTATCCTTTAAATAATATGAAGTACGAATTATTACTTATAATACTAAACACGATATCTATGATTCTTTCTCAATATCATATCTTTCTCAACAATTTAATTAGAAACATCTATTCCAACCTATCATAAGCTTTCATCATGTCAAATTTTAAAAAAAAAATGTGTGGCTTACCTCTTTTCTTTATTTTAGTGATAATCTCCTGAACTAGTAGGATATTTTTAATTATTTTTCTTACCTATAAAAATCATGCATGTTCAGAACAAATTATGCTAGGTAGTACCATCTTTATACTCTCTTGAATAATTCTTGGAGGATCTTTTGGAAAAATTTACAAAGAGATATGGACCTCAGATCCAAAAAGGTGTGAATATTGGTTTTCTTTGGAAAAACAACTAGGATTTTTTAAGTGGTAAATCTTTGTATTTTTTCCCTACAAAAGGAATCCCTGACCATGTTATATTTGTCCTCTCCCACTATTCCCCAAGATTCTTTATAAAAAGATCATGTTATACCATCTGGTGCTACCAATAATACTTTTACTCAAACCCATAACTGCATTAATCACTTCATACATTTTGGCATTTCTTTTGAGTTCCACATTTTGTTCAGTGGAAATAACAAAAGCCAAGTCTTTTAACATATAAAAAATGGTATTTTACTCTTGTTTAGTGAATTGACTTCAGTAAAAATCAATTGTTGCTCTGCTATTTTTGGTATTTCTTTCACTATCTTTAAACCACTTCATTCCTACTTTTTTCCTCAATAATTCTTCTTCCAGGGGTACATATCATCTACGCTTTGCTTGTGCCCTATGTTGTTTCTTCTTGTTATCCCAAGTATGATTCTCTTCAAATTTTATATACATTACATTTACAGTATCATTAAGAATTGCAATCTCCTAAAAAACATTACTGAAGGTCTACTTAATCTAATGTGTGAGGTCTTTCTTTACCTTCTTCAATTTATACTAGAATAAGGTAAAGGTTTCCCTCAAAATTATCCCTCCAATTCTACCTTACTATATCTTTTAATTATTCTTCTTTGATCTAGAAAGTAAAAAATATGAATAGTTGAGCACCCTTTCATTACAATGTTTAAGAATGATTGAGAATGGTGAATGATTTAAATCACTTCGGACCAAGTGCTCTATATCCAATACTAGAAAAGTGCTCAGCATCAAATCATTACATATGACCCTATTTAGACTTTTGAAAATGCAATCCTCATCATTCATTTCATTCAAATAAGTTTACATACTCCCCTTAAATCCAATGTCTTCTAAGGTGCATACATTTATACAATGATTAAAATCTGTTGCTTCTGCATCTGTGATAGGTAAAACTCCTAGATTTTCCTTACTATTTCTAATAACATTAAAATATCCTATAACTAACCATAGATTTTGTATAGCATTTTCTATACCAACAATAAAGTCACATAACTACAATCTCTCTTTTTGTGAACACTTTTCATAAACTAGTGTTATTACGACATTTATCCTAGCTATTGATTTATTAATTTCAAGGTAAATTTTTGATCATCATCCTTAATAACTTCTATATCTAAGAGTTTATCTATAAACACCCAAATTTTCCTATTAGAGTTGGACACTGTAAGTTGTATCCAAGCTTCCTTCTGTACACTTCAAATCACTCATATCTTGAAAAGGTTTCATAAGCCCAGTAAAATATAAATGGTATTTTATATCTTGTTAATTGGTCTAGTGAATTCCTTATAAAGTATTCACTAATTTGATATTATCAAGGAATTCCTTAGAAGTAACTTTTAGCCTCTGCAAACCTTGTAATCCTTGATAAATCCTGAGTTGATTTCTTATCTCCAATAGTCTTTTGTATATTCTAATCCAAGTCACTTGTGTCTATATCTTGTTTTGTTTGATTATCTCCTCCTTGTAGGATATTATCCTTTACTACTAAAGGTAGTGCTCTTTCATTATCAACTTCTAAAATCATTAATGCACATGTCTTCTAATTACTCTCTTCTTCGGTTTATTCCTCCATCTATTTTCTTTGTATGGTGTTACTAGATATCTACTTTTGAATTTTCTCATCCCTTTCCTTTGAATTATTACTTGTATCCTTAATTAGTAAGAATTTTTATGAAACCTTTGAGTTACCCATTCCTTAGTATTTTTCACTGTTTCCTTCTTTAATTGCTTCTTTCTTGGCCTATTCCCCCTTTTTATCCTATATTTCTTCTTCATCCTTTAGCGAATCAAAAGGATATTCATCATGTAAATCTAGCTCCCCTTTGATGTATCCATAATTGTACGTCTTGTACTTATTCTTCTTCTTTAACCCATTCTATCTTATTATGGTTGGTTCAAACTACCTTACCACTTTTAAGTACTTTCCTTTGATTCGTGGTTGGTCCTATCACTGGCTTTGTTCTTTCGTTTAGCTCGTTAAAGTTCATGTTAATGCTATATTTCAAATAATATAGGATGAATTCCATCAACTAGCTTCATCATGCCCATGTAGGCAATATTAATTACAATACTTTGGCATGTAATAATATTAGTTTTTCCATTTTGATTTGATTTTAACTGTAGCATCCATCTCCTTATTTATCCTTACTTTTTGTGGTAGTTCAACAACTAAATCAACTTCAATCTTTACTTTTTTCACAACATGGTCGTGTTTGATTGCTAGTTACTACATCAACTATTAATGGAATCATACCTACTCAGTGACATGACCTAACCGAGGCCTTATCATAATGGGAATTCTAAGTCCAACCAAGACTAGGGACCACCCCCGTTACCCAACCCGACCATTAAAACACATACCTTTAGTCGAATGAATTTCAAACGTATAACGAGATAGCTTAAATGAAACAATCCAGAATCTAGGATAGGTCCATAACCCTGACCAGCCCAAGATATTCTACCAATCCAGTACCCAACCAGTAACCATACAAAAACCAAAACAATTACCAAGTTCCTTTCCATAACATAACTTAAAAGTAAGGAACAATCATAAATTTAGTCAAATGGTACTAGCCCCAATACCAATCCCAATAGTAAGGCTGGCACCACTACCAACCCCGCCCATTCCAACCCATAGTAGTTCTACAAAGCCACTAAATCAAAACAAAAATAAAATTCTGTTGGGACATGCCCCTAACCATAGACAAAACCAATGTCTATGAAATAATAAAATAATGTAAATACATCCATGATATCAAATGGATCCTTCAGAAGTGTTGAAGCTTACCACTTCAATCGAATAGCTGATCCTGGATATCATTACTAAGAAAAAGAAGTTGAATGGCCGGTTCCTACATTTCATGGGGATACAGCCACCCGAAGATGGGTTAGCGGGTGAATTCTTGCAAGTACTCAAGGCAAGGATAAAATAAAGCCAACCTTTAAAACAATGTAAACCAACCATATGCATTCACAACCATTTTTACAATTATATAACCATGATGGGAACAGGAACTGGGTTTAGCATACACTAAAAACCATTAGCTTGCGTATGCATAGCTTAACTATCCAAGATCTGCCCACGAGCTATATGGGTCCAGTGTAACCCCCTGAATAGGCCCTAATGTGTGTAGCCGCAACAGAGATACCATAGGAGCAGGGGATTACCAAGTACCGTTTGCTCTCTATGATGCATATATACAATTATAACTTAGGGGATTCCTATGTACCCCATATGGTCATCATGACCAATTCCTTATGCCAGCAAACATGAGTTTCCAGTGTCCATCGATTATACTCACACATTCATGGTTAGCTATCTCACCCTGCTATTATTGCCCAATTAAAACCATTACCATATAATAAAAATCACCATTCCATTTATTATTAACAAAGTCTATAAGTAGTCGTATCATCATACTGACTATACCTTGCAAGCAATGTCCTTATCCATCCTTTTAAAGAAGAAATGATTCCCATGTACCCATATATTACATTATTAAGTTTAATTGGCAGAATCCCATGTACCCCACAAGCTTTTACATTATTAAGTTTACTTGGGGCATTCCCTTGTACCCCACAAAGCTTTCAATTAGACCAACCATAACCACCAAAACCTTACCATTTAACCTTTCCAAACCATTTAAACCATTTAGGGTTCCATTACCAAGTTGAATCATGCAATAATTCCATTAAAAGTTCAACCATGTTGTAAAAGCATTCTGATTGGCATTTTATCAAACACATTGGGGGTATAGTGTTTCCAAAACAAAAACCAAGTACTAATTAACTATTCCCATGCAACCAAATGTCTAAACCAACATTAAAAAATGTAAATCCATAATTAAAGCATTGGAAAACCATAACAATGCATTTTTAACAAAAAACCCCAACATATAATTTAAAACCCAAATCGTACAAAAATTATTCCATAAATACAATTCATAAAACATGTCATTAGTTTGAACTAACAATGAAGGAGAAGTATATTGCCTTATATTAACAAGAAGATTAGAAGAAATCACTCATATGAGATTCAATTGACCACCATGAAAGTAACCCTAGCTTTTGCTTAACCCAAGATACTTGAGATATTTTGAAAGAGTTTATAGTGTTAGATTAATTGCAGTTGGTTAATGAAGCCATAAAAAAGGTGTTTTAATTCGTAGGATCCAAAGGAGTTATAAGGGGAAATGTCCAAATAACCCCAAACTTAAACGGTATTAATTATTAATAGGAGGGTATGACCAACCCCATCCATACCCTAGGGTACTAGTGGTATCAAAAACTCGTAATCCAAGTATAATCCCATCCCCTACACTAACAAACCTATGTGTCCAAATCCTAACTCGTCCCTAATCATACAATTGGTACCCATAAATCATACCCTAGGAAGAATCAAGTGGGGTTTACACTGTCCAATATATGAGTTGAATTATACCACTCGTATTGTATCTCACGACCCATGGTGAGTGGCTCGTACTCAGATCTAAGTTAAGTTACTAAGTTTAAGATTAAGTGAATGAAAACCCAATCATACGACCCATCACCCACCATACGACTCGTACCCACCTAAGTCGTACCCATTCTAGAAACCAATCGAACCCACCAAACAACACTGATCTGTATACGACAAACACCATGCCAACTATATTCCATTGTACAACTAGTACCGCCTAGTCGTATGATGTATAGAAACAATAAATCTAGGAAATTTTCTAATAGTTAAATTCGAGGGTGTTCCAGTATCTACCACTAGAATCATTTATCCGCAAATGTCGGATAAGGTAGTACAAGTACAAGTTATAACCCAACATAGCCATTCCTAGCTTTAATTAAGTTAGAAAAAAAATGCAAGAAAATTAGCCTTACTTTAACTATGATATGATCAAGAAAACATACCTTCAGTATGAATATCAAGAGTTGAAAAATAATGCAGATTCTTGGACTTTATGTCTGCTTCCGCTTCTCGAGTAACTTCTTCCACCTTGTTGTTCCGCCATAGAACCTTAACGGAACCTATATCCTTGATACGTAATGAATGAACCTTCTGATCTAAGATCTTAACCAAGATCAATTCCTAAGACAGAGAATCCGAGATAACCAATCCTTCCAAAGGAACAACCAATGAAGGATCACCTATAAAATTTCTCAACATAGAGACATCAAAATACTGAATGAATGGAGCTTAAAATTGAAGGAAACTCTAATTCATATGCCATGTTACCAACTTTTCTCAAAACTACATAAGAACCAACATATCGGGGACAGAGGGGACTGAGTTTCCCATTCTTCCCGAACCACATTACTCCTTTCATGGGAGATACCTATAGGAGCACTTTATCCCCAACCTCAAACTCTAAGACCCTATGCCTTACATCTGCATAGGACTTTTGGCGACTTTGGGATGTTTTAAACCTATCCTGAATCAATTTCACCTTCTCCATAGCATGTTAAACAAAATTTAGGCTAAACATATCTGCCTTACCAAACTCAAACCATCCAATAGGAGATCTATACCTTCTGCCATACAATTCTTCAAAAAGGGACATACCAATACTAGAATAAAATCCATTATTGTAAGAAAACTCTATAAGAGGTAGATGCTCAACCCAACACATGCATGAAGCATACCCTCCAATGTCTGAATAGTTCTTTCTGCTTGCCTATCCCTCCGCGAGAGAAAAATAGTACTTAGACTAACTTTAGTACACAACCTTTTCTGAAATAATCGGTAAAAGTGAGACAAAAAATGCATACCATGATTAGAGATAATAAAAAAATGTACCCAATACAACTTCATAATCTAATGAAGATACACCCTCACATAATCTTCAGTTAAAAAGTTAATCCTCCCTGGCAAGAAGTGGCTGACTTTATCATCCTATCCATGAAGACCCAAGAAAAATCAAATTGGTTCTAAGACTGAGGAAGACCGGTAATGAAAACTGTTATTATCACCTCCATTCTAATTTTGACAATTCAATCTCCTAATACAAGCCTCCATGCCTCATGTGCTTAACTTTCACTTATTGACACACTAAACACTTGGCCATAAAATTAGACACATCCTTCTTATACTATTCCACCAATGTATCTCCTTAAGATCATGATACATTTTCGTTGAATTGGGATGAACAATGTAGTACGATTCATACGCCTCAGCCAATACCCTTTTTTACAAACCATGGACGTAAGAAACACATAACCACCTTTAGTACCATAAGGTACCATAACCATTGATCCCAAATAAAATTACCTTCTTCCCATATACATCACTCTTGATTTTCATAAGCACAGGATCAAGCATTTGCTTCTCGTTGATCTCTGCACCAAGAGATGACCAAAGTATTTCCTGTACCAATACACCACTATTCTAGAAGTCCAAAAGGCAAACTCCAATATTATCAAAGTGGTGAATATCATTCACCAACTCCTATATCTCCTTATCTATATGAGCTAAACTCTATATGTATAACCTGCTAAGAGCATCATCTTAAACATTAGCCGTACCTGGATGAAGGTGAAAACTCATGTCATAGTCCTTGAGAAGCTCAAGCCATCTACTCTGCCTGAGGTTAATCTTCTTCAGACTAAAGACAAACTGGAGACTCTCATGATCATAACAGATGTCCATGTGCACTCCATATAAGTAGTGCCGCCAGATTTTCAATACAAACACAACATCTAACAATTCCAAATTATGAGTTGCATAATTCCTCTCATTCACTTTCAACTGCCTAGAAGCATAGGCAATTACCTTGCTATGCCGCATTGACACACAACAAAGTCCCACTCGAGATGCATCGCAATAAACTGCAAACCCCTCAATGCCTTCAGGAAAAGAAAAAATTCCATTTGAAATTAGATTATCCTCTGGCTTCTCGAAACTATCCCCATAAGCATCTGACCAAGAGAACATTACCTTCTTCATAGTCAACTTAGATAATGGGGAAGATATCGTTGAGAAACTTTCCACAAACCTCCTAAATATCAAACCAAAACCAAGAAGATCTAAATGTCTATTAGAGTCGTGGGTCTAAGAAATTTCTAAACCACCACCACCTTGTATGGATCCACAAAGATCCCCCTATTAGAAAGAATATGACTGGAAAAAGTAACAACGGTAAAGCAGAACTCTAATTTAGATAATTTAGTATACAAATACTGCTCTTTAAAGGTTTGTAACACCACACAGTGGGGATTGGTATGATCCCCCTCACTCTTAGAATATACCTAGATATCATTAATGAACATAAAATAAAATGATCCAGAAATTGATAAAAGACCTTATTAATCAGATCGATGAATTTCCCTAGGGCATTGGTGAAATCAAATAACATAACTAAGAACTCAAAGCGACCATACCGAGTACGAAAAGATGTCTTAAAGGTATACACCTCCCTAATCTTATGCTGATAATACTCAGACCAAAAATCTATCTTAGAAAAGAACTTGGCACCTTGCAATTAAACAAACTAGTCATCTATTCTTGGAAGAGGATACTTGTTCTGAACCTTCACCTTATTCAACTATCGATAGTCAACATATATCAGAAGGGAACAATACTTCTTACACACGAATATCACCATTGCAACACAGGGGATACACTGGGACAAATGAAACCCTTGTCTAAAAGTTACTTTAGTTCCTCCTTGAGTTTCCTCAACTCAGCAAAAGCCATTCTATCAGAAAAATTAAATATTGGATGAGTTATCGCAACCAAATCAATCCCAAACTTAATCTCACTATCTAGAGAAAACCTAGGAGGATCATCTGAAAATACCTCGGGAAATGATGTTGGGCATATTTATACCCCTAGGAACCATAATTTACCCATATTTTAGGCTAAGTGTGGAGGATAAAATATATAATTCCTGCACGTTTAGTCCCTTTTCCTGTAAGTATCCAACCTATGATATTAGCACATTTTAAAGTATTAATGATGAAGATTTCATCACTTTGTGGACCTTTGGGCAGCAAAGGAAAACTTCACGTAAGAAGGAAGGCAGCTTTTGGAAGCTTGTGGACTGAATGTGATGCATGGAGAAATTGTCTCGGCCAGAATCAGTATTTATAAATACTTAGGGGTGCAGCAGTAACCTAGTAGGACTAGGACAAGGATGCAGTAACCGAGTAGGACTAGGAAAAGGATGTTATAAAAACCCTATTTGCTGAATTTTTCAGAATTCATTCTTATTGTCATTATTTTTCTTTCATTCGACACATGGGATTAATCATCTTACAATTTATGACAGAGGAAAATGACTCTCTTGAGAGAAATGGACCAAGAGGAAAAACGTCATCCCTCTTTGATGTTAAAATCGTCCCCTCGCGAAGATTATTCGATTTGTGGTATGATCATTATATCTATTGCGAATTCCATTGTAATCATGAGTAGCTAAACTTCTCTGTTAGGGTTATGGAAGCCTTGTGATATACTATCTATTACTATGAGTTTGTGAATTCTTGATGTGTATGCTACTTATATCATTACTCTCTTCGTTTTAATTGAATTCTTGTGGTTGTAAACATATAGAAACGCCAGCATAACATTAACTTGTTCAAGAGAAAAGTTACATGTTTGGAAAAGCGAGTGTGACAAGGTAATAGGGCTACCAACCCCTATTTACACGTTAATGCCTTAACCGGATTAACCTCTTGGAGAGTTTGTACCGTTAGTTATACACTTTAAGATCGAGAGAGTTAAAGTGAAATAATCCTGGATAGTCAAGAGACACTAGGATTTACCATAAGAATACGAATCTCTATAAGTTCATGCATGTCTGAATTCCGCATAACTCATAGTTAATAGATACGTAGAATTCATAAGGTGGACATAACCCTAACTTATTATTCTCTGTGATTAAATCTTACTAAATACATCGTCTCATTCGTTACTTTGATATTCTTAATTCACGCATAATCAAATCCCCCCTTGCTGTAGAATTTTCGACCAACAGTTTGCTAACAATTACAACACTTAGTGACCAAGTATTCCCTGTGGGATTCGACACCCAACCCAGTTGGGTTCTATATTTGATAGCGACCGCTTACACTCTTACGAGAGCTGTAGTTTGGGCGTTATTAAATTTTGGCGTCGTTGTCGGGGAATACAGTTGTCTACTAAGTTTGTGATAGTTACTAGACCCTTTGGTCAAAGATTCTCAAATTTTACTTTTTATTTGTTGTTTTTGTTTTATTCAGGTTCTGCTCAGTGCATGCCAAATACTCAAAGTTTGGGTTAGCCATTATTACCCATAAACCCTGAACTGCAACTTATTAGCAGGATGGAGGCTCAACAAGACATTGAAAGAAGGGCTGCCCAGCAGGAGCAAGCTAGATTAGCTACATTGGCCTCTTCTCAAGTGCATTAACAAAATATTGATAACCCAGGTCGTGCAACAAATCCTGATGATGAGGACCTGGGTGATGATGAGCTACTAAACCCAAGGCATGATGATGATGTGGCGGCACCTCTGAATAGAAGAGATCATCAAGATAGATTGAGACCTGAACGCCGAGCTGTGCAGATGCCTTTTCACGATGATGATGAAGATTTGGATGGGGCTGGTGCCACAGGGGCTATTATTCCTCCATCCTTGGCACTTGGAGCCAAGTTCAATATCACTAGCACCATGATTCAGCTATTACAGCTCAAGGGGTTATTTGGTGGACTTACAGGCGATGATCCAAATATGCATCTGATCAATTTTATCTCAACATGCAAATCGTTGGACAATCCAGGAGTAGGACAAAATGCAATTCGGCTGCGCTTATTTCCATTGTCTCTATCTGGAGAGGCAACTCTATGGTTGAACGGGCTAACTCCTGATTCTATTACTAATTGGTGGCAATTGAAAGGCGCTTTCCTAGAAAGATTCTTTCCGCCATCCAAGAGAGCACAGTTGAGAGATGAGATCAGCAATTTTTGATAGCTTCCAATTGAAGCTCTCCACGAAACATGGGAGTGGTTCAAAAAGAAATGAATGCTGTGCCCAACTCATCATATGACCAATGTCCACTTGATGGAGATATTATACAGGTCTTTGAATTCAGTGACTAAGCCAGTGGTTGATAATGCTGCAGGAGGGTCATTCATGGACCTTACTTTTATTCAGGCAAGTGATATGCTGGATCTTATGACAAAGCAGAGTAGAGCTTGGCATACCAGGGATTCTGAGGTAGCAAGCTCTTCCATATCTATTGGCATGACTCCAGAACAAAGGCGAAGAGAAGGGGAACGTGATCAAGATATGGCGCACATAAAAACACAGATGGATCTTCTTACCAAGATTTATTATGAGGGAAGACCGAAAAAGTCAAAGTTGTTATGTCACAGGGAAGAGATGAATCAGATTCTGAAGAAGAAGCTAACTACTTGAATAATCAGGGGGTTTCCGAGGCAATGCCCAAGGAAACCAAGGTCGGAACTATTATGATAAATCTGGAAACAAGGACCGTGATCATGGTAGTTAGAAGAATAAAACTGACCGGAATGGTTTGTATATTCCTCCTAGAAACCCTAAAGCCGTGGCATCTGGCTCTGGGAAGATATCCATGGATGATATGATGGCTAAGTTGTTGAAAGGAGTGGAGGCAACAAATATGGGAGTAAACCAGGTAAAGAATGATTTTTCATCAATAAATCAATTGGTTGACTTGCATTCCACTTCAATAAAACTGCTGGAGCAACAATTGAGTCAACTTTCAGCGGCATTCAATCAAAGAAAGGCTGGCACTTTACCTAGTGACACTGTGCAAAATCCAAGGAATGATGGATCATGTATGGCTATTACTACCAGGAGTGGTTTGGAAAATCCGTCCAAAGGCAAGAAGGTGGTTGATAATACAGAGGAGAATGTTATTGATGCAAATTATGATAATTTTGTAGAAGCTGAAAATCAGAATGAGAGCGTTCATGAAAAAACTATTCCCCTTCCACCACCACCTTTTCCTCAGAGACTGAAGAAGAAGGCTAATGACCAGCCAGAAAAAAATTGATAATCGGAAGAAAGATAAAAAGGATGTGGTAGAGAAAACTATTCCCCTTCCACCACCACCTTTTCTCAGAGACTGAAGAAGAAAGCTGATGACACCAGGTTCAGTAAATTCATGACTATGTTGAAGCAGCTAACTATTATTGTTCCTTTGGTGGAGGCGCTGGAACAGATGCCTGGGTACGCTAAATTCATGAAGGACCTTTTAGCAAAGAAGTGGGCAGTAAGCTATGAGCTGGCATATACTATTCATCATTACAGTGCAATTGCCATGACGTCGTTAGTACAAAAGAAGGAAGATCTGGGTGCTTTCACTATTCCTTGCATGGTTGGATCTACGAATATTGCTAAGGCATTGTGCGATTTGGGATCTAGCATCAATTTGATGCAGCTATCTATTTACAAAAAGTTGGGGTTGGGCGATCCTACACCAACTAATATGCGACTTGTGATGGCAGATGGGTCGGTAAAACGACCTATTGGTATCTTATATGATGTACTGGTGAAGGTTTCTACCTTTATTTTTCCTGTAGACTTTGTAATTTTGGACTGCGAGGTGGATTCTGAAGTTCCTATAATCTTGGGATGCCCTTTCCTCGCAACTGAAAGTGTGCTTATCGATTTAAGAGCTAATGAACTTTTATTTCGGCTGAATAACGAAGTGGTCCATTTTGATGTATGCAAATCGATGAAGCAGCCTATAGATATAGATGTGTTCTCTGTAGCTGATGTTTATTATGAGGATGATAAAGAATTATCTGTAGAGAAGCAGCTTACTGTTGAGCCATTGTCTGCTGTGCTGTTGAATTTTGAGCGTGAGGAGGTTGAATAATATGAAGCAAATGGTTGTGCTCAAACTAGGATAGGGTCCTATTGTCATACCCTTAAGAAGATAGACCTTGATCTTAAGAATTGACCTTCACCAACAGTGAAGACTTCCATTGAAGAGCCACTAGTGCTAGAATCAGAAGAGCTCCCCATTCACATAAGGTATGCATTCTTGGGGAGTGGAAATACACTTCTGGTGAGTATTGTGGCTGATTTAGGTGAACAACACATAGAGGCTCTCATCTCTGCTCTGAAGAGGTACAAGAGAGCTATGGGTTGGACTATTGATTATATAATTGGTATCCCTCCTGGGATATGTATGTACAAGAGTCATCTCGAAGAAGAGTGCATACCTACAAGTAAGCATCAGCTTCGTCTAAATCCATTCAGAAAATAATGCACCATCTATCTCGATGAAGTCTAAGTAATCGAGATAGCCATGTCGTGTCGCGACAATAAATCAAGCGCTTGGTGGGAGGCAACCCATCATTTTTACTCGTTTTGTTTTCCTAGGAGTTTGTTTTGTTAAATAAAAATCCAAAAAGAGTCGAGCCACAACCAAAACTAAGGCGCTTGGTGGGAGGCAACCCATCGTTCTAATTGTTTTTGTTGTCTTTGAGTAAGTGTAGGTGCAAGACGTATAAAGGAGGAGATTGGTCCCAAATTTTGATTTGGAAGTGTGTCATGTTGAAGGTGGTAAGTTAGGAATGAAGAAGCAAAGGATATTGGTTAGGCATTGCCTATGCAAATCAAGGCAACGAACAAGACAAGACCTATGTAAATCTAGGTAACGAACAAGGCAAGGCCTATGCTATGGCCTAATCTCTCTGAATCTACAATGCCATAGCATAGGCGCCGCCTATGCCCAACTAGGCAAAGCTAAAGGAACCGCCTACGCCATTTTCTTTGCTCTATGAATATACAATGCCATAGCATAGGCGCCGCCTATGCCCAACTAGGCAAAGCATTAGGCGCCGCCTATGCCAAGCATAGGCAAAGCATTAGGCACCACCTATGCTCACTTTTTGGTCTCCTTACCCGATTATCCATGGGTCAAACCCGAACCAAGCCTTGGTCTATAAATAGATCTTCAACATTAGAAGAAAACACACTTATTTTCTCAACCTAGGAGCTGGCTTTACTTCCCAAAATCTCTCAAAACTTTTCTTTTTGCTCATCTAACCTTGGAAGATCATCTTCCGAATCCATCACCAAGTAAGTTCTTCTTTTATATTCCGTAAGTGTTACAATACTATGCTTATAATTTTTTGTTAGATCTTGAAGTGGTGTTGGTGATGTGAATGTGCTTAGTTTGTTATGATACATCTAGTTGAGTGAAATAATACGTGTGGGTGTTGTTGACTTGGTTCTGGCTTGTATTTGATTTTAATACACTGTCATAGTTTTGTGGAATCGACATGGTGAAGTTAATTGCATAAACATCAAAATTCAATGCTTGAATGTTTGAATGACTCGTTCTTCGAGATAAAGATCATGATTGAACACAAGCATGAGATGTTGTGATTATTTCTATGCCATAACTTGATTCGATCTCTATCTAGTACTCTTGTTTAAAAAGTGCATCAATCCAAAAATAAAAGTATAGTAAAGATTACATGAAATAGAAGTGGAAAGGATAGTCAAGATGACATGAAAGTATGACTGTGCTGAACATATTGTTGAAACATATCGCCTATATGTATGTATGTCGATGAAGTATTAGTAATCGACATCACTCACTTAATTAGTTTGTACAAACAAATTAAGTGTGGGGTGGTGCCACTATTGTTTGTTTGTCGATTTTATCTTTTGAGATGAGCTAACATGAATCTATTTTAATCTCAGGTAGAATGGCACCAAAAGGACGACAGGGAAAAGAAAATGCATCCACCTTACAGAAAGGTAAGAAAAGGGGAAGAAAAGAGCAAGCTAAATCCTCTTCGCTGCAAATACCATGATGCATGTTCGGGATAAAGTGGGTCCTAGAGGAGGAAGAAAAGGAGTGGTACAAGAACAACAAAGTGAAAAAATATGTTCATGTGGAGTTGACACAAAAGGTGAGTCTAGCAAAAAGTGAACATCGCATTTTGGCTAAAATCATGGCGCTACATCTTGATTTCATTTTTCGAGACTTGGGAGAATGAAATCTTGATCTAATGCGAGAATTCTATGTCAATAGGTCCCCAAATACTACCGGAAGTGAAGTAAAGATTCGGGGCCAAGTCTTATAGCTGAATGCGAAGTTCTTTAACTCTTTTCTGGGTCTTCCATCTATGGATCCATCACCGCTTAAGGATCTTTATAAAAAATCTCCCTACAGGGAATCAGACACACACTATGCGGAACAAGATTAATGGCACGTTGGAGTCGTCACAAGGATACCGGTCGGCACAATACCTTCCCGTATGCTTCCTTGAACAGGGAAGCTCAGATATGGTTAAGGATAGTCACCTCTTGCCTGATTCCAGGGACACAATACACAAAGATCACACGTGATAGAGTATGCTTGGTGTACGATCTGATAACTAATATTCCCATCAACATTGGTGCAGTTATACGGTCATCAATGCGTAAGGCTAGGCTGCACAAGAGGTCTCCCTTCAGCTTTGGCAATTTGTTGACTGCGATATTAAGGAAGGAAGACATCGAAGAGGAACTTGCAGATCATAAGCTTCCGCACAACCCGAAGAAGGTTGATCTGACAAAGGTTAAAAATGCTGAAACTATGCATGGCGTCAACCTGACCACTGTAGAACGACATGCTCGTGACAAAAGCTTCTTTTGACATTTATATGGCATGACTAGGTTTACCATGATGAGTGGGGGTCATGTTCCAACTGATGCAGAGATGCAGCAGTTGGATTAAGACTACCCGATGAATGAGCATGCGTGGGCTATATGCGGAGTGGGGGTACATTTTGAGGAACCTCTCGATGATGATGTGTCGACCGATGATGATCGCCGAATGCCAGAATTAGAAGTGAGGATAACTCTGATGACGACGACTCTGATGGTGATTCCGATGCAGAGGGTATGACCCCAGACATAGATGAGGAGTTCGACTAATCAGGTTTTTCTTATTTATTTTCCACTGAGGGCAGTGTGTCCCGTCTAAGTGTGGGGTACTGGTATTTGTATGTTGTACTTCCTTGCCTATATTTATTTATGTTTGTTTGTTTGATTTTGTCGTAGTTAGTATTTAGTAGTTAAATTTTCAATTTTTTTAAAAATTTTGCATGAAATTGTTCTGATAGGCGGCATGGTATTATGACAAGAGTTTGTGCTAAAATCATTACTATTGAGATGTTTAGGCTCTAAGTGTGACTCACTATGTGATAAGTGTGTGGTTGAATTCCTTCATTTGTTGGGTCAAGGGTCTATACTGCTTCTAATAAAGTTGACCGTGTGCCTTGTGTGTGTGAGATTATAGTATATTCTGTGATGTGACTGATGCTAGAACTTGCCTGGTGTATGTGTAAAGCGAAATAAAAAGTGTGAGTTTAGGAGATGATTTAGGCATTTATTTGTCAGCCTGTAATTGTTTACCTTCTTTTTACCTACCTGTGTACATTATGCTAGTTAACCCCCTTTGAGCCTTTAAGCTATTTTTTTGTTGACAACCTCATATGTAGCCTAATCCATTTTTTTTCAAGACCATAACTTGATCCAAATTCCTAAGCGATTTAACTTGTAGAGTCATGTGATAAAATAAGAGAAAAATGGTGAGAGTGCTACTTCAAAGTATATTGGTACTTGCCATTATTATGAAAAAGAGTGCTATCATAGAGGTGCTTTATAAAATATGAATAAAAAAAGAGGAAAAGAAAAAGAAATAGAAAAATAAAAAGATAGTTGTGTTTATGTTTGAATAACAAAATAGGTGAAAAGTGGTGGTAGATAAAAGAAAGGTAGCAGGGTTGTTTAGAGAGTGTTAATGACATAATGTGATGTATTAAAGCGCTTAGGGAACATAGTCACTATTTCTGGCCAAAATAGTCCTACCCGTCCCTTAGCCTACATTACAACTTGTAAAATACCTATTTGATCCTAAGCTTATCATTTTGATATTAGTAGAGCATTACACTAAGGCTAAGCCTATGGTCATCAGTTACAACATATGAATTCTTTGTGAGAGACAGAGCAAGGAGATAAAGATACCCATGTTTCGAAAAATACAAAACTTGTGAATGATTATGGGTGATATATAATGTGAGACACACATGGTTGATGATTTTTGGGTAGTCTTGTATGATTCTCTGTGCCTTAACTTGTGGATACGAATTAACTATCATCACGAGTCTATGTTAGAGGTTGAATTATTTCTAGTAGTGATCAAGAAAACTACTCTTTGTTAATGATTGTCGTGCATGTCTTGTTGAAACATTTTATCCTGTTACTGTGAAATTCTAAGTAGATGTTTGCATGGACAAAATATTTTGTTCGAGGATGAACAAAGCTTTAAGTGTGGGGTGGTGATGTTGGGCGTATTTATACCCCTAAGAACCATAATTTACCCATATTTTAGGCTAAGTTTGGAGGATAAAATATATAATTCCTGCACGTTTAGTCTCTTTTCCTATAAGTGAACTAACCTATGTGATTAGCACGTTTTCAGGTATTAATGATGAAGATTTCAGAACTTTGTGGACCTTTAGGAAGCAAAGGAAAACTTCACGTAAGAAGGAAGGCAGCTTTTTGAAGCTTGTGGACTGAATGTGATGAATGGAGAAATTGTCCCGGGAAGAATCAGTACTTCTTAAAACTTAGGGGTGCAGCAGTAACCTAGTAGGACTAGGAAAAGGATGCAGTAACCGTGTAGGACTAGGACAAGGATGTTATAAAAACCATATTTGCTAAATTTTTCAGCATTCATTCTTATTTTCATTATTTTTCTTTCATTCGACACGTGGGATTATTCACGTTACAATTCCTGACAAAGGAACACGGCTCTCTTGAGAGAAACGGACCAAGTGGAAAAACGTCATCCCTCTTTGACGTTAAAATCATCCCCTCGCGAAGATTATTCGAGTTGTGGTATGATGATTATATCTATTGCATATTCCGTTTTAATCATGAGTAGCTAAACTTCTTTGTTGGGTTATGGAAGCCTTGTGATATACTATCTATTACTATGAGTTTGTGAATTCTTGATGCGTATGCTACTTATATCATTACTCTCTTCGTGTTAATTAAATTCTTGTGGTTGCAAACATATAGAATATGCCAGCATAACATTAACATGTTTGAGAGAAAAGTTACATGTTTGGAAAAGAGAGTGTGACAAGGAAATAAGGCTACCAACTCCTGTTTACACGTTAATGCCTTAACCGGATTAACCTCTTGGAAAGTTTATACCGTTAGTTATACACTTTAAGCTCGAGAGAGTTAAAGTGAAATAATCCTGGATGGTCGAGAGACAATAGGATTTACCATCAGAATACAAATCTCAAAAAGTGCATGAATGTCTGAATTCCGCATAACTCATAGTTAATAGATACGTAGAATTCATAAGGTGGACATAACCCTAACTTATTATTCTCTGTGATTAAATATTACTAAATACATCGTCTCATCCGTTACTTTGATATTCTTAATTCACGCATAACAAAATCCCCCCTTTCCGTAGAATTTTCGACCAACAGTTTGCTAACAATTACAACACTTAGTGACCAAGTATTCCCCTGTGGGATTTGACACCCAACCCAGTTGGGTTCTATATTTGAAAGCGACCGCTTACACTCTTACGAGAGCTGTAGTTTGGGCGTTATCAGGAAACTCATTCACCGCAAAAACTAAATGCAAAGAAGGACCTTCCAAGTTAGAATCTTTAACCTAGACCATATTCAAGAAACACTATAGAGATTAACCTCTGATCCCTAATATATGATATGAGATTCCCCTTGGGATCTAAGGAACCACCCTTCTATTCAATAATCGTCTTACCAAGGAACCTAAAGATAACCCTATTAAAGGACGCATAGCACAAATGTAACTAATCCATACCCAAAATAACATCAAAATCCAACATATCTAATTCGAACAAATACACCAAAGTATCTTTACTACTAACTTATAACACACACCCCTTATAGAATATTTTCCAACCACAATGTCATCTATCGAGTTAGAAATAGAAAAAGGATCCGAAATAACCTCAGGATCAAAAACAAAATACACAGCCACAAATGGGTAACATAAGAGAGTGTGGAAACTGGATAAAATAAATTATAAACATCCCAAGAAAAAAATTGTAACATACCAGTCGCAACATCAGATAATGCCTTAGTCTCTTATTCAGTAGAAAGAGCATATAACTGATTCTGGCCAATTGACAAGGCTCAACTTATATGTTAATTTAATTGCAAGGCAGTCATCATCAATATAATTACCCAACTTTGAGTCGAGGTTGAATCCATAAGGAACAATATGAGTGTCGATTAAACAAGTTCAAAATTAAAGTTACTTTTTACGTTCAAACCTAAGGTACAAGTATTTTGGGTGATTTTGAATGTTTTCAATTTTTTAAGACAATTCTTGGTCTTCTAAAGGAGTAATTCGAGACTACGAATAATTAGAGTGTAATCAATTAGGAATGGATCTTGGTATTAAATATTCCTAGGAGATAACTAGTATGATCAAATATATGAAAGGTAGCATCAAATTTTAATTAATGTGTAAGTGGGTAGGCTAGGTTCGTGGTTTCGGTGTTAGTCTTTCAACAAAATACAAAAATTCACCCATGGATTATTTCAAATACCTCACGTGTGTTGACATTCTAATCAACCCAAAAGCCTTAATTTAACAACTTTATTTCTAGGATGATGTTCAAGAGATAGCAATTCCACATTTTATCTTTATTTCTAAGATAACAAAATAGGAATACCTACTAGCTACAATATTGTTGACAAATGTTTATGTCACCTACATCCCCTTTTCAAGGATGATGTAGGATCTACACTACCCACATCCCTCTCTCTAGGATGATGTAGGAACTTTTGGGGCAATTGAGGTTCTCACCAATAATTCCCATTTTGAGTTCAATCATTTGTGAAATCCATCAATATTAACCAGAAATTGGAGCTAACAATCAATATCCACATACTTGCTCCCTACTCAAACATACTCCTAAGAGAAAGATCTAGAAAATCATAAATATATTGAACATAAATATAGCAATATTTCTATCAAAGTTATTTATTAAAAATAAACAGATGGCAAACCTCACTTCAAAATCCAATGAATCTTCAATGGGTGATGCCAAATCTACACTTTGGAGTTCCTCTAATTGATTTTTGTCTCAAATTAGTACAAATTTAAGCTCCAAGTTCCAAAGAAAACAAAATCTTAAGACTAAGCTAAGTTGTAGATGAAAGATGAATAATGGATATAGATGGTGAAAAATGAACTAAAAACCCTTATTTGAGCCCCAATTCTATATTTCAAGTATTATAAAACTATTCTTGAAACTTTTCTGCTCTACTGCGATTTCCACCTCTTCATTGCATTTGTGAATCCCGTGATTGAGGTAGACATATCACGATCTCCCTCCAATTGATATGTTGAATAGTTGGAACACTACCCTCAAGGCGCGATTATGATGATAGGCGGATTTACGTGCCTATATCAATATATTTTGCCCATATTTTAGCCTAGTTTTGAGAACTAATTATCTATTTCATGCACTTTTAATCCTTTTTCCTATAAATGAGCTAACAAACATGATTAGTAAAGTTTCAGGTATAAATGATGCAAAATACAGCATTTTATGGCTTACTTGACGCAAAAGAAAGCTCCCGAACGAGATGGAAAGGAGCTGGACGCCTAAAGGACCAAATCTGCTGCATGGAAAATTTGTCCCGGGCTAAAACAACAATTCTGAAGACTTTGGGGACTTACAGACACAAAGCTGGATTTTTTCCAAGATACATTAACCTAGTGCAATTAGGTTATGTGATTTACTAATCTATTTGGATTATGATATTGTAACCTTACCCTAGTACATTTGGGTCAAGGATTTCATTAGTATATTAGGATTTGGTTATTTATTTCATTAGTTTAGTAGGAGTAGGATAGGAGTATTATAAATACCCTATCATGCTAGAGATTTTTATTCATCTTCTAACATTCTTAATTCTTCAATTCTTAAACTATTAATTTTCTTCCATCCCTCTCATCTTCCACTACAAACACTTCTAATCTACTCTTCTATTCTTAAATTCCACAACAAGAGAATCGTTACTGGCTATGGAATCACAAAAACCACACACCTAAACACCTACTTTTCACGCCATCCACCATGCAAAACGTGATATCCTTCGCATTCATGGGTAACTAAACCTCTTAGTTGGGGTTATGGAAGCCGAATGAGTTACTATCTATATCTATGAGTTTGTGAGTTCAAGACACGTATATTGCTTATATCATTACGCTCTTCATCTTAATCTACATTCTTTGCGGTTGCAAACGCAAGAATACGCCAGTCTAACATTTAACTTGTTCGAGAGAAAGGTTATTTGTCTGGAAAAGAGATAATGTCAAGGTAGTAGGACACCCTTTCCTATTAAAAAGCTAGTGCCGTAACTGGACTAACCTCTTGGAGAATTCGTACCGCTAGACACGCTTTAAGCTCGAGAGAGTTAAAGTGAAATAGTCCTTGTTTAGGTCGAGAGACGCTTGGATTTACCATCGACTACAATTCTCTATAAGCAATTGCATGTCAAGACTCTACACACTCAGCCAATAGAGACGTATACCTCAAAAGGTGGACATAACCCCAACGCTTCAATTCTCATTGTTTACAACCAACGTAACAATCTCTTTCTCTTTTTACTTTGCTATTTTCAGCTTTTATTTCATTACTTTGGTTACTTATTATAATCCCCCCTTCTTACGAGACTTGCACCAAAAGTCTATTAATTTTACTTACTTGTTGGCCGAGCTATTCCCTGTGGGATCGACACCCAACCCAGGTTGGGTTCTATATTTGCTAACGACTGCTTTACACTCAAACGAGAGCTGTAGATTGAGCGTTATCAAAAATTGGTGCCGTTGCTGGGGAATACGAGTGTCAATCAAGTTCGTGATAATTACTAGACCCTTTGGTCAAAGATTCTCGTACTTTTACGTTTAGTTTTTGTTTTTGTTTATTGCAAGTTTTTCTTTTAGTGCATGCCCCATACTAGAAGTTCTGGTCAACCGTTATTACCAATCAATCCTGAACCGCAACGAATTAGAAGAATGGAAGCACAAGCTGAAATCGACAGGATGGCCGCTCAACACGAGCAAGCAAGATTAGCTGCTCTTGCCGCTGCTCAAGTCCAACAACAAAACATTGATAATCCTGGACGAGCAACAAATCCTGACGATGAAGATTTAGGAGATGACGAGTTGATAAACCCAAGGCATGGCGCTGAAATTGTAACACCTGCCAATCGAAAAGGTCGACAAGCTCAGTACAGATATGATCACCAACCTTTGCAACCAACTTTCGATGATGATGATGATGATCTTGATGGTGCCGGAGCTACTGGAGCTATAATTCCACCACCATTAGCGCCCGGAGCCAAATTCAACATCACTAGCACCATGATTCAGTTATTGCAACTCAAGGGGTTATTTGGTGGACTAGCAGGGGATGATCCGAATATGCATCTCAACAACTTTATTTCTACATGCAAGTCTTTTGACAATCCTGGTGTTGGTCAGAATGCTATTCGATTACGTCTATTTCCATTGTCTCTGTCTGGGGAGGCAACATTATGGTTGAATGGGCTGACTCTTGATTCTATTACAAATTGGAGGCAATTGAGAGACGCTTTCCTAGAAAGATTCTTTCCGCCATCCAAGAGGGCTCAATTGAGAGATGAAATCAGCAACTTTCGTCAGCTTCCCTCTGAAGCTCTTCACGAAACATGGGAGAGGTTCAAACCAAAGCTAACGAGATGCCCAAACTATCACATGACTAATGTTCACCTCATGGAGATCTTGTATAGAGCCTTGAATTCAGTAACTAAACCAGTGGTAGACAACGCAGCTGGAGGTTCTTTTATGGACCTCACCTTTGTTCAAGCAAGCAACATGCTAGATCGTATCACGAAACAAAGTAGAGCTTGGCATACCAGGGATTCTGAGGTAGCAAGGCCCACTTTATCTATTGGCATGTCTGCAGACCAAAGAAGAAGAGAAGAAGAACGTGATCAAGACATGGCGCACATGAAAACCCAAATGGATCTTCTTACAAAGCATCTATTAGGGAAGACTGAAAAAGTGAAAGCTATTGCGTCAAAAGGAAGAGACGAATCTGATTCGGAAGAGGAGGCCAACTACTTGAACAATCAGGGGGGTTTCCATGGGAATGCCCAAGGAAACCAAGGTCGGAACTATTATGTTAAATCTGGAAGCAAAGACCAAGGTAGTTGGAAGAAAAATAATGAAAATAGTGGTTTGTACGTTCCCCCTGGTAAACGTGATACCACCACATCTAATTCTATGGAAGACATGATGGCTAAGTTATTGAAAGGAGTGGAAGCAACGAGCGCAGGAGTGAAGGAGGTAATTGACGATTTGGACTCCATGAAGCAACTAGTTGATTCTCATTCCACTTCTATCAAGCAAATAGAGCAGCAATTAAGCCAACTTTCAGCAGCATTCAATCAAAGAAAGGCTGGCACCTTACCGAGCGACACAGTCCAAAACACAAGGAATGATGGGTCATGCATAGCCATCACTACCAGGAGTGGTAAGTTGCTGGAAACTTCAGAAAAAGGCAAGCAAGTGGTTGACGGAACAGCAGATATGGACGCCACACCTAGTGACGTCACAAGAGAAGAAGCCGCAATATCTACTTCCAACGTCAAGGACGTTTCACCTAGTGACGTGCAGCCTGAAAAAAATAATAAACGGAAGCAAGAGGACAAGAAAGCCATGGAGAGAACACTTCCATACCCACCACCACCTTTTCCACAAAGATTGAAGAAGGTGGCCGATGACACTAAGTTCAGCAAATTTATGACCATGTTGAAGCAGCTGACTATTAATGTCCCATTGATAGAGGCACTTGAACAAATGCCTGGGTATGCGAAGTTTATGAAAGATCTTTTGACTAAGAAGAGGGCAGCAAGCTATGAGCTGAATGATGATGTGCATCATTGTAGTGCAATTGCTACTCGATCGATAGTTCAGAAGAAGGCCGACCCCGGAGCTTTCACGATTCCTTGCACCGTCGGATCTTTGGACTTTGCTAAAGCATTGTGTGACTTAGGAGCCAGCATCAACTTAATGCCATTATCGATCTATAAGAAGTTGGGGTTAGGAGATCCTACACCAACTAATACGAGGCTTGTGATGGAGGATAGGTCGGTAAAACGACCGGTTGGTATTCTATGCGATGTCTTGGTAAAGGTATCTTCATTCATATTTCCAGCAGACTTTGTCATCTTGGATTGTGAAGCAGATTCAGAGGTTCCCATAATCTTGGGACGCCCCTTCCTTGCTACGGGAAGTGTGCTCATAGATTTGAGAGCTAATGAGCTTTCATTCTGAATAAATGATGAAGTGGTTCGCTTTGATGTTTGCAAATCAATGAAGCAACCCAAAGATCTAAGTGTATTTTCGGTGGCTGATGTTGTCTTTGATGACGAGAAAGAGTTACTTGCAGAAGAGCAAATTCTTGATGATCCTTTGGAGGCTTTGTTCATGAAAGAAGAGGATGATGATGCTGAAATTTCTGAAGATGATATTTGTGCTCTATCGGGATTAGGAACATATCGTTATACTCCCAAGAAGCTGGATCTTGATCTCAAGAATCGACCCACACCACCAGCTAAGCCATCTATTGAAGAACCACCCACGTTAGAATTGAAGGAGCTGCCAAGCCATTTGAAGTACGCATTCTTAGGAAGCGGAAACACTCTTCCAGTCATAGTGGCAGCCGATTTAGGTGAGCAACAAGTTGCAGCTCTTATTGCAATCTTACGCAAGTATATTAGATCTATTGGATGGACCATTGCGGATATCATTGGTATTCCACCTGGGATTTGCACACATAAAATTCAGCTTCAAGAAAAGTGCACACCCACCATTGAACATCAAAGACGTCTAAACCCACCAATGCAAGAGGTGGTGAAGAAGGAGATTATCAAGTGGTTAGACGCAGGAGTCGTGTATCCTATTTCTGACAGTACATGGGTAAGCCCAGTACAATGTGTTCCCAAGAAAGGAGGTATGACGGTGGTTGCGAATGCAAAGAATGAGCTTATTCCACTCAGGCCCATTACTGGATGGAGAGTATGCATGGACTACCGCAAGCTGAATTCTTGGACTCTCAAGGATCACTTCCCCATGCCATTTATGGACCAAATGCTAGATCGATTAGCGGGGAAAGGATGGTTTTGCTTCTTGGATGGTTATTCAGGTTACAATCAGATTTGTATTGCCCCCGAAGACCAAGAGAAGACAACGTTTACATGCCCATATGGTACTTTTGCCTTCAAACGCATGCCATTCGGGTTGTGCATCGCACCAGCCACCTCAACGTTGTATGATGTCTATTTTCTCTGATATGGTAGAAGACACTTTGGAGGTATTTATGGACGACTTTTCAGTTGTTGGTGAGTCCTTTGACGCATGTTTGGTGAACTTGAGCATGGCATTACAAAGATGTGTAGAGTTCAACCTTGTGCTAAATTGGGAAAAGTGCCACTTCATGGTAAAAGAAGGAATCGTTCTTGGGCACAAGATTTCCGAAAGAGGAATAGAGGTTGATCGCGCCAAAATAGAAGTAATTGAGAAGCTACCGCCTCCAATTTCGGTGAAGGGAGTTCGTAGTTTTCTTGGCCATGCCGGTTTTTATCGAAGATTCATCAAAGACTTCTCCAGAATTTCTAGTCCATTGTGCAAGCTATTGGAGAAAGATGCGAAGTTTGATTTTAACGATGATTGCTTAAAGGCATTCGAATGCCTTAAAGAAAAACTCATTGAAGCCCCTATCATGGTAGCACCAGATTGGACGCTCCCGTTCGAAGTCATGTGTAATGCTAGTGGTGTAGCCATTGGTGCTGTTCTTGGACAGAGAAAGGAGAAATTGTTTCATCCTATCTACTATGCGAGTAAGGTCCTAAATGAAGCCCAAAGGAACTACACTGTCACTGAACAAGAGCTCCTAGCGGTTGTGTATGTGTTTGAGAAGTTTCGTGCCTATCTATTGGGTAGTAAGGTGATCGTTCATACAGACCATGCAACTCTTAGGTATCTAATGACAAAGAAGGATGCAAAACCAAGGCTGATTCGATGGGTATTGCTGCTGCAAGAGTTCGATTTCAAAGTTAAAGATAGAAGAGGTTGCGAGAACCAAGTGGCTGATCACCTATCTAGACTTGAGAATGAGTATGTGGCGCAACCAGAAAATAAGATTGATGATGCATTCCCTGACGAGGAGATACTAGCGACAACAATGGAGAAATTACCATGGTATGCCGACTTTGCAAATTTCGTGGTGAGTAATGTGTTACCTTCCAATTTATCTTACCACCAGAGGAGGAAGTTTATGTATGACGTTCAGCACTACTATTGGGATGAGCCTTATTTGTTTCGAAGATGCGCGGATGGTATCATTCGACGATGTATATCCCATGAAGAAGTGCCTACTATATTGGAAGCATGCCACACTTCGCAAGTTGGAGGACATCATGCAGGGAATCGAACGGCAAGGAAAGTCTTGCAAAGTGGTTATTATTGGCCTACAATATTCAGAGATGCACACGACTATGTAAGAAGGTGTGACCAATGCCAACGTCAAGGTGCTATTTCAAAACACCATGAAATGCCCATGTCCAAAATTCTGGAGGTAGAACTCTTTGATGTGTGGGGTATTGATTTCATGGGACCATTCGTGAATTCGTTTGGAATGAAGTACATCTTGGTTGCTGTGGATTATGTGTCGAAATGGGTTGAAGCTGTAGCATTGGCTGACAACGAAGGAAAGCGTGTTGTAGCATTTTTAAAGAAGAATATCTTCTCTCGCTTTGGAGTACCTCGTACTATCAGAAGTGATGGAGGATCTCACTTTTGCAACAAGCTATTCAAATCTGTATTGGCCAAGTATGGAGTCAAGAAAAACAAGGTAGCTACGCCTTATCATCCCCAAACCAGTGGACAAGTTGAGGTTTCCAACCGCGAGATCAAGCAGATCCTTGCCAAGACGGTTAATGCAAATAGGAAGGACTGGTCTCGGAAGCTAGATGATGCACTATGGGCGTATAGGACTGCATTCAAGACACCCATTGGCATTCCATCTTATCAGCTAGTTTATGGGAAGGCTTGTCATCTACCCATCGAGCTTGAATACAAGGCATTGTGGGCATTGAAGCACTTGAATCTGAATTGGGATGATGTGAAGAACCTGAGGTTGGAGCAGCTGAACGAACTAGATGAATTTCGTCTCCATGCATACGAAAGATCAGATTTATACAAGGAGCGGATGAAGAAGTATCATGATCAGCGGATTGTTCGGCGAAACTTCCAAAAAGGTGACATGGTACTGCTCTTTAACTCCAGACTCAAGCTCTTCCCAGGTAAGTTAAAATCAAAGTGGTCTGGTCCATTTAAAGTCATCCAAGTCTACTCATCTGGAGTAGTCGAATTGGAAAACAATGAGGGTGTTATCTTCAAAGTGAATGGCCAACGTGTCAAGCCATATATCGGTCCTCTTGACTCGATGAATGACATGGCCATCACTTATCTCGACGAAGTCTAGGTACTCGAGATTACTACGTCGAGCCACGACAATAAATAAGGCGCTAGATGGGAGGCAACCCATCGTTTTATTGTTTTATCGTTTTGTCATTTTATCATTTTATTATTTCGTCGCTTTAGTATTTTTTTTCTTCTTGATAAATGAAAATCCAAAAATAAGAGTCGTGCCACGACCGAAACTAAGGCGCTTGGTGGGAGGCAACCCATCGTACTAATCGTTTTCATTTTGTTTTGAGCAAATATAGGTGCAAGAAGTACGCGACGAGGAGATTGATCTCAATCGACGATTTGGACGCATTGTATGGTAAAGTCGGTAAGTTAGGAATGGTGATGTATAAGGCTATGAATTGAGTCTTTCTCACGTCATAATAGGCTTCGAGGAAGGCTAGGCCTTGGTAAAAATAGGCCACGAACGATGCACAACCTATTCTATAGCCTAAGGACTCGGAATCTATTGTGCTATACACTATGCGCCGCCTATTCCTAGGTATGCTTTTGACTATGCGCCGCCTATGCTATGGCATTTGAGATACTGAGACCAAATGCCATAGACTATGCGGCGCATATGTCTAGAAATGCCATAGACTATGCGGCGCATATGTCCCATTATGCCATGGACAATGCGCCGCATATGTAAGTGATATGCCGAGGGATATGCGCCGCATATGTGGTGATTTTGTCCCCAAATCCGATTGTAAATGGGTCATAACCCGACCCATACTCTTCCTATATAAAGGGGACTTGGTTTTATAACACAATCACATTAGAAACAACCCTAAAGGCGACGCATATCACTCCAAATCCTCACAAAATTTTCTTCCTTTGTTCTTCCAATCCACAACAACTTCTCCACAATCTTCAAACAAGTAAGTGCTCTCTTATTCTTCATCTATTTATAGTAAGTACTACGTTGCTATGCTTATTATATTTTGCTAAATCATGTGAGATTGATGGTGATGATCATGTGTTTGGATAATTGTTGCAAAAACGTGTGAGTGAATATCTACGTAGGGAATTCTTGACTTGTTTCCGACTTGAATTTTGCTCCGATAGCATTGTTATGATAATTACTGAATATTGCTTAAGATTGTTCTTTGGATGCTTACATGATAGACCTTCCCGGCCATCGGGATAAGGTTATAGTACCTATCGACTTAGGAGGTTGTGCTTGTTGTAAGAATAATGATTCCATGTGGTATCCCCTAGGTTGTGGCGTGCTATATCCACCATGAAAGTAGTCCAATGGCTGCAAATAAGTGATGTAATGCTGATTTTCTTGTCGAAGTACACTCCTAAAACGTATGTCGACGAAATATGAGTACTCGACCACTTTCACTTCACTGATTTGTGTTAACAAGATTAAGTGTGGGGTGGTACCCCTAGTGCTTGCATATAGATTGTATAACGCGAGATTGTGCTGCAACTCACATTATTTCTAGTCTCAGGTACAATGGCACCTAAAGCAAAGCAAGGCAAGGAGAAGGCGACCACGTCCCGAAAGGACAAGAAGAGAAGTCGAAAAGACCAAGGAGAATCATCTTCAGCAAACCTACCACGCAGAATGTTCGGAATCAAATGGGTTCTTGAGGAAGAAGCCAAGGCATGGTACAGCAGCAACAAAGAAAGAAAGTACGTGCATGTCGACTTGATCAACAAGGAGACCTTAGCAAAGAAAGAGCCGCGTATGTTGGCGAAAATAATGGCTTCGAAGCTGGATTTCATCTTTCGTGACATGAGAGAGTGCAATCTTGACTTGACAAGAGAATTTTATGCCAATTGGTCACCAAACACAACAGGCAACGAAGTCAAAATTCGGGGACAAGTGTTACAGCTTACAGCGGATTGGATCAACTCTTTTCTTGGCCTACCTTCGGTCGACACAGCACCATACAAAGAGCTGTACATCAGGCCTCCTTACAGAGCAATAAGACACACGCTTTGTGGAAGCAGATCGATGGCAAGATGGGGCAGACATAAGGAAACAGGCCGTCACAACACCTTCCCCTATGCTCCACTAAATAGGGAAGCAAGAATCTGGATGCGCATTGTCAACTCATGCCTTATTCCTGGGACGCAATACACCAAGATATCGAGAGATAGAGTGTTTTTGGTTTATGCGTTGATGATGAATGTCCCTATCAACTTTGGGGCAATCATTCGATCTACCATGAGGAAGGCCAGACTCCACCGGAGGTCCCATTTCACATTCGGCAATTTGTTGACAACAGTGTTGCGGAAGGAGGATATAGAAGAGGAACGAGCTGACCACAAACTCCCACATAACCCAAAGAAGGTTGACCTCACCAAGGTCAAAGATGCTGAAACAATGCATGGAGTCAACCTTACCACTGCGGAGAGACATGCTCGTGATGAGAGTTTCTTCTGTCATCTCTATGGCATGACGCGATTCACTATGATGAGTGGTGGACGTATTCCAACTGCTGAAGAGCTCCAACAGCTGGACCACGACTACCCAATGAATAGGCATGCCCGGGAGATGTGTGGAGTGGGCATATATTTTGAGGAACCTTTTGACGATGACGTGCCAACTGATGATGATAGACGCTTGCCTGATTCTGATGATGAGGAGAACTCTGACGATGACTCTTATGATGATTCTGACGAAGGGGGTATGACCCCCAACATTGATGAGGAGTCCGACTAATCAGGTTCTTCGACTATATTTTCCACTGAGGACAGTGTCCAATCTAAGTGTGGGGTGGCAGAATCTGCATGCTATACTTCTTTGTTTGCACCTATGTTTGTATGTTTGCTTGTTTATTTTGTTTTGAGTCCAATTTTTTTCGATTTTTTTCGTGTGACATTTTTTTTTAATTTTTTAGGAGTAAAATTTTTCTAGCTACGCATGAAATTATTTTGATAGGCAGCATGAGATTAGAACAAGAGTATGTGCTACAATTGTGACTATTGAGACATTTAGGCTCTAGTTGTGACTTATTATGTGATATTGTGTGACTCAATTCCTTCACTTGTTGGGTCGAGAGTCTATATTACTTCCAATCAAGTCGACCATGTGCCTTGTGTGTGCGAGATAATAGTATATTCTATGTATGTGGCTGATGCTAGAACTTGCCTGGTATGTATGCAAAGCGAAAATAAGGAGTGTAAGTTTAGGATATGATTTAGGCATTTCTTTGGCAACCTATACATGTTTACCGTCAGTTTTTCCTACCCATGTAAATCATCCTAGTTAAACCCTTTTGAGCCTTTAGCCTATTTCTTTGACAACCTTGTATGTAAGCCTAATCCATTTCTTTCAAGACCATAATTTGATCCAAAATCCTGAGTGCTTTAAAGTGAAAAAGTCATGTGACAATATAAGAGGAAATTGGGTGAGTATAATGCTATAAATTGGAATGGTTCTTGAATGTGTTATGAAAAAGAAAAAAATGCTATCATAAGAGGTATGTTGTGAAAAGAAAAAGGAAAAGAAAGCTGAAAAGTGAGTTGTGCTTAAAATTGAAAAACAAAAGATGAGAACAAGGGTGGAAGAATAAAAAGAAGAAAGGTTGAAAGAAAAAAGTGTCAATGATACAAAGTAATGTAGTAAAGCTCTTAGGAACCTAGTCACTATTCTTGGCCAAAATAGTCCTACCCGTCCCTTAACCTACATTACAACCATCTAAAGACCTACTTGATCCTAATCTTAACATTCCGACATTTAGTAGAGTACTACATTAAAGGCAAGCTTATGGTCATTAGTTGCTACATATGAATTCTTTGTGAGAGTGAGTGCAAGGATACTTTGATACCCATGTTTGAAAAATATGCTATACTTGTGAGTGATTATGGGTACTATATTGTGAGACACACATGGTTGATGAGTTTTGGATAGTTGTATATGATTCTATGTACCTTAACGTTTGCATGCGAGCTGATCACCATCACGAGTCTATGCTTGAGGTTAAATTGTTTCTACTTATAATCAGAAAGCTACTCTTTGTTGATAATTGTTGTGCTTGTCTTGAAGAATGTTTTGTGTTGTTGCTGTAAAAACCTTAAGTCGATGTTTAGAAGGACATGATATGTTGTTCGAGGACGAACAAAGCTCTAAGTGTGGGGTGTTGATGATAGGCGGATTTACGTGCCTATATCAATATATGTTGCCCATATTTTAGCCTAGTTTTGAGAACTAATTATCTATTTCATGCACTTTTAGTCCCTTTTCCTATAAATGAGCTAACAAACATGATTAGTAAAGTTTCAGGTATAAATGATGCAAAATACAGCATTTTATGGCTTACTTGACGCAAAAGAAAGCTCACGAACGAGATGGAAAGGAGCTGGACGCCTAAAGGACCAAATCTGCTGCATGGAAAATCTGTCCCGGGCTAAAACAGCAATTCTGAAGACTTTGGGGACTTACAACACAAAGCTGGATTTTTTCCAAGATACATTAACCTAGTGCAATTAGGTTATGTGTTTCACTAATCTATTTGGATTATGATATTGTAACCTTACCCTAGTACATTTGGGTCAAGGATTTCATTAGTATATTAGGATTTGGTTATTTATTTCATTAGTTTAGTAGGAGTAGGATAGGAGTATTATAAATACCCTATCATGCTAGAGATTTTTATTCATCTTCTAACATTCTTAATTCTTCAATTCTTAAAGTATTAATTTTCTTCCATCCCTCTCATCTTCCACTACAAACACTTCTAATCTACTCTTCTATTCTTAAATTCCACAACAAGAGAATCGTTACTTGCTACGGAATCACAAAAACCACACACCTAAACACCTACTTTTAACGCCATCCACCATGCAAAACGTGATATCCTTCGCATTCATGGGTAACTAAACCTCTTAGTTGGGGTTATGGAAGCCGAATTAGTTACTATCTATAGCTGTGAGTTTGTGAGTTCAAGACATGTATATTGCTTATATCATTACGCTCTTCATCTTAATCTACATTCTTTGCGGTTGCAAACGCAAGAATACGCCAGTCTAACATTTAACTTGTTCGAGAGAAAGGTTATTTGTCTGGAAAAGAGATAATGTCAAGGTAGTAGGACACCCTTTCCTATTAAAAAGCTAGTGCCGTAACTGGACTAACCTCTTGGAGAATTCGTACCGCTAGACACGCTTTAAGCTCGAGAGAGTTAAAGTGAAATAGTCCTTGTTTAGGTCGAGAGACGCTTGGATTTACCATCGACTACAATTCTCTATAAGCAATTGCATGTCAAGACTCTACGCACTCATAGCCAATAGAGACGTATACCTCAAAAGGTGGACATAACCCCAACGCTTCAATTCTCATTGTTTACAACCAGCGTAACAATCTCTTTCTCTTTTTACTTTGCTATTTTCAGCTTTTATTTCATTACTTTGGTTACTTATTATAATCCCCCCTTCTTACGAGACTTGCACCAAAAGTCTATTAATTTTACTTACTTGTTGGCCGAGCTATTCCCTGTGGGATCGACACCCAACCCAGGTTGGGTTCTATATTTGCTAACGACCGCTTTACACTCAAACGAGAGCTGTAGATTGAGCGTTATCAGATTACGGTGACTAAGGGTCAATTGTTAGGCTTTATTTCTAGCATTTGGCTCTTTTCTTTTGCATTTAACCTATTTTTGACTTGAATGACTAGATCATATTTCCTTTTCAACTTTTCCTACACAAATTATAATTAAGTAAGAGATTAACAAAAAATTAATGGAAAAATATGGTAATTTGGGCTTAAAATGTGCCAGAAAATTCTCAAATTGATCACTTATCAACACCTCCAAACATAAGCTAATACTTGTTCTCAAGCCACTAAGAACAATTCGATGAGATAGGGTTTTCAACTCATATCCATCAGAAAGAAAGCTATACAAAAGCAACCAGATAACAAAGCTCTATAAAGACATTTAAACATGTCATGACAACAAGTGAACAAAAATTTTTCAATAAGCACATCTTTATGAAGCTAGGATGCAAGTTTATATCACATGAACATTCCACATCAGCAAAGCATCCTCAACAAAGTATCTTAAGAGGAGAAACAACATCTTCAAAGATTGTCTGAATCTTCAAAATAAAACTTACTTAACCCATTTACCCAAACCGAGAGTAAGACTTCACCCTTTACCCAAAAGTATTGATGTCGCTCACAAGAAAAAGTTAAATCCACATACAAAAAAGACATTGAAATTTCTAAAGGAGCTCAAATAATGAAAGAATTCACAATCAGTCTTGCAAAGAAATTCAAGTACAATGAGTAGAACAATGGCTTGCCCTTTGAGTTTTTTTTGCCACTAATGTAGACTTACCTAGTTTTGAATCACCAAGGTCTTGCGAGACAAGAGGAAAGTTCGAGGTGAGGGAAGGAATATATATATGGATCAAGTAGCTAAAATACCTCCATCTAGGCAATTACTCAACCCTTTCTACCACCAAAATTTTCAAACTCTCCACCTTATTGTCGTTCAATTCATTTCCCATATTGCCATACCCCTTTTCCCATAACGTTTACCAAATAATTCAATGCCACCATTTTTTCTTCATTTCTTTGACTTTTTCAAGAGACTTTCTAACTGTAAGCCCTTCTTAGCCCTTCATTCATACAATTTCTCTTTAAGTCCTATGGGCTAGGTGATTCAACTTTATTATTAATCACATCTCTTGTCATTTAAGCATAAAGAACATGAGTTGACAACCATACATACAGCTTTCGTGGCTCATCCTAACACATCACATTTATCCCCTCAAAACTTGGAGTTTGAACCACCATCACATTATTCTCCCAACTATATAAACCCCCCTCCCCTTGAATCGTCCTTTTAGTACTTAACGTTCTTGGAGTTTATTAGAATAATGTAATGTATCAAAGAACGTTAAGTGCTAAAAGGAAGATTTTAAAAAGGGATTAGGTGTTTTAGAAAAGTTATCATTGGACAAATAAAGAAAAATGGGTAAAAAGGTTAGAATGGGTTAAATAGGGTAAAATGTTATGGTGGAAATTTAGCAATGTGATGGGTAAAAAATGGCCTCGGATCATTCTACAAACCAAGCTTGTCTAGTATTTTGCTTTAAACACACTCGGGACAAGTTCTACACTACACATATGTAAAAGAATTATATAAAAATCTACCACAAATGGCATCGTACTCATAGAGCAAAAAGTTAATATCCTAACCAATTTGAGCAATTTGAGGTTAATAAGTTACTCTCAGTCAAGGACTCATCATTGCAAAGAGAGAGCCAAAAATTGAATTTAATGATCTCATTTATAAGAAAGGTCACAAAACATCCTTGATCATTTTCAAAAAGAAAACTATACATTTTTTTGTTTTTTTTCTAAAAATTATTTCATTTCTTGCCAATGTCATTTCAAAAGTATTTTTGAACTTTTGCCTCTTCCTAAACAATTTAAGAAAAACTTGGGTTAATGGAAGGAAACATTATCATTACACTTCATGAGATTCCTTCCTCACAACTTCACATATTGTCTATTTAGCTCATAAAACACTCATGGCACCAATAAAAATACAAACGACCATATACCCTTAAGAATGGCATCACCTAATCTATTATAGCAAACGGGAAGCTACCATGTTCCTTAGGTTACTTAGACTTCACCCAGAGATGCTATGATAAGTACAATAATTAATCACACCATGGACACAACATTCATTAACAATTTCAACCAAAAACCACCTTTTATCCCACTTGTAAGTCCAATATGACTTAAAGCTATACTCAAAAAATGATCACACAATGCCCTAAGAAAGTTTACATTAACCTTTACCAGCATATAAGACATTTCATTCTTATTGACATCTTAGCAAACATGTGGTGTGTATGAAAAGTAAGAGCTTGAATAGGTAAAATAAAAACACATGTGAACAAGCCAAATGCAAATTTATCACCAAACACACCACTTGTAATCATGCAAACCTAATTAAATCACCCACCACTCAATTAAGCAACCAATCCTCAAGTGGGTGTTTTATCAAATAAATGGTATGCTCTAGTGTGTGAATGAAAGAATTTGCTATTCAACATTTGAGACAAGGCATACATTCAAAAATCTTCATCCCAACAACCACATTCTACAAAATTAAGCTCAAATGAATTAAATTCAAACCAAAAGAAATTATGGCATATGATCATGGTTTGAATTTTAAAGATCTTACCACTTAAGCTTACTAAAGAGAGGAAAGTCATGAAAAGAAAGTCCAATATACTTATCTAGGGTTTCATTCTTGAGGTACCCATTCCAACTTGTGCTATCACCTATAAACACAAAAAGAAAATAAGTTAAACCTTAAACTAAAAATGTTAGAAAACATTAAGAAAAATTCCTTGGCTTTCCTCCCTAGAAACACCCTAGTTAATGTCGTGGCACAACATCTTTTACCTAAAATCTATGTCTCCAATTGGAAGACTTGAAATGATACCCCAACTTTTGATCAATACTTCTTTGTGGAACTTGGGGATGAGGCAACGATGCATTGATACTACCTCTATCATGTCATTTTGCAAACTTGAATATTTTGCCCAACTTCAATTCAAATTTCTAAATAGGCTCATTGGGTATCTTTGAGGACATCAAATATATACTTGTCACACTTATAACTTTGCATTAGTTGACCTTCAAGTCATGGAATTACTTTTGCCCTTTTGGAATGGCAAAATCTAAAGTGTAAGGATTTTGTTCCTCGCATCCAAAATTTATCATTGTGGTTCGAATTTCATCACATCCACCAAGAATAATATTTAAAAGTTGTTCGAGTAAGACTTTATTCCTAATTACGGAGTTGCATCCTCCTCAACATTCTCACGCCGAAATTAACAAGAGCCTTCACAAAGAATTTTCTTTCTTTTTTCTTTTGACTCTAGTACTATTTCCTCATGCTTGGTATTATCTCTTAATTTTCTTTCTTTTTTCTTTTGACTCTAGTACTATTTCCTCATGCTTGGTATTATCTCTTATGTTTGGTTCGGTTGGTTGGGAAACCATTTAGGGTTCTTCACTATCAAGCTCCTCGTTAGTGGCATGACTTGATATCTTTTCTTTATTCTCTTTATTTTGAAGAATGGGTGTATTTATGGTACTTGAAAGATCGATGCCCTCATCAACTTTTTTTTTCATTACTCTTTCCAATGCTGCCATGGATTGATGGAAGTCATGCACATCCTCCTCCAACATAGTTTCCTATTGCAAAAGAGTTTGAAGCATTTTCAACACCATTGTATCGGGCATGTTGTTCTTCCCTTTGCACACCATTAGACCTACCAAACTCATAAGAAGAACTAGCTTACTCTTTAGCATAACTAGGGGGAGGGGCATTTGGATAGTAACTCCAATGTCCATCTCGATCACCACTCAAAGAATAATCATACTCCTTATAGGATCAATATGGTACTCACATCTCTTCCCAGGGAAACATATCTACAATCTCACCAAAAGTAGGGTCCTTCACAACATGTATATGGGTAATAGACATAGGATTTCCAACTAACAAAATCATATTTATCCCAACATGCCATAGTGATAAAAATAACTATATACCTAACACAAGAAAAAAAGTAAAATCACACACAAATATTTACAAGTTTGAATCCAAGCAAGTAGGCTAAAATTTTAAACTAACTCAATCCACCAAATTATTTCCCAGCAACGACGCCATTTTTTATAACGCTCAACTTACATGTCAGTTTAAGTGCAAGGAGGTTTTCATCAATATAATTACCAAACTTTTAGTCGGATTCAAATCCATGAAGAAAAATGTGAGTGGTGATTAAAGAAGTTTGAAATTAAAGTTATTTGTTCAGTTCAAACCTAAGGTACAAATATTTTGGGGGATTTTGTAAGACAATTCTTGGGATTCTAAAGGACAAATCGAAACTAAGAATAATTAGCGTGTAATAAATTAGGAATGGATCTTGGGATTATGTTTTCCTATGAGCAAACTAGTGTTAGCAGATATATGAAAGATAGAATCAAATTTTAATTAATTTGTAAGTGGGTAGGCTAGTTTTGGGGTTTCGGTGTTAGTCTTTCAACAAAATATAGAAATATGACTCGTGGATTCTTTCAAATACCTCATGGGTTTCGATATTATAATCAACCCAAAAACCATATTTAACATCCCTATTTCTTGGATGATGTTCAAGAGATAGCAATTCCACATTTTACCCTTATTTCTAAGACAACAAAATGGGAATAACTACTATCTACATTATTTTTCACAAATTTTTTAGACACGTACATCCCCTTTTCAAGGATAATATATGATCTATACTACCCACATCTCTCTTTCAAGGATGATGTGGGAATATCAGGGGAAATTGAGGTTCTCACCAATAATTCCCATTTTGCGTTTACACATTTGTGAATCCCATCAACATTAACCACAAATTGGAGCTAAGAATCAATATCCATACACTTGCACCCAACTCAAACATAATTCCAAGAGGTAGATCTATCAAATCATAAAGATAATAAACCCAAATATTCAAACATTTCCATATAAGTTATTCATTAAGAATAAAGAAGGGGAAAACCGCACTTTAAAATCAAATTAATCTTCAATGGGTGATGCCAAACATACAGTTTGAAGTTTCTCTAATTGAATCTTGTCTCAAATTAGTACAAATTTAAGCTCCAAGCTCCCATGAAAAAAAATCCTAAAACTAAGCTAAGTTGACGATGAAAGATAAATCATGGCTAAAGACGATAAAAAATGAGTTAAAAACCCTTATTTATGTCCTAATTCCATATTTTTCAAATATCACAAAAGTTTCCTTGAAACTTTATTACTATACCATGATATCCACCTTTTCACTACATTCGTGACTCCCCCGATCGTGGTAGTCATAATGTCATTGCCCTAAATTGACTTGTTGACTACTTACATTTGCAACCTTAGGTCGTGATCACGGTAACTAAGGGTCGACTTTTAGGATTGATTTATAGAATGTCTCTTTTTTCATGTTAAACATCTTTTTGACTTGAATGACTTGATCATCTTCCTTCTTACACAAGTGAGGATTAAGTAAGAGATTAACACAGAATCAATGCAAAAACATGGTAATTTAGGCTTAAAATGAGCTAAAAAAATCCTCAAATTGATGACTTATCACCTCTTCCAGTACCAGAAGTTGAAAAAGGCGCATAAGTAACACCCTTCGATGTAGGAGCAGATGAAAAGGCAACCAGAACCTTATTAACTCCTAAAACAACCTTACCAATTGGATAATTTCTAAGCATGTGGCCTGGTTGGCCATATTTGAAGCACTCGTACCTCCCCTCATTAAAGAAGTTTCGATGCAACCGACCATAGAACATAGAAAAAGTACATAATAAAGATAAATATACCCCACTTGCCTTAGATTGGACAACCTATGCCCTAAATTGTCTCCATCCCGTTGACATCTATCACACGACTGCTTTGGGTAAGGAGCACTAGGTGTAGAGAAAGAACCAAAACTTTCCCACATCTCCTTTGGCCACTTACCACCATCCTGACCATTTCGTTGTTGATCTTTACCTTGGTTAGTAAACCTGAACCTCTTACCCCGCCTTTTACCTATCTCTGCCTGCTTCATCTCTTTCTCCTCCACCTATTGCATATCACTAACAAAACTAGAAATATCCATTTCCTTAAGAAGCAATATAGTCATAATTTAAAGGATAAAATACGGAGATAGTCCTGAAGAAAACTTTCTCATCTTTCCCCTCATATTAGACACTAATTTTAGAGCATACTTAGATAGCTGGTGAAATTTCAAGGCTTAAACCTTGACGGATATCTTTCCCTATTATAGATTAACAAACTCCTCTTCTTTTGCTTCCCTTAACTCCTGAGGAAAGAAGAAAACCAAAAATGTATTGGAGAAAGTCTCCCATAAAATAACTCCTCAACATCACTCCTTACCTTATCCCATTCCTCCCATTGGTATGACATATCTTTAATATGATAAGATGCAAACTCCACACCTTCCATATTCATGGCATGTATAATCCTAAGAATCTTTTGCATTTCATCCAAAAAAACCTGAGGATCCTCCTCAACCTCAACACCAGTAAAGGTTGGAGGACTCATCATCATGAACTGACAATATATTCCCTAGTTAGGATAAAGGATTTTTCGTGAGCTTTAGATCATTGATGAACAATTTGAAAAACGATCAAATAGGGATTAGTAAGGATTTTAGGACCTTAGACTTTGCAGCTTAAAGTACAACACAAAAAAAAGAAACATTCCTAGATGCCTTGTAGAGTCTCCCTTATCAGTATGGCGTGTTACACACTATTAAAAGATACTCTACTCAACACAGATTTATGGACCCCCAATTAACGATGAACCTAAAGATCTAATACCAAATTAACACGACCCAAACCGGGGCCTTGTCATAACGGGCATCCCAAGTCAAACTATGACTGGAGACCGCCTCTATTACTCGACCAGATAATCCAAATGCAAACCCCGAGTTAGAGAAATTCCAAGCATATAACATGATAGTATAAATGTAATAATCCAGACTATGGGATAGGTCCATAATCATGACCAACTAAAGAAAGTCCACCCATCCAGTACCCAACCAATAACCATACCAAAAAAAAACAATAACCAAGTACCTGTCCATAACATAACATAAAAGAATTGAGCAATCATAAATTTAGTCAAATGGTATTATCCCAATACCAATATCAATACTAAGGATAAAACCATGATCTACACTACCCATTCAAACCCATAGTAGTTCCACAAAGCCTCTAACTGAAAGAAAAATAATATCTGATTGGGACATTCCATCAACCATAGAAAAAACCATTGTCTATAAAATACCAAATTATGTAAAGACATTTAAGATATGAAATAGAGCCTTCCAAAGTATGGAAGCTTACCACTTTAACGCAATATCTAATCTTGGATCTAGTTACTAAGCAGGAAGAGTATAATTGTCATTTCCTACATTGCATAGGGATACAACCGACCAAATATGTGTTAGTGAGTGAATGCTAGAAAGTACTTATGATATAAATAAAATAATGCAAACCTTTAAAACCAAGTGAACCAACCATATGCTTCCAAAACCATATAAATATAAATATAAAACAATGTTTGGTTGAGGGTACATTGTTTAGTGTGCATTTAAAACCATTAACCTGGTTATGTGTAGCATAACCATTCTAAATCGACCAATGGGTAATATGGGTCTAGTATAACCCCTAAAATGGGCCCCAATTCATGTAGCTGCACAAACTAGAGATACTAGAGGAGTAGGAGATCCCCAAGTACACTTTGTTCTCCATGATAAATAAATACAGGAACTTATAGGATTCCCATGTGCCCCATATGGTCATCATGACCAAATCCTTATGTCGGCAAACATGAGTTACTAGTATATATCTATTGGACTTACACCTTCATGGTAAGCTATCATACCCCACTATAATTGACCAATTAAAACCATTACCATTTAACCAAGACCACCATTCAATTTATTTTTAACCAAGTCTATAAGTAGTGGTATCATTATACAGATTATAGCTTGGAAGCAATATCTGTAGCTAACATTTTAGAGAAGAAGGGATTCCCATGTACCCATAGATTATATTATTAAGTTGACTTGGAGGAAACCCATTTACCCCATAAGTGATTACATTATTATGATACTTAGGGGATTGATTCCCTTGTACCCCACAAGGCTTTCAATTAGACCAACCATAACTGCCAAGGCTTACCATTTAACCATTATAAATCATTTAAAAATTTATACTAGTTAGGGTTTTATTACCAAGTTAAACTATGCAATAGTTCCATTAAAAGTCCAACAATGTAGTAAAAGTATTCTCATAGGCATTTTATCATGAACAATAGGGGTATTGTGTTTCCAAAACTAAAACCCAGACCAATTATCCATTCCCATGCAACCAAATGTCCAAATCACCATTAAAACATGTAAATCCATAACTAAAATACGGGAAAAATTTAACCAAGCATTTATAACCAAAAACCCCAACATATATGTTAAAATCCAAATAATACAATAATTATGCCATGAATACAATTCATAAATCATGTCTTTAGTTGGAACTAACAATGATAGAGAAGTATCTTGTTTTAGATTAAGAAGAAGATGAGAAGAAATAACTCCTATAAGCCTCAATTGATCACCTTGAACTAAACCATAGATTTTTCATAACCCATGATCCTTGAGAGATTTTAAGTGTATTTAGAGTGTTTGATTGACTGGAAATAGGTTAATGAAGCACTAAAAATATGCTTTAATTCGTTGGGTCCCAAGGAGTTATAAAAGGAAATGTCTAAATTAACCTTAATTTAAATTGTATTAACTACCCATAGGAGTGTACTACCCCCACCATTTATACCCTAGGGTCATACCCTAAGAAAAATCCCATCCCTCACACTGACCATCCTATGACTCAAAAGTCTAAATCGTACCCAATCATATAATTTGTACCTATAAGACGTACCCTAGGAAAAATCTAGAAGGGTTGACACTATCCTACATACGAGTTTGATTATACCACACTTACCCTATCTCATTACCCATGGTGAGACACTCATACTTAGATCCAAGTTAAGTTACTATGATTCAGATAAAGTTAAGAAAAACCAAAGCATAAAACCCGTCACCCACCATACGACTTTTACCAACCTAAGTCGTACCTATTCTAGAAACCAATACAATCCACTAACTAATACTGGTCAGTGTACGACTAAGAGAATACCAACTGTATCCTATCATATGACTAGTACCCCCTAGTCGTATGATGTCTAGAAACTAGAAATCTTGGAAATTCTCTAAGGGCCGAAACCCAGGGTGTTTCACTAATATTATCAAAAAATTATTTCTTTAGTAAACATATTTGGTGGAAGATCTAGTAGAAAAATACATGCCACTCCAATTTAGTTTCAACTTTAGGTTTAATCCAAAGATCCCACTTAAGGGTTCTTATCTTCTAATTCACCTCCTCTTCATTCATATAGAATGTTGATGTTTATTCCATATTGTCCTTGAATATTCTTCCAATTTCTTTTATGTCTGGATTTTTGTATGAAAATTTTCCAATAATTGCATATTGCAAATGCTCTGAAATAATTAAAGACCTTAATTTTGATCCCTTATATGTAATGTTTGACTATCCATGCAACATGATCACTTGTTTCACCTACACTATGGAGGTTGGGAGGTTAATGAGTTTTGGTTTAACTAAATATAAAAATGTAGGGATGCTTTGCTTTACTAGGGAAGAAATATATGGTCTGGGGTTTTTTTTATTGATAGTGGTGTGAATTTCTTTGGTTTAATGACCCTAGCAGTAGTAGAATCAGCCATGAGAGCTAAACATAATTGTAGGGTTTTTAAGGCTAGGATATTTTGAGGTAATTTGTTATACTATTTAGTCTTAATTCAAGTCATGATGCATATTTATTGATTGGTGTTTGAATATATTTGTGATTGATGATGGTGTTTGATAATGCTTAATTTTGCAAGTGGTGAATTAGCGTTCAGGAATATTTGTGATTTCATATATTAGTGGATATTAGTTGTTATCTAAAAGGATGAGGTGGTGATTATTGATTGTATTTACTTGGTCGTAATAATTATCAATGTTATTTTGATTATTGTTGCTTCTATTTTATTTTATTTGGGCCTTTATAATTTGCCTTAAGGCATTGCTTATAATTACTGATTGCATCTTCTATTTGCATACTCATACATATTGATGATGATAAGTTGATTAGATAATAATGATACCAATATCATAATGTTAATAATTTTATTGATGATATTGAAATTATGATATTTATGATTTTAAGAATGAAGTTAATGGGATTGAGAATAGAAAAAGGTGAGGCACATATCTCACATTTATACTTTCACTCATATGCATTTATATTTAAATATGGTTGATGGTTCCTTGTTAGGACTGTGTTATAATGATGATATGCCACAGTTTCTTATATACATCAATTATTTAATGAGATAATGTGGTTTCTTATGTGGACCGATTGTGTTGATGGATATGATTTGCGATGATATCAAAGTGATAATATATGTACATTCTGAATTATGTATAAATATAGCTCTTATATATTTAGAGTTACAAACTTTATGTATATTGTAGTTTCCTTGCTTGTTAAGTTGTTGAGGCTAGTAATTGTCTTGGTTGTAGCAATCTCAATAGTCAATAGTAGTATAGTAGGGAGTGAGGAATATAATGATCAAAGATTAATGAGAAAGAAAAAATATATAAAGTTACTATAATAAGGTAAGTGCATAAAAATTGAGGGTTAGTTTAATTCATGGAAGGTAGTTATGCCCTAAGGGTATTTACTATTTATTTAATAAAAGAAAGGCGATAAATTAGAAGTTGAAGTATATATGTTAAGATATTAATTTATAATCTTGTCATGATCTTTCTTGTTTTCTATTCTAACCCTAGTGAATAGATACTACCTACCTATATATGTGGTTATGCTAATATTACACATATTATATCTCCATTTGGTGATATAGCCATGTTGTAGGTTAGTTGGAGTTTCTATAGAAATAATGTTATTTAGTCTATTGTAGGTCTTCTCATCCTACCCCTACATGGGTTTTATGTCTCGAGTCATTCCTTTATTTGCTTATTGCTCTTGTACCAGTTTAGAATATGTTTTAGAAAATTGAACTCCAGAATGTATATTTTTGTAATAAGGTTTTGTTGTTGAAAAAGAAAGATTACTTATTCATATATTTATTTATGTTTAAGGTTTAGTGACATCTCCCATAATAATTAAATAGTTGGGTGGTAAGGATTTTTCTATCTGGTATAGAGTTAGGTAGGTGTCCGCATATACCATGATTTAGATCGTAAAAAAATATTATTGATTAGTTTCATTGTGGTTGTTATTATAGTGTTATATGTTGATTATTAAGGGATGCTCTAATATTTTGATATGTTCATGAGATTTATGTACATTATTATCGGATGTATCAATATTTGGACATTTTCATGGGACTGGTTGTTATAAGGTTGGTAGGAACTATATTTCTGGCATTTTGGTATATGAATAGGAGCACGTCCCTATAGGTCATGACAAGTATGTGGCCATAGGACCCTTAGTATTGTGTATGAGCAATTGGTAAGTGTGACAGTTCCTTAAGTGAATTGACGTCTCTAAATATAGTTAATGTTATTGTTTAATTGGATTCTTGAGTAATCTGAGTTGAGCTGTAAATTCTTGGTATGCCGCTTTTTGGTTTTCTACTCTCTTGTACAATTAAGCAAAAATGTTGATTGTTGTTGTTTTTTCACGGGTTTTTTTACATGGTAAGGTTGGTAGTCATGTTCTTGACTTGGGTTATTGTTTGTATTCACTAGTACTTGACAAAATTTTATGGTTTTATTAGTAAAGTCTAATTGTCATTGAATTGAGGTAAAGTTCTTTGGTATGAATTCATGTTGGTTTTTGTTTTACTAAGTTATGTTTACTTGTTCACATTTATTATTTTGTGTTGGCCGATGACCTTATCGGTACATTGTAATTTTTGTGTATAGATACTACATGTGCTCCTTTTTTGTTGATTGTAGAGCATTTTTTTCTAACTACATGAAGACCTCAGCCTTATACTAGACTGTATTTTGACTCAAGGGTGAGCTATAAATTTTGAACATCCATGCATTCTCTATTTAGTTCTTGTCCATCTGTGTCAGACATGGATATATTCAGTTGCTTTTGGATCTTATCCTTTTGTTGACAATTGTAGTGTTTTGGTACAATGACTTTTAGTCATTGGTGATATTTTTCACTTTCTATTTTTTAGCATTTCATTTATTTGAACAATTTTGATTTTCTGGTTTATTTAATGGAATGACTAGTTTCTTTTAAAATTTTGCTAAGTGTTGCCATGGAGTAATTAGGTTGGATCGTTATCCCAAAAAAGGCTTTGTGTGGGTGCCACTGAAGATAAATTTATATTGTGACAAAACAACCTCTCTACTTCTACTTTAAGGTAGTAGTATTGTAACAGTTCAACCCACTAGTGATATTATCTGATATTGTCCAAGACTCACATAACCTAGTATCTCTCCTGTTTTTTGACAATGTGGGACATCTAGTCTTAATCTGGGGTTTTATATACTCCCCTTTATATGCACTCTGCGTCTTTGTGTAATACCCCCATACTATTCTTAGCTTAGATTAGATATTAGTTGTATACATACAAGGCTCAAAGCCTGAAAATCTTAGTAAGTGCTAGAGACGTAGTCATTTTCAAGGACTCATAACTTGGAGGAATTTGTAATTGGTCTTCTCGACCCCGGCATGTTGTCTTTTCAGTTAATTTATGTCCAGGGGTGTATAAATAATGTCTCGGAGAAGTTTTGGATTTTTTGGATGAGGATTGGGTCACGTTTAGATGACGAATCCAACAAGTCATCACAATAGATCCACGTCTCGGTGCTATTCCCATTGGCACATACACTGCATCATAGTGAGCAAAATACAACATTGAAATTAGACCACATCAAGGTGAGCATGCTAAATGCAGGTATGAATTTAATTGCCTGGAGGGAAATTATGTCTTTTCCCCTCAATCCGACCCATCATAACACGTCTTATATCATCAATTAGGGCATTGTTTGCCCATCTTCTTTAATTTCTCTCTCAAGAAAACCCAATGCATCTTCTAAGAACATCAATTTAATTACTTTCACTCTAAGGAAACAAAGAATTCAAGTTTCCAAATCTAAGAACCTTTAAGAAAGCATCAAGATTGGTGTTTTTCTTCCAAGATTAAGGGTTTAAGGTATGTGTGTTGTTCATCCTTAGGCCCTTTTTCACCTATGGAGTCCAAGAATCCTTTTTTGTACTTAAATCATGAGTTTTGCATGTTTAAGTTGAACTATGTCCATTGATTTCTTGACAGTTAGATTTCAAGTTATGATTATAATATTTCTAAGTGGAATGGGCAATTACATATTTTGAATATTTAAAACTTCATATTTAAATCCCTAAATCGTGTTTTAGTATTGTAACTATGTTATCATTGCATGCTTTACCCATTTTGGTGCTTAAGTTTATGAATCTCATTTGTTTGATGAATTGCCCAAGTTGAGTTTTAAATAATGAGTCCTTATTATGGTTTTAACAACCTTTATATGGAATTACTATCACTCCATTCAGTACTGGTGGGTTATAAACACCCAATACCTAGTTGTTTATGTAATTTTAGTTTCCTCAAAATTATTTCAGATAAACCATGAATATTGTCATTTAGTTAGTTATTAACTTCAATTGTTTTCTTAGTTAAACTTAGTTAAGTCCAGCAATCAGTGTCATTCAGTTGTTAGAAGGATTCAGCACGAACGAACCCAAGGATGGGGATACTCCTGCCAGTTTAGGGTGTAACCCTAGTAGCAATCCTCGAGTTACAAAACTACATCGCCACCGTAGGTTTGAGATGTCTTTCTATTAGGGTTAACACATATCTCATAAGTGCTCCTTCCAGTATAGGGTGACTCTTAAGTCCTTCTGTATGTCAGTTTAGTGGATCCAGGAAGCTAGTGTTAGTACCCATTGTATCGTACTGACACCCTTCCAAATTGGTTACAGGTTGGACCTGATTAGTTTAGATTAGGATATGTTGGTTAAATGATACCTCTCACAATGCGTATTTAGAATAGAATTTAGTTCAGGCTTTCTTGACCAAAGCATTTAGATTACTTGTTAGTTAGTTAATAGATTTTAGTATTTTAATTTACATATTATTTAACAAATATTATATGCTTGGAGTTGCATTATTAGATAATTCAGTTTGTCATACATTCAGGATCTATAGTCTCATACTATTCAGTTAGTACTTATTTCATATGCATGGTACCTTATGTATGTCAGCGTAACCTTATATCATGTACTAGTACATTCAAAGCACTGATCGCATACTATCCTTTGTACTATGATGTCTTATATCATAGGTTTGAATGCATAAATTCCTAATCACACTTACTTTAGCATTACAGAAGCTGCAACAGTGATGATTTCTCATCCTTTGAGGAAATGTTTATCTTTGTAACACCCCGATTTGCTGAACCAGAATACTACACAGTGCTCATGACCCCGAGGGACCACAAACTAACCCATGACTGATATTTGTACTTGTATAATGCAAATCATAATATAAAAATGCAGAATACATGGAACAGTAAGACCATAAGGTTCAATTGAATAAAATCATATGGGCAAAATACCCAAAACAGCTAAATCTGAATGTAAATCTGAAAGTAGATCTGAAAGCCTCTAAACTGTCTGAATAAGGAGTTGAAGAAAAATGTCTCCAACTAACTCTGTAAAACTGAACTGAAGAAATAAATAAATGTATCAAATCATATTGTCCTCGAATCAATAAGGACTCACTGTGTCTCTGTGACTGGAATCCTGCCACTACTGCTAGGCTGGAGCTTGTGTCTCGAAACCTATGGTGTAACATGAAAAGAAATCACCATAGCACAAATGCGTCAGTACAACTGGAGTACTAAGTATACAAGGAAGGTAGGCTGAACATAAAGGGTTTCACGCATGAACAACTCTGACAGACTAATATAAATGTAGTAGTGCAAACACACATATATAGAAACTGGGACCATGAATACGTGATAGCATGACCTGTAAGCTAATATATGGTTTACTGATAACTGTCATGAATGATACTAAAACTGATAATATGGAAGACTTTATCTGACAGTCCTGTATATACTAAAATCTTAAGAACGCCCTGAGTTCTTTTACTGAGACTAATACCGAAACTCATAACATGGACGACTGTATTTGACAGTCCTATATATACTAAAATCTAAAGAACTATCTGATTTATTCTACTGAGAGTGATACTAAAACTGTGGGAAGTAATGTTTAACCAACAAGGCCGATGTATGCCGTTATGGCCATGCTGGAGTCCAATCTCTGCCCCGACTAGAGGTGTTTCAATACCGTGCCACTGGTAAGCATAGCTATGAGTGGCCCTTATTTGGCGGGTACTCAATAAGAATGGTGGGAACCCTAAACTGACGGGTTAAACCACCTCATCAACCTTAAGCTGATGGGTTAAGCTGTCTCAACCTACGCTGGCCACATAGTTCTGGAACACAAGGATTGATACTAAGAATCACACCCTAAACTGGTGGGTGAGTTCCAATCCTTGGGTTTGCTTGGTGCTAACCTCTACTCCCATATGAAGGGACTGGACATGAATAACTGACTGCACATGACTTGATCTAACTGAATTCTTTTGACTAGTGGAATGTTACTGATATCTGATAATTGTCTAATATCATGAGGTTTTGGTGAGTCACATGACTGACTGAAGTCTATGGAATTATAGCTTGAGTTCAGATATTATGAAATATGACCGGGATCTAGGCACACAGCTATAGTTTTCAGGTACAAGTACCCCTAGGACTAGATGGAAGGAAACTAACACACATATTTAACTCGATCATAAGAGTAGAGTCCATAATATTTAACATCATAAGTAGGGATCTCATATTATTCATGTTTATCAACAATGTATTTCATGGAAAGGATTTCCTATCACATGGGAGTACTTGCACAATCTTAATATCATGTTCGTTGCATAATCGTATTGGCAACACATACGAATAGCATGGAAGTTCATGTGGGTTTCATGGTTATCATACATCTTTTTCATAAGTAGGATTTGCAAGTAAACATAGCATAATCTCATAAGAATAGTTCATGGGTATTCCAACGACATTTACAAGGCACATTAACAACATAGAAGTCATTGGAACGTAAGGGCATATCATGAATCCTTCACTTAGTTACAATTTAGCTATAATGCATGATTTCTAGTTCCTTTGTCATTTTATCAAACACCTTATATGCACATCTTAAGAATAGGTGAAATCACCAAATTATACATCATGAACAACCAAATATACATGTTTCCAACTCATATGATATCATGAATTTACAAAAACATATAAAGATTCCATCTTGGGAATCACCCAATATCAACAACATGATCATCAACACCCAACAATATAGAAATCATACTTTATATTAAAAAGAGTAAAACAAACAAGAATTAACATGGGTATGATCATATCACCACAATCAACTAATCTTTTGTATTTTAAATATTGATTCTTGAATTCGACGAACGAATGAAATCCGTGGATGAACACTACGCATACCTTAGAAGGAAGATTCTTGATGATTGACGGAGGAATTTCCTTGAAATCGGATTTTCAAGATTAATTATGCAACCGTAGTTGTTTTTCTTCTTTAGTGATCTTGGATGACGAGCTTTGAGATTAAAATAAGGTTGTAATATGTTTAGAAGATATATATTTCGTAGGGTTATGTTTAGGGACGTCTAAGGAGTATTCAAGGTCTTAATTACCTTTAAAATAACTCAAGACAGAGTGTTTTTGAAACTTGGAATTGACCTAGGCGGTGCCCAAGTAATCTCCTATGATTGGGTTGGGCGGCCCCTAACAAATCGCCTATGCTTACTGTCCCTCACGAAAATGGGCATAACTTTTCGCTCGGCTATTGGATTAAGGCAAAATTGGTATCAAAAGATAATTCGATTCTCTACAATTTAGTGGTATAAATTTGCCAAAATACCAAATTAACATCATGTTATACTCGTTCAAATATGACCCTTGCAAAATAAAATACTAAAACTTGATGGATTCAAAAACTCTTGGCTTGTATTACCTTAAGTGACTCATTGAACATGCTTAATGGATCATAAGTTATCCAATCACTAGGATATTCATTGTAATTCATGTACTGAAGTTTGAAACACAGGATTAAAAAATGCGAGGTACTACAATATCTCCCCCTTTGAAACATTTGTTTTCGAATGAGAATTTACTGAGAAGGGATACAAGACAATAGAACCTGAACTGAACATGAAGAACTAAAACTTGATCTCATGACTGACATGCTAAACATAATGAACTCGTGCATATTGGATGCACGGACAACTGACTTGTGAATGCATGATTGAGTATGAAAAGGTTAATAGGTATTAATTTTATACTGGAAACATGAACATGAAACTGAATAAGATTAAGGAGAACTGTTACCTTGAGCTTGGTATGAATTGGTGAGGAAGAGGTGAGGATACTTGGTATGCATATCTGCTTCTACTTCCCAAGTAGCTCCCTCATGAGACTGATTTCGCCAAAGAACCTTGACTAGAGGGACTTCTTTGTTCCTCAATCTACGAGTCTGATAATATAAGATTTCGACTGGAATCTCTTCATAAGAGAGGCTGTTCTGAATATCGATGCTTTGAATAGGTACAAAAAATATTTGGTTACCCATGCACTTCTTTAGGAAAGAGACATGGAAGACTGAATGGACTGAGGCTAGATCTAAAGACAACTCAAGCTTATAAGCTACCTTACCGAAGCGACAAAGAATTCTGAAGGGACCGAGATACCAGGGACTGAGTTTCCCTTTCTAGCCGAACATCTTCTCTCCCTTCATGGGAGAGATCTTAAGATAGACATAATCATTGACCTCGAACTCGCAATCCTTTCTACGAACATCTGCATAGGACTTCTGTCAACTTTGTGTAGCCTAGAGTCTCTCTCTGATCAACTGAACCTTCTCTATGGCGTCTAATACTAAGTCAGGACCTATGACTGAGGCCTCACTAACTTCAACCAACCAATCGTAGATCTACATATCCTAAGATAGAGAGCTTCGAATTGAGCCATCTGAATACTAGAATGATAGCTATTATTGTATGCAAACTCAATAAAAGGAAATTGGTCATTCCAACTTCCCTTGAAGTAAATTGCACATGCCCTTAGCATATCTTCAAGAGTCCGAATGGTCCTCTCTGCTTGACCATCTGTCTGAGGATGAAATGCTGTATTGAGATGGACTTGGATACCAAGACCATTTTGGAATGCTTTCCAAAAGTGTGAAGTGAATTGGGTACCTCTGTCTGAGATGATAGATAGTGGAACATCATGTAATTTGACTAACTCCCTGATATAGAGTTTGGCATAATCCTCAGTGGAATAAGAAGTATGAACATGAAGGAAATGAGTTGACTTTGTCATTCTATCTATAATGACCCAGACTGAATAATGCTGATGACGAGTCCTAGGCAAAACCATCACGAAGTCCATGTTAACTTCTTCCCACTTCCATGTAGGAATGGTGAACTCTTGCATGGAACAACTAGGTTTCTGATGCTCTATCTTAACCTGTTGACATGTAGAGCACTTAGCCATAAGCTTTGCAATATCTCTCTTCATTCCACTCCACCAATAGATCTCTCGTATGTCAAGGTACATCTTAGTGGCCCCTTAATGAATGGAGTATGACACACCATGCACTTCTGCAAGAATTCGTTGCCTCAATTTATCTACACCTGGAACACATAGAAAACCCTGACAAAAAAAAACACCATCTCCCCTTTGGGAGAAAACCTCAACTTTCTAATTCTAAACTGACTCTTTAAGCTTGACAAGGCTAGGACCCCTGTCTTGTTTCTCTTTCACCACAGAAACTAGAGATGACTCTGAACTACTATCTTTGTAGTACCCCAATTTGCTGAACCGGAATGCTACACGGTGCTCATGACTCTGAGAAACCACAAGCTAACCCTTGACATATATCTGTACCTGTATACTGTAAATTATAACATAAAAATGTAGAATAAATAGAATAGTAAGGCCATAAGGTTTAATTGAATAAAATCATGTGGGCAAAAATACCCAAAACAGCTAAATCTGAACGTAAATCTGAAAGTAGATCTGAAAGCCTCTAAACTATCTGAATAAGGAGTTGAAGAAACATGTCTCGAACTAACTTTGTAAAACTGAACTGGAGAAATAATAAATGTATCAAATTATATTGTCCTTGAATAAATGAGGACTCATTGTGTCTCTACGACTAGAATGCTACCGCTACTGCTGGGATGGAACTCGTCTCTAGGAACCTATGGTGTAACATGAATAGAAAGCACAATAGCACAAATGTGTCAGTACAACTAGAGTACTGATTATACGAGGAAGGTAGGCTGAACATAAAGGGTTTCATGTATGAACAACACTAACTGGCTAATAGGAATGTGGGAGTGAAAATACACTAATGTAGAAACTGGGACCATGACTATGTGATAGCATGACCCGTAAGCTAATACATGGTTTACTGATAACTAGCATGACTGATACTGAAACTGATAACATGGATGACTGTATCTGATAGTCCTGTGTATACTAAAATCTGAAGAATGCCCTGAGTTCTTTTACTGTGACTGATGCTGAAAATGATAACATAGATGACTATCTCTGACTCACCTGTATATATTAAAATCTGAAGAACTATCATAGTTCTTCTACTGAGACTGATACTGAAACTGTGGGAAGTAGTGTTTAACCGATATGCCCCATGTTGCTGTTATGGCTAAGTTGGGGTCCAATCTCTACCCCGACTGGAGGGGTATCAATATAGTGTCATTGGTAAGGACATCTTTGAGTGACCCTCATCTGGCGGGTACTCAATGAGAACGGTGGAAACCCTAAACTGACGGGTCAAGCCACCACATTAAACCTAAGCTGATGGGTTAAGATGTCTCAACCTACGCTGGATACATAATTCTGTAATAAGGATTTCTAGTAGATTCACACCCTGAACTGGCAGGTGAGTTCCCATCCTTGTGTTCTCTCGATGCTAACCTCTACTCCCATCTGGAGGGACTGGACATGAATAACAGATTGTACATGACTTGATATTACTGAATTCCATTGACTAGCAGAATATTACTGATATATAACAACTGACTAAGATCATGAGGTTTTCCTGAGTCATATGACTGACTGAAGGCTATGGAATCATAGCTTGAGTTCGAATATCATGAAACATGACATGCATCTAGGCACGCAACTATAGTTTTTGCCCAGGACTTGATGGAAAGAAACTGACACACATGACTGACTTGATCATTAGAGTAGAGTCCATAATATATAATATCGTAAGTAGGGATCTCATACTATGCATGGTTATCAACAATGTATTGCATGGAAAGGATTTCATATCACATGGGAGTAATTGCACAATCTTAATATCTTGTTCGTTGAATAATCATATTGGCAACATATACAAATAGAATGGAAGTTCATGTGGGTTGTATGGTTATCATACATCTTGTTCATAAGTAGGATTTGCAATTAAACATAGAATAATCTCATAAGAATAGATCATGGGTATTCCAACAACATTTACAAGGCACACTAACAACATAGAAGTCATTGGAATGTAAGGGCATATCATGAATCCTTCACTTAGTCACAATTTAGCTATATTGAATGATTTTTAGTTCCTTAGGCATATTTTCAAACACCATACATGCACATCTTAAGCATAGGTGAAATCACCAAATTATACATCATGAACAACCAAATATACATGTTTCCAACTCATATGATATCATGAATTCACAATAACATATAATGATTCCATCTTGGGAATCACCCAATATCAAAAACATGATCATCAACACCCAACAATAAAGAAATCATACTTTGTACTAAAAAAGAGGAAAACAAACAAGCATCAACATGGGTATGACCATATCACCACAGTTAACCAAGATTTTTTATTTTAAAGATTGATTATTGAATCCCACGGATGAAAGAAATTCGTGGATGAACACTACGCATACTTAGAAGGAAGATTCTTTATGATTGACGGAGGAATTTCCTTGAAATCGGATCTTCAAGCTTAATTATGCAACCTTAGTTGTTTTCTTCTTTAGTGATCTTAGATGATACGCTTTGAGATAAAAATAGTGTTGTAATATGTTTAAAAGATATATATTTTGTAGGGTTAAGTTTAGGGACGTGTAAGGAGTATTTAAAGACTTAATTTCCTTTAAAATAACTCAAGAAGGAGTGTTTTTGACACCTGGAATTGACTTAGGCAGCGCCCAAGTAATCTCCTATGCTTGGGTTGGGCGGTGCCTAACCAATCACCTATTCTTGGGTTAGGCGGCGCATAACTAATCGCTTATGCTTATTGTCTCTCACGAAAATGGGACTAACTTTTCACTTGGGTATTGAATTAAGGCAAAATTGGTATCGTTGGAAAGATAATTACATTCTCTACAAATTGGCTGGTCTAAATCAGCCAAAATACCACATTGACATCGAGTTATACTTGTTGAAAGATGACCCTTGAAAAATCTAACACTAAAAGTTGATGGATTAAAAAACTCTTAGCTTGTATTACCTTAAGTGACTCATATGAACATGCTTAATGGATCATAAGATATCCTATCACTAGGATATTTATTCTAAGTCATGTACTCAAGTATGAATCATAGTATTAGAAACATGCGAAGTATTACAATCTTTCATTAAGTTATTTCAATATTTTGTTTACCTAGTCTGTTCGAGTTAGTTGGGGTTTTGTCCTATTAAATCCACAGTTAGTCTCAGAGGCTTTTTAGATATTGAGATAGTCAGTTAGTATATCAATCTTATGATTCATGTTTCAATATTTTTTGCAGAAGTCACAGACTTGTGATTGTCTCAAATTTTTAGTATTCAGATTGGTTTTACCATATTTGTTTATTTCATGCGTACATGTTTTATTACATATTTACTTAGTGCTTACAGCAGGTACTAGCTCATGGATTTGCTTGTGGTCATCTATAATCGTAAGCATAATTTTAACGACTAAGGGGTAGCCCCAGATCATGATAATACTTTGTATCAGATCCTAAGGTTGTATAGTATCTCAGGGAGTTTGAAGGCAGCATTGAGTAGAGTCTTGTGCATGGGTGCGAATTGTGCCACACTTATAGATAAGAGGCTACAAGACATTTTAGGAAGTTTACCTTCTATCAGTATTCATGTTTTGTGATTGAGCATTAACTCTATTTAAGCTCTTCTTCTAAATTTTCCTTTATTCCATTTATAGACCATTCCTCTGAGTAGGAAGAATGAAAGAATGGATGACAAACCAGCCTACACCTCTGCCTATTCAGAGAGTTCCCCTGAATGAGTATTTCTATCGGGCTAAGTTCAAAGATGCTTTCACTACCTTATCCCATCCAGTTATAACTCAAAAAATTAGCAGGTTGTTGTCTTACCTAATCCAGTTGCAAATATAATTGTAGCTAGGGTTTGGAATTTCACTCGAATGAATCCCCGTTTGTTTTCAGTATCAAAGTCTGAGAAGGATACGTAAGAGTGTTTTGATATGGTTCATAAGGTGACTAACATTATGGGTGTCACTTTAAGTTAGAGTGCAAAATTTTCTGCTTATCAGTTATAAGATTTAGCTCATACCTAGATTATATAGTAGAAGGAGGATAAAGACGTTGAGGCAGGTCTTATAAAGTGGGAGAAGTTTTCCACAACCTTCTTAGACAATTTTTTTTCCATCGAAGTTAAGGGAAACTAAGGTTCAAGATTTTATATATTTGAAGATGGGTACTATGAGTGTGACAGAGTACTCACTTAATTTTACGTAATTAGTGAGGTATGCTCCTAAAGTGGTGGCTAAGAACAGGTCTAGAATAAGTAAGTTTGTTTCTGGTGTAGCTGATAGTTTAGTAGAAGAGTGTATGATTTCCATATTAATTAAGGAGATGGACTTATTTGGGCTTATAGTTTACGCTCAACAGATTGAGAAGGAGAAAATTAAGGAGAAAGAAGAGAATAAGAGGGCTAGGACATGTAGTTTTAACTTTTTGTAGACAAGGTTAGAGTGTGGCACTCACCCTCAGTTCTATTAGAAATTTTCAGCTCCATCTCCATCTTTAGCTAGTGTGCTAGTTCCAAAATTTAGGAATGACAGTCGAGGAAGAGCACCGAGTTATAAATCTAATGGTATTGTGAATAGTGGTCCCATTAATCCACTTTGCCAAAAATAAGTTAGGAATTATCAGGGTGCGTGTAAGGCTGGAAGTGGTTTGTGTTTTTGATGTGGCAAGCCAGGCCATAGATTCAAAGAATGTCTAAAGGTTGGTCAGTGGAGTCAGCACAGTCTCCCTCCAGTTCCAGCCGCCCGCCCTACTCATTAGGGTACCGCATCCAGTAGGAAACATCAGAAGAGGCTATATGCGCTCCAGTCCCAATAGTATCAGGAAAGTTTTCCTAAAGTAGTTATGGTACGTTAAAGGTCTTTCATCTTTATGTGTATGTTTTATTAGACCTCGGAGCCTCACTTTACTTTGTAACCCCATATATAGTAGTCAATTTCAGTGCCAATCCCAAAATACTAGCAGGACCCTTTTAAGTGTGTACCCTCATGGATAAGTCTATCATAGATAGACAGGTTTACAGAAGTTGCCCAGTTACAGTATCGTAGAAAATAACTTTAGTTGATCTTATGGATTAGAGATGACTAACTTTAATGTCATTCTCATTATGGATTGGCTTTACTCATGCTATTCTTTAGTTGTCTAAGGAAATAGAGTTTTTCTATTTCTATTTTTGAATGACTCAGTCATTGAATGGAGGGGTAGTACTTCAGTACTTAGGGTTCAAATCATTTGTTATCTTAGAGTGAGAAAGATGTTATCGAAGGGGTATGTGTACCCTCTTGTTTGAGTTAAAGACTATAGTTTTGAGACCTCCAATCTCGAGTCAATTCTGTAGTAGCAAAGGAATTTCTAGATGTGTTCCCTGAAGATCTTCCTGAAGGTCCTCCCGAAAGTCAAATTGACTTCGAAATAGATCTCCTTCTGAATACCTTGGCTATGTTTATACTGCCCATCTGAATGGCTCTAACTGAGCTTAATAAGCTTAAAGAAAATTTGAAAGATCTATTAGATAAGGGATTCATTAAGCCCAGTATTTCCTCATGGGGTGCTCTAGTTTTTTTCATTCGTAAGAAAGACTGTTCTCTCAGGATGTGCATCGATTACCATCAGTTAAACAAAGTCATAATCAAGAATAAATATCAACTCCCCAACATTGATGACTTGTTTGACCAACGTTAGGGTGCCAGTTATTTCCCTAAGATAGACCTCAATCTGGTTATTATCTGATTAGAGTTAGAAAATATGACATTCCAAAGACAACTTTCAGAATTGGGTGGGGTCATTACGAATTTCTAGTTATGTCTTTTGGACTAATGAACTCCCCTACATCTTTAATGGATTTGATGAACAGAGTGTTCAAACTGTACATGGACATATTTATCACAGTCTTTATTAATAATATTCATGCTTATTCCCGTAGTAAATGTGATCATGGAGACTATCTCAAAATTTTATTGCAAACTTTTAAAACCCATCAATTATTCTCCAAATTCAGTAAGTGAAAATTATGGATAAGATCAGTATCTTTCCATGGCCATATTATTTCTAGTGATGGCATTATAGTTTACCCACAAAAGACCAAAGCAGTAAGAAAATTCCCTAGACCTATCTCTCTATCTAATATTAGGAGTTCCTTAGGTTTTGATGGCAATTACAGATAGTTTGTTGAACCGTTCTTGTCTATTGCATATCCTATGTCTCGATTAACTCAGAAAAAAGTCAAGTTTCAGTTGTCAGATTCTTGTAAAAGAAGATTTCAGGAGTTTAAGACTCGACTCACTTAAACCTAAGTCCTCACTTTATCATATAATTCAGATAGGTTTGTTGTTTATTGTGATGCTTCCAGAGTTATTTCTAGTTGGGTTTTGATGTAAAAAGGTAAGGTCATAACTATCAGTCTAGACAACTTAAACCCCATGAAAATAATTATCCTACCCATGATCTTGATTTGGCAGTTGTTGTTTATGCATTGAAAATTTTGAGGAATTATCTTTATAGGGCTCATGTTGATGTGATTTCGAATCGTAAAAGTTTGCAGTATGTGTTCTCACAAAAATATTTAAATCTTCATTAGAGAAGATGGTTTGGGTTGTTAAAAAATTAGGATATGAGTGTGTTGTATCATCTGGGAAAAGCCAATGTAGTGGTAGATGTCCTTAGTATGTTTTCTATTGGTAGTATTGCTCATATTGAGAATGATAAAAGAAAGTTAGTTAGAGAGGTTTATTAGTTTCCTATATTAGGTATTTTATTGGTTAATTCAGATGAGGGTAGTATATAAGTTTAGAATAGTTTGGAATTTTCTTTAGTTGCTGAAGTGAAAGAAAAGCAAGATAGTAGTTTTGTTAAGTTAAAGAAATCAGTAAGAGATCAGAAGGTAGAGGTTTTCTCTCAAGGGAGAGATGATGTTTTCCGATGTCAGGGTCAACTATGTGTGTTATGTGTTGATGGTTTGAGACATCGGATTTTAGCAGAAGTGCATGGTGTGCATTACTATAGAACTAGGAGCCACTAAAATATACCATGATTTATAGAAAATCCTTTGTTAGTGTGGTATGAAGAGGGATATTCAAGAGTTTATAGCTAAGTGTTCTTACAGCCAGCAAATCAAGGAGGAGCACCAAAGGCCTAATGGTACCTTGCAAGAGTTCAACATTCTCATTTTGAAGTGGGAAGAGGTGAACATGGATTTTATGATGGGTTTGCCTCATACTTTTCATCAACTTGATTTGATTTGGGTTTTTGTTAACAGAATGATAAAATAGGCACATTTCATGCCAGTTCATACTTTTTATTTAGCCGATGATTACTCCAAGCTCTATCTTAGAGTGTTAGTTAGGTTACATAGAGTCCCATTTTCTATCCTTTCAGATAGAGGTACTCAGTTTACCTTACACTTTGGGAAGGGTTTTCAAAAGGGACTTGGTACCCAAGTTTATATCAGAACGACTTTTCATCCTAAGATAGATGGTCAAGATGAGTGGACTATTTAGAACCTAGGGGACATGTTGAGAGCATGTGTTTTTAAATTTAAATGTAGCTGGGATTATGACTTACCTTTGATCGAGTTTGCCTACAATAATAGTTATCACTCTAGTATTCAGATGGATCTATTTGAGTATCCATATAGGAGGATATATAGATCTTCTATTTGTTGGTTTCAGGTAGGAGAAACTGCTTTGATAGGGCCGAATTTAGTGTTTGATGTGATGGATAAATTTCAGATAATCAGGGAAAGGTTGAAGATAGTCCATAGCCGTCAGAAATCCTTTGTAAATCTGAGTAGAACAGATCCTGAGTTTGAAGTTTGGGATTTGTTATATCTAAAAATCTTTCCTATTGAGGTAGTGAAGAGATTTATAAAGAAGGGGAAGCTTAGTCGCAGATATATTGACTTTACAAAATTTTGAGCCATTTTGGGTAGATAGCTTATGAGCTAATGTTTCCTAGAGATTTGGCATTAGTGCATTTGGTATTTCATATTTCTTTGCTCAAAAAGTCAATTGGTGATCTAGCTATTGTAATTACTTTAGAAAGAACATATATTAAGGATAGCCTTTTTTTCGAAGAAATCCTAATCGAGATCTTTTTCAGTCATATTCGTAGATTAAGGAATAAAGAAATTCCCTGGGTCAAAGTTCTTTGGTGGAAATAGTCTGTTGAGGTAGCCACTTGGGAAGCAGAAACACATATGCGTGCCAAGTACCCGTATCTTTTGTTAGTAAGGTCAAACTCAAATTTATGTAATAGTTCTTCTTACATTGTCTCTATTCTATTCATAGTTATTATTATATAATCATTCTTGTATCATTGCATGGATTTATGAAATAAATTAAGTTAATATATCATGTTTTGGACTCAGTCATGTACTCATGTTTCCAATTATGTAGGTTCAGTAAATGATCTATTTGTTCCAATTATTTTAAGCTTAATCAGTCTTACTCAAGGATGAATGTTACAAAGAGGAGATATTATAATACCCTATATAGTTCTTAGCTCAGTTCAGCTATTAGTTGCATGTATAAGGGATGTAAGAAGTATGACTCATAGAATTTTTTGATTTTTTGGATGAAGATTGGGTATCGTTTTGATAATGAATTTTGCAAGTCACTGCGACAGTGATGCATCATAGTGCTATTCCTCCTGGCATGTACACTGCATGTCTGTGAGCAAAATCAACTACCGTTATACCACATCAAGGTGAGCATGCTAAATGTAGTTATGAATTTAATTGCCTAGAGGATAATTATGTCTTTTCCCCTCAATCCAATCCATTATATAATGACTTATATCATTAGTTAGGGCATTATTTGCCCCTCTTCTTCAATTTATCTCTCAAGAAAACCCTATACATCTTCTAAGAACATCAATTTAATTACTTTCTCTCCAAGGAAACAAAGAATTCAAGTTTCCAAATCCAAGAACATACAAGAAAGCATCAAGATTGGTGCTTTTCTTCCAAGATTAAGGGTTTAAGGTATGTGTGTTGTTCATCCATGGGCCCTTTTTCACCCATGTAGTCCAAGAATTCTTTTTTGTTCTTAAATCATGAGTTTTACATGTTGAAGCTGAACTATGTCAATGAATTTCATTATAATTGGATTTCAAGTTATGATTATAATGTTTCCAAGTGGAGCGGGCTATTACATGTTTTGAATATTAAAAACTTCACATTTAAATTCCTAATTCATGGTTTTATTACTATGACTATGTTATTATCGCATGCTTTACCCATTCTCGTGCTTAGGTTTCTGACTGTCATGTGTTTGATGAATTATCTAAGTTGAGTTTAAAATAATGATTTCGTGTTATAGTTTTAAAAGATTTGATATGGCATTATTACTCCATTCAGTGCTGGTGGGATATAATCACCCGATATCTAGTTGTTTACATAGTTTTAATATCCTCAGAATGATTTCAAATAAAACTTAGATATTGTCATTCAGTTAGTTATTAACATCAATTGATTGGACAGTTAAACTTAGTTTAGTCTAGTAATCAGTGTCATTCAGTAGGTAGTTGGATTCCGCACCGAGCGAACCCATAGATAGGGATATTCTTGCTAGTTTAGGGTGTAAACCTTAGTGTCAATCCTCGAGTTACAGAACTATGTCTCCAGCATAGGTTTGAGATGTATTTTTGTTAGGGTTAAAACAAATCTCATGAGTGCTCTTTCCAGTACAGGGTGACTCTTAAGTCTTTCTGTATGTAAGTTTAGTGAATCCACACAACCAGTGTTAGTACCCATTGTACGGTACAGACACCCTTCTAACTTGGTTACAGGTTGGACCTGATTAGTTAAGATTATGGCATATTGGTTAGATGATACCTCTCATAATGCATATTTATAATAGAATTTAGTTCAGGCTTGCTTGACCAAAGCATTTTGATTAATAGTTAGTTAGTTATTAAATTTCAGTATTTTAGTTTACATATTATTTTAGAAATATTATATGCTTGGTGTTGCATTATCAGATAATTCAGTTTCTCATGCATTCATGATCTATTTTCTCTTGCTATTCATTTAGTACTTATTTCATATGCATTGTACCTAATGTATGTTAGCCTAACCTTATCTCATATACCAGTATATTCAAAGCATTGATCATATACTCTCCTTTGTGCTATGATATCTTATATCATAGGTTTGAATGCACAAATTCCTGATCATGCTTAGATAGTTCGGCATTATAGCAGCAGCAGTAGTGGCGAGTCCTCATCTTTTAAGGAAAAGTTTATCTTTCATTCAGTTATTTCAATATTTCATTTACCTAGTCAGCTAGACTTATTTGGGGGTTGGTCCCATCAACTCCACAGTTAGTGTTAGAGGCTTTTTAGAAATTCAAATAGTTAGTTAGTTTATCAGTCTTATAAGTCATATTTCAGTATTTTTTACAGATGTCACACACTTGTGATTGTACCAAAATTTCAGTATTCATATTGGTTTTACCTTATTAGTTTATTTTCTGCGTACATGTTTTATTACAAGTTTACTCAGCGCTCGCAGCAGGTACTAGTTCATGGGTTATATTGTGGTCATCTGTGACCCTACGAACCATTTTCATGACTAAGGGGTATCCCGAGGTCATGAAAAAACTTGGTATCAGAGCCTAAGGTTGTACAGTGTCCTAGGGAGTCTGAAAGCCGCATTGAGTAGAGTCTTGTGCGTGCGTGTGAATTATGCCACACTTATGGACAAGCGGCTACAAGACTTTTTAGAAAGTTTTCCTTCTATTAGTATTCATGTTTTGTGATTGAGCATGAACTCTATTTAAGATCTCCTTCTAAATCATCCTTTATTTGATTTACAGACTAAGCCTCCAAGAAGGAAGAATGGAAAAAAGATGGAGATTAGCCCGTACCTCTACCTATTTAAGGAGTTTTCCTGAATGAGTATTTCTCTCAAGCTGATTTTATAGTTTCTTTCATTACCATAGCCCATTTAGTAGCAGCTTAAAATAATTAGAAGGTTGTTGTCCCATCTAATCCAGTGAAAAATACAACTATTGCTAGGGTTTGAGATTTCACTCGAATGAATCCCCCTTTATTTTTGGTATCCAAGTCTGAGAAGGATCTTTAGGATTGTATTTATATGGTTCAGAAGGTGACTAATATTATGGGTGTCACTTTGATTTAGCAAGCAGAATTAGCTGCTTATCAATTATGGGATGTAGCTCAGACCTAGTTTAAATAGTGGAAGGAGGATAAAGACGTTGTGTCTAGGCTTATAAAGTGGGAGAAGTTTTCCACAAGTTTCTTAGACAAGTTTTTCCCATAGAAATTGAGGGAAGCTAAGTTAGAATACTTTATATATTTGAAGAAGGGTACTATGAGTGTGACATATTACTCGCCTATGTTTACGCAATTATTGAGGTATGCTCCTAAAGTGTTGGCTGATAATAGGTCTAGAAAGAGTAAGTTTGTTTGTGGTGTAGCTGATAATGTAGTAAAGGAGTGTAAGACTGCCATATTAACTAAGAAGATGGACTTATTTGTGCTTATAGTTCATGCTCAGCAGATTGAAAAGGAGAAGATTAAGAAGAAAGAAGATAATAAGAGGGATAGGACGTGTAGTTTTAACTTTTTGCAGACAAGGTAAGAGGGTGGCAATCACCCTTAGTTCTATCAGAAATTTTCAGTTCTAGCTCCATCTTTAGCTAGTGTGCCAGTGCCGAAATTCAGCAATGACAATCGAGAAAGAGCGCCTGGCTATAAATTTCATGGTGTGTGAACAGTGGTCGTATTAATCTATTTTACCAAAAATATGGTAGGAATCATCAGGGTGTGTGTAGGGGTAGCAGTGGTTTTTGTTTTAGATGTGGCAAGCCTGGACACAATCAAAAAATTTCCAAAGGTTGGCCAGTAGATTCAGCACAGTCGCCTTCTTGTTCTAGCCGCCTGCCTTACTCAGTAGGGTTCCGCATACATGCAACCAGTTGGCAACATCAGAATAGGGTTTATGCACTCAAATCCCGACAAGATCAGGAAAGTTCTCCTAATGTAGTTACAGGTACGTTAAAGTTTTTTCATCTTTATGTGTATGTTTTATTAGACCTCAGAGGCTCACTTTCTTTTATAACTCCATATATAGTTGTCAATTTTAGTGCCACTCCCGAAACTCTAGTAAAACCCTTTTCAGTGTCTACCCTCATGGGTAAGTCTGTTATAGACAGACAGGTATAGAGAAATTGCCCAGTTATAGTATCCTATAAAATAACTTCAGTTGTTATTATAGAGTTAGAGACGACTAATTTTGATGTCATTCACGGTATAGATTGTCTCCACTCATTCTATGCTTCAGTTGTCTGAAGAAATAGAGTTGTTCAGTTTTAGTTTTTGAATGACCCAGTCATTGAATGGAGGGGTAGTACTTCAGTACTTGGGGTTAAAATCATTTCTTATCTTAGAGTGAGAAAGATGTTATCTAAGGGGTATGTGTACCATCTTGTTTTTGTCAAATACTATAGTTCTGAGACCCCCAATCTTGATTCAATTTTTTAGTAGTGTAGGAATTTCTAGATGTTTTCCCCAAAGATCTTCTCGGAGTTCCTCCCGAAAGAGAAATTGACTTTGAAATAGATCTCCTTCCAAATACGCAATCTTTCTTTATTCCGCCATACTGAATGGCTCCATCTGAGCTTAGGGAGTTTAAAGAACAGTTAAAGGATATCTAAGATAAGGCATTCGTCAGTCCAAACATTTCCCCATGGGGAACTCTAGTTCTCTTCATGTGTAAGAAATACTCTTTTCTCAAGATATGCATCAATTACCATCAGTTGAACAAATTCACAATCAAGAATAAATATCCACACCCCAAGATTGATGAATTGTTCGATCAACTTCAGGGTTCTAGTTATTTCCCTAAGATAGACCTTATATCTGGCTATTATCAACTTAGATTTAGAGAATATGACATACCAAAGATAGCCTTTAGAACTGGGTAGGGTCATTTCAAATTTCTATTATGTCTTTTAGACTAATGAACACCCCAACATATTTAATGGATTTGATGGACAGACTGTTCAAGCAGCACTTGGACATGTTCATCACAGTCTTTATTAATGATAGTCTCGCTTATTCCCATAGTGAAAGTGATCATACAGACCATCTCAAAATTGTATTGAGACTCTTAAAGCCCATCAGTTATTATCCAAATTCATTATATGGAAATTATGGCTTAGATTAGTTGTTTTTCTTGCCTATATTATTTCCAATGATGGTATTATAGTTTACCCTCAACAGACCAAAGTAGTGAGAAACTACCTTAGACCCATCTCTCTATCAAATATCAGGAGTTTTTTTGGGTTTGAATGGCTTTTACATATAGTTTGTTGAAAGGTTCTTGTCTATTTCATATCCTATATCTCGATTAATTCTTATGAAATTCAAGTTTCAATTGTCAGATTCTTGTGAAAGAAGATTTTAGGAGTTTTAGACTCGACTCACCTCAGCTAAAGTCTTGACTTTTCTAGATAATTCAGATTGGTTTGTTGTTTACCTAGATTCTTCCATAGTTGTTCCTAGTTGTGTTTTGATGCATAGAGGTAAGGTCATAGTCTCTGCCTCTAGATAGCTTAAACCCCATGCAAAAAATTATCCTACCCATGATCTTGATTTGGCAGATGTTGTTTATGCCTTAAAAATTTTGAGGCATTATCTTTATAAGGTTAACATTGATATGATTACAAATCATAAAAGTTTCTAGTATGTGTTCTCACAAAAATATTTAAATCTTCATTAGAGAAGATGGCTTGATTTTTTAAAAAATTATGATATGAGTGTGTTGTATCATCTAGGCTATTCCAATATAGTAGTAGATGTCCTTAGTAGATTTTCTATGGGTAGTTTTGCTCATGTTGAGAATGATAAAAGTAGGTTAGTCAGAGGGGTTTCATTAGTTTCCAAAATTAGGTGTTCGATTGATTGATTCAGATAAGGGTAGTATATGGGTTTAGAATTGTTTAAAATTTTAATTGGTTGCCGAAGTGAAAGAAAAGCAAGATAGGGATTCCAGTTTTGTTAAGTTGAAGAAATCAGTTAGAGATTAGAAGGTAGAGGTTTTCTCTCAAAGGGGAGATGATGTGTTGCGATGTCAGAGTAGTCTACGTGTGTCGTGTTATGATGATTTGAGAAAGCAGATTTATCAAAAGTGTATGGTGTGCATTACTATAGACCCAGGAGCCACTAAAATATACCATGATTTGCAGGAAATCTATTGGTAGAGTGATATGAAGAGGGATATTGCAGAGTTTATAACTAAGTATTCTAACTTCCAGCAGGTCAAGGTTGAGCACCAAAGGCCTAGTGTTACATTGCAAGATTTCAAAATTCCCACTTAGAAATGAGAAAAGGTGAGCATGGATTTTATGATGGGTTTCCTCGTATGTGTTGTCAACTTGATTTGATTTGGGTTGTTGTTGACAGAATGACCAAATCGGCTCATTTCATTCTAGTTCATATTTCTTATTTAGCTGATGATTACTCTAAGCTCTATCTCATAGAGCTAGTTAGGTTGCATAGAGTCCTGTTGTTTATCATTTCAGATAGAGGTACTCAATTTACCTTTCAGTTTTGGAAGGCTTTTCAGAAGGAACTTGGTACCCAAGTTTATCTCAGCATAACTTTTCATCCTCAGATATATGGTTAGGATGAGAGGATCATTTACAACCTAGAGGACATATTGAGAGCATGTGTTTTTGAATTCAAAGATAGTTGGGATTATCACTTACCTTTTATTGAGTTTGCTTACAATAATAGTTAACACTTTAGTATTCAGATAGCTCTGTTTGAGTCTCTTTATAAGACAAGATATAGATCTCCTATTGGTTGGTTTGAGGTAGGAGAAGTTGCTTTGATAGAGCCGGATTTAATGTTTGATGCGATGGAGAAATTTTAGATAATCAGGGAAAGGCTGAAGATAGTCCAAAGCAGTTAGATATCCTATGTAGATCTGAGTGAAAGAGATCTTGAGTTCGAAGTTAGGGATTAGGTATATCTGAAAATCTTGCCCATAGAGGAAGTGAAGAGATTCAGTAAGAAGGGAAAGCTTAGTCCCTGATATATTGACCCTTACAAAATTTTGAGCTATTTTTGGGAAGGTAGCTTATGAGCTAGAGTTGCCTGCAGATTTTACATCAGTGCATCTGGTATTTCTTATTTCTTTGTTAAAAAAGTGTCTAGGCGATCCAGCTATTGTAGTTCCTTTAGAAAACACGTATATTAAGGATAGCATTTGTTTTGAAGAAATCCCAATTGAGATCTTTGGTTATCATATTCGTAGATTAAGGAATAAAAAAGTTCCCTTGGTCAAAACTCTTTGGTGGAAACAATCGGTTGAGGAAGCCACTTAGGAAACAGAAACACATATGCGTACCAAGTACCCCTATCTTTTCTTTTCAAACACAAACTCAGCTTAATGTAATAGTTATTCTTAGATTGTATCTATACCATTCTCAGTTCCAGCTATATATAATGATGATTATGTTATTGCATGCATTCATGAAATCAATTCAGTTCATGTGTCATGTTTTGGACTCCGTTATGTAATGATGTTTCCAGTTATGCAGGTTCAGTATATTATCTAAGTTTTCCAAGTATTCTCAGCTTAATCAGTCTCATTCGTGGATGAATGTTCCCAAGGGGAGATATTATTATACCCCGTACAATTCTTGGCTCAATTCATCTATTTTTTGCATAAATAAGGGGCTTAAAGCCTACAAATTTCATTAAATGTTAGGGACTATGACATTTTTAAGGCCTCTTAACTTTAAGGATTTTTAAATTTGTCTTCCCAACACTTAGATGTTGGTTTTCGAGTCAATTCATGTTAAGGGGTGTAAGAAGTATGTCTCATAGAATTTTTTGATTTTTTGGAAAAGAATTGGGTCACATTTTCATTGCGAATCCTTCAAGTCACTGTGATAGCTCCGAATTGTAGTGCTATTCCCCTTGGCATGTACACCGTATTGTGGTGAGAAAAATGATTTACCATAATTAGACCACATCAAGATAAGTATGCTAAACGCTTCTCAGAATTTAATTGCTTGAAGGGCAATTATGTCTTTTCCCCTCAAACCAATCCATCCTATCACGACTTATATCATCAGTTAGGGTATTATTTGCCCCTCTTCTTCAATTTCACGATCAAGAAAACCCTATGCATCTTCCAAGAACATAAATTCAATTAGTTTCTCTCTAAGGAAACCAGGAATTCAAGTTTTCAAATCCAAGAACCTTCAATAAATCATCAAGATTGGTGCTTTTCTTCCAAGATTAAGGGTTTAAGGTATGTGTGTTGTTCACCCAGGGGAGTTTTATCACCCATGGAGTTCATGAATACTTTTTTGTGCTTAAATCATGAGGTATACATATTTAAGTTGAACTATGTCCATGGGTTTCTTGATAGTTAGATTTCAAGTTATGATTATAATGTTTCCAAGTGGAATGGGACCATTACATGTTTTATAATTTGAGAACTTCCCATTTAAATCCATAAATAATGGTTTTAGTATTGTAACTATGTTATTATCGCATGCTTTACCCATTCTCGTGCTTAAGTTTATGAATCTCTTGTGTTTGATGAAATGCATAAGTTGAGTTTTAAATAATGAGTTTTTATGATGGTTTTAAAATCATTTATATGGCATTATTATTACTCCATTTAGTGCTGGTGGGTTATGAAAACCAGATACCTAGTTGTTTACTTAATTTTAGTATCCTTAAAATGATTTCAGATAAACTGTGAATATTATCATTGAGTGAGTTATAAATATCAATTGTTTGCTCAATTAAACTTGGTTTAGTCTAGTAATCAGTGTTAATAAGTTGGAAAAGGATTCAACACCGAGCCAACCCAGGGATAGTGGTATTCCTACCAGTTTAGGGTGTGACCCTTAGTAGAAATCCCTTTGTTATGGAACTACATAGCAAACACTGTTTGAGATATTTTCCTACCAATTTAGGGTTGACACAAATCTCATGAGTACTCCTGCCAGTATAGGGTGACTCTTTAGTCCTTTCGAATGCCATTTTAGTGGTTCCATGCAGACAATGTTAGTACTCATAGAACGGAACCTGTACCCTTAAAAGTGGAGTTACAGGTTGGAACCTAATCAGTTTAGTCAAATTTGGGCATATCGGTTAGATGATGCCTCCTACATTCTTAGTGTAGTATTTAGAATAAAATTCAATTTAGGCTTGTTTGACCAAAGTATTAATATTACTAGTTATTCAGTTATTAGATTTTTGTTTTTCAGTTTACAAATTATCTCAGAAACATTATATGCTTGTTCTTGCATTCACAGATAATTAGGTTTCTCATGCATTCATGATGTGTTGTCTTATACAATTTAGTTGGTACTTATTTCATATGCATGGTAACTCATGTATGTCAGCATAACCTCATCTCATATACTAGTACATTAAAAGCACTTATCGCATACTCTCTTTTGTCCTATGTTGTATAATATGATTAGTTTGGACAAACAGTTTCCTTATCGTGCTTAGATAGTTCAGCATTACAACAACAGCAGCAACAACAGTGGTAAGTCCTCATCCTTTGAGGATAAGTTTATCTTTCATTTAGTTATTTCAACTTTTCTTTTAGCTAATCAGTTGGAGTTAGTGAGGGGTTTGTCCCATTAACTCCACAGTTTGTTTTAGAGTCTTTTTAAAGATCCAGATAGTTAGTTTGTTTATCAGTCTTATCAATTCTGTTTCAGTATTTTTACAGTGTTACAAACTTATGATTGAACCACGTTTTCTGTATTTAGATTGGTTTTACCTTATTAAATTCTCTCCAGTGTACATGTTTTAGTACTAGATTACTCAGTTCTCACAGCAGGTACCAGCATATGGTTTAGCTTGTGGTCACCTGTGACCATAAGCACTGTTGTCGTGACTAGGAGGTATCCTTGGGTTGTGACACTTCGATGAGGTTTTAAACACTAAATGCGATTTTCCTAGAATCAGGACTGAGGTTTTACCTCACTTATAGGGATTTTCCTAAACTTAGTTTTCATTCTAGCCCACATTAATCCTAATTTGGGCTATTACATATACCCCTTTTTATGGACTCAACTTCCTCGCTAAGGTTTTCCCCACCTAATGAGATTTTCCTAGACTTAAGGAAGAGATTTTCCCCTCCTTATCGCTATTTAAATAAACTCAGTTGGAACTTTGGCCCATATCGATAAGGCTTACAAAGGAGTGGCTCTGATACCAATTGTAACAGCAAAACCCACCAGTGATATTGTCCGTTATGGGCCTAGACCTAAACGGGTTCAGAATGTGTCCCTAGGGACTAAGACTTCTTTATTGATATATCCAACATATCTTATATATTTTGCTATTGTAGGACCTCTAATTATAATTTGGGGTGTTATAGGTACGGACTACATATACTTTACCCTCTCTAGACCTCGCATTATGGGAATATAGTAGAATGTTATTATTGTTTTTGATATATTGATTTTAAGAGTTATTTCTACCTTCCGAACTCTAACTATACTAAGGAAAAGAGTCTATTCTTCCCCTTTTTTACTATTTTATGTCCTGCGCCTGAATGGGAACTCCAAGTAATGCATGATATATGTGTAGTTTTATATTTTTAACCTTAAAAGGATAATTTAATGTTGTATCTAGACAAGCTAAATGAAACCAGTGAACTTGTTAATATGTATATTTTTAATCTAAATTATTTTATTTCTACCTGATGGATTAACTTAAATGTTGTGCAATTGAGTTCTTTCGAAGAAAAGAAATGTGTGTTGCAAGATAGATTGTGCTAAGGATTGCGTTGAGCTAGTATTTGCCGCTTCCATAACTGCATATTCAGTTGGATGTTAAGTATATGCATATGGATTTTGAGCTATTTATTGCCATGTTTATTTATTAACAAAATTCATTGATATGATTAAAAAGCTCTGAGGAGTAAAAAAACTCTTAGTTTAATTACATAAGAGAATCTGGAATGCACTTCTCTAATGCCTTCCTTTGCCGACATGGATGAACATGATTCCTCTTTTTTTTTTACTTGCTTAATGGAAATCAATACACGACAAAGCACAATTTAAAAAACTCTTACTTTATCTTCTAATGTGGTTGTCACGACGTATCATGACCCAATACTATCCCCTATTCATAACATAGTGCTCAGAGGCACATGTAAACCCAAGCTAACCCATAGCCTGAAAAAATACAAAAAATGCTGAAACAAATAATCATATGCTAGGAGAAAACTAAACAGAATTGACATGATCATAATTAAAACAAAGTCAATACTAGATATCAAAATAAAGACCGTCTAGACATAATAAACATGCTGAAAATATAATTGTATGTCTGAAATCCTCAAAATCATATGAGTTGTTAGGAAAAGCCCCTAACTAACTTCAATGAAATGAAACTATAGCATTACTGAAAGCAAATGCTAATAAATGGCTCATGATTGATGAGGCTCACAAACACTACTACTGATACAATGCATAATCATACTAAGTGTTATGAGAAAGCTAAATGTTGGAACCTTTATTATAAGAGAATATAGTGCAAAAGAAATTATGTGATTAGTACTTTGAATGTACTGAGTATGTGATATAGGAAATAACTGATAAAGGTTGAACATGATGTATATGATATGATAAACTTATGAAATACTTAGTAATACGCATGGACTATATGATAAGGTAAAAAATTGAATACAATGTCATAAAAGTATCTGAATTTGAACTATGAACTGTGGATGGTGGTATCTAACATCAACTGACATACCCCAATCTCAGCTAACTAGGGTCCAACCTCTAACTCAAGTTGGATGGGTGTTCAATATCTTACCAATGGTATGAATACTAGAAGACATGGATTGAGAAAGCAGATGTCCAAGAGTACTAAGGTGTCCTGTTTTTGTAATGGGTGATCCTTTAGAACCTATGGTAGAGCCATAGTTCTAGGAATTAGGGACTTCTACTAAAGTTGTCAACCGAACTGATGGGTGATCCTTCATCCATGAATTCGATCGGTGCCATGTACTACTTCCATGGAAATTTTAAGCTTTAAAGGTTTATTAGACATGGAGAATTGAGTTAACTTTGGGTTTCAATCGGTGAAAGGAAATCCATTAATTAAATCCCACATACATTATGTTGAAAACCTTGATGAAATTTGTCGATTTGATGTTTGAAGTTGATGAACCCTAATTTTTCCTTGGGAGAAGAAAATCACCTCTTTCTTTATTTTCTCTCTATGTGTTGACTTAATTTTCAGTTAATAGAGAATTTGGGGTATTTATCAATATATTTTAGCGTAAGTATAGCTTGAATGATGTATTTTTTGTGTTAAAATAGTTTGAAAATACCAAACAACCCTTTTGAAAACATCATAGTATTTCAAAAAACTTTCGATTGACGATTCAGGTGATGGACCATTAATCCCTTGACAAACTGTATCTCAAACCATCATAATATGACCAAATTTTTATCTTACCAGTTAAGACTATCGGCTTTTCCTAATGGGTTATCGCTAGTGTGACAGTGTGTCATCTGAGCCATCACTCTCTGGAAGACAACCACCCTTTGGTAAATCGAGCATCACTTTTTACTTTAATATCAGATTAAGGCTAAACTAGAAGTGTTTGAAAGATAATTCAAATATGTATTGAACGATGGGTCTCTATCTAAAAAATACTTTAGAATCTTGGAGTTATGCTTGTTTGATATTTTTTTTATAGAAATATTATTCACAAGAAGTCAATCTATAAGGGAAGTTTTGACATGGGTATGAGCTAGGAGTTATTTGAGGCCCTTATAAATGTCTAAACCGCTTTTCATATAAAAATATGAAGTTCTATTTCTAAATTCACTTGAATCATAATTCTAGTTTAGGCTTTATTTTTAGGATGTTACAATATCTCTCCCTTGGGGTCATTCATCCTTGAATGAAAACTAAGCTGAAATATTAGGGAAACGGCTAAAATAACCACAGTGAATTTATGAGAGATAAATACCGACATGATAATTAAACTTTTAACTTAAATAGACTAAACAAAACTCATGAATGCATGTTATGACATGAGAATAGTTGGGTGACATGAGATGGAATGAATAATTAGTTAAGGGAAAACTATTACCATAACCTGGAAATGAGTTTGAAGAGAAAATATGTGTATACTTGATCATCATATCGGTCTTTGTCTCCCAAGTAGCTCCGTCAACTAATAAATTTTCCCAAAAAACCTTTACTAAAGTAACCACATTATTTCTCAGCTTTCGAACTTGGCGGTCAAGGATCTCAACTAGGACCTCTTCATAAGAGAGACTATATTTCAAATCCACACTCTCTAAAGGAACAAATGATGCTAGATCACCAATGAAATTCTTTAACAAGGAAATTTGGAAAACATGATGCACTGATGCTAAATATATAGGCAATTCCAGCTCATTGTCTACATTGCCATAAAGAACTAAGTTGTTATAAGGACCGACATAGCTGGGAATGGGTTTTTCCTTATTGCCAAATATCTTTACCCTTTTCATGGGAGAAACCTTATAGTAAACTAAATACCTAATAACAAAATACATTTCCCCCCTCCTAACATCTGCATAGTACTTTTGACGACTCTAAGTTATTTTCATCCTCTTTTTAATTAACAAATCTTTTTTGGCCCTATAAATGTAGCTTTACCAACCTCAAACTAATTAATAGGCGATCAACACCAATAATAACAAAGTGTTTCAAATGAGGCCATCTAATATTGGCGTGATAGCTATTATTATAATCAAATTCAATTAAAGGATTTAATCATACCAAACTACCTTAAAATTAATCAAGCACGCTCTTAACATGTCATCTAAGGATTGAATGTTCCGTCCTTTCTGCCTGACCATCTATCTATATATGAAAAGTCAGACTAAGATGAACTTGGGTACTAAGACCCCTTCTAAAAGGCCTTCTATAACAGAGAGGTAAATTGTGTACCCCTACCTAGAATAATGGTCAAAGAGAATGATATCGCACAAACTATACCTCCTTAGAAGGATAAAGTAGTTATTTTAAAAATATAGTAACCTAACTAGGTTAGGGTGAATCACACAGGGAATATGTGGAACTGTCTCTCATATTTGCTGAAATAAACTGGCTGTGTAGAAAGTAAATGGGAGATTTGTTGGAATAGTAAAAAATGACAAGTGTGAATGCTTTTGGTTGTAAAAAATCTAAGATCACTACTAGACTTGCATTTCCCCTAGCTTATAAATCCATAGATTTATCATGAACCTACAATATTCCATTACCTTGCATGAAAAATCTGGCAAGTTATGTATCACCAACTGTCTTGTGGACTAAATGGTAAATTTCACTCTTTACCTTGTGAGTCTTAGAGTGTCATGTTATTAACCCTTTCCCTATATCTCAAATTAATGTTGTGATCTCCTTTTCCTAATACCTACCACTACTTTAAAGTAAGTAGTTTATACAAGTAGGTTCTTAACATTTACCACCACTAAGAAATCAAATAAACTGAAGAAAGCCACAATACATACAAGAATCTTTCTGTAGAACAACCTGGCACTTCCTCTACTATGTTAATTTTCCAAGGTTCTCATAACCCCGGCTAAGGGATAGTCGATCATGGTTGCAAGAAAATTGGGGTAGTTCATAGACAAAATCATTGAATCAATCTCACAATACTGAAAGAATAAAACACAAAGTATCAAATTGAATAACAAACCAAAAACCTAGAAAAATAATCCCAATATAAAGGATAAACCTTGGAATCAAATATATTTTTCTAAGAGTATATGGTACATAAACTTAGCCTAAAAGGACATAAACTAGACTAGCTAGCACATACCCGTCTAAAAGAATATCAAAAAAGGTATTTATAGATTATATGGAAACCAAAGAAATCAAATCCTAAACAAAAGAGGAAAACATGAATAAACATACATAATAATGGCTACAAAAAATCATAGGAGTCTATATAGGTTACATGGAAACCCTAGGAAATCAATTCAAAATGATCTTGGAAAAGTGAGTTGGTGACCACCAACGGACCCACCTATGAGTCGTAGGTGGAACCTAGGCCCCTTAGGTTGGTATTAATATGTTGTTCCCGAAAAATGAATCTCTAAATCTCAAATTCTGACACCTACACCACTTCCTGCACCCCATACGTGATACCTACGGGGGCATAGGTTCCTAGGTAGGTGGTCACTTTTCAGTATTTCATTCTCTTTTCTTTTGGTTGGATTCCAACACCTACTTTCCTAAAAAATCACTCTAAAAACACATAAAATCAAACTAAATAGCCTTAAATATATGAATATCTTCCAACATTAAGAATTGTAAGTACCATAAAACCATGGCACACAAGACCCTCAACTTAGAACGTTGCATGTCCTTAGGCAACAAAACATAATACATGAATAAGACGATGCCTAATAAAGGAAACCAAACATAAAATATGGCAGTCTATCATCAATTTTAAGATCAAGAAAATAACCTCCCTCCTAGTTTAACACTTCAAAACTAGTTAAGTGTATCAATGCAACACAATAATGTGATAAAAGAGAATCAAGATAAGGCATTACATTAGCAATAAACAACCATGTATATGTACAAGTTACACTGTGCAAATAAGTAAGAAGATAAAAATACAACCTATGCGCTCCCAAATTAAAGAAGTACCAATTACTAATATGAAATCAAATATGTTAAAACATGGACAATCAAGAGAAACTCAGACGCATAAGGAAATTCCAATCAATGTGCATAGAATACCATAGGCGTGCCCTTAGTTTCTTTACTTTAGCTTGCAGAAAGTCGTGTTAGGATCACTATAGGATTCCACTAGACTTTTAAAGTAGGCTTGTGGGATTTTATGGAACATATGTGTAACGACCCAATTTGCTAAACCGAAACAGTACACGGTGCTCATGACCCCGAGTGACCACAAGCTAACCCATGACTGATATCTGTATCTGTATACTGTATAAGTTAACTAAATAATGTAGAAATATGCAAAGAAAGGCCATAAGGTTAAATACTGAACATAACTTAATGATATAACATCTGTATAGGGTAATAGAATACCCAAAACAAAACTGAAAATACTGAAGTTTTAACATAATTGTCTATATCTAGTCTGAAAGCCTCTACTATCTGAAAATCTGAATAAGAAATTGATGGGACATATCCCCAACTAACTCCAACTAATAAGATAATCAATAAGATAATACAAAATTATTATGTCCTCGAAGGATGGGGACTCACTTCTGCTCTGACTGATGAAACTGGAACTCATATCTCTGAACCTATGGTGTAATATAAAAAGAAAGTATCATAGCGCGAATACGTCAGTACATATGTACTGAGTATACATGCAAGGTAGGCTATATGCAATGGTTCAGATACATGAATAATGTTGACTGTCTAACATGAACGTGAGAATATATGCATAAATACGTGACTGGAACTGACAATATGATTTTATGATTTTTGAGTCTGTACACTGATAATGTGAGATGATAGTAACTGATATGGATGATAACATGAAGGTCTCTATATGAATAATTTTGATATCATGGGTGACTGTATCTGAGTATAATTTATAACGTGGGTGACTATGGCTGGCAGTCCTGAATCTGATGAGACTATAAGTTTTGTACTATATCTGAGTTGACTGTGTCTGATAGTCCTAAAATATAAATAACTATCTGAGTTCTGTTACTGAGAATAATTGACTATATCTGATAGTCCTTATTCTGTAACATGAAACTATAGGAAGTAGTATCTAATAAACATGCCCTAAATAAGCTATAATAACTGAGTTAGGGTCCAATCTATGCCCTGATTGGAAGGGTGTCATACCGCGCCACTAGTAAAGACAACATGAGAGAAACCCTCATATAACAGGTAACTTTAGTGAGAACGGTGGGAACCCTTACATAATAGGTAAAGCCACCTCATCTACCCTCAAATAGTAGGATATGATGTCTCAACCTATGCTTGCTACATAGTTCTGGAATGCAAGGATTGCTGCTAAGAATCACACCCTCATATAATAGGCGAGTCCCTATCCTTGGGTTCACTCGGTGCTAATTCCTACTCCCATCTGAATTGACATGAACATCATTTACTAAACTGAACTGAGCATGGAATGAGTTACCAAATTTCCATGGTTGACAGAATACTACTGATATCTGAAAACTGACTGCGTCAAGAGATCATGGAGATTTTTCCTGAGTCATAAGACTATCTGAAGTTTAAGATTCCATATCTTGACTAAGAGTATTGTGAAAACATGACATGGATCTAGCGACACAACTAATATTTTTGGTACAAGTTCCCTCAGGACTCGATAGAAGGAAACTGATATAGCATGATTTACTTGAAGACTTGACTAACATCATAATACACACTACATTCATAGGAGCCTTTCATCAAACATATAATAGGAATAAACTTGTACATTCATGGGGATTTCATAATATCATGCTAGTTAGACAATTTTCCTTCATGTAGGCATATAATCAAAAATATTGTAGGCATAGTACATGTAAAGCTCACTATACAACAATTAAGCATCATGATTCAATTCTCATTCCATCATACAAAGTTTGACATGAGATTTTGTAAATCTTTGTCTATACTAATCAACCCATATGGAATTTATCATCAAATCAGGGAAAAGAAATCAATTCTTCATTTATCAACATGAAAGAGAACATACAAAGCATGAAAATATGAAGAAAACCCATAACTTGTAGTTAAAAAGGATTCTTGGACTTCATGGATGAAAGGAGTCCATGAATGAATACTATGCTTACCTTATATTGTGACTGCATTTGAATCCCCAATAGAAACCCTAGTTTCTTCTTGGACTTCAAATTTATCTGAAGAACAAACTAGGGTTTCTATTCCATGTATCGATTCTTGGACTTCATGGATGAAAGGAGTCCATGAATGAACATTATGCTTACACCATGAGAACACTATGATTGAATATGGATGGTTCTTGATAGAAAGATTATCATGGGAACATGAGCATGAGTCTGAATACTAAGTTAGTGATGTACACTAATCATGAAACTAAGTAATCTTAAGGAGAACTATTACCTTAATCTTGATCTGAATTGGCGGTGAAAAGGTGAGGGTACTTGGTACGCATATATGCTTCTATTTCGCAAGTAGCTCCCTCCACAGACTAATTTCACCAAAGAACTTTAACCAGAGGGACTTATTTGTTCCTCAATCTATGAGTCTAACAGTCTAAGATTACAACTAGAATGTCTTCATAAGTGAGGCTGTTCTGAACATATATGCTCTGAATATGGACTACGACTGATGGGTCACCTATACACTTCTTGAGCAAAGAGACATGGAAGACTGCATGAATTGAGGCTAGATCTGAAGGCAATTGAGCTCATAGGCTACCTTGCCATATCAATTGAGAATCTTGAAAGGACCAACATATTAGGTATTAATCTTTCCCTTCTTGCCAAATCTCTTCACTCCCATCATAGGAGATATCTTCACCAATCTGAAACTCGATATACTTTCTACAAACATTGGCATAAGACTTCTGTTAGCTCTGAGCAGCTTGAAGTCTTTCTCTAATTAACTAAACTTTCTCTAAGGCGTTGAATACTATGTCAGTACCTATGACTAAGGCCTTACTAACTTCTTCCCAACCGATCGGAGATCCACATCTACTACCATAGAGAGCTTGGAATGAAGCCATCTGAATAATAGAATTATAGCTATTGTTGTATGCAAAGTCAATCAACGGCTAGTGGTCATCCCAACCTCCCTTGAAATCAATTATACATGGCCTTAGTGTATCATCTAACGTCTATAAGGATTAAAGGATGTACTGAGGTGAATTTGGGTACCAAGAACCTTTTGGAATTCTTTCCAGAAATGATAGGTGAATTAGGTACCTCTGTCTGAGATAATTGATGATGAAACACCATGCAATCTGACCAACTACTTGATGTAGAGTTTGGCATAATCCTTAGCTGAATAAGAGGTATGAACTAGAAGGAAAAGATCTAATTTGGTCATTTTGTCAACAATGACCCAGACTGAATCATGCAGACGACGAGTTTGAGGCAAACTTGTCACGAAGTCTATTTTCACAACTTCTCACTTCTAAGTAGGAATAATGAACTCCTTCATAGGACCACTAGGATTTTGATGTTGTATCTTAACTTGCTGACATGTAGAGCACTTAGCCACAAACTCTACAACATCTCTTTTCATCCCACTCCCCCAATAGACTTCCCGCGAATCGCGGCACATCTTAGTGGACCTTGGATGAAAAGAGTGGCGTGCACCATGCACTTGTACAAGAATTTGTTGCCCTAAGTCAACTATTTCTAGAACATAAACACGACCCCAAAAACAAAGAACACCATCTCCCCCTTGGGAGAAAACCTCTATTTTTTTATTCTAAACTGACTCTTTTAGCATCACAAGGCTAGATCCTTTTCTTGTATTTCTTTTACCTCGGAAACTAGAGATGATTCTAAACTACTCTAAACACATACACCGCCCTCTAAAACGTCGACGAAGAATACACCTAGTTTGGTCAGCCAATGGAATTCCTAGACTAACTTCTTCTTACTATCATCAACATAACAAACACTACCCATTGACAGTCTACTGAGAGTGTCGGCCACTACATTAACCATGCTCGGATGATAGAGGACACTCATGTCATAATCTTTGAAGAGCTCTAACCACCTCCTCTGATGAAGATTGAGATCTTTTTGAGAAAAGACATACTAAAGGTTTTTATTCTCTTTGAAGACATCCACATGAACTCCGTATAGATAATGCCTCCAAATCTTCAAGGAAAATACTACGGCTACTAATTCAAGGCCATGAGTAGGGTAATTCCTCTCATGGACTTTGAGCTGTCTGGAGGCATAGGCTAGGACCTTACCATGTTGTATGAGGATAAAACCTAAACCAACTTTGGATGCATCACAATAAACTACAAAACCATCTGAACGATCTGGTAATGCGAGAGCTGGAACTTAGTTGAGCCGAGTCTTCAATTCCTGAAAACTCTTCTTGTAAGGATCTGACCACTGGAACTTGACCTTCTTCTAAGTCAATCTAGACATAGGAGATGCAATAGAATAAAATCCCTCAATAAATGATCTATAATAGCTAGACAAACATAAAAAACTCCTAATATCTGATGGAGAAACAGGGCGAGGCTAGTTTCTTACTGCTTCGGTCTTTTAAGAGATCTACTCTAATGCCATCACCGTAAATAATATGGACAAAGATGCTACTGATCTTAGCAAAAACTCACGCTTACTAAATTTGGTGAATAACTAATGATTTCTAAGAATCTGGAGTACTATTTTGAGATGTTCTACATGATCTCACTTAGTGCAAGAATATACCAGAATATCATTTATGAAGACTATGACAAACATATCCAAGTGCTACTTGAACACGCGGTTCATCAAGTCCATGAAAGTGATTGGGGCATTGGTAAGACCAAATGACATGACTAGAAATTTGAAATGACCATACCGCGTACCGAAATCTATCTTTGGGATGTAACATTCTCTAACTCTGAGCTGATGATAGTCGGATTTGAGATCTATCATAGAGAAATAGCTAGAACCCTGAAGTTGGTCAAATAAGTCTTCAATACTGGGAAGAGGATACTTGTTCTTGACTTTGACCTTATTGAGTTAACGGTAATCTATACACATTCTGAGTGAACCATCTTTCTTGCGCATGAATAAAGCTGGTGCGCCCCACGGGGAAATGTTGAGTTTGGTAAATCCCTTATCTAAGAGATCCTTCAACTGTTCTTTTAGTTCCTTAATTTCTACTGGTGTCATTCCGTATGGCAGAATACAGATAGGCTGAGTTTCTGAAAGAAGATCAATAACAAATTCTATTTCCCTATCGGGGGGAATTCCTGGAAGATCTTCGAGAAAGAAATCTAAATATTCATTCACTACTGGGACTGATTCGAGACTGGGAGCCTCAAAACTAGAATCTATCATGAGCTATATTATAAACACATCCCTTAGATATCAATTTCCTTGCCCGAAGTTAGGCAACAAGATGACCACTAAAAGCAGATACGCTACCTTTCTACTCTAGGACGGGTTCATTTGGGAATTAAAACTGAACTATTCTATTTGTGAAGTCAACAATGAAATAGCAGGAATGAAATCAATCCATGCCGAGAATGACATCAAAATTAGTCATCTCTAAATCAACTAAATCTATAGACGTGACTTTCTAAAATATCATAACTGGGCTATTTCTGTATACCCGCCGGGCTATGATGGTTTTAGAGACTGGGGTAGAGACTTAGAAGGGCTCTTCTAGAATTTTGAGATTGAATCCAAAATCAACTGCTATATAAGGAGTAACAAAAGACAAGAAAGCTCCTAGATCTAGAAAAACATAAACATTCACATGAATGATCTGTAACGTACCACTAACTACATAGGGAGAATTTTCCTAATTGTGTCGATTCTAAAGAGGATAGAGACAATTTGGTCATTGCCCGCTAGTAGCATGGGAAGTAGTACCCTATTGATTTAGGTGATCAGACTGAGCTGAAGATCAATTTTGTTGATCCTAATGACCTGGCTACAGATAGTCTCTAACTCTATGGACTGGCTTGTCACAACCAAAACAAATGGCACTACCTGCTCTACACATATCCTGATGTTACTTACCCCAAGTCTGGCAAAGAGGATAGGTGAGGGAACTAATAACAATGCACTGTGTCTTAGATCCTACCGCTCTATCTTTGTTACCCTCTCTAAACTTAGGAACTGAGCATTGGCTATAGAGGGAGAAGGAACTGATGACTTAGGATAAAACTGGGAACGGTTTTCTCCTTCTGATTTAGGCTGACTAAACTTGAAGCTACCTGTCTTCGCTCTCTTATTCTTCTTTTCCCTCTGGTTAATTTACTACTCTTCTAATCGTGTGAGCATAGGTCATAAGTCTAGGTAAGGTAATGTTATTATTCAGTATGGCCGATCTACACTTATTAACCACGCTATCGTTCACCCTCAAAGAGAACTTAGTCATCTTGGATCTACTGTCTGCAACCATCTGAGGGGCATAACTGGCTAATTGAGTAAACTTAAAATAATACTCTTTTACTATTATATTGCCCTTCCTGAGGTTGATGAACTCTATCATCTTAGCTTCTCCAAGCTCTTGGGGAAAGAATCTATCTAAGAAAATAGTGAAAAAATCCTCCCACTCTATAGGACCTGTATCATCTGATCTTTCAGACTTCAACTATTTGTACCAAGCATGAGCCATATCCTAAAACTAGTATGCAGCTAGCTCAGCACTCTCGATTGAACTCATCCCATGGCATCTAAAACTTACTAAACTTGATCTATGAATTCCTGAGGGTCTTCATCTACCTTAAACCTGATGAAGGTTGGAGGATTCATTCGAGTGAAGCCCCAAATCCTCGTTCCAGATGATTTGGTCACTTGGTTTGCCAAAATAACTATTGGCCATTCATTATGAGCAATGACTAATTGAGAAAGAGTGGTAAATGCGGTCCTGAACTTCACATGAGAAACATGATCGCCCAAAGGTTCTTCAAGCTGAAGGGCTGACTCATTTTTGTTTCTTCTTTTAGGTGGAATATTCTGTAGAAAAAAGGGAGAAATGGATTAGACTAAGATATTGAATTGTGATTATGCTAATAGGCACTACATGAATACTAAAAGAGGGGACACTATTTTTAAAACATCTCATAGACTCTTGGACATAAATATGGCACGCAATACACCCATGCACATGACTCTACTAGATGTGGGGTTCAGACTTCCTAGGAGTCTATTGAACCTTAGGCTCTGATACCAAGTTTGTAACGACCTAATTTACTAAACCCGATTGCTAAAAGGTTCTCATCACCCCGAGGGACCATAAGATAACGTATGACTGATATATATACCTGTATACTGCATAAGATAACTTAATAATGCAAGAACATGCACTGAAAGGCCATAAGGTTCAATACTAAACATAACTAAATAATATAACATCTGTGTGGGGTAATAGAATACCCAAAATAAAACTAAAACTACTAAATTCTGAACATGATAGTCTGTATGTAGTCTGCATCTAGTCTGAAACACTCTACTGTCTGAAGAATCTGAATAAGAAATTGATGGGATATGTCCCCAACTAACTCTAACTAATAAGATAATCAATGAGATAATAGAAAATTATTATGTCCTCAAAGGATGAGGACTCACATTTACTCTAACTGTTGAAACTATAATCTACTGCTGATTTAGAACTTGTGTCTCTGAACCTATGGTGTAACATAAAAAGAAAGCACCATAGCGCGAATGCGTCATTACATATGTACCGAGTATACATATAAGGTAGTCTATATGCAATGGTTCACATGTATGAATAATGCTGACTGGTTGTCTAACATGAATGTGAAAATATATGAATAAATTCCTAACTGTAACTGAAAACATAATTTCGTGATTTCTAAGTCTTTATACTTATAATGTGACATTCTACTAACTTATATGACTCATAACATGAAGGACTATATCTGAATAATGTTAATATCATAGGTGAATGTATCTAAGTATAACTGATAACATGGGTGACAGTGGCTGATAGTCCTAAATCTGATAAACCTATCTGAGTTCTATACTGTATCTGAGTTGAAAGTATCTGACAGTCCTAAAATCTAAAGAACTATAAAAGTGCTATTACTGAGACTGATTGACTGAATATGACAATCCTGATTTTGTAACATGAAATTATAGGAAATAGTATCTAACTGACATGCCCCAAATGTGCTATAATAGTTGAGCTGGGGTCCAATCTTTACCCTGATTGGAAGGGTGTCAATACCATGCCACTATTAAGGACAACATGTAAGTAACCCTCATATAACAGGTTACTCTATAGAGAACGGTGGGAAACCTTACATAATAGGTTAAGCTACCTTATCTACCCTTATATAACTACGATGTCTTAACCTATGCTAGCTACATAGTTTTGGAATGCAAGGATTGCTTCTAATAATCACACCATCTTATAACAGGTGAGTCCCCATACTTGGGTTCACTCGGTGCTAATTCCTGCTCCTATCTCAATGGATATTGAATATGCTTTACTGAACTAAACTGATCATGGACTGAGTTACTGAATTTCCATGGCTGATGGAACACTACTGATCTATGAGAACTAACTAAATCATTAGATAATGGATATTTTTGCTGAGTCATAAAACTATCTGAAGTCCAAGAGCTTATAGCTTTACTGAGAGTATCGTGAAAACATGACATAGATCTAGGCACACAACTAATATTTTGAGTACAAGTACCCCCAGGACTCGATAGAATGAAACTGACATAGCATGATTTATTTGAAGACTTGAATAACATCATGATACATACTACATTCATAGGAGCCTTTCATCAAACATACAATAGGCATAAACTTGTACATATATCATGATACCATGGTAGTTAGATAATTTTCCTTCATCTAGGAATTTAATAAAACATATTGTAGGCATAGTACATGTACAACACATTTTACAACAATTAAACATCATGCTTCAATTCTAATTCCATCTTTTGGCTTTTTATACCACACCCAACCCTACTTTCGATTATATTATTTACCCTACTTCATAGACACTTCACATTATGCACCCTTATGATATCCACCCTTAACATAGGCAATTTGCCTGAGTTGAGATCCATAATGTCAAAGGGAGACTAGGGACAAAATAGGGTCCTTACAATACAAATAGGAAGGTGAAAGGTGAAATAATAAAAATAGGATATATGGCTCAAAATAGGGATCAACGGATACTTATTCACTTTTGTATATGGGTCTATAGTTGATTGCCAACTCACTTTTCCTAGATCATTTTTGATTTGATTTCCTAAGGTTTACATGTAACCTATATTGAATTCTAGGATGTTTTTCGTCATTATTATCTACATTTACTCATGTTTTCCTCTTCTGTTTAAGATTTGATTTCTAGGGTTTCCATATAATCTACAAATGTTCTTTTTGATGTTTTTAGAGGGGTCTGTGCTAGATAGACTAGCTTATGACCTTTAGGTCTAATTTTATTGTCCATATACTATTACAATCATATATTTGATTCTAAAGTTAATTCTTGATCTTAAGATTCTTGTTCTTGGTTTTTGGTTAGTTATTAAATTTGAGACTTTAGGTTTTATTCTTTCATTATTGTGAGATTGATTCTATGATTTTGTCTATGAACTACATGAATCATCTTGCAACTATGAGAAGCTAATTCCCTTAGCTAGGGTAGTGGGAACCCTTGCAGATAAACAAAGTAGAGGAAATTCAAAGTTGTTCTAGCTAAAGATTCTTTGTAGATAAAAATTCTTTAATGTATTGTGGTTTCTTATGTTTAATTGATCTCTTAGTGGTGGCTAAAGTTAAGAACCCTCATGTATTCATTACATACTTCAAAAGAGCGATAGATATTGGTAAGAGAAGATCACACCATTAATTTTAGACCCCTTTCATTCAATAATTCCCTCTTTTTTATCTAATTAACTTGAGATCCATAAGGTAATAGTTAATCTAGGATCCAAGGCAAGGGTTAATAATGCAACACTCTAAGACTCACAAGGTAAAGAGTGTGGTTTTTCATTGAGTCCACAAGGAAATTGGTGATACATAAATTTTTAGATTCTGCATGGAATGTATTGGAATAGTTCGGTAGCGCACGATAAATCTATGGAGTTAGAAGCCAAGGGGAACGCAAGCCTAGTGTTTATCTTAGATTCTTTACAACCAAAACCATTCATACTTTTCGCTTTTTACAATTACTGCAAACTACCCATTTAATTTTGGTACTGCCCGTTGATTTTACAAACTTGAGAGATAGTCATGTAGTACCTTTGGATCAACCCCAACCGAGTTGGGTAACTATATTTTGGCAGTGACCAATTTAACTTTCTAAGAAGGTGTAGTTTGGGCAATAACAAAATTTTGGCACTGTTATCAAGGAGTTTGGATATCGCTGAAACATCAAATCCTTAGAATTTTTAAGTGGTCATGGTCCAAATATAGTAACCTAACTAGGTTGGGTTTCATCCTACAGGGAATACGTGGAACTATCTACCAAGTTTTCTGAAATCAACTGGTAGTACAAAAACTAAATGGGGGGTTTGATAATAGTAGAAATGAATGAATGCTTTTTGTTGCAGACAATCTACGAAACATGCTAGGAATGCGTTCCCCTCACATCTAACTCCGTAGATTTACCATGCACCACTGAACTATTCCAATACCTTTCATGCATAATCTCACAACCTATGTATCACCAACTGTCTTATGGACTCATTGGAAAATTGCACTCTTAACCTATGGAGTCTCAGAATGTCTCGTTACTAACCATTTCCCTGTATCCCAAATTTACTATTATCTTTCGGAAGGTCGTTTAGGATAAAAGAGGACTTATTTCTAGAATGGTCTATGATCCTTTCCTAATCGACTATCTACAACCTAGGCAAAAGTAACCAACAAATTATGGATTCAACACAAAAGTATCAAAGTAGTATCTAACGCACACTTAGCATAGGGTTGCATCACAAGGTACTATCTATCGAGTTCATGCAATTGTTAGCTATCATTATTATGTCCTTAATTCTAATGCCATAACGAGATTCACAATGTTCACACATATACACATATTACACAATTCAAAAATAAATTATTTAGAGGTGTTTCATTTTTCTAAAATAGCAAAATATCAAAATACACTAACTGCCTTAAATACTCATTTTCTCCTAGTTAAATAAAAAGCCCAACATAATATGAAACAAAACATAATACTTCCTAAACATGTCAACTCTACTGAGAACAAACATCTGGGAAAACAGACACGATAACAAAAATCCCAAAGTACATTTAAACCAACAAGTAACCCACCCTCAACTTATAATCATGTATTGTCCCCAATGTATTAGACCACTACAAGACAAGAGAGTTAGAAACATACCTTCCGCACCATAGGTACAAAGTTCTGATGCCAATCACACAAACACAAATGCAAAAATAACACAATACCTTGGTTTGCCTCAAAAACAATTCTTGATTTAACATTACGATAAGTCATGGCTATGTTGGTTACTCAGATTTCACAAACAAGCCCATGGATTGGCTACTCTATAGTTCCTGATTTAATATTGCAGAATGAAATAGGTATCTTGATTACTTAGACATCATCAAGGTAGCAAAAAGGTTTTGCCTTAAACTTTTCACTCCACTTTGAACTTATGATTTTCACCTCTATTTTTTTCTCAAATATTTTAGTATGCTCAAGGGGTGGTGTTATCAAAATAAACGAACCAAGAAATAGATATAGCAACTCTTTTCCCTTAAGTGAGAAATGTAATTTATTCATTTGGCATAAAAAATTCAAGAATATTAACATCTTCTTCATCCTTGTGACACTCTTCCATAGGTTTAGATGGCTTGATTAATATCTTGCTCTCAAAAAATATTGTGGAAAATGCTTAGAATGAGGTCAAATACATCTCAACTCATGAATTGGATTTTTACTTAATCCTCATATAACTCTTGTGTGATCTTCTGAATAGCGACAACATCAAAAAAAAGTTTGATCGAGTGTTGACTCTTCTAATTTTAGTTTCCCAATTTGGCTTATAAGAAGTTTGTCAGCCTCACACAACTCATAACCAAATTTTTGCGTGTTACACATATTAGCCTTTGCCTCCAAGTCTCATTTAAAGTTATCAACCTTTCAACTGAATTCGTCTTTTTCTTTTACAAGGAGTGTCAATATGCCTAACATGCTCTCATTATGCTATCACAATATATTGATACACCCAAATTACACCTCTTTTAAGAGAGAGTAAACGATCGTCATCAAATATATAACCCAACTAGGTTGGGGTTGAATACCACAAAGAATATGGTGTTAATTGAGATGATTTATGATTTAACTGGCTAATAGTAAATAGATTCCTTTAAATAGGGGGTTTTATCAAAGAATCTATCATTAACGTTTAAACTTGCTTTAGAAACTCAAAGCTAATTATGTAGTGTTTCAAATCAATGACGTAGTTGAATTAGTGTTGTGATCACTATGATTAAAAACTTGACTGAATAATAGTTATGGTATTGATTCTTGTGACTTGTGGGAAATAATAGATTATCATTACCGGTATCCTATCTAAGTGTTTATCAACCTACTTAGATGTTAGATTCCATAATTCATTCAAACTTAGAAAACCTTTTTATACTCTTTGATTTTTATCTCGAGTTGATTAACCTTGTCATAGCCTTAACCATTAGATAGAAAAATTATCTTTCTAAATCCTCGTTAATAAGTCATTAGTTTAAGTTGATTTCTGAATTCGAGGAAAGCAACATGAAGCAGGTTCTATCATTTACAACTAATAGAAAATAAATAATACAAGAGAATTACCAAGATGAATCCCATAAACATTTGAATCTAACCAACCTATCAAATCAAAAATATAATATTCATACCTCCCACAAATCTAGTTGTGGGATTTAGTTTCACATAACGGTAAAAGACATATCAGAAATTAAATCCATAATATAGAGAAATAATAATCACAAAAGATGAAATCAAACTTTTGTTCTCATTAAGCTTAAAAAGATTTATCCCAAAACTAAATCAAAAACTAAAGACTTAATTCAAAACATCAAAGCCACAAGTGTAAACTAGTGTTTTCTAAATAATGTTAAAGATCTCTAATGAAAACATAAAAGATGCTATAAATATTCATAACTTTTAAAATTAAAAATTCAAAAACCCAAAATTTTCGCAAAATAGTTGATGACAAGGTTGACAACTTGTTAACAAAGTCGTCAACTTGCGTCTTCAGCAGCTATAATATGTTTATAGGTGATGACTATTGTGATGGCTTAAAAGCTTGTTGATGACTTGGGTCACCCAAGTCGTCAACTACATATTTAGCAGCTACAAAATGTTTTATATTGACTAAAATCATGACAGCTTGTCAACTAAGTCGCCAACTAATTCCCTCAGCACATAGGTTATGTTTCTGCTTGATGACAAACTTGACAATTTATCACTTGGTTGAGAACTTGTCAACATAGTCGTCACTTGCATCTTCAACACTCTGTTTTGGGTTGATGACTAAGCTAACGACTTATTAACTTATTGATGGATTATCAACTCCAATAACCGAACACAACTTTTTGTTCTCTTTATTTGGTTTTCTAAAATCATGACCTCTCTTGCATAATTAAGTGAAATATGATAAAAAAAAAACATAAGTTGCTTAACAATATACAATTATTCCAAGTTAAAAGCCTTAAATGCGTTGTCACAACTACAACACATCAACACCCTCAACTTAAAACACTTTCTTGTCCTCAAGCAACTAAATAATACAATATCACGCACACAATCAGAGCATCAAAAGATATAGAACCATTTTTATTTTTTCATTAGAACCCATTAAGAAGAAAGTGATCTTTTCTTGCCAAGTGACAACAAGATTCCTTGCTTATATTTGAATTTCAAATAGATAAAGCAGTACCTAAACTCAAAGTATTTAATCAAATGGTCAACATTTACCAGTACTATTCTCATGCCCTCATATGGAAGAAATAAGTTCCTTAATCTGAATATTACTTTTTTCTTGTAAGAACTAGACTTTAAATCACTCACTCTCACAAAGAAGTTTCAAATTATGCACCTAAATTCCATAGGCTTTCCCTTTCTATTCCATTTGGGTCATCTAGTAGTTTAAACTAAGATCACTACATGACTTTCTTGGATTGTAATGTAGGTTTAAGTGCTGGAAAGGTCAATTTAGGATTAGTTAGTTAGCCTCCCTTTTACCAGTTACACCACTTAGCTTCAACACTGCTTAATCATTTGCATTCTTCCCATGAACCATTTTTGTTCTTTGGTTTCACTCTTTGTACTCCCAATAAACACCATTTTTTCTTTTGTTTAACCACTTAGCTTTTATTTATTATTATTTTTATATATAAACAAATGTTAATGCTAACTTTTAAAGTATCTTTTACATCTTCCAATCATTATCTCCTCTTCTATAGCCACCCTCAACTTAGGTACTTTGCCTAAGTTGATGTGTAAATGTCCAAAGATTGGATTGGGAGTAAATCAAAGGCTTAACTACAAAATTAGTAAAAGGTTGTCAGGTTGTGAAATAAGGAAAGATCTAATGGCTCAAACAAGGATCAAAAAGGAATTTTCTACAAGATTTTCGGTTGTTTATTTTAGTTAAGTGGATTAATTATCAACAAATGGCCTGCATTGATTTCTCAGATGACTACTTGTAACTTAACAGAATAACTTAGGAATGTTTTAGATGCACGCACATAATAAGAACATATCTAAAAGACCTCACACTCTTATGGAATAGAATTTAATGTCATCACCAATGATTTAGTGAATGCTCAAGCTTTAACAGGGATTTCCATCTTTGTAGACTTTCGTAGACCGAAATGGTTTCCCTGTATACCACTAAGCATCAATCTCACAACATAAAATTTTTTGATGCGTTCGTAATTTTTTTAAACTTTCACAATATTTAACACGTTGCTACTCACTCATATCTACCCTTGTTATATTCATAACACATAAACCAAAAATAAAATACAAAACTCCAAACACTTAATCCACAAAGAAAACATAAACTCCTAAATATGTCAATTCCCTAGATGGCACTCAAGGGCATAGAACTCATGCAATACACCCTTGAGATTGCAAGTACCCCCACCCCCACACTCCTAAACCATTGTCTTAAATGCATTGTTATTGAAACTTAAGAAGAAGGGTAAGGACATATCTATAATTCCTTAAGCACTTGTGTCATGAGCTACTGATTGTGTTGCAGCATCATCAGTGGTAGGAACATCAATAGTAGCACCAGGTTCCACTGATTCATCCACAGTAGTTTTTGGTGAAGTGATGTACTCCCCAACTATCTCAGAGGTACCTCTGGCCCCCAATGCCTCTTTTATTGGTTTAGTTAGCTCTTTTAATTTTTTAAGTTCTTTTTTTCATTATTTTCTTTATTTCTTCTTCTTCTTTTTTTTAATCCTCTTCTTATCTTCTTTATCACTTCTTTTCCTCTTATTCTTACCTTTTTGATCCATTGGTTTCTCAGTGATATTGCATAATAACTCTTCTTTTTTTTCTTCTGAGTCCTGACAAATATTTCCTCAATTGGAAACACCTGATCATCTTTATAGAAAACATCAATAATTGAGACTACACTCATTTTCTTTTGTTGTTTCATAGATTGACATATGTTAGAGCTAACTTATTCATCATTGAGCCAAAATTTTAGCTAATTCAGCTCCATGTCAACTAACACTCTCCCAATTGCGAAGAACAACCTACCTAAGATTATGGGTACCTCAATGTCCACTTTGTAATCAAGAATTACAAAGTCTACTGGAAATATAAAATTGGCCACGTTTACCCGTACATTATATAGAATTCTTATTGGTCTCTTCACCAAATGGTCTACCATTATTAGTCACATGGTAGTTGATTTAGGAGTTACTAAACCTAATTTCTTGAAAACCGCCAATGTGATAAGGTTGATTCTTTCTCAAAGATCACAAAGAGCCTTACCAAAACTAAATGCTCTAATAGTACACGGGATAGTGAATGCTCTCGGTTCAACTTTATTTTGCACTAATGAACTAGTGGAAATAGCTCTATAGTGATGAAGATTGTCCACAGGCTCATAGCTAACTATCCTTTACTTCGTCAAAAGGTCATTCATAAATTAAGTGTACCCCAACATGTGCTCTAATACTTTGACAAAAGGCACATTCACTGTCAAGTGCTTCAACATATCCCTGAATTTGCTAAACTTACCCTCAGCTTCTTTCTTCGTTAATATTTATGGAAATGGAGGTCGTGGCTATGGGATTCTAGCTGGAAACCTTCTACCACTTTTCCTATGCCTTTCTCCACATCACTAACCTATTTTGGCTTAGATAGTTATTTCACTTTTGCATTCTATTTTTCTAATCCTCCAAACTCTAAATGCTCTACTGGGGATTCATCAACAATCTCCTCATCTACTTAGACCTTATCAATATAAGAAGACGCTCCCAGATATAGACTAGATAACATCTTACCACTCCTAGTCATAATAGTTATACGTGACTAATCAATCCTCGGGTAACTAACTATATCACTTGGTAGAGTCCCACTATTTCTTTGGTTTAACGCTAATGATAATTAGCTTATCTTCTACTCTAATTATTTCATAGATCTGGAGTGCGAGTCAACTAACTGACTTATAGTCTACAATTCAATCTTTATTTCCCTAACTCTGGAATCTGTTGACTCCAATCCTTTTAACAATTATACCATCATATCGTCAATATACATTTTCCCAAAATTATTTGAAGCATTATTACGGTTCCCAGGTGGTACATACAATCCACTTCTATCATTTTTATTCTTCTAATCTACTTGATCACAATGTCTATGCCCAGCTTTGACATAATAGTTATCCCTTTGATAGTTCCAACGATACTTGCTATGTCCCCTGGCTCGAAAACACCCTAGTTATGCATGTAGTTAGGCTCCTCTTTAATATCATATTCAATTTCTCTACTATGAGACCCAAAAACCTTCACATTCTCCAAATTACTAGACAATAAGTTCTTAGTGTGTAAGTCCATCTTTGTTTTCATTTGAACCATATCATGATTGCGCTCTTCTTCTCTTCGACGTTGCTCTGCTGACATCCCTCTAGAGTAAGTATTGCATGATATATCTGAATCCCTGGTATTCCAAGATCTACTTGACTTAGACATTTTCTCCAACATATTTGTAGCTTCCACAAAAGTAAGATCCATGAATGCTCCTCCTGCAACATTGCTTACAGTCGACTTTGTATTAGAGTTCAAACCCCTATAGAATGTCTCCATTAAATGTTCATCAGTCAGCTTGTGGGTTGGGCATTGCATTAATTTCTTATTGAACCTAATCTATAATTCATGCAAGGCCATATTATGAAATTGCCTAAAATTACTAATCTCATTGCTCAACTGTAACATCCTAGAAGGTATAAAGAACCTTTCTTGGAAAGTTTTTTCAACTATCTCCTTTTTTTTATAGAATCAAGCTTTAGTTCGTTCAACCATAGAGTTTCCTCCCTAGACAGAGACAGTGGAAATAGTCGTAAATGAATGGTATTCTACTTAACTCTATGGTTATCAACTGACTTAAGATGTTATTAAGTTCACTAAGTGATGTTTTGTATCATCCCCAAGTAATCCACCGAATAATCCCTTCAAGTTAAGCAACTGAATCATTGTGCTTATTATATTGAATTTGACCTCAGGAAACAATAGTGGTGGAATGATTATTGCACTAGCTCCAGCTCCATCCAAATCAGCATCATAATCACCTTCTAGATCAAATCAGTAAAGGTTTTTGGTGCATTCTACCTCTTGCTTGTTGATTCAGATTTGATGTTATGATATTTTAAGAACGTCACCTATTCAAAGGATCGACCAAATCGTCATAACTTAAGTCCTCATCATCTACATTGGGTACATGCCCTGGTAATCCAGTATTTTGTTAGTTAACTTGAGTATTTGCCAAAGTGGCCGGTCTTGTAGCCTCTTGTTGTTGTTCAGTCATACTACCAATTCTTTAAGGTGTCGGGGTAAAAGATAATAATCGTCCTCCTGACCTTTGGGTTTGAGACATGAAAATAGATATCCAACAAATGTTTAAAAAATAAAAATAAAAGTAAAACCAGTAAACTTAACTAAGAATCAATTAACAACCATATACTTAATTGACAATGGTATTCCTCAACAAAGGCGGAAAAATTTGACATGCCCAAATTATACCTCTCTTATGTGAGAGTAAGAGGTCATCACCAAATATATAACCCAACTAGGTTGGGGTCGAATCCCACAGGGAATATGGTGTTAATTAAGATGATTTTTGATATAACCCACTAATAGTCAATAGTCGTCTTTAAATGATGTTTTTATCAAACAATCTATCATTAACATTTCAACCTGTTTTAAAACTCAAAGTTAATTATGCAGTATTTCAAATCAATGATATAGTTGTACTAGAGTTGTGATGAATATGATTAATAACTTAATTGAATAATAGTTGTGGTATTTGATTCTTATGCCTTATGGGAAGTACCAGATTATCATTACCGATAGCCCATCTAGGTGTTTCTCAACCTACTTGGTTGTTATATTCCCTAATTCTTTCAAACTTAGGATACCTTCCTATTCTTACTGATTTTTATCTTGAGTTGATTAACATTGTACAGCCTTAACCATTAGATGGAAAAATTATCTTTCCAAATCCTCATTGATAACTCACTACTTTTAGTTGATTTCTCAATTCTAGCAAAACAATATGAAGCAGGTTCTATCATTTGTAACTAATAAAAAATAAATAATACTACAAAATTATCAAGATGAATCCCACAGTCATTTGAATCCAACCCAACTATCAAATCAATAATGTATTAATCATAGCTCTCCTAACTCTAGTAGTTGGGTTCATTTCTACATAAAGGTAAAAGAGACTAGAAATTGAATCTATAATTCAAAGAAATATACTCATAAAAGATGAAATAAAATTGTTGTTCTCTTCAAGCTTCAGCAGAGTTATCCCAAAACCAAACCAAAAACTAAAAACTTAATTCAAACTTGAAAGCCACAAGTGCAAACTATTGTTTTCTAAATAAAGGTTAAGATCCCCAATGAAAACCTAAAAGCTTCTATACATATCCGTAACTTTCAAAATTCAAAATTCAAAACCCCAAAACTTTTGCACAATAATTGACGACAAGGTTGACATCTTGTCAACTTGTTGATAGCTTATCAACCAATTCATCAACTTAAGACTTCAGCAACTACAATCTATTTACAGGTGATGACTACTGTGAGAGCTTGTCAATATGTTGACTACTTGCCACACATGTCGTCAACATGTTGAATACTTGCCACCCAAGTCGTCAACTACATTCTTTAGCAGCTATAAATTATTTTAGGTTGATGACAAGCTTGACCCCTTGTCACTTGGTTGAAAACTTGTCAACCAGGTTGTCAACTAATTCTTCAGTACATAGTTTCTTTTTCTGCTTGACGACAAACTTGATAGCTTATCACTTGGATAACAAATTGTCAACCAAGTCAGCACTTACATATTCGACACTTTATTTCTAGCTAACAACTAAGCTGATGACTTATCAATTCATTGATGGCTTGTCACCTCTAGCCACCAAACATAACTTTATTTTTTATTTATTTTTTTCTAAAATCTTGACCTTTCCTACATAATTAAGTTAAATGCGATAAAAAACAACATAAGTTGCTCAAGAACATACAATTATTCCAAGTTAAAAACCATTACTGTGTAGTCCCAAAGCCAACACATCATACATCAATCATACTCTTGCAATAATGCACTGTATGAAAAGGGTAACGATCAATAAATAAAGAGTCAACATTACTCCACCCTTACCCTTGTAAATATGTCAGATCTAGAAGATTAGAAAAATATAAGAAAATTTGGAAATTTCAACAACTCTGATCAATAATTCTACAACCATATTTTCCAATAATAGCACTAAAATTTTTTGTCCCATAACTACCCCTTCTTAGAAGGATAAAGCAGGCGTTGTAAAAATATAGCAACCTAATTGGATTATGGTCAATCCTATAAAGAATACATGGATCTATCTCTAAAGTTTGCTAAATTCATTAGGAAGTATAGAGATACATGAGGGTTTGCACTAATAGTAAAAATTGACAATTATGAATTCCTTTGGTTGTAAACAATCTAAGGCGAACACTAGGGTTGTATTCCCCTGGCGCCTAACTTCTTAGATTTATTAGGCACTACTAAACTATTCTAATACCTTCCATATAGAATCTGACAAGTTATGTATCACCAACTTTCTTGTTGACTCATTAGCAAATCCCACTCTTTACCTTATGAGTCGTAGAGTGACGAGTGACTACTCCTTGCCCTGGATCCCTGATTAACTATTACATTATAGGTATCAAGATAATTATATGAGAAAGAGAGAATTATTAGAAATAAGGGGAGTCTCAAATTAATTTTGTTATCTCCTTTTCCCAATCTCTACCTCTCTTTTGATGTAAGTAGTGAATACATGCGGGTTCGTAACGTTGGCTACTGCTAAGAAATCAATTAAACTGAAGAAAACTATAATACATACAAGAATTATTATTTAAAATGACTTTGCACTTCCTATACTTTGTTAATCCATCAGGGTTTCCACAACCCTAGATATGGGAATTAATCGCTCATAGTTTCAAGACAATTCATGGAGCTCATATACAAAATCATTGAATCAATCTCACAATACTGAAAGAAAAAAATCCAAAGTCTAGAATTTAATAACAAACCAAAAGCAAGAACAAGAATCCCAAGATCAAGAATCAAAATTGGAATTAAATATATGTTTATGAGTGTATATGTTGGGTAAATGTAGCCCCAAATGGCATTAACTAGTAAATTTGGCATACACCCCTCTAAAAAATGTTAAAAAGGGTATTTATTGATCATGTACAAATCCTGGAAATGAAATTTTAAGCAAAAGAGGAAGACTTTAGTAAACGTACATGCTAATGACAAAAAACATCATAGGATTATATATAGGTATCATGGAAACCCTAGGAAATCAATTCTAAATGATCCAAGAAAAGTGATTCGGTGACCACCTACAAACCCACCTACTGGACATAGGTGGCACCTACGGCTCTCTAGTGGGTAGCCGTAAGTGGTTCCCCAAATAGTACTCTCTGAATCTCAAGTTTTGACACCTACGATCCTTAAGTGTTATCGATGGGGTGTAGGTGCCTAAGTAGGTGGTCATTTTTTAGCTTTTCATTTCGTTTTCTTTCAATTAGCTTTACGTACCTAGTTTCCTTCAAAGTCACTGAAAGCACATCAATTATAACCAAATACCCTTAAGTACATGCATATCTTAAATGTTTAAGAATGTTAAGTGTTATAAAACTATGGCACATTTGGTACGCTTTTTAATTTCCCCAAATCTCTAAGATTGAGTTTATCATAATTGGCGGTTGAATCTAAAGTGTGAACCCATAATTGGTCCATGATAAGCCAGATAGAATCATGAAGACAATGAGTACAAGGAAACCCCATAATGAAGTTTATATTCACTACTTCCCACATCCAAGTAGGAATACTGATATCCTAAAATATACTTCCAGGTCTTTAATGCTCAACCTTAATGTGATGGCAATTTTGACACTTAGCCATAAATTCGATGATATATTTTTTCATGCTATTTCACCAATAAACTTTAAATGAATCATGATACATCTTAGAAACTCCTAGGTGAATAGAATACCAAAAACCATGAGCTTATGCTATCACAAGTTATCTACATCCAGAACCTATAGTTTGCCCTGACAACATAGAACATCATCTCCCTATTGAGAGAAAACCACAAACTTCTGATTCTGGAATTCTTCTTTCAACCTGAAAAAAATAGGATCACTATCTTGCTTTTCTTTTACCTAAGCTATCAACAAAGATTTTGAACTATTCTAAACCAAGATATTACCATTGGTTGAATTAACCAACTATAATCCCAATCTAGAAAGCTAGTGAAACTCATGAACCAACTTTTTTTTCTCATCCTCAATGTGAGCAACACTTCCATAGACAATATACAAAGAGCATCAGGCAAAACATTAGCATTTACATTTATGGTACAAGACACTCATATCATAATCCTTCAACAACTTTAGCGACCTAATTTGATGAAGATTCATATCTTTCTGGCTGAACATATATTGAAGACTCCTGTGATCACTGAACATATCAACTTGAACACCATAAAGATAATGCCTCCAATTCTCTAAGGAAAAAACAACTACCGTCAACACAAGATCGTGAGTTGGGTAGTTCTTCTCATGTGGTTTGAGCTGTGTAGAGGCATATCCTATAACCTTGCCCCACTGCAATAACAAACAACCAAGTTCAACTTTTAAGGCATCACAATAAAAACAAACCTATCTAAACTCTCTGGTAAAGTCAAAAATAAAGAAGATGTGAGTCGAGTCACCAACTCCTAAAAATTCATCTCCCAAGAATTGGAATACTGAATTTGACTTTATTTTGAGCAATTCTAGACATGGGACAAGAAAATTCTTAAAAAGACTATCTATTGTAACTAGCTAAACCCAAGAAACTCCTGATTTCTAATGGGGAGATAGGTCTAGGCCAGTTCTTTACTGCTTTAATATTTTGAGCATCAACTTGAATGCCTTTACCAAAAATGATATGACCGTAGAATCCTACTAACTACAACTAGAACTAACATTTGTTGTACTTAGAAAAATAGTTGGAAAACCTATCTAGTATGCAAGAGAATCCTCAAATTGTCTACACGTTTATCCTTACTTCAAAAATAAACGAGGATGTCATTTGTGAAGACTATAACAAACATGTCCAGATACTGATTGCACACCCTATTTATTAAATTCATAAAAGATGCAGGATTATTCATTAGTCAAAAGAAAAAATAACTAATTTGAAGAGACCACAATGAGTTTTAAAGTTTGTATTCAAAATGTCATATTTTCTCACTCTGAGCAGATGATACCCAAATCTTGGACAAATAATTGGAGAAATAATTGGTACCTTGAAGATAGTTGAACAAGTAATCAATATTGGGAATGGGATTCTTATTCTCTATTATGACTTTGTTGGACATGACATAGTCATTGTACATTTTAAGAAAACTATCTTTCTTGTGCAGGAAAAAACTAGAGCACCCCACGGAGAGATGTGGGCCAGATAAAATCTTTTCTAGGAGATCTTTCAATAGTATCTTTAATTACTTATGCTCGGTTGGTGCCATATTTTAGAGTGGAATTAAGATAGACTGGGTATTTTGATGGAGATCTATTCTGAAGTCAATATCCCGTTCAAGAGGAACTATTATCAAAGCTTTAATAAATACTTTAGAAAATTTATTTACCATAGAGTTTTACTCAAAAGTTGGGTTTTTGTACTTTGAATCCTTAACCCCAAACAAGATGCTCTACGCACCCTTTGAAAATCATATTTCTTTCATTAATGTAAGAGACAGACGAACATATAGGCACTAAGGTACTACCCTTCTATTATATGATAGGCTCATTCTAGAATTAAAACTAGAATTTGTTTCTAATATAAACTAAGGCATAGAAAAAGTGAAGCCAATCTATGCCATGAATAACATCAAAATCTATTTTGTCTAACTCTACAAGATCGACTAAGGTGACTTTCTGAGATAATGTGGTTGAGAAATTTTTATATACCTCTTTGGCTATGACTAAATTATCAAATTGAGTAGAGATTGAGAATAATTTGAGAATATTTTAGGGATGACCCCATAGTCTACGGCTATATAGAGGGTTATGAAGGAAAATGTGGCTCCGAGATCTAATAAATCATAAACATGAATATGAAAGACTTGAAATATATCAATAATAACATTGGGGGAATGCTCCTGATCCTGTCGAGTTAGAAGGCCATAAAACCTATTTTGACATTGTCTACTAAGTACACTAAATAAGGCACCCTGCTGAGTCCAGCGATTGACTGGATTTTCTAAAGAGTTAGATTGACTTTTCTAACAAGCATCCCTACCTATATGTAAATCCTATATACATTCCCTCAATATATGGCCTAACTTTCCACTCCTAAAACAACTATAACTACCCAAATACACACACTTTTGTAGTTACTACCATATTTTATACAAACTGGGTTTGTATAAACACTATTCACACTACTCTAGGTCTTAGAGCTTAGTGATCTATCTTGATTTTCCTGCCTAAATTTGAGCACTCAAGTACTAGTAGAAGATGGGGTGGGAGCTAAAGAGTTATGGTTAAATAGAGAATGATTCCTACTTGATGTATTATGTTTTGATAATGATCAATTTCCTTTAAAGAACCAGGTCCTAAGCTCATCATGAAGTGGTCAATCTATAACATCTCTGCACAGTTTTGTCCGCTAGTACAACTAACTATAAAGGAGTATAGTGTACCTATTGTGACACTTGGTCCAATAAAAATTCAACCTTAATTATTCAATTCTAGAAATAGAAAAGGATGTCTCTCATTCAAGTATTTTTTGAAATATTTATGAATCAACAAAAAAACAATAACTCTTTTTTGCTCAAGTTCAAACTCTATGTGATCTTCAAGTTTAATTATTCTTGAGTCAAGTCTTGCTTTGTAATGAAATTACTTATCTTATAATTTCTTGCGTGTACCAATTGAAGTATTTTGAGATATTGAGATGTTTTTCTCATGGTAGTAGAGTGGTTAGGTAGAGTTACCTAAGGTTAATTGATTAAAGTTTGAAAATTATGAGGTTGTTGAAGTGAGTAAAGGTGGTTGTAGCAGAGCTATTGCAACCAGTAGAACTTAGAGTTAAGTTCTTGGAGTCTATAATCAATGAATTTTGATTATAGTAAAGTTTAAGTACGTGTGATGGAAAACCATGGTTTTTCTTCCATTATGAAGGGAGAATTACACATTAATCATTGAGTTCTTTTAATTCTTGTAAGTTTTAGTTCATTACTATTTTATTTCCTTTATCGTAAATCAGGGTCAAGGTTCCTAGAATGGTGGTGCACCTCCTATATTTCATCAATTGGTATTAGAGATAGGTCATTCTAAAAGGTTCATACCTAGAATGATTTCTAGATCATGGTTTCAATACCTAATTAGGTAGAATAGTAATCCACCACTAGACTACCCCGCTTTAATGGACAGTACAATGGGTGATGGAAAACTAAGATGTATGATTTTATTATGGATAAGGACAGTGAGCTGATGGATGTAATACTAGATGGTCCTTGACAGTGCCCAAGCGCACACGTAAGTGTACGTGGTCTATCAAGTAGTAAAGTGTCTTCAAGGTAACCTAAGTAACGATCTTTAAGGGACTTGCAGTCGCCTCCTATCCAATTCTAGTTCAACCAATTGAGGAGAGTAGCAAATAGTGTTTTAGAATTGGAAATAAACTAAGATGAAACTAAACTAATGTGGATAGATAATGACTTTTGACAAGCAAGGATAGAATCCTAGGGTTAAGGCTTACGAACAATCCTACTATGTTATTGAACTTCATTCATTAACTTGCTTATCTTTGTTTTTGATTCGTAGTGTTAATTGCATGATTACAGTTTCCCATCCTCTAATCCTTTACCTAAGCTGAACCTTACAACTACATTGTTGAGTAGGGATGTAACAATTCACTTAAGTTCTTTACAAATTTTATCCTATATATGAATCAAGTAAGACATCTGAGTATATCTCTATCCTAGATACTAATTTGAATTCCTCGTTTCCTACAGAAATACATACCATACTCTGCTTATTCCCATGTTCTATCTCCCTGTTCCCTCCGAGTTCACAAGGTTAACAATAGATGTATTTTAAGGGTTGTAAATCCTTAAAATAGTTAAAACAAGTATAAACAAAGAAACAACAGTGATAAGAAAATCAACAAACTTAATTCAAAACTCAATAATCATGGTCTTGGCGTTAACCCCGAAAAATGAGTTTTAGGCTTTAATGGAAGTATTCAGCATCCAATCCCATGGATTGATGATACAAACAATGAAAGAAACTAAATAAAAGAATGATAAAACCTAAATAATGTGTAGAGCATCCTCCACTCTTCCAAAGACATCAAAAAGTGATTAAAAAGAGTTTACAAAGTGTATTTATAACTTTGGGGTAAACCCACGTCGTATAGGAAAAGGATTCAGAATTGTTGGCAGGTGTTGATTTGGGCATGCATCACACGCTTATCGCATGGGGCTACTAGAATTGTTGATCAGAATATTTTCAAAATCAAGTGAGCACCGAAATGAGTGTGCGTCGCATGCTAATTTCTGTTAGGGGCTACACGCACCTATTTTGTGATATATGGTCCTCTTACGAATCCATTGATGTTTTTTTACACGTACATTGGCCACACTTACTAGCCACATGCGCCCAAGACATTCTAGTGGTCCAAAAGTGCATCAATTTGCGTATTGTGTCATCGATGAGCCATTCCGAGCCTTTTTGAGTTCTTCCCACTTGACTTGAGGAATGTATATCCTTCATATATCATCATAATACATTCCCAAAGAATCCTATAGCATTAAACACAAAAATTTTGAGCTCAAAACAATACAATATTGTACACGACGAAATAGAAACAAGAACTAAGCATAGGAAAATTTCACTTTGATCTTCAACTAATTGTTTTTTCCCTTGGCTTGATCCAATTGAACCTTGAGCGTTATGACTAAGTTGTTTCACATATAAATACATAACAAAAACCTTAGTAAATCCTTAAAACACATTAGAACCTAACACAATAGACTAGAAAAATACCTAGCTCAAGCTAGTTACACTATTTTTCTCGCTTGAACTGTAAATGCTAAAATTGAATCAAAACTTGCTTCAAATACAATCTTAACATCATAAACACATGATTTAATAATTTGATACACATTTATATCATTATCCACCATCATAGCATAGAATTATCCTCAAAACAAGACTAAAAAGGGTAGAATAGGGACACTAGAATGGATAAATACACCCAACATCACCACCACACACTTAAACCTTGTTCATCCTAAAAAAAGCTTAATTATAATCCTCATCATCTAAGGAGACTCTACACTTCTAATAAATGAAAAACACTCAAGCTAGTACTATAATGACTACATGGAATGAAATTTACTACACTAAGTATATTATTTACACATTTGAAAGCTAATGAACACTACTCTAAAACATTCTAGCCTCAAGAATTGACACACCTAGTGGAAAACTAATGCATATAATTCAATCAAATACAACATACAAATCACCCATATTCATCAAACATGTGCCCTCACAACAATAGAGTTACCCATAAACACTCACAGTAATGCAATTGATAACATGATGGGTACAAGAATCAAACTACGCTCACTCTCAGAAAGAATTCATAAGATACACCAAATGAACCATAGGGTTTCCCTTAGTTAATTCTCTAATAATATCATAATTTAAAGCTTAGGATTAATTAGGACTTTTCTGGGTTGTAATATAGGCTAAGGGACGGGTAGGAACTACTTGGGACTAGTGACTAACCTATCAAAGAAATTTAATTCACTACATCATACATTTAAAACCAATCTTCTACAACCAAATTTCACTTTTTCATCTACCCATACCTTTTGTTTTTGCCCTATCTATTTTAAGTATTTTCACAAACCCTTGGTGGACGCATAATTTACTACCAAAAGAATCATTTTTTCTCTATTTTCTCAACCATGGCAATATTTTTTTTTATCAATTAGATCACATCAATCCACCACATATCAAATATATACACCAATAATTATTACCTTGGAGAATTAATTTCACCTTTTTCTTCTTCAATTTCTCTAACTCCTTACTAAATTACTTTTTTATTAAAGCACTTAGGAGCTTTTTTAGATCAAAGAAGGGATTAGGCTACTTATGAAGATACTAAATAAAAAGCTAAAGGTTCAATAAGGGTTAACTAGGATTATACACAAAGGATAGGACAAATAGAAGGTTTAAAACAAGGCTATCAAAGAAATGGGTAAATCATATCATAAACCCACATTCTTTAATTTTCTTTACACACACACTGGGCAAGTTTTAGACATCACATGAAACAAGAAATATATATAAAATTATCACATCACACATGGCACATGGTTAACTCAACAGGATCATCATAGAACCTCAACCAAAAAATAGCACAAATTCTAAATTAAGCCACAAGTACAAGAGTCATAAACATGAGCCTAAGATTCTAAAAAAAAGTAATTGTCACCAATCAACATGCTTTTTTCAACAAACCCGCTTGCATTATGTAATGAAAAAATAGCACAAACAAGAGTATCTCATTTATTCCTAACATAAAATTTTTTAAACTGGTCAAAATTTGAGAATTTCCCAACCTTAACTTAAAAATCTACGTTGTCCCCAAAGTGAATTCAAAAGTAATAGATAGAAATACTTCCTGAGGCCAAAAGGCCTAGATAGTAGCATCTTCATACATGAGATCCATGGGACCCCATACTCAGTCTTTGCCATGCTCCTTAGCTCAAGTTTATGGTCCTCAGACTTTTCATTAACATGTGGATCAACAAAAAATAAAAACTAACGTGAAGTGAAAAAAACTAAAAAGAATAAAAATAAAAAATACCTTAGCTTGGTTTGCCTCCCTTAGGTTTATTCCCAAGAAGCGCCTAATTTAGTGTCACGCATAATTTGAGGATTTGAATTTTACCCCCAACAATATACCTATCTTCTTACCTCGATCATAGGTAGGTGGTAGAAGGATTAAGGAATCGAGTAATAAATTTTTCATGGTAAACCACTCGACCTTTAAGTGAGGTGTGTTTGTATGTTGCTTTTCCGGTGTAAAATAAAGAATATAGGATTCTTGTTCCTTATCTTCACTCTTCCACTATTTTAAATGATTGCACAGACAAGATATCATCTAAACATAATGTAGAAAATTTCTTTGAATAAGTCCCAACCAATCCTACTACAAAATTTACACTATCTACTACACACTCACTTTTATTCACCTCCACAATTTCAGTCTCAAGATAAAGATAACAATCAAGTGACTGCGATTCTTGTGTTTTGTTCCATAAATTGGCTAATGTCCTTCTTATATTTTTCTTTACTTAGACACTGTAGACATGGTAGCAGTTTTACCACAAATTGGCTAATATTCTTCTCTTATTTTTCTTTGCTTAGCCATTTTAGACATAGTGGCAGTGTTATCTCTTCAACCTGTTCAATAATTATAGTTTTTGAGTACTTAGAGTTCCTCGAATTATCAACAACTTTGTCTACAACTAGTTGGGGGGTCACTTTTTCTACAGCCTCCCTTTGGTTCTTCATGTATACCAACAACTCATTCAGAGATGCTAAAATTTGTTTCATAAACTCTTCCAAATTGCTTGTTTGAGTTGTGGTCTGCATGTTTGGTTGTTGCTATTGAAACTCCTTTAGGTTAGTCCATAATTGAATTTGTGACTGATTCAGCCCTGTTTGATTGCAATAGTTTATATAATTTTTCCTTTAAGCGTAGCCCACAAACATTACTAAATAGGGGTCGACAGCACACATATCTTCAGAATGACCACTTTGACCACAAACCATACACCATATAAAATCATCATCACTTGAAAACCATCTATCTGAGGCTGACATCTCAAGAAGAGTGTGAGAAAGAGAAATAAAATAAATAATTAAAAAGAAACTAAAAACAAAAACAATTTACAACTCAATATAGCTAAACTAAAATTAAGATAGTTTTTTAGATACCAGTCCCCAGCAATGACACCAAAATATTTTACAATGCCCAGGCGCAAACACAAGTGTACATGGTTTATGAAGTAATAAAGTGGATTCAAGGAAGCCTAAGTATCAATCTCTCAAAGACTTGCGTTCACCACCTATCCAATTCTAGTTCAACCAATTGAGGACAATAGGAAATAGAGTTTTGGAATTGAAAATAAACTAAGAAGAAACTAAACTAATGCAAAAAATAATGACTTTAGACAATGAAGAATAGAATCCCAGGGTTAAGGCTTACGAAAAATCATACTATGTTAGTGAACTTCATTCTTTAACTTTTTTGTCTTGGTTGTTGATTCGTAGGGTTAATTGCACGATTATGGATTCTCAACCTCTAATCCTTAAACTAAGTTCAACCATACAACTATATCATTGAGTGGGGATGTAATAATTCACTGAAGTTCTTTATAAGTTTCATCCTACATATAAATCAAGTATGGTATCTAAGTGCCTTCTAATCCTAGATACTAATTTGAATTTCTCGTTTCATAAAGAAATACAAACCATACTCTGCTTATTCCAACGTTCTACTCCCTATTCCCTCTCCCGAGTTCACAAGGTGGATAATAGATGTATTCTAAGGGTCGTGAATCCTTAAAATGGTTAAAAAAGAATAAAAAAACAACCAACAGTGATAAGTAAATCAACAAACTTAATTCAAAACTTAATAATCATGGTCTTTGCCTTAACCGTAGTAAAGGAGTTTTAGCCTTTAATGGAAGTATTCATCATCCAATCCCTTAGATTGATGATAAAAACCATGAAATAAACTAAATTAATGAATGATAAAACCTAAATAATGTGGAGAGCAGCCTCCTCTCTTCCAAAGACGTCCAAAAGTGATTAAAAACATTTAGAAAGTGTATTTATAACTTTGGGGTAACCCTACATCTGTAGGTCAAGGATTAATAATTTTTGGAAGGTATGGAGTGGGGCTTGCATCGAACTCTTATCGAATGGTGCTGCTGGAATTTTTTTTCAGAATTTTTTCTATGTTAAGGGAGCACCGAAATGAGCGTGCGTCACATGCTAATTGCTGTTAGGACCTACACACGCTAATAAATTGATATTTTGGGACTCTGGTAAATAAATTGATGTGTTTCACAAGTCCATTGGCCACTCCAACAATACACATGCTCCCAAGACATAATAGGTGTCCAAAAGTGCATCGATCTGCATATTGTGCCTTTATTAATCCATTCCGAGCCTTCTTGAGTTGTTCCCACTTGATTTGAATCTTGTATATCCTTAATATATCATCATATTAAATTCTCCAAGATTCCTATAGGATTAAACACAACATTTTTTGCTCAAAACAACACAACATCCAACACGCCAAAATAGTAACAAGAGCTAAGCATAGGCCAAATTTACTTTGATATTTAACTAATTGTTTTTTACCTTTGGCTTAAACCAATTTACCATTGAGTATTATGAATAAGTTATTTTGCATATAAATACATAATAAAAACCTTAGTAACTCATTAATACACATTAGAACCCAACACAATATACTAGAAAAACACCTAGCTCAAGCTAGTTACACTAGTTTTCTCTGTTGAACTCTAAATTGTCAAATTAAACTATTATAGAAAAAGTGTGTCATGCTCATGCAGGATCAATTTTTGAGATTAGGTGAGATCTTGTGGTAAAAGTTATCCATTTTTTTCTTTTTATCTATACTGAAATTACTAAGTCTTGGTAAGGTTGTTGCCCTTTTATCCATCTATCAAACTATTCCGACTGCTTTATTGTTGTTTTCAGCTCTTACAATGTTGATGTCCATCTTTTAGGCTATTTTTCACGTAGTTATCCCATTGTGTTTATATTTGGGCTACAATTTGGCTTACCTACTAGTGGTATAAAGTAGGTGTCATCATGACTCGTAAATTTGGTTATGACAAATTGGTATAATAACCTTGGTTTACTGATATTGTTGGTACAGGAGAAAGTGTCTAGTAGACTCTCGTAGATCAAAATATGATGTCTATTTCATATATTCAGGAGATAATATATTCTTATGATCCCTAGACTTCTTTCACTCATTTTTTTCTAAGAGTCTGAGTTAGTTTCTAAAGAATGCCTTTTTTTCACTCTAACGTAGATAGCTTGGAAATGTGCTACTTCAACATGAAATGAGGATCTCAAGATCGAGCGTAGGGATCATGTCTCTATTCGAAGATGACCAATAGGATGTGTATAATCTAGCGATTTGTCCTCTGTTAGGGTCAATGATAGGGGGCCTTAACTAGACCCTATTCCTTCTCCTATTCTAGATAATCTTTTATCCCAACCAGCGATTGGACATGGACCATCCCAGGCTCCACCGGGAATTATTTCTTCTTCAGTGCTCAGGGATGCTTTGGTTCAACATTATTGGTTAGTGGTGCATATTCTGTGGATCAGAGTGGTACTAAAGAAGGGTGGCAACCTATAGCTACGGCTTACAGAGTTTGTTAACATTATGATTTTGATAAATACCCTTGAGTTCAATATTATTACAGGAATATAGTGAAAAAAATGTTCAATTTGAAACACCCAACACGGAAGGAGCATCTCATAATAAGGAAAAAAAGATTTCTGCAGATTGTAAAGAGAATAATCCAAAAGATTCAAAAAGGTCTATTGCCTAAATATGAAAAATAGTACTCCTCGTAATAAGAAATAGAATTGTTTCTCTAAATAGATTGAAGAAATTATCTCAAAATATTCAATTGAGATGCATGGCATTTCAAGAAAAGAAAAAAAAGTGTTGCATTAAATGGGTTACGAATGTTATGGGACTACTATTCTCTCTCCTATGTATGTTTTCCACTTAGTTAGATTTTCCTTTTAGGCTTTACTTATTGATACAAATTAAATATTCCTATTCATTTTCCTAAGTATAAAAATCCTTTAGGTTTCTTTCTAGCTGACAATGGATAGTAGTAGTCCAATCACTACTACGTGAGCATTGGAAGTCAAAGGAAGAGATATACACTTGTCTCAACCTTCTATAGTTCCTTGGTATACTTTACTCAAGCATTGTATTCTCTTAAACGTTTACTATGTACTTAAAAAGGAAGGAGAGAAACACCTAGTTGGTGAGGAATTGTATCAAAGTGTGAAAGGAAGAAGAGAGTGTGAGTCAATGCCGAAAATCTTGACTCAATCTTGTACCTTAATTTTATTGATAAAAGAACTAGTGGAATCCCTTGCGAGGGGACTTGAGTAAGACCTATTAGAGGTCCTAACTGGTATAAAATATCTGGTGTTATTTTCTTTTAATATTTTTTTCTGAAGTTTTCATAGTTGCATTCATTAGTTGACTTTTTCTTAAAAAAAGTCAATTGTTTGGTTAAAAAAGGAGTATTTCACCACCTCTGCCCCAATCCTGCTCCACCCCTCATACTTATTTCAATTGGTATCAGAGATGGGACTCACAAGTCTTTTCCTAACAGTAAGTGAGAAAAGACCATGGAACAAACTATTGTTCGAGCCATGTTTTCTGAAGGGATATCTCAAAATAGACCTCCTTGCTTCAATATGATACACTATTCTTATTGGAAAATAAGGATGTAGACCTTCATCAGATCATATGATGTCAATGTTTAGAGAGTAATCAAACTTGGTGATCTTCCACTTTTCATAACTACTAATGAAAAAAATGGAAAGACACCAAAAAATGGTGAGAAATCTACTTAAAATATTCTATCCATAGAGAAAAACACAGGTGAACAAATGGAGATCATTCAGATCAAATTTACCATGATAAATACTATACTATTTTTTGTCACTGTGGGAATCTTAGTCATAAATATTACAAGTGCAAATTTTGTTGTAGAAATCTTGGTAAACTAATTGAGAGACACAAAACCAAGTCAACCACTCAAAAGATTAATCCAAAGGGACCCAAGAATGCTAAGGTACCTATAACTAAGTGATGTATCTTTTTTGTAGGTACTCCACTCAAAATCTAAATGGAAATGGTAACTTGATAGTATATGTTCAAATCACCTGACTGGAAGCAAAAATTTATCTAAAACTATAAGTGATTTTTATATAGGTAACATCAGTTTTTGGGAAAACACCAAAGGAAAACATCAGTTATTGGTACTATATTCTTTAATAACTCATGTGATATTACAAATGTTTATTTGGTAAGAAACATAAAGTACAACTTAATAAGAATCAGTCAATTGTATGATAATGGATTGGAGGTAATATTTAAAAAAAAGATACATAATTGAAATACATAGAAGGCAATTCATTTCTAAAAACAAACATAGAAATGTTTCTGTACTATACTCTATTAAAAGGACAAAAGAACATATGTCTTTCCTCCATATCTAATGGTTCATGGATTTAGAACACAAAACATGGTTATACAAGTAAGAGTCATATTGATAAATTAGTCAAGCATGATCTTGTGACTGCTAAATCTTGATTTTAAGATGACCCATTTTGCGATGCCCTCCAGTATGGTAAGCAAACTAGAAATTCTTTTCTGGTTAAAGATATTATTTCCATAACTAAAAATCTGTATCTACTTCATATGGATTTCTTTGGTCCAACTAGAATTGCTAGCATTGGTGGTAAAAGTTATGCTTTTGTAATTATTGATGATTATTCTCGATTTACTTGGGTAGTTTTTTTATCTAACAAAGATTATACCTTAAAGAATTTTAAAGTTTTCTATGAAAAGGTTCAAAGAGACAAAGGTTACTACAATTCAACCATTTTATGTGATAATAGGAGAGAGTTTGAGAACAATGATTTTGAAATCTTTCATAATACTCATGGACACACTCAGAACTTCTCAAAACTAAGATCCTCTCAAAAATGGTATGGTAGAATGAAAAAATAGAATGGTTCAAGACATGACTCAAACCATAATTTATAAGCTCTACCACATAAATTTTGGGCATAAGGCATGAGACTGCATGCCATGTCTTAAAAAGATGTCTCATTAGACCTATTCTGAAGAAAAATCCTAATAAGCTTTGGAATAATAAAAGTTCAAACAATGGTAAATTCCATGCATTTGGCTCAAACTATTTTGTTCATAACAATGGCAAGGACAACATTGGTAAGTTTGATACATGAAGCGACAAAGGTATTTTTATGGGCTACTCTACCTCTAGTAGATCATATAAAATTTTCAATAAACACACTCTTTGCATTGAAAAATATATGCATGTGTGTTTTATGATACTAATCATTATGTGAAGAATGTTCGCTATATTTATAATGAGAATAACCAAGTATAAATTAACAAAATTCATTTTAAAAAAGATAACTCCTCCTTTAAATTAACTAGTACTTAAATGGACCAGCCTACTATTGCCTAAAACGAGAATAAGAAGCAATTCCAAGTGAATGGAGAAGCGAACCTGATTATCCAAAGAAATTTATCATTGGCGATCTAAAAGAAGGAATGCAAATAAGGGATTCAAGTAGAGGAAATACAAACATTCAATTATATCTCAACTTAAACTAAAGAAGCCATTAAAGCCTTAGAAGATGATAGTTGGGTAAAGGCAATAAAAGAAGAGCTTGAGCAGTTTGACAGAAATAATGTGTGAACTACTGTTACAAAATTAGAGAATGCCTCTATTATTGGAAACAAATGGGAATTAAGAAATAAAAGGGATGAATCAGGTAAAGTTATGCAAAATAAAGCTCTTCTACTCATGGCTACTTATAATAAAAAATAGTTGATTATGATGAAACCTTTACATTTGGTGCAAGGTTAATATCCCTTTGAATTTTATTCGCTTATGCATCTGATAATGGGTTCAAATTTTTTAAAAATTAATGTGAAAAGTGTTGTTTTAAATGGCTTTATTGATGAACATGTTTTTGTGAAACAACCCTTTGGTTTTGAAAATCCAAACTTTCTACATCATGTTTTCAAACTCTCCAAAGCTGTCTACGATCTAAAGTAATCTCCTCGATCTTGGTATAGTAGACTGAGCATCTTTATAATTGAGTATAATTTCAAAAGAGGTAAAAATTAAAATACTTTGTTTATCAAATGAAACTCCTCTAAAAATTTGATCATTCAAATTTATGTTGACGATATTATCTTTGGAAGTTCTAATGCGGCTTTGTGCAAAGAATTTTTTGAGTTAATGAGAAGTGAATTTGAAATGTGCATAATGGAAAATGTAACATTTTTTCTTGGATTAAAAATCCATCAATCTGCTGGGGGAACATTCATCTCCCAAGATAAGTACACAAAGATCTCTGATCGTGGTGGATTGTGTTCTTTACTACCATAATCGTGGTGGTCATCTTACAATTGTTGTGATCTCTAACTTGACTACTAATTTTGATCATAACCCTCAGAGCATGATCGCGACATGTGATGGTTACCTCCATGGCCATACCTTTTATTCTCCAGCCATTCATGCTCACTTTTCTTATATTCCAGCTTTGCATCAAATCATTTTCATTACATTACCTGCGACATCACACTTAGTAGAGATTAATGCATATTCAATCCAAAATTTTCCTTATATGAACAATTAATTCATTATAGTGTATAAGAATTTGGATGTAAATGTGTGAAAAATTCGTCATTCATCAACACCCCCAACTTTAATCTTTGCTTGTCCTCAAGAAACAATATTCTATACTCAATGAGACCAACCCAATTATAAGCCCATTATTACAACCAAATGATCACCTTAATTATGAACCCTATTAGCACTAGCAATTTTCCAATAAGCAAGGAAAGAACTATTCGTGCAACTCTCCTCAAAATTAATCACATTTTCAGTGATGCAAAAGACTTTCAATGGAAATTAATTAACAACTACCAACTCTCAAGAGATGGCTCTCTATAAATAGTGACTTAAATACACTTCTTTTCCTCATTTTTGGAGTATGAAACCTTCACAAGCCTTTATTAGTATACATGCCTCTTCATGGAAAAAAAGTCCCAACATATCATAATTTCTATCATGTAATAAGAATGAAAGTGCAAGCTCTCACTATCACAAATAATTTCTCAATACACACAAGTATCATGTCATATGATTGCCCTTATTTTTTATCACTACTAACCCATAAACACTTAGTTGAAGATCTTGAAGGACATTTTCATGTTTGTAATGTAGGCTCGGGGAAGGGTAGGGTAAGTATTTAGGATAAAAGTTACTACACCTTCCTGGAATCCACATAAAACACTATAAAATGAAACATTAGGTCATGGAACACATTATGCATTCCTAATTTACATTTGTGCCTTCGTTTAACACATTGGTTTACTAATCTTTTTGAAGCATTATCTACTCATTTCTTTCCTTTGTGTAATCTCATACATTTTAATTCTTTTATTGGTCCCTCTCCTTTTCTCATTCATTTGCCTTCATTAATTATCATTTAGGTACTCACTTACAATATCGTGGCCCAAGATCACCTCTTCAAAGATTTACTACCCCCAACTTAGGCTTTTAGCCACAAGTTACATTTTTATGTTCAAGGAGGGTAGGGTTAAGAAGAGCAATAAAGTTCAAATGGTTCAAAGATTGTAATACGGTTGTAAAAGAAGGGTCCAAAGGCTCAAAAGGGGTGACTAGGGACTCCATTTTAGCACAGGTAAGATTTTTAGGCTAAAGTGGTTATCCTTGATTACAAAGAAGGCCTAATATTATTTCTCCAAAGAAGAGTAATTAAGATTATCTTCAAAAGACCAATGGTGCATGTTCTAGATGGCACAAGTACTCATGAGAATAAATCAACTAAGCTCACCACACATGGCATACAAGCTTCTCTAGGAGAATCAATTCCATCTCCTATTTAAGGTAAAAGTGGTTAATTACTACGTACTACATACTAAAGAATTTGGAGTCACAAAAAGAGGTAGTTTTTTTACAAAATCATTCACATTAAATCCACAAATTTTAACAAAAACTTTTGACGGAGCGAGTAACTTAGTTCATATTTCACCCTGAAAGATTTTCAGTTAGGCACCAAATCAAGTTGCTATCTCACATTTGGGCTCTCACAAGGGAAAACCATATGGTTACTCAGATTTCACCATCGGAATATTGGCAATCCAAAATCTATAATGCCACAGGTACTCAGACTTTCCCTATATTTGTGGCTCCAAACCCCGAAACAATCATTTTAACTTAAGAATGTTGTCACTAAATTTATCATAGGGAAAAGCTCCTCCAACACAACATTAAAATTGAAGTGAAACTAGAAATAAAAAACAAAGGTGGTTAATGTACTCAAAATAGGATCCATCAGAATGCCCAATATTACAACCCAAATCAAATCTTCTAAATAAATCAACCAAATAAAATATAAAGCATCCAAATGAGAATTTAAATAATGCAAAGAAAGAATTCAAATATGAAATAAATATGGACACCGGCACCCCTAACTATAGATATTATAGTGTCCTCACTGCATATCATGAAAGCATAAAGAGAGTTGAAGGGGCTCCCTGAAACTGTATCACGTACTATCATCACTATTCATCTCTTATGATCACTATTAGACATTGTATCATCATCCTCGAACCACATTACTAGGTCCTCATCATCAGAGTCTTTTTTTGGATTCAATATTTTCCATAGGACCTTAACCTCTTTCAACACAAGGGTGCAAAATTTTTCTCTCTTTTTCTCACTCATGCTCATCATATCATGGAAATATCGTATCTCTGATATGAAAGAGCCAAGAAAGTATAGGACAACTCAATTGCAGAGATGGTAGCTCTCTGCTCCATCTGATCCTCAAGAAATTTGCCATAGTCAGTGCAAGCGACATAGGATTAGCGATAGGTAGAAAATTCTTCTCGCCACATGGGAAAGGTAGACACAAGATCCCAAATTTCTCTTATCTCACTCGAGAGATCCTCAAATGGCCCTATTATGGATGGCCTACAAGGATTAATATCATCATCCGCCGACATACCCAAGTCAACCTTCCTATTCTTTCTCTTTTATGGAGCACCCTTGCACGAATATATAAAGTGTAAATTAGCATCATCGAGGATATCCAGTTATACCTCGGGTACTCCTTAACCTCGGTTCTCTTACATAATTTGTGATTAAGGTAGAAAATAGTAGTATCAGGCCGCCTCTAATCTAGTAGTTCCTAATAGTGAAATGCTAAAATTTACCAATATTCAAGGAAATATTGTCCAAGAGAAAACCTACCATCTGATTTCGCATAACAGAGATGAAAGTCATGTTGTTTTACAGAGAAACCCGGGTACGGATGATATTCATCCAGATCTGAGCCTCAACAGTTAACTTATTCCAAGTCATCCCCATCTTTGTGGTAGCCGATGTGACTTCCTTTCTAGGGCACAGTTTCTCAGCTAACAATATTCTTGGGGCATTTTTCTGGTCCTCAAACCCTATCATATCGAGATTTAGGGAACCCATAGACTTCATTAATTTATTTGGATCTAAAATGAATTACTTTACCCCAGATTCTCATAACTGGTTCAGAGATCTTCCCCAGATCTGGGTTAAAGAATCTCCACCTTATGTCCACAAACCTCTCATAGAAATATAGGAATTTTATAGGCACCTTTTACATTAATATGCCCTTTTAGGGAGTAACTTCCTCCTAGTGAGGTCCTCATAATAGACAATCTAACACTTAGTGACCATAAGAAGGTATGATTAAAGTTTGCTATCTTTTTCTTAAAAAACCTAAAAATAACACAAAGCATTAAGAATCAATATCATCATGTGTAAACAATGCTATGAGACTTATCTAAGATAAAGAAATGGTTCTAGGTCAATTTTGAGCTTAAAATGAGAATTCTAGATTTTGAACAAATCTGCCAAACCACTCTCAGTTGCCATAATATTCGCCCACTGTACTACGATAGTGCTTCTACGTTATCAATATGATGACCATGATCGCACTATCGTAATCATAGTATGGGGACCACAATTATGGTACCTAATTTTTTTTACCTAAAATGGTTTCAAACAAAAATGCTAATTTTATTTCAATTTTTTGTTCATAACATGTAAATGACACTAAGAAAATGAAACACAACATATAAACACACAATTATAACTCTTAAATATAGAAAAATCATCATGGAATTCACTCCGACATTTTACCAAACACTTTGTGTGCAACTATGATTTATCTTAATTCTGAGCAAGGTTGGGAACTCACGACTTCCTCAATGAAGTTCACACCAACAAAAACATTCACTACACAAGAATTATCACTATTGAGCACTAATTATGCACCAAAATAAAAAATATATGTCATGATCCTAAATATGCTTCTAAGTCCTAAATTTGAGCATTAAAAAAGCATTGAAGGATATACATGAGGACAGGATGCAAAAAAAGGATGCTATGCACTTTGGAGATTATTAACATTGATAGAAAGGGATCCTAAATTTGAGCATTAAAAAAGCATTAAAGGATATACATGAGGACAAGATGAAAAAAGGGATGCTATGCACTTTGGAGATTATTAGCATTGATAGAAAGGAAACAATTTAGCATGATTTAAACAGGAACATGAATTATATTATTGTGAGTGATTATGGGTAACTCTCTTGTTGTGAGGGAACATACTTAATGAATGTTGGGTGATTTATATGATGTCTTAGATTGATCAATATGCATAGGTTTTCCATGAGGTGAGTCAATTCTTATGGCTAGAATGTTTTGAAGTAGTATTCTTTAGCTTTCAATAGTGTTGTAACATACTTAGTGTAGTAACTTGCATATGGTGTAGTCATTGTAGTACTAGCTTGAGTGTCTTGCAAATAATAAAAGTGTGGAGTCTCCTTAGCTTATGATGCTTAGAGTAAAGAGTTGTTCGAGGACTAGCAAGACTTTAAGTGTGGCGTGGTGATGTTGGGTGTATTTGCTAACTTTAGTGTTGCTATCTATTATGACCCGGGACTACCCGCTAGTTGTCACATGGTGCTTGCGACCTTAAAGGACTACAAGCTAACCCATGAATGATATTTGTTGTGACCACAGAACAATAATACTAAAATAATTGTGGAATAATAGGCTAAAATGCGATAAGTTTTAAAACATCTAAAATGCTGATAATGAATAATAACATCTAAAACTGAAAAATTGTCTGAAAATCTAGTTTGAAAAGCCTCTAACTAAATTTGTCTAAGAGTGGAGTTGATGGGACAATCCCCCTAATAACTCCATCTACTAAAATACTACTAAGTTGTACCCATAATCACTCACACAATGGGTAAAACTACCCACATCACGATTATGGATCTAGAATTGCAATCACAATAAGGTGGGGACTGTAATCACAATTAACTTTATTTGATTGCGGTACCTAAGGTTTAGTTTGGGAAACCCTAGTCTCAATATTGCAATCACAATCCAAGTGTCACAATCGAAACACCTAAGACAAGGTTTAAATCCCTTATTTTTAGCCATTCCACCTCTAACTCAATTCCATTTTAGCTATTAACCTTTGATTATTCAAAGACACCTTTAGGGTACCATAATTTTATGAATTAATCAAAAGAAAACATAAAAACTACTCTAAAAATTAAAATTCAAAGAATACATGTCTAATTTATGGAAATGATGGGTTGCCTCCCATCTAATACCTAATTTAACACTATAGCGTGATATCCAACTGTCCTTATGTTTGATCCTTAGGGTGAGGTGACCCAAGATCCATTTCCTTGTCCAGAAAGTCAATCACAGACACCACTTGTAACTCCATTGGTTGCTTCTAGGTGTTGAACACATGGAAAAAAACTCATCATCATGTACTTAGAATTTTATGTCTCCACACTCCATATCAACTAGAGCTCTCTTAGTTTCTATAAATGGTCACTTGAGTAGGATTGGTATCTTATGATAGATATCACAATTAAAGATATTAAAATCAGTTGAGATAAACCAACCAACCTCAACCAACACATCACACAGTATGCCCACCAGTTTTTTAATTGAATCATCCACCATCAAGAGTCTCATGGTGGTGTGTGTAGGAGCACCCAATCCTATCCTTCACTATAAAACATATGGCATCAAGTTGATACTTCCACAAAGGTCACACATTGCCTTTTCAAAGTTGATACTATCCAGAAATACTAAAACAAACTTATCCTACTCTTCTGATCCTGCATCTACACCGCTATCATCCTTCTATTTGTCACTAAAACATTTTAGTTTATTCGCAACCCTAAATCTGGACCACGCTTGTAAAGTTTTTTCTAAAACATATTTTGCTACCTTATCAAGTGAAGCTATACGTTTTAGCTTCTAGACATATTAATATTGGCAACGCCTCTAAAACGTGGTGTTTATCATCCATAGTTTTTAAGCATTGCCAAATAATGATATAATTGGAAACACTTACTTACACATACAGATACACATTTAATAATGGCATTTATATAATTTTAAATGCCACACTTTAGTTATGTGGCCTAAGATTTTCATCAAAAATATAATTCTCGCTCCAAAATATTTTACTTTGCCACCAATTTATAAATGGCTGAAAATAAATAAAAAAATTAATATTGGGAAATGTAATAGTTCCCATTATCCCATTCTTAGCTCAAATTATCACTCATTCAAAATTAGGAAAGCTCATAAATCACTCCCAACTCTCACATTCTCACTCTGTTGAGTCTCTTCTAAATCTCTCACAAATCTTCCATTCTTGTATATTTCAGCTCCTATTCTCACATGTTTTAGCTCACAAATCTCTCACACTCTCACTCTATTGAGTCTCTCCTAAATCACTCACAAATCTCCCATTCTCGTATATTTTAGCTCCTATTCTCATATGTTTCAGCTCTCAAATTTCTCCTATTCTCAAAAATTACAAGTTGTTAAAGAACCCAAATCTATTTCTTTCATAAATTTGATAGACAAATTTAAGTGCAAATCCCTCTAATTTCTTCAAATTTTATCTTATTTCATGTAATGACCCTTTAGGTTTTTTTCCTTTTTCCACTCATTTTTTCTATTTAGAGTTTTTTATAGCTTTCTCATGTAATTTTATGACTCATTGGAACTGATAGATTGAGTACCGAGCATCTCATTTGGTTTTAAGAGACAATTACATATTTTGAAGTCTTCATTGGTTAAAATTAGCTACCGAGCAAAAACTTAAATCAAAAAAACCTCGTATGCCAATTTGATTTCTCCAACAACTTTGGAACGCCAATTTTAGGTTAAGATGACCTTTGGTTTTGGTACTAAGGATCCTAGACTCATTTCAGGCTATTGGTCACAAGTTAAGAAATATGGAAAGTTGTTGTGGGACCCACTTTTCATTGAAATAACCTAGGATGGGAATTTCAACTACGCCACTGATTCTGAAACTTCAAATTTAATAGGGTAGCATATTTCATTGGTGTATACGGTATTTTAGTTGAATCCCAAGGGATCAATGGAATTCAAAATTAATTTTAGAGCTTTAGATTATGCACTCAGCTGGTGCACCGCTGAAGTGGCAATTTGGGTCGCTTAAGAAGTGGCATACTAAAGCAACTAGTTGACCTCTTAAGTTATCAGGTTGTCCTAGTGATGTATCTCTTAAGCAACCCCTTAATTCTTAATATGTAGCCTATAAAGCATCAAAGGATTATTTAAGTGGTACCAGTCTAGTTGTGAAGTATGATAAAGCAACACTAGGTTGCTTAAGCAGCCCAGTGACATCCATAGCGATGCCCGAATACCTGGGAAGGGTATAAATACCCCACTTATACTATTCTTTACAATTTTTTCATTCATTCCTTGGAATATTGATCCTTAAAAAATGGGAAACTTATGAGAATAATTTTTAGGTAATTTTGGATCCTGGGTAAAGTTAATTTATGTGTTTCTTCTTAGAATTTGTGGTAAGCTTCCATTATTTCAAGGTTAATTTCTCCTTCTTTGGATAAAATCAGTAAAAGATTGATGGATTAAATGTAGCACAGTTAGAGATCATAAGTTATCCATTTTGCATGTAAATATTCCTTGAGCATGGAGGGATGTTATGTTGATTTTGAAAGTGTGATTCTATAAACTAGCCCCACATGGGATTTTTATGTAATTTTTGACCAAAAGAACAATAGTAAAATATTGGTATCATTATTATTTTGATGAGCTTATTATGATTTTGATAGGGTGTAACCTTGCGAAAGGTTTTCGAAAAGGGAAATCAGTAGTTTAATGAATTCTTTAGGCTTTTCTTCGAAGTCTAGGTAGTTTAGGTTTAACCTCTCGTACATCGACCTATTTCACATTATGATTATGATTGGATATATTTGGATTAATTGGACTATTTAATCTATCTTAAAACCATAATTTTGGCGTAATTGACTTAGTTTCTCATGTTTTAGGATAAATTTTTATATTAAGACTAATTAGTTCTTATTTAACATCTATAAATAAATTTGAATACCTTAGCATAATCTAGGGTAGAATTTGTCAAAAAATAGATTTCGGGGATTAGAAGTAGGACCCTCTAGTCCACCTTAGACCATGACTTGTATTAGCTTTAATAGTATTATTTACATTTGTTGAACCCTTAATAGTGCTTATTTGGATCTTTTAGGAGATTTAATACTTAATAAGGCTACTGGCTTGTTATTTAGGAGTTTGTGATAATTTTGGGTAGAACGCGGTGGTCTATTGATATGGTTTATTAACATGATTTGGTGATATGGACTATAGATATAATTATTGATTTCTTATAGATGTGACTATTGATATGGCTCATAGATAGGATTACTGATATAGCTTATAGATATAGTCATTTCTATGACTTAATAAATATGGTATTGGTATGGTTTATGGATGTGGTTTTTAGTATGACCCAGGGTTATGATTTTTGTTCTGGCATATAGATACAAGTAAAGGGATAGTTTATTGATATGGTCCATTTATATATTTTATTGATATAGTTTTTAAGGTAGTTTATTGATATGTCTTATTGGTATGGTTTATTGGTACAATCCATAAATATAAGTTCCAACTTCAGTCCAGCAATTGATGGTGGTATTTATTATATGAATTCTGGTTCAAGTATGGAAAATAATGTTATAATGATAATACTATTAAGGATGTTTTGATGATAATGATATGTGTTCTAGTTCAAGTATTGATGATGATACTTATGGTATAATTTTTGGTTCAACTTCTGTAAGTGATGTTATAATAATGATACTATTGGTGATGTTATGATATGAGTATTAGTTTAAGTTCATCATTGAATTTTGTGTATGATATGATGTGGTATGGATGGTCTAATGGTTATAATTGATATTCGATAGAATTATGGATTTTTGATCATTTATATCTCTTTATTATACTATTCAAGCCTATGGGGGCCTGTATTGGATTATTTACTTTACTACACTTATAGGCTTATAAGGGTGAATCTTGTAGTTATAGTTGTTCCATTTTTACAGTACAATTCTATGTTTATTTATTTATTTATTTATCTATAATAATGTTGTGGCGTATTTCTAGGTTTGCCCCTTCTTTCTTTACTATGCTTATTTTATCTTGTATTTTGTCATTTTTATATCATGATTTCGCTCAATCGGTCGATGATATGTATAGAGTACTCATGGATTTGGTACTCATACTACACTTCTATACCTTTTAGTGTAGATCCGAGTACTAGTTGTTGTTGTTAACATCGTACTCGTGCCGGATCGATATTTGAGATTAGGTGAGCTCTTGGTCTCAAAGTTATCCGTTTTGATTCTTTTTATCTATTTGACATTACTAATTCTTGGTAAGTTTGCTGCCTTTTTAGCCATTTATCAAACTATTATGACTGGTTTATTGTTGTTTTCAGCTCTTACAATGTTGATTTTCATCTTTTAGGCCATTTTTCTCCTAGTTACCCCATTTTTTTTATATTCGGACTACAATTTGGCTTACCTACTAGTGGTATAAAGTAGGTGCTATCATAACTCATAAATTGGATTGTGACAAATTGTTATAAGATACTAGGTTTATCGATATAGTTGGTATAGGGACAAGTGTCTAGAAGAGTGTCGCGGATCAGAATAATGATGTCTATTTCATATCTTCAGGAGGCAATATATTATTTGGAGTCCTTCACTTCTTTCTCTAATTTTGTTAGAAGAGTTTGAGTTGGTTTCTAAAGAATGCCTTTGGCTTCCCCCTTACGTAGATGGTTGGGAAATGTGCTACTTATACACGAGATGGGGGTCCCATGATCGAACATAGGAATCAGGTCACTATTCATAGATCTCCTATAGGTTGTGTACAATCTATGGATGTGTCCTCTACTAGGGTCAAGGATAGGGGGCTTTCACTAGAACCTAGTCCTTCTCCTGTGCCACATATTCTTTTGCCCCAGCTAGCGGTGGGCAATATTTCTTCTTCAGTGCTCAGGGATGCTTTGGTTCAGAATTATTAGTTAGTGGTGCATAGCCTGCAGATCAGAGTGGTACTAAGGCAGGGGGACAACCAATAGTTGCGGCTCACAAAGTCTGTTTATGTTAATATTTTGATGAATTACCCTTGATTTCAATTTTACTATAGGAATTTAGTAACAAAAATATTCAATTTGAAACACTCAAAAAGGAAGGAGCATCTAAAAATAAGGAAAGAAAGATTTCTGCACATTCTAAGGAGAATCATCAATAAGATTAAAAAAGCTCTATAGCCTAAATATGAAAAGAAGTACTCCACGTAATAAGAAATATAATTATTGCTATAAATAGATTAAAGAAAATATCTCAACAGATTCCATTGAGATGCATCGTATTTCAAGAAAAGAAAAAGACTTGTTGCATTAACTTGGTTACTAATGTTATGGGACTACCGTTCTTTCTCTTATGTATATTTTGCACTTATTTAAATTTTCCTTCTAGTCTTTAATTATTCATAGAATTTTAATATTCCTATTCATTTTCCTAAGTAGAAAAATCCTTTGGGTTTCCTTCTAGCTTACAATAGCTAGTAGTAGTCCAATCTCTACTGCATAATTATTGGAAGTCAAAGGAAGAGATACACACTTGTCTCAACCTTCTATAGTTCTTTTCTATACTTTACTCAAGCATTGTATTCTCTTAAAGTTTCCTATGTATGTAAAGAGGGAGGAGAGAAACACCTAGTTAGTAAGGAATTGTATCAATTTCTAAAAGGAAAAAGAGAGTGTGAGTTAATGCCGACAAGGCAATACCATATGGTTACTCAGACTTCACCATAGGAATATTGGCAATCCAAAATCTATAATGCCACAGGTACTCAGACTTCCCCTGCATTTACAGATCAAAACCCTGACACGATGATTTTAACTTGACAATGTAGTCACTAAATATATCAATGGGAAATGCTCCTCCAACACCACATTAAAAGAAAAATAAAAACTAGAAATAAAATACAAAGGTTGTTAATCTACACATCATAAGATCCATCAGAATTCCCAATATAACAACCCAAATAAAATCATCTAAATAAAATCAACCAAATAAAATATACAGCATCTAAATGAGCATTTAAATAATGCAAACAAAGAATTCAAATATGAAATAAATATGGACACAAGAACCCCCAACTATAGATATTATAGTGTCCTCACTGCATATCATGAAAGCATAAAGAGAGTTAAAAGGGCTCCTTGAATACATATCAAGCGCTACCTTCACTAGTCATCTTCTTATGATCACCATTAGACTGTGTCTCATCATCCTCAAACCATGTTACTAGGGCCTCATCATCAAAATCTTCTCTCTGAGAAGGAAAAATCTTTTTGGATTCAAGATTTTCCATAGGCCCTTAACCTCTTTCCACATATAGGTGAAACATTTGTCTCTCTTTTTCTCCCTCATCCTATCTTATCATAGGAATCTCATAGCTCCAATGTGATTGTGCCTAGAAAAAATAGGATTTCTCAAGTCCAGAGATGGTAGCTCCCTTCTCTTTTTGATCCTCAAGAAAGCTGTCCTAGTTAGTTTGAGTGACATAGGATTGGCGAAAGGTAGCATATTCTTTTGGCCCTATGGGAAACAAAGACACAAGCTCACAAATTGCTCTCATCTCACTCGAGAGATGCTCAAATGGCCTGGTAGTGGAAGTCCTACAAGGGTCAATATCATCATCGGTCGACATACCCAAATCAACCTTCCGATTCTTTCTCTTTGATGGACTACCCTTCCATGAATAAACAAAGTGTAAATTAGCATCTTCGGGGATATCTAGTTGCTTCCTGGATACTACATAACCTTGGTTCTCTTACATAATTCAGATATTAATGAAGAAAATAGGAGTATCAAGTAGACTCTAACCTAGTAACGCCTGATGTTTGAAAGATAAAATTAACCAACATTCAAAGAAATAAAGTCCAATAGGAAAGCTACCATATGGTCTCACATAACAGATATGTATGTTATGTTGGTTTATGGAGAAACACGTCTACAGATAATAGTCTGATAGATCCGATCCTCAATAGTGAACTTATTCCAAGTTATCCCCGTCTTTGTGTTGCCTATGTGACTTCTTTTGGGGCATTGTTCTCCTCCTCAAACATTATCATATTGTGTTTCGGGGAACCTATATACTTCATTAATTTGTTTGGCTAAAAAATGAATTTCTTTACCCCGAATTCTCATAGCTACTTCAAAGATGTTCACCGGGTCTGGCTTAAAGAATCTCCACCTTGTGGCCACCAACCTCTCATAGAAAGTGGGGAGTTTTTCAGGCACCTTTTCTATTAACATACCCCGCTCAGGGAGTAACTTGCTCTAAGTGCGGTCCTTATTATAAACTATCAAACACTTAGTGGCCATAAGAAGGTATGATCACAGTTTGCTATATTTTGCTTTAAAAGACTAAAAACAACACAAAGCATTAACAATCAATATCATTATGTGAAAATAATGTTATGTGACTTATTTAAAATAAAGAAATGGTTTTCAGGTTAATTTTGAGCTTAAAATGAGAATTATGGATTTTTAACAAATCTGCCAAACCAGCTATGGATGACACGATCTACAACAACTATACCATAATAGTGCTACTACGTTATCAATCCGGAAACCACAATCGCGCTATATAATCACAGTTTGGGAACCAAAATTGTGGTACCTAAAATATTTTGCCTAAAATGGTTGAAAACAAAAATGCCAGTTTTCTTACAATTTTTTGTTCATAACACATAAATGAAACTAAGAACATTAAACAAAATATATAAACAGACAATTATAACTCTTAAATATAGATAAATCAACAAGGAATTCACTTGGATAATTTACCAAATACCTGGTGTGCACCTACAATTTATCCTAATTCTGATAAAATTTGGGTACTCACGACTTCCCCAGTGAAGTGGACACCAACAAAAACATTCACTACACAAGAATTATCACTATTAAGCACTAATTAAGCACCAAAATAAAAAATCTAGGCCATTATCCTAGACATGTTTCTAAGTCATAAATTTGAGCATTAAAAAAACATTGAAGGATATACTTGAGGAGAGGATGCAAAAGGGGATGCTATCCACTTTTGAGATTACTAACAATGATAGAAACAGATGCAATTTTGAGTGAATTAATGGGGAACATAGGGGGAACTCTTTGTTCCCTTTTTAAAACTGCCGCAATCGTGATTGTGGACCTAGAATCGCGATCTCAATAAGGTGGGGACCGCAATTACAATTAACTTTGGGTAACCCTATTCTCTTGATTGAAACCACGATTCAAGTGCCACAATAGTAATACCTAAGACCTAGTTCAAATCCTCTATTTTTAGCCATTCCATCTCTAACACAATTCCATTTTAACTATTAACCTTTGATTATTCAAATACACCTTTAAGGTAGTATAATTTTATGTATTAATTAAAATAAAACATAAAAACTACTCTAACAATTTAAATTCAAAGGATACAAGTCAAATTTATGGAAATGAAGGGTTGCCTCCCATCTAATACCTTATTTTACGTTGTGGCATGACATCCATCTATCGTCATGTTTCATCCTTAGGGTGAGGTGACCCAAGATCCATTTCTTTTCCCATAATGTCAATCACAGACACCATTTGTACCTCCATTGGTTGCTTCTAGGTTTTGAACATATAGAAAAACCATCATCATCGTGTACTTAGAACTTCATCTCTCAACACTTCATATCAACTAGAGCTCTCTCGATTAGTATAGATGGTCACTTGATTAAGATTGGTATCTCATGATCAATATCTCAATTAAGGACATTGAAATCAATCAGGAAGATGAACCAACAAACCTCAACAAACATATCACACAATATGCCAACTAGTTTTTTAAATGAACCATCCATCATCAAGAGTATCATGGTGGTGGGTGTAGGAGCACCAACCGTAGCCTTTAATGCCACCAAAAAGGTCACACAATGCCTTTTCAAATTTATGTATCCCAATGGTGTAATGTATTGTAAATGCACTCGGGTCTTTTGTTTTATCCACCATGGAATATCACATAATATCTCTACAACTACGTGTCAGAACAATAGTATCACAATCCACAAGTCTCTTTTGGTCATTAATTTCTTCATGGAGTTAGGATATTATGGGATCTCTTAAAGATCTTCTAACAATGGGATATTAATTGAGAGATTGTTAAGTTTTGCAAGGAATTTTATGAACTTGGCTTTTTCATCTTTCTTCTTTAACCTTTAGGGAAAGTGTGTAGGAAATTTCTTTTAGGGAAATGGAAATCTCGAGATTCATTCTTATTTTTCTGATCACCATCAATTACTTTAGGAGTCTCCTCCCTACCTTTCTTCTTTTCAAGTATCATCAGTTCATCGTCAACCATTTCATGAGACTTTATGGTACTCTCATTGGGACTTTCAGACTAATTTATCATTGTACTTTCTTGTTACTCAAGAGTCTACTCATCAACCTAATCCATATTTTTACCAAGATGTATGCCACTTCTAGTGATGATTGCCATAACATGGGCATCATTTATTTGTTTGACCATCGTGTTGCTAGGTAGACCTTTTTTTGCTTAGCATTATGTTGGGTTGAAATTTGTCCAGCTTGCATTTACAATTGCTTGATTGAGACTGAATGTGATATCATCATTTGGTTTAATTGTCAAAATTCAGTCTTAGTCTTCCTTACCATTTTGTCGGTACCTTCAACACATATCAATATTTAGGCAAGGACACCATCGATTTTAAATTTTTTTAGGTCCAACAAGTTTGATTCCTTATCCTAAATATGATCATGAGGGGGAACATATATATAATATCCTCTCTCTTTGTCGCTCTAACCACAATCTATATACCACTCTCTATCACACCAATCACGATCATGCTATCAATCATTCTAACTTTGATTCCTGCCCTACCTTTGATAGGCAGTGCAGGAACCCCTATATTTTTCACCAATAACTGTATCTCTTTATTGATTTCTTTATCTTCAACCTTATCATAACTTTTGATACCTTGAGAGGCAAAAACATTGACTACTTTGGGAGGTTCCAAGTGCATATTTGGTGAGGAGATCTAATTGGGTAATTACTTCAGCCATATTTTCATATTTTTCCTCATCTTTCTTTCTTTACTCTTTATTGACATAAAATACCTGGGGACACCCTATTGCTACTACAAAGTCCCGAGTATGCCATCCCTATTATTGCTTAGTGACTTGCTCAAGTACATTTGCTGCAACACTATATGAAAACATAACAAGAGAACCACTTAATGCACTGTCCACTACTGTCTTGTTTAGTTGGTCCAATGACCTACAAAATATTTTGAGAATCATCTTCTCCAGCACTTAATGGTTTGGGTATTGCATGTGTTATCCATGGAAATTTATGTTTTTGTCTCTTAGTTGTAGCATTCTAAGCGGAGTAAAATATCTATAAAAAAAGGCCTTTGTAAGTTTAACCAAGATGTAATAGACCTAGAAGGTAGAGATTTTATCCATAAAACTGCTTGACCCATTAAAGAGAATGGGAAAACCCTCAACCGAATAGACTTTTTGGTAATACGGGCAAATCAAATAGGGTGCACACCTCAATGAAAATTTTCAAATAAAGGTTTGAATCTTTGTGTGCTTGGACCCCGAATAGACCTTTCATTTATAACATATTGAGCATTACACTCATGATATGGAATACCCCATTTCCCTTGGCTGGAAGAATACAAATTGCACTCATACGCCCCGCATTATTATGATGATCCTAATCCTTGAGCTGTCCATCAAATAAGCCTTCATTTCTCCCATTTTGGCTCATGTTATCGTGATTACTATGAAAATCACCAAACAAAAGAAAAAACACAAACAAGGTAAACAAAGTAAAATGAGTAAAATGGAAAATTGAGAACTAAGCTTCAATCCCTGATAACGATGCCATTTTTGATAACGCTCGACTTGCACAATCATTTTAGTGCAAAATTGTCATTTCAATAAATACCCAACATGAGTTAGGGTCAAATCCTCGAGGAGTGCAACATAGATTTCAACACCTATTCATATTGAGAGTTAACTATGTGTTAATTCGTAATGCATAACTAAAATAAAACATAAAAGTAAATTGGGGGGTTTAGATGTGAATTTTGTTGAATACAATTATAAAATTGCACTAACAAGAGATCTATACAATTGTTAAAGTTATCAAATCAATAGAGATCTTAGGGTTATGTTCTCCTAAGGAGAATTCATACATGGGCAATCAAGAGTAAGTCCAAGTTTTGCTAAGGGTTGTGAGTAGGCTAGATTTAGGTTCTTAGTGTTAATATTGTGATAAAATACTAAATTTCACTCATTGATTCTTTCAAACACCTCATGAGTGTGACAAACTTATCAATCCATAACCTCAACATAGTATACTTATTTCTAAGATTATGATTTTGAACATAGCCACTCCATTTAACAACTTTATTTCTAATATAGCACTAATAAACAAGCTATTTCAAGTTGTTGGTTATAATCACTCTTCACCCACATCCCTCTTCCAACAATGATATGGGATCTGAGGCAATCGGAATTTTCACCCAAAATTCTCAATTCAACTATAGAGTAAGAGAAAAACCCAAATAATTAAAAAATTATTTGGACTAACAATCAACACCCACACATAATTCACTACCTAATAAAACAGAACCCCAAGATATAAAATTAGTTACTCATGTCATTCAAAAGAGAAATTATACCCGAATTTGCATGCACCAGATCGATAATAATTCAAATAAGAGTAAACCCAATCTTTAATCTCAATTTACAACAAAAATCACTTGGAATCAACTTAACAATTGTTCTTAACTCAAAAATAAACTATTTTATTCATCTCTAAAAATTAAAATAGAATGAAAGATATCCCAGCTGTGCAATGATTTAGCCTTTTTTGATTTGGGATTTATCTCTGTGAAATTCTTATTCTGCCCATGGAATTTTTTGCCCTACCATGATCGTTGTGTATTTATTGTATTTTCTTCTACCGCAATCATATTAGTCATCTTATGAATTTCAAGATCTTTGACTTGACGATTGATCATGATTGCGACCCTCAAAACTTGATCACAACATCTGAGGGTCACCTCTAAGGCCTAACATTTAGCTCTCCTGCTATTTTTTCTAACTTTCTGTATTTTACAGATTTAGATCACCCATTTTCATTACATTACGTACAATATCAGACATTCTAGAGATTAATTCAATTTCAATACATAATTATTTTCACATGAACAGTTAGTTCATTTAGTGTTCAAGAATATGCATGTAAATGTGTGACAAATTTTTCACTCACCAATCTCATTCAATGATTTGGCATAGAAAATACTAAATCTCACTACCTAATTTCTCACGTCATGATAGAGCCTACTATAACTTACCAATAGGAAAGCAAACCTTGTAGTCCGAAATGGCTAGTAGTGGACTACAAAACTATATATGGAAAAGAATGCAGAATAAATGAAATAAGGGAATCAAATACAAAATAATGTCCCAAAACCTTATCGGTATATAATAATGTCTAGTATCAATACAAGATCTTATAATATACCAAAAGTAGAAAATGGAATAAATTAAATTGATTACATTGATATAACTTATCCCTGAATACAATATAGAGACAAATCTTATATATATGAGGGAGGTAAAGAATACTCTAAACATTATGATCTCACTCTAAGTGAAACTCCCTAGGTATTTGGACCTTGAAAATTTTTGAAATCTTATACTCTCTATCCTGAATATGACTCCCTTTATGAGTTGTTCAGAGTCTTGATGAGTCATTGGAATTGAATCATAACTAAATCAGTCGGTATATGGTTGAGTTCTTCTTTGAGTACGAGTGGCACACTATAAATCATAAAGACTTGTCATAAGTTATTAGGTGCAAATTGTAGGATGTGTAGTGTTTACCCCAAATAGTTGATTTGTTGACTACGACTAGACCCTACAAGTCATAGGGTCCTATTTGGAATCATATAGGTTTAGTTATAGGATCAACAGTTCATGAGTGACTTGAAGACTATCCTAATTATGACTTGAGGTGGAGAGTCATTATGAGTCAATACGAGTTATATATTACCTGTAGTCACTAGAGTCTAAATTTTAGTTTTTAAATTGTGGGCAGTTTGGATAATTCCCTTCTCACTCAATTAAAACCCCATGTTGATAATGTACTTTGGAGGGGTTGTTTTCATTCATAAGATTTTCAAAAACTACAAAAAATTTCTAAAATTCTCTCAAGCTTCTATACTTAGTGTTTCTAAGAAATAGGCCATCCAAGGGCTTAAAGGTTATATTATTTTCGTGAAACTTGGTATTTTAAGCATGTTACTCTTCCCTAATTATTAATTTCCTAAATCATAAGTTTTAATATATTTTTCATATGGTATTGAGGTTGGTTTTGAAAACATGGGTTGAGAGGTTTCGTATAAATAATGTTTGTGTGATATTGCATGTTTTTCCATGGATGGTTTATATATTAATGATGGTTTTAAAATAAAGTGATGCATGATATTTGTTAAAAATTGAGGGATTGTCATTTTCCCAAACTTATGACTTTTAAAGTAGTTATGACCTGATCTCAACCCCTATTATGGAATTGATTTTGAATATGAAAAGAATGCCTACTGAACTACTCTTGAAATATTACATATTATGAAGAGTCAATGCTGCATAATGATTTAGAATTGAATCTTATGGGGTTGTGTAATTCTCCATGTTAATATATAATTAAACCAATGAGGATTCTGAATTTGCCTAAGAGATGATAATTGGTATGTATGCACTGCAGGTGGACTTGGAAGACTAAGTGAAAGCAAGATTCTGGGAGGATTTGGACGAAGTAGTACGAGGCGTGCCTATCTCAGAGAAGATTATCATAGCAGGGAACTTCAATAGGAATATTGGGTTCTTACCGGGAGGATATGATGATGTGCTTGGAGGTTTTGGTTTGGGTGGTAGAAATGGTGAGAGAGATGATCTATTGATTTTGTAAGGTCCTTTGGGCAGGTGGTAGTGAATTCGAGTTTTTTGAAGAAGGAGGATCACCTGATTATCTTCCAAAGAGCCATAGCCAAGACTCAGATTGACTTTCAACAACTTAGGAAGAGGAATAGGGTACTCTGTAAGGACTACAAATTCATTCCAAGTGATCATGTTTCGACCCATCACAGGCTTCTAATGATGGACTTATCTAGCTAGAAGGGAAGAAGAGAAGGTTCGGGGAGGGTTGACCTAGAATTAAATGAGGTAGACTAATACCAGTTAGTGCCCTAGAGATAAGGAAAAAGGTAGCGGGAGCGACGGTGTGGGAATGCAGGGGACGTGCATATTTTGTGAGATAGGGCTTCTAGTTGCATCATGGAGATTACTAAAGAAGTATTGGGTGTTTTAAGGGGTCGATCAGGATGTCATAAGGGGGACTGATTGTGGAATAAAGAAGTAAAGAAGAATGTGGCGATTAAGAAGTATGTGTATATTAAGTTAATTCAGAGTAAAGATGAAGAGAAGAAGCAGGTGAATAGGGAGGTTTACAAAGTAGCAAATATGAGGGCTAAGTTAGCAGTTATGGCTTCTAAGTCAGTAATATTCAAGATCTTGTATGTGGGGTTAGAGCAGAAAAGAAGGAAAAAAAGGTTGTATAGGCTTACTAAGGCTAGGGTGCGGAAGGCTCGTAACCTCGATCAAGTGAAGTGAATTAAGAAGGAGGATGGTAATGTTTTGGTGAAGGATGTTCACATCAATAAAAAATGATAGGAACACTTTCATAGCCTTCTTAATGAGGAAAGGGACATAGGTATTGAGTTAGTGGAGCTGGATCACTCCGAGGAAAGACATAATTTTAGTTACTGTAGGCATTTTAAGTTTGAAAAGGTCAGAGAGCCTATTCATATTATATGGAATGGTAGGGCGATGGGGCTTGACAAGATTCCCCGTAGTTTTTTGGAAGTATGCTGGTGGGTCAGGTTTAAGGTAGTTAACGGATTTGCTTAATGGCATTTTCAAGACTCTGAGATTGCCTAAGGCTTAGAGATAGAGTATGATGATTCCATTAGATAAAAATAAGGGTGACATTGAGAGTTACAATAATTGTAGGGGTATTAAGCTATTGAGTCACACTATGGAGATTTGAAGGAGAGTGGTTGACCAGAGGTTAAGAAGGGTCAAGTCCATTTCAGAGAATCAATTTAGATTGATGCCTGTTCACTCGATGACAGAGGCAATCCACCTGGTGAAGAGATTAATAGAGAAGTATAGAGAAAGAAAGAGAGATTTACACTTGGTGTTCATCGACCTAGAAAAAGTGTATTATAAATTCCTTAAGGAGGTTCCTTAGAGATGCTTGGAGGTGAGAGCGGTCTTAGTGGCATACATCAGAGCTATTAAGGACATGTACGATTGTGAAAAGGCTCGAGTGAGGACAGCGGTAGGAGACTCAGAGCATTTTCCGATCAAGACGGGTTATATCAGGGATTGACTCTTAGTCTATTCCTATTTTCATTGGTGATAGACATGATGAGGTGGAGTATTCAAGGCGGGGTGCCTTGGTGTATATTATTTGTGGATGATATAGTGCTGATTGATGAGACGTTGGGGGTGTGAATGAAAAATTGGAGGTTTGGAGGTAAACCCTTAAGTCTAAGGAGTTCAGTTTGAGTAGGTCAAAGACAGAGTATTTAGAATGCAAGTTCAGTGACTTGAGGTAGGAGGATGAAGTGGTGGTGAGGTTGGACTTCCAGGATGTTTGTAAGAGGGATAGTTTTAAATATCTTGGGTCTACGATTAAAGGGAATTGTGAGATTGATAAGGATGTCTCAAAATGTATTGGAGAAGGTTCGACAAAGTGGAGGCTTTCTTCGGTAGTGTTGTGTGATAAGATGGTTCCCTTTAAGCTTAAAGGCAAATTCTATAAAGTGGCAGTCCACCAGGCTATGTTGTATGGAGCAGAGTGTTGGCTGATCAAACACTCCCACATTTAAAAATTGATCTGGCAGAAACAAAAATGTTATGTTGGATGTGTGGGCTTACTAGAGGGGATAGATTTAGGAATGAGTTTATCCAGGAGAAGGTGGGAGTGGCTTCTGTAGATGATAAGATACGAGAAGGAAGATTGAGATGGTTTAGGTATATGATAAGGAAGGGCACAGATACCCTAGTTTATAGGTATGAGAGGCTATATTTTGAAGCTTTCAAGAGGAGTAGAGGTAGGTCAAAGAAATATAGGAGGGTTGTGATTAGGCATAACATAGAGAAGCTTCAACTTACTGAGGACATGACCCTAGATAGGAAGGTGTGGAGGTTGCGGATAAGGGTAGAAGGCTAGTGTGAGTGTGTAGGTTGTAGTAGGCGGTCAGGAGAGATCTTGTGTATCCGGGTTCATAACCCTAGGAATGTGTACGTAGGTGTAGTTGGTATGTAATGATATGGTACCACTAGGTGGGGAGGCCTATTTCTTATTACTTAGTTCCAATTTTTTTATTTAGTGTTGCCTTTATTTCTCATATTTTTTCTCTACTTCTATTTTTATTATTTCTTATTCCTATTTTTTTGTTGTTTTATCTATCGTCATAGTTTATTATTCTTTATCTTGAGTTGGGGGTATATCAGAAGTAACCTTTCTACTTTTTCAGAGCTAGCAGTTGGACTGGGTACATCTTACCCTTCCCAGACCCTACTTTATGGAAATACATTAGGTTTATTGTTGTTGTTGTTGTTGATAATGATAATTGGTGTGGCATGTTGATGTTACCTCACAAGTGTAGTTCATATGATGATACCAATAATGTATGCCTTAATGTGTGTGGTTCAATTAATGGTAATATGCAATACTAGTTGTAAGTTGGATTTAATAAGTTGTGTAGCTGAGTTGTACAGGTGGAGGTCTTGAGGTACCAACACTGGAAACCACGGTTGCTGATGTAGGGGTTTATATGACTTTATGGTTTAAGTCCCCCTTATTGTTATCATGTGATTAATAGGTTTGATTCCCCCATATTTTATTACATGATTAGGTGTTTGTGTCACCTTAATATGCCAGGAGGTTCTAGTCCGCCATAGTGAATATGTATACCCTCTAGTTCATGCAGCCACATGCATGGGGCTCTGCCAGTTAGGGAAGAGTTGGGGCCACATAGCTCAAGGGGTCCATCTAATTTTATGATGGTTGAGCTATATAATCCATTATAATGTTTTCAAAGTTCATGTTAAGCTTTGTTCCCTATCGCGACATGTAATATATATATGTATGTATCTGTGTATGATTATGTACATTATTTTTAATGATTTTGAACTATTGATCATGAAGTTATGTTATCCTTATCCCTGAGTTACATGCTAGTGTTCACCCTACTAACCATATTAGGATATTGTATCCCTACGTGATGCAAGCAGTAAAGATAATTCTACTTTTTCGGCACAAAGTTATGCAGATCGGCTTGGTTCATCGATTCATTGTGGTGAAGTAGTGAGATTCCATTCTCTAAAAGACCTATACATTCATTAAATATTATGATAGATTACAGTTGAGAGTCTCATTATGTTTAATATTATCATTGTCATTATCCTATATCTGAGTTGGGGAGATGTCCCGACCAAGACTAGTTTTTTGATCTTTTGTTAGATGGCTTTATTGGATTACTGTAGACTTAGGTGATATTAGTTGGTTTTTTTGGCCAGTTGATGGTTATTAGTTATAGACATACCCTATATAATTTAACCTTATTTAGTTATATGTTCAGAATTCATCCAACATTGGAGATATTATGTCATTTGGTTAGGTGCACAAGGGAGGTCTTGGGTCCACATGAGACTTGAGATACCTATCATGGCTAAGACCTGGTCTGGGTTATAAAAAAGATGGCATTAGATCTTAGGTTTGGTTTCATTGGGTGTCTACAAAGTCGTGTTAAGTATAGTCTCTTTTATAGGTATATAGTGTGCCACACTTATAATGAAGAGTCTATGAGGCATTTAGTAATGTTTATTTTTGTTATTTTTCTATTTCAAGCTATAGATTCTAAAGTATTGTATCTCATCTAATTTCCATGTGTTCACTTTTCCGATCATTCCTCCTAGAAGATCTGATGCTCGTGGAAACTCTTCTAACTCTTCAGAGGATAATAAAGATAGATCTCAACCTTCTCCAAGTGTTAAGAACTGATCGATGGTCGTTGCTTCTGATTACCCTGAGGGAGCTCCACCAGTTCCCTTATCCCACCTTAGGCAGCTCAGGCTTGTGTGTCTAATGCTGAGTTTTTCTAGTTAATTCATTTGCTTACCTAGTTTGTGGCCTCCCTAACCGAGTATGCTACTTTTATTGATCCATCCTCCGAGTCTATAATAATTAACCAATTTATGAGGTTGAGTCTCCTACTTTCACTTGTTCTAGAGTAAAGGAACATCCTCATAATTTCATTGATGAGATAGAAAAGAACTTCTATGTGATGCATGTTACTGATATAAAGGGTGTAGCATTTGCAACATATCAGTTGAAGGATGTACCCTACCAATGGTATAAAGAGTGGGAACATTCTAGGGGTGATGATGTTAAGTCCACTTTGTTGGATAACTTCTCTACTTCTTTTCTTTATTATTTCTTTCCTCGAGAGTTGAGGGAGGTGAAGGCTAAGGAATTCATGAATTTGATACAAGGAAGAATGATGGTAAAGGAGTAGGCCTCGAAGTCTCATCAGTTATCGTGTTATGCTTCTGAATTGGTGTCTAGTATGAGGGGTAGAGTGAGGAAGCTTACCTTTGCGTTGACCCATGCATTCATTTTTGAGAGAAAGGCTTCCCTATTGAACAAAGAGATAGGCAATTCTAGACTTATGGTGTATATACAACAAGATGATGAAGAAAAGAAGAAGCAAGTGAAGATAAGTGAAAGGCAAAATAAGAAGTTTTGATTGTCAGATTAGGGTGGGAGTCAGAATCAGAGTGGTAGAGACGGTGGAAAGTGGTCTAAGAAGAAATTGGGAAAATTTGGTTCCTACTTTATGGGTAGTGCTCCTTGTCCAAAGTCGTCGGGTGATCATCGTTCTTATTATTATAGTAGTTTAGAGCGCTAGGAGCCCAGTCTTAATCTAGTGAAGCTTAGTCATCTCCCTCATATCCTCCTTGTAGATCCTGTGGTTAGGTACACCGTGATGTTTAGGAAAACAGAGGTAAGGAGATTTAAATATGCTTATATTGGTCATATGCTGAGGGATTATCATTCTAAGGTTGTTTCTAGGGAAAATAAGATTCTTGACGCTTCTTCATAAGCTCCGGCACCTAAAGGTGTTGCATCTACTTTGTTCTACGGTACTTGAGGAAACTGTTTGTACTCTATTACCACTTTCCAGGATTCTGCAGCATTCCCTAATGTTTCTACTAGTATGCTTTGACTATTCTGTCATGATATATATTTCCTACTTGATCCCGAGTCTACTCTCTCTTATGTGAACCCTTATGTGGATATCTATTTTGACTTTGTTCCTGAATGTATTTTTGACACCTTGTCTGTTCCATCCGATAAGTGACTTTATTGTGGCTAGAAGGGTCTATAAGGGTTGTGTGATGTTGGTCTATGTTAGGGAGATGATGTGTTATAGATATATAACACTTTCGACACTTAAAACTAGGAAACTAGGTAGGTTCTTGAGGTTGTTAGATATGATACTTTTAGTGTATGTTTTGTAGGAAATTGTGTTTTGGATGATAAACATCTGAAAAAGGGGGTTTTGTCTATTTTGGAACCATTATGGATGTTCGGGATACTTTTTGGCTTAATCGTAAACAAATCATTTTCAAGAATCAAAGAAGAGATGAAAAGATGTCTCCCGACACCTACTAAGTCAACATATGAATAACATGTGAGACCTATAGACTGTAGGTAGGGAAAGCAAGTGCCAGAAGTCCAATATCCCAAGAGAAGAACTTGTGGGAAGTTTTCATCCAGTACCTACAATTGGTCTGCGCCCAGGGTCAATGCCCCAGGTACTACCTGCGCCCGGTGCCAGACCATAGGTATGAACCACATGTGTCCATCGGCCATATTTTCTACTATTTTATTTGGGATTTGGTTTTAGGGTTTCCTCATGTACTATAAATACCTTTTTATGTGTTTTTAGTAGAAGTTACACACTTTTGTTATTCACAAACATATTTTGATTCCAAGACTTGATTTTGATCTTGGGATTTTCTTGTATTGACTTTGGTTCATTAATTCAGTTATTCTTATGGCTTTTATTACATCTTATCATTGATAATTAACTTAATTCTGTATGCAAAGTATCAAATTGGTTAAAAAAAGCACGATAAGCCTACAAAGTTGAAAATATAGGGGGATCACAATCCTAGTGTTCATCTACGACAGATGACAGCAACATTTAGTATCGTTACTTTCTCGAGCTTACTACATCAAAACCCTTCATTTACTTTCCTTATTGTTCCTGCAAACTACAACTAATGATATCCACACTTCCACGTATACCCTTGGGATTCAACTCCAACCTATGATGGGTTAATATATTTTTGGCAATGACTATATCATCAACTTATATGGGGTGTTGTTTGGATGTCATCAAAATTTTGGTGTCATTGTCAAGGAACACGGTGTTGATTTGTGATTTTAAGTTGTTAAAGTTATTGGGTTTTTCTTTAGATCCTTAGTTTTGTATATTTCGGTGTATTACTAGCAGACAGAGTAGCGGTAATCCCTTACTCCTACTGAATCAGAATCCAAAGAGGATCCTACAAACACTGTTAGGATATCTGAGCAGAAAAAAGAGATGAACTTCCTGAAGATGTTCATGATGTTGTACCTCTCCCTCCTCTCGAAGAGGTACAAGATATCAGTAACAGTTAAACTAGTGAGCTATTAGCTAAAGATTAATTGAGAGAAGGGAAACAAAAGAAGCTCTGCAAGTTGCTAGGGAGGCCGAGCTAACTAAGCAGAGAAAAATAGTACACCATCGAGAAGAATTCAAACTAAAATAAATCTAGATATTCCCATGTTCTAGTAATCCCATCATATTAGTATGCACAGCCATATGTATATGATAAAGAAGATTTGGGATATTTTAAGCCAGTAGATATTGGAATCATATTTCCCCCTCTTTTTCCCCTGGCATCATATTCTATATCACGGGCGCAATGATCCAACTGTTAAATCTTATGTGTGTGTTTACAAGTCTATCTATAGATGATTCAAACTTTCACCTTGTAAATTTCTTGAGATCAGCAGTTCATATATAAATCCACGGGTGAATCAGGAATCATTTAGACTGAGGATATTACCCTTCTCACTTATAAAAAAAGCGTCTTTATGGTTAAGGGAACTGCGAAGAATCTCTATCACTACATGGAATGAGTTGTGAAAGAAATTCATGAATAGGTTCTTTCCTCCACCCAGGATGTTGCATCTTAAGGATGAGATTTATAATTACAGGAAGCTTCAGCCAGAATCTATGTATGAAGCATGGTTCAAGTTCAAGAGGAAGTAGAGTATGGTGCCTAATCATCGGTTGTTAAGGATGAGCTTATTAGTGATATACTATAGAACCTTGACCATTATCTCTAGTTCCATGACAGACACCATATTTAGAGGAGTTTTTATAAGGCAACGTTGGGAGAAAGCTTTGGATATTTTATATCAGATCTTACTCACTAACCCAGGGTAGCAAACCCGAGAGGCTGAGAGAGGATTTAACACTTATGCTATTGGTGCCTCCTACGACTAGAAAGTAGCTGATGGCATAGTAGAACAAGATATTGTATTTCTTAGAACTTATCTTTGGGTACTTACAAAGCATCTTGTAATAACGACTTCAAAAATGTAAATTTAGTAGAAGCACAGGGTTCAGCTTCCAAAGCTTACAAGTCAAAATTAGAGGACGAAGTGAATTATCTGGATCGTTAGTTTGCAGGTTTCCGAGCCCAAGGACAAGGGAACCAAGTTCGGAAGTATTATGATAGATATAGAGACCATATTAGTAAGCGAGATAGTGACAGGAGAAAGAAGGATGACAATAGAGAAAAGGGAGATATGTATATTCCACCTAGTATACAAGATGTAAAAATCCAAAATGGAAGCGATGCTGGCTAAATTGGTAAAAGGTAAGGAAAATCTACAAATTAGCCTTCAGGAAATAAAGGCTAAAATTTTAGGATTGACCTAGAAGGTCGAGTCACATGCCACAACTATCAAACAGTTGGATCACCTATTTTGGTAGATGTTAGCGACTCTAAACTTGAGGTATCCATGAACCCCTATGAGCAACACAATGCAAAATCCTACAAATGATTGTCACATACATGCTATTACCACAAGTAGTGGTATCACTACTATGGATCAGCCACTACTTATTGTAGAAGTTATAGATGATGAGACACCTCTTTGAGTCTGAGAAGATAACAAGTGACAAAGGTAAGGGTCCAATAATTGAGCAAGAAATTAGAGAGATTTTAAGACCTCCCCTACATTTCCCTTATAGATTGAAGCAAAAGAAAGAGGAAGGTAAGTTTAAGAAATTCATTAATATACTGAAAGAACATATCTTGAACGTACCACTTCTAGAGTTGTTGGAGAAGATGCCTGGATGCGCAAGGCTCAATAAACAATTAGTCAAAAGTATGAATAGAGTAAAATTTGAGGATGTTGATGCTATGAACCACTATAGTGCAGTCACATCAAAGTCTTTCATACAGGAAAAAGCTGATTCAGGTGAATTCACTGTACCATGTACTATTGGGTCATCCTATTTCGCCAGAGCCTTGTGCTATTTAGAAGATAATATTAATTTGATGTCGTTGTCTATATCAAAGAAACTAGGCTTGAAACCTCTGAACCCAACTTCGATGTAGCTATTAATGGTTGACCACATATTGAAGAAGCCTATGGGAATCTCTTTTGGTCCTTTTGTAAGGGTGGATACCTTCATCTTTCTGGCTAACTTTGTCATCCTAGACTAAGAGGTTGACACTGAGATGTCCATTATATTAGGAATATCAATTATGATCACAGGCAGAGCTATGGTTGACATAGAGAAAGGTGGGCTAAAATTCTAAGTCAACGGAGTGATGGATACATTAAGCATCCAAAAGTCAATAAAGCATCAAACCGACATAAAGGTTGTGTCGGTGATTGAATATATTGACATCCTTGGAGGATATTCCTAAGGGTATCCTAATGAATTCTGAGCAATTAAGATATTTGCGTCGTGTCGCATAGTTAAATAAAGAACTGCATAGGAGGTAACACATTGGCTTTTTTGTAATGTCTGAGTAACCAAAATAGCCACATCATTCAACGAAATTAAATCAAGCGTTGAGTGAGAGGTAACCCATTATTTTTAGTGTTCATATTTTTGTTGTTTTTCTTTTTTGTAGGGTTTTAGCTCATGGACTTACTCGAAATATGGTAAGAAATTTCTACATTAATCAATTTCTAGGAAAGAGGGATACATGGTCAACCCATCATGATTACATGTCCCACACGATAAGTTGAGTAAAAGCCAAAAATTTGAGATTTTGAGGATGAACAAAATGAGTAAATTTGTGTGCTTTGGAATGTAATTTTATTTTAGGACCGGAAACATAGGCTACAGGACCATAAGTGGCTGGAAAGATATCATAATGAAAATTCCAAATTTAAGGAAAGTGGGCCAAAATTTTTTGCCTAGCATAAGAACGCAACACCTACTCGTCGCAGGTAGCACCTACGTCATGGCCTGATCAACGGTGTAGGTTGTAGGTAGCTGGTAGGGGTTGGATAATTTTGGGTCCAATTTTTAATTTAAATTGTAGACACACCAATACTTATATATGACCTAAAATAGACCTTCACGTATATTTAAAAACCTTAACCTCATTCTAACTCACTCTAATCCTCAAAACATCACCTTTTTCTTTGAATTCAAACTTTCCTCTAAAAGCACAAACTTACCCCACACTTTGTTAAAGGTTAAATTGTCATTTGGTTGAGGTACCAATGTGTTCCAACATGCTAAAAACATGTTCCAACTTTGGTTTACTTGGCCTCTTCATTATTCTCTTTCGGCTCTTCTTATAAAAGGTAACTTTCTCAGACACTATTGGTTATATATTAGTCTATCTATTATTTAAACAAGTTGATATGTGTATTCCATTGAAAAATATATAGAAACTATCATGTTTCAATGTAATATCCTTGAAGTAGCCTAAAATCATAATGTAGGGCCTTGTTTTGAAGTAAAATCTAAAGTTAGGCCCCAACCGGAAGTTGAACTTGAATGAATAAAAGTATTACCAGTAGTTGAGCATTTTTGTTTTCTTTGAAAGTTGTGATTTATGTTAAGTGTGAGTAAAGTGGACTTTTTCGATTTCAAATGGGTTATAGGAATATGAAAATTGAAGAAAAATTCAAATTTTTTTGCATTTTTATTTTTTCTTCAACTTTTTTATCGCTCGCTTTTTTTTGAAAATAACATCTAGTTTTTTAGGTACATATGGAGCCTAAATTTTTGAATAAGATGAAGGCTGGTACTTTGAGGAGACAGGAAAACTCTCTTTATCCTCGTGGTTCAATGGATGAGTACCCGAGGAAAAATCGTAGAGATGTTGTTATTGAAGTGACATGAAAAGTCATGAGAGGAAAAACTCTCTAGACTAATTTGTAAGCTGTAGCCTATAGTGTAGTTATGTCAAAGTCTTTTGTATAGGAAAAAGTTGATTCAAGTGAATTCACTCTACTATGTACTATTGGGTCATCTTATTTTTCCAGAGCCTTATGTTATTTAGAAGCTAACATTAATTTGATGTCGTTGGCCATATCAAAGAAACTAGGCTTGAACCCTCTGAACCCAACTTCGATGTAGCTATTAATGGTTGACCACATATTGAAGAAGCCTATGGGAATCTCTTTTGATGCTTTTCTAAGGGTGGATACCTTCATCTCTCTGGCTAAGTTTGTTATCCTGGACTGAGAGGTTAATACTGAGATGCCTATTATATTAGGAATATCGATTATGACAACAGGCAGAGCTATGGTTGACATAAAGAAAGGTGGGTTAAAATTATAAGTAAACGGTGAGGTTTCTACATTAAACATCCAAAAGTCAATAAAGCATCAAAGCGATATAAAGTTAGTGTCGGTGATTGAATATATTGATATCTTTGGAGGATATTCCTAAGGGTATCCTAATGAACTCTGAGCAATTAAGATATTTGCGTCGTGCCGCATAGTTAAATAAAGCACTGCATAGGAGGTAACACATTGGCTTTTTTGTAAAGTCTGAGTAACCAAAATAGCCATGTCATTCAACGACATTAAATCATGAATTGAGTGGGCGGCAACCCACTATTTTTAGTGTTCATATTTTTGTTGTTTCTCTTTTTTATAGGGTTTTAGCTCATGGACTTACTCGAAATATGGTAAGAAATTTCTACATTCATCGATTTCTAGTAAAGAGGGCTATGTGGTCAACCCATCATGGTCACAAGTCCCACAAGATAAGTTGAGTCATAAGCCAAAAATTTGAGATTTTTAGGATGAACAAAATGTGTAAGGTTGTGTTCTTTGGAATGAAATTTTATTTCAGGACTGGTAACTTAGTCTACAGGACCATAAGTTGCTGAAAATATATCATAATGAAAAGTTCAAACTCAGGGAAAGTGGGCCAGAATTTTTTGCTTAGCATATGCACCCAGCACCTACTGGTCGCAGGTAGCACCTACGTCCACAGCTTGATCAATGGTGTAGGTTGTAGGTAGCTGGCAGGGGTTGGCTAATTGTTGTTCCAATTTTTAATTTAAATTTTAGACCCACCAATAGTTATATATGACCTAAAATAGCCCTTCACATATATTTAAAAACCTTAACCTCATTCTAACTAACTCTAATCCTTAAAACATCTCTTTTTTCTTTGAATTCAAACTTTTCCCTAAAAACACAAACTTATCCTACACTTAAGTAAAGGGTAAATTGTCATTTGGTTGTGGTACCAACTTATTTCAAAATGATAGAAACATGTTCCAACTTTAGTTTGCTTGGCTTCTTTATTATTCTCTTTCGGCTCTTCTTATAAAAGGTAACTTTCTCGGACACTATTGGTTATATATTAATCTATCTATTATTTAAATTAGTTGATATGTGTATTCCATTGAAAAATATATAGAAACTATCATGTTTCAATGTAATAGCCTTGAAGTATCCTAAAATCATAATGTAGGGCTTTGTTTTGAAGTAAAATCTAAACTTAGGCCCCAACCAGAAGTTGAACTTGAATGAATAAAAGTATTACCAGTAGCTGAGCATGTTTGTTTTCTTTGAAATTTGTGATTTATGATAAATGTGTGCAAATTGGAATTTTTGGACTTCAAATGGGTTATAGGGGTGTGAAAATTGAAGAAAAATTCAATTTTTTTTAAATTTTGAGTTTTTCTTCAACATTTGTTATCGCTCGATTTTGTTGGAAACTAACATCTGGTTTTTTAGGTGCATATGGAACCTAACGTTGCAAATAAGATGAAGGCTTGTACTTTGATGAGAGGACAAGCTCTCTAGGCTGCTTTTGCTTGGCATATGCACCTAGGACCTACTGGTCGCAGGTACCACCTACGTCACAGCCTGATCAAAGGTGTAGGTTGTAGGTAGCAGGAAGGGGTTTGCTAATTGTTGTTCTAATTTTTAATTTAAATTGTAGACCCACCAATACTTATATGTGACCCAAAATATCCCTCCACGTATATTTAAAAACCTTAACCTTATTCTAACTCACTTTGATCCTCAAAATATCACTTTTTTCTTTGAATTCAAACTTTCCTCTAAAAGCACAAACTTACCCCACACTTAAGTAAAGGGTAAATTGTCATTTGGTTGAGGTACCAACGTGTTCCAACATGCTAAAAACATGTTCCAACTTTGTTTTGCTTGACCTCTTCATTATTCTCTTTCGGCTCTTCTTATAAAAGGTAACTTTCTCAGACCCTATTGGTTATATATTAATATATCTATTATTTAAACAAGTTGATATGTGTATTCCATTGCAAAATATATAGAAACTATCATGTTTCAAAGTTATAGCCTTTAAGTAGCCTAAAATCATAATGTAGGGCCTTGTTTTGAAGTAAAATCTAAAGTTAGGCCCCAACTGGAAGTTGAACTTGAATGAATAAAAGTATTACCAGTAGTTGAAAATGTTTGTTTTCTTTGAAAGTTGTGATTTTTGATAAGTGTGAGTTAATTGAACTTTATTGTATTTCAAATGGGTTATAGGGGTGAAAATTGAAGAAAAATTCAAATATTTTTGAATTTTGAGTTTTTCTTCAACTTTTGTTATCGCTCGCTTTTGTTCGAAACTAACGTCTGGTTTTTTAGGTACATATGGAGCCTAACGTTGTGAATAATATGAAGGCTAGTAACTTAAGGAGATAGGAAAACTCTCCTTATCCTACTGGTTCATTGGATGAGTACCCGAGGAAAAACAGTAGAGATACTGTTGTTGAAGTGACATAAAAATTCATGAGAAGACAAACTCTCTAGGATGCTTTGTAAGTTGTATCCTATAGTGCAGTCATGTCAAAGTCTTTCGCATAGGAAAAAGCTGATTGAAGTGAATTCACACTACCATGTTCTATTGGGTCATCCTATTTTGCCAGAGCCTTGTGCTATTTAGAAGATAACATTAATTTGGTTTCGTTGGCCATATCAAAGAAACTAGGCTTGAACCCACTGAAACCCACTTTGATGTAGCTATTAATGGTTGACCACATATTGAAGAAGCCTGTGGGAATCTCTTTTGATGCTTTTGTAAGGGTGGATACCTTCATTTTTCTGGCTAACTTTGTCATCCTGGACTGAGAGGTTGACACTGAGATGCCCATTATATTAGGAATATCGATTATGACCACAGGCAGAGCTATGGTTGACATAAAGAAAGGTAGGCTAAATTTCTAAGTCAATGGTGAGGTGGCTACATTAAACATCCAAAAGTCAATAAAGCATTCAACCGGCATAAAGGTAGTTTTGGTGATTGAATATATTGATATCCTTGGAGGATATTCCTAAGGGTATCCTAATGAATTCTGAGCAATTAAGATATTTTCATCGTGCCGCAGGGTAAATAAAGCACTGCATAGGAGGTAACACATGGTCTTTTTTGTAAAGTATGAGTAACCAAAATAGCCATGTCATTAAATGACATTAAATAAAGAATTGAGTGGCAGGCAACCCACTATTTTTAGTGTTCATAGTTTTGTTGTTTTTCTTTTTTGTAAGGTTTTAGCTCATGGACTTACTCGAAATATAGTAAAAAATTGCTACATTCATAGATTTATAGGAAATAGGTCTATGTGGTCAACCCATCCTGGTCACAAGTCCCACACGATAAGTTGAGTGATAAGCCAAAAATTTAAGATTTTTAGGATGAACAAAATTTGTAAGGTTGTGTGCTTTAGAATGTAATTTTATTTTACGACTGGTAACTTAGGCTACAGGACCATAAGTTTCTGGAAATATATCATAATGAAAATACCAAACTGAAGGAAAGTGGGCCAAAATATTTTGCTTAGCATATGCACGAAGCACCTACTGGTCGAAGGTAGCACCTACGTCACAGCCTGATCAAAGGTGTAGGTTGTAGGTCGCTCGCAGGGCTTGGCTAATTGTGGTTCCAATGTTTAATTTAAATTTTACACCCACCAATACTTATATATGACCTAAAATATCCTTTCACGTATATTTAAAAACCTTAACCACATTCCAACTCACTCTAATCCTCAAAACATCACTTTTTTCTTTGAATTCAAACTTTCCTCTAAAAAGAAAAGCTTACCCCACACTTAAGAAAAGGGTAAATTGTCATTAGGTTGAGGTACCAACTTGTTTCAACATGTTAAAAACATGTTCCAACTTTGGTTTGCTTGGCTTCTTTGTTATTCTCTTTCGGCTCATCTTATAAAAGGTAACTTTCTCGGACACAATTGGTTATATATTAATCTATCTATTATTTAAACAAGTTGATATATGTATTCCACTGAAAAATATATAGAAACTATCATGTTTCAATTTAATATCCTTGAAGTAGCCTAAAATCACAATGTACGGCCTTGTTTTGAAGTAAAATCTAAAGTTAGGCCCCAACCGGAAGTTGAACTTGAATGAATAAAAGTATTACCAGTAGTTGAGCATGTTTGTTTTCTTTGAAAGTTGTAATTTATGATAAGTGTGCGAAAATTGGAATTTTTGTATTTCAAATGGGTTATAGGGGTGTGGAAATTGAAGAAAAATTCAATTTTCTTTTAATTTTGTGTTTTTCTTCAACTTTTGTTATCGCTCGCTTTTGTTGGAAACTAATATCTGGTTTTTTAGGTACATATGGAACCTAACGTTGTGAATAAGATGAACGTTGGTACTTTGAGGAGACAGGAAAACTCTCCTTACCCTAGTGGTTCAATGGATGAGTACCTACGGTAAAACCGTAGAGATACTATTGTTGAAGTGACATGAAAAGTCATGAGAGGATAAACTCTCTAGGCTGCTTTGTAAGTTAGCACAACAGGGGTATAGTACCGCTCTTGCTGATTCTTTAAATGCACCTCCTGAGAAGGAATATCAGAGGTAGTTTCTGCCAAGGATGTGGGAGACCTTCGCTATTTATAGTTGTATCTGGAGGCAGGCAATCCTACAAAGTGCATTATGAAGAGTGCCAAATTGACCTATTTGGGCTAGATTAAATACCACAGTTGTGACCACATTTGATAGATATCAGCTAGAGTGTAAGGTTATGTGCCTTGGAATGTCATTTTATTTTAGGACCGGAAACATAGGCTACGGGACCATAAGTGACCAGAAATATATCATATTGAAAATTCCAAACTGAAGGAAAGTGGGCCAAAACTTTTTGCCTAGAATATGCACGCAGCACCTACTGGTCGCAGGTAGCACCTACACCTACATCCTGATCAAAGGTGTAGGTTATAGGTAGCTGGCAGGGGTTGACTAATTGTGGTTCCAATACTTATATATGACACAAAATAGCCCTTCACGTATATTTAAAAACCTTAACCTCATTCTAACTAACTCTAATCCTCCAAATATCACTTTTTCTTTGAATTCAAACTTTCCTCTAAAAGCAAAAACTTACCCCACTTAAGTAAAGGGTAAATTGTCATTTGGTTGAGGTACCAACGTGTTCTAACATGCTAAAAGCATGTTCCAACTTTGGTTTGCTTGACCTCTTCATTATTCTCTTTCGGCTCTTCTTATAAAAGGTAACTTTCTCGAACACTATTGGTTATATATTAATCTATCTATTATTTAAACAAGTTGATTTGTGTATTCCATTGCAAAATATATAGAAAATATCATGTTTCAATCTAATAGCCTTGAAGTAGCCTAAAATCATAATGTAGGGCCTTGTTTTGAAGTAAAATCTAAAGTTAGGCCCCAACCGGAAGTTGAACTTGAATGAATAAAAGTATTACCAGTAGTTGAGCATGTTTTTTTTCTTTGAAAGTAGTAATTTATGATAAATGATAGTAAATTGGAATTTTTGGATTTCAACTGGGTTATAGGGTGTGATAATTGAAGAAAAATTCAATTTTTTTTGAATTTTGTGTTTTTTTTTCAACTTTTGTTAACGCTCGCTTTTGTTTGAAACTAACATCTGGTTTTCTAGGTACATATGTAGCCTAAAGTTGTGAATACGATGAAGGCTGGTACTTTGAGGAGACAGGAAAACTCTCCTTATCCTAGGGGTTCAATGGATGAGTACCCGAGGTAAAGCCGTAGAGATAATATTCTTGAAGTGACATGAAAAATCATGAGAGGACAAACTCTCTAGACTAATTTGTAAGTTGTAGCCTATAGTGTAGTTATGTCAAAGTCTTTTGTATAGGAAAAAGTTGATTCAGGTGAATTCACTCAACCATGTACTATTGGGTCATCCTATTTTGCCAGAGCCTTGTGTTATTTAGAAGCTAACATTAATTTGATGTCGTTGGCTATATCAATGAAACTAGGCTTGAACCCTCTGAACCCATCTTTGATGTAGCTATTAATGGTTGACCACATATTGAAGAAACCTATAGGAATCTCTTTTGATTCTTTTGTAAGGGTGGATACGTTCAACTTTTTGGGTAACTTTGTCATCCTGGACTGAGAGGTTGACACTGAGATGCCCATTATATTAGGAATATCGATTATGACCACAAAAAGAGCTATGGTTGACTTAAAGAAAGGTGGGCTAAAATTCTAAGTCAACGGTGAGGTGGCAACATTAAACATCCAAAAGTCTGTAAAGTATCCAACCAACATAAAGGTAGTGTCAGTGATTGAATATATTGATATCCTTGGAGGATATTCCTAAGGTTATCCTAATGAATTCTGGGCAATTAAGATGTTCGAGTCGTTCTGCTTAGTTAAATAAAGCACTGCATAGGAGGTAACACATGGGCTTTTTTGTAAAGTCTGAGTAACCAAAATATCCATTTCATTCAACAAAATTAAATCACGCATTGTAGGGTTTTAGCTCATGGACTTACTCAAAATATGGTAAAAAAATTGATATGTAATTTTATTTTAAGACCGGAAACTTAGGCTACTGGCCCATAAATTGCTGGAAATATATCATAATGAAAAGTCAAAACTGAAAGAAACTGGGACAAAATTTTTTTCTTAGCATATGCACGCAACACCTACTGGTCGCAGGTAGCACCTACGTCATGGCCTGATCAACGGTGTAGGTTGTAGGTAGCAGGCAGGGGTTGGCTAATTGTGGTTCCAATTCTTAATTTAAATTTTACACCCACCAATACTTATATATGACCTAAAATATCCTTTCACGTATATTTAAAAACCTTAACCACATTCCAACTCACTCTAATCCTCAAAACATCACTTTTTTCTTTGAATTCAAACTTTCCTCTAAAAAGAAAAGCTTACCCCACACTTAAGAAAAGGGTAAATTGTCATTAGGTTGAGGTACCAACTTGTTTCAACATGTTAAAAACATGTTCCAACTTTGGTTTGCTTGGCTTCTTTGTTATTCTCTTTCGGCTCATCTTATAAAAGGTAACTTTCTCGGACACAATTGGTTATGTATTAATCTATCTATTATTTAAACAAGTTGATATATGTATTCCACTGAAAAATATATAGAAACTATCATGTTTCAATTTAATATCCTTGAAGTAGCCTAAAATCACAATGTACGGCCTTGTTTTGAAGTAAAATCTAAAGTTAGGCCCCAACCGGAAGTTGAACTTGAATGAATAAAAGTATTACCAGTAGTTGAGCATGTTTGTTTTCTTTGAAAGTTGTAATTTATGATAAGTGTGCGAAAATTGGAATTTTTGTATTTCAAATGGGTTATAGGGGTGTGGAAATTGAAGAAAAATTCAATTTTCTTTTAATTTTGTGTTTTTCTTCAACTTTTGTTATCGCTCGCTTTTGTTGGAAACTAATATCTGGTTTTTTAGGTACATATGGAACCTAACGTTGTGAATAAGATGAACGTTGGTACTTTGAGGAGACAGGAAAACTCTCCTTACCCTAGTGGTTCAATGGATGAGTACCTACGGTAAAACCGTAGAGATACTATTGTTGAAGTGACATGAAAAGTCATGAGAGGATAAACTCTCTAGGCTGCTTTGTAAGTTAGCACAACAGGGGTATAGTACCGCTCTTGCTGATTCTTTAAATGCACCTCCTGAGAAGGAATATCAGAGGTAGTTTCTGCCAAGGATGTGGGAGACCTTCGCTATTTATAGTTGTATCTGGAGGCAGGCAATCCTACAAAGTGCATTATGAAGAGTGCCAAATTGACCTATTTGGGCTAGATTAAATACCACAGTTGTGACCACATTTGATAGATATCAGCTAGAGTGTAAGGTTATGTGCCTTGGAATGTCATTTTATTTTAGGACCGGAAACATAGGCTACGGGACCATAAGTGACCATAAATATATCATATTGAAAATTCCAAACTGAAGGAAAGTGGGCCAAAACTTTTTGCCTAGAATATGCACGCAGCACCTACTGGTCGCAGGTAGCACCTACACCTACATCCTGATCAAAGGTGTAGGTTATAGGTAGCTGGCAGGGGTTGACTAATTGTGGTTCCAATACTTATATATGACACAAAATAGCCCTTCACGTATATTTAAAAACCTTAACCTCATTCTAACTAACTCTAATCCTCCAAATATCACTTTTTCTTTGAATTCAAACTTTCCTCTAAAAGCAAAAACTTACCCCACTTAAGTAAAGGGTAAATTGTCATTTGGTTGAGGTACCAACGTGTTCTAACATGCTAAAAGCATGTTCCAACTTTGGTTTGCTTGACCTCTTCATTATTCTCTTTCGGCTCTTCTTATAAAAGGTAACTTTCTCGAACACTATTGGTTATATATTAATCTATCTATTATTTAAACAAGTTGATTTGTGTATTCCATTGCAAAATATATAGAAAATATCATGTTTCAATCTAATAGCCTTGAAGTAGCCTAAAATCATAATGTAGGGCCTTGTTTTGAAGTAAAATCTAAAGTTAGGCCCCAACCGGAAGTTGAACTTGAATGAATAAAAGTATTACCAGTAGTTGAGCATGTTTTTTTTCTTTGAAAGTAGTAATTTATGATAAATGATAGTAAATTGGAATTTTTGGATTTCAACTGGGTTATAGGGTGTGATAATTGAAGAAAAATTCAATTTTTTTTGAATTTTGTGTTTTTTTTTCAACTTTTGTTAACGCTCGCTTTTGTTTGAAACTAACATCTGGTTTTCTAGGTACATATGTAGCCTAAAGTTGTGAATACGATGAAGGCTGGTACTTTGAGGAGACAGGAAAACTCTCCTTATCCTAGGGGTTCAATGGATGAGTACCCGAGGTAAAGCCGTAGAGATAATATTCTTGAAGTGACATGAAAAATCATGAGAGGACAAACTCTCTAGACTAATTTGTAAGTTGTAGCCTATAGTGTAGTTATGTCAAAGTCTTTTGTATAGGAAAAAGTTGATTCAGGTGAATTCACTCAACCATGTACTATTGGGTCATCCTATTTTGCCAGAGCCTTGTGTTATTTAGAAGCTAACATTAATTTGATGTCGTTGGCTATATCAATGAAACTAGGCTTGAACCCTCTGAACCCATCTTTGATGTAGCTATTAATGGTTGACCACATATTGAAGAAACCTATAGGAATCTCTTTTGATTCTTTTGTAAGGGTGGATACGTTCAACTTTTTGGGTAACTTTGTCATCCTGGACTGAGAGGTTGACACTGAGATGCCCATTATATTAGGAATATCGATTATGACCACAAAAAGAGCTATGGTTGACTTAAAGAAAGGTGGGCTAAAATTCTAAGTCAACGGTGAGGTGGCAACATTAAACATCCAAAAGTCTGTAAAGTATCCAACCAACATAAAGGTAGTGTCAGTGATTGAATATATTGATATCCTTGGAGGATATTCCTAAGGTTATCCTAATGAATTCTGGGCAATTAAGATGTTCGAGTCGTTCTGCTTAGTTAAATAAAGCACTGCATAGGAGGTAACACATGGGCTTTTTTGTAAAGTCTGAGTAACCAAAATATCCATTTCATTCAACAAAATTAAATCACGCATTGTAGGGTTTTAGCTCATGGACTTACTCAAAATATGGTAAAAAAATTGATATGTAATTTTATTTTAAGACCGGAAACTTAGGCTACTGGCCCATAAATTGCTGGAAATATATCATAATGAAAAGTCAAAACTGAAAGAAACTGGGACAAAATTTTTTTCTTAGCATATGCACGCAGCACCTACTGGTCGCAGGTAGCACCTACGTCATGGCCTGATCAACGGTGTAGGTTGTAGGTAGCAGGCAGGGGTTGGCTAATTGTGGTTCCAATTCTTAATTTAAATTTTAGACCCACCAATACTTATATATGACCTAAAATAGCCCTTCACATATATTTAAAAACCTTAACCTCATTCTAACACACTCTAATCCTCAAAACATCACTTTTTTCTTTGAATTCAAACATTCCTCTAAAAACACAAACTTACCCCACACTTAGGTAAAGGGTAAATTGTCATTTGGTTGTGGTAACAACTTGTTCCAACATGCTAAAAACATGTTCCAACTTTGGTTTGCTAGGCTTCTTTATTATTCTCTTTCGGCTCTTCTTATAAAATGTAACTTTGTCGGACACTAATGGTTATATATTAATCTATCTATTATTTAAATAAGTTGATATGTGTATTCCATTGCAAATATATAGAAAATATCATGTTTCAATGACAGAGCCTTGAAGTAGCCTAAAATCATAATGTAGGGCCTTGTTTTGAAGTAAAATCTAATGTTAGGCCCCAACTGGAAGTTGAACTTGAATGAATAAAAGTATTACCAGTATTTGAGCATGTTTGTTTTCTTTGAAAGCTATGATTTATGATAAGTTTTTGTAAATTGGACTTTTTGAATTTCAAATGGGTTATAAGGGTATGAAAATTGAGGAAAAATTTAAATTTTTTTTTTATTTTGAGTTTTTCTTCAACTTTTGTTATCTCTTGCTTTTGTTGGAAACTATCATCTAGTTTTTTCGGTACATATGGAAGCTAAAATTGTGAATAAGATGAAGGCTGGTACTTTGAGGATACAGGAAAACTCTCCTTATCCTAGTGGTTCAATGGATGAGTACCCGAGGTAAAACCGTTGAGATACTGTTGTTGAAGTGACATAAAAAATCATGAGAGAAAAAACTCTTTAGGCTGCTTTGTAAGTTGTAGCCCTGACCAGTATAAAGTCATCCAGGATATCACAACCACACACTACTCCACGTATTGATAATCATAAGGAGGAAGAAGCAGAGTCTATGTCTAGTCTACAGTTAGTCGCTCAAGACCACAGTTTAAGGAGAGGTCCCTTGATTCATCAGATGAGGTAGATCAAGAGGAGACATAAGTGGTTCCCTAGTCTGATGTCGTTACCACTACTCATGTGAAGTAGATAGATGTACTCCAGTTTGAGGAGGATATAAAGCAGACTACCCAAGATGAGTACGCACAACAGGGGTAGAGTACCGCTCTTGCCGATTCTTCAAATGCACCTCCTAAGAAGGGACATCAGAGGTAGTTTGTGCCAAGGATGTGGGAGACCTTCATTATTTATAATTGTATTTGGAGGCAGGCGAGCCTACAACGTGCATTTTAAGGAATGCCAAATTGACCTATCAGGGTTAGATTAAATACCACAGTTGTGACCACATTTGATAGATATCATCTAGATTGGATGACTAGGCCATTTGTTTATTACAACCTAGCTATTTTACAAGAATTTTATGCATCCTATAGAGACACCATAGTCCTTCCTAAATGCAAACATCTACGCCTGATCAAATTTTCTAGGCAGCCACAACTTGAGCACATGCTGGCTAGATGGGTCAAAGTTGATATATCGATCGAGTCTATCCATACATTTATCTTTGGAACAGATTATATTATTCTTGCATCTATAATTAAGTGCAAGATTTGGTAAATTATATTCCCCATTGGTCTAATTAAAGAGTCCATCTACTGGATTCTAAAGACAGGGGTCTGATATTCAAGAGGTGGTGAAGTCATCTCTTGGTGTTGATGTAAAAGAGAAGCAGGTGTTAGACCTTATCTTAATGCAAATCAAGAAAAATATGGGTAGGCAAAAGGTGATGTTTTTCTAGATTGGTTATGATGGCATCTTGAGATACTAAGGTAGATTATGTATTCTCGATGTTGATAGGTTGCGGGAAAAAATTTTGGCCAAAGCTCACAAGGCATATTATATAGTTTATCCTGGTTTGACAAAAATTTATCATGATTTTAAGGAGATTTATTTGTGTAATAATATGAAGAGTGTTGTGGCTAATTTTGTGGCTAAGTAAATGGTGTATCAGCAAGTGAAGGTATAACACTTGAGGCCTGATGGATTGACTCAAGAGATTGAACTGTCAGTGTGGAAATGGGAGATAATTAATATGAATTTTATTACTGGTCTTTAGCAGTCTCACCAGCAATTTGATTCAATTTAGGTTATCTTGGATAGGATGGCTAAGTCTGGTCACTTCTTGCCATAAAGACTAATTTTTCTTTCGAAGATTATGCCAAGTTATTCATTGAGGAGAGCGTGAAGTTGCATGGTACTACAAGTTCCATATTATCTAATTGGGGTACTCAGTTATCATCTCAATTTTTTAGATTATTACACTGAGGTTAGGGAACTAAGGTGACCTTTACTAAGCTCCCCCCTGTAAATGGATGGGCAAGAGAAAAGGACAATTTAAGCTTTGGAACAAATGCTTCAGGCTTAGGTTTTTATTTTGGTGGTAGATGAATTGAGCACTTGCCTCTTATTGAATTTGCCTATAACAACAGTTATCACTATAGCACTAGTATTTCTCCATTTCAGGGGTTATATGGTAGATGGTGTAGGCCTCATATTAGTGGTTTGAGGTTGGTAAAAATAAATTATTTTTTTCTGATTTGGTTTACCAAGCTATGGAAAAGGTGAAGCTAATTCAGGATAGACTTAAGGTTGACAAAATTCACTAAAAAGACTACATGGATGTGAGGTAAAAGGATTTGGAGTTTAGTATTGGTGATCGGGTGTTCTTAAAGGTATCTCATATAAAAGGGGTGATACGGTTTGGCAAAAGGAAACTTAGTCCCTTTTATGTTTGTACGTACTAGGTTTTGAAGAGAATTGTTATTGTTGAATATGAATTAGAATTGCCTTCTAGTTTGAGCTCCATTTATCCAATGTTTCATGTTTATATGTTGAGAAAGTGCGTGGGAGATCTTTCAAAAGTTGTTCCTTTGGTGGAGGTGGATATTTTGGATTCCTTATCCTATCAGGAAGAACCAGTTGAGATTTTTGATTGTCAAGTCTGTAGATTATAGACAAAGGATATGGCTTCGGTAAAAGTTCTACAGAGGAATAAAAATATTGAAGAATCCACTTCGGACGACGAGAATGAAATGAAGTCCAAGTATTTGTTCATGTTTCCCATTATAGATTTATTATGCTTGAGGTATGTATATTCCTTAATATATTGTTTTATGGCTTTTCTAAAGATAAGTGTAGTTGTGTAAAGAGTCAAATGCTGCTAATAAATAGCTTGTATTATCAGTCGGGGATGAATGATCCTAAGAGGAGGGATTATGTAATGCCTTGGGTTTTTGGTCCTTGAAAATTTCTAAAATTTTATCCTCACTATCCTGACTATGACTCTCTTGATGAGTCATAGGTAGTCTTAATGAATTGTTGGACACAAATCATAACCAAATAAGTAAGTGTGTGGCTAAGTTCTGCAATGAGAACGAGTGGATCACTATAAGTCCTAAGGACTTATAATGAGTCATTTTGTGAAAATTGTATGATGTCCAGTGTTTTCCCAAAATGGTTGATGGGTTGACTGCGACTGGACCCTACGAGTCATAGGGTCCTATTATGAGTCATATAGGTTGATTCGTAGGGTCAATAGATCGTGAGTACCTTGAAGACTTTTCTGGCTACGACTCATGGTGGAGAGTCATTATAAGTCTACATGAGTCATATAGTGACCCATTGTCACTGGCGGCTAAATTTTACTTCATAAATTGGGAGAATTTCGGACAATTCCCTTCTCACCCAATTAAAACCCCACATTCATAAAGCACATAGGAGGGGTTGTTTCTTATTCATAACGTATTCAAACACTTCCAAAGCTCTCGTAAATTATCTCAAGCAACCATACATAGGGTTTCCAAGATGTAGGTCATCCAAGGTCTCAAGGTTTCAATTTATTCTTTGAAACATGGTATTTTAGGCATGCTACTTTCCCTAATTATTAATTTTCTAAAAGCATAAGTTTTAATGTGTTGCCATATGGTATTGAGCTTGGTTTTGAAAACATGGGTTGAGGGTCTTTGTATAACTGGTGTTTATGTGAATTTTCATGTTTGTCCCTACATGATTTCTGTTTTAATGGTAGTTTTACAATCAATTGATGTATGGGATTGGTGAATAATCTATGGAATTGTGATTTCTCCAAGCTTTTGACTTTTGAACTGGTTATTACTTGACCTTAACCCCTATTGTGAAATTCGTTTAGAATATAAAAAATATGCTTATTGAACCATTCATAAACTATTGCATAACGTGATGAATTAATGAAGCATAATTATTTTGAATTGAATCTTACGGGAATGTGTAATTCCCTAAGTTAATGTATAATTGAACCAAAGAGGATTGTGAATTCCTCAAAATGATGATAATTGGTGTGGCATGATGATGTTACCTTTCCTGAGTAGTTTTTATGATGATACGAACAATGGTTGCCTTAATGTGTAATGTGGTTCGATGAATGGGAATATGTGATACTTGTTCTAACTGGGCTTTAGTGGAGGTTGTGTAGCTAAGACATGAAAATGGAGGTCTCGAGGGACCAACACTAGAAACCATGGTTGCCGATACAAGGGTTTATATGACCCAGTGGTTTGAGTCCCCCTTATTGCTATCACATGATTAGAAGGTTAGAGCCCACTGGATTTTATTACATAATTAGGTTCTAGTGTTATCTTGATATGCTTGAAGGCTTGTGTCCCCCATACTGCTTATATATACTCTATGGTTCGTGCAACTACACGTATTGTGGCCCTACCATCTGTGGGAGAGCTGGGTCTATATATACCATGTCTTCCTTCTTATGTTATGACGGTTGAGCTACACAATCTAGGCTAAGGTCATCAAAGGTCATGTTAACCCTTGTTCCCTATCCCGACATGTGGTTTATGTATCAACATACATTTGATTATGTGCATTGTTTTGAATGATTTTGAAATATTGATCACGACATTATGTTATCCTTATCCCTAAGTTACATGTTAGTGTTCACCCAACTAATCATCTTAGAATATTGTATCCCCACGCGATGCAGGCACCATAGATACTTTTACTTTTTGGTGCTGAGTTAGGTAGATCATCTTGGTTAATCGAATTGGTGTTGTGAATTGGTGATCTTTCATTCTCTAAAGGTCTTAATACATTTTATTCTATCTTATAATACATTATAGTTTAGAGTCTCATTATTATTAACATTATCTTATCAATGTTATTTGTTATGGTTGGGGACATGTCCTAACCAAGAATCATATTTGGATCTTTTGTAAGAAGTTTTTGATAAATTAATATGGACTTGGGTGATGTTGGTTACTTGTTTTTGGCCGGTCGATGGTTATTTGTTCTAGACATACCATTTATTCTTTAAACCTATCTTGTTATATGTTCGAAATTCATCAAACATTGAGGATATTGTGTTAGTTGGTTAGGTGCAAAGGGGTGGTCTTTGGTCCATGTGGGACTTGAGATACCCGTCACAGCTAGGACCTGGTTCAGGCCATGATACTAATGTCCAAACCATGGCTACTCTGCACAATGCACACATCAAATGTGATAACCCATAATATGTTCTATAAGCTGGAGAAGTGTAGTATGAGTACCAAATGAATGGTACTCTTTAGGCGGCCGCTAACTTAGCTCCAACGATAAAGCAGATATACATATCTTATAAATAGAATAGACACTACGCCAATTGTTTAGAAACCACATAATGTAGCCAATGAGATAATAAGGATAAGTTATCCTATTCATGTCTAATAGACTAACATAATAAGTCTGAGACAGTATTAGGGATGAACTATCCTATTCCAGCCATAATTAGAAATCTAAACACTATACTATATACCCCTGGCCAATATATGAATAAAGGATAAAGAAAGATTATATATATCAATATACAAGGTTAAGGAATTAATATACAATATGAACAAATAAAGGATGAGTATACGACAATACCATAGATACATATAGCTAGATATATATATATGTGTGTGTGGAAGGTCATCTTGAAGATAAAACCTTGATCATTATCTCTTTATTTTAAGGCCTTGTTATAATCCTATTAGGATTTAGAACTAACAAGCTCAAATTTTCTACTCCATTTGTCTTATTATGAATTAATCATGTATGATAATAAATCGTAAGATAGAAGAGGCAAAAATCATACCTCAAATCAAGATACTAAATTAATGACCAATCGTTCATAAGCTAGACATAATAATGATCATAATAATGATAATAACAATATCAATAACACTGTGAGTAACCGGCTATTTTGGAGAATCAAATACCTAGTTGAGCCTATGCGTGCCCCCACCTCCCTTGGCACATATGGTTCAATCAACATACAACAACACAAGGTAGAGTCATCACCGAAATCTATGCAACCCTCCCATATGAGCTGATAGACATAGGCATATATAGCTAACAGACATAGTCATATACAATATGCATAAAAGTATGAATGTAATAGAATCCACAATATAATAATACGAATATCCTAACCATCATTGTCATTCCCATTATCATCATCATCCTCATCATAATCATCCTTTGGTTTTGCAGAGTAAATATATATATATATATATATATACAGATGGCAAGCCAAACACAAATCAGTAGATATGGACATAGGAACATCAATATAATCATCCTCCAGATTTGCCAGGTATTAATATAATCATCATAACATCCTATGTCCTTCTCAGTGTCATCACATCATCATAATATCCTCCGGCTTTTTTGAGCATCATCATATCATCATAATATTCTCTGTCCTTACCAAGTATCATTACATTATCATAACATCCTCCGACCTCATTGGGCATTACCACATCATCATAATATCCAAAATAAAAAGTGAGCCCTATGAGTGCTAAAGTAAGGTGCAAGCCCTACAAGGGACAAAGTAATGAACAAGCCCCATGAGGGATAAAATAAAGAACAAGCTCCACGGGGACTAAAGTAAATAAAGATGCAAGGTAGAGTATACTTCCATAGTCCATCGCATATCATCAATATCAATTATCAATAAGCATATATACATAACATGAATATTATAACTTTCATCAGGTTTTACTCGTAATTTATATTATCAATCCTAAATCCTCCTCCATATATACCAGAGATATGGGTAATAAGATATGATAGGTACACGGGATCAAGAAGTGGATAAAGTTGTCGCCCAGACTAAACTTCAAGACAAAATCATAATAAATTTATAAAAAGGATTGGAATATTTAACAACCAAAGTAATTAGTAATATCAAATAATAGACTAGAAGTTTTCTCAATCAGGTCTTTAAAAAATCATTTATAATTACGAGAAAATCCATTATTAAGGTAGAAAGTAGGCTTTAACCCTTACTTAATGACAACAATAACAATGGTATAATGTAATTAGATCATATCAATATTCGATGCAGCGATCATGACTATATAAAATCTATGCATGCCATTAAAATTATTCATAAAATGGAACTATAAGCATTAATATATCAATAAACTAAAATCGCATCCTCTATAAGAATAGAAACTTCCCAGATGGTCAACTCATATCATAATATGACCTTGGGCCTAATAATCTATCCAAAACAATTAGAACATTCTAATCACAACCTTTAGCCTATATACATATCTGGAACCCATTTCAAAATCATATTTATAAATCATTTCATATTTATAATTCGTAGCATATTCACGAGGCCTAATATCTTTATGAGCTATAAAGAATATCAATAATCATCTCAAATATTTGAGGCATCTCACTTCTCTGATGCATAATATCAGTAAGGCCTAATTCATAACCATGAGACATATCACATCTATGAGGCATCTCATACCTATAGGTTATGTATATTACAACTATGATAGAATATCATCCCTATATGCATATCATCATCTCTAACGGGAATAACATATCTAAAGGCCCATTATCACTTCCATAAGGAATTTCATGGGCATAATACGTTAATCATAATATGGGGAAATTCATCACAATTCACTAAGTCTCAAAGAAAATTTATTCTAAAATCCTAATAGTTTTAACTAATCCTAGTATCCACATCTAAGTCCAGAAGGGCTAACAAAAGTGTTGGCCTGAGTGGGCCAGACAATCCCACTTCTAATACTCAATTTCAATAATTAGGAATCATATGGTCTAAACTAGGCTAGGGAATCTAGTTCAACTTCTAGATGTTAAGTAAGCCATAACTAATACTAAGCTAGGAACTTCATCTAGAAACATGGTTATTTAAGTCAACTTTACTCCAATTATAGTTTAAAGATCAGCAGGCTAGCCTAACTATGGTTAATCATACTAACCATTATTTCAACACTTAATAAACATCCCAAACCTAGCAACATATCATATCCATTCTATGAATTAGCACTATTTAGGGAGAAGTCAATAGGATTCTTAATGGGTATTAAGCATTTTAACTTATTGATCAAAACCCTCATCTAATCCATGTAATACCCCGGGTTTTTGGCTACAAATCACCCTACGAGTCATAGAGTGTCTTGATGGGTCAGGTGATCCTATTAGTAAGGTGTTTAGTGAATAGTGCTTAGTTTTTATCTTAGGTACAACTAGGGGACATAAGTCGCAAAGGTTCATCATGAGATATTGGTGTGAAATTATAACCGAATCAAAAATTTAGTTTCTAAGTTCTACTTGGAGTTTGAGTGTCTCACTTTGATTCGTATGGACTTGTTATGAGTCATTGGGTTCTAATTGTAGGATGTTCTATGTTTACCTAATTGGGTTTTGTGTTGATTATGATGGACCCTATGAGTCATAGGGTCTCATTATGAGTGGTACTAGAGAAGTTGTAGGGTCAATAGTGTATAGGGGTTCTAAACACAGTTTTGGTTACGACTTGTGGTGACGAGTAGTAAGGAATGGCTATAAATCAGAGGTTGACCCATAGTCAATAGCGGCATTTTTTTAGCATTGAAATTAAGGGCATCTTAGACATTTCTTATCTTACCCAAATTGAAATCCATGACTTATAACCCCTTTTAGGTGTCATTAACACTTAGAAACAAATCTAAGTAACTTTTGAAACACTCAATAGGCCTTCTAAATTCCCTCAAGCAAGTAAAGCTATAGTTTCATTATGTTGGATCAAAGGGCTCAAGGGTCAATTTCTCACCAAATTTTATAGTAGTTAAGACATGTTAATATTCCCTTATGGTTAATATATTAAAAGAACTTGTTTAAAAGTATTTTCCATTAGATATTTATGTTGGTTTGTTAACAAGGGTTGAGGATTTTGAATGATTGATCTTGAAAAATGATTTTTCATGGTTTACATATGATGAATAATATTTTAATTATGGTTTTGAACATGTGGTTGGATGGGTATGGTGAAGGAACAAGGGAATTGTGATTTTTCCAAACTTGTGACTTTTGAAGTGGTTATTACCCTGACCTAATAATGTGAAATTGGTTTTAATTATGAGAAGTGTGAAAATTTGAAAAATTCAACCAAGGAGGTTGGATTTACCCAATTGATGTAATTAATTTGGCATGTTGTTATTATCTTGCATGGGTAGTTGGAATGGCGATACCAAAATTGTATGCCTTTATGTGAAATATGGCTCAATGAATGGGAATGTGTGAATTTTTTTAATTATGCTTTAATAAGGGATGTGTAGCTGAGTCGTGAAAGTGGAGGATTGATTGACTAACACTAAAAACCACATTTACCGATACGGGGGTCAAAGTGACCAACGAAGTTGAAGACCCCCTTATTATTATTTCATGAATAGGAAGGTGTGTGTCTTCCATAAGTAATCACATGATCGGGTGCGTAAGTCATCTTAGTATATTATTGAGAGGTTTGAGTCCCCCATGCATATATATGAGATTATTATTCGATTCATATGGCTACATGCACTAGTGATCGACTAGGGGGTAAGAGTTGGGACCCATATATCCCCCAGGTACTATAATATGATAGTTGAACTACATATTGGTTAAAGTTTTAAAATGCATGTTAAGACCCGTTCCTTATCCCAAAATGTGATATATATGTGTATATATATATATGTATTCAATTTCGTACATTAGATTGAAATTGTTGAGTATGACATTATATTATTCTTATCCTTGAGTTACATAATAGCGCTCCAACCTTTAACCATCTTCATACATTGTATCCCTATTTGAGGCAGTCATTGGTCATAATTCTAATCCTCCTACTTAGTGACTATGATTTAGGATATAGTCATAAATTGACATTGAAGTGGTGATCTTTCATACATCAGAAGTCTACATTTCATATTTTGCTCTCTTATGGCATAAACTGTTGAGACTATTATTGGCTATAGTCGAGGGTAAGTCCCAACACTTTATAGATAATGAATGTTGGTTCTTTTTTTTGAAGAAATTATTTGGTTTATTGTTGTTATTCAGATTGTTTGTTGGTTGTCTTGTTAGTCACTGATCACCGTTTTAGACATACGTTAATGTTTTCTTAAGCTTATTGCATGCTATCTTATTATATATTCAGAATTCATCAAACCTTGGAGTATGTTGTGTTTTGTTTGGTTAGGTATAGGGGGTCATATTTGGTCCTGCAAGACTTGATATACCCATCATGGCAAGGCCCTAGTTTGGGTCTTAAAAAAAATTATATCAGAGCTAGGTTTTATTTCATTGGGTTTCCAAAAAAGTCATGTAAATTAGAGTCTCTTTATGGTTGTGTAGTGTGCCATATTTATAATAAAAAGGCTACAAGTTATTTAGGAATGTTTTCCGTTATAGATGTTATATTTCAATCTATAGATTCTAACATCTTTAATCTTTCTAATTCCTGTTTGTTCGCCTTTCAGACCCTGACTCAAAGAAGATCAGATATCCATAGGAAAATTTTTTTCTTATTTGAGGACAATGTCGATGGAACTCATCCTACCCAGTAGTTTAGACTAGGTCTAGGGCCACTTCTCTTTATTGCTCTAATAAAGATCCACCCGTTCCATGTATCCCTCCCCCAGCACCTCAAGCTTATGTGTATAATGTAGAGTTTCACCAGTTGATTCATTTTCTTACCCAGTTGGTGGCCTCCCAGATTGAGTGTGTCAATTCTATTGCTCTATCATCTGAAGACACTAGGGTTGGCCAATTTATATGGTTGAGTCCTCCTATTTTCACTAGTTTTAAAGTTGAGAAAGATCATCAAAACTTTTTTGATAAGATGGAAAAGATTATTCATATGATGTATACTACTAATTTGGAGGGCATTGAGTTCATCGCTTTCTAATTAAAGGATGTGGTATAGTAGTGCTATAGGGAGTGGGAAAGGACTAGGGGTTATGATGCAGAATTATCTCTATAGGATGATTTCTCTAGTACTTTTCTCCCTTCTTTCCTCAGGTGTTGAGGTAGGCAAAGACTGAGGAATTTGTGAATCTGAAGTAAGGTAGGATGTTAGTAAAGGAGTATTCCTTCAAGTTCCATCAGTTCTCGCATTATACTCCGAAATTTGTATCTGGCATGAGGGCTAGAATTAAGAAATTTTCTTTGTAGTTATGTCATGAATTGATTTTTGAGCTCAAAGCTACTTAGTTCAATAAAGAAATTGACATATCTAGAGTCATGGTTTATATAAAACAAGTAAAGGAAGAAAAAATGTAACAAGCATAGATGAGTGAAAGGCAGAGTAAGAAATTTCCCAATTCAAATTAGGGTGAAGGTCAGTAATAGAGTGGTAGAGATGGCGGATAGTGGTCTAAGAAGAAGTGTGGCATTTCAGGCTCTTACTCTATAGCTAGTGCTCATTATTTAAAGCCATTGGGTAACCATTGTTCTTAGTATAATAGTGGGTTTACAGAACTAGAAGTCCAGTTGAAGGCTAGTGAAGCTCAATTAGCTTTAGCATATGCTCCTTGTTGGTTTTTTGGATAGATGCATCGTGGTCTTTGCAAAGAAGGGAGGAAATGATATGAAAAATACTTAAAAATACAAGAAAAGGCACAAAACATACACCAATATAGTCCACAAGTTCAAGGAATAAAGGACCTCTTTGATTACCACTCTTGGATTCAACAAATACAACATGAATACAAGATAAAAATGTTCTATTTCACACCAAAACAGCCAACAACACAACAAAATGTGAATAACAATATGAACAACAATAACACAAGTTTTAGATTCAATGAAAGACCCAAAACAGTCCATTACACAAGATAACAACAACAAAAGTAAAGATAGAAAGTTCGACATATATTATTACAAGGCCTAAGAACTAGAGTGTGCATTAAACACCTAAACCATTGTAAATATGCATAAGAAAACCTGCACAATTTGGGGACACAAGAGGGACCTCAATCTCCCAAGCACCCAACGTTACAAGCCAACAACAAACAACACAAGTTATTCCACACTTGGTGTTTACCTAATTTCGGTTTTTCCTCTTAGAGAAGAGAGGACTTGTGTTACAAATTGTTAATAACTCTCAAAATATCATCAATAACTAATGAATAAAACCCTAAAAGGTTCTATTTATAGCTATTACAAAAATAGAAGCTAAAATATCCAAAATACCCCTCTAGAGATAGGTGCCCTTCAAGTGTAATGTAGGGGTTGTATTGTTGTGCTCCAAGGATCCTCTTTACAATTAAATTATTATATTAGGATTGGGTTCGTGTGTTTTAAGCCCTTCGCTTGCACACTCCAAGTCTCGGGTTCATTACGCTCTCACATACGTCCATCTTTATGGTTATACTTATATCATCCTCCCATTCTTGAAAAGGACTCAACCTCGAATTTATGCCTTGAAAAATCAAGAGAAGACAAACAAGCACACATCGTCATTACATGAGGGTTAGGGTTAGCAAAATAGAAATATCAACATGCCATGCCGAGGTGGAACAAACTTGAAGTATAGCCATGGGTCCTTTGTTTTATGCTTGAAAAGATTAGTACAAATATTACAAAGGAAGTGGCTCAGACAAGAATCAAGATAAAATAAAAATAGGCCAAGAGTAATCCTTTCCCAGCCTAAGATAGTATCGGGATCAAATGGGTAGAGTGACCAAGGGCATAGGTCTCGGCCACTCTCATTTTCCCCTAAGGTGTCATCCTCAAAACTAGGAATACCCACTATATCCCTATGGAAAGTATCATGACCATAAAAGAGGGTAGAGAAAGGTGTCACAAAAGGCAACTTAAACTATGGTTACCTTTTTCAAGTACTTACTAATTTTAGGTTCATCGTCATTAGTATGCTCAACATAGCAAACACATGAAGAAGAAGTAGATAACATTTCTAGGCATGCAACACTTTCTCTTTCAAAGGAGCAATCCCCGCATATATATAAATCACTATGAGCAGAAAAGAGATCACACACAAAAATATTTGAACAAGAACAATCATATTTCGGTTTTCCTAAACATTCAAGCAATTTAAGCTCATCTTCACCCGATTGACTATTCCTTTCCAAGACTTCCGATTCTCTACCCTTAAGAGTACTCTCATTTTCCAAGAAGAGATTTCCATCTTGAGGAGGAATATTGTCACACCATAGTGGGTTGGCATATAGGCTATAGCCTTCGAGGCAAGCTATGCCATCAACATCACTTGCGCCACTAGGTTCATTAGGAGAGATTAAACTATCTTCAAATAAGACATTGTACCAAAAGAGAGAAGGTTCTATCCCACGGACAGATTTGGGGCTAGAAAGTTCACTGTCAACAAGTTCATTATCATGTTTCAAAGATGTTCTAATCTCTTCTCTAAAAGTTAAAGACACAACTACACCGTTTTGTCCATTAATAGCCACATCAAGACAGTTTAAGTTCATAGGAGTGTAGGAAATAGTGTTTTTACCTTCTAGCGCACATGAGCTATGACCATTATAAAGTCATGTGTTCGGGCAGCCCACATGATTCCTTTTACCTACCACACGATCCAACTTTTCATTTTCCATTGTCAAGTATTGAGAAATAGTGTCAAGGTGGGCCAAAATGGCTCTTGTAACATCATCCAGCAAGGTTGGGGAGGTTGAAGCCGCGGGTTCCATTGCAATTATACTGGAGGTTGAAGCCGCAAGTTCCATTGAAATTATAACTTAATGAACAAAACAAACTTACAAAACAAAAATAAAATAATAGTTCACAACTCCTCACCATACTCTCTCTCACACCTTGATCATCTCACACTAAGGTTCACAAGTGTTAAAAGTCGATTTTTACTTTGTGAGTAATTGAGGGATGCGTCTACCTTGGTTCGGAATAGATTTTTTTTTGAGTTGACTCAAACAAAATTTGTTTCGTACTTGAAACAACAAGATACAATGAATTTTCAAAAGAGAAAAAACCACACATGGAACATAGACATGAACAACGGATTCAAGAACTAAGTTACAAGCTAGTAGGAGATTACTAGGTTGTCAATTAGTGTTCAAACCAACAAACAAAACTAGGAAACAGTAAAATAAAACTAAGAAATCTGAAATTTGAGCTTAATTATGTTGCCCGAATAGGAAAATGTGATGATGTGGAAGCCACGTAATTGGTCGTGGTCCCACACAATTTTTGTTGTCCAATCTCAAGTCTTGATCAATTTTTCAATTTGGACTTTGGTGGAATTTGTTTAAGGAAAATTCAAATAAGTATTGGAGCCCTTTTCAATTGAAAGTTTCAAGACTTTGAATTTACTTGTACTTCTCCTTAAAACATGGGTCCTTGAATCATGAAAATTTGTTGGAAAGTGGTTGAGAAGTGATTGATAGGCCTTTAGTGGTTGTAGTGTCTCTCAAAGACTAACAAATAATACAACTTTTTACTTCAACTTTTATGATTTAGAATTAATTTTATCCTCAAAAATATATGAAGGTGGAGATAATCATAAAGAAAAACAACAACATTCACCAAGAACAACAACAACAATCTCATGAACAACCAACAACAATTCCAATGGCCAACTCCTAAATCCATAACAACATTGTTTTCTACTCAAATCTGAGACTACTACAACTCAACAAAATGTTGTTAAGACACCAATTAACAACAATATCATGTGTTCAATCTTATAATACACAACAATTGTTCAAGTACAATCAGCCAAGTCTTTGTTCACAACAACACATCAAAGCTCAAACTTAGATATGGACTCATAGTGTTAGTGAAAAACAAAAATAACATTAGAAACACTCAAGACAAACAAAAATCTTATCTAAGACTCAACAAGAACACAATACTCGGCTAAGAACACAACACGGGCAAATTGTAATTTTTCTAGAATTTCTAGTTTTCAATTTTTATTTTATTTTTCACCTCTCAAGCCCAAGATTGATCTTGTTATAACAAATTCAAATATGGATCTGATACCAAATGATATGATAAATACTTAAAAATACAATAAAAGGAACAATAGATACACTCTCCACAAGTTCAAAGAATAGAGGACCCCTTTGATGACCACTCTTCGATTCAACAAATACAACAAGAATACAAGATAAAAATTGTGTATTTCACACCAAAACAGCCAACAACACAAAAAAATGTGAATAAAAAGATGAACAACAAGAGCACATGTTTTAGATTCAATGAAGGACCCAAAACAATCCACTACACAAGATAACAACAACAAAAGTAAAGAGAGAAAGTGAGACATAAATTATCACAAGGCCTAAGAACTAGTTTGTGTATTAAACACCTAAACCCTAATAAAGATATAATAAGAACACCTACACTCTTCATAGATATAGCAGGGACCTCAATCTCCCAAGAACCCAACGATCCAAGCCAAGAACAAACAACACAAGTGATTTCACACTTGGTGTTCACCTAATTTCAGGTTTGGCTCTTAGAGATGAGAGGACATGTTTTACAAAGTGTTACTCACTCTCAAAATATCATAAATAACTAATGAATAAAACCTTAAAAGGTTCTATTTATAGTAATTACAAAAATAGAAGCTAAAATATCCAAAATACTCCTCTAGAATAGATGCCCTTTAAGTGTAATGTAGGGGTTGTATTGTTGTATTCCAAGGCTTCTCTTTACAATTAAAATGTTATATTAGGATTCGTTTGGTGTGTTTTAAGTCCTTCGCTTGCACACTCTAAGTCTCAGGTTCATTACACTCTTACATACATCCATCTATATGGTCATACTTGTATCAGGAACAAGTGTTTCAAAAGTGGTTAGATTGGTCCTTTGCAAAGTGATTGTCCTTCTATGGTTACTTCTAGAGAAAATAAGATTTATGTTGCTACTTTATCCAATCCTGAACCAAAGGTAACTACCTTTTCTTTTAGCTCTAGCACTGTTTGAAACTATTTGAATGGTCTTGCATCCTGCTAGGATTCTAAGGTGTCCCCCGATATTGTTACTAGTATGTATAAAATCTTCTCTCATGATATATATTATCTACTTGATCCTGTGTCTAATCTCTCTTATGTGACCTCTTATTGGTAATATATTTTAGGTTTCATACTGAGTTTATTATGGATCCTTTTTGGTGTCCACCTAATGGGTGACTCCATTATAGCTCGAATGATTTATAAGTGTTGTGTGATGTCGGTTCATGGTAGAGAGACCTTGGTGGATCTAATTGTTTTTGACATATTAGACTTTGATATGATTTTGAGGATGGATTGGTTGTATTCGTGCTATGCGTCTCTTGATTGTCTGACCTAAGGGGTTAATTTTCATTTCCCAAATAATCCGGTAATCTAATAGGAAAGTAGTTCCCTAGTGCCTAATAAAGATTCATCTCATATCTTAAAGCCCTAAAATTAGTTTCCAAATGGTGCCTCTATCAATTAGTACATAGTAGGGATTTTAAAGTCAAAGGTCCTTCTTTGCCGACTGTCCTTATGGTCTATGAATTATCTAAGGTGTTCCTTGATGATCTTCTTGGTGTACCACCTAAGAGGGAAATCAATTTTAAGATTGATCTTCTTCTGAAAACTCATCCTATTTCTATCCCTCCTTACAGAATGGCTCTGGCTGAGTTGAAGAAACGCAAAGAGTAGTTGAAAAAACATCTCTACAAGGGTTTTATCCACCCTATAGTGTCTCTGTGGGATGCTCCCATTCTCTTTGTGTGTTTGAAGGATATATCCCATTAGAAGTGTATTAATTACCATCAATTAATAAAGTAACCATGAAGAATAAGTATCTACTTATGAGTATTAATTATTTATTTGATCAACTTTAGGGTCGTAAGTTCTTTTCCAAGATTGATCTTTGTTTTGAGTACCATTAGTTGAAGATTAAGGATGCGGATATACCTAAAACTGCTTTTCAAACTCGGTATGGTCATTTTGATTATTTAGTGATGTCCTTTGGTTTGACCAATTCCCCGACTATATTTATAGATCTCATGAATCATGTTTTTTAGCAATTCCTAGACTTGTTTTTCATTGTCTTTATTGATTTTTTGGTGTATTCCAAGAGTGCGGTGCATCATGCCAATCAACTCCTCCTTATATTGCAGATGCTTAAGGAGCAACACTTATATGCTAATTTCTAAGTGTGAGTTATGATTGAATATTGTGGCTTATTTGGGTCATGTAGTTTCTAGTGAAGGGATCAAGGTGGATCTACAAAAGGTTGTGGAGGTTAAGAAGTGGTCTAAACCCATGAATCTATCCTGTATTCAAAGCTTATTGGGCTTAGACATCTACTATAGAAGGGTTGTGCAGAGTTTCTTTTCCATTATGCCCATATTGACTAAGTCGACTCTGAAAAAGGTGAAATTATTTTGATTTAACACTTGTGAGGGTAGTTTTGAGAAGCTGAAGTATAATTTCGCATTGGCTCTAGTCTTAACTCTACCTAAGGTCACTGATGGTCTTATTGTCTATTGTGATGCCCCCGGGCAGAGATGGCTTCTGTTAATGCCCCATGGAATGGTGGTTGCTTATTCTTATAGGTAGTTGAAAGTTCATGAAAAGAATTATCCTACCCATGACTTGAAATTGTTAGTTGTTGTATCTTTATTAAAATCTAGCGACATTATTTGTATGGGTTCATGTTGATAACTTTTCAAATCATAAGAGTCCGCAGTATGTGTTTACTCGAAAAGAGATAACTTTTAATCAAAAAAGATGTCTTGACCTACTTAAGGACTATGACATGAGTCTCTGCTATCATATAGGTAAATCTAACATGGTTACATATTCTCTTATCAGGTTGTCCATGGGAAGCCTGTGTCATGAGGAAGAGGAAAAGTAGGATTTAGTGAGGGATATTCACCGTTTAGCTAATTTTGAAGTTCGTCTCTTGGATTTCGAGGATGGTGATGTGATTTTTCAAGAGGTGGCAAGGTCATTTCTTTATGCTAAAGTAAAGGAGAAACAGATATTAGATCCTATCCTAATACAAATCAAAAAATGATGTAAGTGGAAAGAAAGTGATAGTTTTTGAGATTGGTGGAGATTTTATCCTGAGGTACCAAGGAGATTGCGTGTTCCCAATGTTTATGGGTTGTGAGGAATAATTTTGGCTGAGGCTCATGAGTCATGTTATACTATTCATCCTAGTTCGACAAAAATGTACAAAGATCTTAAAGAGATCTATTGGTAGAATAATATAAAGCGGGATATGTCCAATTGTGTGGCTAAGTGCATGGTGTGTCATCAAGTTAGGGTAGAGCACTTAATGCTCGATGGGTTGTACTCAAGAGATTGAACTGCTAGTATGGAAATAGGAGATAATTAATATGTATATTTTCACAGTCTTTTGTGGTCTCAGCAGTAATTTAATTTGATTTGGGTCATCGTGGATATGATGACTAAGTCTTCTTACTTATTACCAGTGAGGAAAAAATTTTCTTCTGAGGATTATGCCAATATATTCATCAAGGAGATCATGAAGTTGCATGGTATTCTAGTTTCCATCATATTTGATCAGGGTACTCAGTTCTCATACCACTTTTCAAGGTCGTTCCAACATGGTTTTAGGATTAAAGTGACCCTTTAAAGGATTCTCTCATGAAAGGTGTGATACAATTTTGTAAGAAGAGGAAGATTAGTCGCCGTTATGTTGGTCTATATTTGGTTTTGAAGAGGGTTGGAAATGTCTCATATGAATTGGAGTTGCCCTCTAGCTTGAACTCCATTCATCCAGTGTGTCATATTTTGATGTTGAGAAACTGCGTGGGTGATTATTCGATGGTTGTTCCTTTGGTGGAGGCGATTATTTTAGATTTTTTTTGTCTTATAAGGAAGTTTCGATTGAGATTTTGGAACTTCAACTCTGTCGATTGTGGAGCAAGGATGCAACATCAGTAAAGGTTCATTAGAGGAACCAAAAGGTTGAGGATGCTACATGGGAAGGCGAGGAGGACATGAATTCCAAGTATCCGTTCCTTTTTCCCATTTCAGATAATCGTGCTTGAGGTTTGAGTAATTCTTTGCATATTTGTTTTCTTACTTTATTAAAAGAAATTATGATTTCCTTGGTATCTTTGATTTCTGTCATTGTTAAAGGTAAGAATAGAGGTATTTAGATTTCAAATCGTGCTAATAAATGGATTGTCCTATCATTCCAAGATGAATGATCCTAAGAGTGATGGGGAAGTGTGTGATGCCCTGCATTTTTGGCCCTTGAAAATTTTCTGAGTTCTGAGCTCACTTCCTTGAGTACAACAGACCATACAGGTAGTAGAGTCTCTTGACGGGTTAGGTGAACCTAGTCGTAAAGTGTCTAGTGAATAGTTGTTGATTTTCTATCCTGGGTACGACTTAGGGATACAGGTCGTAAAGACTCATGATGAGTCATTAGGGTGTTATTATAAATAAATCATAAATTATATGGATAAGTTCAGCTCTGATAACGAAAAGATTACTACGAGCCATAAGGACTTCTTATGAGTCATTGGGTGCAAATTGTAGGTTATCCAGTGTTGACCAAATTAAGCTCAATGTTGGCTACGATTGTGCCCTATGAGTCTTAGGGTCTCATTACAAGTGGTACTAGTTGATTCATATGATCAACAATGTATGGGGGTCCTAGGTACTGTTTTGGTTATGAATCATGGTGACGATTCCTAAGGAGTGGGTACAAGTAAATAGTTGACCCATAGTCAATGATTATATCTTTCCAGCTTTTAAGTTAAGGACATTTTTCACATTTCCCCTATTACCCAAATTGAAACCAACATCTTATAATCCTTTCATGGTGTCACTAGCACTCAAAAACAATTATAAGTAACTTCTAGAGTTTCATCAAGTTGGTCATCTAAGTGCTCAAAGGTTTATTTCTCTCAATATTTCATGGTGTTTAAGGAATGTTACTCTTCCCTCCATGATAATTTGTTAAAAGCACATGTTTTAAATTATTGTTCATGATATATTCATGTTCGTTTTATAACGAGGATTGAGGATTTTGAATGCTTGATCATGAACAATATTTTCTCATGGTTTACATGTGATCAATCATGTTTTTATTATGGTTTTAAACTTGTAGGTGCATGGGTATGGATAATGAACTAGGGAAATATGATTTTTTCAAACTGGTGACTTTTGAAGTTGTTATGATCCCGACCCCATAATGTGAAATTGGTTTTAATTATGAGAAATATGGGAATTTGTAAATTTGAACCATGGGGGTTGTGATTTTCCCTAGGTGATGTAATTGTTTTGGCAAGCTGTTATTACCTTACAGGTGTAGTTGGTATGATGATATACCAACGATGTATGACTTGATGTAAAAGATTGTTTAATGAAGGGGAATGTGTGATACTTTTTTTAATGTGAATTTAATAAGGGTTGTGTCGCTGATTCATGAAAGTGGAAGTCTGAGTGATAGATACAATAAACCACATTTGGCGATGCGGGGCTCAAAGTGACCACGGAGGTTTGAGTCCCCCTTATTATTATTTCTTGATTACGAAGGTCTGTGTCCCCTGTAAGTCATCACATGATCGAGTGCTTAAGTCAACTTAGTATATCATTGGGAGGTTCGAGTACCCCGTCCATATATATGAGATTATTCTCCATTTCGTATGGATACACGCACTACGGACCGACCAGGTTGTAAGGTCTTGGACCCATATTGTCAATGGGTACTATTCTATGATGGTTGAGCCATACAATCTAGGCTAAAGTTTTAAAATGAATGTTAATACTTGATCCCTATCCCGACATGTGATATAACTATGTATATTCATTTGATTTTGTACATTGGATTAAAAATGTTAGTTATAACATTATGTTATCCTTATCTCTGAATTACATGCTAGCACTCCTACCGCTAACTATATTCAGACGTTGTATCCACACGCGATGCAGGAATTGGTCATAATTTTACTCCCCCTGCTCAATAACTAGGATTTGGGATCAGCTTATCAATTGACACTAAGGTGGTGAGCTTCCATACACCGGAAGTCTATATTTCATGTTTTGGTCTCTTATGTCTTAGACTGTTCAGACTACTTTTTGGCTATAGTAGGGGGCATGTCCCGAAAATTTATGGATATTCAGTTTTGCTTCTTTATTTAGAAGGCTTTGTTTAGATTACTGTGGTTATTGGGCTGTGTTGGTCAGTTGTTTGGCTGGTCACTGGTTGTTGGTTATAGTCTTGCATTAATTTTTTCTAATCTTATTGCACGCTATCTTGTTATACATTCAGAATTCATCAGAACTTGGAGGGGGTGATCTTCGGTCTAAGCAGGACTTTAGTTACCCATCATGACCAAACTCTAGTTCGGTTCATGAAACCCAAACATCAATATTCAATACTAAGTCATTCTACCTATAATCAATCTTCACATTCACATTCACAGGTAATATATAAAACACATCATCCTTGAAGAAGAGTTGGTAAAATCCTACCTCAAAGCCGAATAGAAAACCTTATATTATTCACCAAAGTCAATCTTCAGTTCACTATCCCACAATGCCATCACACTACAAAAATCATAATCTGCTCATCAATAAGAGAATAACGATACTCATATTGCACCATTGTGCTTCGGGTCCACAAATGATACCATAAATCCAAAGTCGGTCCCACTTACAAAAATGTGTTTTTGAGGTATACCCAATGCTCATACATCAACAAGGAATTATAACCCTAAAGAAATGGGTGAAAACCAAGGAAAATTTGGGATAAAATCTAACCCTAAGTGAATTTGGAGTGTTGGGTGAAAAACCAAGAAATTAATCAAGACGGTGAAGAAGTCTACCTTTAATTCGGATGATAATCACAATAAAAGATGTTAATCAATCTCCAAACTCACCCATAAGGCTCAATTTTGAGTTGCCATACCTAGTCAGGGTTTTTACCAATCAAGGTTAAAGAGAAAATTACCAAAATTGCAATATTGGGGTCAATTTGTAGCCTCTTCAGGTAAAGAGATGTCTCTATTGCAATCACTTGGACTGTAATTGCCAAAGAGTGATCGCCATAGGACTCATTGTGGTCACTATAGTGTGATCATTGTCCTATTTGCATGATCGCAATACAACAGACATCAGAAAACTTGGAAATTTTTCCAAATTTCTAACAACGCCTTAGGACTCATTCAAAATCTTACTTTTGCAAATGAACTATGTATTCATAATAAATTTGACGTTCTGGATGTGTTGGTAAAGTTGGATTTTACATTTGAGGTTGTTTTGGCAAAATGTGGGTCCCACCCCTATGTTTCCAATTTTCTAACTTTTTGATCAATTGGTCGAAATGTGCTCTGGTGCAATGGGACCCCAACAAAACGTGTACCTAGCCTAAAATCAAAATTCCAGAGCTGCTGGCGCAGTCAAAATTGACATCTAAGATAGTTTTTTATTATGTTTTTGCTCAGTGGCCATTTGGAACCAGCAAAGATTTTCAAATAAGGAATTGGCTCTATAAACTAAATGAACTGTCTGGTAACTGAATTGTCAGTTCCATTAACTCATAAATGACATGGGGAATCTATGGAGAAGCTCAAATGTCAAAAATAAATGGAAGTATGAAAACTGATTGGGGGGTTATTACGATATCCACTACTAAAGGGTCTTTTGTCCCCGAAAGTCAACGGAAAAAAATAATCTCCAGAAGCTTGAAAGGATTAGGTACTGGGCCCGCATACTCCGAACATGACTTCCCATATAACCTCCACGAAGAGAGAAAACTTCCAAAGGATTTTTCCATTGGTATCCCATTTTCAACCAACAAGCACTCTAACTTCACTTCCATGCAGCCAAAGCCTAACCTTAACCACTAGCTAGCCTCTGACCAAACAGAAAAGGTGAATGCATGCAAATCTGAACCATAACACCCTGATACTATCTCTATACTCACACAAATCATCAAAGGTTTATCTAAGAAAAAAACAACATAAAACATGAGTCATACCACCAACTCCATATCCAAATATAATCTTCTTTTAACTAAGTCCTATCTGTGCAATCTCATCATAGAGATTTCAAAGAACTGAAGATGATACGTCGAAAGTCCATATGACAAATATGAGAATGATCCCACATGGTGTTGTCTGGGCACACAAATGGAGATAATCAAGGTATGCAATCTTAGCCAATGCTACGGCTAGTTTAGATGCTGGTCTAAATGAAATCCAAAAGATCATGGCATAACTACTCATCTATGGACGATCTACTCCAGGATGTACCATCAACCAACAATTAAACCATACTGAATACAACTCAAGTATATTACTTCCCTGAGTATATCATCCAAAATTCCCAATGGAAATTATAAACTCGATGTAAAGGCTAAATGAATAAATATCGGGTCCATGGGGATTCATATGAACACTTGTCAGCTATATTCCCTCAAAAGTTGATAAAACCAAATAGATAACCAAGGATTAGGCTCAAGCCTCCTATAATTGACATCTGAATTGAGACAAGTCTAAAACAGAGGTTGCACGCAAGCTCTACAGCTTCATGTTGAAATCTCAATTGCCAAGGATGAATCGCTCGATCTCAACTACCCAAACTAAACATGTAGACGGGTAAGCATTCATACTCCAAATCTAACATAACTTCCAAATCACCCTTCCAATGCGTCAAGTCAAAACATGACCAATCAACCTATATCCTTGACAACTACTCAAATCAACTTTATTATCCAAATCTGATATATCTGATCTAAATTACACCAAGCAAAAATCAGAACTTAGATGAAGAACAAAATTACCACAGGGATAAACAATAGACATAAAATGCAACTACCAACTTTATATTAGCTAGGGGACATGAAATGTAGCCACGGAACTAAAACCATTCCAAAGGCTAACTCATTGACTGGCAATGAAAATAACCCACTCCATAACTACTGGAGGGCGTGAACTATCAAAATGTACTAAGGACTCCCCAAGGATGTAAACAATAATAGTGAAGGTAAAACTTCTAGCAACTCGAAGAAATGCAACATAAGCCAAAAGTAATGATTTCAATACTCTATCTCAGCAAAAAATAATCATAGGCATATCTCATCAAGGAGAAACACTCCACAAAGCCACATTTGGCCGAACAAACTCTTGAATAGGGATTCCTAGAATCTATCTAATAATCATATCATCGAAGAAGAAATATATCAATCTTAAAGCCAAGGTCAAAGTCAAGACCACCACTAGAAAATCAGCAGCTAGAGATGAAAAACATTTAATTTTCCAACTTAAGAAGCTATCACAAGAAAGGCCACCTGCCTCTAACCTTTTAACTCTACTTAAGACAAAACCATATCACAACAACAAAAATGTATCCAATCTCCACACTAATAACAAGGGAAAAACATCATAAGAGAACGATCCCAACAACTTAAGAGATGAATCCACATTATTTTTATCTCAATATAAAAATTAGTATCGAGCAATGAAATAGCCATAAATGAAGAATGGACCCAAAACCAGTCATGCTCAAAAGGGGATAGATAGGAAGGGATAGCTAATGCAATAACCTTCGCAACCCAGGAGGCAAGTCCAAGAATATCAAACTCGATGATGGGCAATATAACTAAATCGTTAATTCTAGAACTATATAGGACCACAGAAGGTCAACATCCTTCAGCAACATAATACATCCCAAATTAATCTAACACAACTAACCAATATGGAATCAATCAACCTCACCGTTGTATGGGAAAGAAATCATCAAATCAGGCTATATCTACTCAGGCCACCGAATAAGATCAAAAAGAATAAAATTCTAACTAGAAAACACTAGGCTAAATAGCTACCCAACGAAGATCAATTATATCAAGTAATAATATCAATAACCTCATGTAGTGCTAGAAATAATAGAAATGATATCGTCATCAATATAATGAATAGGTGGTACCAAAATAAACACTAATGTCATGTACCACTTAAGGGCTACAATAAGGCCAACGTGCCAAGATAAATGGGACTTGAACCCAAAACTATAGCAATAGGGGGGGTATCAATATAGATCTACTCCATCCACTACTAAAAGAAATAAACCATAGGTAATCACATAATCATTCTTCGATAACAAGGAACACAATGACCAACATGAACTCATCCGGGAAAACAATCATCAATGGATATGAAAATCCCAATACACATAATAAAATATAAATATAGGAAATAAAAGAACATCTATTATGGTAAAATCCACAATCACATGCCTAACGACAATAAGGAAAATAAATCTGAATGATTCTAGACTCAGACCAATTGACTATATCATTGACTGAAGCATTAAGAACACTATCTCTAACTTAAGATTTAACCGTATCACAAGGATGGTATAAATAAGATGAATGACTAGAAATCCCATATAGGGGACACTCTCTTGACCAGTAACAGATCTTTCTACAATAGTGGCAAACTACTGAAGCACAAACATGGAAAGAACACAAACTTATCCTAAATAACTTCCTACCTGACGCTGAGAGAACTCTCTATTGCCAATGGTCATCCTTTCCACGGTCATAGCCTATATTAAAAACTCTAGGATAGAGAGTAATATATACTAACTTTATTTAATCAGTTACTCACATCTGGGTTGCTCTCAAATCCGATGTCTCATCACTACACAACTAAAACAAGATCTTGGATGAAATACCAATAGAATTATACTAATGGAATGGCTTCTTACTAACACCTCTATAAGTCCCAATACATGCTCTACCTATTGGCTTCTCATAATCCATAACCTGAGAGAAAGAAGATTTGATTACCATCACGTTCACCGATACCAAATAGAGTGGCAATGCTTAACCTCTAATGATTCAATACACCATGTCATGATCTGAAGGATATAGCATAGGAAAATGTCTGGAGCAATCTAGAAACCCAATCTCATACTCAAGAACTGGTTAAGAACCCTGATGAACACCAACAAACCCAACCCTACTCTAAGAAATGCTTGATGCTTTGAATGTCGTTGATGTCTATAAGGGATATGGAACATGAATTGGATCCCTAATGTTGAACATCAAAGAGATGAAATAGTCACAATCTCAACTGGAGCCTAAGCTAGCACAAAATCCTTGGTCTGATGCTAAAGATCTTTAATATCCATCTCTAACTCTCTGGTGTGATGCTAAACATGCTAAAGTCTCATCCACATCCATCAACAACAACGCCCATCTTGGGTCGTTCATTAGGGATAAAATAGAGTGAAAAAAATATGTTTGGCATTTATAGTAATGTTGACACATGATAAGTAGTCAAGAAGTAAATTTTCTAAAATGTCCTTATAGCCTTCCAAAGATAGGTTATGGATGTCTCCGTACCTAGATCATCAAATCTTTATTTTAAGGACTTATTATAATCCTATCAAGATATGGTACTAACAAACTCAGGGTTTCTAATCCATTTGTCTCATCATGAATTAACCATGCAAAATAATAAAATTATAAGAGAGAAAAGGATGGAATCATACTTCAAATCATGATACTGAATCGATGACCAATCTGTGATAAGCTAGACATAACAATATCAATAAGAACATGAGTAATTAGCTATTTTAGATAACCAAATACGTAGTTGAGCCTATGCTTGCCCATATCACTCTAGGCTCAAAAGGTTTACTTAGTATACAACACATAGTGTAGTCATCACCTATATCTATTCAACCCTCCTATATAAGCTAATAGACATAAAATTATACTAATGATTGGTCATGAGCATACAGGTATGAATGCAACAGAATCCATAATATCATAATACCAATGTCATAGCCATCACTATAATAACCATCACCATCATAATCAATCTTTTGCTTTTCTAGGTATATATTTATATATATATATATAAGGCAAGATGGACTTGCACCAGTAGTTATTCACATAGTCACTTCAATCTAATATTTCTTCGGCCTTAACGGGTACTAGTAATATTATTATAACATCCTTCGGCCCTTTTGGGTATCATCACATCATCATAATTTCCTACGACCTTACCAGGCACCTTCACATCTTTATAATATCCTCCAACCTTGTTGGGTATCATCACATCATCATAATATTCTCTAGCCTTGGTGGGTATCATCATATAATCATAATATCAAAATTAATGTTAATAATAGAGAGTGGGTGCTGCAAAAGATAAAGTAAGGTTCAAGCCCCACAATGTCTAAATTAAAGAATAAACCACGATGGATAAAGTAAAGAACAATCCCCATGAGGACTAAAATAAATAAACATAAAAAGAGAACCAAGGTAGAGTATACTTCAATAGTCCATCACTCATCATGAATATTACATCATTAATAAGCATATTTACATAACATGAATATTATAACTTTCATTGGGTTTTAACTGGAATTTGCATTATTAATCCAGAATCTTCCTCCTTCCCATGCTGAAGAGGTGTGTATCTGGATATGATAGGTGCTTGGGCATAAGCCAAGGCTAAAAGAGTGTAAATACATAAGTTTGTTGCCTAGAGTGAACTTCAGGACTAAATCATTATAAGAGTATAAAAAGCATCAAAATCTTTCATCACTTAAGTAATTAGTAATATCAAATCATAGACCGACACTTGTTATGGTCAAGTCCTTAATAAATCATTTATTATTACGAGAAAATCCCTTAATAAGGTAGAAACTGGGCCATAATCCTTAGTTGGTGACAATAATAACAATGTTATTATCTAATCAAGATCATATTAATCATCTATGCAGTGATCATGAATGTACCAAATCTATATATACCATCACCAATATTCATAAAATAGAACCATAAGCATTAGTATAGCAATAAACTATTATCGCATCCTATACAAGTATAGTCAATTCAACAATGGTCAAGTCATATCATAGCACGGCGATAGACCCAATAATATATTAAAAATAATTACAACATGGTAATCACGACCTTTATTCGACATACTTATCCAAATCCAATGTAAGAATCATATTTTACATTATTTAATATTTTTAAGTCATAGAATATTTTCAAGGCCTAACATCTTTATGAGCGACAAAACATATCCATAATTATCACAGACATAATCGGCATCTCACTTCTAGGAGGCATAAACTCAACAAGGCCTAATATATAACCATAAGGCATCTCTTATCTATAAGGAATCTCATATCTGTAGGTTATCTATAACATAACAATGAGGGAATATCATCCCTATAGGACAACTATAATCTTTAAGAGGAATAACATCTCTAAAGGCCCATTATCACTTCCATAAGGAATATCATGGGCATATGTCATTAATCACAATATGGGGTATAGGGAGGTTATGCTCACTGGCACGACATGAATACTAAAAGAGGGGAAACTGTTCCTAAAACATCTTATAGCCTCATGCACATAAATATGGCATTCAACACACCTATACACAGGACTCTACTAGATGCGGCATTCAGACTTCCTAGGACTCTATTGAACCTTAGTCTCTGATACCAATTTTGTAATGCCCCAAATCTAGTACCCAGAATGATAGAAGGTGATCATGACCCCGAAAGAACATAAGCTAACCCATGACTAATATCTGTACTGGTATACTGCATAAAATACTTTATATTGCAGAAACATGAACTGAAAGGCCATAAGGTTCAAAACTGTAACATAACTGATAAAATATAACATCTGGATAGGGTATGAAATACCCAAAACAACTAAAATAACTATCTGAACATGATAGTCTAGAATTCCTCTAACTAACAAACCTATCTTAGTAATGAGCTGATGGGACATGCCTCAACTAACTTAAATAAATAAAATAATTAATAAGATAATAGGGAATAATCATATCCTATAATAATGAGGACTTACTTCTAACTCTGACTGCTGAAATTGGAACCTACTATTGATCTGAAGCTCGTGTCTCTGAAGCTATGGTATAGGACCCCATAGCGCAAATACATCAGTACTTTGAATATACTAGTGTGCATATGAGGTGCGCTAAATACATGGGGTTCATATGCATAAACAATAATAATAACTGACTAACTATCATAAGTGTTAGAATACATGCATGAGACATAACAACTGACACTAATACTGTGATAACATGATTACTGAATCTGAATATAATTGATAACATGAGTGACTATATCTGAAAGTTCTGAATCTGATAGAACTATCTAAGTTTCGTACTATGTCTGAGTTGACTATATCTAACAGTCTTGAAATCTAAAGAACTATCCGAGTACTATTACTGAGACTGATACTGAGACTATAGGAGGTAGTCATCTAACCGAAATGCCCCAAATAATGCATTATAGCCGAATTGGGGTCCAATCTATGCCCTGATTGGAAGGGTGTCATTATCGCTCCACTGGTAAGGACAACATGTGATTAACCCTAATATAATAGGTAACTCTAGTGAAAACAATGGGAACCCTCATATAGTAGGCTAAGCCACCTTATCTACCCTCATATAGCAGGATATGATGTCTCAATCTATGTTGTCTACATAGTTCTGGAATGAAAGGGTTGCTTCTAAGAATCACACACTCATATAAGAGGTGATTTCCTATCCTTTGGTTCACTCGGTTCTAGTTTCTACTCCCATCTGAATTGACACTAAACATAATTTACTGAACTAAATATGGACTCGGTTACTAAATTCCGTTGACTAACAAAATATTACTGATATCTGACAACTGATTGAGTTCATAAGATCATGGAGATTTCCTGAGTCATAAGACTATTTGAATTCTAAGGATTCACAGCTTTACTGAAAGTATCATAGAAACATAACATGGCTCTAGGCACATAGCTAATATATTGGGTACAAGTACCCCTAGGACTCAATAGAAGGAAAACTGACCAAGCATAACTTACTTGAACATATAACTAACATTATAATCCATAATACATTTATATAAGCATTCCATCAAAACATGTGATAGGCATAATTTGAACATACATGGGGATTTCATAATATCATACTAGTTGGGTATTGTTCCTTCATCTAGGCATTTAATCAAACACATGACAGGCAGAATAAATGTAGACAACATTATACAATAATTAATCATCATAATTCATCTATAATTTCATCATCTAGGGTTTATTTATAGAGTCACATGAATACACATTTATTCAAATCAATTCCACATTAAATTGATCACCTAACATGGATTTGAATTAAATTGATCATTCTCAATATAAACAAAAAAACCCAATATGAAATTCATAAATAAATCCATAAACTTAAACTTAGAAAAGAGATTCTTCAGCTTCATGGACAAAAGGAGTCAATGAATGAACACTACTCATACCTTAGTTCATGATTTTGTGAAGATTGACAGAGGAAATTCTTGATTCTGAATCTTTAATGAAAATTCCTTGGTTGTTCTTGAGAGGTTTTTGAGAGAGGAGAGTGTATTTTTGGTGAAAAGTAGTTGAATCACATGTTAGAGGGCTTAAATAGGGGTGGGAAATTAACCCTTTTAACCTGGGGCGTGTCTTGTAATTTTAATAAAAATTTCCCAAATTGAAACCCTGGCGCGACGCGACGCTATCATATTGTGTCACTGGAATTTGACAATTGGGAAACTGAGGGATGGCGTGATACGAAGCCATCACGTTGCTCCTTCTTTTGTAATCTAGAACTTTGGCGTGACATGGGTGAAATCGCGCTAAGACACTGGAAAAGAATAATTCTGAATTTGGGCCCTAGCGTGACGTGCCATAATCGTAGAACCCGATTGGAATTTTCGAAATGCCATTTCCTCTTGTGGAGTGGTGCCCCACTGACTAATATGGTGTTTTTTACGATGGAAACTTGAAATAGTCGTAACTTCTAACCTTGGTTATCGGATTTGGACGACTCTTATATCAATGGAAAGCTTATTGAATTTCCCACAAGACAAAAAGTGAAAATCATGAAAATTCCTTATGGAATAACCATCATTCAATTTAGAAGATAATGCTAGACATTCTTGAGATAAAATTAGCTCAAAAAAAGTATAGGATATTACAACTAGTAGCACTGGAAGTGACACCCTGCTGATTTGGGTGACCAGACTAAGCTAAGAAACAGTTCTGCTAACCCTGATAACCTGACTGAGGATAATCTCTAACTCTATGGCCTTGCTTTCAACAACCAAAACAAACATCGTAGCCAGCTCTACAAACACCGTTGTGGTTCTTACCACAAGTCTGACAAAGGGGATTGGTTCAGGCACTTCTAATATTGCCTTGAGACATAGAGCCTGGCGCCCTATCTTTGTTGTTGTGTTTGAATTTCAGCACTGGAGCACTGGCTGATGAAGGGGTTGGAACTGATGTCTTAGGACAAAATTGAGAACGGTTTCCTCCTTCTAATTTATGCTAAGCAAAGTTAAAACTACCTTTCCTTTCTCTCTTACTCTACTTCTCCCTTATATTAATCTTTTGATCTTCAATCTGCTGAACATCAGTCATGAGTCTGGCTAAAGTCATGTCATTGTTCAGCATGGTGGATCTGCACTTATTTTACCACGCTATCAATTACCTCTAAAACAAATTTAATCATCTTGGCCCTATTGTCTACAACCACATGAGAGGTGTATCAGGCTAATTGAGTAAACTTAAGAGAATACTCTTTCACCGTGATGTTGCCCTGCCTAAGGTTGATGAATTCTAGAAATCTAGCTTTTTTAAGCTTTTGGGGAAAGAATTTGTCTAAGAATGCAGTGACAAACTTTTTCTACTCTCTAGGACCTGTATCATCTGACCTCTCTGACTTACACTATTTGAACCAAGTATGAGCCACATCCTGTAACTGATATATAGCTAACTCAGCACTATCAACAGTAGTCACCCCCATGATGTCTGTCACCTTTTGAACCTGATCAATGAATTCCTGAGGGTCCTTATCTGACTTAGACCTGATAAAGGAGGAGGGTTCATTTGGGTGAAGTCCTAAATCTTGGTTGTAGCTAAATTGGCCACTAGGTTTGTCGGAATGATAGTTGTTAGTTAATTATGAGTAGCAACTGACTGAGCAAGAGTAGTGAATATGGCCCTGAACTCCGCATAAGAAACATGTTCGTCCAAGGGATCTTCTTGGACAGGCTAGGTTCTTCTTTTATGAGGCATGTTCTGAAATAAAGAGGTGAAACGGATTAGATTGAGACATTGACTTGAGATTATGCTCAGTAGAACGACATGAATACTTAAACAAAGGAAACTGTTCCTACAACATCTAATAGCCTCCAACACATAAATGTGGTGCGAAACACACCCATGTAAAATACCCTACTAGATGCGGCTTTCAGACTTTCTAGGACTCTATTGAACCTTAGGATATGATACCAAGTTTGTAATGCCCCGAATATGTTATCCGAAATTCTACACGGTGCTCATGACCCCAAAGGACCACAAGCTAACCCATGACTGATATTTGTACCTGTAAACTGCAAAATATACTAAATAAATGCGGAAATAAAGGCTGAGATGCCATAAGGTTCAAATCTGATAAAACATAACATTTGGTGGGGTATGAAATACCCAAAACAACTAAGATAACGGTCTAAACATAATAGTCTGAATAACCTCTAAAACATAATAGTCTGGATAAGGAGTTGATGGGACATGTCCCCAACTAACTGTGACGACTGAAATAACTAAGTACTGTAATAATGAAGAACAAATCATATCATCCTAGAAGGATGAGGACTCACTGCTGACTAACTAGTGGTATCTAGAATCTACAGATGCTCTGAAACTCATGTCTCAGAATCTATGTTATAAGACACCAAAGCACAAATGCGTCAATACATTGAATGTACTGGTATGCATGTGAGGTTGGCTGAATGCATGGGGTTTATATGCATGAATAATACTGGCTAACTGACTAGTATGAATGTAAGAATATATGTATTAATACATAGTACTATAGCTGAGACCGTGATAACATGAATTTATTAATAACTAACATGACTGGTAACTGAGTTTTGATGACTAATATGACTGATAACATGAGTGATTGTATATGACAGTCCCAAATTCTGAAAAACTATCTGTGTTCTTTTACGGAGACTAAGACTGAGACTGTGGGAAGTAGTTATCTAATCGACATAACCCAAAAGAGATACAATAGCTGAGCTAGGGTCCAATTTGTTCCTTGATTGGAAAAGTGTCACTACTCTGATACAATTAGAGATAAGCTATGGGTAACCCTCATCTGACAATGTCCCCAAAAGAGAACGGTGGGGACCTCATCCGACAATGATTATCTACCTCGTCAACCCTCATCTGACAGTGTTGATATCTCAACCTATGCTAGCTACATGGTTCTAGAATGCAAGGATGACTTCTAAGAATCACACCCTCATCTGACAGTGTGTTTTCCCATCCTTGTATTCACTCGGTGGTAATTCCTACTCCCATCTGAATAGACTCTTAGCATGATTAACTGGACTGAACTAACTAGGTTCATGAATTTCTGTTGACTGATGGAATACTACTAAGATTATTGAGTTACTGACTTTCCTGAGTCACATGACTGAATGAATTCTATTGAACATGGCTTGACTGAGAATGTCATGAAGACATGACACTGGTTCTAGGCACACAGCTATATTTTTTAGGTACAAGTACCCCTAGGACTCGATAGAAGAAACTGATATATCATGACAATTCTTGATCATATGAATAAAGTCCACAATTCATAGTACCATAAATTTGGGATTTCATACTACACAGTCTTCAAACTTTTATGCATGGAAGGGAATTCATATAACAACATGCCATAAGTCCATCAAATCTAGTTTCATGAACATCCCATCAACAATCATAATGCGTACAATATCGCAGAAGTCATTATTTTTATAAGTGTATAGTATGCATTGGTCATTTAGGCCACAATTTAGCTATAATACATGATTTTTAATATCTTAGGAATTTTATCAAACACCTTACATGCACAACTTAGGCATAGGTTTAATTATCAAATTATTCATCATGAACAACCAAATTTACATATTTCCAACTCATATGATATCATAGCTTCATAAAAACACATAACGATCCTAACTTGGGGATTTTACAGCATCAATTACATCAACAAATCAACCCACAACATAACTACAAGGTTCATAATTTAAAAGAGGGTTCTTGAGCTTTATGGATAGAAGGAATCCATAAATCAACACATCGCATACCTTGAGAGAAATTGATGAAAAGAAATATATTTTGGTGTTTTTATTCCTTAATCACATGTTTTTGGTATATATAGGGGTGGGAAAATGACCAAATTAACCCTCAAGACATGGAAGTGTAATGCTGAAAAACTGGGTACAAAGGCTACACAAAGGACGGCGCCTTTGGTAGAGCCTTTTGTACTCTGGACGGCGCCTTTGGTACTGATTTTTCCACAAAGCCTACACCATGGGTGGAGCCCCTTAATAGTCTTTGGCTACTATTTTGGCACATCAAACATTCCCTTACGCTACTCTGAAAATTCGAAAACTCACCCGGGATGTACTACGACTTTACCTCATCGCAACACGACGTGAAAATCTAAAAAGTGATGTTGGAAAGATCGTCAAATAAATCCCCGAAGATCAGAGGTCTAAAATGACACTAATTTTTGAACACTTGGCTAAAATTTCTAAGTGTTGGAGCTTTTAAAGCTTAGGGAGCTGCATTTTAGACTTAGAACTTTATGAGATCTTACAGAGCCCCTCACTAGACACAACATGCCCCAAATAGTTCTAAACACTCAATCAAAATATACCCAGAAAATTTAGCATACAACTGTTGCTCCTTATGATTATGCAACACTACACGAAGGTGATTGGCATAATCCGCCTTGCTCAGAGAATAAAGCAGGATGTAATCAATAAACATAATGATGAATAAGTCCGAGAAATGATAGATTCCAGATCATAAGATCCATAAATGTCATTGGGGAATTAGTTAATATAAAATACAAGAAAAAACTGATAATGACCATACTGGGTACGAAAAACTTAGGGATATTCCCAACTCTAATTTGCAACTGATGGTAACCCAATCGATGATTGATATTAGAGAAGTACTTAGGAACCTGAAGCTAGTCAAATAGGCCCCCAAACCCAGGAAGAAGATATTTATTATTCGGCGTTACTTTATTTAATAAGTGGTAGTCTATACACATTTGAAGGGACCCATCCTTCTTACACATGAAGAGCACGAGAGAACCCCATGGGAAACACTATGATGAAAAAACCCTTATCAAGGAGTTCTTTAAAATTCTACTTAAGTTCTTTCAACTCAGCCAGAGCCATTCTATAGAGAGGGATAGAGATAGGGCGAGTGTTCGAGAGAAGATCAATCCCAAAATTAATTTCCTTATAGGGAGGAACACTAGGAAGATTATTACGGAACACTTTGGGAAACTCACAGACCATAATAACAGATTCCTATAAAGGACCTTCAAAACTAGAATATTTAACATGCACTAAATATATAGACACCCCTCACCCAAGAGATCAACCTTCGGGCTCTAAGATACGAAATGAAACTTTCCTTATGTACTAGGAAACTACCTTCCCACTTAATCACTAACTCATTTGGGATTTGGAAATTAACCCTTTGGGTCTAACAATATATAGAGTCATAACAAAAATGGAGCCAATACATCCCTAGGATAACACCAAAATCAACCATATCAAATTTTATCAAGTCTACCAAGGTCTTCCTAAAATAAATAGATAGCATACAACCACTATAAACTTCTCTAGCAACCACAGAATCACCCACCAGTGGGGACATAAAAAAAGGGTTTGAAATACTCGCAGGACTACAACAGAAATGAATAGCAACAAATGGGGTCACATTAGAAAGAGTAGACCTCGGATTAAGAAAATAATACACATCAAGAAAAAAGAGTTATAACATACCAGTGATAATATTTAGAGATGCCTTAGATTCCTAGAAACTGGAAAGAGCATATAGGCGACTCCAACTAGTGCTGAAGCCAAAAATAGCACACTCTTGATGCAGGAGTTAAAGACGTGGAAGCCTGAACCATATTAGCCCTGGTAGCAACCCTGGTTGATATATAATACCGCTATAGCTGGCCAAACTAACCACACTTAAAGCACTTAGTCCTCCCCTCCCCACAAAAGCCATGATGCACTTTCCAACAGAAATGGTAAGGGGGATAAGAAGTGGTATACTGAGCTCTACTAGACTAAGACTAGGCACTCTATGCCCTCGGATAATTACTATTCTGGTAACAGAGATCATTGAACGACTAAGGATATGGAGCACTAGCTGTTGAATAAGAACTAAAATTTCCCCACGTCTTCTTCTAAGACCACTACTTTCCATCAACATTACTATTTTTCTGACCTCCACCCCATTCTGAATACCCAAAGTTCTTAGTCTGCTCTTCTTAGTTTTTTCCGATATTTTCTTCTCATCCTCTCCTTATTACATATACACAATGAACCTTGAAATTTCCATGTCATTCTTCAACAAGGTGGCCTTATATTCTAAAACCTAGTCACTAGACAACCCAGTAGCAAACTTCCTCTTACTTGCCCTCATGAAGGACACTAACTTAAGAGCATAACGAGACAACTGGTGAAACTTCAAGGCATATTCCTTAACAGTCATCCCACCCTGCCTTACATTTATAAACTTTTTAGCCTTTTCTTTTCTCAACTCCTGAAGAAAGAAACGGTCAAACAAATGTCCATAATAATCATACCACAAGGCTACTTTAGGATCATCACTTCTCAAGTAATCCCACTCCTCATACCATTGATATGCCACATCTTTTAGATGATATGCAGAAAACTCCATATCGTCCGAGTTAGAAGCATGCATTACTCCAAAAATCTTTTCTATTTCATCAATGAACCCTTTAAGATCATGCTTAACCTAATAAGTAATGAAACTCAGAGGTTTAGTGGAATTAGTAGAAGGAGAAACAACACCCTCTTGCTCAAACTAACAATACTAAGAGGTCAACAACTGAGTCAATAAATGAATAGAGAGAGTATTAAAACTTAGAATTAGAAATGTCATTTTTGAGCGGTGGAACTTAATAACCATCATCCCGAGGGAGCTGATGAGGACTGGTAGGGACAGGTGGAACTCTACATGAGGAAGTACAATCAGGAACTGGAGCAATAGACTGGGTCTAAACTTAATAAGCAGAATGAGCTCAATCGACATTGTCCTCAGATGGGACAAAATAATTTCCACGTGCATTAGATATTTAAGGAGGCATGTTTTGAAATATGAACAAATGGGTATTAGAGATAATTTAAGACCTTAGACTCTATAGCCCAATATTAGATCAGAAGAAAAGAGAAAACATTCCTAGATGCATTGTAGTTTGTCCCTCAAAAGTATGGTGCACTACACACCTATAACCTTGGTTTATGTAGCTTAACTATCCTAAAACCTCCCACAAGCTATATGGGTCCTGTATTACCCTTTTAACGGGCATTAGTGTCTATAGCCGCACGAACCAGAGATATCATAAGGGCAGGGAATTCTCATATACCCTTCACCCTCTATGATACATATATAGAAGTTTAACTTAGGGGATTCCTATGTACACCACAATTACATGATCACCATAACCAATCCTCATATTGAAAAACATGAGTTTCCAGTGTCTGTCCATTGGACTCACACCTTCACGGTTATCTATCACAACCCATGATTATTTACTAATTAAAACAATTAGCACACAACCAAACCACCAATTCCATATATTATTAACCAAGGCTATAATAAGTAGTATTGCCATACTGACTATTGCTTGCAAGCAATGTCCTTAGACAAATGCCTAGGGGAATCCCATGTACCCTATAGGTTTCAATACTGGATTCACTTGAGGAATTCCTGTGTACCCCACAAGGTTTTAAATCAATTCCATGGCTACCAAGGTCTTAACATTTAACTATTAAAACCATTTCACCAATTTAGGTTTCAATTTCCATATTATACCATGAAAAGTTTTCAATGAAAGTCTAACTATATAGTAAAAGCATTCTCATAGGCATTTTAACAAATATGTTGAGGTTATATAGTTTCAAAATGGAAACCAATTACCTATTGACCATTACTATGAAACCACATGTTCAAACCACCATTATAATATGAAAACCATAAGTAAAAATGTAGGAAAACATAAAACAATCATTAGTAACCAAAACCCCCAACAAATAATTAAAAACCCAAACATATATAAAAATTATGCCATGAAAACCAATCATAAAACATACCTTTAATTAAACTAACAATATGGGAGGAGTAATATGCTGATAACGCCCAAACTACAGCTCTCGTAAGAGTGTAAGCGGTCGCTGTCAAATATAGAACCCAACTGGATTGGGTGTCGAATCCCACAATGAATACTTGGTCACTATGTAAGGAACGATGAGTAGACTGTTGATCAAAAATTCTATAAAAAGGGGGGTTTAGGGTTTGGTGTAAACTAGAAGTATCAAAATAGCAAAGTAAAAAATGGAATGTTTGGTAGGTTTTGATCAATGAGAATTGTAAGTTAGGGTTATGTCCACCTTATGAGTTTTACGTATCTATTAACTATGAGTTATGCAGAATTCAGACCTGCATGTGCTTATAGAGATTCGTATTCTATGGTGAATCCTAGCGTCTTTCGACCATCACAGATAGTCTCACTTTAACTCTTTCGAGCTTAAAGTGTATCTAATGGTACGAATTCTCCAAGAGGTTAATCCAGTTATGGCACTAACTTTTAAACAGGGGTTAATAGCCCTATTTCCTTGTCAAACCCTCTTTTCCACACATATAACTTTTCTTTCGAACAAGTTAAAGCTATAGTGGCGTATTCTATATGTTTGCAACCACAAGAATTTAATTTAAGATGAAGAGAGTAATGATATAAGCATCATACGTATCAAGAATTCACAAACTCATAGCAATAGATAGTATCTCATAAGGCTTCCATAACCCTAACAGAGAAATTTAGATACTCATGAGTGCAACGGAGATCACAATAAACATCATCATCGTATCAAAGCTTGAGCGATCTCACGTTGGTCACAACAGCCGTGCTTTCTCTGTTAGAAAGTAACGTGAATAGTACTAAATGTCGAATAAAAGAAAAATTGACTAGAAAAATAGAATGAATTGAAAGAGAGTGAATTAGAATGAGAAGGAATAGACAGGGGAATGCTGAAAAGTTCAGCAAAATAGGGTTTATATAACATCCATATCCTAGTCTTATTGAAATAGGTTTTTTATCCTTCTCCTAGTCCTACTCGGTTACTACATACTTGTCTTAATCCTACTAAGTTACTGCTGATCCCCCAAGTCTTTAGAAATACTATTTTTGCCCGGGACAAGTTCCCCATGCATCACTTTCAGTCTACCAGTTTCCAGAAGCTACCTTGCTTCTTACGTTGAAGTTTCCTTTGGCGTCCAGCAATCCTCCAAATGCTGAAATCTTCATCATTTATACCTGAAAACTTGCTAATCATGTTGGTTATCTCACTTACAGGAAAAAGGACTAAAAGTGCAGGAATTATATATTTTGTCCTTAAAACTTAGCTAAAATATGGGTAAATTATAGTAATTTAGGTGTGTAAATACGCCCAACATCAACACCCCACACATAAAGCTTTGTTCGTCCTCGAACAAAATATCATGTCCATATAAACATCTACTTAGGGTTTCATAGTAACAACACAAAATATTCATCAAGACAGGCACGACAATTATCAACAAAGAGTAGTTTTCTGATCACTACTAGAAACAATTCAACCTCCAACCTAGACTCGTGATGATTGTTAATTCGTATCCAAAAGTTAAGGCACAAAGAATCATACACAACTACCCAAAACTCATCAACCATGTGTGTCTCACAATATATCACCTATAATCACTCACAAGTATTTCATTTTTTGAAACATGGTTATAAGACTCTCCTTGCTCTCTCTCTCACAAAGAATTCATATGTTGCAACTGATGACCATAGGCTTGCCCTTAGTGTCATGCTTCACTAATATCAGAATTCTAAGCTTAGGATCAAATAGGTCTTTTACAGGTTGTAATGTAAGCTAAGGGACGGGTAGGACTATTTTGGCCAGAAATAGTGACTATGTTCCTAAGTGCTTTAATACATCACATTATGCCATTAACACTCTCTTTTAATCAACCCTGCTACCTTTCTTTCATCTATCACCCCTTTTCACCTATTTTGCCATTCAAACATAACTATCTTTTTATTTAATCATAAACACAATTTATCTTTTTGTTTTTCTATTTCTTTTTCTTTTCTTCTCACTTTTTTTTTATTTTTAGTTTTATATAACACACCTCTTATGATAGCCACTCTTTTTCATAACAAATTCAAGTACCAATACACTCTAAGGCATCACTCTCACCCAATTTCCTCTTATTTTGTCACATGACTTTACAATTTAAAGAACTTAGGAATTTGGATCAAATTATGGTCTTAAAAAATGGATTAGGCTTACATATGAGGCTGTCAAAGAAAATAGCTAAAGGCTCAAAGGGGGTTGACTAGGATAGTGCCCACGGGAAGGTAAAATGAAGGTAAACAATCACAGGTTATCAAAGAAATGCCTGAATCATCTCCTAAACTCACACTCTTTATTTCGCTTTACACACACACAGGGCAAGTTCTAGCATCAGCCACAAACACAGAATATACTATTACCTCACACACACAAGGCACATGGTCGACTTTATTGGGAGCAGTATAGACTCTTGACCCAACATATGAATGAACTAAACCATAAACTTATCACATAGTGAGTCACACTTGGATCCTAAACGTCTCAATAGCAATGATTTTAGCACAAACTCTTGTCATAATACCATGCCGCCTATCAGAACAATTTCATGCAAAATCTACAAAAAAAATTAAGGAAAGGAAAATTTTTTTTGAAAATTTAACTAATAATTAAAACCAAACAAATGAACATAAATAAATATAGGTAGGCAAAGAAATACAGCATACAAATACCAGCACCCCATACTTAGACGGGACACACTGTCCTCAGTGGAAAATAAATAAGAAGAACCTGGTTAGTCGGACTCCTCTTCTATGTCTGGGGTCATACCCCCTGCGTCGGAATAATCATAAGTCGTCATCCTCAGAGGTTCCTCAAAATGTACCCCACTTGATTCCAAGAGTGCGTCGAGGTATTTGCAGCACGGGGGATTCATCTTGCTCTTTTCTTCCTCTTTTCTTACCTTTCTGTAAGGTGGGTGCTTTTTGTTTTCCTTGTCGTCCTTTTGAGGCCATTCTACCTGAGATCCTAATAGAGTCATGTTAGCTTCATCTCGGAAGATTCAATCGAAAAATAAAACAATAGTGGCACCACCCCACACTTAATTTGTTGGTACAAACTAATTAAGTGAGTGATGTCGATTACTCAAACTTCATCGACTTACGTATAGGCGATATATTCCAACCTTATGTTCAGCATAGTCAAACCTTCATGCCATCTTAACTATCCCATGCAACTCTATTTCATGTAATCTTAATTATACTTTGATTTTTGGATTAATGCACCTTTTGAACAAGACTACTACGTAGAGATCATATCAAGATATGACATAGAAATAATCACAACATCTCATGCTTGTATTCAATCATGATTCTTATTTCGATGGACGAGTCATTCAAGCGTTTTGGGCATTTAATTTTGATGTTTATGCATTTACTATACCATGTCGATTCCACAAAAGTATGACAGTGTATCAAAATCAAATACAAGTTGGAAACAAGTCAAGAACAGTTACACGTATTCTTCCACTCACTTAGTTGTATCACAACAAATCAACCAAATTCAAATCACCAACACTACATCAAGATTTAAAATACTATCATAAGCGTAAGATTGTAATAATTACGGAATATAAAAGAAGAACTTACTTGGTGTTGAACTCGGAAGATGATCTTGCAAGGTTAGATGAGCAAAAATAAAAGTTTTGAGAGATTTGGGAGGCAAAGGCGGCGCCTAATGCTTGGCCTAGTTGGGCATAGGCGGCGCCTATGCCATGGAATTGTAGATTCAGAGAGCAAAGGCAATGGCATAGGCGGCGCCTTTAGCTTTGCCTAGTTGAGAAGAAGGAAATAGCATAGGCAGCGCTTAATGCTTTGCCTAGTTGAGCAGAAGGTAATAGCATAGGCCTTGCCTTGTTCGTTTCCTAGATTTGTATAGGCAATGCCTAACCAAAAGCCTTTTGTTCCTTCATTACTCACTTACCACCCTTACCATTGCCCACTTTCAAATCAAAATTTGAGACCAATCTCCTCGTTTATACGTCTTGCACCTACACTTACTCAAAAACAACAAAAATTATTAGAACGATGGGTTGCCTCCCATCAAGCGCCTTAGTTTTTGTCGTGGCTCGACAAAATCCTAGGAAGACAAAACAATTAAAGACAATGGGTTGCCTCCCATCTAGTGCTTGATTTATTGTCGCGGCACGACATAGTTATCTCGATTACTTAGACTTCATCGAGATATATGGTGCATCGTTTTCTAAATGGATTCAAACGACGTTGATGCTTACCTGTAGGCATCCAATCTTCTTTGAGATGACTCTTGAGCATAGATATCCTAGGAGGGATACCAATTATATCATCAATAGACCAACCAATGGCTCTCTTGTACCTCTTCAGAGCAGAGATGAGAGCCTATACGCGCTGTTCACCTAAATCAATCGCAACACTCACCAGAAGTGTATTTCCACTTCCCAAGAACGCATACTTTAGGTGACTGGTGAGCTCTTCCTATTCAAGCACTGGTGGCTCTTCAAGAGAAGTCTTTACTATTGGCGAAGGTCGATTCTTAAGATCAAGGTCTAGCTTCTTAGGGGTATAAAAATAGGACCTTATTCCTATTAGAGCACAAATGGTTTCTTCATGATCCTCAACATCTTCACTCTTGAAATTCAAAAGCGCAGTAGACAATGGCTCATCAGAAAGCTGCTTCTCTACAGATAATTCTTTTTCATCCTCATAACAAATATCAGCTACAACGAACACATTCATATCGCTGGGCTGCTTCATTGCTTTGCATACATCAAAATGGACCACTTCGTCATTCAACTGAAATAAAATCTCATTAGCTCTCATGTCAATAAGCATACTTCCTGTTGCAAGGAAAGGACGTCCCAAGATGATGGGAACTTCAGAATCCGCCTCGCAATCCAAAATCACAAAGTTTGCAGGAAAAATAAAGGTAGACACCTTCACCAACACATCATTCAAGATACCCACAGGTCATTTTACCGACCTATCTGCCATTACGAGCCACATATTGGTTGGTGTAGGGTCGCCCAACCCCAACTTTCTGTAGACGGATAGTGGCATCAAATTGATGCTAGCTCCCAAATCGCATAATGCCTTAGCAAAATCCAACGATCCAATCGTGCAAGGAATAGTAAAAGCACCAGGATCAGCCTTTTTCTGAACTAGCGATCTTGTAGCGATTGCACTGCAATGATGAACATTATCTGCCAGCTCATAGCTTACTGCCTGCTTCTTTTTCAAAAGATCCTTCATGAATTTAGCGTATCCAGGCATCTTCTCCAGCGCCTCCACCAAAGGGATATTAATAGTAAGTTGTTTCAACATAGTCATGAATTTACTGAACCTAGTGTCATCAGCCTTCTTCTTCAGTCTCTGCGGAAAAGGTGGTGGTGGAAGGGGAATCGTTTTCTCCACCACTTCCTCTTTATCTTACTTTCGATTATCAACCTTCTTAGGAGTGTCAACCACCTTCTTCTTCAATCTCTGAGGAAAAGGTGGTGGTGGAAGAGGAATCATTTTCTCCACCACTTCCTTTTTATCTTGCTTCCGATTATCACTCTTTTCAGGCTGCAGACGTATGGGTGTAACATCATGACCACTCTTATCATCTTCTTCGGCATTTTTACCTTCTTCTTCACTAATATATTCTTCTATATCATCAACCAACTTCTTGCTTTTGGATAGATTGTCTAACACCTTACCGCTCCTGGTAGTAATAGCCATACACGATGCATCATTCCTCAGATTTTGCACTGTTTCGCTGGGTAGCGTTCCAGCTTTACTTTGATTGAATGCCGCTGAAAGTTGACTCAATTGTTGCTCTAGTTGTTTTATTGAAGTGGAATGCGAGTCAACCAATTGCTTCATTGAGGACAAATCATTTATTACCTCAGTTACTCCCATTTTTGTCGCCTTCACTCCTTTCAACAACTTAGCCATCATGTCCTCCATGGACATCTTTCCAAAACCAGATGCAGTGGCCTCACGACTCCCAGGAGGAATATACAAACCACTCCTGTCAGTCTTATTCTTCCAACTACCTTGATCGCGGTCCTTGTATCCATATTTATCATAATAGTTCCGACCTTCGTTTCCTTGGGCATTGCCTCAGAAACCCTCCTGATTATTCAAGTAGTTTGCTTCTGCCTCAGAATCAGATTCATCTCTTCCATGTGCTACAACGGCTTTAACTTTTTTGGTCTTCCTTGATAATAAATGCTTGGTAAGAAGATCCATCTGCATTTTCATGTGAGCTAAATCTTGGTCACGTTCCTCTTCTCTTCTCCTCTGTTCTGCAGTCATGCCAATAGATATAGTAGAGCTTGCTACCTCAGAATCCATGGTAAGCCAAGCTATACTCTGCTTTGTCATCCGATCTAGCATACCACTTGCCTCATTAAAAGTAATGTTCATGAATGACCCACCCACAGCATTATCAACCACTGGCTTAGTCACCGAATTCAAAGCCCTGTATAATATCTCCATCAAGTGGACATTGGTCATATGATGATTTGGGCACCTCATAAGCTTCTTCTTGAACCTCTCCCATGTTTCGTGGAGAGCTTCAGTTGGAAGCTGTCGAAAATTGCTGATCTCATCTCTCAACTGTTCTCTCTTGGATGGTGAAAAGAATCTTTCTAGGAAATCATCTTTCAATTACCTCCAATTTGTAATAGAATCAGGAGTCAGCCCATTCAACCATAGAGTTTCCTCTCCAGATAGAGACAATGGAAATAAGCGTAGCCGAATTACATTCTGTCTAACGCTTGGATTGTCGAATGACTTGCATGTAGAGATAAAGTTGACTAGATGCATATTCGGATCATCACCTGCAAGTCCACTTAATAATCCCTTGAGCTACAATAGTTAAATCATGGTGCTAGTGATATTGAGCTTTGCTCCAGGTGCCAAGGGCGGCAGAATAATGGCTCCTGTGGCACCAGCTCCGTCCAGATTGTCATCATCATAATCAAAGGGGATCTGCATAGCTCGGCGTTCAGGCCTAAATCTTGCTTGGCGATCTCTTCTGTTCGCCGGTGTCGCCACCTCAGCATCACGCCTAGGGTTTAGTAACTCGTCATCACCTAGGTCCTCATCGTCAGGGTTTGTTGATCGCCCAGGGTTATCAATATTCTTTTGATGTACATGGCCAGCGGCCAATGCAGCTAGTCTAGCCTACTCCTGTTGAGCAGCACTTCTTTCAATGTCATGTTGCGCATCCATTCTGTCAATAGAGCCTGAATAAAACAAAAACAACAACTAAAAGTAAAGTACGAGAATCTTTGACTAAAGGGTCTAGTAATTAACACAAACTTAGTTGACAACCGTATTCCTCGGCAACGGCGCCAAAATTTGATAACGCCTATACTACTGCTCTCGTAAGAGTGTAAGCGGTCGCTGTCAAATGTAGAACCCAACTGGGTTGGGTGTAGAATACCACAGGGAATACTTGGCCACTAAGTAAGCAACGATTAGTAGACTGTTGATCAGAAATTCTACAAAAAGGGGGGTTTAGGGTTTGGCGTGAACTAGAAGTATCAAAATAGCAAAGTAAAAAATGGAATGTTTGGTAGGTTTTGATCAATGAGAATTGTAAGTTAGGCTTATGTCCACCTTATGTGTTTTACGTATCTATTAACTATGAGTTATACGAAATTCAGACCTGCATGTGCTTATAGAGATTTGTATTCTATGGTAAATCCTAGCGTCTTTCGACCATCATAGATTATCTCACTTTAACTCTGTCGATCTTAAAGTGTATCTAATGGTACTAATTCTCCAAGAGGTTAATCCAGTTACAGCACTAACTTTTAAATAGGGGTTAATAGCCCTATTTCCTTTCCACACCCTCTTTTCCACACATATAACTTTTCTTTCGAACAAGTTAATGCTATAATGGCGTATTCTATATGTTTGCAACCACAAGAATTTAATTTAAGATGAAGAGAGTAATGATATAAGCATCATACGTATCAAGAATTCACAAACTCATAGCAATAGATAGTATCTCATAAGGCTTCCATAACCCTAACAGAGAAATTTAGCTACTCATGAGTGCAACGGAGATCACAATAAACATTATCATCGTATCAAAGGTTGAGAGATTGGTCACAAGAGCCATGCTTTCTCTGTTAGAAAGTAATGTGAATAGTACTAAATGTCGAATAAAAGAAAAATTGAATAGAAAAATAGAATGAATTGAAAGAGAGTGAATTAGAATGGGAAGGAATAGAAAGAGGAATGATGAAAAGTTCAGCAAAATAGGGTTTATATAACATCCATATCCTAGTCCTATTGAAATTGGGTTTTTATCCTTTTCCAAGTCCTACTGGGTTACTACATACTTGTCCTAATCCTACTAAGTTACTGTTGATCCCCCAAGTCTTTAGAAATACTGTTTTTGCCCGGGACAAGTTCTCCATGCATCACTTTCAGTCCACCAGTTTCCAGAAGCTGCCTTCCTTCTTACGTTAAAGTTTCCTTTGGCGTCCAGCAATCCACAAAATGCTGAAATCTTCATCATTTATACCTGCAAAATTGCTAATCACGTTGGTTAGCTCACTTACAGGAAAAAGGACTAAAAGTGCAGGAATTATATATTTTGTCCTTAAAACTTAGCTAAAATATGGGTAAATTATAGTACTTTAGGCGTGTAAATACGCCCAACATCATATACCATAGATTATAAAGAAGAGGTAGATAAATCACCCCTTTAGAGCCTTAATTGATCACCTTGAAGGAAACCCTAGCCTTTGCTTTACCTAAGAGCTTGACAGAGTTTGGAGAGAGTTTCTACATTTTTAAGATTAAAATAATAGGGTAAATGATTTCCCAATAATGTTTTAGGTCGTGGGGTCATAAGGGGTTAAGAGGAGACATGTCTAAAATACCCACAACTTAATTTGTAAAAATTACCGCAAGAAGGTATGACTCAACTCCCCTTGAATCATACCCACATCATACGAGTGGTACCTACCACTCATATCTTAGACAAGATGTTAGACATCACACACTATCTACCATATGACTCCCTTTGCCCCAGTCGTACCATGATCATATGATTTGTACCTTCAACCCAAACCCTAGGCAGAAATATTTAGGTTGGACACTAGACAATTTATGATTTAGATCATACCACTCGTACCCTATCCGTACGGCTATTAGTGAGCCACTTGTAATCAAATTCAAGTCAAATCACCAAGTTTCAAATTAAGTGAAGGATCAACCATCCAACCGATCAACAACCATCTGAATTGTACTACAAAGTTGTAAGCAACCTAGAAACTCAACCACCAAACACTGGTAAGCATACATATTGGGTCACACAACCTGTATCCTCACCATACGGCTCATATGGTAAGTTGTATGATCAAAAGCTACTCAAAACCCAGGAATATATGGAATGTTGGAGCTCAAGACCCATGAAATTATACGTAAATGTGATTTGTTTCCAATGTATTCAATTTTGCCTTATTCGATACCCGAGCAAAATGTTTGAACCATTTTCTTGAGGAACTACTTAGGGTTCATGATTTCAGTATGTCGTGGACCTTGTACTCTGTGATATTCAGCGTGGCACAAACCTTACTTAAAAATGCTAAAATCTATATTTCTCTTCTATTTTTTAGGGTAAGCTAGTCATTTACATCCTAAACTATCCTATGAAAAGTATAGTTGTGATTTTATCATCCCATGACCCAAAATACATAAAATACACGATCCCTTTTCCTCCAAAATTCTCACGAACACCAAGCAAGGGTTTCTTTAAAGAATTTACCTCCTAAGGCTCCAAATTTAAGTCCCCTTTTAAGAATTTATGAAAATAGGTATCTGGGTATTTAATGAGGATCTCCTTTCATCTTCAGGCCCAAAATTATGATTTTAATTCATGAATTTTATGAATTCCATAAACTAGCGTTCCATGAAAAGTATAAATTCGATGATTCCTCCATGTATTTCCTGAATTCAAGTATGAACAAGTGTTTTCTCATAATTTCAAGCATTCTTCCATACCTAAATAATGATAATTCATTACTTTGATGAACTTGTTGAATTCTTGAGTTTATGTCTTGAAATTTCCTATCATGTAATTACTTTAAAAGTATCATATTTAATTATATTTTCACTGTTAGTGATTTAAGAACACCTGTTACCTAAATAGACATACATGTTTCAAATTTTCAAGTTACAAGTCATTCAGATCATGTTAGTATTATTATATTTAGATTATCATATTCATGTTCAGCATTTATTAGTTGTTTGGGCTTTATTTATAAATTTCCCTTATTATGATCAGTTTATATGGTTTTAAATACTTCATATTATACATGCACTATTCTTTTCAAAATACCATGACTTAAGCATATCAGTTTTTAGTACATGTATCATTTTATGATTTTGTGTCATTCAGTTGAGAGTAACACTTAGCACTGAGTAAACGTAGGGATAACAGCTCCCCGATCAGTTAGGCATGAGTTGTTAGTAGCAGTTTCTAAGTTCTAGACCCACGGCGCCACCATAGATTTTGAGGGTTCCCATATCAGTAGAGGCATGATATCCTCATCCTTTAGGACATTAATTCAGTTTAGTAGATCCACATCAGCCATGTATTGGTACCCTTGGCTAGGTATCAACACCCTTCCAAATAAGGTCATAGATGGGGCCCCTATTTGCTTATGATGGGTATTCTGTTGAAGTTACCTCCCATATTTTTAGTTCAGTACGTTAATTATATTAGTTCATATTTGCATGACCAAGTGTCCATACATCAGCTATTCAGTTATTCAGATAATTTTTGTACATGTTTATGCTTTTTCTTGCATTTATTTTACATGTTCATGCATTCATACACAGTATTCTTACATGTTTCTTAATATGGTCTTATAGCCTATTCATCTTTAACTTGAGATTTACATATAGTATTCATATTTCTATCACTGCACAGCTTACAGATATATTTTCAGCTCATAATTTAGAAATTTCACTATATTTTAGTTTTAAGGCAATGTTTTTAAGTATTTTCATGATTTATGTGTGCCTCACATACTCAGTACATTCTAAAGTGTTGATCATATTTATGCATTCATGCCTACAATCCTTTTTAATATAGGTACCAGATGTATCCCACACACCAGGGTCGGACAGTTCACAAAATTCAGCCATTAGGTAATGAGTTCTCTTATTTTGAGGAATCAATTTTGTTAAGGTTCTTGTATTATAATTTTTTCTTATTAGTATATATTAATTTAGGATAGTTGGAGGCATATCCCAACTACCTATAGTCAGTATAGTAGAGGCTTCATAGATAGATAGTCAGAGTCAGTATTTGTAATTCAAGTTTCTGTATGTTAGATTGTTATGTTGTAAATTTTGATCAGTTATGTATTGAAGCATGTTATCTCATGTTGATTATGTTTATTAGTTATTTATATATATATATATATATATATATATATATATATATATTAAAGGGAAAGTTTCAAAAATAGCAATAGTTGGCACAACATTCATCTTCTATAGCCACACTTACCAATAATATCATTCATAGCTGATGTATTAGATTTACATCCATTGTATTTGTTATTACTCAATAGTTTATATTCATGTAAAACATAAATACATTAAACACATTTTATATTTTATTTTTTTATATTTTTAAAAAATATGGCTACATTGAATCAAAGCCATGGATGATGACAGAAACATCATAATAGCGCATTGTATTTGTAATTACCATCATTTTTTTATTTTATTCTTTTCCCTTTTTGATTTTTTTTTCCTATTTTTTATTTTTTTCTTTTTTCTTCTTTTCTTTTATATTTTTATTTTTTTCCTTTTTTTGTTTCTTTTTTTTTTCTGTCTGTATCTTCTATTTTTATTTCTTTATTTTTGTTCTTTTTGGTTTTCGTTTTTGTACCTTTTCTTATTTTCTTCTATCTTATATTTTTTGAATTTTCAAAAAATATTGCTACTCGAGTACAAGTCATGAATAATAATAAAAATACCACAATAGCTTATCGTGTTTTTATTCACATCGTTATTTATATTTTTTATTCTTTGAAACAATTATATTTGCATTTTTATTTTATAGTCCGTGCTTGTTTTTGTATATATATATACTGTAGTTGTCATTTATATTTTATAGTTCGCACATGTGTTTGTATGTTATAGTTGTCATTTGTAGTTGTATTTTACAGTTTGCACTTGTATTTGTATGTTATAGTTCACATTTGTATTTAACAGTTCCCACTTATATTTTTATGTTATAGTTCACATTTGTATTTGTATGTTATAGTTCATACTTGTATTTTTAAGTTGTATTTCACATTTGTATTTATATTTTACAGTTCGCACTTGTATTTGTGTTTGCTAGTTTGCACCATCATTTATATTTTATACAATTCGCATTTGTATTTTAAAGAATTATTATGTATTTGTATTTTATAATTAACTAGACATTATATTTATCTTTTGTTGTTTCATTTCATTTGTATTTTGTGCATTATTTTTATCGATGCACTTGTATTTTCAAAAACCTATTTTGTATTTATATTTGTAAGTTGACCACATATTATATTTTTATTTGAAATTTAACTTGTTCCATGTATTTGTAGTTGCCAAGATCATTTGTATTTTTAAACAATTGTAAAAGAAATTTATTTTTCTTTTTACGAACACTTGTATTTATAAAATAATAAATTATACAAATACAAATGTTACATTTTCATCAAGTGATACATATTTATACAACTTGAACCATACGCTTACAAAATGATACTTGCTTACATACAAATAGAAATGATAAATTTAAAACACAAATACTAATGATACATTTGCATTGAATGATAAATTTCATATTTAAATATTTAAGATCTAAATAAATACAATTAATTCATATACTTTTTTAATATATACATACAAATGATAAATTATATATATTCGCAGTTAAACTATTCAACTACTAATAAATTTATTTAAAATCTATAATATGATACAAATAAATAAAAAATATAAAAAAATATATAAATATAAAATACAACAACAACAACGACAACAACAAAAAGAGAGAAATAAATACAAAAAAAAAGAAGGAGAAAAATGAAATTAAAGGAAAAAATTAAAAAAAAAAAGGAAAATAAAAGAAAGTGAAGAGAGAGAAAGTGAAAACAAAAAAAGGAAAAGATAAAATAAAGAAAAAATAAAGAAAAACAATGTAAAAGGGGAGCAATAGAAAATAGAGAAAGAGAGATAATATATAAGAGAGACTATGAATTGTAATTAGGGATAACTAATGGGAAAGGGGGGACTGTGGATTGTAATTAATTAAAACTTAGGCTAAATAGGGTAATTAGGATCCCACGTTTACTAAGCCTTGTAGTTATCCCTATATTCAATTAGTTTCTAAAGTATCATGTCAGTACATGGGTTAGCTCGTGCAGAGCATCTATGGTTCAGATACATGGGGCGAGCTCCTGGCATTTAAAATATTACTATTCTCCCTCTTATGCACTAGATTAATCTCAATTTGGTAACCAGAGATGGGTTGTATTAATATATTCCTTTAGCACTTTTATTTGTACTTTTACTATATTAGAAGTTCTTGTACTGATTCAACAGGTTTTGGGACTGTTTCATATATATTAGACTTTTATTTCTTTTATTCTACATTCCTCATTCATTTCTCTTGGTAGTGCGTTATTAGAAGTTTTGGGCTATGGGTTGACTTACCTACTAGTAGGTTATAGTAGGTTACATCATGACCTGAGAAATTAGGTCATGACATTAAGGTTCAATATCGATGACAAGGTATTACCCAACCCTTCTCAATGTGGGTAAGACTTTGAAGTCCATTCTATCTTACATGGTCTATATTTTCTATTAGAATCTCCCAGAAGAGAAGTATTGAACTTTTCAAATTAAGTGAATGACTTGTAGAAGTATTTAATTATGTTTCAATATATTTCATTTGTTAGTATTCTTCATGATTATGATAAGTCTTGTAATACTTAAAATGCATGTTTTAAGATTATGATTTATGTTAATTTTTCTTATTTCATTCACCTCCACTTACTCAATGCATTATAGATGTACTGACCACATATATGTCTTTATGGCTGTATTATTTCATAATGTAGGTATCAGTTGTAGCTCATAACATCATGATTAGGCAGTTTACAGATTTTATCCAGCACATTTTAAGTTCTCTTCATTCAAGGACTCAAGTTATTTTATAGTATTAAAATGTTACTTTAAATTATTTGTATCGATTAAGGCTAGCTAGGGGCCATTTACCTATTATCTAGACTCAATATTAGTAGAGGCTTCAGAGATAGCCAACCAGAGTTTACTTATTCAATTTCAATTTTCTTTTATAAAACCAATGTTATAAATGTTTTTAAATTGTGTTGAACAAGTTCAACTAATGATATTGCTTTTGCTTAGTATTTCAAGTTTCATGTATTTTTACTCAGTTGCTCATGAACTTTGCTAATATAATGGTTATCTTTGGATCACTTATGGTTTTAAGAACCGTGTGATGTCCAGTAGGTAGTCTTGGGCATTACAGAGTACTATACAGTGGCAAATATACAAGTAGTCTCATTATATGCAAAACACTATCAAAAAGTAGTAGAAGGAGAGAGGGTTATCTCTGGCTTAGAAAGCTCATCCTTTCTCCGAAGCAGAAATAAGCCTACAGTAACTTTAGCAACTACAACTCATACTCAGATTTGCATAAGAAAAGTATGCAGAAGTGCACTATGAGTAACAAAAAAATGGGTACTCAAAAGTCATCATAGGATGATTGAGCTAAATTATAATAAAAGTATAATAAAATGTAAGAATGTAAACTAAAGCCAAGAACAAAGGGTTGTAAATGAGATAATACTACAAATAGGGATGAAATGATTGTAAGGACTTGATTTTTTAAAATTTATATTTTTACCATAGTACAATTCCCCATGGTTTCTATGTGTTTTTTTGAGGTGTGGTGATAGTTGGCATAATACCCGATGTAATCAGGAATGTCTTTGCAAATTTGTAGTTTTTACAGATTAAAAGGGCTCATAGTTAATTCAGTTAAAACTTGTTGTTTTGTGTGTCAAATGGAAAAACAAACTACACCAGTAGATCTTGAACATTGATTTTGGTTTGGTAGTGTGGTCGATTCAATTTTATGGCATTTGGATCATATTTATACCCTTAGTTTTAAAATTCTCAAAATTGGGTCTCGAGGGTCAATTTTGTGAAAATAATCTCTTTTCAAAAATCATATGTCTCCACTATTTTTGAAATGGAAAAATTAGTCTAGTATCATATTTTATTTTCCTTCACAAGATTCTGAACAAAACCCAAGGGGTATATAGACAATAATGCAACTTAGCAAAGTTGTTGATCCAACTGATATCTGGATCACACGGTTCAGCAACCAAAGGACTGCAAAAGTGGTAGCCACTATAGAATCCTAGGAATCTTTAGCAAACCCTATTATTCAGGGAAAGTATTGCTAAAGTAGTCATGTGACTGCTTTAGCGAACGTTGGAAGTCATGGCAAGTACCACCAAAGCGAAGATCGCTAATCTTGGCTTTAGCGATAGCGGAAAACTTTAGAGGCATCCTGCATATGGAGTAGACTATAAATAAATCAACCCACGCTTAAGCAATGACTGGATAAGTGGTCATTTGACTGCTTTAGCGGTCATTTGCTGGGAGAATAAAAAACTCCTTCCCAATTTTTCTTCCATTTTTGAGACTTTGAGCTTCAGGATAACTGATTTTTGGAAAAAAAAAAATTATTTTGTATATTGGGTAAGCTTCAAATCACTATTTCAATTACATTACTTTGATTATTGTCAATTAAAACTCGTTAAATTATAATGTCAATATTAAAATTTGGGTATTTTGTCCTGGAAGTCCAAAAAGGGGGTTTTCTTCAATTTAAACCTTGTTTTTAACTTGTTTTCACTAGGATTTTCTTCTATGACTTTCGATAATCATGGGTAAGGTTTTTGTAAAGAAAAATTCTAATTTTACCCATTTGTTTTGAAAACCAATTTTTGGGTTTTTTTTTACCCTGACTTGAAAGTGAGTAATATAGGTGTCGTTGGTTTCATTTTAATGCATAGATTCTACATTTGCATTTTTTTTAATTTTGAGACTATTTTAGAGGGGAAATTTCTACATTAAAGGGCTTTAGGCTTGGATTTTATCTTCATGAGATAGGCTATGGCTTCATTTTGTTTCAAATTGAGTCAAGGATACATACATACATACATACATACATACATACATATATATATATATATAAGAGCATGTTATGGTATGGATAATTGTAATACCCTGAACTTTTCTTAAGGCTAATTTCATCTCTATAAGGTTGAGGAATGATTTCCAAAGTGAGTAATGTTTAAATTTTATAGAATTTTCCTAATTTTAACTTTTTATCATGTGAAAATTGAATTAGTTTTCCAACGATATAAGATTCGCCCAAACACAATAACCGGGCAAAAAGTTATGGCTAATTGAAGTTCCCATCATAAAGCACTGTCATTCAAACCCTTAGCGCATCATAGAGAGGATTAATATCCTAATTTTCAGCTTCCAATAGCCTAGCTCGATATTACAGTGTCGCGCCAGGTGCCAAAATAGCATTCCAAAAGGGCACCGCAATAGCTCCACGTAGTAGAGTCTACCCAGTTCCTAGTGGTAGATTTCCAGTGAGCCACCATGATAGTGGTGCATCATCGTGGCCACTTAGTTTGTAAATATTTCTTTTTTTCAGTTCATTAAGAGATAAAGGGGGGTATTTTGGTCAATTACCCTACCCCCAATCCGTCCAAAAATATAAAATCAATGGTATTACAAAGCTATTCATGCCCTAAATCCTCATTATCTTCAACAAAAAAACCCTAAGCATCCAAATCCTCTTCCAAGAATGTCAAGAGTTCACCATAGTTTTTACAAATTGAGTCAAGATTCAAGATTCTCAAGTCAAAAACTTTAAGAACCCTCACTAAAGAGTACGGAAAAGAGTCTCAAGAAAGTTTTTTATCCAAGTTTATCTATCTAAAGTATGTGAGGTTTGGACAAGAATTTCATATTTTTGTAAGTGGGTTTACACCCAAATTACTTTATTTTGAGATTATGAGATTACGAGTTGTTCAAGTCTTTATTTGCATGATTATTTCACTATTTTATGACATGAGTTGAGAAACTATGGTATGAGTTGACCACACTCATATTGATTTGATATTTCCAAGATTAATGTCATGATTTAAGCTTTATTATGAAACTGAGTTCATTTGAGCATAAGTTCTAAACCAAGTATGAGCTTTGATGTTTTTTAAAGAGTATGTTGTTTAGTATGATTTAATCAAAAAGTACTTTGATTCTAAAGAAAGATTGCTTTTAAGCCTGAGTTAAGACAGGAATCCACATTATTCAGTATTTATGATTTAAAGCTAAGAGAATTATAATTTGGTCGTCACTATAGACCCTTGAGTTATTTTGAGGTGGATTTCCTACAAATTCTGAGCTTGAGTACGGGAGTAGTATTTAGCACCGAGCGGGAAGTGTAGGTTTAGATTATCCTACTTTCCCAAAACTACGTGCCCCTATAGGATTGAAAATTTTGGGTTTGAGGCCGAGATATTGATCACTAGAGTTGAGGTTCTATTTCGATGGCAAGGGTAGAACAACTCTCCCTAATGTGGGCGAGACATTGAACTCTATGTAGCTCACATGGTTTATGTACGTTTAAAGAAACTCCCAAGTTCATAAGAGTGTAGATTTTTTTCAAGTCTTGAAGTTTCAAAAGTTCTAAGTCCTTGAGTTTTCAAAAAGTTCCATTCTCCTCAATATGAAAAAATGAGTTTAGAAAGAATTGTTTAAAGATTTCTTTAGCTTACAAGTTTTTAGAATAAGAGTAGAATACAGATTTTTGAGTTAGGTCTAATGACTCACGAGATTTATACTAGATGTTTCATTATTCATGATTTATGAGATGTATGTTTCAGACTTATTCAAGACATGTGAGTCATTTATATTTAAACGCAAGATTTTATAAAGACTAATGATATTGTTTATGTAAATGCATACACCCCCATATACTCAGTACATCCTCAAAGTACTGGTCCACATATATGTATATGTGCTATATTGTCTCATAATGTAGGTACAACTTGTAGCACATAAACCATATTCAGTCAGTCCGCAGCTTCCAGTAAGCAGGTGATGAGTCCTTTTGATTCAAGAGCTCGAATCAGTTATACAGCTCAGAAAGTGTTATAGTTTCTTTATTCATTTTTATTGAGTTGGGATAGTTGGGATTCATGACCCGACTACCTATAGTCAGTACTAGCAGAGGCTTCATAGACAGTCAGTGGTGTTAATGTACTTTATTTCAATTTTGTTATCTAAAGTAGAGTTGTAATCTTATAAATTCAGATTTGTATTGATCGAGTTCAGATAAGTTTTATGTTTCCACTAATTTTGTTCAGATTTATGTATTTTATTTAGTATCTTGTAAGTATGCTAGTAGAAGGGTTAGCTTGGGATCACTTGTGAACCTAAGCACCGTGTGACGTCTCAGGACCCATTTTCGGGGTGTTACAATAATAATCATTGAAATCTTATTTTTATTATTGTGTGCCCATGTGGGGGTTTATATTATTATTGTTATAGGCTTGAGATGATAATTATTTTATGTTTCCCGTGTGGGGGCCTTATCTGATATTATTGGCATTATGTGTGCATTTGGTTGCTTTCTTCATGATTGATATACCCAAGTTAGAATTGATATGATATTGATGATGTATTACTTGTATTTTTACTCTAATGGTATCTCGCTTATATGAAATCATGGATGGTTGTCAAAATGAATAGATTCTAAGCTCACGTGTACATGCATTGAATGGATTTGAGACCTTCATCTTGGTTTGGCTATGACAATTACAACCTCATATCATACATAGAATCTGGAGATATAGGTACTATTGTGGAAATACTAATTTTTATAGTAATGAAATACCTTTAAAAAACCTTCTATCGTAGCCCACGAGACAAAAAGAAGATATAGATATTAAGATTGAGTTTGAGTATTGTGAAAGTATATGATTACGAGCACCTCAAGAGTCCTACCTGGAAGCATTGAGGCTCATAGATGTATATGAAAGTTATGCAGTAACCTCAGCCATATCGCATCATCATCATTATCAACACTGCATTTCATACATGATGCATCTTCAGTGTTGTGCTTTTGTTCTTAATTTAATGCATATATATTTTGTTTTTTTTACATACCTATTTTATTGGTATGTGTTATATTTAGACATGATAGTGGAGATGGTGTGATCTATTGTTAGGGATATTTCCAGATTGTAGGTGATGTGCTCATAGTATGCATTTATGTATTATATTTTCTACATAGTCAGCCTACTCATCCCTACTATACCCTTTCAGTGTAGATCTAGGTATGAGTTCACCGTGTGGAAGTTGAGATACAACTGTCGATCATTGATACTTTGAAGTCTTATACTTTCAGAGTCGACCTCGGACCTCATCCTATCCAGTTCATGTCTTTATTTGGTATTTAGAGACAGACTTGTAATTCTTCAATTCAGTTGTATTTTTTAGCTTTGACTTGTATTTAGATTGTTCTTACAATGTGACACCAGGTTTTAGGAGGTTTACTGTCATAACCCAATTTCTCAAGTCATGGTGGCGCCTACTATAATCCACCAGCATACAAGCCAAACCCATAGTCTGAATGGCTACCAATGGACTACCTAAAGAGGTAAAGGAAAAAATGCATAATAGATGTATTTTAGATCAAATACATAATATAGTCCTAAAAACTGGTGGTATTAGTACAAGAACTTCTATTATAATAATAGTACAAAAATGAAACACAAAGGGGATTACACTATTCAAATTATTTCTACATACAACATAGAGACAAACCTTGTACATAAGAGGGAGAAAGGTAACAGTACTAACGTCAAAATCTCACCCTATGTCTCCGAACAATGGCTACTACGCACAACACCCATAACGCTGGTGGTAATTAGTACTATGGTCTACAAGTTGCAGAAGTGTTGTATGAGTACCAAACAAGTGGTACTCAGAAGACAACTGCCAAATTATCTCCAAAGATAATGCAAATATATACAACATATAAACAGAAGAAGAACCACACCTAAAAGTCCAACAATCACATAATAAAACTATTGAGACAGAAGGGAAACTATTCTACTCATAGACAAGAAACTAGAATAATATGACTAAGAAATTATCAAGAATGAGTTTTACCACTCCAGCCATACTTAGGAATCTCAACACTATACCATATATCCCTAGCCAATATACAAATAAGGGAGAAAGATTGACATATTACAATATACAAGGATAAGTAATGGATATAAAATCTGAATAAATAAAATAAGGGATATATTGTAGTACCATAGCTATGTGAATACAGATTTAAATATATTTGTATAAATAAGGTCAAATTCAAGGTATAACTAAAATCATCAGACTAGCATCTTAAGACCTCAAAATCATAGCAAGAATAAATGCTACGATACTCGGGGTTCCTAATCTATATGTGAAATCATGAGTTAATCATGCATAATAATACTTAAAAGAGAGAAGATCCAGAATCATACCTCAAATATTAATAGTGAATCATAACCAATTTATTATAAACTAGCCGTAATAATGACCACAATAATTATTACAATATCAATGACAACATGAGTAAGTGACTTTTCCAGGAAACCAATACCTAGCCAAGCCATTGATGTACCCCCACCACCCCTAGCACAGAAGGTTCAATCTACATACAACATACCAAAAGTCATAATTATCACCAATACCTTTACAAACCCCCATAAGGCTAATAGATATAGGCGCATACTAGTGATACGAAATGTCCATGCAAGAATGAATGCAAAATATATAACCATTATCACAATCATTATAACACACTGCTTTTTAACCGTAGAAAATTTCCTAGAATTCTTGTCTCAGGACCCAATATGACTCATGGGTACAAGCCGTATGTTGGGGTATAGATGGTATGGTTCTATCGTATGCTGACTAGTGTTGGTTAGAGAGATGGATTTTTGTTACAGGAATGGATACAACTTAGGGGTACGAGTCATATTTATGGGTACAGATTACTTAGTTCATTTGCTTAATTTTAGACTTGGTTACTTAGGTTAGATCTAAGTATAAGAGGCTTTCTACAAGTCTTAAGCTAGGGTACGAGTCTTACCAAGGACTCATATGATTGACATTGTATAAATCTTCGTTGGGATTAATTTGACAGTGGTACGGATGAAGGATGTGGATTGTATATTGTCAATACAACTTGGGTAGGATGAGTCATACAATGGATAATGTTGGATCCGAAGGTTGAGGCTAGGATACGAGTAGAGGGTACCAATCATATTGGAGGGTATGACTCATGTGGGTCAGTAGTACCCCAGGTACGAGATTTTGTGCAACTTAAGTAGAGGTATTCTAGACATTTACCCACTTATCCTAATAATGTTCCACCACTTCTAACCTACTGGGGAGGTTATTTATCCTACTATTTTATTCATTAAGACTTAAAACTCTTCCTAAACACTTTATAATTCTCTTAATAGCTTTGGTGCAAGGGAAGCTAGGGTTTCAACTAGAGGATTAATTTGGGGCTTGTCTTGGTTATCTCTTTCCATCATCATCTTGATTTAAGGCATATTATCTTCCCTTATTGTGAATTCAAACCAGATTCAAGGATTTTATGAATGTTTTCATTACTTTATTATTTGTATGATTTTGGTTTTCAGATATGAATTAGGGTTTTTTTATATTAAATGGTTGGTTATGCTTTCCATGGTTCTTATTATGATTTATATGCATTAATGGTTGTTTTGGATAATTGTATTGAATAGGAATGGTTTAATGGTAATTGGAATTGGTTTTGGCTATATTATCCCCCCAATGTGTTTGACGAAATACATATAATAATATTTTTATGGCATTGCGTATTTTTAATGGAACTCTTGATTGTATAAAAACTTGGTAAAGGAATTATGCATGTTTTAAATGTCTTGGAAAGGTAATTGGCTAAATGGTTATGCTTTTGGGGTACATGGAATCCCCCAAGTGGTTTAATATAGTAAATAGAAGGGCACTTGGAATATGTGGTTGGCTATGGATAGTACTTGCAAGTATGGTTGGTATGACGATACCACCACCAAATGGCCTTGATTATTAAATGATAAATGGATTGACTAGTTTCTATGTAATGGTTTAAGTTGGGCAATAATGACAGAATGTGTAGCAAAGTCATAAAAGGTGGAGGTTCCTGGGGTCCAAAACTAGAAACTCATATTTTCTGATATGAGGTTGGTCTTTTTGACCGTGTGCATAATGTCACACTTAATATTTGGGTGATGTACTAGTCATCCCAGGATTTCTTTCCTGGTTGTACGACTACATAAACTGGGGCCCTTTAAACAAGGAGAGCTGAACCCATATAGCCCATGGGTCGTTTAGGAAGGTAAAGCAACATGAACCAGGTAAAGGTTTTAATGGCATTCTAAATTGGGCCCCTTTCCCAACATGGATACATATATATATTGTGTGTGCATATGGATTGGTTTACTTATCTTTATAAATGGCATTATTTTATCCTTATCAAGAGATTACTCTAGTGTTCACATGCTAACCTGTCTACTGGCGGTTGTATACCCACGCTATACAGGAACCAACCATTCTACTTCTCCAACATAGTGATTGACTCAGGGATCAATATTTGGCGTAAAGCGGTGAGCTTTAATCCTTTCAGAAGGCTTTATTTCATATTATGAATATTTTAAAACAGTTTGATTTTATTTTGGATATAAATTTTATCCATGTTTGTGGGCATATCCCGATTGAATTTTATTACTCTTTTGGTTAGAGGCTTTGTGGTACTATTATATGTTTGAATCGGCGGGATCGATATTGGTGTTGGACTTGTCTTAAGAATAAGCTAGTGGCCTGACAATATTGGACATAATTTCTCACTATTCCATTGTATTTTATTTCCGGATTAATTATATTTTGTCTTGGAACTTATTTTCTTATGGCCTAGTTTATGGCATTTGGTATGGTTTTTTATGATTGGCTGATTGGTGTGGGATGATTGGACTCGATTGGGTTGGTCATAATTGTGAGCCTATCCTAGAGGCTTCATGTGATTTGTTACACTATCTTGTTATATGATCAAAATTCATCCACTCAGGGCAAGCGACTAGCGGTTAGATTCGGTAACAGAGGTGGTCTCCGATCCTGGTTAGACCTGAGATGCCCTTTATGACAAAGCCCTCGGTTGGGTCATGTTAAGTTGGTATCAGAGCCTAGGTTCATGGTCAATTGGGAGTCCACAAAGCTGTGTCGAGTAGAGTCTTTTTTAGGGGTATGTAGCGCACCACACTCATAGGAGAGAGTCCACTAGGCATTTAGGAATATTTCACTTTTTTGTTGTTTCATTTTTGAGCTTGGAGTCTCATTCATGAAATCTTCATAAATCCTTGTTTGTTTGTCTTTTAGATTATTCCTCGTAGATTTAGAGCACAAGAAAATTTCTTTTCCCATCTAGGGGTAAACCTGAAAGGGTGCATCCTACTTTTGGGGTTCATCATTGGTCTCATGATCCTATTCTTAATAGTTCTAGAGTTCCACAAGCTTCCCCTAGTCCTCGTCAAGGTGAGGTTACTAATGTAGAATTTCATTAATTTATTCATATTATTTCTCAGATGGTCGCTGCTCATGCTGAGTGAGGTATGACAGTGTTTTGTCTGCTGAGGCCATAAGGGTTGGACAATTTATAAAGATGGGTCCTCCCACTTTTTCTGGAGTAAAGGTGGAGGAGGATCCACAAGGCTTCTTGGATAAAATGATAAAGATATTTTGGGTGATATAGGCGACCAATATGGAGGGGGTAAACTTTGTTCCTATCAGGTCAAAAATGTTGCATAACAGTAGTATGAAGAGTGTGACAAGGATACGGGTGATGTGGAAGATTTAGTCTTGTGGGATATTTTTCTAATGCCTTATTAGATCGTTTCTTTCCCCAAAAGTTAAGGGAAGCAAAGATAGAGGAATTTGTAAACCTCAAGCAGAAACGGATATCTATCAAGGAATATGCCTTGAAGTTTCACCAGTTTTCAAGGTATACTCCAGATTTAGTGGCTCACATGCGGGCAAGAATGAGAAAGTTCGCTTCTGGGTTGAATCGAGATTTGATTTACGAGAGAGAAATACTACCTTGTTGATTAAGGATATGGACATCTTTAGGTTGACTATTCATATGTAGTAGGTAAAGGATGAGAAGAGGATATAGGTAGAGTTTAGAGAGAGATAGGGTAAGAAGAGTAGGTTTTCGTACAAGGGAGGTGCTCAGTCTCAGGGCGGTAGGGATGGTGGCAAATGGAAGAAAAATAAGTGGGGGAGTTTTAGTTCCTTCTCTTCTTCTAGTGCTCTTTACCAGTCGGGCGACAAACATCATCAAGGTGGTGACAATTTGCAGAAAGGGTGCCCAATCCTAGGGAAACGAAGGTTAGCCAGTTTTCTTATGCCCTCTTTATCAGTCTTATGGTCATACTCATTGAGGTTATTACGATGAAAGAAGGGATAAAAGCTTCAACTGTGGAAAGGCAGGCCATTGGCTCAGGTATTGTCCAGTTAATAAGGTTCTTATTAGAGCGAATAATATTCTTGTGGCTTCATCTTCTGCTCCTTTCCTGGTGGTATTAAATCTACTTCTATAATTGGTCATCATTCTAGTGTTGGTCTGAATTGGTTGTATGCTTTGGCATCCCGATAGGAATCCAAGGCATCACCTGATGTCGTTACTGGTACATTATAGCTTTTATCTCTTGATGTATACTAATTTCTTGATTTAGGTTCCACTCTCTCATGTGACTCCTTATGTGGCAGTATATTTTGGATTCGATTTGAAAGTTATTTTGGGTTCTTTTTCTTTTTCTACCCCAGTAGGTTACTCAGTTATTTCTAAGAGATTCCATAGGGGTTATGTCTTATTTATTGGTAGTAAAAAGACCTTTGTGGATCTATTTGAGTTGGGTATATTGGATTTTGATGTCATTTTAGGTATGGATTAGTTTCCCTCTTGTTATACGTCCTTGGATTGTCAAGACCATAAGGTTATCTTTAGGTTACCTAGTTAATCGAATTTATAATGGGAGGATGGTTCTTTAGATCCTAGAGGGAGATTTATTTCTTCTCTTAAAGCTCAGAGGTTAATCTCCAAAGGTTGTCTTGATCACATGATCTAAGTTAAAGATTCTAACATAGATGGTCCTCCGTTTCAGTCAGTTCCAGTGGTTAATGAGATTCCATAGGTCTTTTCAAATGATCTTCCTAGTGTGCCTCTGTATAGGCAAATCATGTTTGGTATTAATCTAGTTCCGGAAACTCATCGAATTTTTATTTTTCCGCATAGTATTGCTTCTGCTGAGTTAAGGGAACTCAAGGAGAAACTTAAGGATCTTCTGGATAAGGGATTTATTTGTCCTAGTGTATATTCATGGGGTGCACCGGTTTGTTTGTGAGAAGGAAGGATAGTTCCCTTTGAATGTGAATTGATTATAGGTAGGTGAACAAGGTGATGATCAAGAACAAGTATCCTCTTCTAAGGATAGATGATCTGTTTGATCAGTTGTAGGGTGCTAAGTTTTTTTCTAAGATAAATCTTTAGTATGGGTACCATCATCTACATATTAAGGGGTGGATATCCCTAAGATAATTTTTCGTACTCAATATGGGCACTTTGAGCTTTTGGTAATGTCATTTGGGTTGACTAATGCTCCAGCGACATTTATGGATCTGATGAACAGGGTTTTTCGTCAGTATTTGGATCTCCTCATTATTATGTTTACTGATGGCATTCTGGTTTATATGAAACGCATGGTGGATCATGCTAATTACCTTCATGTGGTGTTGCAGGCCTTAAAAGAACATCAGTTTTATGCCAATTTCTATAAATGTGAGTTTTGGTTGCGCGTTGTAACTTTCTTGGGTCATATTATTTATAGTGAGGGGATTATGGCAGATCCAAAAAAGGTTGTTATGGTGAAGATGTGGCCTAGACCAACGACTTCATCCGACATTCGAAGCTTTTTAGGTTTAGCCAGGTATTATAGGCAATTTGTTGAAAGCTATTCATTGGTAGTTGCTCCTTTGACTAAGTTGACTCATAAGAAGTTCAAGTTTTCTAGGTTAGATTCTTGACAAGAGAGTTTCAGTAAGTTGAAGGATAAGCTAACATCGGCTCCAATTTTGAATTTGCCAAAAAGCAATGATGAATTTGTGGTTTATTATGATGCATCTCGGGTAGGTCTTGGTTGTGTGTTGATACAATATAGGAAGGTGATTGACTATGCTTCCAAGCAGTTGAAAGTGTGATAACGCTCAACTTACACCTCAAATTAGTGTAAGACGGTCGTCGTCAATATATTTACCCAACATTTAGTCGGGGTCGAATCCACAGGGAATAATGTGAGTGGAGATTAAGCTAATTTGAAGCTATAGCTACAAGTTCAATTCAAACATATGGTACGAAAATATAAAATTAAGATGGGGGTTTTGAAAGTATCAAGTAATGTTGTCACTTCAATATTAATATTTGTAATCAATATAAATGGGAAACTAGAGCTATGTTCACCAAGGGTTTTGGGAATTGACAAATACTAGGTAATGCTAGAGATTCTCGGAATGATTAGAACAGCAGAATATCCCTGACGATTATACTATCTGACTTATCTCTTGACCTCACCAGACAATTTATTATCTAATTCTCTCAAACTTAGATAACTTATCTATTTCCAATAAGATGTTATCTCAGGTAAATTAATCCAATTACGACATTAATCAATAAACAGAAGGTTGGTATCTTCCGAGTCCCTGTTGATAATTCACGTACTCTAGTGTATTTCTCCGTTCAAAGTAAATAAAACCTAAGGCATAGCCTAATTTTTTCAACCACTAGATTTCAGTTAAAAAATAGAATTTCAACTACTCTTTTAATCCGTTAAACACCTAAAATCATATGATACCCTATCCATGGATCCCATAACCCCGTTTAATGGAATTAGCCACTCATGATTTGATGAACAAAATCACAATTTAAATTCACAATGATAAGGACAACTTATGATTAGATGGAAAACAACAAGAAGTTTCTTCAATTAAATCCCAAGTTAGAAACCCAAGAATAGTTAATAAGAAAGGAAACTAAGAATAATTGATGAAAGAGAGCAATGTTATGTGCCTCTCTTCCCTAGGTTAATTGTTTGATAGATGAATTATGAATCAATCAAAAACCCTAAAAGATGCTATTTAAACTAAACCTTAATTAAGGTAATAAAATAACAAAATCACAGCTGGGCTCGGATTTATGTGACTGCATATTGGTGTGATCATCAGGCTTCTGACGGCATCTCAGATATGTCGTCAAAAATTATGCCTTCTTAACCTGTTCTACCTCCCTCTAATGATGTCCTCTGATGGCTTACCAGAGGGGTGACGGCGTGTGGAAAATGTTGTCAGACCTTCAGCTTATTTCACCATGTTCTGTCCCACTTGACGGCATCTTCGGATGGCTTACCACACTTGTGATGACATATTGAGAATGTCGTCACCTTTATCCAGCAACTCTTCTTCATTGTTCTTCCTGACCCCTTTTTCTAGTAGCTTACCACATCTCTGATAACTTGCAAGAAAAACCGTCAGACTCATATCAGCTCACTTGTACCAAATTTTACTCTTTTGTTCCATTGTTATTTATTTCAATGCATCTTGACTTTCCTACAAAATCTTAAGAAATAACATCAAAAACACCAATAATTACTTAAGAACATACAATTATTTCAAGTTAAAAAGTCATAAATGTGCTACAAAAATCTAGCACATCAACACCCTCAACTTAAAAAAAATTCTTTTCCTCAAGCAACTACATAACACCATACTACGATGTTTAACCAAGAGACACATAAGATACCTATCACAGTTGATTATCATGTTTAGCTCAAAATTCATGCCACTCTCTACGTTCAGTGACTTATAAATCCAATTGTGCATATCAATGAAGATTAACAATGTGACCCAAAGGAATGAAGGTATGGCATCAATTTAGGAACAATAACCATGCATATGTACAAGTTACACTACCCAAACAAGTAAACAACTAGCAAAGCAACCGATGTGCCATTATAACAAATAAGTTCCTCCTCACTCATATATGAACTCAAGTATGTTAATGCGGGGATGGTCAAGATACACTCACTCTTAGAAAGAAATTCCAATCAATGTATGTCAAATACCATATACTTTCCCTTAGTTTCATTATCAAGGTGTCCTGACAGGTAAGCTACGATCACTATAGGTCTTTTCTTCGGCTTGTAATGTAGGCTAAGGGATGGTATGATATTCAATGGCATTTAGAGTGACTAAGCCTCCTTGGCACTACCTTAACTTTTGGGGTTTACTTATTAACATTTTTCTTCTTTTTCTCCTTTTCTTGATCACACATTATTCTGGATGGATGTGGCTTTTCTTTTTCGTTATTTTTCTTTTCTTATTGTTCTTCCACACTACCCAGCTTTTTATTCTTTTTCACTTATTCTTTTCCTTTTATTCTACCTTTCTTCATACTCAATTTACATCACGCACCTCTATTATAGCCACTCCTAAATTAGGTTTTTTACCTAAGTCTAGGTGCATAGTGTCCAAGGAGGACCAAGGCAAAAATAGGTTCATTATGATCTAAACGGGAAGGTAATAGGTGTCATAGAAAGAAATGGTCAATTCAGGCTCAAAATAGGGATCAAGAGATATCATTCATTTAGGAAAACAGTGACCTAAAAATCAAAACGGCCTATGATCCTTTCCACACCCCTATCTTTCAACCAAGGTAAGACTAACCGAGCAAGTTCTGGATTTAACACACAAAGGGAACTAAGTAGTATTTCACACACATATGGCATAAAAGTGCATCACAAGCTACTACCTATCTGGTTCATGTGATGTTTAGCAGTGGATATCATGTCACTAGTGCTAATGTCATAACAAGATGCACAGTTGTCACACATAAATGTGTATCACACAGTTATAAAATAGTCCAATAGAGAGGTGTTTATCAGTCTCAAAAATCATTAAAAATATGTCAACTGCTCTAGATACTTATTTTTCTCTAGTTAACTACAACACATCAGAAAACAAACACAGTATGACTAAACATGCCGGCTCTACTAGAAACAAAACTCTAGGGAAAATAGGCACCGCAACAAAAACCCTAGGAGGACATCAACAACCACAAGTAGCCCCACCATCAACTTAATATCATGCATTATTCCCAACACGTCAAATCAAAACAAAAGAGTTAGAAATATACCTGTGGAACCATGGGTGCAAAGATCTAATGTCAATCACATAATATGAATACAAACAACAAATTACCTTAGTTTGCCTCCAAAGAAGCGCCTAGTTTAACGTCGCGGTATGACCCAAATCAGCTTTTACCTCCACCTTGAGGATATGAATTACACCCCCAACTTAGAGTCCATCTTCTTTCCTTGCGCATAGGGAGGTGGTACAAAGATTAAGAAGTCGATTAATGAATGATGCATGGTAAACAACTCGACCTTAAAGTGAGGTATTTTTTTATGTTGTTTATCAAGTGTAAAATAAAGAATATAGGATTCTTGTTCCTCATATTCACAGTCTTTCATTATTTTAAATGATTGCACAGACAAGCTATCATCTAAACATAATGTAGAAAAGTGTTTTGGATGATTGACCTTGATATCCATCTCTTCAACACTTTCTCTTCCCTCATTAAATTCTCTAATGTCTTGACGTATGTCACAAATGGTATCATTCATCATGTCTATATGATCCAATATTAGTTGAAGCATAGCTTCAATGTCACTCTTTTCAATTCTTCGTTCTTTCTTTTCTTGATCATATTAGTTGAAGCATATCCTCTTAATCATCCTCCGACGTTGTCGTTTTTATAAACATATCATCATAATTATCCTCTGACCTTGCCGGGTTTATAAGTATAACATCATAATCAATCTTTGACCTTACTAGGTATATAAGCATATCATCACAATCATCCTCCGGCCTTGTGAAATATGTAAACATATCATCATAATCACCAGCATAATATATATAACATTAATACTATATCTTGTCATCGGATTTTAGCCGAAATTAATGTCATCGATACATGATCTTCTCCGTCCCATACCAGAGAGATGTGTATATAGATATATGATATGTGCATGGACTTATATCGTGGCTAAATAGAGTATAAATTTATAAATCCATTGCCTGGAGTAAACTTTGAGACTAAATCATTATAAAAGTGTACAAAGGATCAAAATCTCTTACCACTATAGTAAATAATAGTATCAAATCATAAACCGGAATTTGCCTCAATCAAATATTCCAAACATCATTATGAATATCTTTTACATATAAGTTATTTATTACGACAAACAGTAATCGTTATGAAGAAATCTGTTTCAAAGGTGGAAAGTGTGTTTTAACCCTTATTTAGGAAAATCAGTACTAAGATCATAATTTAGTTAGAATTTCATCATTTACCAATTTAATGATCATGAATGTATCAAATCTATGAATGTCATCACCAGTATTCAAGAAATGGAACCATAAGCATCAATATATTCATAAACTACAACTACGTCGTTTCTAATGATAACACTTCTCGGATGGCCAACATATATCACAATGTAACCTTGGGCCTAATAATGTGTTCAAAATAATTACAATATCCTAATCACGACCTTAGGCCCATGTACATATCCAAAACCAGCATCAATAATCATATTCGTAAGACATCTCATTTCTATAAGCCACCATATTCTATGAGTTATAACATATCCATAATCCATAAAGCATATCTATAATCATCTCACATCTAGAAGGCATATCACTTTTATGGGGTGTCTCATACCTATAGGCCATATATCATATCTATGAGGCATATCATCTCTATAGGAAATATATCGTACTAAGAGGTATATCGCATCTTGGATGCATAGTATCAATAAGGAATCTCACATCTAGGAGGCATAATATCAATAAGCATCTCACATCTAGGAGGCATAATATCAATGAGGTATAGCTTATAACCATGAGGCATATCACATATATAACGCACCTCATATCTATAGTCCATATATCATAACTATGTCAATTTCTATATTATTAAGCATTTCGATAGACCATCTCATAAATCACGTCTAAAAGTTATATCATAGCTACAAGCCTTAAATTATCTTGAAAAACCGCCATCAATCACCATGTCACAAAGTAACCTTATACTAAAGGATCAAAAGTATCAACTATATCTAACATGTGAACATAAGTCCACAAGGGCTACCACAAGTCTTGGCCTAAGGTGGGCCAGAAGAACCCACTTCTAATCTTTGAATTCCATATTTCGTCAAATTCTACCCCGACTTAGGCTAAGGTGTCTATATTGATTTCTAGATGGTTCATAAGTCATAATTAGATTTAAGATAGGAATTCCACCTGGAACAAGAGACATTAAGTCAACTCCTACGTTTTCAAGATCACTGAAGTAGTCGAAATAAGGTTAATCACACTAACCAAATTTCCAGCACTTAATGTTCCAATCCTACATCATATCATATCGAATCTATGGATTAGCTCAATCTATGAAAAAAGTTTTTGCATCCTAGAGATGTAACAAGTATTTCACCTTATGATTTAAAACCCTCATCAAATCCCAAAACATTAATAATCAAAACTAAGTCACAGCGTTCTACCTATAATCAATCTTAGCATTCTATTCATCTGCAATATATAACACGTATTGTCTTACAAAGAAGAGTAGATAAAATCCTACCTTAAAACCAAATCTCAAATCCTTGAATTGTCCATAAAATGTCTGTTTCACTTTATGTTCTCAAAATGTTGCTATGCTATCAAAATCATAATATACACACTATTTGGAGTAAAACAAGATCAATCTTTCCATATAATGGATCGGGTTGAATTTTGGATCAAGAACAGGCCTACAATGCCACTGATGAAATCCAAAATTAAAACTGTCACGAGGTCCCTCGAAGGAAAAGAAAGTTGTGCTCAAAAGTTGAGCACAAAGGAAACACAATTTGTGTCTCAAATCAACCCTTAAAATTTAGGAATTCAAAGCCCTGGTTTCTAAGAATTTATTAGGATATTGAAGGATACTTACCATGAATTCAAAGGAAAATCACAGAATAATCTATAACCAAGCTCCCAAAATCATCTACAAGCTCCAATCCCACTTAATCTCACTCTCTACGGTTTTTGTCTCTGAATATATGGATAAAAAATGGGCTACTTCACAATATGAAGGGTCTATTTATACAAGACTAGGTGTTTCGATGTCGCTATCGTGACCTACAGGAATGTGATTGCTCTACACTCCCTCTAGGAAATGATTTGCAATCATGACAAGGCTATGATGATCTCACTCTCTCACTTTCCAGGGATGACGGACCTTGGCTAGAGATCGTCACCATACTAGTTTATAGCAGTGGACTTGGAATGTCCAAGTCCCCACCAAGCCCTCGTGATTCATTCAGAAACCCATATTTAAAAATATACAACGTAACCATACTAAATTTAATGTTCCAAATGTGATGGAACAGTCAAAATTTCCAATTGAGGTTGTTTCGATGAAATTTGGCTCCCACACCCAATTTATATTTTCTTAACTTCCTGGCCAATACGTTGAAATAAGTTTCTGTGCCTCGGGATGTAAACCAAAGGTCTACCTAGCCTAAAATCAATATTCTAAAGTTGATGGCAATGTCAAATTTTTCATCTGAGGTTATCTACTAGGGGTTTTGATCCGAGACCAAATCCTAAACAGTGAAAGATCCAAAATAGGGAAATAAGTTAATAAATCCTAACAAACTATTTGATCACCAATCTGATAGTTTCGACAAGTCATAAATGGCCTATAGCTACCGTCGGAAGAATAGAACATAAGAAATGCACGCAAATCAAGGAAATGACTTGAAGGGTCATTACAATATCCACTACTAAAAGGACTTTCATCCTCAAAATTCAATGGATACAAAAATCATAAAAGATCAGAATGATGAGGTACTGGGCCCGAATGCTCTAAGTATGACTTACCAGATAACCTTCACAAAGAGAGAACACTTCCAAGGGATTTTGCCACAAGTATCCCTTTTTCAATGAGCTCTCTCACTTCACTTTCAAACCACCAAAACTTAACTTCATCCACCAACTAGCCTCGAATTGATCCAAAAACACTGATGCATGCAAATCCAAACCACAACATACTGCTACCATCTTGATACCCGAACAAATCAATAAACGATAATCTAAGCCAAATGCAAAACAAGGAATGAGTCATACCACCGACTCCTAATCCAAATATAACCTTTCTTTACCATTCCTACTATCAGCTCCAAACTAGGAGGAAAATCACTTGAGTCTTGTCTATGCAATCTAATCATAGAGAACTCAAAGGACTAAAGTTTATCCGCTAAAAATCCATACAAGAAAATAAGAATAATCTAGTAAAGAGCAACTGGGAACACAAATGGCAATAATCAAGGAATGCAATCTATGATAATGCTACAACTAGTTTGGATAGTAAACAAAACTGAAATTTGTAAGATCAAGGCATAACTACTCATCACTAAATGATTTGTTCCACGGTGTCCCCTAAAATTAAAATGAAGCGAAGCCGAATCCAACTAAATCATACTACTCCCACTGAGTATAATATCCAAAATTCTCAAAGAAAATGGAAGACTCGAGGTGAAAGATCAAAGAACCAATACTGAGTCCATGGGCAATCATCTGAACACTTATCGATTATAATCCATCTGAAGTCAAGAAAAACAATTAGGAAAACACAGAGTAGGCTTAACTATCCTATAACTCTAAGCTGAAATCTCAACATCAAGGCTGAATTGCTCGATCTTAATTACTCAAACCAAACCTGAAGCCGGGTAGGAATTTTTACTCTGACTCTATCATAACTTCTAAATCATCATCCAAGGCATCAAATTAGAAATTAAGCCATCAAATACAAACTAACGTCAAATACTCACACTGGCTATGCTTTCTGAATCATTCACATCTACGCTATATTATGTCAAGCCAAAATTGAAACATAGCTGATAAACAAAATCATCATAATGATAAATCATCAATTAAAATTCAAACATCAACTCGATATGAGCTATGAGGCACGAAGTGTATCTATAGAATAGAAATCATGTTGAAGGATAAATCACTGACTGAAAAATGCAAATAATCCACTCCATATCTGATGGAGGTCATAAAATACCAAGATATACTCAAAGACCCCGCCAAGGCTACAAACCATGCTAGTAATAGCAAAACCTATAGCAACTATGAGAAATATAACTTAAGATATAAACAAACTAGTCCAATACTCTATCTCGACAAATAATATCCATGGGCATATATCATCGAGGAGAAGATCTTTACCAAAACATATTAGGCCTAACAAACTATGAAATGGTATTTTCTGAATCGACCCAAGTAGGATAATAAATACTAAATCAATCCATTAATCACACCATCTGAGAAGGATGCACCAATCTTGACACCAATGCCAAGGTCAAGACCACTACCAGAGAAATCCAACTACTCAAGATAAAGAATTTCAAATTTTCTAACATAAGAAGTAGTCACAAGAACTATCTTCTATCTCCAACTCTCTAAATCCACTGAATGAGACATCAAATTTTATACCAATAATATGGGTAAACCAACACCAGGAGACAAACCCATCAAATCTAAGAGATAAATCCAAGACCTCCAAACAACATTATCAAGCTACTATCGGGCAATAAAATAGCCACAAAAAGAAAAGGACCCCAAACTGGTCAATCTAAAAAATAAGCTACATAAAGGGATAGCCAATGCAACAACCTTCATAACCTAGAAGGCAAGTCTCAAATCCTAAACTTAACAACAAAAATATTACTAAATGGACAACTCTAGAACAATAAAGAACCACAGAAGGTCAACTTAACTTCAATACCATAATTTATTCCCACTTAATCTAGCACGGAACTAAAAGGAAAACAACCAATCCTCTCCTTGTTATAGGAACAAAATCATCAAATTAAGCTATAGTTGCTCTGGTCAATAAATAAGGACCATAGAGAATGGTATTCTAACTAGATAAAACTAGTCTAAATAGCTACCGAGTGAGGATTAATCACATAAAGAAATGACAACAATAGCAACAAAAATATCAACATCAAAATAATAAATAGGCAATACCAAAATGAAAATCCATAGCAAGTACCACTCAAGGGCCATAATATAGCAAATGCACCAAGGTAAATAGTAGTTGAACACAAATGCTACACCCTTGGGGAAAAATATCAATATAGATCTACTCCATCAACCACTAAACTATATAAACCAAGGGGGTAGTCATATAATAACAATTCATAAAAAAGCACACATCAACAAATATGAACTCATTAAGGCATATAATTATCAATAGGTACAAAGACCCCAATACACATAATGAAAAAAATATAAATGTGGGGATACAAAAGCACACCAAATATGGTGAAATCTGCAACCACATATCTGATGGATCTAACAAAGAATAAATATAAATGGTTCAAAACTTAAACCAATCGACTGAATCATCAACTGAGGGGCGAAGCATTATCTCTAACTTAAGGTGCCACAATGTCATGAGGCTGATCTAAATGAATTGAATGACTTGAAATCCCCTATGTTGAGGACACTCTCTAGACTAGTGGTCGATCTCTCTACCATTGTAGCAAACTTCTAAACCCCAAACATGGCAAGAAACATAAACGAAGCCCTAAATGGATAGCCAACTAATTTTGAGAGCACTCTCTACTACTATAATCATCCTTCTCATAGCCATAGCCTACCTCAAGAAGTCTATGCTGGTGAGGAATCCATGTTTACTCTATCTAACCAACTATCTTGCGCATGGGGCACTCTCTAAAATAATAACCCATCTCTCCACAACCACAAAAAGCTCTTGGAATACATTGAGGTGCTTCCCCACCTAATCCAGAATGGTTGTCATGGCCGAAGGCCCATACTATAAACTCTGTAGGGTTTGCTAGAAACTATGCCCAATGTGATCACCACGATAAATTTGAGAGCCACCCTATAATTTCAAATGCTACTTTCATAGAATTGATAAGCTACAAGTAAAGTTGATCTCTACTGGAAGGATCCACACTCCCATATGAAATACCAATAAGACCATTGATAGCGTGGCCTCCTACCACCACCTCCATAGGTCTTGATGAATGCTCTCTCTATGGCCTATGCATACATAATCAACAATAAGAAAAATGGAAGAACCAACTTTTATCATGTGCTTTGATGCCAAATGAAGTGGGAAGTCTAGTCCTCTAATAAATCCATGCACCATGTCCTGCTCAGAAATATATAACATAGCAATATACCTAGTGTAACACCCTTAAATTTTGAGAATTTTATATTTGGACATTTTGAGTTTGAAATATTAACTTTTTTACTTAAATTGTACTTAGGTATGTTAAAAGGGGTGTCCTGGAAGAGTTTCAAAATTTTCAAACGGGGTTCAGAGTAATTTTAGACCCTAAAGGAAATAAGCCTCCACAATATCCCCACGTCATAGAGGATAATATTTGTGATAGATTCCATACAACAAATGATAGACTCTGTATTAGGGTCTATGGCATAGAGGTTAGCCTTTGCGATAAGGTTAGTGCCATGAACCTATGTAAAAACTCATGTAATTTGTCTTACTTACTTGACATGAGGGACATTAGGGTCTTTCACCTATGAATCACCTTTAAATACTATATTAGCTTATTACCATAATTTTTCACAATACTAACTCTATAATTCCTCTCTCAAACTTAGAAACTCCAAGACATCTAAGGCTATCATCATGCGTTCGTCTTCTAGGTTCCAAGTTCTTCATTTCTCACAAATCCTTGTATGTCTAATGCATGTACCTCTTTCCCTGTACTTTTATTTTATTAATGGCATGAAAAGTGGTTTATTATTCTTTGTTTTGATGTTGGTTTTTGTACTATAGGTTTAGGGTTTTTGATATAAATTGTTTAAATACTTTTCCAATGATTATTATGAAACTGTTTTGCATAATTTGATGGTTGGAAAATGCATTAGTGTGCATGGTAATGGTGGAAAAAAAAGGAATACGAAGGAATCCCCAAAAAATGGGTTTTGTATTAAAATCGGTAATAACCTCAATCCACTAGCGTAATTGGTTTTGAAATATGCATTATAACATAGTTTATTTATGTCTTGAAATTAATGTATGGAATATTTGGTTAATGTGATAATAATATGGATTATAAAAAATTTTAGGGTACATAGTATTCCCTTATGTGATTTTAATAATGGAGTCTACAAGGTACACTAGAATCCCCTAAGGTTTAGTTTAATGATATTTCTTACAAGATATTGTCGGTAGGATGATACCACTTAATAATGCCTTATTAATTGAATCCTTTAATTGGTGGATGGGTTATGTGTTAAATGTTTTAATTTGTCATTAATGGGGGTTGTAATAGCTAGTAATGAAGGTGTCAGTCCAAAGGACTAATATTGGAAACTTATGTTTACTGACGTAAGTATTGGTCTTAATGATTGTGTTCTTATAGGGTACAAGGGAATCGCCTAAGTGTATTTATGTACATATGTATCATGGAGGGTAAAGGGTACAAGGGAATACCCTACCTTCTAAGATATCTCTGATTTATACATCTAATACACACTAGGCCGATCTAGGGATAACACTGGAATCATATAGCTTACGAGTTTATTTTATGAAATTCAAGCTACAAAATCCAGAATATATTTTTAAAGTTCATGATAAGCCCGAACCCTTTCCCCATCATCTTATATATACATAGATATGCATTTATATGAACATTTGTATTGGTTTGAACTGGCTTTGAATTGGTGGCATTATTTTATTTTTATCACTGAGGTACATACCATCATTCACCCCACTAACCGTATTCAGATGTTGTATCCCCATGTAATGCTGGAATCATCCATACTTCTGCTCTTTCTACACAGTACCTAGTTAATTTGGGACAACTTATGAATCATACAGAAGTGGTGAACTTCCATACTTAAGAAGACCCCATTTCATACTTTGGATTTCTTTATGTTTTTTATTTTTTTCCATGGTTTTAACTATGGTCGGGGATATGTCCTGATTGGATATTCTTTTGTCTTTTTAGAGTCTTTGTTAGACATTATTGCTGGAATGGTTATCAATATTGGTTATTCTTTGGTGGTTGTTGGATAAATTATCATATTTTATTTTATATTGAAATTCATCAACTGCAAGGTGTATTTGGTTCTATAGAATTATGATAAGGTGGTGGTATTCGGTCCTCAATAGACTTGAGATGCCAGTCATGTCCAATCCTATGTTCGATTCTTGACAAAGTTGGCATCAGATCCTAGATTCATGGTTAATTAGGTGTCCACAAATCTATGTCATGTAGAGTTAATTTTATGGGCATGTAGCACACCACACTTAGAAGGGAGAGTCTATGAGGCATTAAGAAATGTTTCCCTTTCTTGTTTTGTAACTTTTGGGCAAAAAAGTCTAAGGTCTTGAATCTCTCTAATTCCCATTTGTTTACCTTTCAGATAATGCATCCCGAATGATCTGAAGCTCATGGAAACCCTTCTATCTTACCTAAGGACAATATGGAGGGATTTTATCAAACTTATGGGGTATATACCCGACCAAGGATTGTTTCATGTGATTGACCCCATGGTGTCCCAACTGCCTCCATTGATCCTGCTCGTAAGGGTGATACTCATACTCAATCACCTTAAGGGGATATTACAAATGTTGAGTTTTGCTGCTCTATTCATCTACTAATCCATTTATTGACATCTCAGTCACAATAGTCAGGTTCTACTGGTATTGCTCTAAGTTCATTAGAGGCCAGTAGAGTTGCCAAATTTATGAGGTTGCACCCTTTAACTTTACTGGTACTAAGGTTGAGGAGGACCCTTGAATTTTCATAGATTAAATGGATAATAGCTTTTGGGTTATGCATGCTTCTAATATAGAGGATATGGAATTTGCTGCTTATCAACTCTAAGATATAGCATACAATAGTATAAAAAAAGGATGATGATGGTGAGTCAGCCTTGTGGGATGATTTTTTCAGTACTTCTCTTAACTATTTTTTTCCTTATGAGTTGAGGGAGGTAAAAGCGGAGGAGTTTGTAAATCTGAAGTAAGGCAGGGTGTAAGTAAAGGACTATGCTCTGAAGTTCCATCAATTTTCCATATATGCTTATGAATTGTGTCTAGCATGAAGCATAGAATGAGAAAGTTTTCTTCAGGGTTATCCCATGATTTGGTTTTGGAGAGTAATCTTGCCTTGTTGAACAAGAACATAGATATATCTCGAGTTATGGTTTATATGAAATATGTTGAAGAGGAAAAGAAGAAGCAAGTTGAAGAGGAATAGAAGAAGCAAACATAGTTAGGGAAAAAGAAGAGTAAAAGGTTTAGAATTTTAAAGCAAAGTGGAGGTCAGCAACAGAGTGGTAGGGATAGTGGAAAGTGGTGCAAGAAAAAGTTGGGCAATTCTGGGTCCTATTCAACGGCTAGAGCTCCTTACCCAAAGATTTCTGGTGAATAATATTTTTTAAGTGGTGATGGCTCAAGGGTACAAGGTTCTTTGTAACAGGTTAGTCAGGCCTAGTGAGCTCTATCATATTTTCTTACTGATTTTGTGATTGGTTGCATCATGGTTTTTGTGATGAGATGAGGGAATAGCTATTTTAATTATGCTCAACCAGGGCATATACTGAGGAACTTTCCTATTGGTAACGTTGATTATGGGGTGATCAAGGTTTATGTTTTCTCTTCATCAGCTCCTACACCAAAGGATGATACTTCTAGTGCCGGCACTGACCAAAATTGCCTATATACTCTTACTACCCAACAAAAGTTTGAGGCATCCCCTGATGTAATTACTGGTATGTTAAAATTCTTTTCTCGTTATATGTATTTCTTGCTTGAATTGGGGTCCACTCTTTCTTGTATGACCCCATTTATGGTTGTCCATTTCCATTTTAATCTAGAGTGTATTTTGGACCCCTTTTCATTTTCTACCCCAGCGGGTAACTCTATGGTTACTAGATGACTTTATAGGGTTTGTGTGGTTTCTGTGAGTGGTATGGAAACTTTGGTCAATTTGATTGAATTTGCCATGGTTGATTTTGATGTCATATTGGGGATGGATTGGTTACACTCGTGCTATGCCTCCTTAGATCGTTTAACCCATAAGGCCATTTTTAATTCCCTAATGAGCCAGTTATTGAGTGGGAAGGGAGTTACCAAGTGCTTAAGAAAAGTTTCATATCGTATCTTAGAGACTAAAAATGAATTTCAAAAGGGTGTCTCTATTATTTGGTATGAGTTAAAGATTCCCTCTCAGATTGTCACTCCTAACAGTACATTCCCATGGTTAGTGAATATCTTTAGGTTTTCCGTGATGACCTTCCAAGTGTCCCTCTAGATAGGAAAATTTATTTTAGGAATGATATTCTTTCGGATACTTATCCTATCTCTATCCCTCCCTATAGCAAGTCTCCAATTGAATTGAAGGTGCTTAAGGAACAGTTGAAGGATCTTGTATTCAATGGTTTTACTTGTACTTATGTGTCTCTGTGAAGTGCACCCATTTTGTTCGTGCATAAGAAGGATGGTTCCCTGTGGATGTGTATTGAATATCAATAATTAAATAAGGTGACAGTAAAGAATAAGTACCCTCTTCCTAGGATTGATGATCTCTTTGACCAGCTCCAGGGAGCTAAGTTTTTCTCTTAGATCGATCTTCGGTCAAGGTACCATCAATTAAGGGTTAGGGAAATGGATATTCCTAAGAATGCCTTATGTACTCAGTATGGGAATTTTTAGTTCTTGGTCATGTATTTTAGGTTGACTAATTCCCCAGCAGCATTTATGGTCTTAATAAATTGGGTATTCCATCAGTTTCTAGAATTGTTCATCATTGTGTTTATAGAAGATGTCCTAATGTACTCCAAGAGTGAGGCGAAATCATTCTTATAACCTCCGTATTGTATTACAATCCTTGAAAGATCAACATTTGCACACTAAATTTTTGAAGTGTTAGTTTTGGTTGAACGTTGTTACTTTTCAAGGTCATGTTGTTTCTAGTGAAAGGATTATGGCAAATCCACTAAAAGTTGTGGTGGTTAAGAAGTGCCCCAGGCCTATGACTGCAACTAATATTTGGATCTTCTTGGGTTTAGATTATTAGTATAGGAGGTTTGTGGAGAGCATTTCATCGATTACAGCACCTTTGACTAAGTTGACTCAGAAGAAGGTGAACTTTGTTTGGTCATATGCTTATGAGGGGAGTTTTGAGAAGCTGAAAGATAAATTGACTTTAGCTCTCATCCTGATCTTGCCTGAGGGTACTGATGTCTTCATGGTCTATTATGATATATCCTGGGTGGGACTTTGTTGTGTGTTAATTCAGCATAGGAAAGTGCTAGTGTATACTTCTAAGAAGTTGAAGGTTCATGAGAAGGACTATCCGACTCATGATTTAGAGCTATTGGCAATGGTGTTTGTATTGAAGATCTAGATTCATTATCTATATGGTTTCAATGTTGATATTTATTCAGAATTTAAGATCCTGAAATACGTGTTTATTCAGGATGAGATGAATCTCAAACAAAGGAGGTAGCTTGAGTTGCTCAATGATTATGGCATGAGTTGTATTATACGATTCATCCTATTTCAACAAAGTTGTATCATGATCTTAAGGATATTTATTTGTGGGATAACATAAAGTGGGATATCGCAAACTTTGTGGAAAAAATGCATAGTGTGTCAGCAACTGAAGGTGAAGCATATGAGGCCCGGTAGGTTGTCTCAAGAGATTGAATTGCCGCTATAGAAATGAGAAGTGATCAATATGGAGTTTTTTATCGGTCTTCCACAGTCTCAAAATCAACTAGATTCTATTTGGATCATTATGTATATGATGACCAAGTTCGCTCGTTTTTTGCCTTGAGGATTAATTATTCTAGAGATGAGCATGCCGAGTTGTTCATTGAGGAGATTTTTAGATAGCATGGCACTCTGGTGTCCATTATTTCATATAGAGGCATAAAGTTCACATATCATTTTTGGCATTCATTCCAAAGGGGTTTGAGGAGTAAGATGAGACTTATTATCACTTTCCACTTGCAAACAGATGAGCAAGCAGTAAGAACTATTCATACATTAGAGGATATGCTTCGAGTTTGCATGATTGATTTTAGTGGTAGCTGGGTTGACCACTTACCTCTCATTGAGTTTTCTTATAACAAAAGTTACCACTCTAGAATTGGTATGGCTTTGATATGGCATTGTATGGTAGAAGGTGTAAGTCACCCATTAGGTGGTTCAAAGTTGGTGAGGCTGGATTGTTTGGCCTGAATTCGGTTCACCAAGATATGGAAAACGTAAAGGTAATTATGATAGGCTTAAGACCTCCGAATGTTTCCAAAAGTCCAATGTGGACATGAGGCGAAGTGAGTTTGAAGTTGATGTTAGTGATTAGGTGTTCTTAAAAGTGTCTCCCATAAAGGAAGTGGTGCAGTTTGGAAAGAAGGGGAAGCTTAGTCCCCATTATGTTGGTTTGTATTTGGTTTTGAATAGAGTGGGAAATATTTCCCATGATCAAGAATTGCCTGTAAGTTTGGGTTCTATTCAAACTGTGTTTCAAGTGTCTATGTTGAAGAAGTGTGTAAGTGATCCTTCGATGGTGGGGACTACTGAGAGTGTTGGTATCTCAGATACTTTGTTGTGCGAGGAGGTCTTGATGGAGATCTTAGATAGACAAGTTCATAGATTAAGGACTAATCTTATGGAGGAACCATATGATGGAAGAAGCCACTTTGGAAGCGGAGGAAAATATGATGGCTAAGTACCAGTTCTTATTCTACGTATAGAACAAAGGAGCTTAAGGTACGAATTTTGCTTTTTTCCCTTCTTATTACCCAAGTTTATCATTAGATTTTGTGGTAATATTGCCATTCTCATTTGGCAAGTTAACTCATCTTTCGGGGACGAATGATCATATGGAGGAATAATGTAACACCCTTAAATTTTGAGAATTTTATTTTTGGCTTTTTCGAGTTCAACACTTCAATTTTTGACTTAAATTGTACTTAGATATGTTAAAAGGGTGTACCAAAAGAGTATCAGGATTTTTTAATGAGGTTTAGGGTGATTTTGGACCCTGAAGGTAGTAAGCCTCTGTGATATCCCCGTGTCACGGAGGATAATCTCTACGATAGGGTCCGTGACACCGAGGATAGTCTCCATATTAGGGTCAGTGGAGTGGAGGTTATCCTCCGCGAGAAGGTTCGTACCACAGACCTATATAAGAATTCATGCAGTTTGTTTTACTTATGTGGGATGAGGGGTATTGGGGTATTTTCACCTATGAAAGACCTTTAAACACTATATTAGCCTATTCTCATAAGTTTTCATGACACTAAAGCTATTATTCCACTCCCAAACATATAAATCCTAGAGAGCTAAGGGTTTCATCGTATGTTCGTCTTTCTAGTTCCAAGTTCCCCATTGCTCACAAATCCTTGTTTATTTAAGGAATGTACCTCTTTCCCTATACTTGTATTTTATTAATGGTATGAAAGTCTATTTATTATTCATGGTTTTGATATTATGTTTTGAAATATGGGTTAAGGGTTTTGGATATAAATTATTTAAATATTTTTTCCCATGACTATTATGAAATTGTTTTGCTTAAATAGATGGTTGGTAAATGCATTGGGGTGATTTGGAATGGTGGTTGGAATAGGGGTACAAACGAATCCTCCAATAATGGTTAATTGGATAAAAATAAGAATTATGAAAACCTTATAGGGTACATAGTATTCCCTTAAGTGATTTTAATAATAGAGTGTGCGGAGTACACGGGTATCCCTTAAGGGTTGGATTAATGACATTACATGCAAGATATAGTCAGTATGACAATACCACTTAATTATGCCTTATTAATTGACTCCTAGAATTAGTGGATGGGTTATATGTTCAATGATTTAACTGGGCATAAATGGGGATTGTGTTAGCTAGCCGTGAAGGAGTGAGTCTGATGGACTAATACTGGAAACTCATGTTTTCCTATGTGAGGATTGGTCCTAATGACCATGTACTTATAGGGTACAAGGGAATCCCCAATTGTATGTATTTACAAATGTATCATGGAGGGTGAAGGGTACAAGGGAATCCTCAACCTTTTATGATATCTTTAGTTGTGCGGCTAACATGCACTGGGCCCGTCCAAGGGGTGACACTGGACCCATATAACCCGTGGGTGGATTCTATGACGGTCAAGCTACACAATCAAGGTTATAGTTTTAAAGTTCATTCTAAGCCGGCTCCCCTTCCCCAGAATCTTTTTTATATATATAGACATGGATATGTATGGATGTGCACATATGCATTGGTTTGACTTGGCTTTGAATTGAGTGCATTATTTTATCTTTATCACTGAGTTACATGCTAGAATTCACCCTTCTAACCGTGTTAAGATATTTTATCCCCACACGATGAAAGAACTGACCATACTTCTACTCCTCCTACACAGTGACTAGGTGATTTTGGGAAAACTTGTGAGTCATACTGAACTGATGATCTTCCATACTTCGAAAGAACCCCTTTCATGCTTTCGATTTCTTTATGTTTTTCTATTTCTTTTAGACATCTGACTGGATATTCTTTGGTGTAGTTAGAGGCTTTGTTGGACATTATTGTGAGCATGGGTATTATGGTAGGCTATCACTATTGGTTATTGTTTGTTGGTTGTTGGATAATGATCTATCATACATTCTTTGAGTTTTCTTATCATATTTCTTTTTTATATTGGAATTCATCCACTTCTAGGTGTACTTAGTTTGGTTGGATTACGCTAAAGGGGTGGTCTTCGGTCCTTGATGGACTTGGCCCAGGTCATGTTATGACACCTAGACCACTCAATAAACCTAATCTCGTACTCAGAAACTAACAAAGAACCCGGATGAACACCAATAGACCCAACTTTGATATAAGAACTTCTCGAGGATCTGGTTGTCACCCCTAATTATTAAGGGCCTGCAAAGATACTTGGGATACCCAATGCTGAACCTCGAAGGGGTAAAGTAGTCACGACCACTACTGGAGCCTAAGTTGACCCTAAATCCTTTGGATGGCACTAAAGATCTTCATATTCATCTCTGACTCTCTTGTCAGGCGTTGTACTGAAATACCCGTTGAAGTACTATTCACACTTATCGATAGCCTTGCATCATCCTTTTAAGACTGAATAGAGTCAAAGAATGTTCTTGAAGCTCATAGAAATGTAGGCACATGACAAGGGGTCAAGAAATGAATTTCCTAATAATGTCCGTATAGCCTCCCGAAGATTGTTATGGACGTCTTCGCACCGATCCGAAGGTCTATGCTAAACACACTTTGCCCTTGTACTAATTCACCGGTGAACCTAGGCTCTGATATCAATTTGTTACAACTCAATTTCTTAAACCGTGATGGCGCCTACTATAACCCACTAGTACGCAAGCCAAAACCCTAGTCTAGAATGGCTAGTAATGAACTACCTAAAAACGTAAAGGAAAGAATGTGGAATAGTTATATAAAATAATCAAACACATAATATAGTCACAAAACCAGATAGTATCAGTACAAGAGCTTATAATATAATCAAAGTACAAAATGAAATACCAAGGGACTTACAATATTCAACTCATCTCTGAATACAACATAGAAACCAGTCTAGCACATAAGAGGGAGGAAGGTAAGACACCAAATGTCAGGAGCTCACAATATGTCTCTGAACCATGGTTGCTTCACACAATGCGCACAACGCCAGCGATAACCCATACTTTGATCTACATATTGCAGAAGTGTAGTATGAGTACCAAACATGTGGTAATCAGTAGACAATTTTCAATTGAGCTCCAAAGATAATACAGATATATACAACATATACATAGAAATAAAACTACACCCAAATGTCTAGAACTCACGTAATAAAGCTAGTGAGAGACTAAGGTCAACTATTCTACTCATAGCCAAGAAACTAGCATAACAAGGCTAAGGAAGTATCGAGAATGAATTATCCTACTCCATTCATACTCAAGAATCTCAATGCTATACTGTATATCCCTGCCCAATATACAAATAAATGGCGATAGAATGACCTATAATAGTATACAAGGACAAGAATGAATATACAATACAATCTGAATAATTGAAGGACAGAATATACAGTAGTACCATAGCTATGTGTAAATACATATATATATACATATATATATTTGAATAAATAAGGACAATTCAAGGTACAACATAAATCATCAGACTATCATCTTAAGACCTCAAAATAATATCAAGAAATAGTGCTAGAATACCCAAGTTTTCTAATCCATACGCCTAATCAGATGTTATTTGCGTCATAATGAAATCACAGGATAGAAGATCATGAATCATACCAGAAATCTCAATACCAAATTAGTAACCAATTTGTCATAAATAAGCCATAATAATGATCATAACAATATTAATAACAATATCAATGACAACGCGAGTAATCGGCTAGTTTGAACAACTAATGCCTAGTCAAGCCTTTCATGTACCCCCACAGCCTATGAATCAGAAGGTTCAATTAATATACAACACACCGCAAAGCATAATCGTCATCTTTACGTACGCGACCCCCCATAAGTCTAATAGATATAGGTGCATACTTGTGATAGGTAATTTGTATGCAAAAATGAATACATAATATATAATCAATATCACAACCATCCTTCAGACTTTAACCGAGTATATAATAAGTATCACAATCATCCTCTAGTCTTACTGGGTATATAAACATATCATCAGAACCATCATTTAGTCTTGCCGGGCATATAAGTGTATCATTCTAATCATTCTCCGACCTTGCTGAGTGTAAAAAAATATCATCATAATCATCCTCCACCATTGCTAGGTGTATAAGCATATCCTCATAATCATCCTTCAAAGTTGTAAAGTATATAAGAATATCATACATAATCATCCTCTGGCCTTGCCGAGTATATAAGCATATCATCATAATCATCCTCTGTCCTTGCTGGGTATATAAGTAAATCATCATAATTATCCTCCGACCTTGTCAGGTATATAAGAATATCATCATAATCATCCTCTAACCTTGCAAGGCATGTAAACATATCATCGGAATCATTAACAAAATACATAAATGCCAATATTATAACCTATCATCGGGTTTTACCCAAAATTTATATCACCAATACACTATCTTTTTCTATCTCTTTCTAGAGAGATATGAATATCGATATATAATATGTGCATGGACTTAAGACATGCATAAATAGAGTATCATTTGTAAATCCATTTCCCGGAGCTAACTTTGGAACTAAATTATTAAATAAGTATAGAAAGGGTTGGAATCTCTCATGACCAGAGTAATTAGTAGTGTAAAATCATTTACCAGAATCTGCCTCAGTTAAATATTCAAAACATATTTATTAATCTCTTTTACATATAAGTTATTCATTAATGCAAACATTTATTGCTATAAAGAAATCCATTTTTAAGGTGAAATGTGAGCTTTAACCCTTATTTAGGAAAAATAGTAGTAAGACCACAATTTACCTAAAATTGCATCATTTATCGATTTAATGATCATGAATCTATTGAATCTATGCATGCCAGCACCAATATTCAAACAATGGAATGATAAGCATCAATATATTCATAAACCACATCCATATCCTTTACATGGAAAACACTTCCCTGATTCCAACCAATATCACAACATGACCTTGGGCCCAATAATGTGTTCAAAATAATTAAAACATTATAATCATGGTGTTAGGCCCACATGCATATCTAGAAACCATATCAATAATTGTATTCATAAGTGATCTCGAATCTTTAAGCCACATCTTGTCTATGATTCATAACATATCCATAAGCCATAAAGCATATCTATAATTATCTCACATCTAGGAGGCATCTCACATCAATGAGGAATCTTATACATATAGGCCATATATCATATCTGTGAGGCATACCATCTCTCTACGATAGATGTTCTATCTATGAGGCATATCACATCTGGGAGGCATAATATTAATAAGAATCTCACATCTAGAAGGCATAATATCAATAAGACATAGCTCATAACTATGAGGAATATCACATTTGTAAGGCACCTTATATCTATAGGCCATATATCATAACTATGTTGATGCCTATATTATTAAGCATGCCAATGGACCATGTCATAAACCAAATCAGAAATCCATATCATAGTTATAAGCCATTAGTCATAATATGAGAAAACCATCATCATTCGCCAAGTCATGAAGTAACCTTATACTAAAGGCTAAAAAGGCACAACTATGTCTAAAATGCAAACATAAGTCCACAAGTCTTGGCCTAAGGCAGGCCAAAAGAACCCACTTTGAATCCTTGAATTCCATATTTAGTCAAATTCTACCGACTAGGCTAAGGTGTCTATATTGATTTCTAGATGGTACATAAGCCATTATTATCTCCATGATAGGAATTTCGCCTAGAACCTGAGCCATTAAGTCAACTCCACCTATTTTACAATTTTAAGATCACTAAAATAGTCTAGATAAGGTTAATCAAACTAATCTTGTTTCAAACACTTAAACAACATTCCAAACCTAGAATCATATCATATTTATTCTACAAATTAGCTCAGTCTATCTTGAAATATAATAAGTGTTTCACCCTAAGGGCTAAACCTCTCATCTAATCCCCAAACATAAATAATTAGAAGTAAGTAACGATTTTTCACACATAATCAATCTTTGCATTCTCTTTCACATGCAATACATAACATGCATCACCTTGCAAAGAATAGTAGGAAGAAGCCTACCTCAAAGTCAAATCACAAATCCTTGAATTGTCCATAAAATATCCTTTTTACTCCATGATCTCAAAATGTTGTACACTATCAAAATCATAATCTACGCATTATTAGGAGTAATACAAGACCGATATTTCCACATAATGGTTCAGGTTGAATTTTGGGTCAAGAATGAGTCTGCGGGGCTCGTTAATCGTATCTAAAATTGAAATCATCACGAGGTTTGTTGATGGAAAAAGAAGTTATACACAAAAGTTGAGTCACAATTAGAACACATTAGGGTCTCAAATCAACTCTTAAAGTTTAGGAATTCAAAGCCCTAATTTTTAAGAATTTATCAAGAAATTGAAGGAAACTTACCATATATTCAAAGGGAAATCACGGAATATCCAACCAAGCTCCCCAAATCATCTACAAGCTTCAATCCTTTTTAATCTCGCTCTCTAGGGTTTTTTCTCTCAATATATGGATAAAAAATGGACAAATTCGCAACATAAGGGGTCAATCTATACCTGGACCAAGTGTTCAAATGTTACTATCACGACCTTTATGTGTGCGATTACTCCACCTTTCGTCTACCACATGAGTCACGACACTACATATCTATGGTGATCATACTATCTTAATGCCAAAGGTAATGTGATAGCTTCTATTAGTTGGCGATCACCATCACACCAGTTGACCGCAATGGACTAGGAATTTTCATATACCTGCCAAGTTATAACTCTTACTTATACCATCAAAAATTGTAGAGGATGCTCGTTGTCAATACTCAACTTACGATGAGGTTGAATCCAGGAGGAGAGAAATTAGAATTTTAGTTCAACGGGTGACAAATGCTACTAATAAGCTTCTCGCAATGTGAATAAAATGAAATGCTTAAATAAAATTAGGGGGAGTTGATTTGGCATGTGTTTTGTCAATAACAACTCAAGTAAATAAAGTGAACAACAATTGTGATTTAAATTTGATATGAGAAAAATCTTGGGATTATGTATTCCTAAGATCAAGTTATTCATAAGTGCAGGAAGATTTGGTATACATGCTAGATATCAATAATATGGTAGTCTAGGCCTAATATCCTTGAGGCTAGTCTATCAATAAAACCTTATGAATTTTACTCATTGACCCTTTTGGGTACCTAAAATGTGTGTCAAATTGCAACCACCTATTACCTCAATTAGGCATCCCTATTTCTAGGAAAATGCCCAAGATATTGTCAACTTCTTAATCACCCTTATTTCTAAGAGTGTTAGCAAACTACATCCATTAATTGTCTACAATTGCCTTGTCACCCATATCCCTCTTTCAAGGATGATATGGTTTCTATAATTTCTCCCAAACCCCTCTTTCATGGATGATTTGAGCTTTTAAGAGTTTAGAGTTTTCACCTACAAACCAATTTTGGGTATTTGAGGATTTCACCCACAAATCCCAACTAATTTAACAAAGTAATAGCAAAACCCATCATTAACAAATTACCATATACACAAATACATCACAACCCACACATAATTGCACTTAGTTCAATATAATCCCAAGACAATGAAAGTTTAGCTACTTATGAAGAAAAGAGAGAAAAATATACCATAGGGATTGTTCAAGGCATCCATTCTTCACAAATACTAAATTCAAAGTCTCAAAATCCAATTACAATTCTTGACCAATTTAGGGTTTTACACTTCAAAGTCAAAATGCTTCAAAAGTGTAGAATACCCAAAAGACAAAGGGTATTATCCTATAAGGGGATTTGGGATGGTCGTGTGAAATTACAAAATAGCCCCTTGGGCAGAATCCTACGTTGCCGCAATCCCTGCCACTTGTTTGTGATCGCGATCACTGTAACTGCAGTAAGATCACCATGATTGTAGTCCTTTTAACAGGCTTTAATGGCCGCGATCACAGCCCATAGACTATGATTGCGGTAACTGAGGTTGTTTCCTACTTCAAGCCTTTCAGCTTCACTTATTTCCTCCGTTTTGATATTTTTTGGTTGCATCCATATCTTTCCATCTCATAAGTTGTATGCCTACAAAATAAGAAATTTAGGACATTTAATCACAGATATGTCTCATTTATATAATCATGTTATAATAGTGTGCACAAATATTTAGGGAAAATGAGTGGTAAATTCACCACTCATCACCAAGACCTCGACATATACATAAATAAAATATGTATCCACACTAAATTCGATGTTGCAAATATAATGAAACACTTAGAATTTCCATCTAAGGTCATTTCGATAAAATGTGGGTCAAACACAAAATTTCCAATTTCTTAACTTTACAACCAATTGGTCAAAATGAGCTTGGGTGCCTTGGGACCCGAACCAAAGGACTACGTAGCCTAAAATTGTTATTCTAGAACTGATGAAGCTATCAGAATTTTCGTCTAAGATCATCTACTAGGGATTTTGGTACAGTAACGAATCATATATAGCAAAAGCTCTAAAGTAAGGAAATGAGCCAAAAATCCAAATAAACTATCTGACCACCAAACTGATAGTTTCGGCAAGTCATAAATGACCTGTAGCCACTGTGAAAAGGCTCAAAATGCTTAGAATGCTAGCAAAACAAGGAAATAATCACATTACCAAATCGGGGGCCTTGTCATAATGGGCTTCCTAAGTCTGAATGATACTAAAGACTACCCCCATTACCTAACCCAACCCCCAGCCGCCTGCCCTGAATTGGCTAAATTTTGAGCATATAACAAGATAGTGTCAAAGCTAATATAAAGACTCTGTGATAGGATTACAACCGTGACTGACCCAAGTGAGTCTAACTATCCCATACAAACCATCCAACTACACCAAACTAAACCAATACCGAACCAAGGGTCATAAATTATGCCATAAACCAAATGAGATCAAAAATTTAATATGAATAATCCCAAAATAAAATACGATGGAACAACTAACTATATCATCAACCTGTATCAACCCCAATATCAATACCAATTCTAAGGCTGACACCTATACAGATCCCGCCCATTCCAACCCATAGCAGTACCACAAAGCCTCTAACCAAATGGGTAAGAATATCCGATTAGGACTACCCCCAACCATAGCCAAAACAAATGTCGAAAAATAAACCAAAATGTCTAAGAATATCCATAACATGAAATGGAGCCTTCCGTAAAGATGGAATATCACCACTTAAATCGAACAACTTTCCTAGAGTCAATCACTATGTAGAAGGAGTAGAATGGCCTATTCCTATACAGCGTGGGTATACAACCACTCGAAGACGGGTTAGAGAGTGATCGCTAGATGAACTCAGGATAAGGATAAAATAGTACCATTAATAAAACCAAGTAAAACCATCCATATGTAGAAAACCATACATATATATAACCATGATGGGAAAGTGTACTGGGTTAAGCATGTAATTAAAACCTTTACTTAGTAGTGTAGCTTTGATGTCCTAAAACACCCATGGTCTATATGAGTTCAACTCTCCCTGCTTAAAGGATCCCAGTGCGTGAAGACGCACGACAAGGGAAAAAGTTGGGATGACTAGTACATCCCCAAAACATAAAGTTTGACATCATCCACACGATCACCAAGATCAAACCTCACATTGGTAAATATGAGTTTCCAATTTTGGTCCCCCCGGGACCTTTACCTTCCACAGTATTGATACACACCCCTCCATTATTACCCAAATAAAACCATTACCAAGAAACCAACCAATCCATTAACGATTTATTAACCAAGGTCATTAGTAGTGGTATTGTCATACCGACTATACTTGAATATTTTGTCCATATCCAACCACATATAGGATTCAGGGATTCCATGTACCCTTCATGATTTCTATTTAATAAAAAACATGGCCACCAAGGCCTTTCCAATCCATTTAAAATAGTTTAAACCATCCATATCATTTAGGGTTCCATTACCAAGTTTAAACCATGCATAAGTTCCATTAAATAAAATATATTATACTGACAACATTGTAAAAGGAATTTTATCAAACACATTGGAAACATAGTATTTCCAAAATGAAAGTCCATTACCAAAGAACCATTCACATGCAACTATTTATCCAAAACCACCATTAATGCATATAAAAGCATAATTAAAACATAGGAAACCCATAATCACGCATTTACAACCAAAAACCCCTAATCAAATTTAAAAACCCAAAATCATACATCAATGAAATCATGAAAACCATTTATAAAAACCATGGATTTAATTGGAACTAACAATGAGGGAAGAGAACATGCCTTAATTGACAAAGTACATGAAGTGAAACCACCAACAAGATTTCCATATTTGTCCTCTAGTTGAAACCCAAGCTTTCTTGCCCAAAAGTTTATCAGAGAATTATAGAGTGTTTAGGAAGAGTCTCTAAGTGTTAGTGAATAGAATAATAGGGTAAACAGCCTCCCAAGAGAGTTAGAAGTCATGGGACCTTATTAGGGTAAATGAGGAAATGTCCAGAATACCGCCACTTAAGTTGCACAAGATCCCGTCATAGGCGTATGACTAACCATCAAAATTCATACCTTTTGATACGAGTGGTACCCACCACTCATATCCTAAGTCGCAACCCTTGGACCCAATATTGTCCAGCGTACGACTCATCCAATGCAAGTCGTATTGACAGCATATGATCCATACCCTTCACCCTTATCTCTAGAAAGATAGAATCACGGAAGGTTTGAATAATATCAATCATACGATTCCTAGGTACACTAGTACCCTAGATTATGTCTCCTGGTTAGCCATTTGTACTCAGATCCACTTTAGTTACCAAGTCTAAGGTTAAGTGAAGGAACCAAATGATCTGTATCCAACCATACAACTTGTACCACCAAGTCGTATCCATTCTAGTGACCAAAATCCATCCCACCAACCAAAACTTGTCAGTATACGATTGGACTAGACCGTTCGTACCCCATCTTACGGCTCATACCCATGAGTCAAGTTGGTTTCAGAGACAAAAATTCCATGAAATTTTCTAAGGTCCAGAAAATAGGGTGTTTCAGTCTCCCCCACTAGGAACAATCATCCCCGAATAACAAATAAGTTAGGGGTAACCACACGCATGAGTCATTTGTATTATCAAATATATTTCTAATCCTTAAAAAAGTTTGAAAACAAAGAGGCAAAGATATTAATCTTTCCTTTAACAAACTCTAAAAGTAAAGATATGTTAGAAACATGCATCGTCGGTAAGAATCCAAAAAATAGAAAATAGATGCGGATACTTGGACTTTATGTCCTCCTCCTCTTCCTACGTAACTTCTTCCACCTTATGGTTCTGCCACAGAACCTTAACCAAAGCCAAATCCTTGGTGTGCAACCAACGAACCTACCTATACAAGATCTCACTTGAGACCACTTCATAAGACAGAAAGTCTGCGATACCCAACCTCTCCAAAGGCACAATCGAAGAAGAATCACTAAGACACTTTCTCAACATGGATACATGAAATACCGAATGAACAAAACTCAAGATAAAAAGTAACCTCAACTCGTAAGCAACATTACTAACCCTCGACAGAATCTTATAAGGATCAATATACTAGGGACTAATCTTCTTCTTCTTACCAAACCGCACTACTCTCTTCATGAGAGATACTTTAAGGAAAACTTTATCCCCAACCTCAAACTCTAAGTCTCTATGCCTAACATCTGCATAGGACTTTTTGTGATTTTGGGTAGCTTTAAGCCTATCCAAATCAGCTTCACCTTCTCTATATCTTGGTAAACTAAGCCAAGACCAATAATATCCGCCTCTTCAAGCTCAAACCAAGCAAAAGGATATCTACACCTCCGAATATATAATTCCTCAAAAGGAGCCATACCAGTACTAGAATGATAGTTATTATTGTAAGCAAACTCTACCATAGGCAGATGCTTAACCCAACCGCCAACATAATTACTCAAACAATCCTGAAGCATATCCTTCAACATTTGAATAGGTCTCTCTACTTGCCTATTCATCTACAGATGAAAAGCAGTACTCAGACTCGCCTTAGTCCCCGACCCTTTCTGAAAAGACTGCAAGAAGTGAGACATAAACTGCATGCCACGATCAGAAATAATAGAAACATGAACCCTATGTAGCTTCGCAAACTATTAAAGATATAGATTCACTTAATCGTTCACCAAAAAGGTAGTTCTCACTGGCAAGAAGTAAGCAGACTTAGTCATCCTATTCACGATGACCCGAATTGAATCATATATATTTCAAGATCGAGGAAGACCGATAACAAAGTCCATATTGATTACCTCCCATTTCCATTCAAGAAAAACAATCTTTAGATATAACCCGCCAGATCTAATATGCTCAACCTTAACTTGTCGACACACCAACCGCTTGGCAAAAAAATCAGCCACATCCCTCTTCATACCATTCCACCAATACATCTCCTTGATATATTGATATAACTTTGTAGAAAACCACGATGAACAACATAGTGTTACTCATGCACCTCAGCCAAAATCCTTTACCACAAACCTTCGACATCAGGAACACACAACCTTTCTTGGTACCATAAAGTACAATCACCACTAATCTCAAACACTATCACCTTTTGCCCACCAACATCACCTTTGATTTACATCAAGACGGGATCTAGCACTTGTTTCTTCTTGATCTCCGTACCAAGAGATGACCAAACCACTTCTTGTACCATTATACTTCCATCCTTGGAGACTAAGAGGCGAACTTCAAGATTAGCAAAGCGGTAAATGTCCTTCACCGATTCTAATTTTCCTTTCTTTACATGAGCCAAACTCCCCATGGATACCCTTCTATGGGCATCAACAACCATATTAGCATAAGCTGAGAAATAGTGAAGACTCGTGTCATAGTCCTTAAGAAGCTCCAACTATCTCCTCTTCCTGAGATTGAGCTTTTTTTGAGTGAACACATACTATAGACTCATATGGTCAAAAAGGATGTCTACGTGTACACCATACAAATAATACCACCATATTTTGAAAGAAAACACAAGCGCCAATAACTTCAAATCATGAGTAGGATAGTTTCTCTCATATACCTTTAACTACCTTGATACATAAGCAATTATCCTCCCACGCTGCATCAATGCACAACAAAAACCTACTTGAGATACATCACAATAGACCATAAACACATCATTACCTTCCGGCAAAGTCAGAATTGTAGCCAAAGTTAGCTTATCTTTCAACTTCTCAAAACTCCCCTTACAAGCATCTGACAAAGAAAACTTAACCTTTTTTTTAGTCAACTTAATCAAAGGAGTAGCTATTGAGGAAAAAATTTCCACAAACTGCCTATAATACCCACCCAAGCCTAAGAAGCTCCGAATATGGATTGGAGTCATAGGTCTATGCCACGCTTTAACCACAACTACCTTATGCAGATCCACCATGATTCCATCTCTAGAAATAATATGACCAAGCTCATACTTGGAGAACTTAGCATACAATTGTTGTTCCTTCAAAGTCTATAATACCACACAGAGGTGATTAGCATGATCCACCTTACTTTTGGAATAAAACAGAATGACATTAATAAATGCAATGATAAAGAGATCCAAGAACTGCCTGAAAACCCTGTTGACCAATTCCATAAATGTCACCGGGGCATTAGTCAATCAAAACAACATTACCAAAAATTCAAAGTACCCATACCGAGTATTAAAAATTATCTTAGTTATATCCTCCTCCCTAATCTTAAGCTGATGATACCCATACCAAAGATCTATCATAGAAAAGAAGTTAGCACCTTGTAACTGATCAAACAGATCATCTATCCTTAGTAAAAGATACTTATTATTGACTATCATCTTATTCAACTATCTATAGTCAATGCACATTCGAAGGGAACCATCATTTTTATGCACAAAAAACACCATTGCACCCTATGGAGATACACTATGATGAATAAACCCCTTATCCAGAAGAACTTTAAGTTGTTCCTTGAGTTCTCTCAACTCAGCCGAACCCATTTTATATGGAGTAATAGATATTGGATGAGTGTTCGGAACCATGTCAATAACAAACTCTATTTTTCTATCCAGAGTAACACTAGGATGATCATCCGAAAAGGCCTGAGGAAACTAATTTACCATCGGGACTGACTGTAAAGAAGGACTTTCCGAGTTAGAATGTTTAACCCAGACCAAATAATAGAGACAACCTTCAGGCATTAACCTCTAAGCTCTAAAATAATAAATAAACCTCCCTGTAGGAGCAAGAAAACAAACCTTTCACTCTATAATCAGTTCACTAGGGAACCTAAAGACAATATTACAGGTCCAACAATCCAAGGATGCGTAACAAGAGTGTAACCAATCCATCCCCAGAATAACATAAAAATCCATCATATTAATTTCAAACAAATCCACCCAAATCTTCCTACCACCAATATATACCACACACCCTCTATAGACTCTCTTAGTAATTACTAAGTCACCTACCTAGATAGAAATAGAAAAAAGATTTGGAATGACTTCAGGATAAAAACCAATACATACAACCACAAATAAGGTCATATAAGAACCAATGGACCCCGAATCAAGCAGATAATAGATGTCACAAGAAAAATAGTTATAATGCACTAGTAATGACATCAGGAAATGCCTCGTATTCCTATCAGGACACCAAAGCATACAAACTATTCGAGCCAACAGTAAAATAAAGAGTAGTAATAGAAGTAGATGTTGAACCACTGGGTGCAGGAGCAGAAGATGAAGCCACCGATACCTTATTTTCTCATGTAGCAACCTTTTTAACTAAACAATCCCTGAAATGATGGCTTGCCTGAACACATTTGAAGTATTTTTCCCTTTCTTCATCATAATAACCCCAATCAGGATGATCATAGAATCCATAAATAGGGCATGAAGAAATCAACAGACCCCCACTCGCTTGATATTGGGAACCTTGTGACCGAAAATTATCACTACCCTAGTGACGCTTATTACTCAACTACTTTAGGTAAGAAGCACTAGTAATAGAGAAGGATCTAAAACTCCCCCACTTCATTTTCTGCCATTTGCCACCATCCCAACTACCATGAGAATAAGCACCTTCTTGATTAGTAAACCTGCTCTTCTTACCCTACCAATCTTTGAACTCTGCCTATTTCCTCTTCTCATCATCTACCTATGGCATATGAGAAGTCAACCTAGAAATATCCATAACTTTAATCAGCAAGGCATTCTTTCTTTTGAAAATCAAATCCTGATTCAACCTAGAAGCAAACTTTCTCATCCTTGCTCTTATGTCAGCCACCAAATTAAAAGCACGCCTTGACAGCTGATGAAACTTCAATTCATATTCCTTGAAAAGCATTCTCTTTTGCTTAAGGTTCACAAACTTCTCCATATTTGCTTCCCTCAGCTCTTGAGAAAAGAAATGACCTAGAAAAGCTTAAGAAAAAGAATCCTATATGGATGACTTCTCCACATCTCCTCTATCGCTATCCCACTCTTCATACCATTGGTACGTAACATCCTTGAGCTGATAAGTTGCAAAGTTTGCACCTTTCATATTAATGGCCTAAATTAAACTAAATAACTACACCATCTTATCTAAGAAACACTGAGGATCCTCCTCCACATTCACACTAGTAAAAGTAAGAGTATTCAATATCATAAACTAACCAACCCTTGTGTCCTCAACAGATATCCCACCAGATTATCTCATTTAGCGTGAGTAGCAATGAATTTAAGAATAGAATAAATAGACAGGCAAAATTCTGCATTAGTCACCTCACCCTGAGGAAGACTTGTAGAAACTGGAGGAACTCAAAAACTATTGAGGATAGGACACTAATATTGAAGACAAACTCCACACGTAGGACGTACCCCATTAACATTATCCCCAAATAGGACTAAACAGTTTCCTTATGTTCCAGATCGTCAAGGCATGATCTAAAAAGTTAATATCTAAGGATTACAGAAGAATTCCAAGACATAGACTCTACGCTTAAAAATAGAATACCAAGAAAGTAAAGCATTCATAAATGCCTTGTAGCCTCTCTCTTAGGAGTGTGGACTCTTATGAGTGTAGTATGCTACACACTTCTAAAAGAGACTGTATTGGACACAGCTTTGTGGACTCCTATTTGACCATGAAAATAAAGCTATAATACCAACTTGATATGACCCGACAGGGTGACTTGTCATAATGGGCATGCTAAGTCCAATCGAGACTAGAGACCACCACTGTTACCCAACCCAACCTCCAGCCACCTAACCTAAGTTTGCTAAATTTCAAGCATATAACAAGATAGTGTAATAGCTTACATGAAGACTGAAGGATAGTATCATAACAGTGACCGACCCAATCAATTCCAACCATCCCATACCAACCATCCACCCATACCAAACCAAACCAATACCAAACCAAGGGCCATAAACCAAACCAAAACCAAATGAGTTCTAAAACATAATATGATTAATCCCAAAATGAAGAAAGATGGAACAACCAATAATATTGTCAATCAGTATCAGCGCCTATACTAATACAATTATAAGGCTGACACCAATACCTATCCAACCTATTCCAACCCATACTAGTACCATAAATCCTCTAACCAAAAGAGTAAGAATATTCAGTTGGCATATTCCCCCAACCATAGCCAAAACCAATATCCAAAAATAAACTAAAATATCTAAAAGTATCCAAAACATAAAATGGAGCTTTCCTAAAAGATGGAAGCTCACCACTTTAATCAAACAGTTTCCCTAAATTAATCACTATATTGGTGGAGTTAAATGGTTGGTTCTTGCATAGTATGGGTATACAACTGCCGAAAGATGGGTTAGCGAGTGATCACTAGCATGAACTTAGGATAAGGATAAAATAATTCCATTTATAAAACCAAGTAAAACAATTCATATGCGCACACATACATTTACATAACTATGCTAGAAAAGAAAATTGGGTTTAGTATGCCATTAAAACCTTTACCTAGGTTGTGTAGCTTTGCCATCCTAAACCACCCACGAGCTATATGCGTTCATCCTCACTTGCTGAAAGGGCCCTAGTACGTAAAGTTGCACAACCAAGAAAGGAAACCTGGGATACCTTGTACATCCCTCAAATATAAAGTGTGACATCATCCACATGATCACCAAGACCAAACCTCACATTGGAAAATATGAGTATCCATTTTTAGTCCCCCTAGGACCTCCATCTTCAACTGCTTTGATGAACACCCCGCCATTATTACCCAATTAAAACCATTCCCAAGCAACCAATCAATCTATTAAAAATTTATTAACCAAGGTCATTACTTGTGGTATTGTCATACCAATTATACTTGAATGTTTTGTCCATATGCAACCACATATAGTTTTAAGGGAATCCATGTACCCTTTAGGATTTCTATTTAACAAAAACCATGGCCACAAAGGCCTTTCCAATCCATTTAAAATAATCTATACCATTCATACTACTTAGGGTTCTATTACCAAGTTTAAATCATGCATAAGCTCCATTGAAAAATAATATTATAATGAAAACATTGTAAAAGGCAATTTATCAAACACATTGGGGGCATAGTATTTCCAAAACCAAAGTTCATTACCAAAAATCCATTCCTATGCAACCACTTATCAAAAACCACCACTAATGCATATAAAAGAATAATTAAAACATGGGAAAACCATAACTACACATTTACAACAAAAACCACCACATAATTTTTAAAAACCCAAAATCATAAAATAATTAAATCATAAAACCATTCATAAAAACAATGCGTTTAACTGAAACTAACAATTTTGGAAGATAGCATACCTTAATTGACAAAGTACACAGAGAGAAACCACTAAGAAGATCCCCAAATTAGTCCTCTAGTTGAAACCCTAGCTTTCTTACCTAAAAGCTTTTAAGAGAATTATAGAGTGTTTAGAAAGAGTTTCTAAGTGGTAATGAATAGAATAATAGGGTAAATCGACTCCCAAAATAGTTAAAAGTTATAGGACCTTATTAGGATAACTGGGGAATTATCTAGAATACCCCCACTTAAGTTGCAAAAAATACCATCACAAGGGTATAACTAACCCTCACAAGTCATACCCTTCGATACTAGTGGTACCCACCACTCGTATCAAAATACTTAATCCTTGGACCCAACAACTTCCAGTGTATGACTCATCCTACCCAAGTTGTATTGATAGAATCTGATCCATGCATTTTACCCGTATCTCTAGAAAGATAGAATCATAAATTATTTGAACACTGTCCACCATACGAGTCTTGGGTATGACTCGTACCCTGGATTATAGCTCCTAGTGAGACACTCGTACTCAATCCAACTTAAGTTACCAAGTCTAAGGAACTAAATTATCTGTATCCAACCATGGGACTCATACCATTAAGTCATACCCATTCTAGTGACCAAAATACATTCCACCAACCAATACTAGTTAGCATACGACTGGACCATAACGTTCATACCCTAGAATACGGCTCATACCAATGAGTTGTATTGTGTCCAAAGACCAGAATTACAGGAAATTTTCTAAGGTCCAGAATCTAAGGTGTTTTAAATTACCTAGAGGATTATTATATTTATGGTATTATTATTTAGATTTTTCTATTATTATACATGTATAGTTTGACTTAGCTTTAAAAGTCTTGCCTTGAGATTTGTGTTATGATTTCTTATTGCATATATCTTTTGGTGATTGGCTTACCTGTCTAGGCTAGGCTATTATAAGTGCCATCATGACCTTAGTTTTAAGGTCATGACAAATTGGTATCACATCTAGGTTCATCAGTCTCACAGGTGTATGAATAGGTATATGGTTGAGTTTTATATATTGATCTATTGATATTCATATCTATATTCATGAGGATATAAGATATCATTAGGAAACTTTCTTATTTTGTTCTTATCATGATGATTTTTCCTTACCTTATATTATAAACTAAGTTTCACTTTTTTTTATGGATGCTGAGGACCAGATCTCATAAGGCTAGGGATACTAATCTAGCATCTGAGGAGAGAGGACAGTGTAGGGGACAAGCCATAGACTGAATATAAGCTAGAGGTAGATGTGGGGCACAGGGATCTTTACCATCTAGACATATTACTAGGGGAATCTCCCCTATGATCAAAGTGGATCATGCTAGAGATACAGAACTTACTCAAATTCCACAAAGTACTATTACCCCAGTCTGGAAGGGTTTATTAATTCATTTTCTAACTTGTTTTAAGGGTATTCCTTTGAGCACACTTAGCATTCCCTCTAACTCTATGTTATACCGCCATCTATCTAAAATACTTCTTATGTCTCTAGTTTTGAGTATGGTTTCTTTATTGGTAATGACATCTACTTATGGCCTCTGAGTGTTGTTTCTTTTTCTATATTAGTATTTTAATATGGTATTCTAAATCTAGGAGTGCACCCTTAATCAATGTTTTCCCCTTAGGTAAGATCATAGCCTACCACATTCACTATGCCCCCTATTGGTCCAAGTTATGTTATGTCTTTTAAGGATCAAAATAGGTTTTAGAGGTTTACTCACTTGGGTCCATACTAGTTTTGCAGTGTCATAGGTAAGGATGCATATGAATTCTTAATAGATTTCTGGGAGAAATTGTATAATATTTAATCACTCAAGTCGTATATCATTGCTTACACTACCTACTAGTTAAGAGATGAAGCCAGAGATTAGTGGAGGTCACTTGTTAGTTACAGACCTCTTATTTTTCCATATATTACTTGGGATCAACTTATTAATCCTTTTGGGATAGATTTTTGCCCTATAATTTGAGAGATTAGCTGTATCACATAGAACAGATATCAATGACTATTATTGGGTATGAGGCACTCTTTTATGCCTTGTCAAAATATTTTATTATCTTCCTTAGCATCGATTCTAAGAAGATTCAAAAGTCTTTAAAGGGGTTAGATACAACTTTTTAGTTTACTACTACCCAAATGGTAGTGTTAGGGGCATCATTTTATAGTGTGGTGGATCATACAAATATGATTAAGGCTATTCTTTGATCTACTCAGGGAGGTGCCAAAAGGATATGTTATTAGGGTGATTTTAATGGTCACACCCTTTGATGTAGAGATTTTAGAGGTTTCATTGGGTACTATGGTAGACCAGTAAAGAAAAACTTGTGATCTTCATGGTCTATGAGACAAAGAGATTTGATTATCCTTAATATGGTAGTTTTTGATGTCATATTAGTTATGGATTAGTTATATCTTTATCATGATATTTTAGATTATTATTCTAAGACTATGACTTTAGCTTCATGGTGTGTGCCAAGGATATCATAGAAGGGTATACTTTAATCGAGTCCAAAGAGAGCTATATGCTTTATATGGGCTTGTCATATAGTAGAGATGGGTTATTTGTCTTATTTAGCCCATATTTATGATACTAGTGGTGCTTCACTGCCTTTTTTGGATTCTTCTTGTATTGTACGTAAATTCATAGATATTTTCCTACAAATTTTCCTAGTATTTCTTTAAATTATTATATTGACTTTACTTTGTTGGGCACCAAGCCCTTTTAATATTCCTCCTTATAGGATAGACCCAATAGAGTTGAAGGAATTAAAGGATCAATTTCTAAATTTTTTGGATAAAGGATTTATCCAGCCTAGTGGATCACCTTTGGGTGTATCCTTCTTGTTTGGGAAGAAAAATTATGGGTCTATGAACCTGTGTATTGATTATCGATAGTAGACCAAGGTAGTGTTTAAGAATAAGTATCCTCTTCCTTGTATTGATGATTTACAATCGACTTTAAGGTGTTTCAATGCTTTCAAAGATTAATTTAAGGTTTGGGTAGCACTAGTGCAGGATTAGAGCTTTGGATATTCTAAAGACTATCTTTTAAACTCAGTATAATCATTATGAGTTTTTGGTCCTGTCCTTCAGATTGACCAATGCTCGAGGTGTGTTGATGGTGTTGATGAACTAGATATTTTGACTATATCTAGACTCTTTTGTCATTTGATTTATTGTTGATATCTTCATTTAATCCAAGCGTGAGGTGAACCAAAAGGAGCATTTGTAAATTATATTTCAGAGGATGAGAGATGCGAAGTTGTATGTTAAATTCTCCAAGTGCAAGTTTTTGTTGGATTTTGTCTCTTTCTTAAGTCATGCTGTGATCAAAGATGGTATTATGGTCGATCCGACAAAGAATGCAGTAGTTTGTGATTAGGCTAGGCCTAGTTTTTCTTTTATTATTTAGAGTTTCATTGGTCAAGCAGGCTACTATTGGCTCTTTGTTGAGGTTTTTTCATCTAGTGCTTCTATATTTCTTAAGTTTACTCATAAGAAGATTTTTTAGTAGTCCAAATCTTGTTATATGGGCTTTTAAAAACTCAAGGATTTATTGGCATTAGCTCCTATCTCAAATTTGCCTATTGAGGGCTTGGGTTTTACCATCTTATATGATATTTCTAGTGTTGCGTTAGTTATTATGTTGATCTAGGAGGGTAAAGTGATTGCATATGCATCTTATGAGAAGTCTTTCCCTACCTATAATTGGAGTTGTGCGCAATTTTATGCGACCTGCTATTCATCGAAATAACATCAGGTGGAAACTTTGACTTTACTATTGAGTATAGAACGTTCAATTTAATAAGGTAGCATAGTTTATATGTGTATATGAGATTCTAGATGAATCCCAAAGGGTTGGTAGAGACTTGAAAATTTCAAAGTCTCAGCTAGTGCTGGTGCACTTGCGATCGCAAGCCATAGATTGCAATAGCAACCTGGTAACATCTAACAAGATCTATGAATGTGACATTCTTAGTCGCAAAAGTGACTCTCTTTCCAGTGTGGCCAGTATCATTAATAGCGATGGGTGTGTTGCGAATGCCACTTCTGGTCCTTTAGCTGAGTATCGCAAATAGTGATCAACTGATCACGAATGCAACTCCTAGATACTTGAGAAGGGTATAAATACCCTATTTTAGCCTGTTTTTGCCCATTCCTTATCCATTCTCATGAGACTTAAACCCTAAAAAGTGAAATAGCTCAGGAATAGCATTGTGGGTGATTTTCGAAGATTGGGTAAAGATCGATTACATGTTTTCCCATTAAATTTGAGGTAAGATTCCTCTATTTCCATAATTGATTTCCCTTTTTCTTCTTTCAAATTCCTAAAACTTGGAGACTTGATTTTAACATCAATATAGGTCGAATTTCACCCATTTTTAAGGTAATTTCTCCTTGTGAACATGGGGATGTTGAATTAGTTTTGAAAATGTAATTTTTGTAAATGGGCCTCGCATGGGATTTTTGAGTAATTTTGAACCCAAAACACAATAGTGCAATATAGGTATCATTGTTCTTGTGTTGATGAGTAGCTTGTGATTTTGATAGTGTGGCACCTTGCAAAAGCTTCTCGAGAGGGAAAATTGATGATTTAATGGATTCTTTGAGCTTTCTTCGGTGTCCAGGTAGGCTAGGTTTTCATTCTTCATAGGTTGACCTATGTCATAGTATGTTTATGATATTATGTTATGATTTTTGATGGGTTTTAGGTGTTGGTGATTGAATTTGTAATACTTTAATTAGTTGAACCTTCAAGGCCCCTCAAAAACCATAATTGGCTTAGTTTCTTATGCTTTAGGTAAAATCTTTATTTAGGGTTGATTACGGCATAGCTAGCATCTAAAAGTTGATTTATATACCTTAAGCAAGCACGGGGTAGAATTTTCCTTGTAATGAGATTTAGGGATTTAGAATTGTGCTCATCGTCCCACCTTAGGCCAATATTCGTGATGACCCTTGTAACATTTTATCACTTTTTATACACCTTGAAATACATACTAAGGTAATATTGAGGAGATTTGTCACATAATGGTTATGATGGGTTTGTATTGGCAGTTGATACTTATTGGTATTATGATAATGATATATATATTTATATATATATATCATCAATATTATACTCAATTGCCTAACACAAATTGGTATGTATGTATATATATATATATATATACATATATAAACTGGTTTAAGTGCGGATATTGGCCATGATGATGATTATATGATTACCGATTTGACTCTGCCCATTGATTATAATATTGATGATATACATTTATATATTATTTCTAGTATGGATGTTTATTATATAATTTTTAGTTTGGGTCTAAATATTGGTTATGACTATGATGATATATATATTGGTTTGAGTCTAGAAAAGGAATAAGATATTAGTAATATGAATACAGGTTCAAGTTCAAAAATAGAAAAATTGTTATAGTGTGGGATGACAAGGATGAGTCCTAGTTGGATCACGGATATTGGTAAATGATGGTGGTTCAGGTTAGACTATAGTTGATTATACCCTCAAGGCTTATGGGGGCCTACGTTGGGTTATTTACTTTTCCTCACTTATTAGCTTATACGGGGCAATCTTTAGTTATAACCACATGTTCCTTATGTTATTTTCCCAAATTATTTATTTAATTGTGTACAGCGATATGGAAGTTATTCTCAGATTTGCCCTTTTTCCTTGACTTAGTTATGCAATCTTGTATTCTATCATATTTATATTATGGTTTAGCTCAATGGGCTGATGATACCTACTTAGTACCTATAGTTTTGGTACTCAAACTACTCTTCTGTACCTTTTTGGTGTAGATTCGACTGTCGTTGTTGATTTGAGGGTTGTGCTGTGGTGGATTTTGGAGATACGGTAAGCTCTTAGAGTCGGAGTTGCCCTATTTTCTTATATTTATCTATGTCAGGTATTTTGTTTTTAGATAGGTTGTATTATTTATTTTAGTATGTATGGTGTGTTGTAGTAACTCTTGTATTAACTCTACCATGTCATAGGATTATTTTCTATGTTATGGATACCTTTCAGACTATTATATTGTCTTGCTTATTTATGAATTGTATTATTTATTTTTCCCTTTTGGGGTATTTTCCACAAAGTTAGCCCAATGCAAATAGCTCTGAGCTATGGTTTAGCTTACCTACTGGTAGGGTTTAGTTGGTGCCATCATGACTCATAAATTAGGTCATGATAAATATCTTCTAGGACCACTGTAGACTTTAGTGTTCTTCATCTAGCGAGATTTTAATATGTGGAAACATTATTGGCTTGAATTGCTTAAGGATTATGATTTTACTATTCTTTTTCATACGGGTAAGTCTAATATAGTTGTGGATTCCCTGAGCCAAAAGTCGACAAGCATAGGTGACTTGGTGCATTGTTTACCAGGAAAGGCCCCTGGTATTATAGGTTCAATCTTCTGGATAGCCATATGGTTTGGCTTAATATTTTGACACCTGGGTTTGTTTTGTCATTAGTGGAGGGTAGATCTTCCTTGATAGAGCAAATTTAGGCATTAATTTGATAATGCTGGTTTGAAAGTGGTTCGATATAAAACATTAAAAGGTGAGATAAGGAAGCCTCACTTGAGTCTAATGGGATTTTGAGGATTGGAGAATGAGTTTTTATGTCTAGAGTGGGTGATTGGTGAGGATGATCTTAGAGGAGGCCCACTATTCTAAGTATTACATTTCTCCAGGAGTGATTAAGATGTACCATTATCTAAGATAACACTACTGGTGGGGTGGTATGACAAAGGATATAGCAAATTTTATATCTTATTGCCTATAAATCAGCAAATGAAGGCAACCATTTAAGGCCTAGGGATTTCTTCAGACACTATCCATTCTCGAGTAGACCTAGGAGTAAATCTCTATGGATTTTGTGGTTGGGTTGGCTCACACTTCTTGTGTTCTGGCTGTGTTTGGTTCATCATGGATCAATTGACCATATTTGTTCATTTCGTCCCTATTCTAGTTTCTTTCAATGCTTAGAGGTTGACCCTTATCTATATTTATGAAGTAGTTTGTCTCCATGTTGTAACAGTGTGTATTATCTCAGATAGAGGTTCAGTTCTTACTTCTCAGTTATGGAAGGGATTTCAAGAGGAGTTAGGTACCTGAATTGATCTTAGCATCGCTTTTCACCCCCTGGACGATGGTCAGTCAGAGAGGACTATTTAGGTTTTGGAAAATATTCCTCGCACTTGTGTTTTGGACTTTAGAGGTCAGTAAGAGTAGCATTTAGCCTTGGCAGCATTTATGTGTAATAGTAGCTACCATTCCAGTATTGAGATGACACCTTTTGTGGCTTTATATGGTAGGCATTATCGCTCTTGGTTAGGATGGTTTGAGGTTTTTGAGATTAAAACTCAAGGAACGAACTTTCTTTGCAAGTATCTAGATAAAGATTGGGTCATTAATGCAATTGTGAGGAATAGCTATTCTAGAACACTTATTTGGTTTGGTTCATTCTTTGACTGCTCTGCTCCCAAAAAGAGAGACTGAATTTCCTCCGCCTTTCCTGTACAAGTAGTGAAGAAGTATCGAGCACTTTGGTTAGTCGTTGACCAATGGATAGCAAGAGATCAAAAAAGTAAAAATTAACGTAATTTCTTTTCTAAAAAAGAGATTATTGTGATTGATGGATCTTTTAATCCAGTGAAATGGAATTGGCGTGTACAAATTTGGGTTGATAGACTAAGAGTAGCTTAGAGTAGGCAGAACTGTTATGTGAATTGTAGACTTTGTGCCTTAAGATTTAGTGTTGGTGATTGAGTCTTCCTTCATGTATTGCCCAAAAAGGATGTGATAATATTTGGGAAAAGGGGCAAGCTTAGCCCCAGGTATATTGGGCCTTTTGATTCAAACTATTGAGGATGTAGCCTACGAATTAGCATTAACCCTAATTTTTAGTTGTTCATCCAGTTGTTTAGGTATCCATTCTACGAAGTTATATTTTCAATAAATCTTATGTCATTCGTTGGGACACATTGCAATTAGATGAGAGGTTGTCTTTTATCGAGGAGATCATCTCTATTTTAGCTTGAGATCTTAGACGATTGCATTTTAGGGTATATTTAGATAGTTAAGGTCCAATGGAGATATAGTTCTACAGATGAGGTTACTTGGGAGGTCAATTCTAACATGCGTAGAAGTTATTCCCAACTTTTCACTAATCCATGTATTTTCCTTCACTTTAGCTCTAAGATAAACTAGATTCTTAGTAGTGGATATTTTTAAGGAATTGATGTTATGAAGTTTCCATTTTATGTTTTTTGACTATTTTATCCCTCCTTGTGGTTTTTATGCGTAGTTTTTTATGTGTGGGTATATTTTGCATGATTCCCAATGTGATTAAGAAAATTTTGTGCAAGTTTATATTTTTTTTAGAGGTTAAAATGGGCTCATAGTTGAGTTCAGTCCACATTTATTATTTTGTATGTCAAATGGCAAACAGACTACACCATTAGATCCAGAACATCGATTTTGGGTTGGTTTTGTTTTATGGCTTTTGAATCTTATTTTTACCCTTGGTTTGGAAATTTGTGGAATCGCGTCTAACAAGTCAATTTTGTGAATACAACCACTTTTCAAAAATTCAATGTCCCAATTGAGTCCAGAACATTGAATTTAGTCTAGTATAATATTTGCCTTCACGAGATTCCAAATGAATCTTGAGGTGTGGCTCCGCAACTTTTTAACTTATAAAAAATTGATCCATCTGATATCTGGTGTAGTGTTTTAGCGGCCTAGGCACTACTTTATCGGACCTTGCCAGTCAAGGAATGTACCACTAAAGTGGATATGTAATCATTGTAGCAGACCATGCTACTCAGGAAAAATAACGCTAAAGCGAACATCTAACCGCTTTAGCAGTAGGGGACCATTTTAGGGGCCTCCCGCAAATGGGTTAGATGTGAAAAGTGGTCAACCCGTACTTAAGCGATGATTGCTTTAGCAGCCATAACTAGAAGGATATAAAAAGTCCTCGAATTTTCTTTCATTTTTGAGATTTTGAGCTTTGGTTTATGAGATTTTTGGACAATTTCTTCCATTTCTGAGCTTGGGTATGCTCCAAATCACTCTTTTATTTTTTTTACTCCGATTATTGTCAGTTAAAACTCGTTGAATTATCATTTCAAAATTGAAATTTAGGGATTTTGACCCAAAAGGAAAAAAATGGGTTTTCTTAAATTTGAACCTTGTTTCTAACCAATTTTTACTTGAGTTTTGTTCTATGGCTTTCTTTAATAATGGGTAAGGTCTTTATAAAAAAATGATTTTATCTTTTCATTTTGAAATCCATTTCAGGGGTCCATTTTGACCATAATATTAAATCAGGAAATATGGGTGTCGTTGGTTTCCTTTTAACATATAGACTCTATATTTGTATGTTTTGGTTGATTTTGAGGTCATTTGAGAGGTTAGAGCTCCATGTTGAAGGTATTTTGGCTTGGATTTTTTCATTATGAGGTAGGTTATGTCTTAACATTCTTCAGACTGGGCTGGATAGTTAATATATATGTAAAAGCATGTTATGGGTATGGCTAATAATCATAGAAAACATATTTTAGTGATATTGTTATTTTTGTGTGCTTGTGTAGGGGTTTATATTGTTGTTCGTGGTGGCTTGATATAATAATTATTGTTGGTTGCCAATGTAGGGGCCTTTTCTGATATTACTGGCCTTGTGTATGCATTTAGTTGCTTTCTTCATAATAGAAATGATCAAGTTGGGGTTGATATGATATTAATGATTCTTAACTTGTATTTCTACTCCAATGGTATTATGCTTATACAAAATCATGGATTGTTGATAAAATGAGTGGATTCTAGGCTTATGTGTACATGATTAAATGGATTTAAGATCTTCATTCTGGCTTGGTTGTGATAATTACATCCTCTTATCATACATATGTTCTTAAGATATTGGTACCGTTATGGAAACATTGATTTTAATAGAAATGAGTTACTTTTACCAAACCCTATGTCGTAGCCCACAAGTCGGAGAGGCAATATGTGTATTGAGATTGAGATTGAGTATTGAGAAAGTATATGGGTTGTGAACCCCCTATTGATCCTAATTGGAAGCGTTAGGGCTCGATAGGTGTATATGTGATAACCTCCGCCATATCACATCATCATCATCATCATTGTATTTCATACATAATGCATCTTCAATGTTGTACTTATGTACTTAATTTGATCCATATCTATTCAGTTTCTTTTAGTACCTATTTTTATGTTATGTGTTATATTTTGAATTGTTAGTAGAGACCGTCATTACTAGAAAACTGTAAGTTACATGGGGATTTTACCTAGAGAATAATATCCCAGGAAATACATACGGATTTACCTAGGAAAATATTAAATTTCTCAATATTAAAATAGATTACCTGCGAACTATATATTTGCAACAAATTCACAGGTAAATTTGGTGTCATATTGCGTAAATTTTGTACTTGCGACATTGCCTGGGGAAATGTATCGGTTGGTATTTTATCCCTAGGTAAATCCGTAGGTATATGGACAAATATATATTTTTTTAAAATTCATAGAAAAAATCTCAGGTAATTTATTCTATGGATTTACGTAGAGATATTTTGGTAAAATTTTATATAATGGATTTTATTACCTGGAAAATTATTTGGGGATTTTGTACTGCGAATTTTGCTGGGGATTTTCTTGCAAAATTACCTGGGAAAATGTATCGGTGGGTATTTAATCTCTAGGTAAATCCGCAGGTATATGCACAAATATATATATATTTTAAATCCATGGAAAAATTCTCAGGTAATTTATCCTATAGATTTACGTAGAGATATTATGGTGAAAAATTATTTAATGAATTTTATTACCTGAGAAATTATTTGGGGATTTTATTCTGTAAATTTCCCTGGGAATTTATTCTTAGGGATTTACCTTTGAAATTATTACTTGAGAAATTATTCAGGGATTGTGTTACTACAAATTTAGCTTAAATTGTTTCTTGAAAAATTATCGGGGGATTGTGTTGCTACAAATATAGATGAAAACATTTCTTGGGATTTACGTAAGATTTTTGTGACTTGAAAAATTTAAATAGGAAAAGGATAAACTTGAAGAATAAAAATCATAAAATAAATTAGATATTAAATCAGCGGACACGTATAATCAAGCAAAAGAAACTCAAGAAATTAAAATTAATTTATTGACATATATGGTATCACAGATGTATTCGAGCTGAATAAACCTTAGGTTGACTTGTTATGTTATCCCCAAAAAATTAAAGAGGTGAAATTTCGTTGGCCTAACATAGGGCGAAGAACGACTCAGGGCTCAAACAGAGCGTGTGTTTCTATTAGTTAATTTAAATATAATTGTAAGGCATCACACTACGCAAGACAATATAATATATCAATATAATGTACATTTAGAAGTCGTTTGGTGTAAGATATAAGGTATAATTATCACGAAATAAAATAAAAAATTATTTTATTTTACATTAAATTGAAAGTATTAGGTAGTTTCAAAATTATATATATGATGAAATTAGACGTGGGCATTTCTATTTGTTCAATTTTCTTGCTTAATATCGGTTCGATTTTTTGATTTTTGAATTGACGAAAACGACAACCGTAATCAAACCTAAATAAATTCGATTTGATTTGATTTCTATAAATTTGGTTCAGTTATTTTAAATTTTTATTTTGATTTTGAATATCATATTACACTACTAAGAAAACAATTTTTTCGACCACAAAAAACTGACCACAGCTTGTGGTCGCAATAAAAGCGACACATGTGGTCGATTGTTAATATTTTTTTAAAAAGTGACCACATGTGGTCTCTTTTATATTTTAAACATCCAAAATAATTATTTTTAGATTAACTATTATTTATTTCATAAAAAAAATTACCAATTATGGTCGCTTTTTAATTTTTAAAAACTGCACAAGAAAATAATTTTATTAAAGCGACCACTTGTGGTCGATTTTATTTAAAAACCTTAATCCAAAACTAATTTTAAAAAGCGACCATTTGTGGTCCCTTTTTGAATTAAAGAAAATAAAAAAATTGACCACTAGTGATCGCTTTTTGATTAAAAAAAATAAAAAAATAAATTGAGACCACTTGTGCTCAGTTTTCTATTAAAAAAATAAAAATAGAAAATAATTTTAAAAAGCATCTCTTTTATTTAAAAAATTTATTTAAAAACTATTTTTAAAAAGCGACCATTTGTGGTCGCTTTTATTTTCAAAATTAAATTAAAAATGTTTCATAAATCAACCACTTGTGGTCGCTTTTATTTTCAAAATTAAATTAAAAATATTTTATAAATCAACCACTTGTGGTCGCTTTTGGAATTAAAAAAAATAAAAATGAAAATTATTTAAGAAACCGACCACTAGTAGTCGCTTTTTGATGAAAAACAAATTGAGACCACTTGTTGTCGATTTTCATTAAAAGTTAAACCAAAATATTTATATAAAAGTTACCACTTGTGGTCGGTCTTTTAAAACATAAAAAAAGAACATAATTTAAAAAATAAACCACTTGTTGTCGCTTTTTCTTAAAAAATAAATTTTCAAATAACCATTTGAGGTCACTTTTGATTAAAAAAATATATTTTAAGTATTATATGTAAAATCAAATATATTATTTTTTTTAAAGTTACACTGATCACATGTAGTCGATAATCAATATAATAATAAAAATTCAATTAAACTTAGATTTTATAAAAAAAATTATACTAAGAAATATATCAAATAAAATAAATAAATTACATTAAACATAATCTTTATCTTTTACTTATGTTACAATATATAAAATAAATATTTTTCATTGTATATACATTAAATTACGTTAAACATAATCTCTGTATAATAAATATTTCTATATCATACAGTTGAGGTAATAATATTATGCTACTATTGAATTTATAATATTATAACGTACACATATATATATATAACCGATAATTCATCAGAATATAATGAATGAGTTGTATTATGTGGTAATATACTTGTGAATGTGATGTATATAGTACGTATTGAAGAGTTGATATATATATATATATGTATATATATGATGTAGTGATCGATGAACGATGTAGTCAAGAACTAGCAGAATTTATCCAAACATACTGAATACCTTGATTTCAAACGATCAAAGTAATATATTATTATACGTTGAAATTATATTAATGTAAGCTAATGAAATTAATCAATAACTCATAAAAGTATGTATATGAAATACGTCGCATTATATTTTAGGGTAATGTACTCATGTACGTATGTGATGAATATAATACGTATTTAGAACTTCATAGTCGATAGTGTGTATATATGTGTGTATGTATAGGTATATATAGAGTGTGTGTGTATATATATATATATATAATGTAGTAAAGGTATAATAACATAAGATAAACTAACCGATAATTCATCTGAGTATATTTGAAATGCATTGTATATTATTATGGGGTAGTAAAATCATGCATGTAATGTATATAGTATGTATTTGGAAGCTGATACCCAATCAAATATATGTATATATACGTATATCTCGAGTAGTAACGTATGCAGTAATCAAAAGCTAGATAACTGAATCTATACATGAAAATATATATTTTGAATAATACGTTGATATTATACTATTGAGGAAATACATACACTAATTGTGTTAATGTACTCATAGGTATATTATTGAAGTTGTAATAACGTAAGCTAATTAATCGATAATTTATCTGATTAACATGTTGTATTACGAGGTATATATATAATATAGTATTTAAAATCTAATTAACCAAAAATTCATCCTAGTTTACGAAATGCATTGATATTATCATACGATTGAGGAAATATACTACTCGTGTTAATGTGATGATAAAATAACTAATTATCTGATTTATATATACGCTGCATTAAATTATTTGGATGTTATTATAAATATTATATAATTTATTGAAATTTTAATTTTTTAATAAAATCGACCACAAATGATAGTTTTTCGATAGTAATATTCTTAGTAACAAATTGACCACTTATAATTAGTTTTCTTAACAATTTTTATTACCCATGATTGACCAGACCCAACCCTTTATAATTGCTCATTTCCCTTTAATTTGTAATTACCCTCACACTACGACTTTCAGTCCTAGGGTTTTGCTGATACAACAAAGGTAGTATAGTATGACGGGTTCGAATCCTGTAGTGGACAAATCCTGGTAAGGTGGAGAGACGGATAGAGGTGTAGGGGCAGGGGACATTATTTGTCGAAGTTGAAGATGCAGAACGACTAATTGTTAAGTAAAAATAGAGTAGTTCTGCTTTATAGATGAAATTGGATAGTTTTCTTTTCTGAAGTAATAACTGCATGGGTTTTTCATTGTACCATGGTTTTCTCGTGTAATCATAAGTTGGCATTGTTGACACCCAAATTCGATCTCCAGATGCTCTTTGAGGCTGCTATTTTATCAAAATTATTTAATTTCAAGTATTAATATTTTTACACATTATTATTGTATTATATAATTAACGACGTGTCACACAATGATTTAAAAATATACAAATTATTTTTTATTAATTTTATTATCATTTTGTATAATTTATTAATTCAAATATAATATTTTATTTATTTATTTATTTTACTTAATTTTATTAATATTTATCATCTGCACACTCACAATTTATAAATACATTCTTTAGTTTTCATTGTTATTATTATTATTATTATTATTATTATTATTGTTAGTTATTTTTATTATAGAAACCCCTTTTTTAATTATTTGTTTATTTAATTTTCTCAACTTATTATTTTAAACTTAATTTTGCCAATTTATGGAAATTTTAGCATAGATTTTACCCACTTGAATTTAATTTCAACTTTTTAATTCAATTGTGGCCCAATTTGAAATATCTTATAAGTTTAAATCTTAACCATAGATCAAATTGATCCAATGGATGAGATTGATTCTCCATCCCTTTTCTTTTTAAACATAGATCAAATTGATCCAATAGATGAGATTGATTCTCCATCCCTTTTCTTTTTAAAATACCAAAAACCAAACCTTAGCCATTTTTTACCAACAACAGCCGCACTTCCGTCTCACTCTAAGTTCTTCTTTCTCTCTCCAAACTCCACCAATACAACCATCTATTTTTACTTTTCCAGCTAACCGTGCCACCGAAGTTCTGCAACTCTAATGCCTCTCCTCTCCCTCACCCTACCAGTGATGCCATTTGTCGAGCATACACCGCTATCGCCTCTTCATCACTGTTGCCGCTGATTATCTCTCATTCTTAAAATCTATGTCGTCGTCTCCGCTTCACATCAGCTATGTGACTGACGGGTATGCAATCACCGCTGCCCAGCCGTACCAACAAACCCATGCCACCGTTGCCTCTCATTCAGCCAGAAAATAGTTGCTCTACCTATTTGTAACAAGAACCAGTCCGACCCACTAGAGAACATGTAATCTTCATAACAAATTTTTAAGAATCCATCCAAGGTTTGGTTTCCTATTTTAATTTTTTAAGGTTCTTATCATCTCCTACTTCTTTTTCTTTTCGACATTTTCTTTATATTTGAACGTGATGAAAGTTGATTATGAATTTTTAGTTGATCCTTGCAATTTCATATGTGTATATATGCTTAGATTCACCTATACAAAAATGCCTAGTTCCTGTTAGCTCTCATTAACATTTTCTTAAAGTTTGTGATCGCTTTTTAGGGGTTTTGTTATTCCATTGGCTAGGCTGATTTTATAAATTTGTTGGTTGTGAATACCATGGGATATCTATTCTTGTTATGTTATAAATCCTTTTCCTTTAATTGATGTAAGAATGATTCTTCCTTTTTCTATAATTATAGTATGCTTAGATATGGTTTGACAGCCTGCTTAATAAGTATTTTAGATTACTTAAATGTGGTATGCTTAATGGTTTGAATTTAGTTAAGTTTAGTAACTTGTGAAGTGAATTAGTGTCTTGAAATGTTTAGGTTTAGTTACTTGAATTATGAAACATTTACTTGTGTTTTGAATTTAGGTACTTGAAATATGAACTTTTATTTTGAATTTAGTAAAGTGTGGTCACTTGATAAGTGAATTAGCGACTTGAAAATGTGTAAGTGTAGGTACTTGAAAGGTGATCTTGTGTTTTGAATTTACTAAAGTGTGGTTACTTGAAGAGTGAATTAGTGACTTGAAAATGTGTAAATGTAGATACTTGAAAGGTGAATTAGTAACTTGTGAAGTGAATTAGCGACTTGAAAATTATGTTTAAGTGTAGTTACTTGAATTATGAATTAGTGATGTGTTTTGAATCTAGGTACTTGAAAATTATGTTTAAGTGTGTTTTGGTGGAATGTAGCATAGATATATATTTACTTGAAAATGATTAAGTATAGTGACTTGAAAAGTGAATTAGTTAATTGAAATAGTTAAGCGTAGTGATTTGAAATGTGTATTATTGACTTGAAAATGTTATAAGTGTAGTGACTTTCAATGTGAATTAGTTATTTGAAAATTGTTAAGTGTAGTGACTTGAAATGTATAGTAGTGACTTGAAAATGGTTAAGTGTAGTTACTTGAAATGTGAATTAGTTACTTGAAAATGGTTAAGTGTAGTCATTTGAAATTGTGAACTTGTGACTTGAAAATGATTAAGTGTAGTTACTTGAAATGTAAACTTGTGGCTTTAAAATGGCTAAATGTAGTAACTTGAAAAGTATACTAGTGACTTTAAAATGGTTAAGTGTAGTCATTTGAAATTGTGAACTTATGACTTGAAAATAATTAAGTGTAGTTACCTGAAATGTATACTTATGACTTTAAAATGAATAAGTGTAGTGACTTGAAATGTGTACTTGTGACTAGAAAATGGTTGAGTGTAGTCACTTGAAATGTGAACAAAGTTACTTAAGATTATGAACTTATGACTTGAAAATAATTAAATGTTGTGTCTTGAAATGTATACTAGTGAATTTAAAATGATTAAGTGTAGTGACTTGAAATGTATACTAGTGACTTTAAAATGATTAAGTGTAGTGACTTGAAATGTGTACTAGTGACTTAAAATGTGAATAAGTTATTTAAAAATTTTTATGTGTAGTGACTTGAAAATTATTTAAGTGTAGTTACTTGAAATTGCAAACTTGTAATTTGAAAATGGTTAAGTATAGTTACTTGAAATCTGTACTAATAACTTGAAAATAATAAACTATAGTTAAAAAATAAATATGTTTGATTATATGAAAAGATCTCTGCTTTGAGAATTTCCCTTTGAGTAAATCTTCTTGTATAATCCATTGCAGTGTACCTAACAATGTAGAATCTATTGGAGTGTACCTTGTATATCCATTTTATTTGGTACGGAGTTTTAACAATTAAGAAAAGAGTTTTCTTCCAATTAAGTGTTAAATACATGGCACCACTTGAACCCTTACTCTTGTTCTCTTATTCTTCTAATTTCATTCTCTATCATCTTAATAGAACAAGTCATAACAATAGTCACAATAATTTGAAAAATCAACGTTGAGTTTATAATGCTTTATATGTTAATATATACAAGTTTATATTTGTTGATTTTATGATTTTATTTGATACTATAATGTCATATAATTTATGCTAATAATGTATTTTTAGCACTTTTTATGGCCTGAATTAACATATTCTTATGCAGAATGAGTTTGAAAGAAAGAAACAAGAAATATTAGCCGCTCAAAGTACATTAATTGTGGAAGGAGGGTGAGAAAGGAATTGGACTTGTTGAAGAAGCATGTATGCAAGAAATCATCTTCAAATGATGAATGCCCATTTCAAGAAGATAACCAAGCTTATGAGGATGAAAGTGATGATGACTCTAACGACGTGAATTGTAACGACACAAAATCACCTCCTGGGACATCACACAGTACTTAGGGCTACAGGTATCCCCAAGCTAACACTTTGAGCCTATCACTTGTCATAATAACTCATTTAAGAAGAAATATATAAAAAACTGGCACTGTCATATCAAATGAAAGGAAATATAAAGATAATACTCAGTCCAAACGACCACAATATTGGAAATCTCAACACAACCACAGTCTGATAACTAGTCTGACAAATCCTCTACTACTCCATGAACTCGAGAGCTATTGGGATAGGTCCCCTACTGACTGAAACTGAACTAAAAATAATAATGTAAACACTCAAATACTGAAATGTCTGAAGATAGGCCCTCGAACCATGAGGACTTACCACGGGAGAAATGTAGACAAAGGTACTTAGGAATCGTTAAAGAGGCTGGGACTGAGCACCTGAACCTACATTATAAGACAATGTAGCACACAGACATATATGTGGATCAGGACTTGGGAATGTACTAAGTATATGGGGGTGTATGCATTTACATAAAATAATATCAATACTCTTTAATCAAATCATGCATACAAATAGGAATGACTCACATGGCTTGAATAAGTCTAAAATGTAAAGCTCATAAATCATGTAGAATGAAGCATGTAACACAAATCTCGTGAGTCATTATACTTTTATCTTTAAAATCTGCACTCTTCTCTTATTCTCATTAATCATAGGCTAAAGGAAACTTTAAACAATACTTTTAACTCAAGCATATATCTCATGGGAAGTAAACCTTCTTTAATGATCAAGACCTTATAACTCTTTTGAACTCAAACACTTAGAACTCGGAATCATATAAATTTGGTTTGAAAATTGATGATGAACTCGTATTAGTAGAGAAAACTACTTCCTTCTTTGGAAAATACTCAAAGCAATTCATTCATTTTAGAAAATATCTCATCCCAAAGCTTTTAGGAAAAATATTCTATCTCAATGGAAAATACTTTAGTTTAGGGCGGTTCTCTTAACCGACATAATCGATGCGAGCTACATGGAGTCCAATTTCATGTCCTCCTAAGAAAGAAACCTCACGTTGGGGAGAGGTGTCATACTCTTGCCAAGGATTATTACCTCAACTCAGTGATCACTTACCTCGGCCTCAGGCCCAATCATCTCGGCCTTAGGCCCAAAATCTCAAACCTATGGTGGCACGTAGTTCTGGGGTAAAAACTATAGTAACTTACCCAACTCGGTGCTAAGTACTACTCCCTTTAGTTTATATCGCTCATCCCATGGAAATTCACTTTAAAAATGATCTCATGTTTCATAAGAACCCAACAATCAAATCCGCAATCTCAAGTGGTAGAGTGGATTTCAAAACTCTATGACCATTAGGTCAAAACATTTCTAAAAAATCTCAGAATACTCAAATCATGGGTGCTTATAGCATAATAGTTCATAAAATTGCAAGTCTCAAGTACGGCTTAATGACCCATAATTCAATCTTAAGTTAAAACTCATCATAATGCATAATAGATAGCATATAGATTCATAATCATGTAGAAATCTGAAAGTTACAGTAATTTGTCTCAAAATATCAACATAATCATACACTTCAATTTCTAGAACATTGAAACTCTTAAATTCTCAAGGAGTAACAACATGGGGTATAAACTCAGCTTTAATTTCTTAAGAAAACATACAAAAATCATATTATTTGACTTTCAATTCATGGGAAACATCAAGATATTTCTATCAATAACAATGGGTGAAAAACCCTAATTCCATATCAGGTAAAATCTCATAGATTGAAGAAAATTATAGTTTAAATAAGCCTTTGGGCACAAGGGTGAAAGGATTACCCTTGTTCAAAACCCCACATACCTTAGATTATGAAATAAAATGTAAAAGTTTGCTTCAAACTCTTCTTCTTCTTTTTCTTCTTCAAAACCCCACATAACTTAAATCTTAACTCAATTTGTGAAATCTATGGTGAGTTCTTGTATTTCTTGGAGAAGGGTTTTAGATTTGCTCTAACGGGATAAACCCTAGCTCTCTTTTGTTTTAGATGATGAATGAAGCGATTTGCTTTACTTGAAATATATCTGGTTGATAAAGGAGTGGATAAGACCGAAAAGACTTTTTAAAAATGAGTTAAAAATACTGAACGGGGGATGCGACAGTCAGAGCGACGGTTTGTCGCTAGCCTGATAGTCCATCGAATCATCTGTCGCATGCCGATCGAAAAAAAACATATTGCCTCGATGTGATGGTTGAATCGACGGTCCATTGCAGTCTTAATGGTCCATCAGATTGTCTATCACATGTTGGCCAGGATGAGACCACACTACCTCAGTGGCAATGGTCCATCACAGCCTTGACGGTCTGTCTTCCTGGCCGTCGCTCTTGGGCTAGAAAAGGGAGTTAGTACCTTGGTTGTAACGGGCCAAGCGACGGTCCATTGGATCGTCCGTCGTACCTGGGTGGATCTGACAACTCTCAGTAAAATAGCCATAACTTCTCACCCCGATGCCAGATTTGGATTAAATTGGTATCATTGGAAAACTAATTCAATTCTCTACACTATAGGAAATCATTTTTTGAAAAAATTTAACAATATTAAAACAATAATAACATGGAAAGTCTCTTCACAATCTTTTAGGGCCGAAATTACACTTCACTTGACACGCTCAAGGCTCAAATATACAAGGGAACTTTGCTGGGTCTTACAATATCTTCCCCTTGGAAACATTCGTCCTCAAATCACTAGTTAGACTAGGAACACAGGAAAATAGAGTACACATAGCTGAAGTACTTTGCTAAACGGCTCAAAATCTTTCTAAACTATTGAATACCTCAAAAATTGCAAGAACTCATGCAAGAATAGATATATACCTGAACTTTAGATTAGAAGGGATGAATTAAGGAAGAATAATACCTTTGGATCGATCTGAACTCGTGGAAAAGAGGTGCGGGTACTTGGCTCGCATGTCTGCTTCTGCCTCCTAAGTAGCACCCTCAACTGACTGGTTCCACCATAACTCTTTGTCCAAGGGAACCTCTTTGTTCCTCAATCTACGGATTTGTAAATCTAGGATCTCAACGGGAATCTTATCGAATGAAAGACTATTCTGAATATCAGCTCTCTTTGAGGGATCTACTATAATAGAATCACTAATATGCTTCTTAAGCATGGAGACATGAAAAATAGGATGAACGACTGACAACTCCACAGGAAAATCAACCTCATAGGCTACTTTCGCAACACGACTCAAAACTCTATACGGGCCAACATAAAGCAGACTAAGCTTTCCCTTTTTACCAAACCTCATCACCTCTTTCATGGGTGAAATATTTAAGTACACCAAATCACCCACTTCAAACTCGAGATCTCTTCTTCTCTCATCGGTAATTAACTTAACTTTCTCCATAGCTTCAAATACTGCATTAGGGCCAATCACGGTAGCTTCACCAACTTCAAACCAACCTATAGGTGATCTACATCTTCTGCCATACAAGGCTTCAAATGGTGCCATCCCGATGCTAGCATGGTAACTCTTGTTATAGGTGAACTCTATTAATGCCGAATGCTCATCCCAACTTCCTTTGAAATCAAGAGCACACACCCTCAACATGTCTTCTAGGGTTTCATGGTCCTCTTAGTCTGTCCATCTGTCTGCGAATGAAAAGAGGAACTGAAAACAACTTGGTTACCAAGACCCTACTGAAATGCACTCCAAAACAGAGAAGTAAATTGAGTACCCCTATCTGAAATAATAGATGAGGAAACTCTGTACAGCCTGACTAACTCCTTGATATACAATCTAGCATAATCCTCAGCTGTATAAGATGTATGCATGGACAAGAAGTGCGCGGAATTAGTCAGCCTGTCTACAACAACCCAAATAGAATCATGATGATGACGTGAAAGGGCTAACCCAGTCACAAAGTCCATATTCACCACCTCCCACTTCCAAGTAGGTATACCAAACTCTTGCATCACACCACTAGGTGTTTGGTGCTCTACCTTAACCTGTTGGCACGTTGTACACTTTGCTACAAACTCAGCTATATCCTTCTTCATACCATTCCACCAATAGATTTCCTTTAAGTCACGGTACATCTTGGTAGTGCCAGGATGAATAGAATACCACATGTGATGTGCTTCAGCCATAATCCTCTACCTCAGATCATCAACACACAGAACTCAAAATCTACCCTGCAGTCTCAACATGCCATCTTCTCCTTGGGAGAAAACCTCTACTTTTTGGGCCTTAACTACCTCCTTTAGTCTGACCAATCTAGGATCTCTATCTTGCTTCTCCTTTATTTCTAAAACTAAATATGATTCAGAACTACTTTTCACCAAGGTACTCCCCTTAGCTGAATCAAGCAACCTAACACCTAATCTAGCCAGACAATGCATATCACGAGCTAAATCTTTCATACTTTTCTTTACATGAGCAACACTTACCATAGACAATCTGCTAAGGGCATCTGCCACTATATTGGCCTTGCCCGGGTGATATAATACACTTATATCATAGTCTTTTAACAACTCTAACCGCCTCATCTGCCTAAGATTCAACTCGCTCTGAGTAAACACATACTGTAGGCTCTTATGATCAGTAAACACATCAACATGAACACCATAAAGATAGTGCCTCTAGATTTTCAAAGCAAAGACCACAATAGCTAACTCAAGATTATGGAGTGGGTAATTCTTCTTATGCGGCTTTAACTATCTAGACACATAGGCTATAACCTTACATCTTTGCATCAACACACAACCCAAACTAATTTTAGAGACATCATAATACACCACAAAACCATCTGTACCATCAAGCAAAGTCAACACAGGGGCTGAAGTAACTCGAGCCTTCAACTCTTAAAACTCTTCTCATAGGAATTTGACCACTAGAACTTAACTTTCTTTTAAGTCAACCGGGTCATGGGAGATGCAATAGAGGAGAAACCTTTAACAAAATGGTGGTAATAGCCTGCTAGACCTAAGAAACTTCTAATATCAGATGGAGAGATAGGTCTAGGCTAATTTTTTATAGCTTTTATCTTTTAGGGATCAACTCTAATACCTTCAACTGAAATAACATGACCCAGAAAGTCTACAGACCTTAGCCAAAATTCACACTTACTAAATTTGGTGAAAAACTAGTGACCTCTAAGAGTTTGCAAGACAATTCTAAGGCGATCTGCACGATCATTCTCACTGCAGGAGTAGACAAGGATGTCATCTATGAACACTATGAAAAACATATCAAGATATTGTTTGAACCCTTAATTCATGAGGTCAAAAAGTTGTTGGGGTATTCGTTAGCTCAAAAGACATAACTAGAAACTCAAAGTGACTATTACGGGTTCGAAAGGCCGTCTTTGGAATAGCACATTCCCTCACTTTAAATTAATGATAGTCAGATCTAAGGTCTACCTTGGATAAATAAATTGTACCTTCCAACTGATCAAACAGGTCATCAATTCTTTAAAGAGGATACTTATTTTTTATTGTGACCTTGTTAAGCTGATAATAGTCAATGCACTTATGCAAAGAACTATCTTTTTTCCGCACGATTAGAATAGATACGCCCCAAGGAGAAATATTGGGCCTTATGAAACCTTTGTCTAAAAGATATTTGAGTTGCTCTTTCAACTTCTTAAGCTCAGCAGGTACTATACGGTATAGTGGAATAGAAATGGGACGAGTGTCGAGAAGAAGGTCAATCCTTAACTTTATCTCTCTATCGGAGGTACCCTTGGGAGATCTTCAAGAAAAAACATCGGGAAACTCATTAACAATATCAATTGATTGAATAGTTAGAGCCTCGAACTTAGTGTCTTTGAATCTAACAAGGTGATAGATTTAATCCTTGGATATTAGCTTTTTGGCTTTGAGATAGGAGATAAAATAATTCTTGGGAGATACCAAAATCTTGGACCACACAAAAACTGGCCCATTAGGGAACTGAAACTTGACCACATAGGTATGACAGTCTATAGATGCATAACAAGAATAAAGCCAATCCATACCCAGAATAAGGTCAAAATCCACCGTGTCTAACTCTATCAAATCAGCAAGTATGACAATATGAAAAATAGTAATAGGACAATCTCTATACACTTGTTTAGAAATAACTGACTCTCCTACTGGTGTGGACACTAGAAAAGGCTCAGGAATCTTCTTGGGACTCATTTTGAAATTCACAGCAACAAGTGGGGTCACATAGGAGAGACTTGACCCAGGATCCAACAACACATAAACATAAAAAAAAAGATGCAGAACATACCAGTAATAACATCGGGAAAGTTCTCCTGCTCCTAACGGAATGGTAAGGCATAGAATCTGTTCTGGCGCTGACTGCCAGTAGTGCTAGATGAAGAACCCTGAATATGGGCGAGACAAAGGATAGGAGTTCGTGTACTAGTAGTCTGTGCCTGAGGTCGGGTATCTCTGGTCCCCCGCCTAGCATGCGGACAATCTCTAAGTCTATGGCCATACTTGCCACAACCAAAACAACCCCTTAAATTTATAAAATACTACCGGGATAATCCCTACCACACTTATCACAAGGAGGATAACGGGGCCTGTTACCAACACTATTCTATGACCTGGACATATAAGACCTGCTCCCTTACTCCCGCCTACCTCTAGGCATAGGAGCACTAGCTGATAAAGGTATTGGAATAGGCGGACGTCTCTAAAACTGAGGGCGGTTTCCTCCATGGAACCTAGGCTGACTATACTCATATTGCTCAGATCTAGCCCTCTTGTTACCCCTCACTCTGTCTCTCTCTCTAATTTTATTCACCTCTATCTATTATGCATGTATCATCAACCTAGACAGATCCATATCCCTATGCAGCATCGCAGTCCTACACTCTTTTAACACCAAACCAGAAACAGTTGTCACAAACTTGCTCATACTAGCTCGGGTGTCAGAAATCAAATTAGGAGCATACTTGGCCAACTAGTTGAACTTCAAGCAGTACTCCTTACCAATCATGGAGCCCTGCCTTAAGTTTATAATCTCCTCAACCTTTGATTCCCTCATCTCAATCAAAAAGAACTTGTCCAAGCATGCATCTTGGAACACCTTCCAAGTCATACGAGCAGCATCCTCACCTATACCCTTCCTCCATCATACAACCCAATTATAAGATATGTCCTTTAACCTGTAAGATGCCAACTCAACACCTTTTTCCTCAAAAATATGCATCACCTATGTGATCTTTCTTACCTCCTCAAGGTACAACTATAGGTCCTCACCTGCCTTGGACCTATAAAACTCTGGCAAATTCATTCACATGAAATTACGGATCCTAGAAGCAGCTACATCACCTCCCTACTGATTTAAAACTATGTCCTGGTTATTGGCCTAAACATTAGCGGTGAATCCTTGGGCTAACACCTAAAAGGCCGCTCAAAACTCCTCATGAGACAGTCTCATTCAAATAATCAATAGGTTGGCGTTGCTCATTATAGTTTCTATGGGCATCCGCTCTTCGGAGAGGAATTTTCTGAAATAGGAGAGCATGCATTATTAGATAAGAGGGACAACTGCAGTCACAATGGAATCTGAAAGAAAGAAACAACTTTTTCATAAAATATCTTGCAGCCTCTTGCTCATAAATATGGTACGCTACACACCGATGATCAAAAATCTACTCAAAGCAGCTCGTCAGACTCCCTAGGACTCCTTTAAAACCTTAGGCTCTAATACCAAGTTTGGAACGACCCAAAATCACCTCCCGGGATGTCACATGGTGCTTAGGGCTACAGGTAGCCCCAAGCTAACTCTTTGAGCCAGTCACTTCTCATAATAACTTATTCAAGAAGGAATATACAAAACACTAGCACTTTAATATCAAATGAAAGGAAATACAAAGATAATACTCGATCAAAATTACCATAATACAGGAAATCTCAACACAACCACAGTCTGATAACTAGTCTGACAAAGCCTCTACTACTCCATAAACTCGAGAGCCATTGGGACAGGTCCCTAACTAACTAAAACTAAAATGAAAACAATAATGTAAACACTCAAATACTGAAATGTCTGAAGATAGGCCCTCAAACCATGAGGGCTCACCATTGGAGAAATATAGACAAAGGTACTCGGGAATCACTAACGAAGTTGGGACTGAGCACCTGAACCTACATTATAAAAAAATGTAGAACATAGACATATATGTGGAGAAACTCTTGGAAATGTATTGAGTATATGGGGTTGTATGCATTTACATAGAAAAATATCAATACTCTTTAATCAAATCGTGCATGCGAATAGGAATGACTCACATGCTTGAATAAGTATAAAATGTAAAGCTCATAAATCATGTAGAATGAAGCATGTAACATAAATCTCGTTACTCATTATACTTTCTCTTTAAAATTTGTACTCTTCTCTTATTCTCATTACTCATAAGCTGAAGGAAACTTCAAACAATACTTTCAACTCATGTATATATCTCATGGGGAGTAAAAATTCTTTAATGCTCAAGAACTTATAACTCTTTTGAACTCAAATACTTGGAACTCAGAATCATATAAATTTGGTTTGAAAATGGATGATCAACTCGTATTAGTAGAGAAAACTACTTCCTTCTTTGGAAAATACTCAAAGTAGTTCATTCATTTTAAGAAATATCTCATCCAAAAGCTTTTAGGGAAAATATTCTATCTCAATGGAAAATATTTTAGTTTAGGGAGGTTATCTTAACCGACATAAACTATGTGAGCTACATGGAGTCCAATATCTAGTCCTCCTAAGAAATAAACCTCACATTGGGGAGAGGTACCATACTCTTGCCAAAGAGTATAACCTCAACTCAGTGATTACCTGTCTCATCCTTGGACCCAATCATCTCTCCCTTAGGCCCAAAATCTCAAACCTATGGTGGCACATAGTGCTAAGGTAAGAAACCATAGTAAATTATCCAACTCAGTGCTAAATACTACTCCCTTTAGTTTATCTTGCTCATCTCATAGAAATCCACTTTCAAAATAATCTCACGATTCATAAGAACCCAATAATCAAATCTCTAATCTTATGTGGTAGAGTAGATTTTAAAAATCTATGACTATTAGGTCAAAAAAACTTCTCAAAAATCTTAGAATAGTCAAATCATGGTGCTTATAGCACAATAGTTCATAAAATTGCAAGTCTCAAGTAGGGCTTAATGAGCCATAATTCAATATCCAGTTAAAACTCATCATAATGCATAATAGATATCATATAAATTCATAATTCATGTAGAAATCTGGAAGTTACAACAATATGTCTCAAAATATCAACATACTCATATACTTCAATTTCTAGAACATTGAAACTCTTAAATTCTCAAGAAGTAAAAACATAGGGTATAAACCCTTTGAAGAAAAGATGCAAAAATCATGCTATTTGACTTTCAATTCATAGGAAACATCAAGATATTACAATCAATAACAATGGGTGAAAAACCCTAATTCAATATCATGTAAAATCTCATAGATTACAGAAAATTATAGATTAAATAAGCCTTTGGGCAAAAACATGAAAGGATTACACTTGTTCAAAACCTCACATACCTTATATTATGTAATTGGATGAATAAGCTTTCTTCAAGCTCTTCTTATTACTCTTGAGAGAGGGTTATTGCAGTCCTTGAACTTGGGAAACATAAATCTCAACTCTATTTGTAGAATCTATGAGGAGTTCTTGGATTTTTTGAAGAAGGGTTTTAGATTTAATCTTGAGGGAGAAACCCTAGCTCTCTTGTGTTTTGGATAATGAATGAAGCCCTTTGCTTCGCTTGGAATATATCTGGTTGATAAAGGAGTGGAAAAAACTGACAAACCTTTTTAAAAATAAGTTAAAAATACTGAGCGGGGGCTGCGATGGTTGAAGCGATGATACGTCGTTAGCTTGATGGTCCGTCGGATAATCCATTGCATGCTGGTCGAAAAATAATACACTGCCTTAATATGATGGCTGAAAAGATAGCCCATCACAGTCTTGATGATCTGTTGGATTGTCCGTCGTACATTGGCCAGGATGAGACCACACTGCCTCATTGGTAATGGGCTCAACAATGGTTCATCACAGCCTTAACGGTCCATCGTCCTAGCTGTCACACTAGGGATAAAAAATGGAGTTACTTCCTTGGTTGCGGCGGTCCATCACAGAATCAACGTTCTGTCGGATCGTCCGTTGCACCTGGGCGATTCTGACAACTCTCAATAAAATGGTCATAACTTCTCACCCTGATGCCGGATTTGGACGAAATTGGTATTGTTGGAAAGCTTATTCAATTCTCTACACTATAGGAAGTCATTTTCCAAAATAATTTAACAATATTAAAAGACTAATCATTTGGCAAGTCTCTTCTCAATCTTTTAGGGCAAGAATTCCACTTCACTTGACACGCTCAAGGATCAAACTACAAGGGAACTTTGTAGGGTCTTACATGAATGAAAGTAATTCTGACCCTAATAGTTGATAGTTTTATTGAGGATTCAAGTTTGAAATATTTTATTTTGGATCATTTAAGAATCATACATTATTGATGTGGATGTAACCAATTATATTTTTTTGTTAGATGTAATAGTTTACATTAGACTTGTATTGAATGATATTTTTGAGAATTATTGGAGGTTTTGAATAGATTTTTGGCTAATTGTGTAATTTTTTTATTAATTTATGTGTGAATTATTACTTAGAAATATTTTTGGGGATGTACATGAAAATTAAGAAAATTTGTTCTTACAGATTACTTGAGGTATTTCATATGAATTTTCATGAGAAAGAGTTTCATAAATATCTGCAAGAAATTTTCTTTTGTTAATTAGGAATTTTCACCTTTAAACTTCCTTTGAATTTACTTGGAAATCTTCGTGGGGAATAAGTTTTGAATTTTTTGAGAAATTTTGCATGTAAAATCTTTTTTTTGTATGAAATTTTACCGAATAATTCATACAAAATTTTGATAGTTAATCGCAAATAAATTCATAAATAATTTACTCATGGATTATTTTCGCAACTAAATTACCTAGGGATTTTATAAATCCGTAGGTAATAATTACCTGTGAAGGTATTTTCTTTGGATTCTAATTGGTAAGAAAATCTACAGGTGATCAAATTACTTAAGGATTTTACCGCATTATCCCTATGAAAATCCCCAGGTAATAAGCATTTTTCTTGTAGTGCGTGTGAGCTACCATTTGTGACATTTTTTATTGTAGGTGACGTTCTCATAGTATAATTTATGTATCTTATTTTCCAATTTTCTTAGTCGGCCTATGATACTTACTGGGTGCAAGTGGACTGTACTCATCCCTATAGTGTCCTTTTGGTACAAATCTAGGAAGGAGTGCACCACGCGGTAGGTGAGATCATGCGGTTGATCATTGATTATTCAAGGTATTTTACGCTCAATGCTTTCAGATTCGATCTTAGATCTCATCCTATTCGATTCATGTCTTTATTTTGTATTCAGAGACGGACTTGTACATTTCCGATTCAGTTGTATTTTTCAGCTTTTATTTGTAGTTAGATTGTTCTCATACTATGACACAAGCTTTTGGGATGGTTTATGGTATTCTTATTTTTTAGACTTCTGCTATTATGTACATGTATTGTTTGACTTTGCTCTCGAAGTCTTGCCTTGGCATTTGCATTATGATTTCTTATTATATATCTGTTTGGGTGATAGACTTACTAGACAGGGCTTAGCAGCAATATGTGTCATCATGACCTTAGTTTTTGGATTGTGACAACGATAAGTATGTAGAATATGTAACTCAAAAATAAATACAGTCTAACTACAACCTAATTGGAATGTCATAAGACCAGAAGGCACAAACAAGAAAGGAATAATCAAATCGAACCCCCATAAGCCTTGTGGATATAAACAAGAAGAGATATCGATAATAATAAATATAAAGTGTGCCGACATATGATAATATACTTGGAATCTCTCCTAAATCATAAATTCTAAACTTGAACCGGAACTAGTACATAAGTTTAAAGTAAATATAATTTAAGGTGATATCTCTCCTTAATTTCAAAAAAATGCAAATCCCCTTAACAAATAGTCAAATCTATAAAAGAAGTGAGTGTCAGTCAGTATCCATAATCAAGGTCCTTAATGGTTAAACATAAGTCTCTCACAAGTTACAAGTTTAGCCGAAGATTAATAACCTATCCAAATCATTCTAAGTTTCATGATTTAACTCAAGGTAAAGAATGAATGACCCCTAATTATAAAGGGATTAACTTAGGTATCTAACTTAATGAAAAGAGGGTCAGCGGAGCACAGAGAAAAAGAATAGGAAAAACATCGAAATTTTCATAAATCAAATGAAAACTTCCATAAAACTCAGTCTCATCCTTAACATGATACTTTTAATATTAATAAGAAAGATCAAATGATCATGAAATGGACATGTTAAGTATAGAATAATAGGAGTTTAGCAATAGAGTTGAAAAGATGGGTCCTCATTTTTCTTAAACTAAAAAATGTTATTATTTTTATTGAAATATTTTCATTGTACAAGCACTTTTAATCAATTGCAACTCACAACTTCTTAAAAGAAATAATAGTGCTAGTAGTATTAGTTTCTAAAAATTGATAATGATCTTGTAATCGCCATTTTTGCGAAACTCTTCCACGATATCAAAGTAGTGTTCAACACATTACCTTCTATGTACCATCAAGGCCTTATTTTTCATTTTCCTTGAAAACATTGGTAGCATCAATATTTCTTCGTTCCTGAATTATTGAATTTTTTTCAAATTAGTGACGAACTAAGTTGCAAGTATTAACATTATTTTCTTCAACATCCGATTGAAGAAGCATCGTAGTTTTTGATTCTTCACATACTTTAAACTTATATTCTTCTCTAAAATATTTTTCCATCTCAGGAACACTAATGGATCATCAGATTCTTTTATTTTTATCTACTTTAGGAAAAAATATTCCTCATACCTCATCTACAAGCACTGCATTCAACAGAAATATGCAAGAACCATTTGATTTATTTGAACATAAGTTTACTTCATAAATATATAGATTAAAAGGATATTATAGAAAATATTTTACAATATTACATGATTATTTTTCAAAAATCATGTGTTAATTTTCTAAAATATATCTAGTAAAATAATAAAGGTTCAGATAAGCTAACTTATATATTATCTTTATAAATCATATGTATATGAAAAAATGGCACGTGAAGTATGACATAAGTTTTGATACTGATAAAAGAACCATAGATATAAATTAAAAAGAACTAAAACTAACCAGTTTGGACCATATGATCAACCTTTTTGTGAACAAAAGAGTCCAATGTATATATCAACATCAATCCAAATAAAACAACCATCGTAGTTAGATTTAAACATGAAAATAGGATCTTCCACAATTGTTTCAATGTATGAATTTGATCAACCAATTATTATTGGAGCATATCCACGACTTATAATTTGTTTTATATTGCTAATGACTTGAGTGCAGAAATTCTCAGTTGTAAAACCAGAATCTGGTGATATTTCACCTTACATATATGAAGAAATGTGTGTGTGTGTATATATATATATATATATATATATTATATAAATAAAATATGATATGCATATATTTTTAGTAATGGTCAAATGACATCCATTCTCACATAAATCAAAGATTTGACTTCATTATTAATGAAGTGGGTCGAAAATCCTAATGTCTTAGGTTCATATCTCTAGTAAAGAAAAAAATACTATATAATTTTGTTATATAAATTCAAGATTTACTACAAATATTAATGGCACATAGAGTTGGGAGATGCATAAAATATCCCAAAGAGTTAGTTAAGGCGTATGCAAACTAACCCGCGATCAACACCATTTTCAAGTATTTAAATTTTAAAAATATTATTCATTTTCCACTCAAATCATTAATCAATATAATTTAATTTGTCAGACACCACAATATTGAAATAATTGTATGCATTTTTGCAAGAATCTATAATCACTAATATTAAATTATCTTAATAGTCGTTTCGTGTAAATACTATTTGTGAATAAATATTTACCTAGAAAGTTGTGTGTTACACCTTATTTTTTAGTGTATGTGATCTTGTTGGTAACAATGTCAAGAACATTAAAAACTTACAATGTCAAGAACCTTAAAAACTTACATTTTGTCAGAGTTGATGATTTGTACTGAAGAATGGGTAGCAAGGTCAATAGACAGACAAGATTTTCCTATACATGTAGCTCCCAATATAAACACCACTTTAATATTGTTGATATTGTTGATGGATGTATTCATTTTTCTTCATATAAATAAAAATAAACCTATTATTAGATTAAAGTAAAAGACAATAACATAAAAATTGTCAATACGCAAGGAATTTAGATATTGTGAATTTTAAGTTAATAAGTAGAAACTTTGTTGTAGAATTATAATGTATATGTCATTTATTTTCTTCATAACCTTGCTTGAGATAGGATATGCTATGTGAAAATATATTTTTCTTGAATGTGGTTATGAATGAAAGGTTGTTATGTTTTTATAGTAAAATGTGATTATGGACTTATTAATTGATAATTCTAATTAGTGTAAATCGATATTTTTTAGGATAAGAATAATTTTTCTTTCTAATCATATTTTCATTCTATTAAGTAGATATAATCAAATACATTTAAATATAAATCAATTCATATTCAAAAGTGAAAAGAAGATAGACATAATCAAAAAATAAATATCACTAAAAGTTAACCGTAAACCTTATTATATACTAAAGTAAATGATAACTGATAATTTTAACTGCTATTGTATTTGAACCACGTAACTCCCTCCATATGAAATTTATAATCATTCCATTGAGTACTTAATTTACAATCCCAAAAAGATCAAAGAGAAACTCGTCCATGGATTATAATTATCATATTATATATAAGCACAACTAATCAAATGATCGATGATTGTGGATAAATATCTAATCCTTTAGAATAATTTCATATAGGTATTACTAAACATATATTATCTACACAATATTTTGACTATTGATGACGCCCAAAACTACACCTCCAAGAAGTATAAAGTAATCGATGTCAAAATATAGTTATCCAAATAGATTGGGCTCGAACCCATAGTGAATAGGGTAGAAATATCTCTCGAATTTGTTGAAATCACCAGGCAGTGAAGAAAAGTAAATGGAGGGATTTGCAGTAATCAATAAACAAAATAAGATTTGAACGTTTTTGGTTGTAATCAATCTGAAACAAACACTAGGCTTGTGTTTCCTCTGGCTTCTAACTCTTTAGGTTTATTGTGCTCAATCCAACTATATCACTACTTTCCATGTAGAATCTAAAAAGTTATATATCACCAACAGTCGCTCAACACCCAATAGGTAATCTCACTCATCTTCTCTCGATCTTAGATGTTGCTTTACAATCCCTTGTCTTGGACCGCAGGTTAACTATTTCCTCTCGAATTAAAGTTAATTAGAAGAGGGTTGATATCCTTGAATCATTATTGTGATCTAATTTTCCCAGTATCTACCTCTCTCTCAGTTAATATCAAATACCTCTCTCTCAGTTAATATCAAATACAGGCTGGTTCCAAATATTTGCAACAGTTAAAAAACAAATCAAATAGAAGAAAATAAAAATACATGCAGCAACAATGATATAGAAGGAATCTACACTTTTTCTAATTTTTTAATGCGCCAGGGTTCCCATAAACCTAGCTAAGGAAATTGTCACTCATAGTTATGAAACAATTCATAGAATTCAATAAAGAAAGAAGAAAATAAATCTTACAATAATAGACAAAGAAAACTCTGTCACAGCCTTTTTACTCTCAGGGGTTCGGGTCAAAGGGTTTTTCCAATTAAAGTGACGGTTTTGAATAGAGATTAATTTACCTACAGAGTCGCAACTTGGAATTGAGTTATGGTGTTTCAAGTCACTTTTTGGAATCCCTAATAAAAAGAAAATGACTTTTTTTATTGGTTTGCGAAAATAGAAGACCGGGTAAGAAATTCTATTGGCAGAGGGGAAGGTGTGAGGCACTCCTCGAGTTTCGTGGTTCAAGCACGGTCTCTTTTTTGACTTATCTTGACTTAAACTATTTTGGATAAATTGTGTTATGGCCTAAATTCACTCATTTTTTTTATTATACTAAACTTGTCATTATCATATATTAAATATCCAAGAAAATTAATTTTAGAAAAATATTTATCAAGGTCCATTATTGCATCCTTGAATTTTTAAATGTCCCGAAAAGATTCTTACACCGCATTTTTAATTGAGACAAAAAATTTAAACATTCCTAAAATTTTCCTAGCATTAAAGACATTTGTTTTGTCTCTTAAAAATTCGAGATCATTTTACTATTCGTATTATTACTCTCTTCACTCTTTTATTTCAACTTTGCAACACATTTTGAATTAATCTGCAGCTCTCCTCACTTCTTCACACTAATAAGTAATTTAACATTAAACAACTCTAGGCCGATAATCCAAATACTAAGAGCCTAGAGAGATAAAATAGTCTACCTCTTAAGTTACTTTTAAAAAACAATCAGAAACAAAGCATAACAAGATGATAATACGATAACCAATTTTAATTAATAAACGTACGTATAGACAAGATATTGACCATCAAAATCGGGACATGTAAAGAAAAAGATAATGGAACATTTAGTAAAATATAGTTTAAAAATAAATAAGTCATGATAAAAGCTACTTTCTTTAGTTCTCAATTTTAATTAGTTAAAGACTTATTTCTATTTTTATTTCTTTAAGAAAGCATTTTGGGACTCAAAAGAAGTTTACTAATCGATACTACTTATAATCCTTCAATTACTAATCGATAAATCTCTTACAGTAACTATTGATTTCCTAAACACGCCAAGAATCAACTTTTATAAGCCAACTTTCTTCTTCAATGGCAAATAAACAAAATTCATACAAAACTATTCAACTTTTATTTCATCATGTTATGTAACAAAAGAATCCATTGACAAAATAGAGAACAGTATGAGAGAATACCTAGTGCAGCTACAAAACCAAACTAACCCGTTTAAGAGCATGAGAACACCAAGAAAAATTGATTAACAAACATCATGGAATGATACTATAATGATAACGTTAAATATTTTCATACCCAAAGATACCATTCATGATAACAACCTCATATAATAATTGACTTTACATATTAAATAGTGCTTTGAATCATTGAAATAACTTCATTCATGCTTCTATTCACGATGAAAGTTATAAAATAAATTGTACGAAATTGATAAGAACTTGCATGATGAATTATACTGAGTAAAGAAGCAAAATGCCATCACCGGAAAACTTGAAATGGAAAAAGCTCGAAGTCCACTTTTCACCTTTATGTTCCTTCTTCCTCTTCTCTCTACTATTTCCTTTCTCTTTTTCTTACTATTTTTCTTGCTTTCCCGTGACTATTTTTTTTGTTTGTTTTTCTTTTCAATCTTCTTCTTTCTCACTTAGTTTTTCCTTTCTTCTCACTTTCTGTCTCTTTGTTTTTTCTTTTCGTTTTCACTTTTCTACAAAATGTTCTCCCCCCCCCCCCTCCATTTTTTTGGTTGTCTGTGTGTGTATATAAAAAGGGATGTAAGGGAGGGAGTTGGGGAAGTTGAGAAAATATAGGGGGTGGTTTTAGGTTAGTAGGAAAATGGTTACTAAGGGTGATAAAATTTCTCCTTTTTTAATAAGAATTTAAAATAAGTATAAAAATAAATAATAATAAAACTTTAAATAAATAAATAAATAAAATATCAACTAATTAATTTTTATACTTAATATAATATAAGAAAAATTTATAACTAGCCTAATTAAGATAATACTAAAACTACTAGCTTATTTATTAAAATAAAAAAGGAAATATATTTTTGAATTTTTTCATTAATTTTAAAAACAAAATAAAATAAAATAATTAAAATTTCCAAAAGGGTAACTTTATTTATTTATTTTCAACTAAAACTTATTAAAAATGAAATAAGAGTTAAAATAATATCGGACCAAATATAAATATTTAATACCCAAATATATATATATATATATATATATATATATATTTATATATTGGAAGGGTCAAAAATTCCGTATCTACATTTTGCCCCTCTTTGTGTGAAATCTCAAAGAGTTTTCTTACAAAAAGTAGACAAAGAGGTGATTTTTGACCCTCCAATTATTCAAAAAGTAAAAATAAAACAAAACAAAATAAAATAAAAGATGTGACTGAGTCCTGGTTTTAGACCACCTACATATCTCTGGTGATAAGGGAATTAGGTCACTAGTAATTCATATAGGGTAAACTGGTGTGATAATGAGTTAGAGTTCGAGTCAGGTTCTGTCGAGTCTCCGATTTGCGACTTCGGCTTTTTACATCCAACTAAAATAAAACAAAAATTGAAAATAAAGATACAAGTGATCCTATCTATGCAACTTTTCTGAAATCTTGACTTGAATCTTCATGAATTTTAAGTAGTGATACAGTCGTTATTTTGAGTTGAACATGAAAAATTAAACATTCCTTCATGTCGACTCATGATATTGGAGAGGAACTTGAAAATTGACTTATTCTTCACACTTTTTTTGACTTGAATTTGAAAATCTTCACCCTATTCTTCAGGCGGGCTCCTGAAATTCCTTTTTCTTCACCTTGTTCTTCAGGCGGGCTCCTAAACTTACAATTTTTTCACCCTGTTCTTCGGGAGGGCTTCTGGACTTACAATTTCTTTTCCCTGTTCTTCAAGCGGGTTCCTAGATTTCCTTTTTCTTCACCCTATTCTTCAAGTGGGATCCTAGCTTGTTATTTCTTTACCCTTCTCTTCAGGAAGGCTCCTGCGTTATGTTCTTCAGGTGGGCTCCTGAATTTTATTTTTCTACACCCTGTTCTTTAGGAAGGCTCCTGGACTTACAATTTTTTCACCATGTTCTTCAGGTGGGTTCTTGGATTTTCTTTTTCTCCACCCTGTTCTTCAGGCGGGTTTCTGGATTTCCTTTTTACTCACCCTGTTCTTCAAGCAGGTTCCTGAATTAATTTTCCTTCATCCTGTTCTTCAGGCGGGCTCCTAAACTTGCTTTTTATAATTTTCAAATATGTTCCTGAGCTCAAAATAAAAGGTTAAACTAAAAAATAACATCCCATTCTTCAAGAGGGTCCAGAGCAAAAAAAAAATCCCATTCTTCAGGAGGGTCCTATTCAAAAAGTAAATTCCCATTCTTCAGGAAGGTCCTGATCATAAAAAATAAATTCTCATTATTCAGGAGGGTCAGGAGGGTCCTCAGCAGAAAGTAAAATTTAATAAAACACGAACAAAAGTTTTGCAAAAGTTTGTGCTAGAAAATTGTAGGAGCATCATCAAATTATAATTTTTGAAAATTAAAGAAAGAGTGTGAATCAAAGCCCTACTAAAGAAATGTGTCTCATCAGAGTAAAATTAATGACCAAAATTAGAAAGTGTGTCTCCTAAGAGTTAAATTGAAGGACTCGACTAGAAAGTGTGTCTTCATGGAATGAATGTTCAAGTTAGGAAGTGCTTCACCTACCAAATGAAAACTAACTTATTTAGACTAGGAAGTGCATCTCCTAGGGGTTAAATGAAATGACTCAACTAGAAAGTGTGTCTTCTAGGAGTGAATATTCAAGTCAAGAAGTACTTCACCTAACAAAGAAAAACTGACTTATTCAGACTAGGAAGTCCATCTCTTAGGGGTTGAATGAAGTGGCTCAACTAGAAAGTGCATCTTCTATGAGTGATGGTACAAGTTAGGAAGTGCTTCACCCACCAAATGAAAACTGACTTAGTCAGACTAGGAAGTGTGTCTCCTATGGGTTGAATGAAATAACTTAACTAGAAAGTGTGTCTTCTAGGAGTGAATATTCAATTTAGGAAGTGCGTCACCTAATGAATGAAACTTGAATTATCCAGAATAGGAAGTACGTCTCCTATGGGTTTAATGAAATAACTCAACTAGAAAGTGCGTCTTCTAGGAGTGACAGTTCAAGTTAGGAAGTGCATTACCTAACAAATGAAACTTGAGTTATCCAGACTAGGAAATGTGTCTTCTAGGGGTTGAATAAAATGACTCAACTAGAAAATACGTCTTCTAGGAGTGATGGTTCAATTTAGGATGTGCATCACCTAACAAATGAAACTTGAATTATCCATACAAGGATATGTGTCTCCTCGGGGTTGAATGAAATGAGTCAACTAGAAAGTACGTCTTCTAGGAGTGATGGTTTAAGTTTTGAAGTGCATCACCTAACAACTGAGACTTGAATTATCAAGACTAGGAAGTATGTCTCCTAGGTATTGAATGAAATGACTCAACTAGAAAGTACGTCTTCTAGGAGTGATGGTTCAAGTTAGAAGTGCATCACCAAACAAATGAAACTTAAATTATCTAGACTAGGAAGTACGTCTCCTAGGGATTGAATGGAATAACTCAACTAGAAAGTGCGACTTCTAGGAGTGATAGTTCAAGTTAGGAAATGCATCACCTAATGAATGAAACTTGAATTATCCAGACTAGGAAGTGCGTCTCCTAGGCGTTGAATGAAATGAATCAACTAGAAAGTACGTCTTCTAGGAGTGAATGTTAAAGTTAGAAAGTGTGTTACCTAACATATAAAACTGACATACCCTGACTAGGAAGTACGTCTCCTAGGGGTTAAATGAAATGACTCAATTAGAAAGTGCATATTTTAAAATTTAAAGCTCAAATTAGGAAGTGCATCACCTAATACATGAAAAATGACTTCCCTAACAAGGAAGTGCGTCTCCTAGGGGTATAGGATGATGAGTTTTCACAATGCTTGTGATTACTAAATATGTGTAGAAATATTGCCTCTTGCATTTGAAAAAGTGAGGAATTTTATCTTGTTGATATCTAAACTTTAAAGCATTTGAATTAAGGGCAAATTCCTATCTATTTTAAATAAAGACCAATTATGATTTCAAAACGTGGTGGTTGATTTGTGGCATTTGGCTATTGAGGTGACCACTCTTGCATTTGTCATACTCAGCTCCATTTCAATTATTGATAAGTATCGTTGACTTGCATTTTTGACCCCAAAATTCGTTCTACTAGAAGTTTTTGACTCAAATCATATTTCTCTTGCATGATGCTTCTGGGTTTAAATTCAAACATACCTTTCACTTCTATGAGTTCAAAAACTGTCGAGTGACAAGCATTCTTGAATATCTTACTTTATTTTGAAGCATGTTAACTTAGTACATCAGCCCTTTATCATGCTTTGTGCAATTGAGGGAGTTGGTAGCAAGATTTGAAGCTCTTTCTTACTTGACTTGATGTGAATTTGACTAAAACAATATATGCAAAAATGATAATGATTTTTGTTATGACGACAAAAATTCAAAAATAAAAATAATAAAAAGAAAAAAAAAAGGAAAAGGGAAAGACAAAGTGCATCTCTTTTTCAAATCAACATAAAGGAAAACCTATTTGAGTGTGATAGCTGATTCCAATGATTATGACATGCATTTTTGAATAAACAATCGAATCTTTCCACACTAATCATTTATCAACTTTTGCTCACTTATTAAGTTTAAAATCGAGCCACTGCTTAATTTGTTCGCTCTTACAATGCTCCTTCGGCTTGTGGCACCTCAATGGGTTTTTACCAATGAGTCTATCTCATTTTCATTTCTTTCTCAGCTCACCGTCTCCTTATGGTGCCCAAAAGGGTTTTCACCAATAAGACTCTCTCATTTCTATTTTCATTTTCCCTCATTTTTTAAAAAAAAAAATAACACCCAAAATATAAAATATCACGCACCCATAAGATGTTAAGCCTTGACATTCTCAAAGATTGATCTGAACGTCTTTCTTTGGTTGTAACTTGGCTTTTGGAAATGGTTTGAAAGAAAGGGCGGCATGAGGCTCAAAATTTACCTAACACTGGGTGAAGCATACAACTTTTGGAATCAACTCTTTTAAGGAAATAAACTTTTGCCCCAGTTTTATTTTATTTTGGGTAACTTGAATTTTCTTTTAGTTAGATCGAACCCCAGCGTAGGGCTGCCTATGTATCTTTTCATAGCAAGAATCAGGTCAAACATTGTTCAGGAATTTTGTTCTTTTGTTTTTTTTTTGAATAAAATTTTGACTCTCTTGTTTTTCTTTTCTTTGATTCTTCTCTTTTTGGGACTTTTTCCAACTTTAATTTTTTTTGACATTTTTTCTCACTCCATTTTTCTTGACACTTTTTTTATTTTTGACTTTTTCAAATTCTATTTTGATTCTAAAAGAGGGGTACGAAAGAAATAACACTAAAGCTCAAAAGGGGAAACAAAGGATGACACAATATTTCGTTAGCAAAATGAAATGCCTTCGTCATATATATCTTTAAAAACACAAGTACATAACATGTAATCTGAGAGTAGAACGTGAAGATCATACGCATCATTTTCAACATTGATCGTGACTAAGCTCATACACTTGTGTCACTTCTTTTAAGCTTGTGAAATATATATGTCCACTTATATTCTACTTTTTCTCGATGGGTGACTCATGCCCTTTTGATGATAACTTCCTTTTCTTTTTCCTTATAGTGGATCCTATATATTCTCCGATCAAACCCATTTAAAATTCACGAATTGAATCTTCTAATTGATGATCAAGTTATTTCCTGATTCACAAAGTGACTGCCTCAATACATTCAAGTAAGGTTGTAACTATCTCTCCAAATACCTGAACACTTTACTTATTTTCTTATATGCTTTTTTCTTTCAACTCTATCTTCTTGGTCAAATGTTATAGGATTAGATTGGATTTACAAATCAGTCTTTGAATTCAACATGCATATCACATCACTAGAATCACCATAGAAAGAGCTCTCTAAAGAAAAGAAAGACAACAAAACAATATATAATAAAAATAAAATAAAAATAAAAAGGACACACATTTGTTGACCAAAAGATAGAAGGATTTGAATGAAAATTATAATAAAGTAAGATAAGATATATCTCAAATTCCAATCCTAAAATAATTCGGGTAGTAGAAAGAAAACAAGTAAAAAAACTACAAAAAATCCTTCCTCGTGGAGAGCAGATTGGCTTCTAAATTGCGAAACTTAATATTTTAGCCATTGAATTGCACGTCGGTCTTAATGGATTCTCCACAATAATTTCTACATCATTTTTTTTAACACAATCATTTTGAATTTATCACCTCAAGCTCTCTCCAAAGTAAGCTGTCTGCAGTTTCTCTTTTCCCCTACTCCTCTTAATTGATTTCAAAACCTTTTTAGATAAGTCAAAGGATCACCATGACCCTCTTACATGTCTAACTTTTGTGTTTTGGACTCTAGAGGCAACTGAACATCATAAAATATGTACAAATTCTTGTTAAAAAACTCTTTTTTTCTCTCCAAGTACTTGCATGTTTCTAACATTTTGCTTCAAATTTTCACCTTTCTAGCCATTTCTTCTTATTCCTTATTTCTAACACTCTACACCACCTCATCTCTGATATTATATCATTTTTTTTGGTTCATCTTGCCTGTTCTTTGGACCTGGTGTTGTATGGATGAGAATCCAACTTATCCACAAACCAACCACCTTGATACTATTTTAATTTTGGAGAAAACTAATGTGCCAGAGTTCAAACTTTTAAGACCACAGAATCTATGACGGGCTGCCCACGTATCTCATTAAAGATGATAATCAGGTGTGCGTAATTCTTGAAACATATGTCATACAAACCTTAGCATCAAGACCTCTAAAGGTTCAAGGCTATTAAGATTTATATATATATTTTTTGTTTTGTAAAAACATAGCCTTATGATCCCTAAAGATTCAGGGCTATTAAGATATACATACAAAAATTGAACTTGAGGATAAGAAAAATAATTATAAAAGTAATCATATTTTTAAAATATTCCCTAATAAATTTATGAATAATTTTTCAAAAGATAGGGTCGTATCCTGGGAAGGACTTCATACGTTCCTGCTAAGATAAGAATCAGACCCGTAGTTCATGAAGACCGTAAAACTATGTTACTAAAATTTTTCCGTTCTTTTAAAAATAAAATTTTTCTTTGAAAAATAATTCACTAAATGTGAGGATAATTGAATCTCTTGCATTTTAAAGTTGCCTAAATCCAGTCAACAAATAAACAGCCTTCCAAAAAAATGTCAAAGAGCACGTAGGATGCACATGTTGGTCTTTATAAAGTAGTCACCTGTCCTAGACAGACCCGACCCTTGTGCCGAGTCCCACTAAGTCAAATGCATATGATGAAAATAAAGTGGCACCTAATAGGGATAACTAGATTCTGAGTTTTCTGTTCTTCTAAACTTAAGCCTAATAGGGATAGTTGTCTAGACTGGATTACCCGAGCGGTCACTAGAGCCGGGGAAGGAAAATTTGGTCGGTAGCAGGGAAACACCACTTTCATTGCCGATCCGAATCCCACCTAACATGTGTGACTTTAATCCTTCACCAGGTTCCTTGACACTTCGACTATATCAAAAAGAAAGTAGGATGCATGTGCTACATTCCTTCTATCCTATTTCAGAGACTCAGAGGGGGTGCGTAAGAGAAGACAATATATAATATAGTTCAATCAATATCAAAGAGATAAATGAGATAAAAGTAGCACATAAGGCCAACAATCACAATATCAACAATAATTAAAGCAAGTATAAGTCAATATAAAAAGCTTGAATTCTTATTACTCCCCAGCAGAGTCGCCAAAGATGTCACACCCCTTTTTCGCTCAAGGGTCGGAGTCAAAGGATTTTTCTAATTAAAGTGATAATTTTGAATAGGGATTAATTTACTTATAGAGTCCGCACTTGGAATTGAGTTATGGTGTTCCCAGTCACATTTTTGAATCCCTAATAAAAAGGAAATTACTCTTTTTATTGGTTTGCAAAAATAAAAGACCGAGTAAAAAATTCTCTTGACTGAGGGAAAGGTGTGAGGCACCCCTCGAGTCCCGTGGTTTAAGCACGGTCTCTTTATTGACTTATCTTGAGTTAAACTATTTTAGATAAATTGTTTTATGGCCTAAATTCGCTCATTTTTTATTATACTAAACTTGTCATTATCATATATTAAATATCAAAGAAAATTAATTCTAAGAAAATATTTATCAAGGTGCATTATTGCATCCTTGAATTTTAAAATGTCCTGAAAAGATGTTGATTCCACATTCTTTATTGAGAATAAAAATGTAAACATTCCTAAATTTGCCTAGTGCTAAAGACATTTGTTTTGTTTCATAAAAATTTGAGATCATTTTCCTATCCGTATTATTACTCTCCTCACTCTTTTAGTTCAAATTTGCAACACATTTTGAATTAATCCGCAACTCGCCTTACTCCTTCACACTAATAAATAATTTAGCCTTAAACAAATCTAGGCCAATAATTTAAATACTAAGAGTCTAGAGTGATGAAATAGTCTACCTCTTAAGTTACTTTTAAAAAACAATTAGAAAAAAAGCATAACAAGATGATAATATGATAATCAATTTTAATCAATATACATACATATAGACAAAATATTGACCATCAAAATAGGGACATGTAAAGAAAAAGGGAATGGAACATTTAGTAAAATATGGTTTAGAAATGAATATGTCATGACAAAAACTACTTTCTTTAGTTCCCAATTTTAATTAGTTAAAGACGAATTGCTATTTTTATTTTTTTAAAAAAGCATTTTGGAACTCAAAAGAAGTTTACTAATCAATACTACTTGTAATCCTTCAATTACTAATCGATTAATCTTTTACAGTAACTATTGATTCCTAAACATGCCAAGAATCAATTATTATAAGCCAACATTCTTCTTCAATGGAAAATAAACAAAATTCACACCAAACTATTCAGCTTTTATTTCATCATGTTATGTAACAAAAAAATCCATTGACAAAATAGAGAACAATATGAGAGAATACCCAGTGGAGCTACTAAACCAAAATAATCAATTTAAGAACATGAGAACTCCAAGAAAAATTGATTAACAAATGTCATGGAACGATATTATAATGATTACGTTAAATATTTTCATAACCAAACATACCATTCATGATAACAACCTCATATAATAATTGACTTTACATATTAAATAGTGCTTGAAATCATTGAAATAACTTCATTCATGCTTCTATTCAGGATGAAATTTATAAAAATAAATAGTACGGAATTGATAAGAACCCGCATGATGAATTATACTAAGTAAAGAAGCAAAATGCCATCACCGGAAAAATTGAAACATAAAAACCTCGAACTCCATTTTCACCCGTCTGTTTCTTCTTCCTCTTCTCTCTACTACTTTCTTTCTTTTTTTTCTTACTTTTTTTCTTTCTTTCTTGTTACTGTTTTTTTTTATTTTCAATCTTCTTCTTTCTCTCTTAGCTTTTCCTTTCTTCTCACTTTCTGTCTTTTTTTTGTTCTTTTTGTTTTCACTGTTCTACAAAATATTATTCCCCCCCTTATTTTTCTTGTCTGTGTGTGTATATAAAGAGGTACGTAAGGGAGGGAGTTGGGGAAGTTGAAAAAATATAGGGGGTGGTTTTAGGTTAGTGGAAAAATGGTTAATAAGTATCTATTTGGATAGTGGTTTCCCATGGTATGGTATAGTATGGTTATCATGGGAACCATGTTTATTTTGATTGTTTGTTAAAATAGATGGTATGGTATGGTATTTTTTTCATGGTTTGATAACCATGGAATCTCCCAATTTTCTAAACCACCAAATGGGTAGTATCCTATGGTTTTCCTTTTTCTTTTCCAACTATGCCCTGGTATAATTTTATTTAATCCTATTTTACCCTTTACCCTATATTACTAATTCTTACGCTTTTCTTCTCTCAATCTCTCTTTGCTCTTAGTTGCATTGTTCTTCTTTTTTCTTCTTCTGCCTTTTCTTCTTCGATGCTCGTGATACAATTCCAAAATCCAAGTGGGGCAGTAGATGTGGTTGTCATGATTTGTAGTGATTTAAGTCAACTGTATCCATTAAAAATGCTATGATAAGGAGACATGAAAGAATTATTACTTGTTAATTGGTTTCATGGAAGAATTATTACTTGTTAATTAGTGTCATATGGTATAAATAATAAACTGATGGAAAGATCCATTTCGCCCATTTTTTATGATTGGGGTAACTAATAGATATTATTACCCATTCTCCATCTGTCTCGTTGTAATGAAACATTGAATCTCTCCCATCAAAGTTAACTCCTTGCTATAACTGATACTAGAACAAAGGAACAATATCCAATTTTAAAAAAAATATATGGTGAAATATTTTTCCATGGATAGAGATGCTTTAGCTAAAAATTTTCCATGGATTGCTAGTTAACTGAAGATAGTATGATATCATTTGAAATGAGTCGAATGCTACTTGTTTTAGTGCTCATCATCCTATTGAATGAGCAAAGGTGTTCAATTTAAAACTATAAAAGCTGCATTCAATTATTTATATGCCTCTAAAGCATGTCCAGAAAATGGAAGTTTCTTGATGCATAATTATGCTTATTATGATGCATAGTTAATTCAAACATCAATATCCAAAATCCCGCTCATAGTTAATAAGAAAATACCCCTAATTATTATAAATTTTAAATTTATAATAATTAGGGGTATTTTAGTAAACTGAATAGTTACGATACAGTACCATACCATCAAACCAAACAAAAATCTATTATTAAACAATAGTGAATGATACAGTCTATCCAAACATTATATTGTACTATACTATACAATACCATACCATACCATACTGTACCATACATTATGAAACCATGGCAAACCACGATCCAAACAGAGTGTAAGGGTGGTTTTAGGGTAATGGGTAGATTATGATAAAATTTCTCTTCTTTTAATTTAAAATAAGTATAAAAATAAATAATAATAATAATAATAATAATAATAAAACTTAAAATAAATAAATAAATAAAATACTAACTAATTAATTTTTATACTTAAGATAATATAAGAAAAATTCATAACTAGCCTAATTAAGATAAAACTAAAACTACTAGCTTATTTATTAAAATTAAAAAGGAAATATATTTTTGAATTTTTGTCAATAATTTTAAAAATAAAAATAAAAATAAAATAAAATAATAAAAATATCCCAAAATGTAACTTTATTTATTTATTTTCAACTAAAACTTATTAAAAATGAAATAAGAGTTAAAATAATATTGGACCAAATATAAATATTTAATACCCAAAAATATATATATGAATTTGGGAGGGTTAAAAATTCTGTGTCTACAAACTCAAAATCTCAAATCAATTAAATCAACTAAAAACCAAGAACACTAGAATCCCGAGATCAAAAGTTAATCTCAGAATTAAAAATATGTTTGTGAATAGTATGAGTGTTTCAACTAATACAAAAATGTAAAAAGGGTATTTATAGATTACATAAAAACACTGGGAATCCTTTTTATGACAAAAAGGGAAAAAGGAGTTGGTGGCCACCTATGGTGCCATTTATGGGCCATAGGTGGCGTCTACTCCCCATAGGTGGTCCCATATAGGTGACAAGAAATACTTCTTCTGCATCTTTTCTGAACTTTTGTCCCTCTGACACTTGCACCGACACCTGTGGTGAAATAGATGGCACCTACAGGCCATAGGTGGCCCAATGTGGTGTAGGTGTCAGAAGGTTGATGTTTAGAGAATCGAAATTGAGAATTTGGTACTACCACCTACGAAGGGCTACCGACAGCCTATAGGTGGCCCTTCGTAGGTGGTAGTACCAAATTCTCAATTATGATTCTCTAAACATCAACTTTCTGACACCTACTCTGATACCTACACCACATTAGTGGAACCTATGCTACGTAGGTGCTATCATAGGTGGTCCCAAATCAAGATTTCAACTTCTTTCTTCTAAGCTCTCAAAACCTAGTTTCTTACAAAACAGACACCAAAACATATCATATCTAACAAAATAGGTTGAATACTTGCATATTTCTTAGTTTTAAACACCGAAAGTTCCATGAAACTATGGCATATTAACACCCTTAACTTATACATTTCCATGTCCTCGAGCAACAAAACACAACAAAGCAACACAATGATACTTAACCAAGAGCAACCCAAGGCACATACTATAATTATTTTCAATTAAAGCTTAAGAATATCACCCCCTCCAATTTTAATACTTCAAAAACAACTCTATGGATCTATGTAGAAACAAAGTGACATAAAGGAATCAAGCTATGGCACTACATTAACAACAAATAATCATGCATATGTACAAGTTACACTACCCACACAAATAAGTAGTTAGCAACAAAATCCATGTACCCTCACACCAAAGAAGTCCCTCTCACTCAAATAAATCATGCATATTAATGTTGGGATGATCACAAGACACTCACACTCACAAAAAAGTTCCAAAAATGCGCAAAGAATACCATAGGATTTCTCATATTTTATTTGCCTTATTTTTTAAACAGTTGGGTTAGGATCACTATAGGACTTTACTCGACATGTAACATAGCCTTGGGGGTGGTATGATACATTTGTAATTTTTTGACTACACCTTTATGGCATGACAATTACGTGAGGGGTCCAATTACCAACAATGTTTTTATTCTACCCATATTTCTCCCTTTTTATTCTTTTACTGCTCATTTAGGTTTGGTGTGGTTTCTTTTATTCCTTTATTTTATTTTGTTTTATTTTTCTCTCCTTTTTCCCTTTTCCTACCATACTCAACCCTACTTTATTTTCTCCAATTTACACCCTTCTTCATACCCACTTCCAATCACACACCCTATGATAAACACCCTCACCTTAAGAAATTCGCCTGAATTCAGATGCACAATTTCCAATAATGATCAGGGCCAAAACAGGTTAATTGTAGCTAAAATAGAAAGGTGAAAGGTGAAAACAAGAAAAATAGTTTATCAGACTCAAAATTAGGATCAAGGGATACTTATTCACATTTGGAGGTCGTTTAGTCTAAAAGTGGACTAATTTCAAGAATGGTCTATGATCCTTTCCTAACCGACTATCCTACTATCTAAGCAATACTAACTAGGTAAGTTTTGGATTCAACATACCATGGGAACAAAGTAAGCATCTTACGCACACATGGCACAAGATTGCATCATAAACCTCTACCCATCTAATTCATGCAAATGTTAGCTATGATTATTATGTCCCTAATCCTAATGCCATAACCAAATTCACAATGGTCTCATATATATATACACATCACATAGTTCAAAAATAATTTTTTAGAGGGGTATCATTTTTCCCAAAATTATTTTAAGCACAAACAAAAATAACACTTCAACTGTCTTAGGTACTCATTTTCACTTAGTTAAACAAAAATAACACAATATGAAACAAAATACAATATGACATCATATTTTCTATACATGTCGGCTCTACTAAAAATGGACTTCGAGGAAAAGACACAAGGCAACAAAAAACCCAAGATGACATCTAGACCCATAAGTTTCCCCACCCCTATCAAATAGTTATGCATTATCCCTAATACTTTAGACCAGTATATAATAACAAAGTTAGGATAATACCTATAGAACCTTAGGTATAGAGATCTAACATCAACTATACTAAAATAAATTAACACAAGTGCAAAGATAACAAGATACCTTTGGGAGGCGGGTGCCTCCCAAGCTGCACCTGATTTAACATCGTGGCACAACGTGAGTACATTGATTACTAAGATTTCATCAACTTATCCAAAGAAGTTGCCTCCAGGCTCATTACCGCAGTTTATTATAGAGACCACCCTTATTTAATTTGGATGCTTCATGGTTCTATGAACACTGATTGTGCCCTCCTCATCATTTAGTCTAAACTTAAGTTCCCCTTTCTCCATATCCACTAACTCTCTACCCATGGACAAAAATGTTCTCCCCAAGATTATGGGAATCAAAAAGTTAACTTAACAATCCAACACAACAAGTCATCAAATACACCAAGTCATTAACTTCAAACTCAAGGTCTCTCCTCCTCACGTCGGCATACAACTTTTGATGGTTCTGGGCTATTTTCAATCTTTCTCTAATCACCTAGACTTTCTCCATAGTCTCAAACACTAAATCAGGACCACTCATAGCAACTTCACACACCATCCAAAGCCTCAAACAGGGATATGCCAATGCTAGAGTAATAACTATTGTTGTAAGCAAACTCTATCAACGATAAATGCTTATCCCAACTCCCCTTGAAATCCAGAGCATACGCTCTCAATATATTCGCTAAAGTCTGGATGGTCCTCTCAGCCTGACCATCTATCTGCAGATGAAAACCAAAACTCAAATGCACTTGGGTACCAAGACCCTTCTGAAATGCCTTCCAGAACTGTGAAGTAAACTGAGTACCCCTATCCAAAATGATAGAGAAGGGAACTTCATGTAATCTGACTAACTTCCGAATGTATAATATAGCATAATCCTCAGCAGTATAAGAAGTATGCACAGGCAAGAAGTGTGCAGACTTAGTCAACCAATCAACAGTAACCCAAATAGAATCATGATGGCATTGGGAATGAGGTAAACCAGTCATAAAATCCATGATTATCTCTTTCCACTTCAAAGTGGGAATACTAAACTCGTGTATCTTACCGCCAGGTCTTTGGTGTTCTACCTTAACATGTTGGCATGTCGTACACTCAGCTACAAATATTTCAATATCTTTCTTCATGCCACTCCACCAATAGGTTTCTGGAAAGTCGCGGTACATTTTAGTGGCACTCGGATGAATAGAAATCATGCACCATGCGCTTCATCCACAATTCTCTGCCTCAATTCATCAACATTCGGAACACACAATCTACCATGCAATCTCAACACACCATCTCCCCCTTAAGAGAAAACCTCTACCTTTTGTTCCTTGAATGACTCCTTCAGTTTGACCAAGATAGCATCTAAGTGTTGCTTCTCCTTTACTTCCGAAACTAGAGAAGATTCAGAACTACTTTAAACCCCTATACTAACTTCAGCAGAGCCAAACAACCTAAAGCCCAGCCTAGCCAGACGATGGATATCACGAGCTAACTCTTTCTTATCATTCTCCACAAGGGATACACTACCTATAGACAACCTATTAAGGGCATCTTCCACAACATTAGCCTTGCTGGAGTGATACAACACGCTTATGTCATAGTCCTTCAATAGCTTTAACCACCTTCTCTGCCTAAAGTTCTGCTCCCTCTGGGTAAATACATACTGCAGACTCTTATGATCTGTAAACACATCCACATGGACACCATACAGGTAGTGCCTCCAAATTTTCAAAGCAAATACTATAGCAGCTAACTCTAAGTCATGGGTTGGGTAATTCTTCTCATGGGGTTTCAACTGTCTAGAAGCTTAGGCTATAACCTTGCCCGTCTACATCAATACACAACCAAAACCAACCCTAGAAGCATCACAATATACCACAAAATTATCAACACCATCAGGCAAGGTCAAAACAGGACTTGAGGTGAGTTGAGTTTTCAACTCCTGAAAACTTCTCTCACAAGAATTTAACAATAAGAACTTTACTTTTTTTTTTGGGACAACCGGGCCATGGGAGATGCTATAGAAGAAAAACCCTTAACAAAGCAGCGGTAATAGCCCACTAGACCCAGGAAACTTCGGATATCAGATGGAGAGATAGGTCTAGGACAGTTTCTAACAACTTCTGTCTTTTGGGGTTCAACTCTAATACCTTTGGAAGAAATAATATGACCCAGAAAAGCAACTGACCTTAACCAAAATTCACACTTGCTGAATTTGGTGAATAATTTATGATCTCTAAGAGTGTGCAAGATAATTTGGAGATGGTTTGCATGGTCTACTTCACTGCGGGAGTATACAAGAATATTGTCTATGAATACAATGACAAACATATCTAGATATTGCCTGAACACTCAATTCATAAGGTCTATGAAAGCTTTTAGGGCATTAGTGAGCCCAAAGGGCATAACAAGAAACTCAAAATGACCATAGTGAGTGTGGAAGACTGCTTTTGAGATATCATACTCCCTTACTTTGACTTGATGATAGTCGGATCTAAGGTCTATCAAAAAATAACTTCCACCTTGCAACTGGTTAAACAAATCATCAATTCTCGGAAGGGGATACTTGTTTTTGATAGTGACTTTATTAAGCTGATGATAATCAATGCACATACACAAAGAACCATCTTTATTCCTTACAAATAAAATAGGATCACCCCAAAGAGAAACACTGGGCCTTAGGTAACCCTTATCTAACAGATCTTTGTGTTGCTCCTTCAACTCCTTAAGTTTTGCAGGTGCCATATGGTAAGGGGGAGTAGAAATAGGCTGGGTATCGGGAAGAAGATCAATCTCAAATTCTATCTCTTTGTTGGGAGGTATCCCTGGAAGATCTTCCAGAATGACATCGAGAAACACATTAACGACGCTAATTGACTGAAGAGTTGGAGTCTCAAACTTAGTGTCCTTGACTCTAACCAAATGATAAATACACCCCTTGGAAATAAGCTTTCTAGCCTTGAGATATGAGATAAAATGAATCTTGGGATATATAGAACTCCTAGACCACTCAAAAATAGATTCATCAGGAAACTAAAACTCGACTACTCGGGTATGACAATCTATAGAGGTATAAATAGAATGAAGCCAGTCCATACCCAGAATGGCATCAAAGTCCACCATGTCCAACTCAATCAGATCAGCAAACATGACTCTATGAAGGACTGTAAAAGGTCACTTTATATACACTTTCTGGGAAACAATTGACTCAACCACTGGGGTAGAAACTAAGATAGGCTCAGGAATATTTTCGTGACTCACTTCAAAATTCACAGCAACCAGAGGTGTAACATATGAAAAACTTGACCCAGGGTCCAATAATGCATAAACATCAAACTAAAATATATGGAGCATACCAGTAATAACATCGAAAGAGTCCTCCTGCTCCTGGAAAGATGGTAAAGCATAAAATTGGTTCTACCGCTAACCGCCAGTGGTGCTAGAAGAGGCGCCCTTAGCTGGGACTGGGTGAGTCACCTGAACTGGAGCTCTAGCAGTCTAAGTCTGAGTCTGAGGGAGATTATCACATTTCCTTTCTTGGCATGTGGGCACTCCCTGTACTTGTGACCTATGTCACCACACCCAAAGAAACCTTTCCTCACTTCTCAACACTCACCTAATAGATCCTACCACACTGGGTATATAGGGGATAATTTGGCTTACTGCCAACACTGTGCTGAGTCCTGGACACATACGACTTACCATTTTTCTCCTGCCGACCCCTAGGAGTGAGAGCGCTAGCTGACGATGGTGCTGGTACTAATGAGCAATTGTGAAACTGAGGATGGTCCTCTTCTTGTAATGTAGTCTGGCCATGTTCGTGCTGCTCGGACCTAGCTCTCGTTTCCCTCTCATTATGTCCCTCTTCTTGATTTTGTCTGCTTCAATCTGTTGGGCATAAGTCATAAGCTTGGAAAGATTTATCTTACTATTTAGCATGGCAGATCTGCACTCCTTAACCACGTAGCTCGATACCTCTATCACAAATTTACTCATACTGGCTTGGTTATCAGGTACTAAGTCAGGAGCATATTTGGACAACTGATTGAACTTCAAGCAGTACTCCTTAATAGTCATAGAGCCTTGCCGTAAGTTTATGAACTCCTCCTCCTTCGTCTCCCTCATATCTAAAGGAAAAAACTTATCTAGGAATGTATCTTGGAATTCCTGCCAAGTCATAGGGGTGACACCCTCACGTCTACCCTTCCTCTAAGAAACTACCCAGTCATAAGCAAGGTCCTTCAACCGATATGATGCCAACTCGACACTATGCTTCTCAGAGACATACATCACCTGTATGATCTTTCTCACCTCATCCAAGTATAACTGTGGGTCCTCATCTAGCTTGGACCCATAAAACTCCGATGGGTTCCTCCGCATAAAGTCACGAATCCTTATAGCATCTAAATCACCTCCCTATTGCTGTGGAGCTGGGGCCGGATTGGCCTGAACGTTTATAGTAACAGCTTGGGCCAGCGCTTGAAATGCTGCCCGAAACTCAGCGTGAGAGACATTATCATTTAGTGGGTTAGCAGGCTAAGGTTGCTGATTGGTGTTATTCCTTCTAGCTTAGCAAGGAGGCATATTCTGAAATACGAGAGCACGAATTAATAGCTGAGAGAGACACTGTTAGCACGATGGACATCTGAAAGAAAGAAATGACCTTTTTCCTAAAATGTCTCGTAGCTTCTTGCTCATAGATGTGGTGCGCTACACACCGATGATCAAGACTCTACTTAATGCGGCTTATCAAAATCCCTAGGACTCCTTAAAACTTAGGCTCTGATACCAAGTCTGTAACGCCCCAAAAATGGGTCCCAAAGCATTACACGGTGCTTAAGGCTACAAGTATCCCCAAGCTAACCCTTTAAACAATTTTCTACCATTCAAAACTTATTTAAAGATCATTATAGCCAAACAGCTGCGTAATATCATCATCAACCATGTCTCATAGTAATATGGATAAATGCGAGAAATAACAAATTACGAAAAGTCTAACAACTCCAACTCACTAGTCTAACAAAACCGACCTGAAAAGCCTCTACTATTCAATGTACCAAATAGCCATTGGGTTAGGCCCCAATCGAACTCATATGATAAAGTATCAAATCAAACTGAACTGGGAGTCTGAAATAGTACGTCCTCAGATTATGAGGACTCACCACAGTAAAAGATGTAGATTGATGTGCTGGAGAATCACCGTCAAGTATGGAACTGTGCACCTGAACCTATATTATAGGGAAAATGTAGGCCATGTACGAATACGTGGGTCAGTACCATGGAATATGGACCGAGTATATGGGTGTGAGTGTAAGTTTCAAAAATCAAATATCATAAGTATTCATAGAAAACATGCATGCTATAACAAGTGACTCACGCAGCTTGAATAAAAACATCATAATCATAAAAGAGTAAGATATATCAAATGAAAAACGTGAGTTATCATAGTAAGTTCTCAATTCATTTTCATCTCAGTTTTCAAACCATCAAAGAAATCAAATCTCATAACAATTCTCTTTAGAATATAGTATTTCAATCTTTCGAAAAACAATAACTTTCTCATAACCAATTCTTTAAAATAATATATTCCCCTTAGATAGAATGGTACACACACACACATTGGGAGTCTCGCATAACCAACTTAAACCATGTGAGATACATGGAGTCCAACATTCTACCCATATTAAGGAGAGTCGCCCTATTCCTTGCCTTCGAAGTAGGACCAAATTATCAATCCAAACACTAGTGATCACTATGAAAATCAGCCTCAATTCCATCTCCTACAGGGTCATGTATTTCTAGGGAAGTACCAAACCCTCTATACCTCCCACTTGGTGCTAAAGACTACTCCCGGACTTAGCTCATATCTTTTCAAAGCAAAATCCACCATAAAACAGTTCAACAATTCATAATGGAAGCCATCATGATACTCCTTTCATAATGAATCAATAAAAATGGATTTCTTTTCTCATCTCGTGTTCAAAATCAACCCCTTTTTATGATCGAAAGGTCAAAGATTCTTTATCTTTTCAAATCATTCAAATTCAAGGTGTTTATGACACATATTTTTTCAAAAACAACAATCTCAAATAGAGTTCAAAACCCATGTCTCAATATCCCATTAAAACTTATCAGATTAAAGCTTTACATCATAAACACATATAAATTTTTTCAAAATCTGGAAATTTCAGCTTTAAGTAAAAAATATCATTGTTATCATATAATTCTACTTCTAAAATATAGAAAATATCATAATCTCATGAGAATCAATATAGGATGTAAATTCATGCTTCAAAGTCATAATAAAACATATAAAATCCATAACTTAACAAAATAAAAACATTTTTGGGAACAAGAACGAAAGGGCATCTTTGTTGAAAACCCCATATTCTTTTATGGTAACGGATTTGTTAAAAGATCGGACCATCAATGTTCATTGTGCAACCATAGTTGTTTTTCTCCTTTAGTGCTCTTGGATGATGAACTTAGACTGATAATAGGATTATGATGTGTTTAGAATTCATTAAATTCATAAGGTTTAGTTTAGGAGTGTGGAAGGAGTGTCGAAAGACTTCATTGCCCTCAAAATAACTCAAAACAGAGTGTTTTTGCTACCTGAAACACTAAGTGTGCGCCTCACACCTTATGGCATACTTTTAAGTATGTGCCATACACCTTATGGAATACTTTGAAGTGTGCCTCACATACTTTATCGTACACCCATTCTAGTAGCTATGTTCGATTAGTTAGGCGGCACACTCTACTTTGCAAAGCCATAAATCCTTGCTCGGGTGTCAGATTTTGATAAAATTGGTATCATTGGAAAGATAATTCAATTATCTATAACTTGGTGGGTCGAAATATGTAAAACTACCACATATTAATCAAGTTATGCTCATTCAAAGATGACCCTTATAAAATCAAACACTAAAACTTGATGGATTCAAAACTCTTAGCTTGCACAACGTTAAGTGAGTCATATAAACCCACTTAACACATCATAATATCTATTATAAGTTGGATAATTCTGTTAATTGACATGCCTAAATATGGATTACAGGATTGGGGGTTTCACATGTACGGACAATGATTCATTTTCTGGCCTAGGAAATTATGGGGTATTACAAGAGCTTCCTGATTTACCCTAGATATAGTGTATGAAGTTCAAATTCAAATAAAATTAATGAGGTGCATGTTTTTATCATCAGTCAGCAAGAAATCAAACACACCTTTCAGATTCAACAACTGGATCATAGCACTAGTAATGCCGAACTTCACACTTGGTGGCAATGAAATAGGAATGATATCTTCTATATTAGTAGGCTCAACATATCCTAAGTACTCCTTTGGGTATTATATGGTGGCTATTATTGATAGGATGGGAGTACTTTACCTCTACCTATTTGACCTCTATCATAGTTTTGTTGAGTTCAGCTTGATGACCTACTCCTTATCTCTACCTTACCAACTCTTACTCCTAAGCTATATAACTGGACTCCACATCCATCCTTGCATTGAAAAGGATTTTTATGCTAATAATTGATCAGTGTTTCAATCAATTATCTCCTGAGTTACACCAAGAGAAGGAGTTGGCAAGCCAGTCAAATTAACTCAAAGCCCCTCAAGATGACCTTCATATTTGTGTTATGATATTTTATGATTCAGTTTTAGTATTATCTCTGGATATGTATTAATTAGGAGTAAGGTATTTCCATGAATCCTAGTACTAGGCATACACCGACATATTCCCCAAGAATAATGAAAAAATAAAACACAAAAATCTCATCAACTTCAATCAATAACTCTACAAGTGTATTCTCCGACAACTGTCCTAAAATTTTAATGTCACCCAGAACTACACCTCTAAAAATTATAAAGTGGTTGATTTCAATACCTAGTAACCCAACTAGTTTGGGATCGGACACATAGGTAATACATAAGAAATATCTCTCAAATTTGTTGAAATCAATGGGTAATGCAGAAAACTAAATGAGGGGATTTGTATTAATCAATAAAAGCAACAAGATTTGAATGCTTTTGGTTATAAACAATTCGAAATAAACACTAGGCCTGTGTTCCCCTTGGATTCAAACTATGTAAGTTTATCGTGCTTATTCCAACTATCTTACTACTTTTATATATCACCAATAGTTTTTTGATATCCTTTGATGATTCTCACTCATCTCCTCTTAATCTCAAAGTGTCAAATTAAAAATCCTTGTCTTGGATCCTAGATTAACTATCTCCTCTCAGTTTCAAGTTAATTAGATGAGGGTTAATATAATACCCCATATTTTTATACTAGAATTCTAACTGTCATTCCTGCACGTCTACGCTCTAATCTAAGTGATTCTCATGTGAATCCCAGTTGAATGATCATTATCCTAGTCTATGGAGTATTTTAGAGGTGTAAAATGTTTATAGCAATGACCTAGAACAAAGTTGAGCTAAGACCAATTGATTCATCCAAAGTTTGACATTCGATTCTATAAGAATCAACTTCAAACGTAAATATATCTTAATATACATGGAATTTTTCATCTCAAGACCTATTAAATTTTAGATAATTGAATTGGCTTTCCAATGATACCAATTTTGCAAAAATCTGATACCCGAGCGAAGAGTTATTTTCATTTTTGTGAGAGGTAGTAAGGGTCTACGATGGGCAATGCACCGCCCAATCAAATATGTGCGATTAGGAGTGAGAGGCACAATTAAATGTCTGCCATAAGGTGTGCGACGCATACCTTAAGGTCTGCCATGGGATGTGCGCTGCATACCTCACTTCTAAGTGCTAAAAACACCCCTGTATATGTCTATAACACGGGATTAAACTCCCATAACACCAAAATAAGTTTACTTTCTCACAAAATAACCAAGAATATTAATTAGGGTTTCAACCTAAAAATTCAAATATCTTAAGATTCAACTATGAGTTTTCCATAATGCTGTGAGATTCGAAATTCCCATTCTGAGGGTTACAAGAAACACTTATTATTTTCACGAAAAGAGTCCCCAAGTCAAGAGTTCATTAAAATCTTAAAGTTTAAGGTATATGGGGGTTTTTCAACACGAACACTCTTTTGTTCTTGTGCCCAAAAATACTTTATTTTATGAAGTTATGGATTTCATATGTTTTACTACAATTTTGAAGCATGAACTTATATCCTATATTGATTATCATGAGATTATGATATTTTTGATATTTTAGAAGAGGAATTATATGAGAATGATGATATTTTGTGCTTTGTAACTGAATTTCTCCGATTTTGATGGGATTTATATATGTTTATGCCGTAAAACTTGAATCTTGATAAGTTTTAATGTGATATTGAGACATAAGTTTTGAAATCTATTTGAGATTGTTATTTTTTTGAGAAATCATGTGTTATAAACACCTTGAGTTTGATTGATTTGAGATGATGAAGAAGCTTTGACCTTTCGGTCATAAAAAAGGTGTTTTTGAACCCGAGATGAGAAAAGAAATCCACTTTTATTGATTATTATGAAAAGGGTAGAAAGATGGCTCCCGTTGTGAATTGTTAAACTATTTATAAGTGGATTTTCTTTTGAAAAGGTCTGAGCTAAGTCTGGGTGTAGTCTTTAGCACCGAGCGGGAGGTATAGCAATTTTGGTACTTCCCTAGTACTGCGTGCCCTCGTAGGATGTGAGCTTAAGGCTGATTTATATAGTGATCACTAGTATTTGGATTAATGACTTAAGGTCCTACGGCAAGTAATAGGGTGACTTTCCCCAACGTGGGTAGAACGTTGGACTCCATGTAGCTCAAATGGTTTATCTTGGTTGTAACAGACTCCCCGTGTATGTGTGCGTATTCTTCTATCTGAGATGAAAATATAATTGCTTGAAAGATTGAGTTTGAAAAGTCATTGTTTTCGAAAGATTTAAATACTATATATTCTAACAAAAATTGTTTTAAAACTTGATTACTCTATATGTTTGAAACCAAGGAAGAAGTGAATTGAGAACTTATTGTAATGACTCGCTTGTTTTACTTTACATTTATTATTCATCCATGATTTCGATGATTTAATTTGAGTTAAGTGAGTCATTTATATCAGCATGCATAATTTTATAAATTGTGATGATATTAAGATATTATTTTATATATGCATTGCACTCTCATATTCTCTATACGTTTCCATGGTACTGACTTACATATTCGTATGTGGGATACATTTTCTGGGAATGTAGGTATAAGTTAGAGTATGCATCTTCAAATCCAGTCAGTTCGTAGTATCCAATCAATAAGTGATGAGTCCTTTTGATTCAAGGTCTTGGGTCAGTTATTAAGAACTAATAGTGTTGTACTTTCTTTATTCAGTGGTATTAAGTTGGGATAGTCGGGAGTCATGACCTGGCTACCTACAGTTAGTACTAGTAGAGGCTTCATAGACAGTCAGTAGAAGTTGATGTATTCCATTTCAGTTTTGGTTGTAAAAGAAGAGTCGTAATCTTGTAAATTTAGTTTTATATCTATCATATTCTGAAAAGAGTTCTTTTCCGCAGATTTGTATAGATTTATACTTTTTGTTCAGTTGCTTATGAGTTTTGCCAGTAAAAGGATTAGCTGGGGTCACTTATGATCCTAAGTACCTATGACATCTTGGGACCCAATTGTGGGACCCAAGTGTATTGAAGCCGTGTGAGGCCTATTTCGATTCACTAGCAACTTGTTGTTTATCTTGTTGTTCTTGAGTTGGTTGGAAGTTTGGGTTTAGAAGTGTAGTGACAAGAAAGGTGGTAAGGGTAATTTATTGAGTGTATGTATAGCCGAATCTTCTTTTTGCATATGATCAAGTTAGTAATGAAGTGATATATCTTCGTTTGTTAGTTTAGTGAAAGTTAGAGAAGGAGATTTTAGTTAAAGTGGATTGTTGTTTGCTTGAGGTATGAAAAGAGTTATTGATGGAATGTCTTGTGCTATGAAAGTATAGGTTTTGATGGAAGTACTTAGTGGTTGAGTATTATTAATTTAGGCTTTCGTGAGATTGCAAGAGGAAGTTTAGTTGAAATTTATAGAGCTATGAAAGTAATTTAGGTGTGAAGATAGGTAAATAGTAATGTTGTTAAGAAGAAGGATGTGTTAACGGATTATGAATAAGATAGGCCGTATGATTATGATCGATTGTCATTGTGTACTAGTTTTTCTTAATGCTGTGTTCTATAGTTTTGAAGTGAGAATGGTGTGTGAGATTGGTTTGTAAATCATGTTTATCTCTAGACATTAAGTTTGAACAGTTGATGGTTTGGTTGTTGATGCTAGTTATTTGGAGGTGATCTAGTAGGCCTTAATAGTGTAAGATCATGTATTCGTAATTAAGTATGATGTAGAGGTGTGACCAAGGTGGTATGGGGATATATTATTTTCTTAAGAATTATTGTATATTATGTAGTTAGTAGTAACATTGAGTTGCTAGTTATATAGTTTATGATGTTTTTGATAGCTAGGTTAAGGAGTTATGATTGAAGATCTTGAGCCTTTTAAGAATGACTTCATTCTCATGATATGGGGAAAATATAAGAATCGAGGTGTGATCTTGGTAGGTTATGATTATGTGATTAGAGATGTAGGTATGGTTGCAAATGAGAGTATAAGTCTTTGATGATGATTATTGAAGCTGGAAAGTTAAGGATGGCATATGAATGGGTTGTTCAAGAATGAAGTTGGTTAGTTCGAAATTAGTTTATTCTTGTGAGTTTAGCATTTATGTGTAGATAATAGAATGATGAAATTATGGCTTAATCTCGAGGATATAGAGTAGACCATCATACTTAGAATACCAGTTTTGACCTAAGGGGGAGATGGTTAGTGAAGAACCAAACTGATTTTTGTGAATTAGATTGTGATACATGTCAATAATGAGTTATGATGAGATAGTTATCCCTTCTTACTCTAGAGTATTCCTAGGATTTCAGTCACTACAACACCAAATCCATCACCTTCTTGACAAATCCATGCCACAGGCCTATACTTATACCTATCATGTGTGCTTAAGTCCATCCTCAGCTTCTAGCAAGCATGTAAAAGCTTCACTCTGTGATTCGAGTTATCTCTTATGAATCTATGAACTCCAGTCTTACGTTGAATAGCTCATGATAAGTATAAACTCATGTTTCAGAGTATGACCAATTTTTAAACTCATGATACTAGTGAAGTTCGCATTATATCATGAATGTTATCCCTTCGGTCACCTCTTCCTATGTTAAGATAGTGGTGATGATAGTGCATAAGCAATGTTTTAGATGTGAGAGATTTGATGACCCTCATTAAGAAAGATTATTTATGCTTTTCTATCTAAGGCTAAAGTGTGAAGTAAGATTGAGGCCAAGTCTTTGACACATGTCATGGTTAGTTAGAAATTGTATGTATGTTTTTAAGAATAGTGCAAGAAAATTATTGTTGATAAAGTTTTAGAGAATATGCGAAGTATGACTTTAGGGGTATTTGCCTTAAAGTTATATGTGATTTTTAATGATAGGCTTGAATGTCATGTTAGGTGTAAGATGATGAAGGCAATATGCACTAGTGAATCCATATAAAGAGTTTTAAATTAGTCATTGAAGTGGTAAGGCATGTTATGCTTCAGGTGTGAGCTCTAAGAATATATAGAATATTGAACCTTATGGTTTAGAGTAGTATTGTGGTTTTGTATGTTGTATCTTGTGATTTAGTGTTAGGCTTGATCATGGTGAGAGAACTTAGTTTAGTTTAGACCTTAGTAGAAAGATTTCTCAGTGCCAATATGAGAATTATAAGTTGAATCAAATGAGTACGGTGTTTAAGGGGAATAGTATAGTTGAGAGAGCATTTGAGAAGTGATGCTAAGCTTGAAAGTAAGAAGTTGCGTTTCCTACGGCCTAGCAATCCTATCCTGGTTTATGAGTTATATAATTATATTCCATGCTATAGAGTTATATCAATGTTGTAATTCCTAGTCAAATGTCTTGTTCAGAGTATGCCCAAAATTCTTTGCTCCCTAATGTTAATAGAATTTCACAGAAAAGTGCTAAAGAAATACTCCATTTGAGTATTGGTAGTCAGTATGATCTAGTCCATATAGCTTGTAATCTAGTTTGGCAAGCAAGGAGATAAGCTCCTATAGATTCTTAATTTTCTCGTTAGTCTTACTATCCGCAGTCTTATACGTATGTACATTCCAAGAGGCAATGTGTTTGTGTCCAATTAAATTATGAATTCAGCTCAGTTCATGCATCAGTTTCAGTTTAGGATATTAAGTCATGATTCAGTTTGTAAGTATCCTGTGTAGTATCACAGTCTCTTCTTAGTATTTTCATCAAATTATTATCATTCGGGGACAAATGATCCCAAGAGGGGGATGTTATAATACCCCGAGTTTTTGTGTCATAAACCTCTCATCCTTTCTCATGAGATTAGATCTAGTGCAAAGTAATGGTTGCTCATAAGTTGACACTCTCATTTCTATCTTAGCCATATAGTTATTTTTCTTGAGATCCAGTGATTCAGTTCTATCAGTTACACATAATAGCTTGAAGACAAATATTCCTCTGTGTTTAAGGTTAATTATCCACATTCGAGGATAAATGTTCTCAAGTGTGAGATAATGTAATACCCCATATTTTCATGCTAGAATTCTAACCGTCGTTCATGTGCATGTAAGCTCTAATCCAAGTGATTCTCACGTGAATACAATTTGCATGATCATTATCCTAGTCTATGGAGTAGTTTAGAGTTGGAAAATGTTTACAGCAATGACCTAGAACAAGGTTGAGCTAAGACCAATTGATTCATCCAAAGTTTGACATTCAATTCCACAAGGGTCAACTTCAAAAGTGAATATCTCTTAATATAAATGGAACTTTTCATCTAAAGACCTATCAAATTGTAGATAATTGAATTATCTTTCCAACGATACCAATTTCACAAAAATCCACCGAGCGAAGAGTTCTGCCCATTTTCGTGAGAGGCAATAAGGGTGTGTGATGGGCAATGCGCCGCCCAATCAAATGTGTGCGATTGGGAGTGTGAGGCACACTCAAATGACTGCCACAAGATATGCAAGGTATACCATGGGTTGTGCGCCGCATACCTCACTTCCAAGTGCCAAAAACACCCTTATATATGTCTACAACACGGGATTAAACTCCCATAACACCAAAATAATTTTACTTTCTCTCAAAATCACCAAGAACATTAATTAGAGTTTCAACCTAAAAATTCAACTATCTCAAGATTTAACCATGAGTTTTCAATAATTCTTCGATATCTGAAATCCCCATTCTGAGGGCTACAAGAAACACTCATTATTTTCACGAATAGAATCCCAAGGTCAAGAGTTCATTCAAAGCTTAAAGTTTAAGGTATGTGGGATTTTTCAACATGAACACTCTTTCGTTCTTGTGCCCAAAAATACTTTATTTTACGAAGTTATGGATTTTATATGTTTTACTATGATTTTGAAGCATGAACTTATATCCTATATTGATTATCACGAGATTATGATATTTTTGATATTTTAGAAGAGGAATTATATGAGAATGATGATATTATGTTCCTTATAACTGAATTTTCCAGATTTTGAAGAGATTTATATATGTTCAGGATGTAAAGCTTGAATCTTGATAAGTTTTAATATGATATTGAGACATGAGTTTTGAACTCTATTTGAGATTGTTGTTTTTGAGAAATCATGTGTTATAAATATCTTGTGCTTGAATGATTTGAGATTATGAAGAAGCTTTGACCTTTCGGTCGTAAAAATGGGTGTTTTTGAACCTGAGATTAGAAAAGAAATCCACTTTTATTGATTATTATGAAAAGGGTAGCAAGATGGCTCCCGTTGTGAATTATTGAACTGTTTATTAGTGGATTTTCTTTTAAAAAGATCTGAGCTAAGTCCGGGAGTAGTCTTTAGCACCGAACAGGAGGTATAGCTATTTTGGTACTTCCCTAAAACTACGTGCCCCCGTAGGATATTAGCCTGAGGCTGATTTTTATAGTGATCACTAGTATTTGGATTGATGATTTAAGGTCCTACTCTGATGGCAAGGAATAGGGTAACTTCCCCAACGTGGGTAGAATGTTGGACTCTATGTAGCTCACATGGTATATCTCGATTGTAAGAGACTCCCAGTGTGTGTGTGTATTCTTCTATCTGAGATGAAAATACAATTGCTTGAAAGATTGAGTTTGAGAAAGTCATTGTTTTCGAAAGATTTAAAGACTATATATTCTAAAGATAATTGTTTCAAAACTTGATTACTCTATATGTTTTAAACCAAGGAAGAAGTGAATTGAGAACTTATTGTAATAAATCACTTGTTTTACTTTACATTTATTATTCATCCATGATTTCGATGATTTAATTTGAGTTAAGTTAGTCATTTATATCAGCATGAATAATTTTATAAACTGAGATGATATTAAGATATTATTTTATATATGCATTGAACCCCTATATGCTCGGTACGTTTCCATGGTACTGACCCATATATTCGTATGTGAGCTATATTTTCTCAGAATCTAGGTACAAGGTATAGTATGCACCTTCAGATCTTGTCAGTTCGTGGTATTGTCAGCAAGTGATGAGTCTTTTTGATTCAAGGGCTTGGGTCAGTTATGCAAAACTAATAGTGTTGTATTTTCTTTATTAAGTCGTATTGAGTTAGGATAGTCGGGAGTTATGACCCGGCTACCTACAATCAGTACTAGTAGAGGCTTCATAAACAGTCAGTAGAAGCTGATATATTCTGTTTTAGTTTTGGTTGTAAAAGCAGAGATGTTATCTTGTAATTTAGTTTTGTATCTATCATATTCAGAAAAGAATTATTTTCCACAGATTTGTATAGATTTATACTTTTTGTTCAGTTTCTTATGAGTTATGCCAGTAGAAGGGTTAGCTTGGGGTCACTTGTGATCCTAAGCACCGTGTGATGTCTCGGGACCCAATTTTGGGGCATTACAGTTAATTGCTCCAAAGGACTATTGTGATCTTTTTTTTCTAATCTTTACCTATCTCTTTAGTTAGTATCGAATACAGGTGGGTTCCTAACATTTACAACAGTTAAGAAAGTAATCAAAGTGAACTAAATTAGAATACATGCAAAAATATTGATTTTGAAGGAATCTCATAGTTTCCCTACTTTGTTACTACTCCAGGGTTCCGATAACCCTAGCTAAGGGAATTACCCACTCATAGTTGCAAAACAAACTATAGTAATGAATAAAGAAAGCATAAAATCGATCTCACAATAATGGACAAAGAAAACTCAAAGTCTCAAATCAATTAATCAATATAAAACTAAGAACATAAGAATCCTAAGATCAAAAGTCAATCTTGGAATAAAAAATATGTTGGTGAATAGTATGAGTCCTTCAACTAATACAAAAATCAAAAAATAGTATATATAGATTACATAGAAACCCTAGGAATTCTTTCTAAAAAATAAGGGAAAATTAAGCCGGTGACCACCTACAATGCCACTTACGGGCCATAGGTGGCACCTTTACCTTGTAGGTGGTCCCATGTAGGTGACAGGAAAATCTTCTTCTATATATTCTCTAAACTTTTAGTCATGTAACACTACTGGCACCTACGACGCCATAGGTATCCCTTTCTAGGTGGCAGTAATAAATTCTCAACTTCCGAATCTCTGAACTTCAAACTTCTGACACCTACTCTGATACCTACTCCACGTAGGTGGAACCTATGACACATAGGTGCAATGTATCTAGTCCTTAATCTAGCGTTCAATTTTTTTCAGTGGTTTAGCTCTTAAAATCTAGTTTTCGGCAAAAGACAACACAATAACACATCATATCTGCAAAAGACAACACAATAACACATCGTATTTGTAATTTCTTATTTTTAAGCATTAAATGGGCCATGAAACCATTGCACATCAACTTAACATTCTAAATAACTGATTAGGCTATTCATGGTGGACTAAATAGATTTTTTTGTTGATATACAGTGACTGTTTTAGCATAGAAACATATGAAAGTTGGTGATTTATAATTTTTATTTTATTTCTAAGAATATGAAATACATCTAAGAAGTTAAAAAATATTATATATATATGTGTGTGTGTATGTATGTATATATATATTGTCATGTCATGTATCACTTCTCGAATTCCTAAAAATAAAAAAAACTTTTGACATCTCCAAGATTGATAAGCCAATACAAGTCATAAATATAAAAATAGGAATCAATAAGCATAATGAATAATACATTAACAATAAAAGTTATAAAGTATGTCTTTTATTGAAACTCAAAGTAACAAACTTTGAATTGTCACAAAATTAAAGTATCAGCACCGAAGACAACACATACACCCTAAAAATGTAATGTAGCAAGAGCAGTATCAATGCAGCACATATATTTGTAGACATAATAGGCCAACTAAGATCATCTTATGCAACACCATATATAATTAAAGAAATAGGCAAAAAATCATTTGCAACAAATTTACATCATAAACATTCCACCACCTATACTATGCTTTCTCAATAACCTGAAGATTCAATTAACTTTGTCATTTCATTTGGATCCAAGTATCATTTCTTAACATATTATTAGACTTATATATAAGTCATAACTACTATCACTGTTTAGTATAAAAATTTATTACTCTAGTGTCACACATAATCTATTATAGTTTCATCAAGTATTAATGTTTCATTGACTTATTTCTTTCTTTTTAAGTTTATTTTGTTACTATTTAAGAAAAAATTAAATACGATAAATATTTAGTTTACGGTGGTGAGTGCTAGGTCTAAATTCTATGTACTGTAGAAGAGGTTGGAAGTATACAAGCAGTGCCTCATATACTTACACTCTTTTAATTTTTTTTGCAATGGGGTGTATGTATATTGACAACTCAAGGACGCATAATTTGATATAAATTGTTATGTTGGTATGTGAGAGTATAATACATAGTGCTCCCATGGAGGGCATTCATGGGGTTGCACCCACGGTGCGCCTTTGGTGCTCATAGTGCCAATGGTCTGCATTGTTACTTTTAAAATAAAATTGAAAAATAAATAGAAAAAATATGCAATTTAATTTTCTTGCAAGTACTACTATTTCATTGAATTATTTCCTTTTTGAAGTTGAATTTGTTACTTTTTTGAAAAAAGAAATTAAATAAGGTAGGAATGAAATTTACTTTAGCAAGTGTTGGTTCTAATATCTGACTTCGATAGAAAAGGTTGTAAGCAAACAAGTGGTGTCTCATATGTTTACACATTTTTGATGTTTTGCGTAGAGGGTGTGTGTATATTTCCAATCTGAGGACACGTGATTTGGTAAATGGCGCATGATGGTCATCACAGCTATATGTTGTTATACTGATGCGCGAGTGCCTAATACATAGTACACCTGCAGTAGGTGTCTATTATGTGTTGGTACATAGAATTCCGGTTTGCCTTTTGTGCTTATGGAACCTATGTTCCTTTGGTGCCAAGGGTGTTCGTAGCATCCATGGATCCTTTGATGCCCATGGTTCCCTTGGTGCCAATGGTGCCCAAGGCACCTATATTGACCATGGTGTCCATGGTGTCCACGGTGCCCATGGTGGGCACCCTTGAAAAATTAATTGGAAAATTGGAAATTTAAAATTTTAATAAGTATTAATATTTTATTGACTAATTTTCTCTTCATACTTGATTTTGTAATAATTTTAAAAGAATTCAAAAGATAAATAAGAAAAGCTTGCAATCTAAAGTTTTAGCAAGTATTAATATTTGATTGACTGATTTCCTTTTCTTTTTGTAGATTTTTATACTTTTATTAAAAAAATTAAATGAGGTAAACATTTAATTTACCATAGCGAGTGTTGGGTCTCATATCTATCTACTATTGAAGAGGTTGTATGAAAACAAGCAGTGTCTCATATATTACGCTTTTTTGATTTTTTTCATTGTGCAGTATGTGTATTGCAAACTCAAGGACGAGTAATTTGGTATGTGGCACATGACATTGGTCACAATTGATTATTATTATGGTGCGTAAGTGTATAATAATACATAGTTCACCTGCGGAGGGCATCTATGGTGCCTTGGTATTGGTGCCCATGGTGTGCCATTGGTTCTCATGGTTCCCATGGTGCCAATAATGCCCGTGGTTCCCCTATTTTCTCTAGCACCTATGGTTCCCTTAGTTTCAATGAAGCCCATGGTACCCTCGGTGACCACGACTCCCATTTCTCCCATGGTGCCTATGGCACCCTTGGAGTATAAAGTAGGGAGATATTGAATTAAATTCTAACAAGTATTAGTATCATATTAACTAATTCTCTTCTTACTTGAGTTTGTAACTTTTAAAAAAAAATAGAAAAATTATGCAATTTAAAGTTTTAACAAGTGTTGAAATTTCATTGACTGATTTCCTTTTCTTTAGTTGATTAAATAAGGCAAATATTCAATTTACTATAGCATTTTTTGGTTCTCATAGCTCTCTATTATAGAAGAGGTTATAAGAAAACAGGTGGCGTCTTATATGCTTACGACCTTTTAGGTTTATGCATTCAGGTATGTGTATATTATTGTAATGGAATAACCCATCTCTATGGATGTTACGTGATGTTTTTATGGAATGTGAATGGTTGGCACGATTCTTAATGTGATTCAATATGATTTGTGCAAGTTTGTGGTTTTTTGAGTTAAAAAAGACCTTATTGTTAACTTTGATTAACATTTGTTGTTTTGTTTGTCGAATGGCAGAACAAGCTATGCTAGCAAATCGAACGGATGATTTTGGTTATGTACTATACTTGATTTAATTTTATGGCTTATGAATCTCATTTTGACTCTTGATTCAAAAAATTATGAAATTGGGTCTCGGGGGTTAACTTTTTTTTAAAAAAAAATCTTATTTTAAATTTGAAGTTCCTATTAAGTCTAGAACATCAAATTAAGTCTAGTAGCATATTTTGTTTTCTTTCATGGAATTCTAAATGAATCCCAAGGACTTGATCCGCAACTTTGCAATTTTAGCAAAGTTATGGATATAGCAAAAATCTGTCGCAGCCTCTTTAACGGCTCAGGTGTCGTTTAAGCGGGGGTGTAGCTAGCCTCTTACTATTGCTAACACAAACGTTGACTTATTTAGCAGTAGGGTACTGATGTAGATACCTCTCATTGATGGGTTGTACTCTTAAGTGGTTGACCCACCACTTAAGTAATGGTCGCTTTAGCGATCATAACTGGTATAGTATAAACATTTCCTTCTCTCATTTCTCATCCATTTTTCATACTTTAAACTTTGGGTTAAGATATTTTTTGATGAATTCCTCCATATTCACTCTTGGGTATGATCCAAATCACCAGTTCAATTATTTTTCTTCAATTATTATCATCTAAAACTCATTAAATTGTGATTTTAAAAGTAAAAACTAGGGATTTTGGCCTGGAAGTCCTAAAATGGGTTTTATTTAATTTAAGTCCCATTTTAACCCACTTTCACTTAATTTTTCACCTTTGTCTTCCTTTAATCATGGGTAAAGTGTTTAAAAATTAAAATTTTAATTGTACCCTTTCTTTTCGAAAATCTATTTCAGGGGTCCATTTGACCCAAACTCAAAAATAGTCAATATGGGTATTGTTGGCTTTCTTTTAATGTGTAAAATCTATATTTCTTTGTTTTAGTTATTTTTGAGTCCTTTCAAGAGGGGAAAGGTCTACGTGAAAGGTTTTAGGCTTGGATATTGTCATGACGAGATAGGTTATGGCTTAACTTTCTTTAGACAGTGCTAGGTAGTTAATAATTATACAAAATCATATTATGATTATGGATAATAATCATGGAAATAATATTATAATGGTTGTATGCCTGTGTGGGGTCTTATATGTTTTCGTTGGTGATTTGAGATGATATTTGCTGCACGTGGCCTATGTGAGGGCCATATCTAATATTATTAGCCTTATGTATGCATTTGGTTTCTCTGTTCGTGATAGAAATACCTATGTTAGGATTAAGGTGATATTATTGATATTTGTCTTGAATTATCACTCTAATGATACATTGCTTACACATAATCATGGTTGGTTGATCTACTGAGTGTATTCTGAGCTTATATGTATATTTATTGAATGGCTGTTTGAGATCTCCATACCGGTTTGGTTGTGAGCATTATATCCTTATATCATACGTACGTTTATGAGATATTGGTACTATTATGAAAACATTGTTTTTGATGGAAATGAGATACTTTTACAAAACCCTCTATTATAGCCCAAGAGTTAGAGAGAAAATAAGGATATTGTGATTGGGATTGAGTATTGAGATAGTATATGGGTTGTGAACCCCCCATAGGTCCTACCTAGAAGTGGTAAGGCTAGTTAGGTATATATGGAGGCTATACAAAAACCTTAATCACTTCACATCATTATTGTCATCATCATTGCAACTCATACATTATGCATATTCAGTGTTTTACTATTAGTTATAATTCTATGCATATCTATTCTGGTCTATAAACATTTGTATCTATCGTCGAGAGGTTATAAGATATTTTTAAGAAACTTCCATATTTTGTTCCTTATGTGTGGGTTTTTTCCATATTCTATATTCTACAGTGATTTTTAATCTTTTCTGCACAAATGGTGAGGACTAGATTCTATGAGGCTGGGGATGTTGAGGTTATATGTGAGGAAAAGTCCCAGCCTAGAAGACAAATCAGGGCTCATGGATAGGCTTGAGGTAGAGGAAGGAATGAGGATTTGCCCCTTCCAAAAGTAGTACTAAAGGGATTTAACCTGAGCTAAAAGTTGAGCATGCTGGAGAAATGAGGCCTACTTAGGTTCCACAAAGTACTACTATCCCAGTGTTAGAGAGTTTATTTATTTGTTTGCTGACTTATTTGGTGGGAGTTCCTTTGAGTGCCCCAGGTATTACTCAAAGTTTGAGTGTTGTACCTCCACCTATGCCACAGATTGCTTATGGTGCTCTTTTGAATTTTAATGTGGTTCTTTCATTAGTACCGACATCTATATATAGTATTCCACCAGCTCAGAGTGTTGTTCGCTCTGTTGTGCCAGTATTTGAGTATGGTATTTTGAGTCTGGGAGTTCAACCATCATTGATATTACGTCCTCCTATAAAGTTACAGACGGACAAATTCACTATGTCTCCTATTTCTTTGGGTCCTATTATGTCATCTCAGGATTAAAAGAGATTTAAGAGATTTACTCACTTGGGTTTGCCTATGTTTAGTGGTGTTGTGGGTGAGTATGCCTATAAGTTCTATCTGTATTGCTAGGAGAAGTTGTATAAACCTTGGATTGCTTGAGTTGTATGGAGTTGCTTACACTACCTACCAGTTGAGAGATATAGTCAGAGACTGGTGGAGGTCACTTTTTAGTTGCAGACCTCTTAGTTTCCTAGAGATAACTTAAGATCAGTTTGTTAAGGCCCTTTTGGACAAGTTTTGTTATAAAGTTTGAGGGGTCAGATGAGATATGAGTTTAATTACTTGGATCAAGGATCCATGAGTGTTGCCAAGTGTGAGGCACATTTTCCTACCTTGTCCAGATATTCTATTTCTAGTATTACCACCGAGTCTGAGAAAATTTTGAAATTCATAAAGGGATTGGATATAATTTTTCAACTGGCTATTATCCAAATAGTTGTGTTAAGGGCATCATTATGGAGCGTGGTGGATGATATGGATATAACTATAGTTATTCTTCAATCTACACATAAGGCTCCAATAGATTGAACCATTGGGGTGAGTTAAGTGTTTATACCCTCCCTGGTAAAAGATTTTAATTATCCCTATGTGTACCGTAGTAGAAAAGTATAGGTAGCTTTGTAGGGTTAAGGTAGTAGGTCTTAGGCTCAGTGTATTCGGGTAGTCGGGCGTTGTCTTAGGGTGGTAATTCTAGCTCTGCCTACCTTCTTATATTGAGTCAGGATACTGATGTTGATATGTGTATGATGAGTTTGTCCATGTGCCCAATGACTGCTCTTATCATGTTTGTAGGCCTACTCTTATATGGATAGTAAGGGGTGAGCCTCGGGTTAGTAGATGTGTTACTAGAGATGTGAGTGTTAAAGGCAGTGGTAACTGTGGTGATGGTTGCGGGGCGGCTCAGTCTAGTAGTAAAAGTGGATAGTTCTATATGATACCTACAAGACTTGAGGAAGAGGCGTTCGTTGTTAGTATCACCGGTATTTTCCCTTTTTATTTCAGATCTACATCTTTGTTCTTTGATTTGAAATCAATTTTCTCTTATATGTTTGAATATTTTGCTTCATTGTTTGATTCTACTAATGATCCTCTTTCCATGTCTATCTATGTATCTACCCTTGCAGGTTACTCTTTTGTGCTAGATCGGGTGCACCGATCTGGTGTTGTGACCTTCGTGAGGTGTGAGACATGGGTAGAATATATTATCTTAGATATGGAAGATTTTGATGTCATCTTGGGTATGGATTGGTTGGATTTCTAAAACGCTATTGTAGATTGTTATGCTAAGACTGTGACTTTAGCTTTACCGAGTGTGCCAAGGATAGCTTGGAGGGGTATGCTTCGTTCGAGTCTCAAGAGTATATATCTATTCTACAGGCTATTTTGGGAAGAAAGATGATTATTGTGCTTTTTACGAATTCAAGTACTTTGGAAAAAGTTTTCAAACTTGATTTTTGAAAATTGTTCTACAACTTAATTTATTTATAAAGATCAAGAAAACCTTTAAAAATTACTTAAACGATTCAAAATAGAAAAATCCTATATGTTTAGAAATCTTTAGTAAGCAATTATTATTAATACTCTTGGAAGGCACCAAGAGTATCTACTAACCTGAGGTTATCCGGGCTATTTGAAAACAAATTTTTGACTAACTTTAAAAAGGGATTTGGTTTTATTTAGAAAAGGAATTGATTAACGAAAAAATTATTTTAAAGATTTTTACAGAACAACTTTTGATGACTTAGAGGGAATTTTAACTAATTTCAAGAAAATTAGTAACTAATAGCATGCAAAATGGGAATGGGGGGAATCAAAAGACTTAAGCCATTAGGCCCAAATCTCTCAAATGAACCTGCCCAAATATAATTGGACTTTCGGCCCTCAACCTGTCCTAATTTGATCATTTGGGCTTTTGGTCCACCAACACCCGTCCTAATCTAATCATTTGAGATTTTGGCCCACAACCTGTCCTAAACTAGTTTTTGAACTTTTAAGGACCAAAATCTGCTTCACCTGTATTAAGTTACAACTTTGGCTTCAAGGCCCAAATGAATGAATGAACAAATAAAGATAAAATAAAAAGAGCAGCAAAATTGGACTTTCAAGTCTACAAATACTAGCAACTTTGTCAATAGGCTTTGACCCATTTTATACTCCTCCATTTTCTTGAACCAGTATGCCATATGATCAACTTTTGGACCATCTATTCGTAACTGACTCAAGACTAAATAAGCCTCAATGGATTATAATGAACATGCAAAAGGGGAAAGAGTCCATGTAGAACTCAAACATATCCACATGCAAAAGAAAAGTAAAGTAATTAATATATGTTCAAATTTTTATACCTAACATATAAACAATAACATGAAAAAAGAATATTTTGTGTATAACGAAAAAATATTAGCATGATCTACTTAAAAGACGTCATATCAACTTACTAATTCATTTCCTATATAAAAGTAGCAGATTAAATTTTACCAACTACGGAGCATACACTTAAGAGATGAGATCTATTACACAACCTAATTTAAATCTACCTTAATTTATTTTGATATGAAAAACAAGAAAATGATGACTTATCGCAGGGCTCTTGAAGTTAAAAACCAAACATATCAAACTAGATAATCAAGTTGGGTAGAAGTTAATTGAAAGCAACTACACAGACAAAATTATCAACAAGTGGCTATAAATGGCACCTACTAGCAAAACAAAATAGAGGGAAAGATAGACTTCAAACAAATTTATTAGAGAAATCAGTAGAAAACATAAATTAGTAGCAACAAAATAATATTCAGACCGACCAGTTTCACTACCTCATTAAAAAAAATATAGAACATCCTTTCATACATTAATAGACATGAAAAACCTTAAGATTTTTAGGTCTATGAGCCAAAATCAAACAAAGGTAAAGAACTATTAATGAGAACAAACCTAAGGGACAAAAAATGAACTTGGAAATTTTAGTTTGAAAAAAATCAAGAATAGATGATACAAGGGTGTCATATCAAATTTAGATAACAGTTGAATATGAATCTAATATATTAATAGCAAGAGAAAAAAATTCAAACAGTAATAGACCTAAAAATAGGCAGGATCAAAGTTTATACATAAGGGGGGGGCAAAAATTTTGACATAGCTAGTATTTCCAAAATAAGACAAAGGATGAACTAGGCAATTGACAATAGAGAAGGAAATCATGCTTTCGGGTATATCGAGAATATGTACAATAATAAAAAATAGGGAGATAAAATAAAGCAAGAAAAGCTAGACATTTCTCTAAAATAAAATGTAGTAAAGAAGGTTCAAAACATCTAAGTAATCTTATTTACAACAAAGGGATGAAATGACATTTCACATAATTAATACACAGAGAGAAATACGACCTACAACCTCAAGATAAGCATACTATAAACTCATCCTCATCCTCTCTTTGAGCAACACAAAATTAATTCTCAATGGTCATAAAAAATATTTTTGAGGATTCATAGGATTATTGACCTTACTATAGACATATACACACTATCTGTATTGACTTTAAATGTCAAAAGAATTAGGAGGAAGTATTTATTATGTTAAGGTAGTCAACTAAACCACCATCAAAAACTTTGAACTAAGAAAAAGATTAAGGAAAAACATAACAAAGTAGAGGAGCACTATACTAATACAACGTATCTAGACTAAAAAAGAGATATTTCGCTAAAGGGATAACAAATTAGGCCTCAATAACTTACTGAGAACTAACAAAATCTAATGTTACAGTGATTTCCAAAGAAACACTAAAACATAAATTTTGAGATAAAAATATTAAACTCAAAGTCAAAATGATGCACGATACATCAAAAGAAACTATACATTTGACTTTTATCAAACAAAGTTGAGACTAAACAATGGTTTAAAGACTCACAATGGGAATCATTGAATCAAGGCAGTGAACTAAAAAATTAAAAAAAAAACAAAAATTTCACAATATATGTTGATTCATACTAAAATAAAAAAATTACAGCTAATCAACAACATTAACATGAGACAATGAACCCTAAAGCAATTGAACCAAAAACTACATAATCAACAATGAAGAAAAAATTATAGTATGAGCATTGATACAAAAAACAACATAAAAACAATTATTACAAGTTAATCCTACCACCATCAAATCCATTTACAAAAAATAAACCCACATTTACTACTGTTACAAAACTACAAAGAAGGAGATAAAGAAGCTGAAAAACAAACTAACATGGAAAGGTGTACTCATCTTTTTTGAGGATATAAAATGGGACTTCAAGATATTGTTGGAATATCAACTACCACCAAAAGAGATTTTCTACCACTATTAATCAAAATTCTAGGCTTAAAAGAGTCTTTTAAAAATTCCAATAAAAATTTAAATTGACCAAAAAAATTTCAAGACTATTGTTTCTCAATGATTTTTCATCTCTAAGACCTTTAAAATTTTTCTCCATAGTGAGTCTTTTATAGAAGGGAATTTGATGATGAAAACTAACTTCTTGATGTGGGAAAAAAAATTGGGGGGTAATTTAGGCAATCTCTAACATAGATATTTGGAATTTTGGATGAAGATAGTGTTTTACAGCTCATCTTTGTACTCTTTTTTTTTTGAATTTTTGAGAAATTCCAATGGGTTCAACTAGTAGAAATTGGGGGAAAAGAATTATCCCTAAGAACCAATGAAATTCGCCCCAGTATGTAAGAATTCATACTATTTCCCCTAAATTTGAAAATTTTGAATGATGGGGAAGGATAGCTAGGCATTTCTAGAAGGTTCTCAGACTTTCCACGGTATACAATTCTGTTGGAGGAATGAAGATTTAAATGGGAAGAAAATAAGAGGTTAGGTTTTGCCGGATGATGAGTAGTAATTAGTCGCACTAACTATGTATTCACACTACCATGTGTTGTATGAAAAAATAAGAAATTATCATGACTTAAATGCACTAATTTTCATATTTTATAGGTATGCAATTAAGAAGGTGAACATATACGGAATGGAGCTAGAAAGAGAGCAACTGGATACAAAAAGAGTGCAGTTAGAGACCTGAAGTTGGCAACCCCAGTTATTGTGATAGTGGTCATCAGGCCACAGTCACGGTCAATCAATATAGATAACATAATACGGTCACGAAACACAACCGCAGTCACGCTAATGCGATCGGTATTAAAGCTGCACGATTGCAGATCAACGGGAATATGCCCAGGGCAGATTTTTAAGACTACATAGACTAATTCCAAATCATATATAGGAAAAAACCCTTTATTATTAGGGGATGGCTTACCATAAGATATCTTTGAATTCAAATCTTGAAACCCTAATTGGTCAAGTATATAACTAACTTTGGAGGTTAAATTTCTTAGGATCTTTGTGAAGAATGAATTCTTTGGATAATCCTTATGGTATATCTCTCTTTACTATGGCCATGAGTAGCTAAGTAATTCAGTCTTATCTTATTAAAATAAAGTGTTATTGTGTGTGAGTGTTGTTGTGTTTGCATGATTTTTAGTTGTTGAGTATGGATTCCACCATTACTTGAGCTTGTTAGTTGGAATTTGATGAGTGAAAACCCTAAATCTCCGAATGGATTTGATAGGTGAAAATCCCAAACTCTAGAAACCCTTTATCATCCTTGAAAAAGGGACTAAGGTGAACTTGAGGTAACTCATGACATCCTTTAAAGAGGGTTATAAGGGGACAACCTAATGGTAGACAATTAAGTTTATGGTTTGCAACCCTTTAAAATCTTATAAATAAGTGTAACGGGAGTGTAAGCCATGCCAAGAGAATTATCCTATACATAGGGATGCTTCATTGAGATGTTAGGTGATTACAAATTGCATACTTGTTAGGTGTTCTAAAGAGCCAATGGGTGAAATCATTGTAGTTTTATTGAAAGATTGACTACAATCACTTTTGACCTATCCTATCCTTTGATCAATAAATAAAACTTATGCCAAATCATCATTTACCCCCATACTTTAATTTTAGGTAGACACGATCCCAAGACCCTGTCTATTATTAATCTTAAAATCAAAAGTGTTATATCTGTGCTTTGTTAGTTGATAAACCATTTCCAAAAAAAATCCCCCTATTTGTTTTAGATGTTTTGTTTATTCTCATTTTGGGTAAACTTATAGTAATTAGGACACCCATAAGATTTGACGCCTATAATTCGCTGTATGTGGATTTTACCCCAACTCTAGTTGGGTTTTTTGACACGACCACCTCACCCCTTATTCATGAGAACGATTTAAACGTTATCAAAATGGTGTCGTTGCCAAGGATTGAAATATAGATTTCTCTTGGGTAATCTTATTATTACTTAGGAGTATCCGGAGTGGCATATTTTATTTTCTTTGTTATTTTTGGATCTTTTTGTAGGTAATCCTAGCATGAATGAAACTATGAGTGAGGCACTAATCCTGTGGAGTCATATGATGTACCCACTCATGTAGAATTCTATTTAAATAATGGGATTAATGTGAGTGAAATCCATATACCACCTCACTATAGTAATGGGACATTTCATGTGACTAATATCATGCTTCATGTGTTGCAAGTAAAGGGGCTTTATGGGGGTCAAGCTCATGATGATCCATATGTTCACTTAAGGAATTTTTGGGATGTGTGTACACTATTCAACATTTCTCATATTACTCAAGAGTCCTTTCAGCTCCATCCTTTTCCATTCTCACTATCGGGTGAAGAATTGATGTGGTTCTGCATACTCCATACAGCTTCACTCACTTCATAGAATGAGCTCACAAAGGTGTTTTTAGATTAATACTTCCCTCCTTCCAAGGTATATCACCCGAGAGATGAAATCATAAACTTTAGATAAAGGAAAGGGGAGCCGCTTCAAGAATTATGGGAGAGATTTCATAGGAAGTTAGCCAAATGCCCAAACCACGAGATTTTGGAGGAAGACACTTCTCCAAATATTCTATTGGGAACTAGATCATTTAAACTAAATGGTAGTAAATAATGTGGCGAAAGGTTCTCTCTTAAACTTGATCTTCAATGTAGGTACCAAATTGTTGATAGAGGTAACTAAACACAATTAGAAATGGCATACCCAAGACATCAACATTTCAAATAACTTTCCATCCAAGACCATGGTTAGTACAAAATAAAGAAAACAGGATGAGGAGCAAGAGGAAACCATGGAAAAGATCTTGAATTAACTTGAGCTCCTAACCAAGTATGTCATAGATGCACTGGTGAAAATGGTGAATCTTGTAACATTAAAAACCCATGATGAAGCTGAAGAAGCTAGGAAGATGGATGAAGAATTTTGGTAGATAACAAACCATTCAGATGGTTCTCACCTGGCTTATCATAGGCAAGGTAGAAATTAAGGTTGGAGGAATCGGGTCGGTAGTCGAGTTTGGAGAGACTGGGAACATGAGTATTGCCATTTTATGCGTCCTCATGATCAGAATTCTAACAAAAAGTCAAGTTCCTTTGATGCCTATAGATGTAGAACAAAGGATATCCTTGAAAGAATTTTGTATAGAGTTGAAGGACCAGACAAAATGGTCTGTGAATTAAAAGAGGACTTTGTTTCACTCTCTAAAACTATAGTCTCCCATTCGCCCTCTATCAAAGAATTGGATATCCGAATGGAAATAACCTTTTTATGTCTAGATGCTAAACCTTGGGGAAATTCCACTAGTAGCACAATCACCAACCTTCAAAACAATGATCAAATCTTGGAAATACGTGTGGAGAGTGAAAAAGCAAAGAAAGAGCTCTTGAAAGAGAACTGGGGAGGAAAGATTCTAAGTCAAAGAGGGGTTATCCCTAAATCAAGTCGACAAAGATAAAAAAAAAGATGTAAAGAGTTGCTAAAAGGTTAATTAATAATGGAGAGGTTGATAAGTGGGACTTAAGGATCCTCCTTGACAAATTGATAAATGCCAACGTCATGCCACGACGATAACCAAGGAACTGTGTGGGAGGTAACCCACAAATGCCACAAGGATGGCTCTTATATTTTTTATCATATTTTTGTAGTATTGATGTTAGTTTGTGTATATAAATAACTCATGCATGTGTGACACTATGGAGTTCTTGGGATAAGCTTAGAAAGGGGGAAGTGTGCAAATTTAAGTTAAAACTGAATAAAGATTAAATAGGTAAAAATCAATCAAAAAAGTTAGACAGGGGAAAAAAAGGACCAAAACTACCCTCAATTACTGCAATTGCAGTCCTTAAGCGTGTTACGGTCACATTCATATCTGATATCGCAGTTAGTCAACTACGATTTTGCATCCAGTCAATTGCAATCGCAACTAGTTGATCCACTGACTCCTTACCTAATTTTATCACACCTTCATTCAAGATTTGGCATGCAGGAGTGGACCGATCTCAAGGTAAATGGTGATGATGTAGAAATTAAGAATGATAGCAGTCTTTAATGGGGTTTTAGAGAGCACCCTTATCTATTTGTTAGCCTTGTTTATTTATGCAGTAGGGATGCTGCTACCTTTTAAATTGGGGGTGTTTCCTTGTTCATTTCATTTAGGCTTGTATTATTTCTGCATACTCTTTTGCTCTTTTTGATGATCCTTATTTTTGTTCGGGTTGTAATATGTGGGAACTCTGATGATGCCTATATTTGCATGAACTAAGTACTTTATTCTCGATTTGTTACTTTATTTTAATTTTATTGGGTGAGTCATGATTTTGTTTTAACCATGAATGCAAGGGAAGACTGAGCATATGTGGCATTAATAATTTGGGATCGCATTTAGACCCATTGGTAAAGTCTGAGTAACCATATGGGTGGTTTGCCCACACTATAGCTCGCAATGTGAAACTATAGCTTGGGTTGTTTCTATGATTATAATATCATATGTGGTATGGATACTAAAGCAAACAACCCCCTCCATCTGAAAATTTTTCAAAATTCAAAGGCATGGATGTGAGCAACCTTGTGACAGACCTTTCTCTCTTTCTATGAATCTAAAAATTGACTTCAAAAAATAATGAATACTCTTTTTTGGTCTCGATCGGGTAGAACAATTGAACCCTATTTATAATATTTGCATGCCATGTATGTAAGCTTAATTGTCTACATCTCATGTGTACTTGTACCATCTAGAACTTGCCTCATTCATCTTTCAAAGCTAATTTTTTATTGTGTTTGGTTGATAAAATGATCATTGGCCATCTTGTGATTTTGGAAGCCAACTTTAGCCTAAAAATCCTACCAATACATAAGAGTTACCCCTAGTCATCCTCTTTGAGCCTTTGGACTTTTCTTTAGAAAACACATTATAAGTCGTTACCCTTCTATTCATCCTCTCTTGAACCCTATCCTCATTGAATGTAAAAATATTATTTGAGACTAAAATCCTAAGTTGGGGGTGGTGGAAAGAAAAAGAAAGTGTAGTTGAGTCACGAAATCATAATAAAGTGCCTATGAGCTTAAAAAATTAAGCATTTTTCTTTGAAGGAAGAGATAGTCCCTTAAAAGAAAGAAATACATGAATTTTAAATGTGTACAAAGTGTGAAGAAAAAAAAGGCAAAGAGAATGTGCGTGACAAAAGGAAAAATAAGGCAAATTAGTAAAGGAAAAAAAAGTAGCCCAAAAATGGATTATGATGTAGAAGTTCAAAGAGGGTTTAAACTTATTGTCCTAAGCTAATATCCTGCCCTAACCTAAACCTATATTAGAAGCTCGAAAATCCCTTTGTGATTCCCAACCAAGTGTGGTCATTTTAGTGGTGATTGAAAATATGGGCAATCCTACGGCATGGTACATGTTAACATGTAGAATTTCTTAAGAAACTGAGTGTTTACACTTAAAATTCCTTGTTGCATGGTTGGTAACAAAGAGTGTACAATTTTCCTTTCTTTTTAGAAGGTATTTGAACTAGTTGAGGTGGGTGATGTTGGAATCTTCAGTACAATGAGATAAATTGAGGTACAACATGACTGTAGTCGATATAAGAGTCATTTCTAGAGTGTTGGTAGTTGTTACATTGTTGCTCCTCAAGGTCCATTGTGTACCTCGCCATTCCATTTTTATGATGAGGGTGTCATTGCAATTCTCTTGTCCATGTATGAAAAGCTTTTTATGGTAGCAATCGAGTTGGATTCTGCATGATCATTGGGAGCTAAATTGGGGTATACATGGAGAAAGTCTCATAATAAAGTGTAGTTTTTCTTGAGGACAAGCAATATTCTAAGTTAAAGGTTTTGATGAATGGTGATTTCACTACTCAGTCTCACTAACTAAGTATGCACTCTACCGTGTGATGTATGGAAAAAATTATACATGATCATGATTTAAATGCACAAATGTCCACATTTTGCAGGTATATAGTTGAAAAAGTGAACATATGTGGAATGGTTGCAAAAAGAGTGTAGTTGGAGACCTGAAGCTGTCAGCCTTAATTACCGTGATTGTGGTCATCAGGCCATGGTCGTGTTCATCAGGACGTGGTCGCGGTCATTAGGCCGCAGTCACAGTCAGTCAAGACAGTCAGTATTGCGCGGTCTTGGAACACAATCGCGGTCGCACTAATGCATCGCGGTCAAAGCTGCTCAATCATAGATCAATGGATATACCGAAGGCATATTTTTAAAATTACATAGACTAATTCCAAACTATAATAGGCAAAAACCCTTTCTTCTTGGAGGATGGCTTACCTTATAGGATATCTTTGAATTCAAATCTTGAAACCCTAGTTGGGAAAGTGTGTAACTAACTTTAAAGGATAAATTTCTTAGGATCTTTGGGATGAATGAATGCTTTGGATAATCCTTAAGGTATATCTCTCTTTACTTTCTTCATGAGTATCTAAGTAATTTAGTCTTAGGATTATGTTGAACTAAAGTGTAATTATGTGTTGGTGTTGTTGTGTTTGCATGATTTTTAGTCATTGAGTATGAATTCCACCATTGTTTGAGCTTATTAGATGGAATTTGATGGGTGAAAACCCCAAATCTCCAAATGGGTTTTATGGGTGAAAACCTAAACTCCAGAAATCCTTTGTCATCCTTCAAAAATGGACTAAGTTGAACTTGAGGTAACCCATAAAATCCTTGAAATTGGGTTATAGGGGGACAAAGTAATGGTGGACAATTAAGTCTATGGTTTACTACCCTTGGCAATCTTAGAAATAAGTGTGATGGGAGTATAAGCCATTTCAAGAGCATCATCCTATACCTAAGGATACTTGATTGATGTGTTGGATGATTACAAATTGCACACTTATTACCTGCTCAAAAGAGCCAATGGATGAAATAATTGTAGTTTTATTGAAAGATTGACTATAATGACTTTTGACCTAGCCTATCCTTTGATCAATAACTAAAAATCAAACCAAATAATCGTTTACACCCACACTTTACCTTTAGGTAGACCTAATCCCAAGACCGTCTCTATTCTTAATCTTAAATTCAGAAGTGTTATATCCGTGCTTTGTTTGTTGATAAACCATCTCAAACAAAAATCACCGCATTTATTTTACATGTTTTGGTTATTCTCATTCTGGGTAAAATTGTAGTAATTAGGACACCTATAAGATTTGAAGCCTATAATTTGCTCCTTGTGGATTCGACCCCAACTCTAGTTGGGTTATTTGACAACGACTGTCTTACCCCCTTAATCATGGGAGTTAATTAAGCATTATCACTAAGTCATTATCAGGTTGTGCCGAGTTTAAGTTGATGTCAATTTTGGATGACTATTGTCAGCTTTTCAATGTTGCTATTGGATAGTTGGTGTTGTGCACAATTTAGAGAAGAAGGGGAATTAGAAGCGGGTTGGATTGGGTCGGTAGAAATTGTTTTTGGCCTGTTGTACGAGTTAGGTTGGTGGATTTGTCTTGGAGTAGGCTGGTGGAGAACAAAGTTTTGGGCCACCTTTTCTGTTGTTGCTACAGATATTAGGTCGAGAAGCTGTTAGATTTCGAAGGGAATGAGCTTCGGGAATTTAGGAGAAATTGGGGTTGATTTTGACTAAGGGATTTAGGAATTTAAGCGATTTGTTAAAATAGCCTAATTGTTAGAAATTAGTCAAATGAATTTAAATGTTAGTCTATTGAAAATCAATTGGCCAATTATATCGTAATTATGGTCAAATAACTTTAAATTTAAGGTCCAATTTAATAATTTGGTTAAATTAAAATAATGCTTGAAACAAATTAACAAACAATTGAATCCCGAGTTTCTTGATTTCATAAAATCAAACACATATTTTTAAAATAAATAATTTTTGAGAACAAATTATACTTAAATCAATATTTTAACCATTTAAATTAATTTTCAATATAATACTTGGTTAAAATTTGATTATTTGTAAAAATGATTTTTAAGTGAAAAAACTATACGATCTCATTTACACAAATACAAAAATATATAATAACTACATAAAATGAAAAAATAGGTGGATAAATACTTTGAAAAGTTTTTATCTAGATAAACTAAATGTTGTAATGTTATTTAAAATCAATGAAACTCATGAATAAAAGGAAAGAAAAGAAAAGGCTACCCTCGGTATGATTTTAGAAATATCCCAAAAGTGAAGTTGTAAGTGAAATATTCTAAAATACCCACATGTCTTATAATAGGGGTATGGTTTGACGGTGGTGGAAATAATTCTTTAGCTCGCGTCCAGGAGTTTGATGTCCTTTTCTAGACTATGGCTCGATTTTCTACTAAGAAAAAGTTCCACATTGTTCTGTGTCCTTTTTGGAGTCTTCCACACCCATCGTTTGGGATTGAGATTTTCATCCTCTCGGATGTTCTCAACAATACCCCAAACATAATTTCTAGTAATAAACAAATTCACTAGAGGGGTATAAAGTATTTTTACCATATCTCGACGTAACTTGTTATTCAAAAAGTGAATTCATCCCCTCATGATCCTATTTAGAGGGAAAAAATTACAATAAAAAACATGAAAAACCCTTCTTGTTGTTGAATACAATTGTTCTTTTATTGATTGAATATGTCTTTAAAGTGGGGTGGCCCTTTTTGACAACGGGGACACTTGTCTAGAACGGTACCTACAACCACTTAATCTTATGTTGATATGGAAACAATTTTGGCTCCTTATAATGCTTTTTGCATGCAGAATGATAACCTCTTCAGCTATTAACAATGATCTTTTGCATGTGACCTCAGGTAAGTCTCACATATTTATTGTATGGATATGACTTATATATTTTTCATGAATTTTCAATCTTGGGTAATCTTGAAAATCATTTGATGTTGGATACAAGGAGACTTATATATATGCTTTGATTTTCTAGCTTTTGGGTAATTAGGCACATTACCCAACCTTAGATAAGAGATGACTTAACGGTATCTCTCGAATCACTAGCTCTTAGGTATTCTTGCACATCATCCGACATTAGATACAATACGCCTTATAAATATCTCTTAAATTGCTAGTATTTAGGTAATCCTATGCATATTCTTGGATATGACATAACTTATAGAAAACCCTAGGACATATCAATTTGGTAATCTTGCATATTCACCTATAAGGATTAAGTTGAGATTTATGGATAGCCTTCGTACTATTGATTTTTGGGTAACCTTGCACACTATTAGGTTAGGATGTTGTTGTGGATTACGAATAAACTATGGATGACCAACTTACAGGTAATCTCAATGGTATCCTATTTCAATTCTTTTGACTTATAGATGTCCCTCGGATTGTTAATTTCTAGGAAATCTCATACATCGTCTGCTTTTAGATAACGACCTAAAGATGTACCTTTGAGTTATTTTCTTTTCAACTTGATATGTTGATGCATGCTAATCCATAAAATGCTGAAATATCCTTGGTGCAGGGCCCCAACGCCTTTTTCATGGTCAACTGATATAAAATATTGAGATATCCTCGACCCTAGATCATGTTATCTTTGCTTGGTCAACAGATATTGGTTCTCCAAAAAATCTTTCAAGGCCAAACCTTATTGTCTGGCATGGAGAGTGATTATGGAGACTTATTTGAATGGCATGAAAACCCTCATGGCAATTCAATGAAATGGAAAAGACCTCTTAGCATGGCCCTCTCATCAATGGAATAAAATGGAATAGCCCTTTAGACATAGAATGAAATCTAATGTCCCCCTACATAACCCTCTCAACAATGGACAGAAATGGACCTCTTGGCAATGACATGATTTTAAATGACACTCTCGGCAATGAAATGAAATGGAATGGCCCTCTCAGCAATGTAATAATATAAAATGACCCTCTCAACTATTTAAGAGGATCTTCACCTAGGTCTGTTAGTCGTTGTATTGGTATTTTGCATGTATATGTACTCAAGGTAGACGATTTAGCAGATACAATGTTTCTCTCACTAGTGACTATAATCTAGGTTTATGAAAGTTTAACTGACAAATACTCGGCGTCATAATATGAATGACTTAGTATGCTATTCATCTTCCCTTTTCAAAGAAGTATTTAAATATCAAATCCACCGATGCAAATAAATGTATAAAACTCATTTTGGAATATCTCATATATCATTTATTTTTGGGGATCAGTTAAGTATTGTTCGCTTTGCCTCATGGCGAATCTAAGGATGACTTTTCTGCTCTTCTATTAAGCGATGTTTTGATTCTGTCCATGTAGGGACCACTCCTTTGAACACATCATTCTTAAGAATTATATGCTTTGGTATAGTTCCCACTTCCCTTGGGGTTTATTTTAAAGAAAATCCTCATTTTTTGGCGTTGATCACTGCATCCATAGAAAATTTATTAGTCTTTAGTGAACTACTAAGTGTTGACCTCCTTTGATCTCTAATTTTTCCTTGTCATATTTTGGGTGCTCTATCATGTTTGGGATTCCCCCGACTTCCCATTTCAATAGAGTTCTAGGCAAAAACTAATTAAAACGATATGTGTAGATTTTAAGAATATCTTGATTTTGAAAACTTAGTTTCAAAAAATTATGCAAAAGCTTTTAGAAAACTCTACCAATCATTTCATGTACTAGCTTAATGAACATATTCCTCTTGAGGTTCATCTATGTCTAACATTTAATGAAGGATTTTCAACATCTCATCAACTTCGCTGGGGAGTTCTACCAAAAGTTTTATCATACTTGGAGATTTAGTCTATGTAGACTCTGCCGCAACTAATGATTTTTGAAGGTTGCCTTTGACCTCCAGGTGTTGGAGAATTTGATATATATTCAAATATATTGACAAAAATTTTGAGGACCTCCTCAAAATTTTTCCCTAGTTTTAGATGGTCTTGACTTGTGAGGATCTTGAGACTTTCTCTGTAAGCCTTTGTTGGTATTTTTTTTCTTTTTTTGAGGATGATCTTCTTCTTATGAATTTTTAAGATTCCTTCTCAAAAATTTTGGCCAGTTTCCATTTCCTAGGGTGATATGACGAGCCATTGGGGAGCCTACGTAGCCCACTAAAGCCTAAATTAGGTCAAACATAATTCCATACTATACAAGTGATATATAGAAAAATCTAAAGAGTTAACCAAATGTGACATACTCTGCCTACGTTTCTCATTCTTGAGAATATAGGTTAAACGTAGTTCATAAAAAAGGAAGGATCAACTGTCCACTTTTTTTTGAGAATTAATAAGATTCCTCTCCCTCATTTTTTGATACACAGTCATCGACCCTGGTTTTCTTAAAATTGTCATTGTTTCACTAGTTAACCATTTTGGTTTCTTCTAAGTTAGGCTTTTCTTAATCCCTGAACTATTTGGTTCTTTTGTAGACTATTCTAGAACTATTGTCTCCTATTCATCATCATCTTTTTTAATTTGTTCATTTCTCTCTTGATTTGACATGACATTTGCAGGTTTTAGATTATTGTTACTGAAATAGACAAACAAACCAAGTTAGATAATCATGAGATAACTCAAAATAGTAAAATAACTATAATCATACTTCAAAATAACTTCTTAGATAAAAGGAGGCCTTTGCATTCAAATTTGAGAAATATTTACAAAATATGGCTCATAACTCGCACAAGTAAAGGCCCATGCCTTTTTTGGAAAAGGTAAAATACAAAAAGGATATTTAAGACATAAAAATATGGATCACCTGGCCTCCTCTGGATCATCATCAATTTTTAAACTACTAGTAATTTTCCTTTCATCTACCATAATGGGTGACGATTCAAGAGAGGAGTGGAGGTCCAAATTTGCAAATACTCATCGGACATGACCTTCTTCAGCCCACCAAACTCTAGAAAATCTTATAGTATTACATTGCATCCTTCGAATAGATTTCCTATCCAATCCCCTAAATTGTAAAATATCGACACCTCATGCACATTAAATGATTGGTACATGAGTGGAAATGGTATGGGATGACCTATTTTTGACCATTCTACATTCTAATCTTCCGTTGTTGGGTTGTACCCTAACCTATACCTAAATACTTTTTTGGGGACCATAACTGGGTCAATAATTCTTTCCAAGTTCTTATGAAGCCTCAACCATGCTCTAACCCACCTCTTAATATCAAAGTCATAACTATCTTATAAATAGAGGGAATTGGCATTTGGGGAGTTTGATCTTTCTCCGCAACATTAAAAATTTCTACCATATAAAAATTGCTAGCCGTTGGAATATCTTTAAATTGCAAGCATGTAACCATTGAAGTGACTTAAATGGCTTACATCTCCATGTATGAACACCTTGTTATCTTCTCAAATGAAATTTAACAATTAATGAAGAGGTAAAGAAACTGATTTTGCATATGGAATTCATGGTCTCCCTAGAAGTAGGTGGTAACTAGGATTAATATCCATAACATAAAATCTTGTCTTGAATTCAGCAGGTCTGGTCTGTATGTACTGGTCAACTTCACCTATAGTATCTCTTTGTGCTCCATCGAAAGCTCATACTTTAAAATTGCTTTGGCGAGCCTTTCCCAAGTTATTTCCTAATTAAGTCAATGTGGAAAGAGGAAAAATGATCAGACCAAATCCGTCATCTATCAATACCCGATTAATAAGATAGTCACAATAGTTTACAGAAATGTGCAAGGCCTTTTTGTGCATTACATCTTTAAAAGGAACTTCTTTATCACTAAATGATATCTAGTGACTTCTCATAACATTCCCTATCATAACAGTCAAATTTGCAAGACTTGTACAAACAGGAACATATGTTTCAGCTAGCATATTCAACAAGGCTTTTGTGTAATGTTGTGAACTCATTAATAGCACCCACACAGAAATTTGGGTTATAGGTTGTTTCAAATTCTTGACAATTGAATATTCCTTTGGCTGCATACGACTCAAAAATTCTTTGACCTCTCCTTTTGTGATTGGCTTTTTCTATGATTCCTTACTGTTGGCTAAATTCTCAAGAATATAGCACTATCTGGACCATTTAATTTTATGGGTGAAACAAGTCTCTACAAAACTCCTTTTAGGCGGTGGTGGAGCATATACCTAATTCGGGGTAGTCGTCACTATAAATGGCAACCTTTCATTGATACGTAAAGCAGCCATGACTCTCTCAATATTTTCTACTCCTTCTATCATTTTGGTCTTTTCTAAATCAGCCTTAGTAGTATTCTTGCTAGATATCCATTCTTCCTTTATATTTATCATGTTCACCATTGCTCCCCATGACTAGGCAATGGATTACTCTTGTTATTTGGCTTCGGTGATTGGACATTAATAACTGTTTAATCAATAAAGTCTTGGATCTTATGTTTTAGTTTAATATAATCTTTGGTATTGTGCCCGGTTGCTCCTAATGAAAGGCAAAACTTTGATAGGCATGAAAAAATTGGGGATTGGAATTGGTAGGCTTTGGTTGGATAGGTTGTAAATAACTGGTTGCTCTTAATATTTCAAAGTGCTGGGTTCCACTTTTAGCTAATGGTGTAAAGTTTCGAGAAGGTTTCTTTTTTAGATTCTAACATGGAGAGTTGTAATCATTTTATCTAGCATAAGGGGGTATTTTATGATAATTTGGAGGTTCTAGGATGTTCATTTGGTGATTTGAAAGGATAGTTCAGATATTAGGCTAATAATTTTGGTGCAAAACTTGATAACAAGGCAAAATATTTGGTTGTGGAGCTTGGTATAGAGGTAGGATATTTGGTTGTGGAGCTTGGTATTGGGGTAGACTATTTGGTTGTGGATCTTGGTATTGGGGTTGGATATTTGGATATGGATCATGGTATTAAAGTTGGGCATTGATGAAAGATTGAAAACATGGGGGTGGTGGAGAATAAAGAGTGTTCCTGGGCCTTAATTTCTTCTTCAATTTAGAGAAGCATTAGTGCAGACTGTAGTAACATCTTCTCTTTTCTTCTTATGCAACACAAAATACCTAGATAATTTTAGTGTCTTGAGAATCTTCCTAGTTTGAATACCTTCTTCTATCGAACCCAATTTTTACTTAAGTTGTGAATATTTCCAAATAAAGCTTCCCCTCTTGAGTGTGAGAGAACACCAATACTATTTCCTCCTCGGTCATGAGAGGTTTTACTTTAACGGCTTCCTTTCTCCAGTTGTAGGCATAATATCAGAAATAATCATCATTCTTCTTTTAAATCCTGTCTATTAAGTGTCAGCCAGGGGTTATTTCAACATTGTACGCAAACCTATTGAGAAAGTTTTTAGCTAGTCCACTCCTACTAGACCATCTTTTTAGTTCCTGAGATGTAATCCAATCTACAGCTTCGTCTCTTAATCTTTGACTGAATAGGTGTATAATCAATGCCCCATTCCTTCCTACTCTGACCATTTCATCGCAGTATCTTCTTAAGTGAGCCATGGTATTTTTGGTGTCGTTGAATGTATCAAATTTGGGGATCTTGCACCCTTCTTGTAGATCTACCTCAGGGTGAACACATATATCATCATACCAAATACCACCAATATTCCTTTTCCCATGAGATTTCTTGATCCTCAAATCTATTTATTCAAGGATAGCAACTTCTTGCCATGCTCTGTCCTCCATTCGTTTTCCTTCTCCTTATAATAATCTACCTTAGGATTAGGAAAGGGGTTATAGATTTCAGGGAATGTAATGACATAGAAAAGGGTTGGAGGTGCTGATTAGATATGAGAAGGATTTAGGATGGTATCTAAAATTTAAGGATGAAAGAAGGTTAGGAGGTAAGTAAGGAGGACGATTTGAGGATTGGAGATATTTTGTGGAACTTAAGAGTGGTTTTGTGGAATTTGAGAGTGTCTCTATGGAATTAGGGATGAATTTTGTTGAGTTTGGGATGGATTTTATAAAGTTAGGGATGAATTTTACAGATGATAAGCATCTAGTTGTTATCTTTGTAGGTATTTTATATAGGTAGAGTATGAATTACGAAATTATTGATGATATGATTTGTGCAAAATTGGGAAGTGGAGACGGATGATGTGTCACATGGATGACTCCAGAGAATAGGGGTATTGTGGAAAGGAATTTGGAGTGGAGGTCCATGCCCTGGGACAGGAGTATTGGTGATGGCCAAATTAACCATATCTTTAGTACGATTTATCTCCTCTTGGAGAATTTCAAGCTTTCCCATGAGTTCAACAATCATCTCACTTTGTTCTACTATCACATTTTTCATAATGGTCAATACGTTGGCCTCATCGTTTCCAACAAAATTTGAGTAATAGCTAGAGGAAGGGATTGTACAAGCTTTTGATCGAGTGAAGTAAGGATTTTTAACCAACTTATGTCAATAATTAGTAGTTTTCTATTATTTGTAAGGTAAAATTACTCAAAGACAGATGTGTTAGATTCTATACATGATAAATATAGCAAGATATTCAACAAGAAGTAACCACAGAGTTATTTTCATCATGGGCAAGTTGATCCACATAAGCATACTGGATAAATTTGCCTTTGATTCGAACAACCATACATAAGAACATAAGCCAGTTATATTAGACAACAACATTATAATAAGCACATATCGTAATTTGGTGACCCTTTTGAGTTAAGGGTTGGCCTAGCGAGTTTGAAGGAAATATCTACATCTTAAAATCAATCCATTATCCCAAAAATATCTATAGATTTACAAAAGGGCATAAATGCCTATGAAGCTGCACAAAAGGGATATAATCTTTATGTAAAGGAAAAGAAATATGAGAAATCAAATAAGGTCCCATGCAGGGGATAAAAATAGAAAAAACTACCATCCAGATAATTCCTCATAGGCCTTTTCCCTCTTAGATTTGTCTACCTCTTTTCATATACGACATTTGTTGGTGGATAAATGGCTCCTGCATAATTGTGCTCTATTCTCATAAGTGATCTACCCTATTTTATCAATCTAGGAAGCCATTCAATCATCAACATCAATAAAACACTACCTAGCATTATCTGCCTCTTGCCTGACTTGCTTTGCTTTTATCTCAATTGTTGTCTGGTTGAGGCATCCTCCATATGTATCTGCTGGTGTGTAATATTAATTTTTTGGAATTCATCCTAAATCCTGTGGAGCTAAATATGAAGTTTTGATTCTATATCAATGATTTGTGTGGGCACTTTCAGGCCTGGGACCAATGCGCCGACAAAATTCTTCTTCAACCATTCTTTGTATGTGTCACTAACCTCTGGTTCATAACCAATACAAAAAGAGATTTACTTATTATTTCTTATCTTCTACTTATGTAGCATGAAGTCCTTGAGTGGGGTCTCACCTTCCCTATACTCGGCAATGAATCTACCCATTGGCATAGTTTTGGTGTTTTCTGCTTGACCTCAAATTGTCTAAATAATCTATCAGGATTTTAAGGACGAGTTCCCCTAATGCCTGGAAGTACTAAAAAGGGCCATTAATTTCCTTAAGGTACCTCTCCAGACAAAGATATCTGATTGACTACTAGACATCGTCGTCTCCTAAATCCCCAAAAGTCTTAAACCAAAATCTTGGGGTCTTTTACCTCTTAAAAGTTTGTATAGACAATCAAATGATAAGCGATGATAAAATATCTATACTTATTTAGGAGTCTGGTTGTTCCACTCTAGTATTTTTTAACAAATGCTTCCTCATCTAACATTACAAGAGAAGATTACATCCTTGAAAGAAATGACATCTCTTTTGATAATTTCCTAAAAACCGATATATTTCAGCGATGATCATAGGGGAAAAGGTGTGGAATATCTTAGCAGAATCGTAATTCACTCCTTAAAGAGGGCATGTATCACCATAATCACAGTTGCATGAATGGTACAATTTTCTCCTTGTAGGAACACCATTGTCCCAAGTAAGCCCACTATGAAAGCAAATGTTCTTTTCACCTTCCATTTTTAATTCGATTCAAATTTATGCCCGAATTTTTCAAAAGAATTATACCTTCCAAAACGGCAGTACAACCCGATAAAAGGTATGTTTTCCCTGTCACGTCACCATTGATTGAAAATATATCCTTGACCTTTTAGTGATTCTATATGGTAGGGACTAGAATGTTGTTATTGGGTATGATCATCCTTTTGTAAAAATTGTTGATTATATCATAACAAGTTACCACTTCTTTGATAGTGCGGGTCAATTAAACTTTACCAAAGAAAAACAACATGTTGTCATCATCGTAATATTCCATTATCACATGGATCATTTTAGGTTAAGCGTCCATTTCTATAAGCAAAGGTAGGTGCCCGATATCCATCCTAACAGTCTCTTTATATTTTTAACTCATATAGAAATACCATAGTTTAAGGAAGTTATCTAGTTTGGTAATAATTTTGAATATTCTGCAGGATATGGTTGAGCCATTCCTACACAAAAGCAAACGATGTAAGCCTTTCTCTACCCTAAAAGGATAATAGATTGGATTAAATAATATATATTTCATCAACACATAAATATGATTTGACTATAATTGGTTCGTGGACAATAGATATAAGGTAGGTTTTCTTATAGGAACAATAACCCCTCAGGTATTGGGTCATCTTAGGCTCATGCCTAAAAAAAGGATTCTGGTTTTGCTCGATCCTAGGTGTTTAGAATGGGTTTGTACCAAGTTCTCAAGTGGAAAACATGGGTTTGGAAATACAAACAATCATAGGACACCTAATGTGCCAATAAACTGACATATTCCCAACACTCATTTGGAATTGAAGGGGCCGCAACAACTGTGAAACCCCAAATATTTATATATTTTGAACGGGAAGTATGCCAAGAAATGCAACAGTTTAAACTTGACAAATATTTAAACACATAAACAGACAAACAGTTTAAATATTATAGACCTAAATAGTTAGTCAAAGAAGTTAATTCAAATATTTTGTTAAACCCTAGTTAAACAACACAGCAAAGTCGCCATATCGATTTTGCGGAAAAAAATAATTACTGCAATTTTTACAAATTCAAATACTTTGGAAAAAGTTTTCAAACTGGATTTTTGAAAATAGAGTCGCCACTTAATTTATTTAGAAAGATCAAGAAAACCTTTAAAAATTACTTAAATGATTCAAAAAAGAAATTCTTTAAGTTTAGAAATTTTGAGTAAGTGGTTCTTATTAATACTCTTGGAAGGTTGTTGAGGCACCAAGAGTATCCGCTAATTTGTGGTTATTCGAGCTATTTGAAAACAACTTTTAGACTATCTTTGAAAAGGGATTTGCTTTTATTTCGAAAAGGAATTGACTAAGGATAAATTTGTTTTTAAGATTTGTGCAAAACAAGTTTTGATGATTTAGGAAAAATTTAACTAAGTTCATGAAAATTAGTAACAAATAGCATGTAAGAGGGAAGAGGGGGAAACTAAAAGACTTAGGTAGTTAGACCCAAATCTCTCAAATGAACTTGTCCTAATCTAACCATTTTGGCTTTTGGCATACCTGCACCTGTTCTAATCTAATCATTTGGGCTTTTGGCCCACAACCGGTCCTAAATTAATTTTGTGAAAATTATCCTAGATATACTTTTAAGAAAGTTTATTGCAAGTTATAACTGAACTTTTTTATAATTATAAAATTTAGTTTCTAATTGCAAGTTGTAGCAAATTCTATAATTATTTTAATTTATTAAAAGAGATAAGTGGGAAAAAATCTATCTTCTATTAATTTTGCACGTTTTGGTTAGTCTAAATGAAAAACAAATTCCCTAAATTCTCTCTTCCCATAATTATCCACTTGATTCCATCACATTAAATATTTCAAATTTATTAAATCTCTTTCTATACAAATCAATAATAAACTGAAATATCTATTTGTTCCTTTTTCTTTCTCTTAATACAGATCTAGAAAAAATATTCCTATCGAGAAAGTATATGTATAGCAATTTTATCTTCTGAAAATCAGCCAAAATTGTAATGAAAGTAAATTGTTTACTTAAAGATGAAGATGGTTGAAACATAGAAGATCTACATTTTTAAGAAGGTCAAGAATAGAATTAAAATCTATAAGATTTACATCTTATGCAAGTGGGTTCGTCCAGCATCCCAAGTCCAACCAGGACCGAGGACCGCCCCCTATTACCCAACCCAACCACCTGTATCCAGCCTCAGATAGGCTGAATTTTGAACATATACCAAGATAGCATTATTTTTCTTATTAAGACTTTGGGATAGGGTCACAAACGTGATCGACCCAACCGAGTCCAACCGTACCACAACAACCCATCAACCATACCAACCAAACCATAAACCGTAACCCAAAAAGGAATACCAAATCATAATATGAAATCAATCCCAGAATATAGAAGGATGGAACAACCAACAATATCGTCTAATGATGTCAGTCCGCTGACTTATTCCAATGCAAAGGCCGACACCAATATCGATCCCGCTCATACCAACTCACAGAAGTACCAGAAAGCCTCTATCCAAAAGAGTAAACAAATTCGATTGGGACATGCCGCCAACCATGGCCAAAACAAATATCCAAAATAAAATAAAAGTGTCTAAACAAATCCATTACATGAAATGATGCCTTCCGAAAGGATGGAAGCTCACCATTTCAGTCCAATATTGATACAAAATCTGTATGCTAAATAGGAGGAGTAGAATGGTCGATTCCTGCATAGTGTGGGTATACAACCGCCAGTAGAAGGGGTTAGCGAATGACCGCTAGCATGAAACTCAGTATAAGGATAAAATAATTCTAGTTATAAAACCAAGTAAAACAATCCGTAATGCATACAACTATACATATTTATAAGTACCAGGAAATAGAACTGGGTTTAATATGCATTTAAAACCTTTACCGTGGTTGTGTAACTTTGCCGTCCTAACTACCCACGGGCCATATGGGTTTAGCTCCCCTTGCTGAAAGGGCCTCAGTGCGTGTAGTTGAACAACTAAGGAACATCCCTTAGGATGATTAGTACATCCCTCTAATATAAAATATGATAGTCTCACGTGGCTATCAAAGACCCCTCATATCGATAAATATGAGTTTTTAGTTTTGGTCCCCCCCAGGACCACCACCTTACATGGCTTAGCTACTCTCCCCACCATTAATTCCTACTTAAAACCATGTCCAATTAATCCGTTTTTCATTTATTAACCAAGGCCAATATTAGTGGTATCTTCATACCATCCCATTACTTATAAGTAATATCCATAGCCAAACCATTTAGGTTAAGGGGACCGTATGCGCCCTTTCCATATACCATATTAAATCAACTTGGGAGACTTCCATGTTCTCCACAAGCATAACTATTTAGCCTTTAGACTTTTCAAACCATTCAAACCATACATAAACCATTTTTACCAAGTTTAAAACATGCAAGAGTTCCATTAAAAGAAGTAAATGCAATCAACATATCTTTATAAGCATTTCATTAAACACCTTAGGGACATAATATAACCAAAACTAATTCCAAAGACTATTAAACCATTACCATGCAATCCAATATTCCAAATCCACCATTAATGCATATAAAAGCATAATTAAAACCATAGGAAACCATAACCAAGCATTTAATATCAAACCCCCCAAATAATAGAAGAAAACCATAATAATGAAATAGTAAAACCATAAAATCATTCATATAAACCATGCCTTTAGTTGAAATTATAATGTGGGAAGAGAATAATTCCTTATACCGAAGATTTGAAGGAAAGAAATCACCAAAGTAAGCCCCAAAGAAATTCGTTATGTGACACCTTGCCTTCTTTCCCCAAAAGCTCTTGAGAGAATTATAAGATGTTTTAGAATAGTTTCTAAGTGTTAATGAATAGAATAATAGGGAAAATAACCTCCTAAGTGTATTAGAAGTTGTGGGTCCTAATTAGGGTAAGTAGGGAAATGTCCAGAATAACCCTACTTAAATCCCTTAAAAACCCATCACAGGGATACGACTGACCCTCATGAGTCGTACCCTCCTATACAATCGGTACTTACTATTTTTATCCAGACCTCAACACTTGAATCAAACACAATCTAGTATATGAATCATAAAACTAAGTCTTAACCACAACATATCTTCCATGCCCATGACCCATATCCCTAGCAGAATGAAATACCAGGAGAATCAACACTGTCCACCATACTAGTCCTTCATACCACTCGTATCAATTCTTATGAATCATACTCCTAAGTCATACTCATTCCAATGACCAAAAATATCTACCAACTAATACTGATCAGCATTTAATAGGACCATACCAATCGTACCCTAGCATATTGGGTTTGGATAAAAGATTTCCAAGAAATTTTCTAAGGGTCAAAACACAGGATGTTTTAGTCTCCCCCACTAGGAACATTCATCCTTGAATGACGGATAAGGTAGGGGTAACCACACATATAGTCATTTGCATTATTAAATATCCCTTCAACAAAGTTTGAAATCAAACAGGTAAAGATGTTAATCTTTCTTTTAACAAACTCAGAAAATAAAGATGTGTTCAAGACACATTCCTTCCGCATGAATCCTAGGAGCAGAAAAGAAATATGGATACTTAGACTTCATGTCCCCTTTCGCTTCCCAAATTGCTTTTTCCAACTTATGGTTCTGCCATAGAACCCTAACCGAAGCCAAATCCTTGGTCAACAACTGATGTACTTTCCTATCGAATATCTCAATTGGGGCCTCTTCATAAGTCAGAGAATCTGAGATACCCAATTATTCTAAAGAAACCACCAAAGAAGGATCACCAAGACACTTCCTCAACATAGAAACATAAAAGTTCGGATGAACCAAACTTAAGCAATATGGCAAATCCAACTCATAAGACACATTGCCAACTCTTCACAAAATCACATAAGGAACAATACACCGAGGATTGAGTTTCCTCTTTTTGACAAACTGTACAACTCTATTTATTTGAGACACCTTGGGAAAAACCCTATAGGAGACTATCCCAAATCACCTTAACCTTCTCCATCGCCTGATAAACTAAATCCGGACCAAACATGTCTGCTTCTCCAAACTCAAACTACCCAATAGGAGATCTACACCTCCTACCATATAACATCTCAAAAGGAGCATTAAGAATACTCGAATAATATTTATTGTTGTAAGCAAACTCCACCAAAGGTAGATGCTCAACACAATTTCCACCATAGTCAATCACACAGGCCCAAAGCATATCTTTCAATATCTGAGTAGTTCTCTCCACTTGCCCATCTGACTGTGGATGAAAAGCAGTACTTAGACTAACCATAGTCCCCAACCCTTTCTAGACATACCTCTAAAAATAAGACATAAACTGCATACCACGATCAGAGATAATCAAAATAGGTACCTTATACAGCTTCATAATCTCCTAAAGATACAACTGCACATAATCCTTCACCAAAAAGGTAGTCCACACTGGCAAGAAATATGCAGACTCAGTCATCCTATCCATAATGGCCGAATAAAATCATACTGATTTTAAGACCGCGGAAGACCGGTAACATAATCCATATATATCACTTCCCACTTTTATTCAGGAAAATTAATTTCTTGATACAAACCACTAGGTCTCATGTGATCAACCTTAACCTATTAACACACTATACACTTGGCCACAAAATCAACTACATCCCTCTTCATGCCATTCCATTAATATATCTCCTTAAGTTTATGATACATCTAAGTCAAGCCGAGATAAACAACATAGCTTAATTTATGTGCCTCAGCCAAAACCTTTTGTCGTATCCTATCAACATCGAGAACACACAACCTCCATTATTATTGTAAAGTACCATCACCACTAATCTCAAAAACCATAACCTTCTGCCCACCAACATCATTCTTGATTTCCATCAAGATAGGATCCAACACTTGTTTCTCCTTAATCTCTACACCAAGAGATGATCGGACCACTTCTTGCACCATTACACTACCATCTTTAGAGCCCAAGAGTCAAACTTTAAGATTTACCAAATGGTTAATATCCTTCACTAATTACTACTTGCCTTACTCTAGATATGTCAAACTTTCCACAGATAACCTACTAAGAGCATTAGAAACCATATTAGCCTTACCTTGTTTGTAGTGAAGACTCATATCATAATCATTGAGAAGCTCAAGCCATCTCATTTTCTTGAGATTAATCTTTTTCTGAATGAACATGTACAAAAGACTCTTGTGATCCAAAAAAATATCCACATGAACACCATACATATAATGCCTCCATATTTTTAAATGAAAACACGACCACCAATAACTCTAAATCATGAGTAGGATAATTCCTCTCATGTACCTTTAACTTTCTAGAATTATAGGCAATCACCTTTCCATGCTACATCAACACAGAGCCAAGCAGTACTCGAGATGCATTGTAACAAACCATGAACCCATCGCTGCCTTCCAATAAGGTTAGGATTGGAGCCGATGTTAACTTATCCTTTAATTTCCCAAAACTCCCTTCACAAGCATCCAATCAAGAGAACTTAATCTTCTACTGAGTTAACTTAGTCAAAGGAGAAACTATCAAAGAAAAGATTTCCATAAATCGCCTAGAATACCCGACTAAACCCAAAAAGCTCTGGATATTAGATGGAGTAGTGGGCCTAGGCAACATCTTCACCACAGCAACCTTCTGTGGATCCACCATGATTTCTTCACTAGAAATAATATGGTCCAAGAAAGTCACATCATTCAATTAAAACTCACTGATGAGTTATGATTTTACCACTCATTTGAACTCAACATTCATTCACATTACTATGTTTTGAATGAATAAATAAGACATAATCATGATTAAATACTCTAATATCCATATTTTGTAAGCACATAGTTAATGAGATAGAAAGATATGGATTGGAGCTTAAAATGATCAAAAAGAGGAAAAAAGTATAGTTGAATACCTGATGTAGAACTGCCTCAGTTATCACAGTCACATTCTGAGGACTACGATCCCAGTTAAGTCAAAAAGGTTAATTGATTGTGGTCACAGACAGACTTGTGAGATCATGGCATGGCGGAGAATTGCAGCCCAAGGGCAAAATTTTAAATGTACGTGGATGATCCAAACTTTAAGAAATGAGGACTAAAACCCTAAGCACAAAATTCATATTCATAATATTCCATCTTCCCCAGTAGTTAAGTTTTAGTTCTTGATTTCATAGGCTCCATTCTTGGAGAAACAAATATTGTATAAATTTTGGGTGAAGAATACATTAGAGACCATCTAAATAGAGGAATATCTCACTTCCATTGGAGATTTATGAAAGTCTAAAGTTTGAAATAACATTTACTTAAGCTTTAATAAATCATTTCAATGAAGATTATGGGTATATATTTTCTTATTTATCTTATGTGTAGCTAGATCTCCCTTTTGGGTTTATATGTCAATAGGAATTTAAGTTTATGTGGTTTGTTATTGTTAGCCTCTATTTAGTAGTTCATGTTGATGGATTTTGTCATTGCTATGCTAACTTGGTTGGGATTTACGGGTGAAATCCCCAAATACCCATATGGGTTTGATGGGTGAAAACTCCAATCTCTAGAAAGCTCATAACCATCTTTGAAAGAAGGGTTTTGGGTGAACTTTAGGAATCCACATCATCCTTGAAAGAGGGATTGTAAACTGAAGCAATGCTAGACAATTATATGTGTAGTTTTCTAATCTATCACTATCTTAGACATAAGGGTGGTTGTGAAGTTAACTACACCATGGGTATCATCCTAGAAATAGGGATGCCTAGATTGAGATTTGGTTACCAATTGTTTAACACACTTATTAAGTATTCAAAAGAATCGATAGGTAAAATTAGGTGTTTTCTTAAAAGATTAGCATCAAAACCTATAACCGAACCTACCCACAGTTGATCTACTAATATTGAAGTTAATCATTAGCATTTACATGTCACTTTCCTTAGTAATACATAATCCCAAGATCCATGCTTAATTGTTTGAAAACTCTAATTATTCGTAGCCCCAAATTTATACTAGGAAAAAAAAAACATTAATGTAGACTCCTATTTCCCCCATTTTTATCTTTTTGTACTATTGGTTTGAATTTAACTTGTATCTATTATTTTGAATTAACTTAAGCTACTCACATTATTCCTTGAGGATTCAACCCCGACTCCAAAGTTGGGTAAATATATTGATGATGACCGTCTTGCACTTAAATTAACGTGTAAGTTGAGTGTTATAAAAGAGGAATAACTACATAATTTAGCAAATATAAACTCCTAATTACCGTAGATAGCCTAAGTTTGAATTAGATATAATTCATAGTCCTCTCATGCCTATTAATTATCCCTAACTATAATTTATAACTTCTCTCATATATCTTCTCTTTTTCTCTATTTTCTATTACTCTCATTTTCAATTTTTATCTTCATTTTTTCTTTTCCTCTTTTTTTGTTTTCTCTTTCTTTTTTCTTTTTTCTTTTTTCACTTTTTTATTTTTCATTTTCATTTTCATTTTTTAAATTTTTTCATTCTTTTTCTTTTTTTCTCTTTTTCTTTTTTTTTTCTCCTTCTTTTTTTTTCTTTCTCTATTTTCTATTACTCTCCTTCTTTTTTTGTATTTTTTCTCCTTCTTTTTCTCTCATTTTTTCTCCTTTTATTTTTTCTCCTTTTTTTCATTTGTACGAACTAGCAAGTATAAATAGAAGTGCGAACTATAAATATAAAGATAAATGCGAACTATAACATTCAAATATAAATGTGAACTATAATATACAAATACAAATGTGAACTATAATATACAGATACAAGTGTGAACTATCATTTGTGTTCTCTAATTATTAAAAAGTAACGATTGATTTTCTTTTTGTGAGTACTTGTTAGTATTTATTAATACCAGTTATATTTATTGATACAACTAAATACAATTCAAATTTTTATACAAATACATATTTTATTTGTATTGTAAAATCATTTTTTTCATTTGTTTGTAATTATATTTGTATCAAGTAATATTTGTTTATTTATAAATACTAATGATAATGTTGACATACAAATACAAAATGGTATATTTGTATCAAATGATACATTTCATATTTATATATTTTAGAATCAAGAAAATAAAATCTATGCATTTACTTGTTTGTATATAAATACAAATGCTAAATTGTACATAATCACAGCTAAATACAATATGCAATCAACTTATGAATACAAATGCAAAATAATTCTTTAAAAATAAAATTGATCGACGAAATTAGAATACAAATATAAATATAATCTAATTATACAAACACAATAAAACCACAATACAAATATAATTCAATATAATATACAGTCAATTATAAAATACAAATACAAAAAAGTTCTATAAAATAAAAGTACAAATTATATAAAATATAAATGATGGTGTGAATTAACAAATATAAATAAAAGTGCGAACTATAAAATAAAAATATAAATTCCAACTACAAAATACAAATACAAGTGCAAACTTCAAAATACAAATCTAGTTGTATCAAAGAATACAAAAATATAAATGACGGTACTACAAATACAATAAACAATTATGCTATTTATGTTATCATCCATGACTTGTGCTCGGGTAGTCATATTTTTCAAAAATATAAAAATATAAAATAAACAAAAAAAGAATGATAAAGAAAATTAGTATAAAAAAAGAAAAAAATCAAAGAAGAAAGAGAAGTAGAAGTTAGAGATAGAAGAGAGAGAAAAACAAAAAGAAAAAAATGAAAAAATAAAAATTTTTATAAAATAATAAAGCGAAGAAGAATAAGAGTAGATAGAAGAGAGAGTAATTCTTATTTCTATTGAGGAATTCTGTTGATAGAGTCTATTACAATGAAGAAAACCCCCTTTATTTATAGGGGAAAACTAACCTTGGTGTTTCTAACTTTTTCATAAATGGACATTCACTATATATGGTAAAGTAGACATTCACTATATATCGTAATATATTTATAACATACCCCCTTGAATGTCTAATTGATATATAATATGCCTAGTTAAAACCTTACAAGAAAAAACTCGGTGGGTAAAAATCTACTAAAGGAAAAAAAGTACACATCTCTAACAATATGCATATAGGCTGCCTCAATAAAACCTAACAAGGAAAAACCATTGGGACAAAACCACATAGGGGAAAAGAGTACAACGTGTATTGACTCCTCCTAATGAGAACATCCTTAGCCTTTGCATCCCGATCTTGTGCATCATCTTCTTGAAAGTTGTAGTTGAAAGAGACTTGGTGAATAAATAAGTCACATTATCACTTGGATGAATCTTTTGTACGTTCATATCACCATTTTTTTGATCTTGTGCGTATAGAAAATCTTTGGCAAAATGTGTTTCATTCTATCTCTTTTTATGAATCCTCCCTTGAGATGTGTTATGCATGTTGTATTATCTCTGTATAAAATTGTGGGTACATTGTAACATTTTAAACAACATTTTTCTCAAATGATATGTATCATGGAACTTAACCATACATATTCTCGGCTTGCTTCATGAATAGCTATTATCTCAACTTGATTCGATGAAGTGCTAGACAGACTGCTTTGTATATCTCCAAGATATGACAGTATTCCTACATGTGAACACATAGCCTACTTGAGACCGAGCTTTATGCGAAATATATAAGTACCCAATATCAGCATGACCAATAAGATTCAAACTGCAATCTTTAGAATAAAATAAGATCATGTATGTTATCTCATTTTGATGTCTCCTAGTAGGAGTAGGAATATACCTTGCTAACAAATTGACTTAAAAGGCTATATTAGGCCTTATAGTATTTGCAAGATACATTAGTGTTGTGCATCAATTACACCAAGATATGGTATTTCATATTTCTCATTTTAGTAAATAATCTATTGTTTTTGAAAACTCTCCAAGAGTTTCAATAATTTTCAAGTTATAGGCTTATACAGTATAAGGATTATAAATAAGTTTCCCATAAACTTTTATATTCTTCAAACATTTTGAATCCTTAGACGTTTTTATATAAATTTTATCAAGTGAGAATATTCAGCATTTCATGTGTGATATCTTTAAGTGTTGGGACTGAAAATCAAATAATTTTTATACTTACCAAGATTCACCCTTTAATGTCACTTGATAAATGTTTCTACGTCAACATGCTTAAATAAACGCAGAATTTAGATCCTCATAATATTTTACAATATTACACTCATATTGTATCAAAGATATCATCAATGATATGTCATTTTATATCAGTTCACAATGTGACATAACATTTTTGAGATCTCATCACTTAATTATTTTTAGGTACCTAAACCTCTCATAAGGTTTCATGAAGTGTTATGTTTTAGGATTTTCAAGAGCACATTGCTTTCTTATTATGATTATTTTCTCCTTATCCTTTTCAAGGATTATTTCATTTGAAACCAATTGGTCTACCACGCTTCACACATGCATAGACTTTGTCCTTTAGGAACACAAAATAAGAGCATTTACATCTTAATATGAGATGCTTTCGACATTTGACTTGAATTATCTTTTGAAGAGGATTTTATGATAATTACTAACATATTTCTTAGATGCTTATAATCTCCCCCTTATGTTATAAAAACTAAAATACATCCTCAATCTTCTTTTAGGAATCCAACTTTGGGCATTATGGTTTATTTATTAATCGTATACCGCACAACAAAACTATTAGATGGACAATATATGGTTCCTAAATCATAACTAAAAATGAGGGGAATTAATCATAATTTATTATTGTTATCATTATAATGATTTAGTTTATTGAAGGCATTCTATGTCAAACCATCATCATCAAGATGAATTGTTTTGATTACATAATCTAAAAGTTATTCTATTAACTCAATTTTATTAAGCAAACAACTTTATGAATGTCAAACTCTAGGTTGACAATAAACTCACATGTGATCATCTTATATCGATGCATCTTAATAGATCACATGACAAGTGAACGGGCCCATATTCACCTTTTATACTTGTCAGATTTTAAGGAGTCCAATCCCAACATTAGTTGGTCCAACCAACTTATCATGAGAACAAACAACATTAAAAGTTCATGAATAATTTTCTAATTCTTTAATATATGTTTAATAGTCAATAAGTAAATCTTCGGGATGTCATAATTATTCATGTCAACTTATGAATTTATTTGTACTAGTAAACTCCAAGTTACCATGACATGTTTCTTTTACTTTAGTAAACTTCTTGTTTATTGTGACATGAATTTTGTATCAATAAACAATAAATTCTTAGTTTATTATGGCATTTGATTTCATCATGTTGGGTAACTTTTTATAGTCATGTTTCTTACCATAGTAATTTGAAGATATTCAATCTTCCAATTATTCTACATCTTTTAGAGGTGGATTGTGATATCTTCACAACAAAGAATACGTTCAAGTGTATATATAGTCACATTCACTCCAAGGTATAGATCTGTATTTCTAATAATCAAAATTCTCATTCTCGGGAATGGAATATAATCATGCCTTAAGAGTATTAAATTATGATAGCTACTACAAAAACAAATTGAGGCATACATATGATTTATTGTTACCACATTCAATTCAAGGAATGAACATATTTAGTAGGACATGTTTCATAAATTTTCACCAAACACCCATTATTTTGCCTTAGCCTTCATAATATCATCAATATGGTGCATTAAGATTCAAACTCAACATCTTATCCATATAAAGGCATCCTAGGAATAAATCGATGGGGTTTGAACGCAACATATTATCATTCCTTTTGATAATACTCTTCTTGAGGAATAAATTTAAAATATAAATCGTTCCAAACCATTTTTTTCCTCAAATCCAACAATAATTATATTATTAGTAGCAAAATACAAATAACATAAGGAATTACTAACCTTGAAATTACTTTAGATGTATAATCTCCCCTTGTTTGGATGAGTCTCGTGCTGATAACATGTTAAAAATAATAAAGCAAAGAACAATAAGAGTAGAGAGAAGACAGAGTAATTCTTATTTCCATTACAATGAAGATAAACCCCTTTCTTTATAGGCGAAAACTAACCATAGGGTTTCTAACTTTTCCGTAATGGATATTCACTATATATGGTAAAGTAGACATTCACTATATATGGTAATATATTTATAATAAAAATAGAAAAAAAGAAGAAGAAAATGTGGAAAACACGAAAAAAATTTTAAAAAAATAAAAAAGAAAAAATGGTAGTATTTTTGTCGAGACTAAATATGTAGTGTATTTATGTTTTTTTATGAATACAGACCACTGAGTAAAAGTTAATACAAAGGTTGTGAATTGAATACAACGGCTAAATAGGTAAAGTATTTATATTTTATATGAATATATACTATTGATAAAACCGAATACAACAGGCGTAAATTGAATACAACAGCTATAAATGGTAATTATTTAAAATATGGCTATGGAAGGTGACTTTTACATGAAAGTACAACTATTTCTGAAAGATCCTCTATAAAAAATGGCGCTGTTATCTGGGAACAATTTGGCGTATTGAGTTAGTTTGGCATTTTAGTTTACTTTCTTTGATTCAAACATGTAAATAGTTGTTTGTGATTTTGTTGTTTTTTTCTTTTGTTAGTTAGATTCTTATTTATTTTATTTAGTTGTTAATATGGTATCTTGGAATGAAAGTGTTTTCAGTGGCTGGACATCCTATTGTGACAATCCATGTCCATATTATGATGGACCCCACTTTCAGCATGATTGTAGATATACTTCTCGGAGAGAGATGTATCCATCTAGATCTTATAGGGAGTTTGGTTGTTCTTTGTGTGGTGGTCGAGATGGACATTGGGGTGATTGTCGTAATGCACCCTACATCCATTATGCTAACCTAAGTGGTAGTTCTTCTTTTTATTTTGATAGGTCTTATAGTCAAGAAAGGTAAGAACAAAGCACCAAAAAGAATATTTTTGAAGCAATGCTTCAACTTATCTTAAATTGGGTGGAATCAATGGGGGATAATATGCATCTCATGCATCAATATATGGGTGCACTTAATGAGAAAATTGCAAGGATAAAAGTAGTGGGTATGGAGGCTAATCTTCTAGATACCATGAGAGGGCCCACTTTTCAAAATGAGTTCAATGTTGATGAATCCTCAGTGATTTCATAAATAACCAACAAAACATAAAAGAAGATACAGAAACTGAGGAACTGGTACTAGAGTCAGAAAAAGAAAATAAGCAAAATCCTTATGAAGACTCTATTCCATTTTGGGGTGAAGATAACTAACAGAATACGACTCTGAAATTAGGGAAAAGGTCCCATTCTACACACTTTTCAAAATTATTCTTGGTGGATTTGATGAAAGTCAATCCACCCAAGTATGTGATAAATATTTGAGAGAAGTAGCAATTTCCATACATTTTGAAGTTTGACATTCCATATAGTTATACTAAAACCCCAAACTTGAAGGACAAGAAGAGTAAAGACCAATGTCCAATTAGTGGCCTTCAAATGTTCATACCAGTACCCAATAAGCCTACTCGGAAGATTGATGTGAAGTTAGGTAAATGAGATAATTCCTTAAAGTGGAATGATAAAATGTGTCATCATGCCCTTATAATTTCCCAATGTGCCACAAATATGGAATGATCAAAAGTTGGGAATAAGGTTTAAATCCTTTAAGTAGACAGACAAATAAGGATTAAAGAGGCGTCATGCCACGACGTTAAACCAATTGATAGATGGGATGCAACCCATCATTTTCATGCTTATGAAATTTATTTTTAAATAATTCACAAAATTTTAATGCTTTACGGGTGCTTGAGGTAAGTGGAAGCCAAAAACATGGGAAACCAAGTTTGGAAGAGTAGAAGACATGAACAAAAACAAGGCAAAATAGAGGAATAGATGGCCTCAGTTACCACGATCACGGATGAAGGACCATATTTTTGGTACCACGATCACCCCTATTAGGCCATGATCGCGCCTCTATGTCCAGCTTTCAGCATAGTTATCAATGCGATTTTAGGGAATCCTTTAGATCCTTCTTCTGCTTTTATGCTATGTAGTGAGGTTACTATAAGTCTTATAGTTAGGGGTGCGGTCCTACCTTTATATCTATTCATTGGTTGGAAATAGTTTAACTCAGTTCAATCAAATCATGGAAATTTTGTGAATTGTTTTTTTTTCATTTTTAGTTGTCTACTTCTTTTAATAATGATGTTGGGTGAGCCTTTCCCTATGATAGATTGAGTAATGACATTCTTAAGGAAAACTCGTCGTGCTTGGATTTTAAGCCATAGATGCAGGGGAATTTTGAGTACCTATAGCATAAATGTCATGAAAGCAAGGGAAGTATAAGTACCTGTGGTATTGAAAATCGTAAATTTGGGGTCACATTTTACACCATTGGTAAAGTTTGAGTAGCCATATGGTTGGGTTTCCTATTTTTAGTCGAAATGTGAGACTAAGGCTTTGGTTGTATCCATAACCTAGAAAATTGAGTATAGTGGAAATTCTAAATAAACAACCCCCTCCATCCAAAATTTTTCGAAAAACAAGGCCAAGGATGTGAGCAACTTTGTAACAAAACTTCTTCACTTTTTGTGACTCCATAGGTTGTTGACTTGTAAATGATGATAGATACTCTAATTTTGTCTCTAGTGGGAGGGACATTTGAGCCCCCTTGGAAAATTTTGCATGCCATGTTTGGTGATCTTTTTCCATTCATCTCTTGTATACTTATGTGATCTAGAACTTGCCCCGTTAGTCTCTCCAGGCTATTTTTGATTATATGTGCTTGGAGAAATGATTATAGGACATCCTTGTGATTTTATAAGTCACTTTACCCTAAAAATCCTACCCAAGCATATATGTAATCCCTAGTTACCCACTTAGAGCCTTTGGGCCTTTCTTTAGAAAATACATGACAAACCATGTACCATTCTTTTTATCCCTCTTTTGAACCATACCCTTATTGAACTTGAAAATTCAACTTAAGGATAAGAGCCTACGTTGGGGGTGGTAAATATTGATGGAGGTAAGTTTAGGGCCAAAAAGTTGTAAGTTAAATGCCTAGTGTGACTTATAGTTGAAACCAAATGAATAGAAAAAGAGAGGATCCAACAAAGGAATGAATTGCATAAAAGTTACAAGCAAAAAGAAATGAAAGAATTTGGGTAAACAAAGGAAGCGAAAAGGACTCATAAGAAAAGAGAGAAAATGAAGAGGAGTGGCCCATAGTCAAAAAGGTGGATTAAATAATGTGATGTAGATGTTCAAGGAAGGGTGTAGCCATTTTCTCCCAAATGATATACTACCCTAACCCGAACCTACGTTACTAGCATAAAAATTCAGTTGAGATCTCCGGCCATTTACTTTCTTTGTAGTGGCGATTGAAAATAGGGGTCAGCCTATGGTATGAAACTTGTTGCATAGAGATTTCTTTTTCGAGGGAGAGATTTTTTACACTTAAAATTTCTAGTAGCATATTTAGTTATTTGGTGTATGGAATTCTCTTTCTTGTGAGGTTGGCATAAGAAACACGTAGAGGTGGGTGATTGTTTCACCTTCCTAACGATGAGGAAAATGGAGTATAGCTTAGTTGTGGTCAAAAGGGAGTCACTTCAAAAGTATTGGTTTTTGTTACTTGGTTTCCCTTTGAAGTCTTGTACATCTTTAGATATGAGGGGTGTAATCAGAATAGCATAGCTTGTGTGTAATGAGCTACTTGTGGCAGTTACTAAGGTTGAATTCATTGTGATCTTTGAGGCATAAAATTGGGAATAGATAATTGTTGGCTCATGATATAGGTAGTGTTACTTGAGGACAAGCAAAGCTTTAAGTTGGGGGTGTTTATGAGTTATGATTTTACCACTCATTTGCGCAAAACATTCGAGCACATTACCATGTTTTGAATGAAAAAATGAGACATAATTATGATTGAATGCACTAGTATCCATATTTTGTAGGCACATAGTTGATGAGATAAAAAGATGTGGAATAGAGCTTAAAATGATCAAAGGGAGGAAATAAAGTCCAGTTCAAGACCTAGTGCATAACTAGCCTTAGTTATCACGGTCGCAGTCTGAGGACTGCTATTGTGGTTAAGTTAAAAAGGTTATTTGATTGCGGCCGTGATAGCCGTGGTCACAGCAAGACTTGAGCGATCACAGCATGGCGGAAAATTGTAGCCCAAGGGCAGAACTGTAAATGCACGTGGCTGATCCCAACTTTGACAAAAGAGGACTAAAAATCTAAGCACAATATTCATATTCATAATATTCCATCTTCCCTAATAGTTAGGTTTTGGTTTTTGAGTTCATAGACTCCATTCTTGGAGAAGAAAATATTTTATAAATTTTGGGTGAAGAATACGTTGAAGACCTTCTAAGTGGAGGAATAACTCACTTCCATTGGAGATTTGTGGGAGTCCAAAGTTTTAAGTAACATTCACTTAAGCTTCAATAAATTATTTCAATAGAGATTACGGGTATATCTTTTCTTATTTATCTTATGTTTAGCTAATCTCCCTATTGGGTTTACATGTGAATAGGGATTTAAGTATGTGTGGTATGTTACTTTTATCCTTTATTTAGTAGTTCATGTTAATTAGTTTTATCATTTCTATGCTAACTTAGCTGGGATTTATAGGTGAAAGCCCCAAATACTCGTATGGGTTTGATGGGTGAAAACTCCAAGCTCTGGAAAGCTCATAGACATCTTCGAAAGAAGGGTTTTGGGTGAACTTTAGGAATCCACATCATCCTTGAAAGAGGGATATGGAAACCAACGCAATGGTAGACAATTATATGTGTAGTTTGATAATCTATCACTATCTTAGACATATGGGTGGTTGAGATGGTAACTACACCACAGGTATCATCCTAGAAACAGAGATGCCTAGATTGAGGTTTGGTTACCAATTGGTTAACACACCCATTAAGTATTCGAAAGAATCAATGGGTGAAAGTTTGGTGTTTTTTTGAAAGACAAGCATCAAAACCTATAACTGAACCTACCTATGCTTGATCTACTAATATTGAGGTTAATCATTAGAATCCATATGTCACTTCCCTTAGTAATACATAATCCCAAGATCTGTGCTTAATTGTTTGAAAACTCTAATTATTCGTAGCCTCGAATTTATACTAGAAAAAACAAAAAGAAACATTAGTGTAGAATCCTATCCCCCCCCATTTTTATCTTTTTGTACTATTGGTTTGAATTTAACTTGTATTCTGTTATTTTGAATTAACTTGATTGCCAATCACATTGTTCCTCGTGGATTCAACCCTGAATACAAAGTTGGGTAAATATATTGACAACGACCGCCTTGATCTTAAATTGACGTGTAAGTTGAGCGTAATCACTCACACTTAGAGAACTTGGCATACAACTGTTGTTCCTTTAAGGTCTGTAACACCATACAGAGGTGATTAACATGATCCATCACACTCTTCAAATAAACCAAACTGTCATCAATAAACAAAATGATGAAAAGATCTAAATACTGCCTGAACACTATGTTCATCAAGTCCATAAATTCTACCGTAGCATTAGTTAACCCAAATGAAATCACCAAGAACTCAACATACCCATACTGAGTACGAAAAGTCGTCTTAGTGACATCCACCTCCCTAATCTTAAGATGATGGTACCCATACTGAAGATCTATCTTAGAGAAGAACTTGGCACCCTATAACTGGTCAAACAATTCATCTATCTGAGGAAGAGGATACTTGCTTTTCACTGTCACCTTGTTCAACCGTCTATAGTTAATGCACATCCAAATGGAACCATCCTTCTTGCGCACAAACAACACCAATGAACCCCATGGAGAAAAATTAGGATGAATATACCCCTTATCCAAAAGATCCTTAAGTTGCTACTTGAGTTCCCTCAACTCAGCCAGAGCCATTCTATATGGAGAAATAGATATTGGACGAGTGTTCAAAAGAAAATCAATACCAAACTCTATTTACTTATTCGGAGGAACCCCAGGAAGATCATCCAGAAATACCTCTGGAAACTCATTAACCACAGGGACCGAAGACAAAGAAGGACCTTCTAAGTTACAATCTTTAACCCAGACCAAGTGATAAAGATAACCCCTAGAGATTAACCTCTAAGCTTAAAGATGAGAAATAAACCTCCCCCTAGGAGCTAAGGAAATAACTTCCCATTCTATAACTGGTTCACCAGGAAACTTAAATATAACCCTATGGGTCTGACAATCAACAGATGCATAATAAGAATAAAACAATTCCACACTAAGAATTACATCAAAATCTACCGTATCCAACCTAAACAAATCTGCCAAGGTCTATTTGCTACCAACAGATACCACACACCCCCATAGACTCTCTTAGAAATAATTGAATCACCTACCAGGGTAGAAACCAAAAAGGGATCCAAAATAACTTTTGGATCGAAACCAAAAAAGACAGACATAGATAGAGTCACATAAGAAAGAGTGGAGCCTAGATCAAGCAAATAATATATTCCACGAATAAAAATATGTAATGTACTAGTGATGACATTAGGTGATGCCTTGGATTCTTGTTGCGACACTATAGCATACAACCTGTTCTAACCAATACTAGAACCAGGAGCAGTGAAAGAAGAAGTTTCCACACCATCGGGTGTAGGGGCAGAAGATGAAGCCACAGAAATCTTATTTGCACCTATAGAAACCATATTGATCGGACAATACCTAAGACGATGTCCTACCTTGCCATACTTAAAGCACTTATCCCTTCCTTCCTTGTAATAACCCTGATTAGGATGACCACGGAATTGACAAGGAGTATACGAAGAAACTGACTCACCTCTGCTCGCTTGTGATTGGACAGCCTGTGCTCGAGAATTATCACCTTTTTTATGACGCCTGTCTCTTGACTGATAAGAAGCACTAGTAGATAGGAGACCAAACTCCCCTACTTCTTTTTTTGCCACTTTCCACCATCTCTACCACCCTGAGATTGAGCACCACCCTGATAAAAACACCTTCTCCTCTTTCCTTGCCTATCCCTAAACTCCACCTGCTTCCGTCTTCATTCTCAACCTACTGTAAAGGAACAATCCATATCGAGATATCCATATACTTAATTTGCAAGGCAGTTTTGCTCTCCAGAGTCAAATCTCTATTAAATCCAGAAGCAAACTTCCTTATTCTCAACCTCATATCAGCTACCAAATCTGGCGCATACCTTGATAGCTTGTGGAACTTCATGTCAAATTCCATTACAGACATCCTCCCCTTCTTGAGATTTACAAACACTTCTATCCTTGTTTCCCTCAACTCTTGAGGAAAGAACCAATCCATAATGGCATTAGAAAAGGTCTGCCACAACCCATTCTTTTCTATATTACCTTTATCCTTGTCCCACTCCTTATACCACTAATAAGAAACATGCTTGAGCTAATAAGCTGTAAAATTAACCCCCTCAACATTAGTATCCTACATCACCCAAAAGATCTTTTCCATCTCATCTAAGAAGCCCTATGGATCCTCCTCTACCTTCACCCTAATAAAATTTGGATGACCCATTTTTATAAATTGACCAACCCTTAAGGCCTTAGCAGACAAAGCATCGGTCGCACCCCACTCAGCCTGAAGAGCAACTAATTGGGCAATAATATAAATAGACTACAGAAATTCCGCATTCGTCATGTTACCCTAAGGGACCTAAGATCAAAATTATACTCCATACATAGGATGTATCCCTTCAGCATTATCCTCAGATGGGATGGAAGAATTTCCTTATGTTCCATATCTAGGAGGTATAATTTGAATGACAAACAAATAAGGATTAGAGGTGATTCAAGGATTGAGACCTCCAACTTAAAGATAGAATACCAAGAAAGTGTAACATTCCTAAATGTTTTGAAGCCTCTTTATTATGAGTGTGTCTCTCTTTTAACACCTAAAAGAGACTCTACTAGACAAGGCTTTGTGGTCTTCCGGTTAACCATGAACTAAGATTAGGGATTGCCCCTTGTTACCTAATGCAACCACCTATATCTAGCCTTATATGGGTAGAATTTTGAACATAATAAAATATTGTATTATTAATTTCATTAAGACGCTAGGATAGGATCACAATCATGACTAACTCAATCGAGTCCAACCGTATTGCAACAACCGCCTAACCATACCAGCCAAACCATAAACCATAAACCAAAAGGGAATACCAAATCATAATATGAAAATCAATACCAAAATGTATAATGATGTAACAACTAATAATATCTTCTAATGATGTCAGCCCACCAGCTTATTCCAATGCCAAGGACGACACCAATATTGATCCTTCCCATACCAACCACCAAAAGTACCTCAACGCCTCTATCCAGAAGAGTAAATAAATCTGGTTGGGACATGCCCCAACTATGGAAAAAACTAGTATCAAAAATAAAATAAAAGTGTTTACACAAATGCATAACATGAAATGATGCCTTCCAAAAGGATGAAAGCTTACAACTTTAGTCCAATGTTGATACCAAATCCATATAATAAACAAGAGAAATAGAATAGATGATTCCTACATAGCATGGGTATACATCCACCAGTAGACGAGGTTAGGGAATGGCCGCTAGTATAAAACTCAAGATAAGGATAAAATAATGCTAGCCATAAAACTAAGTAAAAACATCAATAATGAATACAACCATACATATATATAAGTTCCAGGAAAGGAAACCAAGTTTAGCATGTATGTAAAACCTGTATTTGGGTTGTGTAGCTTTGTCATCCTAACCACTCATAGGCCATATGGGTTCAGATCCACTTGCTAAAAGGGCCTCAGCGTATATAGTTGCACGACTAGGGAATATCCCATAGGATGACTAGTACATCCATTTAATATTAAATATAAAACTTTCTCGTGGCTATCGAAAACCCTTCATATTGGCAAATATGAGTTTTAGGTTTTGGTCCCCCGGGACCCCACCTTCTACGGCTTAGCTACACTCACCGTCATTAATACTTATTTAAAAATAAATACAAACAATCCATTTTCCATTTATTAACCAAAGCCAATATTAGTGGTATCATCATACCATCCCATTACTTACAAGTAATATCCATAACTAAACTATTTAGGTTAAGAGGACCTTAGGTGCCCTTTCCATATACCATATTAATTCCACTTGAGAGGCTTTCATGTTCTCCACAAGCATAACTATTTAGCCTTTAGCCTTTTTAAACCATTCAAACTATATATAAACCCTTTTACAACATTTAAAACATGCAAGAATTCCATTAAAAAAAGTCAATGCACTGAACACATCTTTATAACTATTTCATCAAACACCTTGTGGGCATAATATAACTAAAACCAATTCCTAAGACCATTAGTATGCAATCCAATTGTCCAAATTCACCATTAATGCATATAAAATCATAACTAAATAATAGGAAGCTATAACCAAATATTTAATATAAGAACCCCCAAATAATAGTTGAAAACCATAATCATGAAATAGTAAAACCATGAAATCAATCATATAAATAATGAATTTAGTTGAAATTACAATTAGGGAAGAGAATCATGACTTATATCAAAGATTTGACCAAAAAAATCACCAAAGCAATTCATAAGGTGAAACCGTAGCCTTCTTGCCGCAAAATCTTTTGAGAGCATTATAAGATGTTTTGGAATAGTTTCTAAGTATCAATGAATAGAATAATAGGGTAAATAAGCTCCTAAGCTTATTATAAGTTGTGTGTCCTAATTAGGGTAAGTAGGAAAATATCAAGAATACCCCTACTTAAATCCTTTAAAAAATTATCATAGGGATATGAGTGACCCTCACGAGTTGTACCCTTATATACGATCGGTACCCTCCATTTATATTTGGACCTCAACCCTTGGATCAAACATTATCTAGTATATGACTCATCCAACTAAGTTGGAACCACAAGATACGATTCGTACCCATGACCCGTATCCCTAGCAGAATGAAATACCAAGAGGATCAACACTGTCCATCGTACGAGTCCTTGATATAACTTTTATCAATACTTATGACTCATACCCCTTAGTAGTATCTATTCTAGTAAGCAAAACTATCCCATCAACTAATACTGGTTAGCATATAATAGGACTATACCATTCGTACCCCAGTATACGGCTCATACACATAAGTCGTATTGGGTCTGGAGAATGGATTTTCAGAAAATTTTGTAAGGGTCAAAACCCAGGATGTTTTAGTTTGACTATATTTATGGTTGTTCCATCATATTGTGTTATGGATTCGAACTTGGTTATTATTTTGATTTTTGGTTTGATTTTAGTTATTGGTTTGATAATGGATAGTTGAACTTATTTGGGTTAGTCACAGTCATGGAGCAATCCCAGATTCTAGAATTATAATAAATGCTATTGTTATATGTTTAAAATTTACCTGACTCAGGGTATATATATTTGGAGGTTGGGTTAGGTAATGAGGGTAAGCCCTAGTCTTGGTTAAACTAGGGATGCCCATTACGACAAGGCCTTGATTTGGATCATATCAATTTGGTATCAGAGCTTTAGGTTCATAGTCAATTGGGAGTCCATAAATCCATTGAGTAGAGTCTCCTTTAAGGGTGTGTAGCATGCCATACTCATAATGGATAGGCTACAAGGCATTTAGGAAATATTGTACCTTTTTGTGTTCTATTTTCAAGCTTGGAGTATAAGTCCAAGAATCTCTTCTAATTCTATTTCTTCTATTTTTAGTTCATACCTCGATGATCTATAGTTCAAGAAAACTCTTTTGTCCTAACCAAGGATAGTGTTGATGGGACATGCTCTACTCAAGGGAAATATACTCGGTCTAGGGGTCCATTCCTTGGTATTTCTAGAGTTTTACCAGTTCCTTCTAATCCTTCTCTAGCAGACGTGATAAATATGGAGTTTCATTAGTCGATCTATGTGATTGCTTAGTTGGTAGCTTCTCAGGCTGAGCATGGTGAATCTTTTGAGGCCACAATTATTGGCTAGTGTATGAGATTGCATCCTCCAACTTTTACTAGTGTTAAGGTGGAGAATGATCCTCAAGGGTTTTTGGATAAAATAGAAAAGATCTTCAGGATCATAAAGGCCAAGAATATGGAAGGGGTAAATTTTGTTGCCTATTAGCTAAAGGATGTAGCGTACCAATGGTAAGAGGAATAGGATCATGCAAGGGGTGAGGTTTATAAGTCTTCTCCATAGGAGACTTTCTCTAATATATTTTGGACCGCTTCTTTCCTTAGGAGTTAAGGTAAGCAAAGGTAGAGAAATTCAATAATGTAAAATAGGGAAAGATGTCGATCAAGGAATATGCCTTGAAATTTCATCATTTGTCTAAGTATGATCCATAGTTAGTATCTGATATGAGGGTCAGGATAAGAAAGTTTGCTTCAGAACTATCTCAAAAGTTGATACTCAAAATCAAAAATGCATTGTTGATCAAGAACATGGATATCTCTAGGTTGGTTGTTCATATGCAATAGGTGGGGAAGGAAAAGAGGAAGCAGGCTGAGATAGGGGAGAGGTATGGTAAGAATTTCAGGTTCTCAGAGCATGGTGGACAACAACCAAGTTATTGGGATGGTTGTAAGAGGTGAAAAAAGAAGTGGAGGAGTTTGGGTTCTTTCTTCATAGCTAGTGCTCCTTCCCAAAAATAGTCTCGTGATAAGGGTCAGCAGGGTGGTGATAACTTTAGGGCATAGGGTGCCTAATATTAGTCAAGTAGGGCTTATTCGGCCTTATTATGTCCTCCTTCTAGGTTATATATTTGGTTACTTTGGGGATTTTGTGATGAAGGGAGAAATAGGTGCTTCAAATATGGTCATCCAAGCCATATGCTTAGAAATTATACAGTTGGTAAGGTTTCTTTCGGAGAGAACATGGTTTCAATTTCCTCTTCATCTACTCTTATACCCAGGGGTGCTGCTTTTGCATCTATTTTAGCTTCTGATACCGACATAGGCAATAATAGGTTATATGCTCTTGCATCTCGACAAAAGTCTGAGGCATTGCCTGATGTCGTAACTGGTATGTTACAACTCTTTTCTTATAAAATTTATTGTTTACTTGATTCGGGGCCCACTCTGTCTTATGTGACCCTATTTGTGGTTGTGTATTTTGGTTTTAATCCTGAGGTTATTTTAGATCTTTTTTTATGTCTACCCTAGTAGGTGACTATGTGGTTGCTAAAAGAGTCTATAGGATGTGTATGGTATCTATTGGTAGTTAGGAGACTTTGGTGGATTTATTTAAATTAGATTTATGGATTTTGATATTATTATGGGGATAGATATGTTACACTCATGCTACGTATCCTTAGATTGTTGGACCTGTAAGGTTGTCTTTAACTTCCTTGATGAACTTATTATTGAATAAGAGAGGTGGTTCCCTATTTCCTAAGGGGAAGTATATATCATATCTTAGAGCTCGGAGGTTAATCTCTAAAGGATGTCTCTATCATTTGGTCTATGTTAAAGACTCTAACTCAAAAGGTCCTTCTTTGCATTCAGGTTTGGTGGTGAATGAGTTTCCTGAGGTCTTTTTAGATGATCTTCCTAGTGTTCCTCTGTATAGGTAAATTGATTTTGGGATTTTTTTGGTTATGAACACTCATCTAATATCTATTCCTCCTTATAGAATATCTTCGGATGAGTTGAGGGACCTGATACAACAAATTAAAGATCTTTTGGATAAAGGTTTCATCCATCCTAGTGTGTCCCCATGGGGTGCACCAAAGTTATTCGTCCATAAAAAAGATGGCTACCTTCATATGTGTATTGACTATCGCTGTTTTATAAGGGGAAGGTTAAGAAGAAGTATCCTTTTACATGGATAGATAAATTGTTTGATGAGTTGAAAGGTGCCGAATTTCTTTCAAAGATAGATTTTCAGTTTGGGTATCATCAGCTTAAGATTAGGGAGGTGGATATCCCTAAGATAGCTTTTCATACTCGGTATGGGTACTTTGAGTTATTGGTTATTTCAATTGGTTTGACAAATGCCTTTGCGACATTCATGGATTTGATAATAGGGTGTTCCATCAGTTTCTAGATATTTTTGACATTGTGTTTATAAATGACATCTTAATGCACTCTAAGAGTTAGGTGGATTATGTCAATTACCTCCGTATAGTATTGCAAACTTGAAAGAGAAGCAGTTGTATAACAAATTCTCAATATGTAAATTTTCATTGAACAATGTCACTTTTCTAGTCATATTACTTCCAGTAAGTGGATCATAGTTGATCCAGAAAAGGTGGTGGTGGTTAAGAAGTGGCCTAGACCCACGACTCCAATCGATATTTGAAGTTTCTTGGGTTTGGCCGAGTACTATAGGAGGTTTATGGAGATTTTTTCGATGATAGCTGACCCATTGACTAAGTTAACTCAGAAAAAGGTAAAGTTCTCTTAGTTGGATACTTATGAGAGTTGTTTCAAGAAGTTGGAGGATAAGCTAACTTCGACTCTAGTTTTGACTTAGCTAAAAGGTAATGAGGAGTTTGTGGTTTACTGTGTTGTATCCTGGGTGGTACTTGGTTCTATTTTAATGCAGCATGGAAAGATGATAGCCTATGCTTATAGGCAGTTAAAGGTACATGAGAGGAACTATCCTACTTATGATTTGGAGCTTTTAATGGTGGTGTTTGCATTGAAAATTTGGCAGCATTATTTAGATGAAGTATATGTGGGCACCTTTATTGATCATGAGAGTCTACAGTATGTGTTCACTCAGAAAGATCTTAATCTCAGGCAGAGAAGATGGCTCAAGCTTCTCAAGAATTATGATATGAGTCTTCACTACCATCCAAGTAAGGCTAATATTATTTTTGATACTCTTAGCAGGTAGTCCATAGGGATTTTAGCTTATACAGATAAGGAGCGGCGGGAGTTGGTGAAGGATATTCACCATTCATCTAATCTTGGAGTACACCTTTTGTACTACGATAATAGTGGTATGCGGTTATGTGAAGTAGTTCAGTCGTCTCTTGGCGTAGAGATCAAGGAGAAGCAAATACTAGATATTATCTTGATAAAAATCAAGAGTGAGCTAGGTAAGCAAAAGATAATGGTATTTGAGAACACTAGGGATGGTAACTTACGGTACCAACAGAGGTTATGTGTTCCTAATATTCATGGTTTGCACGAACGGATATTAGCTAAGATGCATGAATCATGCTATGTTATTCAAGCTAATTTGACGAAAATGTATTATGATCTTAAGGAAATATATTGGTGGAATGGTATGAAGAAGTATATGGCTGATTTTATGGCCAAATATTTGGTGTTCCAACAAGTGAAAGTAGAGCACATGAGTCCTATGGGCTTGTATCAAGAGATTGAATTATTGGAATGGAAATGGGAAGTGATCAATATGGAATTTGTTATCGCTCTTCCTCTATCTCAGAACCAATTTGATTCGATTTGAGTCATCATGGATAGTGTGAGAAAGTCTGCTCACTTTTTGCCAGTGTGGACTAACTTTTTAGTTGAGGATTATGCAAGGTTGTATCTTTATAAGATTATGAAGTTACATGGGGTACCTATTTCGATAATCTATGATCGTGGTACATAGTTTTCATATCACTTTTGGAAGTCATTTCAAAAGGGGTTAGGTACTAAGGTTAGTCTTATTACTGCTTTACAGCTACAAATGGATGGGCAAGTAGAAAGGACTATTCAGATATTTAAAGATATGTTTCGTGCATGTGTGTTTAATTATGGTGGTAATTGGGTTAAGCATCTACCTCTTATAGAGTTTTCTTATATAAATAGCTATCATTCTAGCATTGGACTGGTCCCTTTTGAGGCATTGTATGTTAGGAGGTGTAGATCTCCTATTCGGTGGTTCAAGCTTGGTGAGGCGGATATGTTTTACCAAAATTTCATTTATCAGGACACGGAAAAGGTAAATGTGATTTGGCATAGGCTTAAGGTTTCCCAGAGTTTCCAAAAGTCCTATATGAATGTAAGGCATAGGGACTTAGAGTTTGAGATTGGGGATAGGGTGTTCCTATAGGTGTCTCCCATGAAAGGAGTAATATGGTATGGGAAAAAGGAGAAGCTTAGTCCTCGGTATATTATTCCTTATGTGGTTTTGTGGAGGTTTGGTAATATGGCATATGAATTAGAGTTGCCTTCTAGTTTGAGCTCCATTCACCCGGTATTCCACGTCTCTATGTTGAGAAAATATATTGGTGACCCTTCATTGGTTGTTCCCTTGAAAAGATTGGGTATCTCAGATTCTTTATCTTATATGGAGGTCCCGGCTGAGATCTTGGGTCGGAAGGATCATTGATTGTGGACCAAGGATGTTGATTCTTTTAAGGTTCTATGATAGAATCACAAGGTGGAAGAAGCTACTTGGGAAGTGAAAAAGGACATGAAGTCCAAGTATTCACATTTGTTTTTTGCTATGGATATTCGTCCAAGTATATGTTCTTGATCACATCTTTGTTTTTTATCTTGGTTAAAAGAAGATTGATTTGTTTGCATCTTTGTTTTCTAACTTAGTTAAAGGTTGGAATGGCTATGTTGGATATAATTCATGCTTGTACTACCTTGTTCGTCATTTGAAGATATATAATCCTAGTGGGGGAGAATAAAATACCATGGGTTTTGACCCTTAGAAAATTTCTTGAGTTTTGGCTTATGGACATCATACGACTAGGGGGTACTAGTCATATAATAGGGTACGTCTAGGGTGGGTTTGGTCGTATGGTAACCATTGTGGTTGGTTGGTTTCTTTGCAAGGCATTAGAATATGCTAGTCGTATGTTATGGTACAAATGGTAGGGTGTCAATCGTTTGTTTCCTTAAGTTTAGTCTAGGTTATTCTACTCTGCCTAGTGTACGACTTTATGGTACGAGTTGGATGGTTGGGTATGGTTGGCTTGTATGATCATATGTTGGACAGTGTTGGGGTCCAAGGTAAGGCCTAGGGTACAAGATATGGTACCACTTTGTACCCTAAAGTACGATTGGTATGGGGTGGTCATACCATCCTGCGAGAATTTTAAGTAGTTTAAGTTTGGGGTAATCTTGATATTTCCCTTCTTAACCTCTTAAGGCCCCTAACTTATAACCCTCTTAGGGCATGATTTAACATATTTGCAATCACTCAAACTCTCTTAAAACCCTCTCAAATTCTCTCTAAGGTTCTTGGGTTAAGAAAGGTTAGGGGTTCACCAATAGGAGCAAATCAGGACTTACAAGGGTGATTTATCTCCATTGTCTTCTTAATCTAAGGCATAGTACTCCTCCCTCATTGTTAGTTCAAACTAAAGGCATGTTTTAAGAATTGTTTTCATGGCATAAATGTTGTATGGTTTTGGGTTTTTAATTATATGTTAGGGGTTTTGGTTATAATGGTTGGTTATGGTTTTCCATGCCTTTTACTTATGGTTTTCGTATTATATTGGTGGTTTGAACAATTGAATACATGGGAATGGTTAATTGGTACATGGTTTTGGCTTTGAAAATACTATGCCTCCAATATGTTTGATAAAATGCCTATAAGAATCCTTTTACTATATTGTTGGACTTTAATGTAACTATTGCATGGTATAACTTGGTAATGAAACCCTAAATGGTATAAATAGTTTAAAAGGTTTGGAATGGTTAAATGGTAAGGTCTTGGTGTTTATGGTTGGTCCAATTGAAAGCCTTGTGGGGTACAAGGGAATCCCCAAGAAAACATCATAATGATCATTTGTGGGGTATATGGGATTCCCTCAAGTCAACTTAATAATGTAATCTATGGGTATGGGAATCCCTTCATCTCTAAAAAGTTGGCTAAGGACATTACTTGCAAGCTATAGTCGGTATGAAGATACCACTACTTATTGTCTTGGTTAGCAATAATTAAAATGGTGGTTTAGTTGTGTGGTTATTGTTTTAATTGGCAATATTGGTAGTGTGTGATATCTAACCGTGAAGGTGTGGGTCTAGTGGGCTGACACTGGAAACTCATGTTTGTCGATATGAGGATTGGTCATGGTGACCACATATGATACTTATGGGGTACTTGGGAATCCCTTAAGTACACTTGTACATATGTATCATGGAGAGCAAAGGGTACTCGGGAATCCCCTACACCTATGGTATCTCTAGTTTGTGTGGCTATATGCAGCGGGGCCCATTCATGGGGTTATAATGGACACATATAGCCCGCGGGTGGTTCTAGGAAATTTAAGCAACACATACCCGGGTTAATGTTTTTAAAGGCAGGCTAAACCTAGTTCTCTTTCCCAGCATGGTTATATATATGTATGTATGGTTGTAAATGTATATAGTTGTTTGACCTGGTTTCAAAAGGTTGATATTATTTTATACTTATCCTGAGTGCATTCTAGCATTCACCCTCTAATCCATATTTAGGTGGTTGTATCCCCATGCAATGCAGGAACCGTAATTCTACTCCTCCTACTTATTGATCAGATTGGAGATCAGCCTGGTTGGATTGAAGTGGTAAGCTTCCATATTTCGAAAGGATCCATTTCATGTCATGGATATTTTTATATACTTTTATTATTTCAAAGACATTGGTTTTGGCTATAGTTGGGGGCATTTCCCAATCAATATTGTTTTACTTTTGGTTAGAGGGTTTGTGGAACTACTATGGGTCGGTATGGGCGGTGTCGACAGTGGTGTTAGCCGTAGTATTGGCATTGGTATTAGGTCTAATATCGTTTGACTGTATTTATAATTGTTCCATTCTATTATGTTTTGGATTCAAACTTAGTTACTGTTTTGGTTTAGGTTATTGATTGGATAATGGATGGTTGGACTTGTTTAGGTTGGTCCAAGTCATGGACCTAACCCAGAGTCTAGAATTGTAATAAATGCTATCTTGTTATACATTCAGAATTCATCTGACTCAGGGTATGTGAATTTGAAGGTTGGGGTGGGTAACGGGGGTGGTCCTCGATCCTGGTTGGACTTGGGATGTCCATTACAACAAGGTCCAGGTTAAGGTCGTGTCACTAGACCACCTAGATTTAATGGGTAGTATTATTGGTGGTGGAAAACTAGGATCTTTAACTTTATTATGGCTGAAGATAGTAAACTTTTGGACATAATTCTTGATGGTCCTCATGTTCCAGTTAAAGAAGTCAAAGAAGGAGAAATAACAATAATGGTAGTAAAATGCAGGAGAGACTATGATGATGAAGATGGAAAAAAATTGAAAAAAACTACAAAGCCAAGAAACTTTTAATTTGTGGCATGGACCTGATGAATATAATAGGATCTCATCTTGTTAAAATCCCAAAGCAATCTGGGATTGCTTAGAGACTGATCATGAAGGATCTATTGGTATGAAGGATTCTAAAATAGACATGTTGACAACTCAGTATGAAACCTTCACTATGAAAGAAGGAGAAACCATCTAAGAAATGCATACAAGATTCACTTCTATCACAAATGAGCTTCATTTCTTAGGAGAAATTATTCCATTATACAAGCAAGTGAGGAAGATTCTTAGGGTTTTTCCTAAGTCTTGGGAAAGCAAAGTGGATGCCATAACTGAAGCAAAAAACCTGAAGACCCTCACCATGGATGAGATTGAAAATTTTAAAACCTATGAGTTCAAGAAGAAGTAAGGGCTAGAAAAGAATGAAGTAAAAAGGGAAAAATCTCTACCATTGAAGGATTTAAAGCATGATTCAATAGAAAAGGATACTGATGTTGCCTATTTAGCAAAAAGAATTGTCAAAGCCATGAGAAAGGGTAGTCAATTTCAAAAGAGAGGAAGCAAATCAAATGAGAAAGCAATATGGAAATTTGTTTCAAATGTGGAAGTCCTGAGCATTTTATCAAATATTGTCCAATGCAAAAATTGAACTATCAGGAGTATCTCAATACTAGAAGTGACAAGGGAAACAACAGGGACCAAGTTCCTGAAAAGTAAAAAAGGAAAACTGCAGCTGAGTATGCTATAAAGCAAGTACATGCCATGGGGGGATTCTTCCAGTGAATCTAATAAAGATGAGAAGTCTAAAGATGTTTCTACACTAGCAGTGGAAGACAATCTAGTTATCTTTGATTCCTTGTCAGTATTTGTGGCAGACTCAAAAGATAGAAAACAAAAAAGAGGTAATTCTTTCTAAAATTAAGGAAAACCTAGATAACTATGTTACTAGGATGATAAAAAGGCTCGAAAATATGTTGACAGACTCTGTACATGAATTAACTTCATACAAGAATGCATTAGAGGAGAAGGTAGAGAATCAAGATCATGAGTTAATTGCCTTAACTCTTTAGATACCTGAAACTGAAGAAATGGTCACTAAATTAAAATAAGAAAATCTGAGTTGTATGGGTCAACTGAAGAAGGAAAATAACTCAAATAGTAAAGGGAAGAAAGAAGCTTCAAGGCTTTAGATTGAACTTGAAGAGAAATTGAAGAATTCTCCAAAACATCTTGTGTATGCACTTCACAAGAATTAGGAGTTAGAAAGGGGCCCGGTTCGTTTGAGACAAGAGTTCAACAAATCTCCTAATTGGACTGCTTCTTCACAAATCCTTTCTAATATGACTAGTAAAGGTGTTAATAATGACAAAGGCCTAGGTTATCAAAGAAAATTCGAACCTGCTGGGTCTCAAGGAAAGGTTGCTCCTAATATTAGAAACAAAGTTCTCAAACCACTATGCACTTATTATGGAAAAGATGGGCACATGAAGGAAAATTATTAAATGGGGCTTAGAGTTAAAATAAATGGTTCCAGAGATGTCCAACAAGGGAAATCACATCCTAAGGGATTCAAGCCTCTGGAAATTATGAAGAAGAAGCTATCACTGCCTAAATTGGCCAAGAAGGTCTTGTTCAATCCATTATCCTCCTACTAGGAACTTAAGGTCAAGTGGATTTCTAAATCTAACAAGTGATCATAGTTCTAAGTATAAGAAAGGGGATTGCAGTCAGGAATAGGTTATTAATAGTATGTGTTCAAAGCTTAATAAAGAGAGGTCTGACTATGTTCTATCTCAAGACACTTAAAGGTGGAGATGTCTTATTTTAAAGTAGTTGAATTCAAAGGACCTGATCCCTAGCACATTACAGCTAAAAGTTCAAAAAAAGAAGAAGGAATCTCTGTAGATGGAAAGAAGCAGATGAGAATGTTGATGACATAGGTTACCAGTCACTAATCCCAACTCAAGTTAAAGATGGAACTGATCAAATTGACTTAGCCTAACATGTGAATCCGTGATTCCTCAAAAAATTGGCTATGATAATGAGGCAAGTATCCTTGGTAGAATAGGTGTGTGAGAGTCTAACTTAACAACTATAACTTTCTCGGTAAACACCCATGGGAAAAATTTAGGATATGGACAAATGTGACAAGCACAAATTTAAAGATTCACTCAAAGTAAAGGGACTGGTCCCATCTCTCAAGTCAGTACTAATACAAGATGCTTTAATAATCATAAAATGTTTTCTGAAGCCATGTATGTTTTAAAGTCGTCAGTTCCTTTGTAAAATAAAGAGTCACACTTATTATGTTCAGATATGTCAATTCAAAAAGAACACCTCTTATTGACATTGGTCACTTATCAAAATTGCTAAATTAGATTATGTTATTCTTCTTGAACTAATCATCTTCCCAAATCTACACACCAAATTATTCCCTTGTTATCTCTCTTGCTCTCAAAATCAAATGGTTGATAATCCCTCTTCCTCAAACCCTGCTGATAGTCCTAAAATAACCAAAACTCTACAAAATAATGCTAAAAATTCCCAATACTCTGATCCTTGAACAACCAAAGCCATAGAAGATATCATCTTGAGTCTCTAACAAGAACCTGAGCCAACTTTGATCACTGATTAATCCACAAAAAATTTACTAGAAATAGAGAATCCAAAATAAGGGTTTGGGTCGCCAATAGAACCAGAAATTTCTCAACCTAAAACACCCTCCTTAGTAATGCCTAAAATTTTCCAATTCCCTGGATCATATAAAATATTTGAAAAAGCTAAACCCTCTGAAACACAACAAGCACTTGATTCTCCTACACCCTTAAATTCAAACCCTATTATTTCTTAGTTATTTAATGAAGAAATTCTAGTAAAATGGTTTGATCTATCATGTAATATGAACTGGGTTGCTTAGAATTTACCACTGCTTGAATATGACACTGAGGTAAGTTCAGTCAATGGAGAAGAACAGAAAGTAGGTGATAAGGATGAAGTGAATAAAGGATAAGATATACTATTACCTCCAAATGAGAAAGAGGAAAAGAAAGAGAATGAACAACCTCTGATTTGGAAATTGAAGAAACTGAGAGACAGTAAAGGAAAGGACAAAATGATTGACATTGGAGTACAAATTACAAGATCTTAATCCACTAGAGAGTTTCAAATGAAATGGCTAGTAGATGTGATAAAGGAGAGTAATTCTTCTACCACTAAGAGAAGAAGACTCAAAAAATCTGGTGTAAGGAAGGAATAGAATGTCAAAATTATAGAAGTTAGAGAAGATGAGGATATTGATTCTAATAATGTTATTGCAACTAAGAAAAGAAAACACGAAGTTCATAATGCTAAGAGAAAACAGGTCCTCTAAGTCAACATCTGGTACCTATGTTGGAATAAGGCAGAAATACATGGTTGTCAAGAAAAGGAAAGACTCTAGGGGACCTAGTCCCAAGAAGAGAGTAACTATGGCTGAAAACTTGAGTAGTAGTCCCATGAGAAGCAGAAAAAGGAGAGATAAAAGATGTGGCTAGAGAGGGAAAGAATAAAATAATAATGACACAGATGGTTCTATAAGAAAGAAAATTTGATCCCAAGATATATGAAAAGCCTTGAATGATATAGCTAGTTGAGTATGTCAGGCACCAAGGTTTGCTGCACTTATTTGAGAAATTAGCCCCCATAGTGTTTGAAAATTAGGTCAGGGAATTTTATTACACATTGGAATTCTCACAAGATGGGCTAAGTTTGAATATCCAAGTACAAGGAAAGCCTACCAAACTGGATGAGAAAATATTAGGTAGAATCTTGGATGTACCTGTTGTAGGTGTGAGAACAGCAGAAAACCAACAACCTACAACTAAGTTTATGATTAATGCCTCAAAGGGAGGAGGGACCTCAATAATTGCAGTGAAAAAAAAAATTAGTTAGTGAGTTTCAGTTGGTATTTGATATCATCAACAATGTTCTATTGCCTAGGTCTGAGAAAAGAACCATAGTATCAACAATTGATCTATTTTTGATTGAATGCTTGAGCAAATTTGAACTATTAAGTCTGTTTGCTCTAGTGATAGAGCATATGTACAAGGTGGTTAAAAGAGAAGGTAGACATGGGATACCATATGGTTATTTCTTAAATAAAGTGTTTGAGTACTTTGGAGTGGTAGGAACCAAGGGAACTCCAAGTACAGTGAAGAAAATGCTTAGCTTAACAAATCTAGTGGAGAATGAGTTTGTGGAAGGCAAGGATGGAATGGTGTCTCAAGTATCTAGACTGCTAGCTATTCAAGAGAGGTTCGGAAAGGAAATAGAGTAATTAAGGATAAGTTGGCTACTAAGGACATTGAGATAGTGCACCTAAAAATGCAAAATCAAAGGTTGTCTTCAGAAGGACCTGGTGCCACTAAAGAACTTGCAACTGAAAGTCCAAAGCTCCAGGCTAAAGTGGTAGAACTGAGTGGTGAAGTTCAATGATTGAATGTTGAAGTAAAGCTCCTCACAAAATAGTTGTTGGATGCTCATCAACACGACCCAAATCAGGCCCTTGTCGTAATGGGCAATCTTAAGTCCAACCAGGACTGGAGACCAACCTCGGTACCCAAGTCCAACCAACCAACATATACCCTAAGTTGAATGAACTTCAAACTTATAAAAAGATAATGTATTTGAAGATATATTGACTTTGGATAGGTCTACTTCCTAGACCAACCCACCAATATAATTCATCTAATAACAAAAGCCAACCAACTAAACCAAAAATGATAACCCAATCTCTCTCTGTGTGTATATATATAACATACTCAATCAATACCCAAGTCCATAGTTGTTCATACGTGGCCTCTAAACCAAACCAATAAGTATCTAGTCAGGGCATGCCCCACACCACAACTAAAAAGCAAAGTCTAGAAGAAGACAATAATATGTAAAGTGATCCATAACATGAGAATGATACCTTTCAAACTATGGAAGCTCACAACTTCAATTCAACATCGAATATTGCTGAATCTAACCAATGAGCAGGAAGAGTAGTATAGTTGGTTCCTACATCGCATGGGGATTTAGCCGCCTGAAGACGTGTTAGAGGGTGAATGCTAGCAAGTACTCAGGATAAGGATAAAAATAATTCCAACCTTTAAAACCAAGTAAGCCAACAAAATGCGTTTACAGTCACATATATATAGAGAGAGATATAATTTATTCCAGGAAAGGAAACCGGGTTCAGCATGACTTTAAAAACCATTAACCTAGGTATGTGTATCTTAACCTTATTATCCACCCAGGGGCTATATGGGTCCAGTGTCACCCCCTGAAAGGGCCTTGATATGTGTAGCTAAACGAACCAAATATACCATAGAAGTAGGGGATTCCCGTGTACCCTTCTCTCTCCATGATACATATATACAAGTGTTAGGGGATTTCTGTATACCCCTCAAGTATAAATTCACCATGACTAATTACTCATGTCAGCAAATATGAGTTTCCAGCGTTTGTCTATTAGACTCGCACCTTCACAGTTAGCTATCACACCCTACTATTAATTCACAGATAAAACCATTACCATTCAACCAAAGAACCATTCTATTTATTATTAACCAAGGATACAAGTAGTGGTATCATCATACCGACTATAGCTTGCAAGCAATGTCCTTATCCTGCCTTAAGGGATTCCCATATACCCCATAGGTTACATCATTTAGTTTACTTTGGGGATTCCCATGTACGCCACGAGTACTTCATTAGTAGGCTTACTTGGTGGATTCTTTTGTACCCCACAAGTATTTCATCATTCAAACCAATTTTGTTATTTTATCCACTTAGGGTTTTCCTATGTACCCCGCAAGGTTTTCATTCAAAATAATTTTAGAGACACCAAGGACTTACTATTTAACCATTCAAAACCATGTCAAACCATTCAAAACCATTTAAACCAATTTAGGGTTCCATGACATAGAAACCTAGGCTTTGATACCAACTTGACACAACCCAAATCAGGGCCTTGTTGTAGTAGGGGCTCTCAAGTCCAACTAGGACCAAAAACTACCCCTGATACCTAAGTCAAACCAACCAACATATACCCTAAGTCAGATGAACTCCAAATATATAAAAAGATAATGTATTTAAAGATATAATGACTTTGGGTACTTCCTAGACAAACCCAACCAAGTCAATCCATCTAATAACCACAGCCAACCAACCAAACCAAATATGATAATCAAATATATATATATATATAATCAATCTATACCCAAGTCTATAGTTGTCCATACAAAGCCTCTAAACCAAACCAATGAATATCTAGTCAGTACATGCTCCCGACCATAGCCAAAACCAAAGTCTAAGAGAAGACAATAATATGTAAAGTGTTTAATAACATGAAATAGATGCCTTCCAAACTATGGAATCTCACCTCTTCAATTAAACACCGACTGTTCCCGAATCTGATGAATGAGCAGGAGGAGTATTAGGGTTAGTTCTTACATCGTGTGGGGATACAGTCACCAGAAGATAGGTTAGTGGGTGAACGGTAGAAAATACTCCGGATAAGGATAAAAATAATGTCAAATTTTAATACCAAGTAAACCAACCATATACATTCAAAGTCACACATGCATAGATATAGATAGATATAATCCATGCCGGGAAAGGGAACCAGGTTCAACACTTCTTTAAAAACTATTAACCTTAATATGTGTAGCTTAACCATCATAATCCACTCACGGGCTAAATGGGTCCAGTGTCACCCCCTAGACAAGCCCTGATATGTGTCGTCGCATGAATCAGAGATACCATAGAAGTAGGGGATTGCCGTTTACCCTTCACTCTCTATGATACATATATTCAAGTATTAGAGGATTCCTGTGTACCCCTCAATTATAAAGTCACCATGATAAATGCCTCAAGTCAGCAAACATGAGTTTCCAGTGTCCATCTGTTAGACTCGCACCTTCATGGTTAGCTATCACACCTTGCCATTATTGCCCAATTAAATCCATTACCATACAACTAAGCCACTATTCTATTTATTATTAACCAAGGCTATAAGTAGCGGTATTGTCATACCGACTATAGCTTGAAAGCAATGTACTTAGACAACCTTAGGGGATTCCCATGTACCAGATAGGTTACATCATTTAGTTTACTTGAGAGATTCCCATGTACCTTGCAAGTACATAATTATTAGGCTTACTTGGGGATTCTCGTGTACCCCAAAAGTATTTCCTCATTCAAACCATTTTCATTATTTCATTCACTTAGGTGATTCCCATGTACCCTAATAACGCTCAATCTACAGCTCTCGTGGGAGTGTAAAGCGGTCGTTAGCAAATATAGAACCCAACCTAGGTTGGGTGTCGATCCCACAGGGAATAGCTTGGCCAACAAGTAAGTAAAATTAATAGACTTTTGGTGCAAGTCTCGTAAAAAGGGGGGAGTTTTGTAGTGCAAGTAAAGTAACCAAAATTTTGAAATAAAAGATGAAAATAGCAAAGTAAAAGAGAAAGATTGTCACGTAAGTTGTAAGCAATGAGAATTGAAGCGTTGGGGTTATGTCCACCTTCTGAGGTATACGTCTTTATCGGCTATGAATGTGTAGAGTCTTGACATGCAATTGCTTACAGAGAATTGTATTCGATGGTAAATCCAAGCGTCTCGTGACCTAAACAAGGACTATTTCACTTTAACTCTCGCGAGCTTAAAGTATGTCTAACGGTACGAATTCTCCAAGAGGTTAGTCCAGTTACGGCACTAGCTTTTTAATAGGAAAGGGTGTCCTACTACCTTGACATTATCTCTTTTCCAGACAAATAACCTTTCTCTCGAACAAGTTAAATGTTAGACTGGCGTATTCTTGCGTTTGCAACCGCAAAGAATGTAGATTAAGATTAAGAGAATAATGATATAAGCAATATACGTGTCTTGAACTCACAAACTCACAGCAATAGATAGTAACTCATTCGGCTTCCATAACCCCAACTAAGAGGTTTAGTTACCCATGAATGCGAAGGAGATCACGATTGACATTGTTTTTATATCACAATATTGAGTAATGGCGTGTAGATCAAGTGATAGGCGTGTGGCGTGTTTCCTTGGCTAGGTAACGATTCTCTTGTTGTAGAATTTAAGAATAGAAGAAGAATAGAATTAATGGAAAGATTAGAAGAGTTGTAATTGAGAAGTAGAATGTGTCTCTCCACTAAGGGAGGACTTGCCTCTCCACTAAGGGAGGACTTAATTTAAAATCTCTAGCATGATAGGGTATTTATAATACTCCTATCCTACTCCTATTATGCTAATGAAATAAATAACCAAATCCTACTATACTAATGAAATCCTTGACCCAAATGTACTAGGGTAAGGTTACAATATCATAATCCAAATAGAATAGTGAAATACATAACCTAATTGTATTAGGTTAATGTATCTTTGTAAAAATCTAGCTTTGTGTCTGTAAGTACCCAAAGTCTTCGAAAATGTTGTTTTAGCCCGGGACAGATTTTTCATGCAGCAGATTTTGTCCTTAGGCGTCCTGCTCCCTTCTACTTCGTTTGTGAGCTTTCTTTTGCGTCAAGTAAGCCATAAAATGCTGTATTTTGTATCATTTGTACCTGAAACTTTCCTAATCATGTTCGTTAGCTCATTTACAGGAAAAAGGACTAAAAGTGCATGAAATAGATAATTAGTTCTCAAAACTAGGCTAAAATATGGGCAAAATATATTGATATAGGCTTGTAAATCCGCCTATCATCAACACCCCACACTTAGAGCTTTGTTCGTCCTCGAACAACATTTCATGTCCTTCTAAGCATCGACTTAAGGTTTTTACAACAACAACACAAAACATTTATCAAGATAAGCACAACAATTATCAACAAAGAGTAGCTTTCCGATTATAAGTAGAAACAATTTAACCTCAAGTATAGACTCGTGATGGTGATCAACTCGCATGCAAACGTTAAAGTGCATAGAATCATACACAACTATCCAAAACTTATCAACCATGTGTGTCTCACCATATATTACCCATAATCACTCACAAGTATAGCATATTTTTCAAACATGGGTATCAAAGTGTCCTTGCTCTCGCTCTCACAAAAAATTCATATGTAGCAACTAATGACCATAGGCTTGCCTTTAATGTAGTACTCTACTAAATGTCGGAATGTTAAGATTAGGATCAAGTAGGTCCTTTGATGGTTGTAATGTAGGCTAAGGGACGGGTAGGACTATTTTGGCCAAGAATAGTGACTAGGTTCCTAAGCGCTTTAATACATCACATTGTATCATTGACACTTTTTTCTTTCAACCTTTCTTTATTTTATTCTTCCACCCTTGTTCTCATCTTTTGTTTTTCAATTTTAAGCACAACTCACTTTTCAGCTTTCTTTTCCTTTTTCTTTTCACAACATACCTCTTATGATAGCACTTTCTTTTTCATAACACATTCAAGCACCATTACAATTTAAAGCATCATACTCACCCAATTTCCTCTTATGTTGTCACATGACTTTTTCACTTTAAAGCACTTAGGAATTTGGATCAAATTACGGTCTTGAAAAAAAATGGATTAGGCTTACATACAAGGTTGTCAAAGAAATAGGCTAAAGGCTCAAAAAGGGTTAACTAGGATGATGTTCATGGGTAGGTAAAACTGAAGGTAAACATGTATAGGTTGCCAAAGAAATTCCTAAATCATATCCTAAACTTACACTCCTTATTTTCGCTTTGCATACATACCAGGCAAGTTCTAGCATCAGCCACAAACATAGAATATACTATTATCTCACACACACAAGGCACATGGTTGACTTGATTGGAAGTAATATAGACTCCCGACCCAACAAGTGAAAGAATTGAACCACTCAATATCACATAATGAGTCACAACTAGAGCCTAAACGTCTCAATAGTTACAATTGTAGCACATACTCTTGTTATAATCTCATGCTGCCTATCAAAATAATTTCATGCGAAGCTAGAAAAATTTAACTCCTAAAAAAAACTAAAAACGTCAAACGAAAAAAAAACAGGGCTCAAGTAAACAAACAAACATAAACAAACAAACATACAAACAAAGGTGCAAACAAAGAAGTATAGCATGCGATTCTGCCACCCCACACTTAGACAGGACACTGCCCTCAGTGGAAAATAAATACGAAGAACCTGGTTAGTCAGACCCTTCATCAATTTCGGGGGTCATGCCTCCTTCGTCGGAATCATCATAAGAGTCGTCGTCAGAGTTCTCCTCATCATCAGAATCAGGAAAGCGTCGATCATCATCAGTCGGCACGTCATCGTCTAGAGGTTCCTCAAAATATACGCCCACCCCACACATCTCCCGGGAATGCATGTTCATTGGGTAGTCGTGGTCCAGCTGTTAGAGCTCTTCAGCAGTTGGAATACGTCCACCACTCATCATAGTAAATCGTGTCATGCCTTAGAGATGACGGAAGAAACTCTCATCACGAGCATGTCTCTCCGCAGTAGTAAGGATAACTTCATGAGTTGTTTCAGCATCTTTGACCTTGGTGAGGTCAACCTTCTTTGTGTTATGTGGGAGTTTGTGGTCAGCTGGTTCCTCTTCGATATCCTCCTTCCGCAACATTGCTGTCAACAAATTGCCGAATGTGAAATGGGACCTTTTGTGGAGTCTGGCCTTCCTCATGGTAGATCGAATGATTGCCCCAAAGTTGATAGGGACATTTGTCATCAAAGCATAGACCAAACACACTCTATCTCTCGATATCTTGGTGTATTGAGTTCCAGGAATAAGGCATGAGTTGACAATGCGCATCCAGATTCTTGCTTCCCTATTTAGTGGAGCATAGGGGAAGGTATTGTGATGGCCTGTTTCCTTATGTCTGCCCTATCTTGCCATCGATCTGCTTCCACAAAGCGTGTGTCGTATTGCTCTGTAAGGAGGCCTGCTGTACAGCTCTTTGAATGGTGCTGTGTCGACCGAAGGTAAGCCAAGAAAAGAGTTGATCCAATCCGCGGTGAGCTGTAACACTTGGCCCCGAATTTTGACTTCATTGCCTGTTGTATTCGGCGACCAGTTAGCATAAAACTCTCTTGTTAAGTCAAGATTTCACTCTCCCATGTCGCGGAAGATGAAATTCAGCTTCAAAGCCATTATTTTGGCCAACATTCGCGGCTCCTTCTTTGCTAAGGTCTCCTTGTTGATCAAGTCGACATGCACATATTTTCTTTCTTTGTTGCTGCTGTTCCATGCTTTGGCTTCTTCCTCAAGAACCCATTTTATTCCAAACAGTCTGCGTGGTAGGTGTGCTGAGGATGATTCTCCTTGGTCTTTTCGACTTCTCTTTTTGCCCTTTTGGGACGCGGTAGCCTTCTCCTTGCCTTGCCTCACTTTAGGTGCCATTGTACCTGAGACTAGAAATAATGTTAGTTGCAGAACAATCTCACTTGATACAATCTATATGAAAGCACTAGGGGTACCACCCCACACTTAGTTTCGTTATCACAAATCAATGAAGTGAAAGTGGTCGAGTACTCAGATTTCGTCGACATACGTTGTAGGATTGTATTTCGACAAGAAAATCAGCATTGCATCACTTATTTGCAGCCAGTGGACTACTTTCATGGTGGATATAGCAACACTATGACATAGGGGTTACCACATGGAATCGTTATTCGTACAACAAGCATAACCTCCTAAGTCAATAGGCACTATAATCTTATCCCGATGGCCGGGATAGTCTATTATGTAAGCATCCAAACAACACTCTTAAGCAATATTCATAGCCATATATATTCAGCAAATATCATAACAATGCTTTTGAAACCAAATTCAAGTCGGAAACAAGTCAAGATTTTTCTACGTATATGTTCACTCACATGATTTTGTATCAACTATCCAAACACATAAACATCACCAACAATCTTATACGATTTAGCAATTCATAATGGACATAGCAACGTAGTACTTACGAGAAATAAATGAAGAATAAGAGAGTACTTACTTGCTTGAGGCTTGTGGAGATGGTTTTGTGAATTGGAAGAGCAAAAGAAGAAAATTTTGAGAAGATTTGGAGGGTTATGCGGCGCCTTTAGGGTTGTTTCTAATGTGGTTGTGTTATAAAACTAAGTCCCCTTTATATAGGAAGAGTATGGGTCGGGTTATGACCCATTTACAATCGGATTTGGAGACAAAAACACCACATATGCGGCGCATATCACTCGGTATATCAATGACATATGCGGCGCATTTTCTATGGCATAATGGGACATATGCGCCGCATAGTCTATGGCATTTGTAGACATATGCGCCGCATATTCTATGGCACATGAGATACTGAGACCTAATGCCATAGCATAGGCGGCGCATAGTCAAAAGCATACCTAGGAATAGGCGGCGCATAGTGTATAGCACACTAGATTCCGAGACCTTAGTCTATAGGATAGGTCGTGCATCATTCGTGGCCTATTTTTACCAAGGCCTAGCCTTTCTCGAAGCCTATTTTGACGTGATAAAGTCTCAATTCATAGCCGTACGCATCACCATTCCTAACTTACGGACTTTACCATACAATGCGTCCAAATCGTCAATTAAAATCAATCTCCTCGTTGAATACTTCTTGCACCTATATTTGCTCAAAACAAAATGAAAACGATTAGTATGATGGGTTGCCTCCCACCAAGCGCCATAGTTTTGGTCGTGGATCGACTCTTATTTTTTTGAATTTTCATTTATCAAAAAGAAAAAATACTAAAACGACAAAACAATAAAACAATAAAACGATGGGTTGCCTCCCATCTAGCGCCTTATTTATTGTTGGGGCTCGACGTAGTAATCTCGAGTACTTAGACTTCGTCGAGATAAGTGATGGCCTTGTCATTCATCGAGTCAAGAGGACCGATATATGGCTTAACACGTTGGCCATTCACTTTGAAGACAACACCATCATTGTCTTCCAATTCGACTACTCCAGACAAGTAGACTTGGATGACTTTAAATGGACCAGTCCACTTTGATTTCAACTTACCTGGGAAGAGCTTGAGTCTGGAGTTAAAGAGTAGTACCATGTCACCTTTTTGGAAGTTTCGTCAAACAATCCGCTGATCATGATACTTCTTCATCCGCTCCTTGTATAAATCTGATCTTTCATATGCATGGAGACGAAATTCATCTAGTTCGTTCAGCTGCTCCAACCTCAGGTTCTTCACATTATCCCAATTCAGATTTAAGTGCTTCAATGCCCAAAATGCCTTGTATTCAAGCTCGATGGGTATATGAGAAGCCTTCCCATAAACTAGCTGATAAGGTGACATGCCAATGGGTGTATTGAATGCAGTCCTATACGCCTATAGTGCATCATCTAGCTTTCGAGACCAGTCCTTCCTATTCACATTAACCGTCTTGGCAAGGATTTTCTTGATCTCGCGGTTGGAAACTTCAACTTGTCCACTGGTTTGGGGATGATAAGGCGTAGCTACCTTGTGTTGCTTGACTCCATACTTGGCCAATATAGATTTGAATAGCTTGTTGCAAAAGTGAGATCCTCCATCACTTATGATAGTACGAGGTACTCCAAAGCGAGAGAAGATATTCTTCTTTAAAAACGCTACAACACGCTTTCCTTCGTTGTCGGCCAATGCTACAGCTTCAACCCATTTTGACACATAATCCACAGCAACCAAGATGTACTTCATTCCAAACGAATTCACGAATGGTCCCATGAAATCAATACCCCACACATCAAAGAGTTCTACCTCCAGAATTTTGGACATGGGCATTTCATGGTGTTTTGAAATAGCACCTTGACGTTGGCATTGGTCACACCTTCTCACATAGTCGTGTGCATCTCTGAATATTGTAGGCCAATAATAACCACTTTGCAAGACTTTCCTTGTCGTTCGATTCCCTGCATGATGTCCTCCAACTTGCGAAGTGTGGCATGCTTCCAATATAGTAGGCACTTCTTCATGGGATATATATCGTCGAATGATACCATCCGCGCATCTTCAAAACAAATATGGCTCATCCCAATAGTAGTGCTGAACGTCACGCATAAACTTCCTCCTTTGGTGGTAAGATAAATTGGAAGGTAACACATTACTCACCACGAAATTTGCAAAGTCGGCAAACCATGGTAATTGCTCCATTGTGGTCGCTAGTATCTCCTCGTCAGGGAATGCATCATCAATCTGATTTTCTGGTTGCGCCACATACTCATTCTCAAGTCTAGATAGGTGATCAGCCACTTGGTTCTCGCAACCTCTTCTATCTTTGACTTCGAAATCAAACTCTTGCAGCAGCAATACCCATCGAATCAGCCTTGGTTTTGCATCCTTCTTCGTCATTAGATACCTAAGAGCTGCATGGTCTGTATGAACGATCACCTTAGTACCCAATAGATAGGCACGAAACTTCTCAAACGCATACACAATCGCTAGGAGCTCTTGTTCAGTAACGGTGTAGTTCCTTTGGGCTTCATTTAGGACCTTACTTGCATAATAGATAGGATGAAACAATTTCTCCTTTCTTTGTCCAAGAACAGCACCAACGGCTACACCACTAGCATCACACATGACTTCGAACGGGAGCGTCCAATCTGGTGCTACCATGATAGGGGCTTCAATGAGTTTTCCTTTAAGGCATTCGAATGCCTTTAAGCAATCTTCATTAAAGTCAAACTTCGCATCTTTCTCCAGTAGTTTGCACAATGGACTAGAAATTTTCGAGAAGTTTTTGATGAATCTACGATAAAATCCAGCATGGCCAAGAAAACTACGAACTCCCTTCATCGAAATTGGAGGTGGTAGCTTCTCGGTTACCTCTATTTTTGCGCGATCAACCTCTATTCCTCTTTCGGAGATCTTGTGCCCAAGAACGATTCCTTCTTTTACCATGAAGTGGCACTTCTCCCAATTCAGCACAAGGTTGAACTCTACACATCTTTGTAATGCCATGCTCAAGTTCGCCAAACATGCTTCAAAGGACTCACCAACAACTGAAAAGTCGTCCATAAATACCTCCAAAGTTTCTTCTACCATATCAGAGAAAATAGACATCATACAACGTTGAAAGGTGGCTGGTGCGTTACATAACCCGAATAGCATGCGTTTGAAGGCAAACGTACCATATGGGCATGTGAACGTTGTCTTCTCTTGGTCTTCGGGAGCAATACAAATCTAATTATAACCTGAATAACCATCCAAGAAGCAAAACCATCCTTTCCCCGCTAATCGATCTAGCATTTGGTCCATAAATGGCATGGGGAAGTGATCCTTGAGTGTCCAAGAATTCAGCCTGCGGTAGTCCATGCATACTCTCCATCCAGTAACGGGCCTGAGTGGAATAAGTTCATTCTTTTCATTCGCGACCACGGTCATGCCTCCTTTCTTGGGAACACATTGTACTGGGCTTACCCATGTACTATCCGAAATAGGATACACGACTCCTGCGTCTAACCACTTGATAATCTCCTTCTTTACCACTTCTTGCATTGGTGGGTTTAGACGTCTTTGATGTTCAATGGTGGGTGTGCACTTTTCTTGAAGCTGAATTTTATGAGTGCAAATCCCAGGTGGAATACCAATGATATCCGCAATGGTCCATCCAATATACTTGCGTAAGATTGCAATAAGAGCTGCAACTTGTTGCTCACCCAAATCAGCTGCCACAATGACTGGAAGAGTGTTTCCGCTTCCTAAAAATGCGTACTTCAAATGGCTTGGCAGCTCCTTCAATTCTAACGTGGGTGGTTCTTCAATAGATGGCTTAGCTGGTGGTGAAGGTCGATTTTTGAGATCAAGATCCAGCTTCTTGGGGGTATAGCGATATGTCCCTAAACCCGATAGAGCACAAATATCTTCATCAGAAATTTCAGCATCATCATTCTCTCTTTTCATGAGCAAAACCTCCAAAGGATCATCAAGAATTTGTTCTTCTTCAAGTCGTTCATCCTCGTCATCAACGACAACATCAGCCACAGAAAATACACTCAGATCTTTGGGTTGCTTCATTGATTTGCAAACGTTAAAATGAACCACTTCGTCATTGATTCGGAATGAGAGTTCATTAGCTCTCAAATCTATGAGCACACTTCCCGTAGCAAGGAAAGGGTGTCCCAAGATTATGGGAACCTCTGAATCTGCTTCACAATCCAAGATGACAAAGTCTGCTGGAAATATGAATGAAGATACCTTCACCAAGACATCGCATAGAATACCAACCGGTCGTTTTACCGACCTATCCGCCATAACAAGCCTCATATTAGTTGGTGTAGGATCTCCTAACCCCAACTTCTTGTAGATCGATAATGGCATCAAGTTGATGCTGGCTCCTAAGTCGCACAATGCTTTAGCAAAGTCCAAAGATCCGACGATGCAAGGAATCGTGAAAGCTCCGGGGTGGGCCTTCTTCTAAACTATCGATCGGGTAGCAATTGCACTACAATGATGCACATCATCTTTCAGCTCATAACTTGCTGCCCTCTTCTTAGTCAAAAGATCTTTCATAAACTTCACATACCCAGGCATTTGTTCAAGTGCCTCTACCAATGGGACATTAATGGTCAGCTGCTTCAACATAGTCATAAATTTGCTGAACTTAGTATCATCGGCCACCTTCTTCAATCTTTGTGGAAAAGGTGGTGGTGGGTATGGAAGTGTTCTCTCCATGGCTTTCTTCTCCTCTTGCTTCCGTTTATCATTTTTTCAAGTTGCACGTCACTAGGTAAAACATCCTTGACGCCTGAAGTAGTTGTTGCGGCTTCTTCTCTTGTAACGTCACTAGGTGTGGCGTCAATGTCTGCTGCTACGTCAACCACTTGCTTGCCTTTTGCTGAAGTTTCCAGCACCTTACCACTTCTGGTAGTGATGGCCATGCATGACCCATCATTCCTTGGGTTTTGCACAGTATCGCTCGGTAAGGTGCCAGCCTTTCTTTGATTGAATGCTGCTGAAAGTTGGCTCAATTGTTTCTCTATTTGCTTGATAGAAGTGGAATGAGAATCAACTAATTGATTCATGGAGGCCAAATCGTCAATTACCTCCTTCACTCCTGCGCGTGTTGCTTCCACTCCTTTCAATAACTTAGCCATCATGTCTTCCATAGAATTAGATGTGGTGGTATCACGTCTACCAGGGGGAACGTACAAACAACTCTTTTCATTATTTTTCTTCCAACTACCTTGGTCTTTGCTTCCAGATTTATCATAATAGTTCCGACCTTGGTTTGCTTGGGCATTCCCATGGAAACCCCCCTGATTGTTCAAGTAGTTGGCCTCCTCTTCCGAATCAGATTCGTCTCTTCCTTTCAGCGCCACAGCTTTCACTTTTTCGGTCTTCCCTGATAATAAGTGCTTTGTCAGAAGATCCAATTGTGTTTTCATGTGCGCCTTGTCTTGCTCACGTTCTTCTTCTCTTCTTCTTTGGTCTGCAGACATGCCAATAGATAAAGTGGGGCTTGCTACCTCAGATTCCCTGGTATGCCAAGCTCTACTTTGCTTTGTCATGCGATCTAGCATATTGCTTGCTTGACCAAAGGTAAGGTCCATAAAAGAACCTCCAGCTGCGTTGTCCACCACCGGTTTAGTTACTGAATTCAAGGCTCTATACAAGATCTCCATGAGGTGAACATTAGTCATGTGATGGTTTGGGCATCTCGCTAGCTTTGTCTTGAACCTCTCCCATGTTTCGTGAAGAGCTTCAGAGGGAAGCTGATGAAAGTTGCTGATTTCATCTCTCAATTGAGCCCTCTTGGATGGCGGAAAGAATCTTTCTAGGAAAGCGTCTCTCAATTGCCTCCAATTTGTAATTGAATCAGGAGTCAGCCCATTCAACCATAGTGTTGCCTCCCCAGACAGAGACAATGGAAATAGGCGTAATCGAATAGCATTCTGACCAACACCAGGATTGTAAAAAGACTTGCATGTAGAAATAAAGTTGATGAGATGCATATTCGGATCATCGCCTGCTAGTCCACCAAATAACCCCTTGAGTTGCAATAACTGAATCATGGTGCTAGTGATGTTGAATTTGGCTCCGGGCGCTAATGGTGGTGGAATTATAGCTCCAGTGGCTCTGGCACCATCAAGATCATCATCATCATCGTCGAAAGCTGGTTGCAACGGTTGGCGATCATACCTATACCGAGCTTGTCGACCTCTTCGGTTGGCAGGTGTTATAATTTCAGCATCACGCCTAGGGTTTAGTAACTCGTCATCACCTAAATCTTCATCGTCGGGATTTGTTGCTCGCCCAGGATTATCAATGTTTTGTTGTTGGACTTGAGCAGCGGCAAGAGCAGCTAATCTTGCTTGCTCGTGTTGAGCAGCCATCCTGTCGATTTCAGCTTGTGCTTCCATTCTTCTAATTCGTTGTGGTTCCGTATTGATTGGTAATAACGGTTGACCAGAACTTCTAGTATGGGGCATGCACTAAAAGAAAAACCTGCAATAAACAAAAACAAAAACTAAACGTAAAAGTACGAGAATCTTTGACCAAAGGGTCTAGTAATTATCACGAACTTAATTGACACTCGTATTCCCCGGCAACGGCGCCAATTTTTGATAACGCTCAATCTACAGCTCTCGTGGGAGTGTAAAGCGGTCGTTAGCAAATATAGAACCCAACCTAGGTTGGGTGTCGATCCCACAGGGAATAGCTTGGCCAACAAGTAAGTAAAATTAATAGACTTTTGGTGCAAGTCTCGTAAAAAGGGGGGAGTTTTGTAGTGCAAGTAAAGTAACCAAAATATTGAAATAAAAGCTGAAAATAGCAAAGTAAAAGAGAAAGATTGTCACGTAAGTTGTAAACCATGAGAATTGAAGCGTTGGGGTTATGTCCACCTTCTGAGGTATACGTCTCTATCGGCTATGAGTGTGTAGAGTCTTGACATGCAATTGCTTACAGAAAATTGTAGTCGATGGTAAATCCAAGCGTCTCGCGACCTAAACAAGGACTATTTCACTTTAACTCTCGCGAGCTTAAAGTGTGTCTAACGGTACGAATTCTCCAAGAGGTTAGTCCAGTTACGGCACTAGCTTTTTAATATGAAAGGGTGTCCTACTACCTTGACATTATCTCTTTTCCAGACAAATAACCTTTCTCTCGAACAAGTTAAATGTTAGACTGGCGTATTCTTGCGTTTGCAACCGCAAAGAATGTAGATTAAGATGAAGAGAATAATGATATAAGCAATATACGTGTCTTGAACTCACAAACTCACAGCAATAGATAGTAACTCATTCGGCTTCCATAACCCCAACTAAGAGGTTTAGTTACCCATGAATGCGAAGGAGATCACGATTGACATTGTTTTTATATCACAATATTGAGTAATGGCGTGTAGATCAAGTGATAGGCGTGTGGCGTGTTTCCTTGGCTAGGTAACGATTCTCTTGTTGTGGAATTTAAGAATAGAAGAAGAATAGAATTAATGGAAAGATTAGAAGAGTTGTAATTGAGAAGTAGAATGTGTCTCTCCACTAAGGGAGGACTTGCCTCTCCACTAAGGGAGGACTTAATTAAAAATCTCTAGCATGATAGGGTATTTATAATACTCCTATCCTACTCCTATTATGCTAATGAAATAAATAACCAAATCCTACTATACTAATGAAATCCTTGACCCAAATGTACTAGGGTAAGGTTACAATATCATAATCCAAATAGAATAGTGAAATACATAACCTAATTGTATTAGGTTAATGTATCTTTGTAAAAATCCAGCTTTGTGTCTGTAAGTTCCCAAAGTCTTCGGAAATGTTGTTTTAGCCCGGGACAGATTTTCCATGCAGCAGATTTTGTCCTTAGGCGTCCTGCTCCCTTCTACTTCGTTTGTGAGCTTTCTTTTGCGTCAAGTAAGTCATACAAGGCTGTATTTTGCATCATTTATACCTGAAACTTTCCTAATCATGTTCGTTAGCTCATTTACAGGAAAAAGGACTAAAAGTGCATGAAATAGATAATTAGTTCTCAAAACTAGGCTAAAATATGGGCAAAATATATTGATATAGGCGTGTAAATCCGCCTATCATCATACCCCACAAGTTTTTCATTCAAAATAATTTCATAGACATTAAGGCCTTACCATTTAACCATTCCAAACTATCCAAACCATTCAAAACTATTTCAAAGCATTCAAAAACATTAAAATCAATTTAGGGTTCTATTATCAAACCATACTATGCAATAGCTATAATGATAGTTCAACAATTGAGAAAAAAATTTTCATAGGCAATTTATCAAACATGTTGAGGGCATACCTTTACTAAGACCAAAACCAAAGTATAAACCATAAAGTTTTAGGTTACCTATGACCCACTTGTTAAACAACAACAAGAAATCACCCACATATGGAAATCACCACCAAAAAATATAAAAACATAATTTAAACCAAAAGGAAACAATGCTCACCAATATGCATCCAAAACCCTCAATATTGGTTTTAAAACCACCATTTATGATTCATAATCAATGTTTAAAACATATTACATATGCCTTTAGTTATAACTAACAATGAGGGAGGAGTAAATGCTTCATACAAGAAGGTTCATAGAAGGAAGCTTGACTCTTCAGCTCTTTGAAGAATACTTGTAGAAACCCTAGCCTCAATCATCAAGATAGTGTTTAGAGAGTGTGTTTAAAGAGAGTATTTTGAGTGTTTTGATATTCCAATGTGTGTTATGAGAGGACAAAACATGTTATATAACTTGAGGACTTATGGATTTTTGGGTGGGAAATGTCTGGAATACCCCCAACTCAAGAGTTAAAAATATTCACGCAGGAAAGTATGACTACCCCCTTTAGTTGTACCCTAGGGTATGAGTGGTACCCAACTCGTATCCTAGACATCACCATGGACCTCCACACTAGTCATCGTACGAAAAGACATGCCAAAATCATACCTTAAGGTATGAGAAGTACCCCTAATCCATACCTTGGACAGATTCAACTAGGATAATAAATAAGAATCATACGACTTGGCATCTTACATCTCGTATCCTACCATACGACTAGTATGATGCCTAGTTTTATCTTGGAGAGAAACCAACCCAAGACACGCTACCTAATATGTTAGAAAGGGATAATAATCGTAGCCTAGCATATGACTTGTATGTATGAGTCATACCTTGCCTAGAATTCCCAAAACTCAAGAAATTTTGCAAAGACCAAAGTTTAGGGTGTTTCATTTTTCTCCACTTAGGATTATTTGTCCTCGAATGACAAGTAAGTGCAAGCATTAATGAGTTAACACATTAATGCCCATCAAGCTTCCATTCAACCAAATTAGAAGACAAAGACATAACACAAAATGAGAAGATCTTCACATAACCCAAGCATGATTTTCACCCCAACACCTTCTTTCGACGTTTTACTAAGTAAGAAAACAAGATGCATGGAAATCCAACCCTTACTTTAACCAAACTATGATGAAGAACATATACCTTACACACAAGTTTCTAGAACAAAGAACCAATGTGGATACTTGGACTCCATGTCATCTTCCACATCCCAAATGGCTTTCCAAACTTTTGATTGCACCATAGAACCTTTATCAAAGCCACACCTTTTGTTTGCAACCGTCAAACTTGCTAACCCTAGATCCCTACTGTGACCTCCTTAAACAACAAAGAGTTCAAGATACCCATAAACATGGGATACTGGATGAACGAAACACATGACAGAAGGCAAGTCCAATTCAACTTACAACTCCCTAGAGACATCTTCCCATGAGAGCCTGAGTCTAACCATACACTATTTCCATGTTCAAGCCTATCCAAAACTAAATGAAGATTAACTTAGGCCACCGGGCTCTACTCTTGACATCCACCCAAAACACTACTCCTATTTCATTATTAAAACAAAGAATTATGCCCTATCAAGATTCTTAAGTACCCAACACAACACTTAGTACATCTATCAACCACAACATTTAAGCCTACCTTTTCTATACCCGCGGTATGATCTATCCTTCCCAAGGTTTAGCAACCTTTATCATCTATCACAAGGATTTTTTCACCATATAATCCTCTTCTAACCATTCCTCATGGAAACAACCTTACCTTACCCTCCAAAACATTAGCTCTTGTAGTCACCCCTGACTCTCTCTTGCTTCGGGACTTTTACCTCTTCTCTATTTCAAAACATCACCATACCTCCATAGAAACTACCACCGTAACATAAGGAGGGTCATTAAGGAACTAAAGTACAAGAATCATCCATAGGTGAGACCTTTAAAAAGACACACGACACCATAGACATGAGGTACTTCATAATAACCACCTAGGTCTTAAATGAAGAACCATCCCAACACAACACACTGTAGTAGGAGTCCTTCAAATTAGACACCAAAAGAAACATAACTATATATATCACAGGTAATGCAATGTAAGGTCAAAATTCATATTCAGGGAACAAGGCAAACACAGAATGTGAACCTTAAGCATAAGCACTACTAGAATGCATGCAACACTAATAGAGTACTCTCTAAATCGAGATAAGAGAGAATTTCTAGAATAGGATTAAATGCATTCTGACCTTCTCTTGAAATCTACCGCTAAAAGAAAATTTAAGATTAATCCTCGACCTTCATCTTATTACAACTGAAAGCATAATACTCTGCACTAAAGGGTATCACCAAGGATGACCACTAGGGAAGACTGGTTCTTCTATACCTAGACCTCATTCATCCAAATGCCACCTAGATCCCAGTAGAGTCACACAAATTCCACGCTTTAACCTATCTAATGACTTAAACCCTAATCCATCAGTTCAACCTGAACTTTTGTCCTAAATGTCACAACTTTCCCACTATTATATTACCCAAGACATTAACCCTACCCACTTTACACACCTCATCCAACCTACCAATCAACCTCTACAATCCTGGCATTGCTATATCTGAGATAATATACTCCCTTTATCCAAATCAACACCTAGGTGTAAATCTAGTATTTATCAACCACTATGCACTACTAACAAAGTACCCTATATAAAAATAATCATACATGGTCCATCTAATAAGACGGACACTCTAAATTCCTTATTCACCCACCGATAAACTATGTATTTTTTAGGGGAAACCATCCCCCTTATGAATAAAAGAAAGGAGACACTTCACGGAGAATCACTAGGATATATTAGACCTTCATCTAAGAGATTGCTTAATTTCTCCTTAAGATCCTCTAATCCAACCAACACCATTTTAAAAGAAGGAATAGAAATTGGACAAGTGTCCAAAATAAGACCAATCCCAAACTCAATCTTCTTATTTGAAGGACACAACAAGAGTCATCAGAAAGACCTTAGGAAAATACATTCACCATCGAAACAACATACAAAGAAGGAATTCTGAGTTAGAATCTTTTAACTTGAACTAAATAATAATAGAAATACCCCCTTGGAGATTAATCCAAGCTCTAATATATGACATAATCTTTCCCTTGATAGCCAGGGAACCATCCTCCCATCCCATAACCGACTTACCAAGAAGACTAAAGACAACCTTATGGGTCTAACAGTCTAATGATGCATAGCATGAGTGTAATCAATCCACCCCCAGAATGACACTAAAATCCATCGAGTTAAACAAATCGACCAAAGCCTTTTTATACAAATAGATACCAAACACTTCCTATAGACTCTTTTGGCAATCACCGAGTCATCTACCAGGGTAGAAACAAAAAAAGAGTGCCAAATAACCTTGGGACCAAAACCAAAATACACATCTACAAATAAAGTCACATAAAAGATAGAGGACCCCAGACCATGTAACCAATACACATAATGAGAAAAAAGTTTCCAACATACTAGTGTCAGCATTGAAAAATGCCTCAGACTCCTAAGGGATAGTAAGGGAATTGAGATAATCTCAACTAGTGTCAGATCCAAAAGCAACATCCCTTGGTGAAAGATCTAGAGAAGTGTTAACCGATGTCATATTAGCCCAAATGACATTCCTTATAGAACACTCCTACTGTATATGACCCAATTGACCATAGTTAAAACATTGATCCCTCCCTTCCTCACAACAATCATAGTAATACAGACCACAAAATTGATAAGGAGGATAAGATGGTATGGATTGGGCCCTACATATATGAAATTAGTCACCTTGTACCCCAGAAGCATTACAAATCTAAAAATGGTCATCTCTAACGGCTTTAGGTGGGGATCACTAGCCATAGAACAAGATTTAGGACCCATCCAACTCTTCCTCTTAGACCACTTACCACCATACTGTTGGCATCCCCTTAGATCAGAAGACTGAGACCTCTTACTCTACCTATTTCCCGACCTCAATTATTCTTCTCCATACTAATAAGATCAGACTGGTATGACAGATTTATTACTATTTAAGTCAATAGATGAATAGAATGTCAAAACTCAGTATTGGTAATATCTCCTTGAGGTGACTGATCATAAGTTCCACCTTCTAGAGTAAGGTCAGTGAAGACCGGTGGAACTTTGTGTAGAAAATCAAAAACTGTGACCCATGGTCGGGTCTATTCCCCATGAGTTTGATAGATGCAATAATGAGGTCCTTGAGTTTGACAGGTGAGTTTCCATGAACTTTATATCATGATCAGAAATTTAAACCAAAATAAGGTTTAGGAAAGAGATATACTGGTACTAACTATTATAAATGAATAAATCTTATTTTGTGGGTTACATTTGTTCCTTTTACAAACTGTTCTTCATGTTAGTGTTGCCCTAGTGGCCAGAGTTAACTAACCTGCACTTATCTTTACTCTTGATTTATTATTTTCACTTTTTAATAATGCTAAAAGATAGAATACTAATTTCATATATTAAGGACCTAGGTGTATTATAGTGATGATGTTAGTGACCTGGTACCAAGTATGCACATGTGGTGATTTGGTAATGAAAACATAATGCCATAGTGATAGGGGAAAGTGTGTAAATGCATTAAATAACTAATGGTGAACAAAGACAGTGGGAAATAATTAAATCTTGATAACAAATTACAATAAGGGACCAGTTCCCTAAGTGATGGAAGCATGGTGTTGCATAATAGGGTGAATATTCATCTTTAGTAGTGGTAATCACACTGATTAAATGTGATGAATGTTATTGATGCTCAAAATTATGTGGTTGGTTTGTCACCATCAAAAAGGGGTAAAATTGTTGTATCTTGATTTGATAATGAGAAGATAACTACAAGGGACCAGGTCCCTGGATGTTCAAGGAAACATTACAATGAGCGCGCAATCTGTACAGTTTTGTCCTCTTGTGTTACAAACTGTGCAGGTGTTATTTGTGCTACATCGGACACCTTGTCCAATCTCATTACAACCCAATAATTACTCTACTATAAAATAAAAAGTATTCTTCTTCATCAAGATGTTTTTGCATACTAAAAATTAGAGATCTAAAGAGTGAAAGGGACACAAAAACTCAATTTCTACACTGCTCAAGTTCTTATTTTCTTGTGTGCTAAAATAGATAATATTCTTGAGTTTAGTTTGAGTATGTAAATGTTTTACTAATTCTATAAGAGTAATGATATTTTCTTGTGTTTTGATAGTGCTTTAGGAAGAGTTGCCTAAGCTTGAAACTGGTTAGAGTTAACTATTATTATGGGTTCTTGGTAGAGTTTTTAAGGTAGGTTTGTATTGGAGTTATTACAAGTAGGAGGATCCTATATTTAGGCTTAAGTTCAAATCTGTAAGCAATAGGTTGATTATAGTGAACTTTTTGTTGCTTGTAAGGGCAAGTTGTGGTTTTTTCTCTCTTGATAAAGGGGGTTTCCACGTTAAATCTTGTGTTCTTAAGTTTCTTACATTGTGTTGTGTTCTTGGTTAAATTACTATTTTATTGTATGTGGGGTATTTTAAGGGACCTAGTCCTTTAAAATGTGGTGCAACCCCTAGGGTTTCAACACTACCATATCCGGCAAATTCATGAGAAATAAAATATTCCTGCTCCCATGGATGAGGGTCTACTACCCTGTAGGACAGTTTGCGAAGTGGCAATCCACTTGCGACTAATGTGACCTCTGTTATTCACAGACTAGCTCTGGAGGCAAATTTGAACAGAAGCAGAATAAGGCATAAGTTCTGCGCAATAGTGGATAGTTTACTAGGCTATCACATAATGATCCACATATCCACTTGCAAAATTTTTTAGATATCAATGACACATTCATCCCGATGGGCGTGTCAAATAATTATGTGAGGCTGACACTCTTCCCCTTATCACTTTTTAGGGAAGAAAATAAGTAGTTAAACGCAGAGCCAGTAAGTTCAATTACAACATGGGATGACTTAGCTCAACTGTTCCTCATTTATTTTCTTTCATCCGGTAAGACTGCGAGACTATGCAGTGAGATTTTAGCTGTAAGCAAAAACTGGATGAGAATCTTTTTCATTTTTGGGAGAGATTTAAGTCTCTTTTTTAGGACTATCCAGATCATCAAAATCTAACGAGGTATTAGCTCACACTTTTGTTGAGGTACTTGATCATAACACGAAATTTTTGCTAGATTTAGCTGTAGGTGGTCAGGCTTTGGAGAAAAATCATGATGAGCTATATACTTTGTTAAATTATTGTTCAAGGGAATCCCAACTGGAGTAGTCACATATTTAAAAGCTCGATGAAAAAAGTCATGGTCATGATTGAAGTTGATAGTATTACATAATTAGTCGCCCAACTGTCATCCATACAGAATCAGATAATGATCCAAATAAACGAATTAGGTATAAATCAAACTCCAACTCAAATGAATGCAGTGTAAAAGACCCCATGATAGTGTGATCTATGTGGCAATAGTATCCACTTTACAAACTTATGTTGTAAATACTGAATCCGTCAATTTTGTATGCAATTCTCAAAAGCCAAATTATACAAATTCCTACAACTAAAAGTGGTAGACTTAGCCATGTATCCTTGGGGAAATAACTAAAAGCAACAGTTTCAGTAGAAACAACATAATACTTAGGCCAGTAATATTGATGAGACTCTGAAGAAGATTTTAGCCAACCAAGAGTAGATAGCTGCTAAAATTAGGAATCAACAAGTAGCTCAAAAGAAGTTATAGCAGAAATTAGGAAAATTATAGCTAGAACAAAATACCAGGACATAAGGTAGATTTCCAAGTGATACTGAAAATCCAAAACAAGTTATGTCTATTAATTTGAGGAGTGCTAAGAAGGTTAGAGACATATCTTCCAAGAAAAATAAGGAGGCAAATGCAGAGTTGGTTCCACAATAGGTTGCAGTGAAAGATAATGTAATTTGGGGAATTCTGAGTACCTGAAAGAAAACATTGCTATAAAAGTAAATGAAATACCACCTCTACCCTTCCTATAAAGGCTTAGAAAGGCCAAAGAAGATGCTTGTTTGAAGAAGTTCTTTCACACATTCAGAGAACTTCACATTAATTTTCCTTTGTTAGATGATTTGTATGGAATTCAAAGAATGTCAAGTACTTGAAGAATATGGTGACTAACAAGGTAAAGAGTTAGGACACCGAGATATTGGTAATAAAAAATATGCCTAAGAAGCTTAAGGACCTATGAAGTTTTACCCTCCCAATAGATATTGGTGATGGAAAAGTGTTTTATTCTTTAAGTGATCATATCAATTTACTCTTCTTATCAATGTTAGAAACTCTTGGTCTAAGTAAGCTGAGGCCATGCTCTATGATGCTCCAATTGGCAAACAAGACCATAGTTAATATAATACCCCGCATGTTTCTAAGCTAGGAAGTGAATAAGTATTCCTACGTGTAAAATCTCCTATCCTGTGATTCATAATTGAGTACATGACTTACAATGAATATCCTAGTGATAGGATATCTTATGATGCATTAATCATGTTCATATGAGTCACTTAAGGTAATACAAGCTAAGGGTTTTTGAATCCATCAAGTTTTAGTGTTCAATTTTGTAAGGGTAATCGTTGAACGAGTATAACTCAATGTTAATATAGTATTTTGTATGATTTAGACCCACCAAATTGTATAAAATCGAATTAGCTTTCCAATGATACCAATTTTGCCTTAATCCAATGCCCGAGTAAAACATCATGCCCATTTTCGTGAGAGACAGTAAGCATAGGCGATTGGTTAGGTGCCGCCCAACCCAAGCATAGGCGATTGGTTAGGCTCCGCCCAACCCAAGCATAGTCAATTGGTTAGGCACCGCCCAACCAAGCATAGGTGATCACTTGGGCATCGCCTAAGTCAATTCCAGGTGTAAAAAAAACTCCGTTGTGAGTTATTTTAAAGGTAATTAAGTCTTTAAATACTCCTTACACGTCCCTAAACTTAACCCTACAAAAAATATAGCTTCTAAACATACTGAAACCCTATTTTCATCTCAAAGCTCATCATCCAAGAGAACTAAATGAGAAAAACAACTAGGGTTGCATAATTAAGTTTAAAGATCCGATTTCAAGGAAATTCCTTCGTCAATCATCAAGAATCTTCCTTCTAAGGTATGCTTAGTGTTCATCCACAGATTCCTTTCATCCTTGGAGTTCAAGAATCAATAATTAAAATACAAAAGCTTGGTTAATTATGGTGATATGATCATACCCATGTTGATGCTTGTTTGTTTTTCTATTTTTCATTATAAAGTATGATTTCTATATTATTGGGTGTTGATGATCATGTTGTTGATATAGGGTTCTTCCCAAGATGAAATCTTTATATATTTTTATGAATTCATGATATCATATGAGTTGGAAACATGTATGTTTGGTTATTCATGATGTATAATTCGGTGATTTCACCTATGCTTAAGATGTGCATGTAAGTGTTTGATAAAATGCCTAAAGAACTAGAAAGCATGCAATATAGCTAAATTGTGACTAAGTGAAGGATTCATGATATGACCTTACGTTCCAATGACATCTATTTTGATAATGTACCTTGTAAATATTGTTGGAATACTCATGAACTATTCTTATGAGATTATGCTATGTTTTCTTAAAAATCCTACTTATGAAGAAGATGTATGATAACCATGCTTAGTATGAGATCCCTACTTATGATATTATAAATTATGGACTCTACTCTTATGATCATGTCAGTCATGTGTGTCAGTTTCCTTCCATCGAGTCCTAGACGTACTTGTACCCAAAAACTATAGTTGTGTGCCTAGATCCATGTCATGTTTCACGATATCCAAACTCAAGCTATGATTCCATAGACTTCAGTCAGTCATGTGACTCAGGAAAACCTCATGATCTTAGTCAGCTGTCAGATATCATTAACATTCTGCCAGTCAATGGAATCCAGTAAGATTAAGTCATGTACAGTCAGTTATTCATGTCCAGTCCCTCCAGATGGGAGTAGAGGTTAGCACCGAGTAAACCCAAGGTTAGGAATTCACCCACCAGTTCAGAGTGTGATTATTAGTAGCAATCCTTGTTTTCCAGAACTATGTAGCAAGTGTAGGTTAAGACATCTTAACTCGTTAGATTAGGGTTGATGAGGTGGCTTAACCTGTCATTTTAGGGTTCCCATCATTCTCATTGAGTACCCATCAGATAAGGGTCACTCACAGGCTTTCCTTACCTATGGCATGGTATTGACACCCCTCCAGTCGGGGTAGAGATTGGACCCCATCTTATCCATAACGGCACACATGGGTCATTTTATTTAAACACTACTTCCCATAGTTCCAATATCAGTATCAGTAAAAGAACTCAGGGCATTCTTCCAATTTTAGTATATATAGGACTGTTAGATACAGTTGCCTATGTTATCAGTTTTAGTATCAATCATGACAGTTATCAGTAAACTATGTATTAGCTTATAGGTCATGCTATCATGTATTCACGATCCCAGTTTCTATATATGTGTGTTTGTACTCCGACGTTCATATTAGTCAGTCAGTGTTGTTCATGCATGAAACCCTTTATGTTCATTCTACCTTTATTGTATACTTATTACTCCAGTTGTACTGACGCATTTTTGCTATGGTGCTTTCTTTTCATATTACACCATTGGTTTTGAGACACGAGCTCCAGCCCAGCAGTAGCAGTAGCATTCCAATCGCAGAGACACAGTGAGTCCTCATTTATTCGAGGACAATATGATTTGATTTATTTATTTATTTCTTTAGTTCAATTTTATAGAGTTAGTTGGAGACATATTCCTTCAACTCCTTATTCAGATAGTATAGAGGCTTTCAGATTTACATTCAGATTGAGTTGTTTTGGGTATTTTCACCTATATGGTTTTATTTAGTTGAAACTTATGGTCTTATAGTTCTATGTATTTCACATTATTATATCATGATTTGCAGTATATAGGTACAGATATAAGTCATGGGTTAGCTTATGGTCCCTCGGGGTTATGAGCATCGTGTAGCATTCCTGTTCAGCAAATCGGGGTATTACAAACTTGGCATCATAGCCTAAGGTTCAATAGAGTCTTAGGAAGTCTGAAAGCCGCATCTAGTAGAGTCTTGTACATGGGTGAGTTGAGAGCCACATTTATGTGCGGAAGGCTATAAGATGTTTTTTGAATAGTCCCCGTTCTTCATTATTCATGTCATGCTAGTGAGCATAATCATAAGTTAAACTCTCAGTATAATCCATTCTTCTCTTATTCCAGACCATGTCCCCAAAGAGAAGAAACCAGCCAGCTCCTCAGCCCAAAGATACTTTAGGCGAACATGTTTCCCATGCGGAGTTTAGAGCCATATTTACCACACTTGCTCAGTCCATGGCTGCACAGAATGAACAGCCACTAGTAATTCTGGCCAATCCAGTGGCCACTGCCAAAGTAGCTAGTGTTCAGGACTTCACCCGGATGAATCCTCCATTTTTCCATGGGTCTAAGTCTAATGAGGACCCTCAAGAGTTCACTGACCAAGTCCAGAAGGTCATCGACATCATGGGTGTTACTTCTATTGATAGTGCTGAGTTAGCCGCCTACCATTTATAGGATATTGCTCATGATTTGTACAAATAGTGGAAGTCTAAGAGGTTAGATGATACAGGCTCTATCGAGTGGGAGGAATTTGTCACGGCCTTCTTAGAAAGATTCTTTCCCTAAGAGCTGACGGAAGACAAAGTTATTGATTTCATCAACCTCAGGAAAGGGAATATAATGGTTAAGGAGTATTCTCTCAGATTTACTTAGCTATCCAGGTATGCTCCTCATGTGGTTGCAGAAAATAGAGCTAAGATGAGCAAGTTCGTGTCAGGGGTCAACGATAGTGTGGTAAATGAGTATAGGTCTATGATGCTAATCAATGATATGACCTTAGCAAGACTCATTACCCATGCCCAGAAAGTAGAAGAGCAGAAGTTTAAGACTAGGGAGAGGTAGAACAAGAGATTAAGGTTAGGTAATTTCAACTTTACTCACCCCAAGTCAGATGGAGGAAACTGTTCACAGTTTTGCTCTAAGTCAGCCATTCCAGCTCCTTCCTCTGCTAGTGCTCCAATGCTGAATTTTAGAGACGGCAATAGAAATAAAGCGCCAGGTTTTAAATCTCAGGGTAGTGTTAATAGTGCCCGAATGAAACCCCTTTGTCAAACTTATGGTAAGAACCACAATGGTATTTGCAGAGCCGGTAGTGATGTCTGTTTTGGTTGTGGCAACCAAGGCCACATGATTAGGGAGTGTGTGCAGTCAAGTCTTCAGGGTCAGCAAAATCATTCTACAGCTCAGTCCAGTCACCCGAACCAGTAGGGTGTCATTTCCAGTGCTACCAGTGGGCAACGCCCTAACAAACTCTATGCTCTTCTGTCCTGGTAAGATCAGGAAAATTCTCCTGATGTCGTTACTGGTACATTACATATTTTCCGTGTTCATGTTTATACTTTGCTAGACCCAAGTATATCTTTCTCTTTTGTTACTCCATACATAGCAGGCAATTTCATAGTTATTCCCGAAATCCTAGCAGAGCCCTTCTCAGTCTCTACCCCAGTGGGTAAAACCATTATATCCCAGTGCGTATACAGGAACTGCCGAATTATGATATCTTAGAAATCCACGTCTACAGATTTAGTGGAGTTAGAGATGATAGATTTTGATGTCATTATTGGCATTGATTGGCTTTATTCCTGCTATGCCACAGTCGACTGCAGAAAAAGGATAGTTCAATTTCAGTTCCCGAATGAGCCCATCCTAGAGTGGAATGGTAGCATTTCAGCGTTCAGGGGTCAACTTATTTCCTACCTTCGGGCAAGGAACATGATTTCTAAGGGGGGTGTATATCATCTCGTGTATGTTAAGATTCTAGTTTTGAATATCCCAGCCTCAAAACAGTCCCTGTTGTTAATGAATACTCAGATGTCTTTCTCGAAGATCTTCTAGGCATTCCTCTTGAAAGGGAAATAGACTTCAGCATAGACCTTTTTCTAGATACTCAACCTATTTCTATTTTGCCATACAAAATGGCACCAACAGAACTCAAGGAATTGAAAGATCAGTTGAAGGATTTCTTAGATAAGGGATTCATTAGACCCAACATTTCCCCATGGGGTACGCCAGTATTATTCGTACGCAAAAAAGATGGTTCTCTCAGGATGTGTATTGATTACCGTTAACTCAACAAGGTCACGGTCAAGAACAGATATCCTCTTCCCAGGATTGATGATCTATTCGACCAACTTCAGGGTGCCAGTTACGTCTCCAATATAGACCTCAGATCAGGCTATCATCAGCTCAGAGTTAGAGAATGTGATATTTCAAAAATAGCTTTCCGTACTCAGTATGGTCACTTTGAATTTTTAGTCATGTCATTTGGCCTTACCAATGCCCCTGCAGCTTTTATGGATTTGATAAACCGTATGTTCAAGAAGTACTTGGACATGTTTGTCATAGTTTTTATAGATGATATTCTGATCTATTCTCGCACAGAGCGTGATCATGCAGACCATCTCAAGATTATTCTTCAAACTCTTAGGGATAACCAGTTATTTGTTAAGTTTAGCAAGTGAGAATTGTGACTAAGATCAGTAAAATTCCTTGGCCATATTTTTTCCGTTGATGGAATTAGAGTAGATCCTCAAAAAACTGAGGTAGTAAGAAACTAGCCCAGACCCATATCTCCATCAGATATTAGGAGTTTCTTGGGTTTGACTGGCTATTATATATGGTTTGTCGAGGGATTTTCTTCTATTGCATCTCCCATGTCCATATTGACTCAGAAGAAGATTAAGTTTTAGTGATCAGATTTATGCGAGAAGAGCTTTTAAGAGTTAAAGAATCGACTCACCTCCACTCTAGTTCTAGCTATTCCAGATGTTTCAGAAGGTTTTGTAGTCTATTGTGATGCATCCAGAGTATGTTTAGGTTGTGTCCTCATGCAGCATGGTAAGGTCATAGCCTACGCCTCCAGACAGTTAAAGCCACATGAGAAGAATTATCCTACTCATGATCTTGAGTTAGCAGCGGTAGTTTTTGCCTTAAAGATTTGGAGGCATTATCTCTATGGAGTTTATGTAGATGTCTTCATAGACTATAAAAGCCTCCAGTGTATCTTTTCCCAAAAAGATCTGAATCTTTTCCAGAGAAGGTGGTTAGAGCTCTTGAAAGATTATGACATGAGTGTTCTTTATCATCCGAGCAAAGCCAATATTGTGGCCGACGCTCTCAATCAACTCTCCATGGGTATTGTATCTCACATTGAGGATAGTAAAAAAAATATGGCTCAGAAGATCCATCAGTTTGCCAGACTAGGTGTTTGCTTAGTTAATTCTTCAGAGGGTGGTGTATGTGTTCATAGTAGTTCAGAGTCATCTCTAGTTTCCAAGGTGAAAGAGAAATAAGACAGGGATCCTAGCCTTGTCAAGCTCAAAGAGTCAGTTCAGAATTAGAAAGTCGAGGTTTTCTCCCAAGGGGGAGATGGTGTTCTTCGTTTTCAGGGTCATCTATGTGTTCCAGGTGCAGATGAATTGAGGCAGTGAATTCTTGCAGAAGTTCATGATGCGTAATACTCTATTTATCTAGGGTCCACTAAGATGTACCGTGATATGTGGGAGATCTATTGGTGGAGTGGGATAAAGAGAGATATTGTAGAGTTTGTGGCTAAGTGCTCTACATTTCAGCAGGTTAAGACAGAGCATCAGAAACCTTGCGGTTCCATGCAAGAGTTCACCATTTCTACTTGGAAGTAGGAAGAAGTTAACATGGACTTCGTGATGGGATTGCCTAGAAATCATCATCAGCATGATTCATTCTGGGTCATTATAGATTGAATGACCAAGTAAGCTTATTTCCTTCCTATTTGTACTTCTTATTTTTTTGAGAATTATGCCAAACTCTATATCAGGGAGTTAGTCAAGTTACATGGTGTTCTACTATCTATCATCTCAGACAGAGGTGCCCAGTTCACTTCTCACTTTTGGAAGGCATTCCAAAAGGGTCTCAGTACCCAAGTCCATCTCAGCACAGCGTTTCATCCTCAGATAGATAGTTAAGCAGATAGGACCATTCAGACTCTTGAAGATATGCTAAGGGCGTGAACAATTGACTTCAAGGGAAGTTGGGACGACCACTTGCCTTTGATTAAGTTTGCATACAATAATAGCTATCATTCTAGTATTCAAATGGCTCCATTCAAAGATCTCTATTGTAGGAGATATAGATCTCTGATTGGTTGGTTTAGAGTTAGTGAGGCCTCAATCAGAGGTCCTGACTTAGTATTTGACGCCTTAGAGAAAGTTCAATTGATCAGAGAGAGACTCCAGGCTGCTCAGAGTTGCCAGAAGTCCTATGCAGATGTTCGTAGAAAGGATCTCGAGTTTGAGGTCAATGACTATGTCTATCTTAATATCTCTCCCATGAAGGGAGTGAAGAGGTTCAGCAAGAAAGGGAAATGCAGTCCCTGGTATGTCGGTCCCTTCAGAATTCTTTGTCACTTCAGAAAGGTACCTTATGAGCTTGAGTTACCTTCAAATCTAGCCTCAGTCCATCTATTCTTCCATGTCTCTTTGCTAAAGGGGTGCATAGGTGACCCAGCAGTTGTTGACCCTACTCAGAGCATCGACATTCAAAAAAGCCTCTCTTATAAAGAAATTCCAACCAAAATCTTAGATTATCAGACTCGTAGATTGAGATAAAAGGAAGTCCCTCTAGTCAAGTTTCTTTGGCGAAATCAGTCTCATGAGGGAGCTACTTGGGAAGCAGAAGCAGATATACGTACCAAGTATCCTCACCTCTTCCCCGCCAATTCATATCAAGCTCAAGGTAACAGTTCTCCTTAATCTTATTCAGTTTCACATTCATGTTTCCAGTATAAACTTGGTACCTATTAACCATTTCATACTCAGTCATGCATTCATGTGTTAGTTGTCCATGCATCAGATATGCACGAGTTCAGTATGTTTAGCATGTTAGTCATGAGATCTAGTTTTACTTCTTCATGTTAACTTCAGGTTCTATTGTCTTGTATCCCTTCTCAGAAAATTCTCATTCGAGGATGAATGTTCCCAAGGGAGAGATATTGTAATACCCCACATGTTTCTAAGCTAGGAAGTAAATAACTATTCCTATGTGTGAAATCTCCTATCCTGTGATTCATACTTTAGTACATGACTTACAATAAATATCCTAGTGATAGGATAGCTTATGTTGCATTAAGCATGTTCATATGAGTCACTTAAGGTAATACGAGCTAAGAATTTTTGAATCCATCAATTTTTAATGTTTGATTTTACAAGGTTCATAATTTAACAAGTATAACTTGATGTTAATGTGGTATTTTCACTGATTTAGACCTTCCAAATTGTAGAAAATCGAATTAGCTTCCAACGATACCAATTTCTCCTTAATCCAATACCCGAGCAAAAAGTTATGCCCATTTTTGTGAGAGACGGTAAGCATGGGCAATTGGTTAGGTGCCGCCAAACCTAATCTAGGCGATTGGTTAGGCGCCGCCCAACCCAAGCATAGGCGATCACTTGGGCGCCTCCTAAGTCAATTCCAGGTGTCAAAAACACTCTGTTTTGAGTTATTTTAAAGGTAATTAAGTCTTTAAATACTCCTTACACGTCCCTAAACTTAACCCTGGGAAATATATAGCTTCTAAACATACTACAACCCTATTTTAATCACAAATCTCATCATCCAAGATCACTAAAGGAGAAAAACAACTAGGGTTGCATAATTAAGCTTGAAGATCCGATGTTGATGCTTGTTTGTGGTGATTGTGGTGATATGATCATACCCATGTTGTGGTGATATGATCATACCCATGTTGATGCTTGTTTTTTTTCCTCTTTTTCATTATAAATTATAATTTATATATTGTTGGGTGTTAATGATTATGTTGTTAATGTTGAGTGATTCCCAAGATGGAATCTTTATATGTTTTTATGAATTCATGATATCATATGAGTTGGAAACATATAAGTTTGGTTGTTCATGATGTATAATTTGGTGATTTCACCTATGCTTAAGATGTGCATTTAAGGTGTTTGATAAAATGCCTAAAGAAATATAAAGCATGAAATATAGCTAAATTGTGACTAAGTGAAGGATTCATGATCTGCCCTTACGTTCCAATGACTTCTATGTTGATAATGTGCCTTGTAAATGTTGTTGGAATACTCATGAACTATTTTTATGAGATTATGCTATGTTTACTTGCAAATCCTACTTATGAACAAGATGTATGATAACCATGCTTAGTATGAGATCCCTACTTATGATATTATAAATTATGGACTGTACTCTTTTGATCAAGTCAGTCATGTGTGTCAGTTTCCTTCCATCGATTCCTGGGGGTACTTGTACCTGAAAACTATAGTTGTGTGCCTAGATCCATGTCATGTTTTACGATATCTGAACTCAAGCTATGATTCCATAGACTTCAGTCAGTCATGTGACTCAGGTATTAGTAAGTCATGTACAGTCAGTTATTCATGTCCAGTCTCTCCAGATGGGAGTAGAGGTTAGCACCGAGGGAACCCAACGATGGGAACTCACCCGCCATTTCAGGGTGTGATTCTTAGTAGCAATCCTTGTGTTCCAGAAGTACGTAGCTAGTATAGGTTGAGACATCTTAACTCATCAGATTAGGGTTGATGAGGTGGCTTAACCCGTCAGTTCAGCGTTCCCACCGTTCTCATTAAGTACCCGTTAAATATGGGTCACTCACAAGTTGTCCTTAACCGTGGCATGATATTGACACCCCTCCAGTCGCGGCAGAGATTGGACCCCAGCTTAGCCATAATGGCACACATGGGGCATGTTAGTTAAACACTAGTTCCCACAATTTCAGTATCAGTCTCAGTAAAATAACTTAGAGCGTTTATCAGATTTTAGTATACACAGGACTGTCAGATACAGTTACCCATGTTATCAGTTTCATTATCACTCATGACAGTTATTAGTAAACAATGTATAGCTTACAGATCATACTATCGCGTACCCACGGTCCCAGTTTCTATATATGTGTGTTTGCACTCCCACATTCATATTAGTTAGTCAGTCTTGTTCATGCATGACACCCTTTATGTTCAGCCTACCTTCCTCGTATACTCAGTACTCTAGTTGTACGGATGCATTTGCGCTATGGTGTTTTCTTTTCATGTTACACCATAGGTTCCGAGACACGAGCTCCATCCCAGCAGTAGTGGTAGCATTCCAATCGCAGAGACACAGTAAGTCCTCATTAATTCAAGGATAATATGATTTGATTCATTTATTTATTTCTTCAGTTCAGTTTTATAGAGTAAGTTAGATACATATTCCTTCAACTCCTTATTCAAATAGTTTAGAGGTTTCTAGATTTATGTTCAGATTTACATTCAGATTGAGTTGTTTTGGGTATTTTCACCCACATAGTTTTATTTAGTCGAACCTTATGGCCTTACAGTTCTATGTATTCTGCTTTCTTATATCATGATTTGCAGTATACAAGTACAGATATCAGTCATGGGTTAGCTTATGGTCGCTAGGGGTCATGAGCATCGTGTGTAGCATTCTGGTTCAGCAAATCGGGGTGTTACAGTTAAGCTTGAAGAAATAATTGAGGATGCCCTCATAAAGGTTGGTAATTTTGTAATTCTTGCTGATTTTATTGTGTTGGACTATGATTTAGATAACAAGGTACCAATATTTTGGGATATCTATTCTTAGCCATGGGAGAAGCATTGATTGATGTGAGAGAGCTCACTCTCACAATGAGATTGGATGATGAAGGAGTGGTTTTCAGGGTTTATAAGACACTTAATCCATCTTTCCACTATAAAGACTTGTATATGATTCATATGATGGAAGTGGATAAGTGTCGAGTGAAGTGGTATTGTAGGTTCTTAGTTTTAGTTATTTTCCTGGTTTGTTTTGGGCTAAATTTTAAAATTTATAAACTTTACAAAAAGATTTTTCTTTTTAGTTCTTAGTTTGTGGTGTCAATCGAGTAGGTGCACATGTCACCCACCTCGTGGTTTTTCTTTTTAGTTATTTTCTAGGGGGCGCCCCTTGACCCTAGTATCCTTTTTTTTGTAGAAGTTCATTTTAAATTTTTTCTGTTAGGTAAGTAAGATGCTTTGTTGGTTTATGTATAATTGCATGATTCAAGTGGTTTTGTATGTGAAAGCATGTGTTGTGGTGAATTACTACTTTTGAGATTCTTAGGCTCATGAATATGACTCATGAACATTGTTAGATTAAGGTTGAATTTGTGTTATTGCTTGGTTGAGAGTCTGTGATTATCCTACTTTATTTGAGCATATGTCGTGTATGGTGTAAGGTTTTTATGTATTCCTTATTGGAATTAATGTCTAGAACTTTTCTAGTGTGTGTGCAAAGCAAAATTAAGGGGGGGTGTTTAGGAGATGAAACATGCATTTCTTTGAAAACCATATTTCATACCCTTTGTGACCTACCGTTGTGCATAATCCTAGTTAGCCCTGTTGAGCCTTTAGCCTACTCTTTTATAGCCTCATATGTAGCTTATTTATTTTCTTTGTTTGACTTAAAATTTATCCAAAGATCCTATGATCTATATTGAAAACTTAATGAGTTAAGGAGTGTAAAAAACAAGATGAAAAGAGGTGAAAGTGAGACCCCTTGAAGTAGCTATTAGTGAGTAAATTGATTTGTTGTGATTGGGAGTTGTGTGATGAAAAGAAAGAAAAGTTTTCAAAATTGAATAAGATATGAATAGAAAATACTCCCACTGCATTATATGTGAACTAGCTTAATAAGATAGGGCAAAAAAATATGAGTATGATGGTAGATGAGGTGTAATATTGGTTGTTAGAGGTGAACTAAATGAAAATTGGGAAGTATTAAAGTTTTTAGGGAAGATATTCATTATTACTAACCAGAATAGTTCCTACCTATCTCTTAGCCTACATTACAACCTATAAAGACCTATTTGATCTAGAGCTTTAACATTCTGATATTAGTGGAGTACTACACTAAGGGAAAGCCTATGGGTCATCTTGTATAACTTGTGAATTCTTTGTAAGAGTGACTGTAACTTGATTCTTGTACCCATTTTCTGATAAATTGCATTTGCATGAGTGATTATATGTAACTCTCTAGTTGTTAGGGCACATATATAATAATATTTGGGTGATTTGATTGATCTCTTTGATTGAATGATATGCATGAGTTTTCCAACTTTGTGAGTCAATTGTTGAGGTTAGGATGTGTTGAAGTAGTATTCTTGAGCATTCACTTGTATATAACATGCTTAAGGCAATAAACTTGTGAGTTGTGTAGTCATTGTAGGTCTAGATTAAATGGTTTTATTGTTATAGAAATGTGGAGTCTTCTTTGATTATGATGCTTAAAGTAATGATTTGTTTGAAGACGAACAAGGTTTTAAGTATGGGGTGATGATCTTAGGTGAATTTATGCACCTAAGACTTGTTATTCGACCTTTATTAGCCTTGTTTTTAGGAATTCTTATGTGACTAATGATTTCTTAATGATATAATTATGCATCTAAGTGTCAAAAACTTGATTATAATCTTTAAGGTGTGTATCAAACAAGTCTATAATCAATTTGGCCACGTAGAGTTTAGACGAGAAAGCTAGTGTTACTAGCTTGAGCTATGTGTTGTTATAGTTGATTTCGATGGATTCTAGTATTTGTAATATGTTACTAAAGGTATAATTGAGTAATTATTTGTGTAATAAATTTTTAATATAGTTTAAGGTTTAATTTAAACAAGCCAAGAGACAAAACACTAAGTTAAAGATCAAAAGGAGAAAGTTAGTGCTCTTAGCTAAAGTTACAAGTTCATCGTCTTGGATTGTATGTTGTTTTAAGCTCTAATATATGGTATTTGATGCTATAATATGATTGGTGAGTTTATAATTATGATATATAGTTGATTTAATAGTTGTAAATCAATTATAAACAATACCACAAGGCTTGGAAAGGAATGACAAAAACATGGTCAATGAGAATTATGATGTTTATGCCATCTTTTAAGCAGTGTATAGCATGAAATGATGATGTATTTAATGAATCTTTTGAAAATCCTATTGTGGCTATGTTGATAAATTTTAAAGAAAAAATTGAGAGTTTACAATGTTATATGAAAATAATTTGGCATGATATGAATGACTTACAAGTCTTGGTGTTACGATACCAAAATGTGAAGGCCTTAATAAAAGACTCCATGGATCCATAATTATTAAAAATATTTTAATTGGGCTTAAAGAGAAATCTGAAGTCCATCGAGAAGCTGTTTGTCCTCATGACCGATACCCGAAACCTATGTTTTATCCACATGGGATGTCGTTCCTTAATTGGACGACAAATAATTTTCTTAACTGGAGGATAAAATTATGGCTTTAGACTGCTGATGAATTTAGCCTAATTTTAGTCGTTACGCCAAACATGGACTGAGACCCTACCAGTTGGGGAGTATCAAACCCATATAGACCGTGGGTTAGTTAATGTCGGTGAGAATCTACATAGTTCAGAACTAAGTTTCATGTCTTTATGTATTAAATGTTGTGCCCCATACCTCGTTATTGTAAATGATAAAAGATGTTTCTTTTGACTTGGTTTATAAATTAATGTTTTACCCCTTGACTTGATTTATAAAATAATGTTTTGCCCCTTTTCTTGTGTTACATGCCAGTACTCATAGTACTGACCATCCCTGGATGCTACATTATTTTATGATGTAGGGTTAAAGGCCTTTACTCGTGATTCTATGCAGTGCTAGGAACTTCAAACTCTTTCTTGGGACAACTGGTGATAAGTATCGAGCCCTCCATCCTTTGAAAGATGTTTGGTCTTTCTTTTATTTTATGGTATAGTTTGGGCCATATCCCAACCTACGAGTTCTATTCTTAAAGTTAGAGGCTTCATAGACTTAGTTGGGTAAATTTTTTATGTCATGTTTTAAGACTTGGGTATTTTGTCATTATGTACATTGAGCTTCGTATCTTATGGGTCTGTTTCTACAGCTATAATTATGACTATCCTTAAGAAATAATGCTAAGGGGTCATCTTAGACTTCATTAGTTTGGGATGCTCGGAATGGCTAGGGCTACAATTTGGGTCATAACAAATTTGGTATCAGAGCATGATTCGGTGTCTCAGGGTGTCTATGAAGTCGTGATGAGTAGATTTTTCTTATGGTTTTGTAGATCACTACACTTGTAAAATAGAGGCTACAAGATATTAAAGAATGTTTTTATTTCTTCATGTTCTAGTTTGTGCTAGAGAGTCTAGTCCCAAGTGAATTCTTTAAACTTTTCAATTTCCCCACGTTTTAGATCATGAATCCAAAAAGGACTAATGGCCAAAGGACTTAAATCAAAATTTCCACCCTTATTTAGGAAAATACTGAGGAGATCCATCCTACCCGTGGGATGCAAAAATGAAATAGAGCCCATACTTTTGTAATCATTGCTCCTCCTAGGGTTTTACTAGTCCCAACTAGTTTTCCCAAAGTTCCTAGGACTAGTACCACCTGTACGTAGTACCCTTAGGGTGAGGTTTCTAATATTGAGTTTAGACAGACCAACCAAATGCTTGCTCAGATCATATCATCTCAGTCCGACCGGACAGATAATGTTGGTCCAGTTAATGGTTCTTCAGATGCTACTCGAGTTAGCCAGTTTATGCGGCTGAATCCATCGGCCTTCTTAAGGTTCAAAGTAGACGAAGACCCTCAGGACTTTATTAATGATATAGAATAGATTTTTTGAATTATGCATGTCAGTGATAGAGAAGGGTCAAATTTGTAGCCTATCAGTTGAAAGGGATAGCTTACCAATAGTATGATGACTGGGAAAAGTATAGGGGTAAGGGTGTTGGATCGATCCTGTTGGAAGATTTTTCTAAAGGCTTTCTTGACCTTTTTTTCCTCAAGAGTTGAGGTAGTCTAAGGCTGAAGAACTTGTAAATCTGAAGTAGGGAATGAGTGTTAAGGAATATTCTTTAAAGTTTACTCAGTTGCCTCGCTATGCTCCAAAGTTTTTGTCTACCATGATGGCCAGAATGAGGAAGTTCATGTCTGGTGTGTTTGATGAGATTAAGTTGAAACGTAAGAGGGGCGATGTTGAATAGTGACATTGACATATCCAGGATAGTGATCCATGATTATCTGGTGGAGGGTGAAAAAAAAGAGGGAAAAAATGAGGAGCACCAGATTAAGAGGACAAAACATGTTAATTAAGGAGTACGACATCAGAGTAATGAAAAATGTGGAAAGCTACTTCCCAAGAAGAAGTTTTAGGGAATGTGCAGTCATCCCCTAGTGCACCTGCACCTAGGCCTTCAAATGATCAATATCCTAACCTAGAAACGACCTCCGAAGCAAGGTACTTAGTCTCAGACTAGTGTAGCTTAATTAACCCCATCCTACCTTTCTTGCTGCACTTGTGGTAAGCTTTACTGTGGGTTTTATTATTTGGTGTCTACTTAGGTTGTGCTTAACCTGATCATATATAACAAGATTTCCCTAGAGAAAGTGGTGTTAATAGGGCTAACAAAGCTCTGACTACCACTTTATAAGCCTCAACTATAAAGTGCGCTGCCTCAGGATAGGTAGTGGTCATAACCGTCGTATATTCTATCCACTTACTACAATTCTGGGCGCCTCTAGATGTTGTCATGGGTATGTTAGAGATTTTATCCCATGATATTTATGTATTAATTAGCCCTGATTCTACCCTATCTTATGTGACCCCTTATATATTTGTGTATTTTGGAATTGGTCCTAAATGTATTCCTAACCCCTTCTCAATTTTTACCCTGGTGGATGAGTCCATCGTTCCTAGGAGGATTTATAGGGGTTGTGTTGTGACTATCTTTCATCGGGATGTTGTAGTAAATCTGGTAGATATAGATATGGTAGACTTTGATGTAATTCTGGGAATGGAATATCTCTACTCATGTTATGCTACTTTGGACTCTAGAACCAGAAAAGACACTTTATGTTTTTTAATGAACAGTAATAGAATGAGAGGGTAGTTCGTTAACAGCGAAGAAAAAATTCATTTCTTATCTTAGAGTTTGAAAGTTGATATCTAAACGATGTCTGTATCATTTGGTTTGAATCAAAGATTCTAACTTCAGAAATCCCTCACTCCAGTCCATCTCTGTAGTTAATGACTTTCCTGAGGTTTTTCCTGATAAACTTCCTTAAATTTGTTGTGCTCAAGCACACACAAAGTGTACGTGGTCCACCAATTAGTAAAATAGCCTTTAAAAGCCAAGTATTGATCCCATAGTGACTTTTATTAAACTAGTATACGAATTCCAGTTCTCTATTAAGATGAATTAAGTGATAAAGTAACCAAAAGTAGTTGAGTGTTAACAATTAAAAGTAAACTTAACATTGTTGTAATGTAAAGGTCTTGAAAAATAATAGGGAGAACCTAGGGTTAAGGCAATACAAACAATCCTACTTATATATAACTTTGTTGGTTTAATTAATTATATTGGTTGTTGGTTAATGGGGTTGATAACATGAGTGTGATCTTCTGAATCTCTAATAAACTACCTAACTTAGCCTTACGACTACATCGTCAGCGGGGATGTAAGAAATTAGTTAAACACATTTGTATTTCTTCCCGTCTATGAACCAAATAGAGATAATTAGGTATATTTTTATCCTAACCGCAAATTATAACTTCAATCAATTAAAATATTACAATCCCATCTTATGTATCCCATGTTCTATTCTATCGTTCCACCGCCCGGGCTCCTACTAAAATTATATATTTATCCTAAGGGTAACAAATCCATAAGATAATAAAAACAAGGATTCATGAACAACCAATAATGATAATAAACAATAACCCACTCAATTATAAGCAACAATACTCATGTTCTTGACCTTAACCCTAAATGAGGGTGTTTAGCCACTTATGGGCATACAAAGAATCAAAATATTAAAATCCATGTAACACTCAAAGAAAAAATTAAAGTAAAAGGATAAAAACCTTAATTTAACCCTTTTCCAACGTATTTTATTCCCTATAATTCGTCCAAGGTGCATACAAAACGATGGAAGTATCCTATTTATACTAGGCCAAAATTAGCCGATTTGGACTAGCCAACGTGCCATGCCAATATCGTCCCTCTTAGGAAGCATGGAAAACTGATATAATGGAGGGATACTGGTTTTGCAGTTTTAATTTTCATCTAGAGGTTTCCATACCTTTATAGCGTTGCTTAGGCAGCGTTCCATGCTCCTAAGTCCATAAAATCTAGATTTCATCAAGCTCAGCTCATTGCATTTGGTCTTCAAGTCCTTGCTTTGTGTTAGTGTTTCCTCTTCCAAAATAGCTTGTAATTCATTCCCATATCATATTAAACATCTCACCAAGATTTATATAAAAATGTACATCACTAATTAGACCCTTAAGCACGTAGAATAAAGCAAGAAGGACTAGAATGACACATAGCTCAAGCTAAGAAACTAGTTATCTCGTTTGAACTCTAATTGTACATTTATATTCCAACTTTGGTTTGAACATATATGAAACATCAGAATTATATAAATTAACACTTATATTCATATTTATATAAATAATAACTCATTATACACATGAGAAGTCCTCAAAACCAAGATAATTAAAGCCGGATAACAATACTTAAGTGCATAAATCCACCTAAGATCATAAACCCACACTTAAAGCCTTATTCTTCTTGGAACGACTCTTTAATTCAAGCATCATATCATGAAAATATTACGCACTAATACTACAAGAAAGTCACTCAACCAAGAACTACAATGACCATACAAATAGCAAGTTTTATACTAAGCATGTTATATACTCTTGAAAGCTCAAGAACACAACTTTAAAACATCCTAACCTCAAGACTTGAATCATTAAGTTGGAAAAATCATGCATATTACTCAATAAAAGGAATCATACAAATCACCTAACTATCATCATACATATTCCCTTACAACAAGAGAGTAACCCATAATCACTCACATAGATGCAATTAATCACAAGAATGGGTATATGAATCAACTTAGGCTCAGTTTAGCCTTAGTGTAGTACTCTACTAATGCCAGAATGTATGGTTTTAAGATCAAATAGTACCTTAAGGGTTGAAATGTAGGCTAAGGGATAGGTAAGAGTTATTTTGATTAGGAATAAGGACTACCTAAGCGCTTTACTACATCAAATTTAATATTAAGCTATTCTCCAACAACCAACTTCTAACCACCAATACCTTCACACATCTTCTTTTGTTTTGCCCTATCTCTTTAACCTAGTTCACATATAGAGAGAAGGGAGTATTCTTAGTCAACACATAATTCAATTTTTCTCTTTTTATTACATTACTCCCACTCCTAACATATATAATTTTTTCTGCGCCACTAGTACTACTTTGGGGCTTCACTTTCACCATTCTTTTATTAAAATTTTTTATGCTCCTTAACCTCATCACTTTTTTTAACTAAAGTGATTAGAATATTTGGATCAAATTAAGGTAAATCAAAGAAAAGGAATAGGCTGCATATGATGCTACCACAGAAATAAACAAAGGCTCAATGGGGTTAACTAGGATTATGCACAAAGGTAGGTAAAAGAGGGTATGAACATGGCTATTAAAGAAGTGCATATATCATATCCTAAACCTACACTCTTTATTTGTCTTTGATTACACACATGTAAAGTTCAAGATATTCAAATGAAATAAGGAATATAACAAAATTCTCACTCACAGATAGAACATGGTCAAATCAAGTAGGATCATTGTATACTCTTAACCAATCAATAACACAAATTCAGAATTAAGCCAACAATGTACAAGAGTCATACACATAATCGTATGAGTCTCCAAAGTAGTCATTCAACACAATCAACATGGTTTCACTTACAGAACCACTTATATCATGCAATCACACATAACACTAAGAAGAATATCTCACTTACCTAATACAAAAATTTTAAAATTTACTCCTAAAATGAAAAAGGATACTAGGTTCAAAGGGCACCCCCATGGAAAAGAATCAAAAAGAAAAACCACGGGGTGGGTGAAGTGTGCACCTACTAGACTGACACCACAATTACTAAAATAAACAAAAAGAAAATCTTTTTGTAATTTTTTCAAATTTACTCAAAAATTACAAACAACTAAGAAATAAAATCCTATAGCACTACTCCACCCAAAATCATGGAAATTTTCTCCACCTCACTCTTAAAACATACTTTGAGCCCATTTGGATAGACTGAAAAAAAGCGGCTGAAAAAAAGTGCTTTTGAAACTGCTGAACTTATTTTAAAAATAAGCAGTTAATTGTTTGGATAAAAGTGCTGAAACTAAAAAAAAAGTTATTGATGTGTTTGGTAAATAATGTTTTTAAGCACTTTTTTTTGTTAGAATGACTGAAATAACCTTATAACTGTTAATAATATATATAGTTGATTATTATTAATTTTTATTGTTAAAATAATTTAAATTAAAATTATTATATATTTTAATATATATATATATATATATATTAAAAAAATATTTTCATGAATAACTATTAATTTGTGCGCTATTTTTTTTAAGAGTTTAAAGTGTTGAATATTTGTGTTTGAAAAATATAATTATATATTTTCTTTGAGGAAGAAGGAAGCCTCCCTTTTGAATTCATGTAAGTTAGGAGAATACATGTCTTCTAAGTTTTCTTGCAAGTATTATTTTATTATTATGGATATTAGAATAGATAATCAACTAAAATATAATTGTAAAGAAATCTTGAATTTGACTGTTTTTTATTAACCTCCAAATGAGATGGAAATGTAACTACTCCATTTTAACTTTAACAAAAACTACTCTATAAAGTGGATTTGCATATGTAATGTGACATTGAAACTACTGAAAACATTAGGAGCACTTCAACATTTGTCAATTAGATATTCTTAAATATAAAAATCGCAACGTCACTGTGGATATTTCCATTAATTTGTCAATATCATCAAGCTGGTAGAAGAGGTAAATTAGCGCTAAGGGTAAAATTGAAATAAGGTATAATTGCTAGGGAAATAAAGGTAATTTACATGGTCAACTAAAATAAATTATAAGCTGCTTAAAAAAAAAAAAAAAGTTGCTCATTGCTGCTTATAGATTTTGGCTGGAAAAAAAAAAGCAAAAAACAACTTATTTTAAGCAATTAAAATTTTTACCAAACATTATTTTAAGCAAAAAAGTTCTTATAAGTTGGTTTGACCAACTTATAAGCACACCCAAACACCCTCTTTGTCCCCAAAGTATACTTCAAAGTAGATATATAAATACTCCCTAAGGCCTCTAGTCCTAGTTAGTAGAATGTTTTATCATTGGTGAGGTCGGGTGGACGTCACACCCAGTCTTTGCCATGCTCCTTAGCTCAAGTTTCCAATACTCAGACATTTCATCAACATACGACTCACAAAAACAAAAACTACATTAAATAAAAATTAAACATATGGAAATCAAATACCTACCTTAACTTGGGCTGCCTCCCAAGCAGTGCCTGATTTAGCATCGCGGCACGACCCACATTACTACATCTCTACCATATTCTTTCATCCTCTTTATTCTACTTGAAGGCTATCTTTTCACTTATTTATAACCTTTTAAGTATGCACTCTCAAGGTCATCATAGTTTTCAACAATAACCTTTTCAGTCTCTTTTCTTAGATTTACCTCTTTGGGCTTAATTGGGGTCTTGGAAAACTCTGTGAGATTATCCGAAGAGGTCATTGGTGGTTTAGGCTCCACCACCCCACACTCATCCACTTCCATGGTTGTGATCATGCATATTTTTTTATAATGGGAAGGTGGATTGAGTGGTTTGTACACTTTAAAAATCACCTTTTCGTTATCCAGTCTTATCTTGAGAGTTCTCTCTCTCTCACATCAATCAGTGTTCCTCCAATTGAAAAAAATAGACGTTCCAAAATATCTGGTACCCTATCATCTACATTATAGTCAAGAATAATAAAATCAGCATGGGTAATAGATTACCAAACTTAACGAGCACGTCCTTAATAATTTCTTTAGGATGAACTCTGGTTCTATCCGTTGTTTGGATAACCACGGAGCATGGCCTCGGCTTCCTTAAACCAAGAGTATTGAATACCAATAGGGAATCCGGTTTATACTTTCCCCCAAATCACTTAAGGCATGGACCACATCACTATTACTAATTTGTATGGAGAGGGTGAAACTCCTTAGGTACTTTAATTTTTTTTTAATCTTCTTCATTAAATTGAACCGCACTTCTCAGTAAGTGACACCGTCTTAATTTCCTATAACTTTGTCTTGTTGGTCACTATGTCTTTATAGTATTTCACACACTTAGGCATACCCTACAAAATACCTAACAAAGGAAGATTAATGTAGTTCTCTAAACATGTCAAAGAACATCTTGAAACATACATCCTCCTTGGACTTTTGAGACTTTGAGGTAATGGTAGTGATGGTCTTTCAGCAACATGATCAACAAATTTTGATTTTGGGTACTTAGACTTCCCAAAATTTTCAACATTATTAACTTTAGCTTGCTTCTTCTCTACCTGTTGTGGGACTAACTCTGCGCCAACCTTATTATTTTTCTTGTGAGGCCTATTAATAAGATCTCTACCAATGCTCAAGGTGATTGCCATAACTTGCTTTGGGTTTTCATTATCGCCTGACAATTCACCTTAGGGTCTAGTATTCTATGCTTAAGCTAGCTACCCCAACCGTGTATCCAACTTCTTTTGGTGAAATTTGTTGATTTTTAATTTCATCATCCATTTCTTCTTGATTGGACAAGATCTTCAAAGTTTTCTCAATATTATTTGCCTTTGTGTTGTATTGAAGAGATGATAATTGGGAGGCTAGCTGTGATGCTATCGGCTTCTATCATACTTGCAGGATTTTTCAATTAACATCTGGATATATCACCATGCCAGTCAGGATTTCCTTGTGCAATACAGTTAAACAAGGTATAGATATCATCATATGTTTTATCTAGAGCTTGACCACCTATAGATGAATCCAATATTTTTTTTCGTATTATGGTCAAGTGTTTTAACAAATGTGTGAACTGATACCCCTTTGGACTATTGGTGATGTGGAAAGTCCCTAAGAAGATATTTGAACCTCTCTCATGCATGATACAAATTCTCATATGGCTTTTACTTGAAGCTCAAAATTTCACTACGTGGCCTTAAAGTCTTTTTGGATGGGAAGAAACAGATGAGGAACTTCCTTGATAAGTAATCCCATGTAGTGATAGAACCTACCTACTAACCATTCAACCACTTCTTTGCTTGCCCTAAAAGTAAGAAAGGAAGAGTGTGAGCGTTACATATTCTGTGGGTACTCCAATAGGAACGAACATGTCACTTATCTCCAAGAAATTCTTCAAGTGAACCTATGAATCATCATGTAAAAAATAGTAAACTGGCAACTACTGTACAAAAGTTGCACCATGCTCTATTTAAGCTCAAATCTACCTCCATGTTCTAGTCTGCGAATGACGGAGGTAACATTGGTTACAAGTGGGATTGCCACTTTGCGAACTATCCTGCAGGCTGGTGGATCTTTAGCCATAGGTGCAAGAATAGCCTTTTCTCCCTGAATTTGTGAAATCTTGTATAGAATTACTATTTCTCTCCTTAGTTGGTATAAACATTGCTCTAATTAAGGATATGGTTCAACCAACTCCCTTTTCCTTGCCAGCTTACTTAAATTACAAACTTAAGCCTCTAAATTCAGAAGCTAAGATCAAGTAATTAACTCTAAGAAATCAAAACGAAAAAACTAAAACTAAGATGGTTGCCAATTACCGAGTCCCTAGAAATGGAGCCAAAAACTTGTTTCCCTAAGCGCACACGCAAGTGTACACAGTCCAACAAGCAGTAAAATAGCCATTAAAAGCCAAGTATCGATCCCATAGGGACTTATGTTAAACAATTATCCAAATTCCAGAACATTATTAAGATGAATTAAGTGCTAAATTAACAAAAAGTAGTTGAGTGTTAACAATTAAAAGTAAACTTAACAATGTGGCAATGTAAAGGTCTTGAACACTAATAGGGAGAAATCCAAAGTTAAGGCACTATGAAAAATCCTACTTAGATATATAACTTCGTTGGCTTAGTTAATTATCTTGGTTGTTATTTCATAGGGTTTATAACATGATTGTGATCTTTCGAACCTCCAATCAACTATCTAACTTAGGCTTACAAATGCATCGTTGAGTGAGGATGAAAGAACTACGTTAAATGTATTTGTATTTCTTTCCATCTATGAAAAAAATAGGTAGAATTAGGCATATTCCTATCCTAACTACAAATTATAACCTCAATGAATCAAAATATTACAATCCCATCCCATGTTCTATTCTATCGTTCCTCCTTCCGGGCTATCGATAGAATTGTCTATTTAGCCTAAGGATCGTGAATCTGTAAGATAGTAAAAACAAGGATACATGAACAAAAAATAATTATAATCAACAATAACAAAATCATTTATATGAAATAGTACTCATGTTCTTGGCCTTAACCCTAGATGAGGGTGTTTAGCCACTCATGGACGCACAAAGAATCAAAGTATTAAAATCCATGTAATAATCCAAAAATAAACTAATGTAAATGGTTAAAAACCATAATTTAAGCCTTTCTAGTGTATTTTAATCCCCACAAGTCCTCCAAGGTGCATACAAAAGAAGGGAAATGTCCTATTTATACTAGGCCAACATTGGACGATTTAGACTACCCAGCATGTCACGCTAATATCGCGCTTTGTAGGCAGCGTGTCATAATGCTATCATGGAGGGATACTATTTTTGCACTTTTAATTTGCACTAAAGGTCATTCCATGACCTTACAACGGTTACTAGGCAGTGTGGCACACTCCTAAGTACATAAAATCCAGATTTCATCAAGCTTTTCTCATTGCATTTGGTCTTCAATTCCTTGCTTTGTGGTTGTATTTCCTCTTCGAAAACAGCTTATAATTCATCCCCACATCATAATAAACATATCATCAAGCTTCCTATACAAATACACACCACAAATTATTCCCTTAAGAACATATAATCAAGCAAGTACAACTAGAATGGCACATAGCTCAAGCTAAGAAACTAGTTATCTCGTTTGAACTCTAATTGCACATTTTTATTCCAACTCTAATTGCACATTTTTCTTCCAACTTTGGTTTGCACAAACCTTAAACATCAAAATTACATCACTTAGCACTTAAATTCTCCTTTACATAAAGATTAGCTCATTACACACACGAGAAGTCCTCAAAACTAAGCTAATGAAGGATGGTTAACAACACTTAGGTGCATAAATCTAACTAAGATATAAATTCCTCCTAATACGGGAGATAGACTTTGAGGTTGATCTCTTACTCGATACTCGTTCCATATCCATACCACCATATAAAATTACTCCCGCAGAGCTAAAGGAGTTAAATAAATGGTTTAAAGACCTCCTTAATAAGGGTTTTATTTAACCTAGTGTCTCTCCCTGAGGTGCTCATGTGCTCTTCATGCGAAACAAAGATGGGTACCTTCGCATGTGCATAGATTACCACTAACTTAATAAGGCTACTATGTAAAATAAGTACTCTCTTTCCAAAATAAATGATCTCTTTGAACATTTTCAGGGTGCTAGGTATTTCTCCAAAATAGATCTCCACTCGAGTTATCATTAGTTAAAGATTGGGGAAGCTGATAATCCTAAGACTGCCTTTCGAACCTAGTATGGCCATTAAAAATTCTTGATATTTGGTTTGAATTAACTAATTCACCTCAACCTTCACAAGCCTTATGAAAAAGTTGTATAGACAGTTTTTGGATATTTTTGTCATAGTCTTTATTGATAATATTTTGGTATACTCTAAAAGTTAGGAGGAGCATGCGAGACACCTTTGAATTGTACTGCAAACTCTCAAAGATCAAGAGTTGTATGCCAAATTTTTCAAGTGTGAATTATTATTAAGTGTTGTGACTTTCCTTGGGCATGTTGTTTCTATTAAAAGGATTAAAGTGGATTCACCAAAAGATCAAGGAAGTGAAGAAATGGCCTAAACCGCCAACCCCAACTTAACTTAGGAGTTTCTTGGGCCTAGCAGGTTACTATAGGAGTTTTTTGGAATGTTTTTCTTATAGATTTTCTCCATTTATACGGTTGGGTCATAAAAAGGTGAAGTTTCCATAGTTTGATACTTGTGAGGGCAATTTTGTGAAACTGAAGGATCGATTGACTTCTTCCCCTGTCTTGACACTTCCCAAAGGTAGTGAAGGATTTGTTGTGTATTATAATGTATCCCAGGTTGGACTTTGTTGTGTACTTATGCAACATGGATAGGATGTGGCTTATACTTTCTAACAACTTAAGGTTCATAAAAAGAATTACCCAACTCATGATCTTGAGTTGGCAGTGGTGGTTTAAGCACTCAAGATTTGTTGTCACTATTTATATGAAGTGCATGTGGACATCAACATAGATTACAAGAGTATGCAATTAGTTTTCACCTAGAAGGATTTGAACCTCAGACAAAGAAGGTGGCTTGGATCATTGAAGGATTACGACACAAGATTGCACTATCACCAGGTAAAGCTAATGTTGTTGTTGATGATCTTAACAAGTTTTCCATATAGATTCTATATAATGTTGAGAAATAAAGGAGAGGTTTAGTAAAGGAAATCTACCGAATTTCTAATTTGGAGGTCCGATTTTTGCACTTTGAGGATGGAGAAGTGGTTGTTCATCAAGTGGCTGAGTCAACTCTAGGTGCTGATGTTAAGGAAAAATAGTCTCAAGATCCCATATTCATGAAAATCAGGGAAGATATTGGCGGAAAAAATTTATGGCTTTCGATGGTGTGCGGTATCAAGACAGGTTATGTGTTCCCGATGTCGATGGGCTACGAGTGAGGATTTTGACTAAAGCTCATGTATCCAAGTGTACTATTCATCCCAGTTTGACTAAACTATATCATGATTTGAAGAAGATGTATTGGTGGAATAACATGAAGAGGGATAGCTACTCCAATGTGGAAGTGGGAAATGATAAATATGGATTTCATCACTGGCCTCCCACATTCGCGCAATCTTTATAATTCAGTTTGGGTTATTGTGGATAAAATGACCAAGTCTGCTCATATTTTACCTGTGAGGATACATATTAGGGGAGAGGATTATACTAAGCTTTACATTTAGGAGATTGTTAGATTGCATGGATCCCCAGTTTCTATGATATCTAAAAGAGGTAAGCAATTCTCTTCTTAATTTTGGCGATACTTTCAAAAAGTTTTGGGCACTTGTATGAACCTTAGCACCACTTTCCATTCTCAAATGGACGGGAAAGCAAAGTACAATATTTAGACCCTAGAAGACATGTTGAGGGCCCGTGTTCTTAATTTTAAGGGTTGATGGACAGACCATTTGCCTCTTATAAGGTTCACCTACAATAACACTTATCACTCTAGCATCGAGATAGAACCATTCGAGGGCCTTTGTCATGGACAAAATTCAGGACCGTGATGGCACCTATCCAACCCTCCATGATAGGTAAGCCAAGATCCCATTCCCAAACACAAAATCTCAAATGTGTAAAAGTAGAAGAAAATAAGAACATAATAAACCCCGAATAATCTCAAAAAGATGATTAAAAGAGTAGTATGGTCATAGTTAAAACATAGATAATCCCAGGTCTGATAGTCACTAATACAAGCCACTAAATGCAGAAATCAACGACAAGTTTAACTTTCTCAAATCCGGAAAATGCATAAAGATAAGGCTAAAGCAGATTTTATTAGTATCTAAAAACAATAGAAGCTACCTTGAATTCCCAAAGATGATAATGAAGAGGGAACCACAGGAATCAATACTCAGAGGTCTTTGGATTGATACCTGCATATAAGGTACAGAAAATGTGAGAGTGAGTATGGAGCCATGTATACTCAACAAGCATCATCGACATACCCCAATTCAAAATGGTAATGAGTAACACCACATCAACCATCTAAAACACTTGCACTCAGGAAAGCCACCCTACTCAAACTGAATAATCAAGTTTAACAATCATAAGAATATCATAACACAGTCCAAGAATTCCTCAATATAGAAAAATCAAGTTACAAATAGTCAAATACTTAATAAAAAATACAAAGTCAAAAATTACACCTTACTTAATTTGAACTAATAATGAACGAATGCAATGCAATGCATGTGCTATGTTCACATATTCCGTCCAATAACTTCAAGATCAGGACCCATGGGGGACTTACAAGGTCCATATATTGTGCAGGCATACACACCGATCCTAATAAATATATTTTGATGGCATACACTCCGACCACAATAATAGATAATAATGTGCAAGAGTGGACTATCACCCCATGTGTAATGCAATGCATTACGTGCAAACATGGAACTCTGATCCTAGATCAACAATAATGTTAAGAAAAACATTTCATGCCTTATGCCAAAAAGAAACTCAATTCCAAAATCAACTCAACTTATCAAGTAGGAGTATCTCATTAGCAAGCTTTTTCAAAAATTCATTTACCATACCGAATCATCCCATCAGGCTAGCTAATAGGGAAAATAATTCAAAATGTATAATTAACTTATTTTAACCCCTCAAATAAAATCGGTACCCATATAGTTGCTCGTTACTTTACCTATATGGGACCCCCAGTCTCTATTACTTCCATCACATATAACTAATAAATAAGCACTTCGAAAAAGAATCTAAGAAAGTCTCAACTTGCCTCAAACCAAAGCCAACCGTCATTTTACAAACTTGCTTTTTCATAAAGCTTCTGAATCGTCAAAATCTGTTCCAATATATGTGTCCGGTAAAAATTCAAGTGTAATATCACCCATTTTATAAATTCTTACTCTAAAAATTTAGGACGAAAGCCTAATTTATCCAAAAATGATAATTGATTTCATATGGAACTACTTCACTTTGAAACTAATTAGGAAACGGTGGTATACACCGTTTTTAATTTATGGGAAATTATAAAGAAATATACCAACAATGACCTATTTGCCACTCTGATTTCATGATATATCATAAGATTAACCAACAGTGGCTCAAGCCACTTTTAAGTCTTGGAAATTATAAATATAAAAAGAAATGCCAATAGTGGATTTTGCGCCACTTTGATTTGCTGGAAAATTATAAAATATGCCAAAATCAAAACAACCAACTACACCAAAACATACTTTTTAATTAAATTAATTTGCCTTCCACCAAAATCATACACATCACATCGTGTACACATTAAAATAAACTAACCTGGAACTCGTGTTATGTGGCAATAATTTTTCCTTTACCTTTTGCGTCTCTTCCCTTCTCTTTATTCTAATAAATTAAGCATATAAAGAATAAGGGAGTTGTGGGTATGGCTTACTACTAATATTAATAAAATAATATTTTCATTAACCACCAATTAAATTAATTATTTAAAATACCCGAAACTTCTAAAAGTTTCTCAAAATTTTTTTGAAACCCTATAGAAATAAATTAAATATGTTAATTGACTAAAAATTACATTTTGAATATATTGGAATCACTAAAACACTAATCCGGGGTCATCTTGATCAAAGGTTGACCGTAGTTGAATTTAACTTTGTTAAGCTTAATAACCCAGCTAATGACTTAAATCACTTCCGTACACCACAAAATCGGTACTACCCATACCCGTGAGTCATAAATCATGTATAAAATTATGAGGAGAGTTAAAATAAGATAAAATTTTAAAATAATTTCTATGGTTGTTAGATCATCCATGACTAAAAGAAATGTTCGTCCTCGAACATAAAGAGAAAAAAGGTACCTGGGTTGTCAAAGAGATGCAGATATCTGCTCCACATGTCAGACTCAACCTTCTAAGTGGATTCAAATATAGGATGATGCCTTCACTGCACCTTCACAGAGGGTATCTCCTAGGATCATAACTTTCTAACTTGCCTATCCAAGATAGCTATAGGATCTTACTCAAATGTCATACTTTGATCTAAATTTACCAAGTCTGATTGAATCATATGTGAATCATCTAGAAGGTACCTCTTTATAGAATTATGAAAAACTGGATGCACGGCTGAAAGACACGGTGACAAAGTGAACTCATAAGCAACTAGACCAATATGCTGAAGGATCTCAAAAGGTCTAATAAACCTTAGAATAAGCTTCCCTTTCTTCCTAAATCTCTTCACCCCTTCATAAGTGATATATTAATAAGACCTACTCGCCATACATGAACTCCAAGTCACGATCCTTCTTGTTAGGATAAATGGTTTGCCTACTTTAAGAAGCCAAGAGTTGTTCTTGGATCAATCCCACTCGGTCAATCAAATCAAACAGCAAGTCAGTACCCTAAGGTCTAACTTCAAAAGAATAAAGCCATTAAACTGGGGACCTACACTTTCTACCATACAAAACCTTGAATGGAGCCATCTGAATTATAGAATAGTAGTTGTTATTATCGTAGAACTCCACTAATGGTAAAAATTTATCCCAATAACCCCAAATTTGAATACACATGCCCGCAACATGTCCTCCAATACTTGAATAGCCTACTTTGTCTGACCAGCTATTTGTGGATGGAAAGTTGTACTCATATACAGCTGAGTATCCAACTCCATCTGTAAAGAACGCCAAAAATTCCATGTGAACTGAGTACCTCTATCTGAAATAATGGAAATAGGCACTCCATGTAATCAAACTATCTCATAAATATAGATCTTAACTATTTTTTCTGCATTATAACTCATTTTCACAGGCACAAAATGGGTTAATTTGGTCAATCCATCCACAATCACTTAAACAAAATCAAAATTCCCCAAGGTTTGAGGCAACCCAACTATAAAATCCATGGTGATACACTCTCATTCCACTCAGGAATAGGCATCCTCTAAAGCATACCACTTGGTCTTCAGTGCTCATATTTCACCTAGTGGAAATATTTCACCTGCTCATATTTAGACACTTTGCCAAAAACTTTGCAATATATCTCTTTATTCTTTCCACAGATTTTTTTTAGGTCATGATACATCTTTATTGTTCCTAGGTGGATGGAGTATTTTGAACAATGGGCCTCCTCCATAATAGATGCAGTTAATTTAGCCACTCTAGGAACAAATATCCACCTCTTAATCCTCAAAATACCCTCCTGGTCCAAAATTTCCTCCTTAACCTTACCTCATATCACCTTATCTCTAATAATACGTATTTTCTTTACTCTAAACTGACAATCTTGAATCTGCTTGATCAATAAGGACCTCACCTCTATGCATGTAAGGACTGTAACTAGTTTGGAGTTATCAAGACATATAAAACTAATAGCCAATCATTGAACCTTCTTGGAAAATGGTCGCTCCGCCACACTCAATAATGCAAAACTTCCCATACTAATTGCTTTTTTACTCAAGGCATTCGTTACTACGTTGGCCTTGCCCAAATGATATATGATAGTCATATCATAATCTTTCAACATCTCCATCCATCTTCGCCATCTCAAATTCAACTCCTTTTACTTAAAGATATACTGAAGGCTATGATGATCGGTGTACACTTCATAATGAACTCGATACAAATAGTGTTGCCACAACTTCAATACAAATACAATTTCTAGAATCTTCACAAGAATTGTGCTTGATTTCTTATTTTGAGTCTAGTACCGTTTCCTCATCTTTGGCTTCTTCGTTCATGAATAGTTCGGTTGGTTGGAAAATCACCAAGTGTTGCTTAACATCACTATAGGATTATTTCTCCTCATCTTCACACTCTTCGATTAGTCTAAATGATTCCAAAGATAAGATATCATCTAAACATAATGTAGATAGGTGCTTTGGATGATAGACCTCGATATCCATCTCCCCTATCCTTTCTCTTTCCTTCTTAAATGCCCAAATATCTTGACATATATCACATATGATATCATTCGTTGTGTCCATACGATCCAACATTAGTTAAAGCATAGCTTCAATGCCACTCTTTCTGGTGCTTCATTCTTCCCTTTTTTGACCAAAAGACCTATCAAAATCATAAAAAGAACTAGAATTCGGGTTAGCACAATAAGGGGAGGGGATATTGGGCAATCACTCTAATGTCCATCTTGACCACCAGATAAAGAACAATCATACTCCTGGTAGGATGGAGATGGTGTACACATCTCTCTCCGAGGAGCATATCTACAATCTTGCCAAAAATGAGGTCGATCAATATATGGACATGGAACATCAAGATATGATTTCCAACCACCAAGCTCATGTTCATTCCACGATGCCATAGTAATAAGTAAACTAAAATTAAAATCTACCTAACGCAAGAAATAAAAGAAAACTAAATACAAATATTTACAAGTTTGAATTCAAGAAAGTAGTCTAAAATTCCAAACCAACTCAATACGTCAAATTTTTCCCCGGCAACGGTGCCAATTTTGATAACGCTCAACTTACACTTCAATTTAGTACAGGGCGGTCGTCGTCAATATAAACCCATCTTTGGAGTCGGGGTCGAATCCACAGGGAACAATGTGAGTGGCGATTAAACTAATTTTAAACTATAGATACAAGTTAAATTCAAACAAAGAATATAAAAAGAAAGTAAAATGGGGGTTTGGTATCAAGCAAACAATTGTTAAAGTTTTAACTTGCTTCGAAACTCAAAACTACAATTTCAATGATTCAACTCAATGATACAAAGAAACTAGGGTTGTGATCAATATGATTCTTAACCCCTCATTGAATAATATTTGTAATGTTGGATTCTCGTGACTTGTGGAAAACACCAAATTATCTATTTCGATATTCTATCTAAGTGTTTCTCAACCTACCTAGATGTTTGGCTTCCTAATTCTCTCAAACTTAGGAAACCCTCCTATTCATGCTGATTTTATCTCAAGTTGATGAATCTTGTTACAGAATTGATCATTAAATTGGAGCTTATCTTTCCCAAATCCTCGTAAATAATTACGATCTTTATTCTGTTTCTCTGTTCAAGCAAACCAACATAAGGCGGGATTTATTGCTTGCAATCCAATAGAAATAAATCATTACAAAGGAATTATCAAGATGTTCCCACAATCACTCAAACCCAAACCAACAACTAAATCAATAAAAGAATAGTCAGAGATCCTACAACCCTAGTTACGGGTTTTATTTGCTCATAAGATAGAAAGAGATAACAATGACTGAATTCATAATTTAAAGCAATTAAACTTACAAAAAATGAAATCCAAAGTTGATTCTCCTTAGAGTAAAAATTAAAAATTTGACCTTCTACCTATGTGTGATGACATTTCAAATGACTTGTCACAAATTTGACGACATTTCTGACGACATTTGTGATGACTTATCACAACATTTGTCACGACATTTGTGATGACTTATCACATATCTGATAGCTTATCAGACCAAGTCATCAGATGAAATCTTTAGAACTTAATTTCTTGCATGTTTCACCAAAAATCATCCTTCTTGACGTAACTTTCATGAGTTTTGATCGATCTTGACATCCCTACAAAATTATAAGAAATATAATAAAAAACAACAGTAGTCACTTAAGAACTCACAATTATTTCGAGTTAAAAGTCCCAAATATGCTAAAAGAATGGTAGCACTAACTTAAACCAATTGCTTGTCCTCATGCAACTACATAACACAACACTACGATGCTTAACCAAAAGAAACATAAGATACCTATGACAGTTGATCATTAATTTTAGCTCAAAACTCATCACTCTCTCTAAGTTCAATCATTTTAACCGAATTATGTATATTAATGAAAAACAACAGTGCTACACACAGAAATCAAGATATGACATCAATTAAGCAACAACAACCATGCATGTACCAATATTACAATATCCAAAAAAGTTAGCAACTAGCAATATAACCAGTGTGCCCTCACAACAAAGAAGTCCCTCCTCACTTATATATGAAATCAAGCATGTAAATGTAGGGACGGTCAAGAGATACTCACTCTCAGAAAGAAGTTCCAGTCAATGTATGCCTAATACCATAAGCTTGCACTTATTTTCATTACCAAAGATTTCAGACGGTTAAGTTAGGATAACTATAGGACTTTTCTTTAGCTTGTAATGTAGACTTGGGGCTGGTATGATACACAAGGATATTAAAGTAACTACGCTTCCTTGGCACTACACTATTTTTGGGGTCTCATTTATCAACCTTTACGTTATTTATCCCTTTCTTGATTAAAGCACATTCAAGTTGGGTGCAGTTTTATTCATTCATTATTTTTTTACAACTTTTCTTTTCTAATTCTTTTCCTACCACACCCCACCTTGGATTTTTTTAATATTACCCTTCTTCATACTCACTTTATATCATGCACCCCTATGATAGCCACCCTCAACTTAGGCTATTTGCCTAAGTCAAAGTGCACAATGTCCAAGGAGGACCAGGGCCAAAACAGGTTTATTGTGATACAAATGGGAAGGTGATAGATATAATAAAAAGAATAGGCATTCTGGCTCAAAATCAAGTACAAAAGATATTATTCACACATGGAAGGTCATTTAGGCTAAAATTCGACTAACATCAACAACGGTCTATGGTACTTTCCTAAATGCTATCAAACAACCAAGGCAAGACCAACCAGGCAAGTTATGGATTTAACACACAATGGAACCTAGGTAGCATCTCACACACATATGGCACAAAGGTACATCACAAGCTACTACCCATTTGCTTCATGCAATTGTTAGTTGTGATTATCATGTCCCTAGTACTAATGCCATAAAAAGATTCACAATAGTCACATATAGATGCTTATCACACAGTTACCAGATAGACAATTGGAGAGGTATTTATCATTTCAAGAAAAATCAACAAAAATATGTCAACTATCATAGATACTTATTTTTCCCCCACAACACATCATAAAACAAACACAATACGCCTAAATATGCCGGCTATACTAGGAACAAGACTTCGAGGAAAAGATGCACGACAACAAAAACCCCAAGTGGAAATCAACACCCACAAGTAGCTCCACCCTCAACTTAAAATCATGCAATGTCCCCAATGCATTAAACCAAAATGAGAGAGTTAGAAACATACCTATGGCACCATGTGTGTGAAGATCTGATGTCAATCACATAATAACAATACAAACAACAAAATACCTTGGGTTGCCTCCCAAAAAGCATTTAATTTAGTGTCGCGGAACGATAATATTTAGTCATCCTTTCTCCCTCAACTTTCATGATTTGAATTGTCGGCCCATCTTTTGAAATTTACATTTTTTAGGTTCGTTGGTCAAATATGAGGGCATGATAAGGAATGTTCTATTATGCCACTTCAAAGACTCAAACGACTTGCCTAATTTTGCATCAAACTTTCGTGTGGGCTCATTGGGCAATAGTAAGGATCTTAAAAAGCCACTAAATGAACATCGATCTTTAAGCTTCTTGTCCTTCAAGATTGGGGTTGTAGCATACCTTTTTGGAATGATAAACTCCAAAATGTAAGAATTTTCTTCCTTATTTTCAAAATTCATCATTAGTTGGGTGATTCGACTTTCATCACATCCACGAAGCATAATGTTGAAAAGTGGTTTGAATGAGGACTGACTCTCAATTTTGGAGTAGCATCCATAATAGTACATTCACCCCAAAATGGACTGGAATCTTCACAAGAATTGTTCTTGATTTCTTCTTTGACTCTAGTACCATTTCCTTATCTTTGGCATCTTTGTTCATGAATAGTTTGATTGGTTGGGAAATCACCAAGGGTTGCTTAACATCAAGCTTAACATCACTATAGGATTTTTTTCTCCTCATCTTCACACTCTTCGATTAGTTTAAATGATTCCACAGATAAGATATCATCTAAACATAATGTGGAAGAGTGCTTTAGGTGATTGCCCTCGATATCTATCTCCTCTATCATTTCTCTTTCCTTTTTCAATGCCCTAATGTCTTGACGTATATCACATATGATATCATTTGTTATGTCCATACGATCCAACATTAGTTGAAGCATAACTTTAATGCAACTCTTTTTGGTGCTTCATTCTTCCTCTTTTTTTTACCAAATAACCTATTAAAATCATAAGAAAAACTAGAATTTGGGTTAGCACAATGGGGGGAGGGGGCATTTGGGAAATCACTGCAATATCTATCTTGACCACCACATAAATAACAGTTATACTCCTGGTAGGATAAAGATGGTGCACACATCTCTCTCTGGGGAGCATATCTACAATCTTGCCAAAAGTAAGGTCGATCACAATATGGACATGGAACATCAAGATAAAATTTTAAACCACCAAGCTCATGTTAATTCCACGATGCCATAGTAATAAGTAAACTAAAATAAAAATCTACCTAACACAAGAAATAAAAAAAACTAAAAACAAATATTTAGAATATTGAATTCAAGCAAGTAGGCTAAAATTTCAAACAAACTCAATACGCCAAATTATTCTGCGGCAATGGCACTATTTTTGATAACGCTCAACTTATACTTTAATTTAGTGCAAGGCAGTCGTCGTCAATATATTTACCCAACTTTGGAGTCAGGGTCGAATCCATAGGGAACAATGTGAGTGGCGATTAAACTGATTTGAAACTATTGCTACAAGTTAAATTCAAATAAAGGATTTAAAAAGAAAGTAAAATGGGGGTTTGGTATCAATCAAACAATTGTTAAAGTTTTAACTTGCTTCAGAACTCCAAACTAGAATTTTAATGATTCAAATCAATGATATAGAGAAACTAGGGTTGTGATCAATATGATTTTTAACCCCTCATTGAATAATAGTTGTAATGTTGGATTCTCGTGACTTGTGGCAAACACCAAATTATCAATTTCGACATTCCATCTAACTATTTCTCAACCTACCTAGATGTTTGGCTTTCTAATTATCTCAAACTTAGGAAACCCTCCTATTCATACTAATTTTATCTCATGTTGATCAATTTTGTTACAATATTGATCATTAGATGGGATCGTAAACTTCCCAAATCCTTGTTGATAATTCACGATATTTAGTCTATTTCTCTATTCTAGCAAACCAAGATAAGGCGAGATCTATTGCTTGCAATCCATTAGAAATCAATTATTACAAAGGAATTATCAAGATATTCCCACAATAACTCAAACCCTAACCAACTACTAAATCAATGAAAGAATAGTCATAGATCCCACAACCCTAGTTGCGAATTTTTGTTGCTCATAAGATAAAAAGATATAACAATGATTGAATTCATAATTTAAAGCAATTAAACTTACAAAAAATGAAATCCAAAGTTGATTCTCCTCCAAGTACAATAAGAATTTCCCATGACTAAATCAAAGAGTTGAAAATTGAATTACAAGCTTATAGACTAAAGGGAAATAAAATAGCTTTTAGAATTAGTTACTGATAGTTCCAGATGATGAATGAACCCTAAAAGCTGCTATTTATAACTGTAACTTAAGAAAAAGTCAAAATTAAAAATTCAGATCTTCGCCCCTTAGGTGACGACATTTGTGATAACTTATCATAAATTTGACGACATTTGTGATGACTTATCACAAATCTGATAACTTATCACAAAATGTCTTCAGACCTTCTGCCCATGTTTGATGACATTTCTGATGACTTATCACAAATCTGACGACATTTGTGATGGCATTTGTGATGACTTATCACAAATCTGACAACTTATCACAAAATATCATCAGAAATGCTTCACCTTTCATATTCTCTACCTATATGTGATGACATATTCTGATAGCTTATCATAGATCTGACAGCTTATCAGACCAAGTCGTTAGATGAAATCTGCAGAACTTAATTTTTTGCATCTTTTATCAAAAATCATCCTTCTTGACATAGCTTTTATGAGTTTTCATCCATCTTGACTTTCCTACAAAATCATAAGAAATATAATAAAAAACAAAATTAGTCACTTAAGAACTTATAATTATTCCGATTTAAAAGTCCTAAATGTGCTAATAGAATGCTTGCACATCACTCCTTCAACTTAGCCTAAGCTATTCTATACAGAGGGATGGAAATCGGATGAGTATCCACAATAAAATTAATATATAAATCAATTTCCTTATCGGGGGGATACTAGGAAGATCATTAGGAAAGCCTCGGGATACTTATTAGCCACAGGGACCAATTCTAGAGAAGGAACTTCTGAGTTAGAACCTTTAATCGAACCAAATAATACAAACACCCTTTGAAAATTATCTTTTGGGCTCTAAAGTATGTGATGAACCTCCCCTTATGAACTAAAGAACCCCCTTCCCATACAATGACTGTCTCTCTAGGTAAATTAAACATGACCTTATGGGTCCGGCGATCTAAGGAAACATAATATGAATGCAACCAATCCATCCACAAAATGACATCAAAGTCAACCATATCTAACTCTATCAAATCCACAAGAGTTTTTCTATCACTAAAAGATACCATACACCCACTATAGAACTTTTTTGCAATCACAGAGTCACTAATTAGGGTATATACAGAAAAAGGATTAAAAATCAATTCAGTACCATAACCAAAATGTACTGCCATAAATAGGGTCACATAAGAAAAGTGGACCCTGATCAAGTAAACAATACACATCATAGGAGAAAAGTATCAACCTTCAAGTCACTACATTAGGAGATGCCTCAAAATCCTGGTGAGACACAATAACATATAACTAATTCTGGCCAGTGCTAGTACCAGAAGTTGAAACAGATGTAAAAGCAGTAATCTTTGGTGCAGGAGCAAATGAAGAAGCAATAGGAGACTTACTATCCTCAGAAGCCATACTAACACAACAGTCAAGCTGCATGTGACCAATATGAAAATAATAAAAGAATAAATTATTCCATTCTTTACAAAACCCATGATACGAACGCCCACAAAATTTATAAGAAGGGTGGGAAAGAGTCAATTGTGCCCCACTAGCCTGCAATTAGGCACCCTATGCCTGAGACCCACCATCATGCTGAGTCTGATAATCACCCAACGACTTTAGGTAAAGAGCACTAGCTGTGGAGAAAGAACTAAAACTCTTCCATTTCTTCTTTAGCCACTTACCACTATCTCTACTACTCTGCTCAAAAGGCCTAAACTTCTTTCTTTGTCTCTTACTAAACTCAAACTGCTTTTTTTTCTTGTCCTCTACTTGCTATATAGAAATAACCAACCTAGTGATATCCATTTCCTTAGTCAGGAAGGCATCTTCACTTTCAAGGATCAACTCATGAGATAGTTCCAAAGAAAACTTTCTCATCTATGCCCTCATGTTAAACACCATCCTTGGAATATATAGAGACTACTGGTGAAACATCAAGGCATACTACTTGACCAATATCTTTCTTTTTTTTTTTATTAACAAACTCCTTTGCTCTCTCTTTTTGCAACTCCTGAGGAAAGAAGCGGTCCAGAAATGCATTAGTAAAATCCTCCAATAGAGATGTCTCATCAATGTCACCCCTAGTATGATCTCATTCCTCATACCATTGGTAAGAGATATTCTCCAGCTATTAGGTAGAAAACTCTACCCCCTCTATATTAGTGGCATGCATAACTCTAAAAATCTTTTCCATCTCATCCAAGAAGTCGTAAGGATCCTCCACCATCGTAACATCTGTAAAAGTTAGAGGATTCAACCTTATGAATTGGCTAACCCTTGTGGCCTCAAAAAATAGACTAGAAGATGCAAAACACTTAGACTGAGAAGCCACCAATAGAGCAATCATATGATTCGAATGATGAAACTCTGCATTCATCACATTGGCCTGAAGAGGACTAAAGGAAATCAGTGGAACTCTAGGAAAATCAGTGAGTGAACCCCTAGACCGTGTATGGATCCCATAAGTAAAGTGTGTTCCATCAACATTATCCTCAATTAGGATAAAGTAGTTTCCATGATCTTCAGATCGTCGAGGCATGATATGAAAGACAAGAAAATAGAAATCATAATAATCTAAGACCTTAGACTCTATAGCTCAAAATAAAATAACAAGAAAGTGAAATATTCCTAAATGCCTTATAGCCTCTCTCTTATGAGTTTGGCTTGCTACACGCCATTAAAAGAGACTCTACTTGACACGACTTTGTGGATTCCCAATTGACCATGACCCTAAAGCTCCAATACCAAATTGACATGACTCAAACTAGGGCCTTGTCGTAATAGGAATCCCAAGTCCAACAAGGACAGGAGACCACCCCAGATACCCAATCCAAACTTCAATCATATACTTCGAGCTAGAAGAATTTTGAATATATAACAAGATAGAGTAGTTGAAACTCAAAGATTTTGGGACTAGTTCATAACCGTGACCAACCCAAAAAAGTCTAGCCATCTAATGCCAAACCACTACCATAACCAACCCAAATTAGTAACCAAGTCTATGTCTATAATATAATAGGATGGAACAATCATAAATACAAAGGGTATCAGCCATAATACCAATACCAATGCCAAGGCTGACACCAATACCAACACTTCCTATACCATCCTATAGTAGTTACACAAAGCCTCTATCCAAAAGTAAAACAATATACGGTCGGGACATGCCCCCAACCATAGCTAAAACTGGTGTCCAAGACTAAACTAAATGAAAAAATAAGATGCCAAAACAAGAAATAGTGCCTTATGAAGTATGGAATCTTACCACTTCAAGTAAACAAAAGCTGATCCTAAGTATAATTAATGAGTAAAAGGTGTAGTATGTTCAACATCTGCATCAGGTAAGGATACAACAATAGAGGTGGTTAGCGATTGGAGCGATAACATATAACTCAAGGATAAGGAAAAATAGTACCAACAGTTCTAAACTAATCATTCAATGCATATACCAATGCAATACATACATATATATATATATACATATACATACATATATATATATATATTTATACCATTCTGGGATAGGAAGCAAGATTATGATGAACTTTAAAATCATTAACCTAGGTTATATAGCATGGCCGTCATAAAACAAGGCACTCACGAGATATATGAGCCTAGCTCACCCCTAGGTAGAAGGACCCCAGTTTGTGTATCACACCAACTAAAGAGTATCCAAATCTGTATACGCCTATATAAGGGAATCGAACCTCCTAGCAGAAGCTAGGTGCCTTCAGAACCATTACATATGTTATGGGCGACTCAAACCTCCCATTCATATATTTATTCAGGGGACTCAAATAACCTGATCATAAGACACCCGTACTGGCTAGCACGATTTCCAGTGTTAGTTCTTTAGACTCTACTTTTATGGCCCAACTACACATCTTTCTATTAAGACTAATTTAAAACTGTCATTTCATATATGCACCTATTAAACTAATTACTTACCAAAGGCATTTCATTGGTATCATCATGCAAATACTACTTGCAAGTATATCATATGCCATTACCATTATCAATCAACTAATTATTCATTTGATTTTTGGACTCAAACCCATTCCCAAACAAAGACACTTGTTCAATTTAAAGTTTAGGAAGTCAAACCCATTGTCTAACAAAGACATAAATCAGGTTAATATTTAGGGGCTCAAACCCATTTGGGGCGGGATGGATGAAGTAAAAGCTTGCGTCGGGGGTGTTGTGTGATAAGAAAGTGCCGCCCATACTTAAAGGCAAATTCTACAGGGTGGTAGTCCATCCGGCCATGTTGTATGGCGCAGAGTGTGGCCAGGTAAGAACTCCCACATCCAAAAAATGAAGGTGGGAGAAATACGGATATTGCGTTGGATGTGTGGGCTAACTAGAGGGGATAGAGTTCGGAATGAGACTATCAGGAAGAAGGTTGGTGTGACTCCAGTGGAGTATAAGATGTGGGAAGGGCGATTGACATGGTTCAGACACGTGATGAGGAGGGGCATGGATGCCTCAGTTCGTAGGTATGAGAGACTAGCTTTGGATGGTTTTAGACAGGGTAGGGGTAGGTCGAGGAAGTACTGGGGTGAGGTGATTAGGCAGGACATGGAGCAGTTACAGCTCATTGAGGACATGAACCTAGATGGGAAGGTCTGGAGGACGCGAATTAGGGCAAAAGGCTAGTGCCAGTCTGGGTCGCTAGTGTAGGGAATTACTTGGTGGGGGTATTATTCTTGTTATGATACCTAGTTCCATGTTTTATTACGAATATGTTTTCTTTTCCCTATTTTATTACTTAGGAGTGGCGTATTTATGTTATGACACTGTGTTCTATGCTTGAGCCGGGGGTCTATCGGAAACAACCTTTCTACTTCTTTAGAGGTAGAGGTATGGACTGCGTACATCTTACCCCCCCCCCAGACCCCATTTTGTGGGAATACACTGGGTTTGTTGTTGTTGTTGTAAACCCATTTAGCGATTTAAACCACCTAGGTTAACATTTAGATAATTACAATTCTAACAAGCCCTTTATAAAATCATTTATAAACCATTCATATTCATGAGGCCAATGCCTTTGTTTAAAATACCATTGTTATGTGACTATTCCATATTCTTAGCCATTTTCACAAACAGTCTGGGGACATACACTTATCAAGACCAAAATCAAGGTAAAAACCATCAAGTTTAGGGTAACCATGACCCATTTGTTAAACCACACGTACAAAGCACCCACATGAACAAAATATCACAAAAAATATTTATAAACACAAGTTAAATGAAGAGTAAACAATAAATCATATGCAATAAAACCCTCAATTTTATTTTTCAAAACCATGATTTAAAAATCATAATCACACTTTAAAACACATGATATTTATGAACTAATAATGAGGGAATAATCACATTCATTATTCAAGAAGATTCACAAAAAAAATTTGACTCTTAAGCCTCAAGATGGCCACCTTAGAAGAGCCCTAGTGTAATACCCCATATGTTACTAAGCTAGGAAATGAACCATTGTTCCTATGTATGAAACCTCCTATCTTGTGATTCATATTTGAGTACATGATTTAAAATGAGTATCCTAGTGATAATATAGCTTATGATGTGTTAAGCATGCTCATATGAGTCACTTAGAGTAAGGCAAGCTAAGAGCTTTTGAATCCATCAAATTTTAGTGCTTAATTTTGCAAGAGTAATCTTTGAACAAGAATAAATTGATTTATATGTGATATTTTGGTAGATTTAAACCCACAAATTTGTAGAGAATAGATTTATCTTTCCAATAATATCACGTTTAACAAAATCCAACACCCGAGAAAGAAGTTATGGCTTTGTGAAGTGGAGTATGTTGCCAAACAAATCTCATAAGGCTACTGGAATGGGTATGCCATAGGTTGTCCGACGCACACCCTAAAGTGTGACATAAGGTATACAACACATACCTTAGCTTGTTCCATAAGATGTGCGATGCACACCCTAGCTTATGCGATAAGGTGTGTGATGCATACTTAGGATTCCAGTGATGAAAACACTTTGTTTTTGAGTTATTTTGAGGGAAACTAAGTCTTTTGACACTCCTTACATGTCCCTAAACTTAAATTTTCAATATTTAGTACGATATTGAAGCTATGAAAGTATATACATGTTATATGTATTTCCTTTCCTTGTATAAGATGTCGAGAACTATGATTAGTGTGAATCCCCTACTTATGATATTGTAAATCGTGGACTCTACTCTTATGATCAAGTCAGTCATGCGTGTCAGTTTCCTTCCATTGAGTCCTGGCAGTACTTGTACCTAAAAATTATAGTTGTTTGCCTAGAGCTATGTCATGTTATCATGATACTCTCAGTTAATCCATGATCTATAGAACTCAGTCTGTCATGTCACTTAGAAAATCTCAATATCTCAGTTAATTCTCAGATAGTAGTACTATTTCGTCAGTCAATGAAAGTCAGTTACTCAGTCTATGTATAGTTAGTTAATCATGTTCAGTCTCTTCAGATGGGAGTAGAAGTTAGCATCGAGTGAACCCAATGACGGGAACACACTGTCAGATGAGGGTGTAATTCTTAGCAATCATTTTTGAATTCTAGAACTATGTAGCCATCATAGGTTGAGATATCAATACCTTTCAGTTGAGGGTAGATGAGGTGGCTTAACCTGTCAGATTAGGGTCCTACTATTCTCATTAGAGTACCTACCATATGAGGGTCACTCATAGCTTCTCCTTACCAGTGGCGCGGTATTAGCACCCTTCCAATCAGGGTACAGATTGAACCCCAACTTAGCTTTATGCATTGTTAGGGCATGTCAATTAAGCAACTACCTACCATAGTTTTAGTCCCAGTCTCAATAAAAGAACTCAGATTGTCCTTCAGATTTTAGTATATCAAGACTGTCAGATACAGTCAATTCAGTTATAGAATGGAACAAAGATAATTTCCATTAGATTCAGGACTATTAGACATAGTCATCTATGTCCATCAAAATTTCAGTATCATTCATGTTTGATATTAGTAAACTATGTATTAGCGTACAGATCTAGATATCACTCATTCACGATCTCAGTTACTATGTATGCATGTTTGTACTCTCACATTCATATTAGTTAGTCAATTAGCATTACTTATACATGTAATCCCTTTTGTATTTAGCCTAACTCACTCGTATACTCAGTACTTTTAGTTGTACTGACGCATTTGCACTATAGTGCTTTTTTTTATGTTACACCATAGGTTCAGAAAGATGAGTTCCTGATCAGTAGTAGTAGTCATATTTTAGTATAAAGAGTTGCAGTGAGTCCTCTTTATTTGAGGACGATATGATTTTATTTTATTTATTATTTCAGTTAGCTTTTAGTTTACAGAGTTAGTTAGAGACATGTTCTTTCAACTCCTTATTCAGACAGTATTTAGAGGCTTTCAGATTTAGTTCAGATTTGATTTAAATTTCAGTTGTTTTGGGTATTCGTTACCCTATATGGATGTTATGATTTGTCAGATATTTTATGCAGTTGAACCTATAGCCTATTGTTTATGTTTTTTGCATCATTACATCATTTATTGTAGTATATAGGTTTAGATATCAGTCATGGGTTAGCTTGTGGTCCCTTGGGATCATGGGCACCGTGTAGCGATCCGGTTCAGAAAATTGGGGTATTACAAACTTGGTATCAAAGCCTAAGGTTAAATAGAGTCCTAGGAAGTCTTAAAAGCCATATTTAGTAGATTCTTGTACATAGGTGTGTTGCACGCCACATTTACGTGCAAGAGGCTATAAGATGTTTTAGGAATAGTTTCCCTTCTTTCGATATTCATATTATGATAGTGAGCATAATCTCAAGTTAAAATCTCAGTCTAATCTGTTCTTCTCTTTTTTCAGAATATGTCTTTAAAGAGAAGAAACAAACCAGATCCTCAGCCCAAAGATCGTTTAGGAGAATATGTTTATCACGCAAAGTTTAGGGCTGCATTCACCACACTTGCTTAGTCTGTGGCTTCCCAAAATGAACGGCCACCAGTTATTCCACCCAATCCAGTGGCCAACTCAGCCGTAGCTAGGATTCGAGACTTCACCTGAATGAACCCTCTATCTTTCTTTGGGTATAAGTCTTATGAAGACCCTCAAGAATTTATTGAACAAGTCCATAAGGTCATAGACAATCATGGGAGTTACTTTTTGTCAAAGTGCAGAGTTAGCTGCATACCATTTATAGGATATTTCTCACACTTGGTATAGATAGTAAAAGTTTGAGAGGTTAGAAGATGCAGGTCCTATATAGTGAGAGGAATTTGTCACAACTTTCTTAGATATATTCTTTCACCAAAAGCTGAGAGAGGAAAAAGTTCTAGAGTTCATCAATCTCAGGCAGGGAAATATGATGGTTAAGGAGTATTCTCTCAGATTTACTTAGCTAGCCAGATATGCCCCTCATGTGGTTGCAGATAATAGGGCTAAGATGTGTAACTTCATGTCCGGAGTGAATAATAGTATGGTAAATGAGTGTAGGTCTACAATGTTGAATAGTGACATGACTTTAGCCTGGCTCAAACTCATGATCAATAAATAGAGGAGTAGAAGATTAGGATGAGGGAGAGGCAAAACAAGTGAGCAAGGTCAGGAAGTTTCAGTTTTTGGTCAACCCAAATTAGAAGGAGAAAACCATTTGCAGTTTCATCCTAAGACAGTAGTTACAACTCCTTCTGATGCCAGTGCCCCAATGTTGAAATTTAGAGATAGCAACATAGATCGAGCATCAGGATCTAAGTCTCAGGGTAGTGTCAGCAGTGCTCGAACTAATCCCCTGTGTCAAACTTGTGGTAAGAACCACAAGGGTACCTGTAGAGCTAGTAGCGATGTTTGTTTCAGTTGTGGTAAGCCAGGCCACAAGGTTAAAGAGTGTCCACAGTCAGGTCTGCTTCAGCAAAATCGCTCCACAGCTCTGTTCGGTCGCTCAAATCAGTAGGGTGCCACTTCTAGTGCTACTAGTGAGCAACATCCAAATAGACTTTATGCACTTCAGACACGACAAGATCAAGAAAATTCTCTTGATATCATTACTAGTACATTATAAATTTTTCATGTTTATGTTTATGCTTTACTAGATCCAGGATCATCCTTGTCTTTTGTTACTCCTTATATAGCAAGCAATTTTGGAACCAGTCCCAAAATTTTAGCATAGCCCTTTTGAGTCTCTACCCCAATGGGTAAAACCATCATAGCTTGGTTGGTATACAAGAACTGCCCGATTATGATATTTCAAAAAGCCACGTTAGCAAACTTAGTTGAGTTAGAGATGATTGATTTTGATATCATTCTCGACATGGATTAGATTCATTTCTAATATGCAATAGTCAACTATATAACCAGGGTAGTTTAGTTTCAGTTCCCGAATGAGCCCGTCCTAGAATGAAAGAGTAGTACTTCATCTTTCAGAGGTCAGCTTATTTCCTACCTTTGGGTAAGGAAAATGATTTCTAAGGGGTGTGTATCATCTCGTGCATGTTAAAGATTCCAATTCTGAATCTTGTAGTGTTGAATCAATCCCAGTTGTAAATGAGTATTCAGACGTGTTTCTCGATGATCTTCCAGGCATTCCTCTCGAAAGGGAAATAGACTTCGCATTGATCTTCTTTTAGATACTCAACGTATTTCTATTCCACCATACAGAATGGCACCAGCAGAACTCAAGGAACTGAAAGATCAGTTGTAGGATCTCTTAGATAAGGGATTCATCTGGCCCAATATATCCTCATGGGGTGAACCAATCTTATTCGTACACAAGAAAGACGATTCTCTCAGGATGTGTATTGATTACCGTCATCTCAACAATGCTATAGTCAAGAACAAGTATCCTCTTCCCAAAATAGATGACTTGTTTGACCAACTTCAGGGTGCTAGTTATTTATCCAAGATAGACCTCAGATCAGGCTACCATCAGCTTAGAGTTAGAGAATGTGACATCCCAAAGATAGCTTTTCGTACTCGGTATGGTCACTTCGAGTATCTAGTCATATCCTTTGGTCTTACCAATGCTCCTGCCACTTTTGTGGATTTTATAAACCATGTGGTCAAGCAGTACTTGGACATGTTTGCCATAGTTTTCATAGATGATATTCTGGTCTATTCTTTCACTGAGCGCAATCATGCAGACCATCTCAGAACAATACTTTAGACCCTCAGAGATCACCATTATTCACCAAATTCAGTAAGTGAAAATTTTGTCTAAGAATAGTAGCATTCCTTGGACATATTATGTCCGGTGATGGCATTAGAGTAGATCCTTAGAAGACCGAAGAGGTAAGAAACTTGCCTCGCCCTGTCTCTCCATCAGATATTAAGAGTTTCTTAGGATTGGCTGGCTATTACAGATGGTTTGATGAGGGATTTTATTCTATTGCATCCCCTATGTCCAGATTGACTTAGAAAAAGGTCAAGTTTCAGTGGTGATATTCTTGTGAGAAGAGTTTTTAGGAGTTGAAAACTTGACTCACCTCAACTCCAATTCTAGCTTTTCCAGATGGTTTCATAGTCTATTGTGATGTATCTAGAATAGGACTAGGTTATGTCCTCATACATCATGGTAAGTTCATAGCCTACGCTTCTAGACAGTTAAATCCCTATTAGAAGAATTATCCTACTCATGATCTTGAGCTAGCAACCGTAGTATTTGCCTTGAAGATTTGGAGGCATTATCTATACGGAGTTTATGTAGATGTCTTCACAGATCATAAGAGTATCCAGTATGTCTTTTCTCAGAAAGATCTCAATCTTTGACAGAGAAGGTGGTTAGATCTTTTGAAAGATTATGACATGAGTGTCCTTTACCATCTGGGCAAGGCGAAGGTTATGGCCGACGCTCTCAGTAGAATCTCCTTAGGTAGTGTTTCTCACGTTGAGGATAGAAAAAAGAAGATAGCTCAGGAAATCCAACAACTTGCCATACTAGGTGTTCACTTATTTGATTCTTTAGAGGGTGGTGTATGTGTTTAGAATAGTTTAAAATCATCTCTAGTTTCTATGGTGAAAGAAAAGCAAGACAGGGATTCTAGCCTTGTCAAGCTAAAATAGTCAGTTCAAAATCAAAAAGTAGAGGTTTTCTCCTAAGAGGGAGATAGTGTTCTTCGTTTTCAAGGTCGTCTATGTGTTCCAGAAGTAGATGGCTTGAAGCAGCAAATTCTTGTAGAAGTGCATGGTTGACGTTACTATATTCTCCAGGGTTGACTAAGATGTACTGCGACTTACGGGAGACCTATTGGTGGAGTGGTATAAAGAGAGATATTACAGAGTCTGTGGGAAAGTGCTCTACATGTCAGCACGTTAAGATAGAGCATCAGAAGCCTAGTAGTTTCATGTAGGAGTTCACCATTCCTACTTGGAAGTGGGAAGAAGTGAATATGGATTTTGTGATGGGTTTCCCTCAAACTCATCATCAGCATAATTCAGTTTGGGTTATTGTAGATAGAATGACCAAGTTAGCTCATTTTCTTCTAGTCCATACCTCTTATTAAACTGATGATTACGCCAAACTCTACATTAGGGAGTTGGTCAGATTACACAGTGTTCCATTATCTATCATCTCAGACAGAGGTACCCAGTTCACCTCTTACTTTTGGAAAGAATTCCAAAAGGGTCTTGGTACCCAAGTTCATCTCAGTACAAATTTTCATCCTCACACAGATGGTCAAGCAGAAAGGACCATTCAGACTCTTGAAGATATGCTAAGGGCGTCTGCAATTGATTTCAAAGGAAGTTGGGATGACTACTTGCATTTGATTGAGTTTGCATACAATAATAGCTATTATTATAGTATTAAAATGGCTCCATTCGAAGCTCTCTATGGTAGGAGGTGCAGATTTCCAATCGGATGGTTTGAAGTTAGTGACGTCTCAGTCATAGGGCCTGACTTAATATTCTATACCATAGAGAAAGTCCAGTTCTCAGAGAAAGACTTCAGGATGCTCAGAGCTAACAAAAGTCCTATGTAGATGTGCACAAAAAGGATCTCGAGTTCGATAATAGTGACTATGTCTATTTAAAGATCTCTTCTATGAAAGGAGTGAAACGTTTCGGCAAGAAGGGAAAGCTCAGTCCCCGATATGTCGGTCCCTTCAAGATTCTAAATCGTTTAGGCAAGGTATCTTATGAGCTAATATTGCCTTTAGACCAAGCTTCAGGTCATCCAGTATTTCATGTTTCTTTGCTCAAGAAGTGCATAGGTGACCCATCAGTCGTAGTCCCCACTCAGAGCATTGATGTTCAGAATAATCTCTTCTATGAGGAAGTTCCGGTTGAAATTCTAGACTATCAGACTCGTGGACGAAGGAACAAAGAAGTCCCTCTATTCAAAATTCTTTGGTGAAATCAATCCATTGAGGGAGATACTTGGGAAGAAGAAGCGGACATGCATACCAAGTATCCTCACCTCATCTCTTCCAATCCAGATCAAGCTCAAGGTAACAGTTCTCCTTAAACTTATTTAGTTACCAGTTCAGTATTCTATACAACTTGGTATTCAGTACATGCTCATGTTTCATCATAAATCTGGTATCAATTACCATTGCATATTCAGTCATGCATTCATGTATCAGTCCAGTGTATAACCATGCATCAAATATGCATTCCCATTAGGAGAATACAGTTATCAAAAATCTCAGTTATGCATTCATGAATCAGTTACTCATGCATCAGATATGCATGTCAAGTATGATATATTTATCTTATCAGTCATGTCAGCTATGATATCAAGTACCAGTTGTGTATGTCTTGTACGTACTCTAGTTTATCGTCTCTCCCTATTTTAGTCAATCTCATTTGAGGACGAATGTTCCCAAGGGGGAGATATTGTAATACCCCGTATATTTCTAAGCTAGGAAATAAATGATTGTTCCTATGTATGAAACCTACTATCTTGTGATTCATATTTGATTACATGACTTACAATGAGTATCCTAGTGATAAGATAGCTTATGATGTGTTAAGCAGGTTCATATGAGTCACTTAGAGTAAGGCAAGCTAAGAGCTTTGGAATCCATCAAGTTTTAGTGCTTGATTTTCCCAGAGTAATCTTTAAACAAGAATAACTAGATTTATATGTGATATTTTGGTAGATTTAGACCCACCAAATTGTAGAGAATCGAACTATCTTTCCAACGATAACTATTTTACCAAAATCCAACACCCAGCAAAAAGTTATGGCTTTATGAAGTGGAGTGCGTCGCCTAACAAATTGCAGAAGGCTACTGGAATGGGTATGCCATAAGTTGTGCAACACACACCCTAAAGTGTTCCATAAGGTGTGGGACACATACCTTATCTTGTGCCATAAGATGTGCGGCGCACACCTTAGCTTACACGATAAGGTGTACGACGCATACGTAGTATTTCAGTGATGAAAACACTTTGTTTTTTATTTATTTTGAGGGCAACTAAGTCTTTTGACACTCCTTACATGTCCCTAAACTTAACCTTACAAAATTTATAGCTCCTAATTACTTTACAACCCTATTAACATCTTAAGTTCTTTATCCAAGACCACAATATGAGAAACACAAGTAGGGTTGCACCATCGAGCTTGAAGGTCCAATCTCTCAACAATTTTATCACCATTAAGGTATTCTTAGTGTTCATCTATGGATCCCTTTCATTCATAGAGTTCAAGAACCATGTTTTAAATATTATTTTGTGATTGTCTTGTTGTGATATGAATATGTACATATTGATGATTTATTGTTTAATTTTTAAGATGATATATAAAGGTGTTTTCATGAAGTATATGTGTTTGTTAGTTGAAACCCATGAATTTTGGGTGGTTTAATATGGTGAAATTCTTGAACACACCTAAGCCAGAAGAATCCATGCAAAGTGTTTGATAAAATTCATAGGATGATAGGATTCATATCCCATGATCTAATAGTGCTTAAATGCCAAGTCCATGATCTATGCTTTATGATTTCACATGAATTCCACATTATTGATATGTCTTGTTGTTGTGACATAGATTGAGTACGATATTGAAGCTATGCAAGTATATACATGTTGTATGCATTTCCTTTCCATGTATACAATGTTGAGAACAATGCTTAGTGTAAAATCCCTTAGTTATGATATTGTAAATCGTGGACTCTACTCTTATGATCAAGTCAGTCATGTGTGTCAGTTTCCTTCCATCGAGTCCTGGGGGTACTTGTACCTAAAAAGTATAGCTATTTTCCTAGAGCCATGTTATGTTATCATGATAATCTAACTCAAGACATGATCTATAAAACTTAGTCAGTCACGTCACTCAGGAAATCTCAGAAATCTCATGATCTCATTTAATTCTCAGGTAGTAGTACTATTCCATCAGTCAACAAAGGTTAGTTACTCAGTCCATGTACAATCAGTTAATCATGTTCAGTCTATTCATATGGGAGTATAAGTTATCACCGAGTGAACCCAAGGATGGGAACACACTGTCAGATGATGGTGTGATTCTTAGCAGTCATTCTTGTGTTCTAGAACTATGTAGCCAGCATAGGTTGAGACATCAATACCTGCTAGTTGAGGGTAGATGAGGTAGATTAACCTGTTAGATTAGGGTCCCACCATTCTTATTAGAGTACCTAACAGATGAGAATCACTCACATCTTGTCCTTACCAGTGGCGCAGTATTGACACCCTTCCAATCAGGGCACAGATTGGACTCTAACTTAGCTATATGTATTGTTGGGGCATGTCGGTTAAACGACTACCTCCCACAGTTTTAGTTCCAGTCTCAGTAAAAGACCTTAGATAGTCCTTAGATTTTAGTGTATCAGGACTGTCAGATACAATCAATTCAGTTATAGAACAGAACACAGATAGTTCCATTAGATTCAGTACTGTCATACACAATCATCCATGTTATCAGAATTTCAGTATCAGTCATGTCAGATATCAGTAAACTATTTATTAGTGTACAGATCTAGATATCACTCATTCACGATCTCAGTTACTATGTATGCATGCTTTCACTCTCACGTTCATATTAGTCAGTCAGTTAGCATTGCTCATACATGTAAGCCCTTTTGCATTTAGCCTACCTCACTCGTATACTCAGTACTTTCAATTGTACTGACGTATTTTTGCTATGGTGCTTTCTTTTATGTTATATCATAGGTTCAGAGACACGCATTCCAGATCAGCAGTAGCAGTTGTATTTTAGTATACAGAGTTACAGTGAGTCCTCTTCATTTGAGGATGATATGATTTGATTTTATTTATTATTTTAGTTAGCTTTCAGTTTACGGAGTTAGTTGGAGACATGTTCTTTCAACTCCTTATTCAAACAGTATTTAGTGGTTTTTAGATTTAGTTCAGATTTGATTCAGATTTTAGTTATTTTGGGTATTTGTTACCCCATATGGATGTTATGATTTGTCAGATATTTTATTCAGTTGAACCTTATAGCCTATTGTTCATGTTTTCTGCATTATTACGTCATATATTGCAGTATACAGGTACAAATATCAGTCATGGGTTAGCTTGTTTTTTATTGGTATCATGGACACCGTGTAGCGATTCGGTTCAGAAAACTAGGGCATTACACCTAGCCCCAATCTTCAAGAGAGCATTTAGAAGTGTTTTTGGAGAGTTTAATCTTCCAATAGTTCATTATGAAAGGCCAAAACATGTTTTAAAATAAAGTGACTTAAGGGTATCTATGGTAGGAAATATCTAGAATACCCTCAGCTTAATAGCTATAAACTAACTCATAGAAGGGTACGACCATACCCTCTAAACGTACCCTAGGGTACGAGTGGTACCCTTGTCTTGTACACTAGACCTCACCTTGGACCCCATACTGAATAACATACAGTCACCAAGGTTTAACTCGTATCCTAGCATACGAGAAGTACCCTATAACCCATACCCCAAGTAAAATCATCTAGACTAACTTAAAGTCATCATATGACACAGCCTCATACGACTCATACCTTAACATACTTCTAGTAAGGAGTCCATGCGTACCTTTGACAAAAAGTGACATAGAAAATACTAATTTACATACGAATTGAAGACCCTTAACCCAATCCTATCATATAACTTGTACCCTAAGTCGTATGTTGTCTAGAACTCAAATTTCAAAAAAAAATTCTAAGAGTCAAAACCCAAGGTATTTCACTTTGGGGTCTCACTTACTAGCCAATTTCCTTTATATTTCACACTTATTTCTCCTTTTTTTATTCTTTATTGTACATTCAGGTTAGGTATCGTCTTTTATTCTTTGTTTTTCTTTTTTTCTCACAATTTTTTTACCACACCCAACCTTACTAACCTTCTTCTCTTATTTTACCCTTTTTCATACCAATTTTACACTATGCACCCATATGATAGCTACCCTTAACTTAGGCACTTTTCCTGAGTTGAGGTGCACAATATCTAAGGAGGACCTGTCCCAAAACAAGTTCATTATTGCCCAAATAGGAGGGTGAATGGTGAAACAAGAAAAGGCTACAAGGCATAAAATTAGGATCAAGGGATATAATTACCACATGGAAGGTCATTTAGGATAAAAATGGACTAAAATAAAACATGGCCTATGATCCTTTCCTAATCGACTGTCCTTAAACATAGGCAAGACTAACAAGGCAAGTTCTGAATTCAACATACAAATGGAACTAAGTAGTATCTCACATACACATAGCACAAAGTAAATATTATCAACTACTACCTATCTGGTTCATGCAATTATTAGAAAGTGATTATCATTTCCCTAATCCTAATGGCATAACAAGATCCATAATGTTCATATATTCACATAGTTCTAAAACATAAATTTTAGAGGGGTATAAAAAATCAGTCAAAATATGACTACTTTCCTAAATACATAAAATCTCCTAATTACAAAATAGTAACACAATACAAAATAAAATACAAAATGATTCAAAATTATCCTAGATATACTGGTTCTACAGACATACCATGACTAACAGGAAAAGAAGCATGACAGCAAAAACCCATGGCTACATGGTATGCCCACCCCTAACTAATGTACACTGTCCTCAATATGCTTAATTAAAGTAAAATAGAGGGATGTGAGAACATACTTGGGATGCAAGAGGAATATGTGTACCTTGGGTTTCCTTCCAAGAAGAGCCTGATTTAATTTCATGGCACGACTTAGTTCCCTTGGCTACACAGATTTTGCTAAGGTCTATTTTAACACAAACTCTTACTTCATCCAGGTATCCATGTAGTGTTTTACTCGCTGCCCATTCACTTTAAATGCGATATCACCATCCCAATTTATCTCAATAGAACTATATAGGAACACCTTAACCATAGTGAAGGGTCCAGTCCATCTTGATTTCAGCTTGTCATAAAACAAACATAGTCTTGAATTGTATAACAAGACCAAATCATCAAGTTTGAATGTCCTCTTCTCAATATTCGTGTCATGGGACAACTTCATTCTTTTATTGTACATAGCCAAGCTCTTATAATCACAAAGTTGGAATTCATCCAACTCATTTACCTTGCGCAACCTCAAGTTTGTTGCATCATGCCACTCAAAATTTAGCCTTTTCAATGCATATAGAGCCTTATGCTCAATATCAATAGGTAAATGGAATGATTTTCCATACACAATCTGATATGGAGAGGTACCTTTGGGGGACTTATAGGTTATACGATAAGCCTAATGCATCATCTAACTTTCTAGACCAGTTAGTCCTGGTGGCATTCATATTTTTTGCCAATATCAACTTTATTCTCTATTGGAGACTTTAACTTGTCCACTTGTCTGAGGATGTTAAGGTGTTTCCACCTTATGCCTCACACCATATCGATCAATTAGTGCTTTGAATAAAAAGTTGCCGAAATGTGACCCACCATCACTAATAATTATATGTGGAGTGTCAAATTAAGAAAAAATGTTACTTTTTAAAAAGGAGGTGACACTTCTACATTCATTGCCTAGAATTGAAATCCTCTACCTACTTTGATACATAGTCAACTACTACCAGAATGTACCTCATACCATAGGATCTCACAAACAAGCCCATTAAATCAGCCCCCCACACATAAAAAATCTCCAGCTCGAGAATAGGTGTCATGGGGAGTTCCTGATGCCTTAAAATATTACCTTGAAGTTGAAATTGGTCATAGGAATTTTCAAAATCATAAGCATACTTGTAAATAGAAGGCCAGTAAAACCCACACTGTAGAATTTTGTGGGTTGTCCGTATATTGCTATAGTGACCCCCAACTAGTGAAGAGTGGAAAACTTCCAAAATGCTTATCATATACACCTCTCAAATTCATCTCTGAATCATACCATAAGTGCAAAATCTAAATTTATGGGTTCATGGGAATCCCTTCTTCTACCAAAGGTTGGTTAAGGATATTGGTTGCAAACTATAGTCTGTAAGATGATACCACTACTCATAGACTTGGTAAATAATAAATGGGATAGTGGTTTAGTTGTGTGGTAATGTTTTCAATTAGGAAATAATAGTGGGATGTGATAGCTAATCGTAAAGGTATTAGTCCAATGAACGGACACTGAAAATTCATGTTTGTTGATATAAAGATTGGTCATGGACACCATATATGATACTTATAGGGTCCACGAGAATCCCTTAAGTACACTTGTACATATGTATCATAGAGAGAGAAGGGTACTTAGGAATCTCCTACTCCTATGGTATCCATAATTCATGCAACTACATATATCAGGGCCTGTTCAAGAGGTTACACTGGACCCATATAGACCATGGGTAATCCTAGGATGGTTAATACACACATACCCAGGTTAATGGTTTTAAAGGCATGCGAAACCCAACTTTCTTTCCCAATATGGTTATATATTTATGTATGGTTTCAAATGCATGTGGCTGGGTTACTTGGTTTTAAAAGTTGGCATTATTTTATCTTTATCATAAGTACATGCTAGAATTCACCCATCAACTCATCTTTGGGTGGTTGTATCCCCACACAGTACAAAAATCAACTATTATACTGCTCCTGCTTAGTGATCAAATTCAGGATTAGCTCTGTTGGATTAAAGTGGTGAGATTTCATATTTTGGAAAGCTCCACTACATATCATTGATGTTTTTACATACTTTGATCATTTCATAGACATTGGTTGTGGCTATGGTTATAGGTGTGTCCCAACTAAATATTATTTTACTTTTGGTTTGAGGTTTTATGGAACTACTAGGGGTTGGTATGGGTGATGTCGACAGTGGTATCAGCCTTAGTATTGGCATTGGTATTGGGGATGATACCATTTTACTATATTTATGATTGTTTCATCCTATTATGTTTTGAATTATATATATTTATATTAGAACTCATTTGGTATTGGATGTATGGATTGTCTTATAGTTTTTCTTTGGTTTTTGTTATTGGTTGGATAATAGATGGTTGGAATTGTTTGGGTTGGTCACGGTCATGTCTTATCTTAGAGTCTAGAATTATAATAAACTTTATCTTGTTATATGTTTGGAATTAATCCGACTCACGATATGCATATTTAGAGGTTGGGTTGAGTAATGAGGGTGGTCCCTAATCCTAGTTGGACTAGTGATGCCCATTGTAACAAGACCCCAGTTTGGGTCATATCAAGTTAGTATCAGAGCTTTAGGTTTAAGGTCAGTTGGGAGTCCACAAAGCCATATTGAGTGGAGTCTTTTTTAAGGGTATGCAGTATTCCATACTCATAAGAGAAAGGCTAGAAGGCATTTAGGAATATTTTTCTTTCTTTGTATTCTACTTTAAAGCCTGGAGTCTAAGCCTTGGAATCTTCTTTAATTCCTATTTATTCACCTTTCAGATCATGCCTCGATGATCTAATGCGCATAAAAACTCTTCTATTCCAACTGGAGATGATGCTTATGGGACATGCCCTTCTCATGAGATCCATACTCGGTCTAGGGGTATAGTCCCTGATATTTCTGGAGTTACACCTATTTCTTCTAGTTTTTCTTAGGCAGACATAATGAATGTAGAGTTCATCAGTCAGTTCATGTGATAGCTTCGTTGGTAGCTTCTCAGGCTGAGCGTGGTGCATCTAGTATTGCATCTTCTGAGGCCACAAGGGTTGGCCAATTTATAAAGTTGAATCCTTTAACTTTTACAAGTGTTAAGGTAAAGGAGGATCCTCAAGGTTTTTTGGATGAAATAAAAAAGATCTTTAGGGTCATGTAGGCCATGAATATGGAAGAGGTGAATTTTTCTGTGTATCAGCTAAAGGGTATGGCGTACCAACAGTATGAGGAATAGGAAAAGGCAAGGGGTGAGGTTGATGATTTATCTCTGTGGCAGACTTTCTCCAATACATTTCTAGACCACTTCTTTCCTCAGGAGTTGAGGGAAGCGAGGGTGGAGGAATTTTTTAATCTGAAATAGAGGAAGATGTCAGTCAAGAAATATGCCTTGAAATTTCACAAACTATCTAGGTATGCTCTAAATTGGTGTCTAATATAAGGGCCAGGATGAGAAAGTTCACTTCAAGACTATCTCGTGAGTTGATCCTTAAAAGCAAGACTACATTGCTGATTAAGAACATGGATATCTCTAGGTTAGTGGTTCATATGTAACAGGTAAAGGAGAAAAAGAGAAAATATTTGGAGGTAGGGGAAAAATAGAGTAAGAAGTTCACATTCTATGAGTAGGGTGGACAGCAATAGAGTGGTAGGGATGGTGGTAAGTAGCTAAATAAAAAGTAGGGATATTCTGGTTCTTTCTCCACAGCTAGTGCTCCCTAGCCAAAGTAGTTGGGAGATAGACATCAGTAGGGTAGTGATAACTTTAGGGAATAAGTTGCCTAATCTCAGGCTAGTAGGGATCATTTGGCCTTATCATGTACTCCTTATAGGTTATGTGTTCTATTACATCGGGGTTTCTGTGATGAGGGGAGGGGCAAGTGCTTCAAATATGGTCAGTCAGGTTATATGCTTAGAAATTATATGGTTGGTAAGGTTTCTTCAAGAGATAACAAGGTTATGGTTTCCTCTGCATCTACTCTTGCACCTAGGGGTACTTCTTTTGCATCTGTTTTTATGTCTAGTATCGGCAGAGACTAGAATAGGTTGTATGCTCTTGCATCCCAAAAGGAATTAGAGGCATTGTCTGATGTCATGACTGGTATGTTACAACTCTTTTCTTAGGATATTTATTATTTACTTGATTCAGGGTCCACTCTCTCTTACATGACCCCATGTGTGGCTGTGTATTTTAGTTTTGATCCTAAGGTTATTTTAGATCCTTTTTCTTCTTCTACCCTAATAGGTAACTCTGTGGTTGCTAAAAGAGTTGATATGGGGTGTGTGGTATCGGTTGGTAGTAAGTAGACTTTGGTTGAATTATTCAAACTAGATATGGTGGATTTTGATGTTATTCTAGGTATGGATTGGTTACACTTGTGCTATGCTTTCTTTGATTGTCGGACTCATAAGGTTGTCTTTAAGTTCTGTAGGGAGCTGGTTATTGAATGGGAGAGTGGTCCCCTAGCTCCTAAGGTAAGGTTTATATCATATCTTAGAGCTCGGAGGTTAATATCTAAAGGGTGTATTTATCATTTAGTCTGGGTTAAGACTTTAACTTAGAATGTCCTTTTTTACATTCAGTTTCAGTGGTGAATGAGTTTCCTTAGGTCTTTCCGAATGATCTTCCTGGTGTTCCCCCGAATAGGAAGATTGAGTTTGGGATTTATTTTGTTCTAGACACCCGTCCTATATCTATTCCTCCTTATAAAATAGCTTCAGCTGAGTTGAGGAAACTTAAGAAGTTATTTAAGGATCTCTTTGATAAGGGTTTCATCTATCTTAGTGTGTCCCCATGGGGCTCACCAGTATTTTCTGTGTGTAAGAATAATGGTTCCCTTTTGATGTGTATTGAGTATCGATAGTTGAATAAGGTGACAGTTAAGAACAAGTATCCTCTTCTAAGGATAACTGGCTTATTTGATCAGTTGCAGGGTGCCAAATTCTTTTCTTAGATAGATCTTTGGTCTAGGTATCATCAAATTAATATTAGGGAGGTGGATATCCCTAAGACAACTTTTCAAACTCATTATAGGCACTTTAAGTTCTTGGTTATGTCATTTGGTTTGACTAATGCCCTAGAGACATTCATGGATTTGATGAATAGGGTATTTTAAAAGTGAGGTAGATCATTCCAATCACCTCCGTGTGGTATTGCATACCTTGAAAGAGAAATAGTTGTATTCTAAATTCTCTATATGTCAATTCTGGTTAAACACTGTCTCTTTTATAGGTCATATTATTTCTAGTAAGGGGATTATGGTAGATCCACAAAAGGTGGCGATGGTTAAGAAGTGGCCTAGACCCACGTCTCCAATCGACATTAAGATTATCTTGGGTTTGGATAGGTATTATAGGAGGTTTGTGGAAAGATTTTTAATGATAGCTACCCCATTGACTACGTTGACTCAGAAAAAGGTAAAGTTCTCTTGGTCTGATGCTTGTGAGGGTAGTTTTAAGAAGTTGAAGGATAAGCTAACTTTGGATCTCATTTTGACAGTGCTTGAAGGTAATGAGGGGTTTGTGGTTTATTATGATGCATCTAGGGTGGGGTTTGGTTATATTTTGATACAGCATGAGAAGGAGATAGCCTATGCTTATAAGAAGTTGAAGGTACATGAGAGGAACTATCCTACTCGTGATTTGGATTTTTAACGGTGGTGTTTGCATTGAAAATCTGGTGTCACTATTTGCATGGAGTGCACGTGGATATCTTTTCTGATCATAAGGCTCTGTAATATGTGTTCACTCAGAAAGAAATAATCTCAGGCAAAGAAAATGTCTTGAGTTTCTCAAGGACTATGATATGTGTCTTTACTACCATCCAGGTAAGGCTAATGTTGTTGTTGATGCTTTTAGTAGGTTGTCCATGGAGATTTTAGCTCATTTGGATAACGAGAGATAGGAATTGGTGAAGGATATTCACTATTTGGCTAATATTGAAGTTTGCCTTTTAGTCTCTGAGAATGGTGGTGTATTGGTACAAGAAGTCATTTGGTCATCTCTTGGTGCTGAGATCAAGGACAAATAAATGCTAGATCCTATCTTAATGAAAATTAAGGGTGATGTAGCTGGGAAAAAGGTAATGGTTTTTTAAATCAGTTTTGATGGTACCTTGAGGTACCAAGGGTGGTTATGTGTTCCCGACATTGATGGTTTGCTAGAAAGGGTATTGGCTATGGCGCATAAATTGTGCTATATTGGTTATCCCAGTTTGACAAAAATGTATTATAATCTCAAGGAGATGTATTGGTGGAAGGGTATGAAGAAAGATGTGGCTAAATTTTTGGTGTGTCAACAAGTAAAATTGAGCAAATGAGGCCGGAGGCTTGTATCAAGAAATTGAATTTCCTGAATGGAAATGGGAACTGATTAACATAGATTTCGTTATCGGTCTTCATAAATCTCAAAACTAATTTTATTTGGTTTGTGCCATTATGGATAGGATGACAAAGTTGGCTCACTTCTTGCCAGCGAGGACTAATTTTTCGGCTGAGGATTATGTGAGGTTGTATCCTCAGGAAATTGTAAAGATGCATGGGGTGCCTGTTTTGGTCATCTCTAATAATGGTACATAGTTTTCATCTCACTTTTGGTGGTTGTTTCAAAAAGGGTTGGGGATTAAAGTAGTCTGAGTACTGCTTTCCACTCGTAGATCGATAGGCAAGTAAAAGGTGTATTCAGACATTGGAAGATATGCTTCGTGCATGTGTGATTGATTATTTTGGTAATTGGATTGAGCATCTACCTCTTGTGGAGTTTACTTATAATAATATCTACCTTTCTAACATTAGGATGGCTGTTTTTTAGGCATTTTAGGGTAGGAGGTGTATATCTCCTATTGGGTAGTTTGAGCTTGGTGAGGTGGATATGTTTGGCCCGAATTTGGTTTATCAGGCTATGGAGAAGGTAAAGGTGATTCAAGATAGGCTTAAGTTTGCCCAAAGTCATCAAAATTCCTATGCAGATATAAGGCATAGGGACATAGAGTTTGATATTGGGGATAGGGTGTTCCTAAAGGTATCTCCTATTTAGAAAGTAATGCGGTTCGAGAAGAAGGGGAAGCTCAATCCTTGGTATATTGGTCCATTATGTGGTTTTGAGAAGAGTTGGTAATGTGGTGTATGAATTATAGTTTCCTTATCATTTGACCTCCATTCATCTAGTATTTCATGTCTCTATGTTGAAAAAGTGTATATGTGACCCTTCACCAGTTGTTCTTATAGAAGGATTGGGTATCTCGGACTCGTTGTCTTATAAAATGGTCCCAATTGAGATATTGGATTGGCAGGTTCATTGGTTGCGGACCAAGGATTTAGCTTCGGCTAAGGTTCTATGGCAGAATCACCTGGTGGAAGAAGCTACTTGGGAAGTTGAAGAGGACATGAAGTCCAAGTATCCACATTTGTTTTTTGCTTTGGATATTCATGCGGAAGGTATGTGTTCTTGATCACATCCTTATTTTCTAACATAGTTTAAGGTTGGAATGGTTATGATTGGGTATGGTTCGTATTTGTACTACTTTGTCCGTCATTCAGGGATTAATGATTGTAACGCCCCAAAATCCCATCGGGCCGGACTGGCACCCGAAGCCGAGAAGGCCCGGGAGAACCCGTTCAAATACCTGTACTTTCACTTACATGTCACCAAAATTTTGGACAACACTTCGTTGCATATAGAAGGGTGTAATTACCTGTATCAGGACAACACACACAAATATATATATATAATACGTGGCCGTCGGGGCCACCACATAAACAAATATAACATCACTATATAAACTCCCATGACTTTACCCTTCCTTGTGTCTACAAAGCCTCTAGGATATACATGACATAAATAGGGTCGGGACAAACCCCCGCCCACACATGACTCCTGTACAATAACAAAACATAAGGAACTGACTCGGAAAGCTCAGAATCAAACTGGAGCTCACCAACAATAGCTGTATGACCTGGCTCCTATCTATGTTGTGAATGAGCTGAAGCACCTGTGCCTGCAGCATGAAATGCAGGTCCCCCGTGAGGGACGTCAGTACGAAATATGTACTGAGTATGTAAAGCTGTAAATAATCATATGTGATATAGGGGATCAAGAAAATCAGACGCAAGTGAATAAATCATAATAGAAGTGAACCACACTTCATAAACACTTTTAGGATCATGTACATTATCATTAATCTGAATTAGGTTCTTGAATTCAAACACATTTGTGGAACGGTATACGTTCGTTCATTTCATTCTTTACAATTATCATTCGCCATTACCTCCTCCTCCCGAACCTCCAACCACCTAACAATAATCAATACTGTATCGTACTGTGACCATTAGGCTGCCCCAGTACATATCAACTAGGATCGACCCATGCTAGGCTTATGCCCCTGGGATACCACCCATAAACACATAAATAGGGATCGACCCATGCTAGGCTTATGCCCCTGGTATACCACCCACACGTATATCAAGTAACACACATAAGAGATCTTTCCAATAACTTAGTTCAAAAGCTTTTTAGATTATTACATTAGTGTTCATGCCAATATAGTACCTTTGGAAAAACCACACATCAATAGGAATCAAGTAATAGACCTTCTATACAATAACGATGTAATAAGGACTCATTGGTACATCAACAATGTGTTTCAGAATCATCAATATCACAACAATGAAATAGGAGCCTTTTGGTATATCAATGAAACATTTGACACTTTATAGAATGGAAACAACTTCGTTGGTAATGTAGAACAATACATGTTTTTGGACAACCTCGGAATCTTACTTGATGGAACATTGGTGTTTTCATGCCAAAGAACATTGTTAGAGTATGCTTTACATACCTCGTTGTAGATTCGGATACCAATTCAACACAACTTCCTGCCTTTACAAATCACTTATCTACAATGAAATGTTTGGCATCTAGTATTAGCAACCCAACACCACAATTCTCTTCCATAATTCCATACAACCAATATTTGCAAAACATTCCAAAAACCAACTTGAACAATAGGTTTATGTGTATATATATATATATATATAATCATCATTTCAATACCACATCATCACACCAAATCCCTTCACAATTCAACATAATCCAACCATGCACAAGAATAATCCAACATGATTTCCAATCATCTTTCAACAACAATCAAATAACATACTTTTTATGCTCACATGCATATATATACATATCCATATAAATAACACCAACATAATTTACATCCTTACCATAACATGGCCCTTTTGATTTTGAAGTCCTGTTGGCACAAATAAGGGGTGCTTCTCGAAGCCCTTGAGACGGTGAACACAACTACGGAATCAATTTGGACTTTCTACGGTTGAATCACAAGATAATTGGAGTTGAAATTACACTAGGGTTTCCTTATTCTTCAATAATTGGATGATGAATGATGGATATGAGGCTAAGTTTATGTATATAATGACCAATTTTCGTCCATGAGGTGATGGAAAATGACCATATTACCCTTAAAAATTTAAGCAAATCCGAATCTGTCCATGGTGGACTGTTTTGACAGGCTAAAGTAAATCGGCCATAACTCTTTGCTCCGATATTGTATTTGGGTGAAATTAGTATAGTTGGATAGATATTTCAAATGGCTTTCATTTAATATAAATTAGGCCACCCAGTTCGTCCTGTACAAGGAGTTATGATCGTTTGAAGTTGACCCTAAAAATCTATTTTGAGAGGCTGAAGTAAAACGAGTATAACTCTTTACTCAGATGTTTTATTTGGATGAAACCAATTGGATTGGAAATAAGACTCAAAGATATTTCCTTTTATAGGTCTCAACTCTCCCAGTTCATTATATTGAGGGAGTTATGATCGTTCAAAGTCGACCCAAAAAAAACTGGCAGGCCTCAGTAGTTTGTGTGCAGGAAATTTTCCTGCACATTTACTGTTCACATATCCCGGCCACCGTTTTATAGTTTCGAATGTGCTTCATTAAATCCGAAACTTATCCGTTTTTGGAAATCTTTATATCATTGGAAATCTTATTCAATAACCTTCGTATGGAACCATCGACGGGCAAATTCCGGTATAAATAAAATCGATTCCTATACACATATAATCCAACTATACACTTGAAACCATCTCAAAATAATCAATACTCATACTTAAACTCATATATACCTAACTAATGATCAATACATATACTCCAACACATATAACCATGGCTAATGCACGTAATTAAGTACGGGGTGTTACAATGATCTAGTTGCGGAGATTGAAACACCCTAGGTTTTGATCTTTAGAAAATTTCCTGAGTTTTAATTTCTCTATACATTATACGACTAAGGGTACGAGTCGTATATTGGGATACACTTTAGGGGTCATCACTTTTATGTTAATCAGTTTGGCTGGGTTAGCTATTGTCCAAGGTACAACTTCTTTATAAGGTTGTATGATAGGGTACGAGTCGTATGATACAACTCGTATGATGTCCTATGTATTAACCTAGGTGATTCTATTCTGCCTAGGGTACCATTTATGGTTACCAATCATATACTTGGGTACGACTAGGACTTAGGAGTTGTAGATTGGTTAGTGTAGTGGGTTGAGATTATACCTGGGGTATGAGTGGTGGGTACCACTTGTACCCTAGGGTACAAATAGAGGGTCGTCATACCCTCTTGTAGGTATTAATACAGTTTAAGTTGGGGGTATTCTGGACATTGCCCCTTATAACTCCTTGGGACCCCATGACTTAAAACACCTTTTTGGTGATTCATGAACCTATTTGCAATCAATCCAACACTTTAAAATCTCTTAAAATCTCTCAAGGCTCTTGGGTTAAGCAAAAGCTTGGGTTTTCTCCAAGGTGGTCAATTGAGGCTCATAAGGGTGATTTCTTCTCATCTTCCTTTTAATCTAAGGCATGTTAATCCTTTCTCATTCTATTCCCAACTAAAGGAATATTTTATGAATTGTTTTCATATCATAAATGTTGTATGGTTTTAGGTTTTCATATTATTATGGTTGTTTGAACATTTGGTTGCATAGGAATGGTTAATTCGTACTTGGTCTTGGCTTTGGAAACACTATGCTCCTAACTTGTTTGATAATATTCCCATGAGAATGTTTTTGGTTAAATTGTTGGAGTTTCATTGAACTATTGCATGGTATAACTTGGTAATGAAACCCTAAATGGTATAAATGGTTTGGAATAGTTAAATGGTAGGCTATTAATGGTATAGTTGGTCTAACTGAAACACTTATGAGGTACAAGGGAATCCCCCATGCAAACATCATGATGATCATTTGTGGGGTACATGGGATTCCCACAAGTAAACTTAATTATGTAATCTATGGGTACATGGGAATCCCTGCTTTAATAAAAGGTTGGCTAAGGACATTGTTTGCAAGCTATAATTGGTATGACATTACCACTACTCATAGGCTTGGTTAATTATAAACGGGATGGTGGTTTGTTGTGTAGTAATAGTTTTAATTGTGCAATTATGGTGGGTGTTATAGCTAACTGTGAAGGTGATTCCAATAGATGGACACTGGATACTCATGTTTGCCGACATGAGGATTGGTTTTGGCAACCATATATGATACTTATGGGGTACATGTGAATCCCCTAAGTATAATGGTACATATGTATCATGGAGAGCGAAGGGTACTCGAGAATCACCTACTCCTATGGTATCTTCGGTTTATGCAGCTATACACATCAAGGCCCATTAAGGGGGGTTAAACTAGACCCATATATCCCGTGGGTAGTTCTAGGATGGTTAAGCTATACAAATCCAGGTTAATGCTTTTAAAGGCATGCTAAACCTGGCTCTCTTTCCCTGTATGGTTATATATATATATATATATATATGTATGTATGGTTGTGAATGCATATGGTTGGTTTACTTAGTTTTAAAGATTGGCATTATTTTATCCTTGTCCTAAGTGCATGATAGTGTTCACCTTCTAACCCATCTTTGGGCGGCTGTAACCCCCATGCGATGTAAGAACCGGCCATTCTACTCCTCTTGCTTGGTGATTGGATTCGGGATCAGCTCGATTGGATTAAAGTGGTGAGCTTCCATATTTTAAAAATCTCCACTTCATATCATGGATGTCTTTGCATACTTTGGTTATTTCATAGACATTGGTTTTGGCTATGGTTGGGGGAATGTCCCAACCAGATATTGTTTTACTTTTGGTTAGAAGCTTTGTGGAACTACTATGGGTCGGTATGGGCAGTGTCGACAGTGGTGTCAACCTTAGTATTGGCATTGATATTGGGGCTAATACCATTTGACTATATTTATGATTGTTCCACCCTATTATATTTTGGATTATATATATTTATATTGGAACTCATTTGGTATGGAATGTATGGATTGATTTATGGTTTTTCTTTAGTTTTGGTTATTGGTTGGATAATGATGGTTGGAATTTTTTGGGTTGGTCACGGTCATGACTTATCCTAAAGTTTAGAATTGTAATTAAGGTTATCTTATTATACATTTGAAATTCATTTGACTCAAGGTATGTGTATTTGGAGGTTGGTTTGGGTAACGGGGATGGTCCCTAGTCCTGGTTGTACGTAGGATACCCATTACGACAAGGCCCCGGTTTGGGTCGTGTCACCTCATTCGTACTAATTCATTCTTATCATTTGGAACCACTGTGATTCCTCCTTTCTTTGGCATGCATTGAACCGAACTCACCTGCTTGTTGTCTGCAATAGGAAAAACCGCCCCAATATCTAACCACTTGATTATCTCCTTTTTATCTACCTCCTCTGCATTGGATGATTCAGTCATATCTAATGCTCAATATTGGGAATGTTGTGCGGATCAAATTTTATCTTTGTGTACTTATACCTGGTGAAATCCCTGCAATGTCTGTGATGGTCCACCTAATATCTCTCTTGAACTTTTGTAACACTGATATCAAAGTTTCCATCTATGCTCCTACAAGATTTGTTGCAATAATTACTAGTAAAGTATTGTTGGACCCCAAGAATGCCTACTGCATGTGAGGTGGGAGGTCCTTCCATTCTTATACTAGTGGTTCTTTAATCGATGGTCTTGCATGAGGTGTGGTTATATTCTTCAAGTCAAGATCTAGCTTCTTAGGGGCATATTTACAAGAGCCTATGCCATGCAGTTTCTGACCCAACTCATCATACTCATCTATCCCATCACTCTCGAAGTTCATAATCACAACGGCTAATGCTTCTACCTATAATCTCACCTTAACACACATATCCGTTGTAACCACATCATCTATACTACATCAACCACTTCTACCATTCTTATATCATCAGGTTGTTGAATTGTTATGCATATATTCAATACTATTTGCTTATCATTCCATTTGAAAGTTATTTTCTCTAGGTTCATATCAATTGATGCCCAAACAGTGTATAAGAAAGGTCTATCCAAGATAATCAGAGAATGGGCATTCACTTCACAGTCTAAAATTATGAAATCTGCTGAATAAGTGAATGAAGCCACCTTCACTTCTACATTGCACATAATACCCATTGGCTTCTTTGTAGATGAATCAGCCATCGACAACCTTGCAGATGTAGGCTTTAGTTCTTCTAACCCCAATACTTTATATATCACCAATTGCATTATACTTATTCCTGCTCCCGTATCGCAAAAAGCCTGATTAATGTCTTAAGGCCCAATAGAACATAGAATGGTGACTGCACCTGGATCTCCGTTCTTTTCTATTGATGGTGCATGAAAATCTGTACTAAAGTACTACACTATATCTTGGAGCTCTCCAGCTACCCAGTATTCATCGTCATCACTCCTAAAATCATCATCACTACAAGTTAACTTCTCCAATTCATCTTCAGGTGGCTCACCTGCAACAATATTTTCCTTATTTGGCTCATTAGTAGTGGGAAAAAAGTGCTTATCGGGTGGGGAATCACTCCCCATATTAGTAGCCAAATAATGAACCAATGTTGGAAGATTCGTTATACTGTCTCTTGGAAATTCTCCTAACTATCTCTCAGTTAAAGCAATAGAGATTCACCCATACTGCTGCTCCAACTACATGATAGTAGTTATATATGACTCAACCTTCTGGGCCAATCCTAAAACATTGGCCTTGAGTTCTTTAAGGAAATCTTCTTGACTCTTTTGACCCTTTATCATCTTAGCCAACATCTCTTCTATTATAAATTCCTCATCTCATATGCTAGGTGGAATGTATTTATCTCTATCATTATAGTTCCGACCTTGATTCCCTTGCCCTTGGGCTTGGAAACCCACCAACTGAAGATCCACATACTTTGCCTACTCCTGAAACTTAGATTCATGCACCCTAGATATTGTACCATGTACCCCTACTGCATTAACCTTTGCAAAATTTATTGTTGCAAATTGTTTGGCCAACGCACCAATGTCTGTCCTCAATAGTGAAATCTCCTGATCTACAACATCCTCAGCTACGCTCCAATCACCAGAAGCTCCAACAACATAACTGTCAGAACCTCTCTCAACCTCTCGAGTTTTCCACCCTCAGTTTTTTAATGAGATCTGATCCATAATAATCAAAGCCATCTCCTAGCGTAATCTCATGAAGGCTCCTTCGGAGATAGTGTATGACATTACTCTGAAACTGATAGTCAGGGCTCCATAAAAGATCTCCAACAAGCTTGTCCCTAAAATCTGGTGGTTGGGCTCTATGTTGTGCTTTTTCTTGAACCTGAACCAGGCCTCATACATAGGTTCTGACTGCAGCTGCTTGAGGTTATAAATCCCATCCTTGATCTACAATACTCCTAATAGAGGAAACAATCTTTTCAAAAACCTCTTGGAAGTTCCCCTATCCATAAAGTTGTCTTTCCAGTAAGAGAGAAGGGAAACAACCCCAATATCAATGCCTCCTGATCTACCTAAGGTATGGTATATATAAGTTTAGATCCTAATAAAATTGTCCAGATGCATGTTTGCATCATCTGTAGGCAACCTGCAAACACACTTTCAAGTATAAGAGCTGGATCATAGCACTAGAAAGGTTGAACTTGACATCAAGGGAAGAACATGAGTAATGAAAGCTCCAGCCTCTTTCGGCTCAATGTATTCCATATTTTCTTCCTTATCATCATACGGTTGAATATACTATTATGCTGGGATCAATTGAGGACAGCCTTCTCTGTTTCTATTTTGGTTTTCACCGAGTATTTCTCGGTGGTATGCGACCTGTCTCTGCTCAACTAACTCTAACTCCCAAGATATGCGTTGAGCTTCTGATAATACCATTGTCTCATCTCCAGCTTGAGCTAAAAGCTTACCAGTCTGTAGGTTATCGATATCCTAAACTCCTTTAGGGGGAGGGGGAGATACAATATCATGAACCCTTTCAGGAAGTTCATCTGTTTTCTGCTCAAACATCCTACAAGGTGTTTGTAGGATCCTCTCTGGGTTTGAATTTAGTGGAAGTAAAGGATTGCCTCTACTCCGTGTGCTAGGACTACACCGGCGTATGCTTAACTAAGAACAAAAAGTAAAACCCAAAGAATGCAATGACTCAAATAAAAAATCAACACCGTATTCCCCGGCAACTGCGCCAAAATTTTGATGACGTCGAAACAACATCTCCTATCAGATGATGATACAGTCGCTGTCAAAATATAGTAACCTAACGAAGGTTGGGTTCGAATCCCAAGGAAATACATCGACTCATTGATTTCAGGTGCTTTAATCGACGAGTAAGAACTAGAAAAGTAAATGGGGGATTTGAATGGAAATATTGAACAAAGAGAAAATATCAATATCGGTTGTGATTAGTATTGGTGAACACTAGGATTGTGTTTCCCCTGGATTTTTAACTCCACAAGATTATCGTGCAATGTTCAACCAACTTGATACCTTGCATGCAGAATCAATAATTTATGTACCATCTACAGTCTTTTGGACTAGTAGACAGATTTCACCCTTTACCTTTTGAGTCTAAGGATGTTACATTACTAACCCTTATATTGATCCCAATTAACTATTGCCTTTTGAGTCTCTAGTTATTATATTAAATCTAACCATCTTATGTAGATAACACCTAGTAGCTTGTATCGCCAACTAAACTCCAAATTACAATTGTCATGATCTTTTCCTAGTCATTACTTATCTTTTAGAGTAAGTAACAACAATTAGGAGGGATATTAACGTTGGCCACCGCTGAAATCTATTATAGTAAAGATAATCCAATGCATGCCATAGGTATTGATTCAATTCAACAATCGCACTTCCCCTACTTTGTCAATCCGCCAGGGTTTCTACAATCCTAGCTATGGGTTTTAACCACTCATACTTGTGAAGAAATCAATATCATTCATAGTTTAAAGCATAGATGATATAACAATGATAAGAATTGTAAAAACCCACAACCCATATTGAATTAATCAACTGAAGTCAATACACGCAAATCCCAAGATCAAAATCAAACTTGGAATAAAAATATGTTTGTGAATATCAAAAATGCGTAACTTATACTACAAAACACATAAAGGGTATTTATATTACATGAGGAAACCCAAAAAGCAAAGCTTGAACGAAATAGGAGAAAATAGAGTCAGTGGCCACATGTGGTCCATACCCACGATTCGACAATAGGAGTAGGTAATACATGTGGTCTTGGCCCTAGGCGCAGGTACAAACTGCAGGTATCGGATGGAAAATATCCTGTAAGTTAGCTCTCGAGATTTTGGACTTCTGGCACTTGCTTTGCCTAGCTGCGGTCCATAGGTCCTACATGCAGTGAATAGGTTGACTTCGTAGGTGCCGAGAGTCATCTTTTCAGCTCTTCTCCTATTCTCAAACATGCTTTGATCACGATTAAGCTGAAAAGTGTCCCGAACATCCATAATTGCTCAAAAAATAGGCTTAAACATTTTGTTCACCTTTTTCACTAACTTATCATCCAAAACATGATTTCCTGCAAAACATACCCAAAAAGTATCATGTCTAACAAAATAACCTCAGAAACTTGCATATTTTCCATATTTTAAGCATCAAAAGTGCCATATTTATATAGAACATCATGCCCGACTCTAAATCAATACCAAGAACAATATCTCTGTCAGGAGGAATACCCGGAAGATCGATAGAAAACACATCCATTAACTCTTTAACCACCTTCACTGAATCCAAAGAAAGTGTATCAGTACCAGTATCATGAACATAAGCCATAAATGATAGGCATCCCTTCTCAACTAACCGCTTGGCCTGAATGAATGAAATCACCTTCTTAGGATACGAACTCCGAACACCACTCTACTCTAACCTCGAACGATCAGACATAGACGAAGTAAATATCTTGGCATGACAGTCCAATATACCATGACAGGGAGAAAGGCAATCCATGCCTAAAATTACGTTAAAATAAACCATATCGAGGATAATCAAATCTACCTAGGTATCCCACTCTAAAATAGAAACAACACATGATCGATATACCCGGTCCACCCCTAAGGAATCACTACTTGGGTAGAAACACAAATAGTCACAACTATAGACTCACATGTCATATCAAGGCTAGAGGCAAAATATGCAAACACATAGGAGAAAGTAGAACTAGGGTCAATTAACACCGAAATATGCCAATGATAAATTGAGTAGATACTTGTAATAACTACATCAAAATACTTCGCCACGGATTTCCCATGAAAGGAATAATAGTGAGATATATCATCTATTGCCCGAGTCACTCCTCTACCACCTTCCTTGGAAGATAGTAGTGCACCTCTACTTCTCTGAGGTCTACTCTGACCCTAAATGGGGGTGCTGCTGCTCTAGGAAGATCCTGATGACCATGCTGTGGACTCCCCTATCTATATACTGGACAATCTCTCCAAGTATAATTTGGACTACCTGTCATGACCCAAAAACCAAGGGTTATGATGGCACTTATCGAGGCAAGCCTTGAAAAGTAAGCCTATTACCCAAACTGATATGAAATGAGATATCAAAACCAAAACCCAGGCAAGACTCCTCGAACAGAGTAGAACCCCACATATATAGTAAAAATGGAAAGACATAGTCAAGATATGATATAATATCCTAAAACTCGGGGTGATAGTGTAAGAACTAACTAGTACAACTCGAATGTCAAAATACACAAGATAGCCAAAAAGGAGTAACTCTATCTCAAACTACTAATAAAGATATAGTCTATATGAGAAAAAGGTAGAAGTCAACTTTGGATGCATAGATCAACTTCTACATTGAATGGGCTCCAAGTATCACCTGAATCAATCGCCATGGGGCACACTCATACCTGGATCTACACCAAAAGGGCACAATAGGGATGAGTACAGTACACTTGTACTCAGTAGGTATCACAAACCAACTTAGTAAAGTAGAAACTAAAGCATATAAACACAAACTATAAGCACATCACCGGTAATAAAAGATGTCCCAAATGGCAGCCCACACCTTCTGCATTAACAATTCGAATACACATACATATAACACTAAGAGGTAGAGAATAGAAGAGCAAATATACAGGTACTTTAAATACATGTATATAAAGATAGAACAAATGGAAAGATATCAAGTCAAAGAAAGAAGTACAATCATAGCATAAACACAAAATATGAAGTGCAATGAAGATGATGATAATGGTGATGATGTGATGTACTAGGTCATCGCATAACCTCCAAATACACCTACCGAGCTGTAAAACCAATATTCAATACCAATATCTATATCTTCTCTCTGGCACGTACATCGGTAGAGGGTTTTAAAGATGTCATTTTTTTGTCAAAAAAAGCCTGTATTTCCAGTATTTCTATTATTTTCATAGTGATACCAATGTTTCATGAATGAATATGATATGAGGATGTAATGCTCACAACGAACCAAAATGAGAATATCCAATATCCAACCAATATACCAACCAAGTGGGCCAAAAATTCACCTAAATAAACCAACCATCCATGATCCGATATAGTCTAGAAACTATCAAGTGAACATGCAAGATAATGTCATAGATACTATATAAATCCCAAAATCTAGGTTTTTCCAACCAAAAGGAGTAAAACCAAACATGCATATATCGATACCAGGCTACAACATCATATAAGACCCCACATGGTTAGACATATAGAAAATAGTATCTCACAATCACCATACACTATCCATATAGGCCCCTACACGAGCATGTAAATCATCTAACACAAATTCCATGATACAACCCCATACCCATGACATGGTTTTACATTAATATTAACGACCCAACCCAGTCAGAACAAAGATAAGCCATAACCTTCCTTGAGAACTACAAATTTATTCTGAAAGCCTTTAATACATACCTTTCCCATTGTGAACAAACCTAAAATAAACTAAATCGTACAAATATAGAATCTACGCATCAAAAGGAATCCTACAACGCCCATATTGCCTACTTTCAGATCGGGGTCACCCTCAAAATGGGTTTTCAAACAAGGCTAAAACTGGAATTTTTGTCCAAAAGTATATTTTTCAAGATTAAAGAAACTCATAGGAGAAAAATCAAGTGAAAATGGGTTGATATTTGTGTTTTAATCAAAGAACTTTTATTTATAGGACTTGCAGGCTGAAATCCCCAAATTTTACCTTTGAATCCCAGGTTTTAATGAAGTTAGATAAGAATTGAAGAAAAGTAACTAAAATAGGCAATTGGAGCTTACCCAAGCTTAGAAATGGAAGAAATTGTTCCAAAACTCAAATCTCAAGATCCAAGTATCGAAAGTAGTAAAAATTTGAGAAAAAAGTATTTAAATATACTGGTATCCTAAAGCAGACCATAGGATGCTTTAGCACCCTGGTGCCACTAAACTGATACCGAAGCGAGGGTGGCAGTCCGCTAAAGTAAACCTTGGGCCACTTTAGCGGTAGGCACTAAATCTCCCAGTTGACCGCTTTAACGTTACCTATTAGGTACCCAGGGCCGCCTTAGTACCAAAAGGCCACTTAAGCGCCCAAAGGGCCGCTTTAACGGTCACACTAGCAACTACGCACCAATTGAAGACTTAGAGCATTCCAAGTCTTCGCGGACCCTTCAGGATTCATTCAGAGTCCCAAGAATGCAAACAAAATATGCTACCCTATCTAATTTGATGCTCCAAACTCAATGATGATATCATATTTTTTTAAAAACCTCTTTTTCACAAAGTTGAACCCAAAACCCAATTTTACATCTTTTTAAACTAATGGTTGAAATGAGATATAAAAGCCATTAAACCATACCAACCATGATACCAACATAAAATCAACATTCCAAATCCACTGACATTGTCTATTTTTTCCATCTGACACACATATCAATAAATGTTTACTGAAGTCAACTATAAGGCTTTTCAAGCCACCAAAAACCACAAACTCGCATGAATTACATAGAAATACATTGGGAATTGTGTCAATCATTCCCCCACCCCATAAATACCACAATGCAATCATGGGGAGGGTTAAAATTGTCAAATCATACAGACATATATATGCCACTCAAATCACCAAAAGTTAGGTCATTACATCATCCATCATTAAGAATCTAGTTCGTCCTCGAACTAAAGGCAAGATAAATACCTGAACAAAAAAATAGCTGGGGATAACTACCATGCATATCAGACTCAACCTCCTAATTAGTATCATCTACAGGTTGATATCGCTGTTGGACCTTAACCACTAGAATATCTCTAGAATGCAACTTCCTAATATCTTTAGTTAAAATGGAGTCTGGCTCCTCAACAAAAGATAACCGCTCATCTAATTGGACTGAATCCCAAAGAATGACATAAGACTCTTCTGGAATGTAACATCAAAGCATGGAGACATCAAAAAATTGATGAACATATGAAAATTCTAGGGGAAATGTTAACTTATAAGCCATATCCTCAATAGTTCAAAGAATCTCAAACAGTATAATATACCTAGGGTAAAGCTTGCCCTTCGTCCCAAACCTCAACACACCCTTCCTGGGTGAAATACGAAGAAAGACACGATTACTAACATTGAATCTCAAGGCATGAAGTCTACAATCCACATCAAACTTCTGCCTACTTTGAGCCGCTCAAAGTCTTTCTTGAATGACTCAAACCTATCCAAGTACTCACGAAGCAAGTCCACACCTTAAGGTCTAATCTCTGAAACATCAAACAACTAACAGGAGAGAGACAAATCCTAAATTACAAAACCTTGAAGGAGCCATCTCAATACTGGAATTATAGCTAATATTATATGCAAAATCTGCCAAGGCTAGATACTACTCTTAACCTAAATAGTTTGCTTTGACTTTCTGCTAGTCTAGGGTGAAAAGATCTACTAAGATTAAATCGGGTACCCAACTTCTCCTATAATGTCTTCCAAAAATGAGATATGTACATTGAACCTCGATCCGAGATGATAGACACTGGCACACCATGCAGAAATACTATCTCATAAATATAGCTATAGGACAACCTCTTAGCACTGAAGAAAACATGTACTTGAATAAAATATGAAAATTTGGTCAACCAATCTATAATGACCCAAACACTATCAGATCTATGAGAGGTATGAAGAAACCCAGTCATAAAGTCTATATGATCCATTCCCATTTCCACTCGAGAATGGGTAATCTCTGAAGTAAACCACCGATCACAAATGCTCAACTTTTACTTGCTGGAAACATATGCAACGAGCTACAAAATCTGCTATATCCTACCTCATAACACCCACTATTCATGCTATCTCAAATCACGATACATCTTAGTCACTCCCAAATTGATGGAATATCTTGAATAATGAGCCTTCTCCAAAATAGATATAATCAAATCACTAACTCTTGATACATAAATTCATCCACAACTCCTCAAAACATTATCTAGAACAAGTGATGCTTCCTTATCCTCACCACTCAACACCTTATTCCAAATTACTTCCAACCTATTATCATCAAATTGATGAGCTTGAATCTACTCCATCAAGGAAGACCTAGCCTCTACAAATCCCAAAACACACCCTGGTGTCTAAATAATAAACCTAACCATCTGGTTAGCCAAAGACTGAACCTTTATGTCCAAAGGCCATTCCTGAGTCAAAAGATGCGCCAAGCTACCCTTGCTAGTCGATTTTTGATTAAAGGCAGCTGCAACCACAGTAGCCTTACCCGGATGATAAAGAATTATCAAGTCATAATCCTTAAACAACTCAAGCCGACAATGCTTTCTCATGTTAAGATCTCACTAGGTTAAGAAATACTTAAGTCTATGATGATCCAATAAAATCTAAGAACGAACTCCATACAAGTAGTGCCTCTACAACTTCAAAGAGAAAACAACCATGCATAACTCCAAATCATGGGTAAGGTAACTCCTTTCTTGGGGATTCAACTAGCGGGAAGTATAGGTAGTCAGCTTACCCTCCTGCATCAATACAACACCTGACCCAACACCAAAAGATTCATAAAAGATGGTAAAATCCACACCCTTCTTGAGCTTTTGAAAGCTTGTTTCACAAGCATCGGACCACTAGAAAGAAATCATTTTTTGTTTCAATATTTTCAATGGAGTTGTAATAGATGAAAAACCCTCAACAAAATACTGATAGTAACCTACTAAACAAATAAAACTCCAAATCTCAGTAGGCAAAGTACGCCTAGTTCAATCACGAACCACTAAAATCTTGGCTGGATCAACCATAATACAATCCTTGGTCCCCATGTGATGCAAGAAAGAGACAAACTCTAATTAAAACTCAAACTTATAAAACTTTGCATACAACTTCTCATCCCTCAATCTCTGAAGCACAACCTGTAAATAGCTAAATAAACAAAGATATTAATTATAAATACAATGACAAAGGTGTCAAGATACGGCTGAAATACCTGGTTCATCAACTCCATGAACACGACTTGGGTGTTGGCCAACCAAAAAGACATGACCAAGAACTCAAAACAGTCGTACTAAGTTTGAAAATCTATATTTAGAATATCTAAAGCTCTAATCCTCTACTGGTAATACCCAGACCTTAAAACGATCTGTGAAAACACCACAGCACCCTAAAGCTAATCGAACAAACCATCAATACTAGGAAGAGGATAGTTATTCTTAACTATCACATTATTCAACTGCTTATAATCAATACACATATGCATAGACCATTTTTTTCTTTACAAACAAGATAGGTGTACCCCAAGATGATACATTAGGTCGGATAAATCCCTTTTCAATAACTCCTGCAATCCTCTAATTTCTTTAACTCTACTAGGGCCATCCTATAGAGAGGAATAAAAATGGACTTAGTTCCTAGCTTTCATAGCTTAACATTAATAGCAAAGTCAATATCACAATCTAGAGGTAATCCAGGCAAATTTGTAGGGAAACATCAATGAATTAATGGATAATAAAAATATAATCCAAAGATTGAGGTAAAGCAACACTAGTATCACGAATATGAGAAAAATATAATGAACACCCCTATCAACCAAGCAATGAGACCAAAGAAAAGATATAACTCTCTTGGGGCTCGACTGAAGAATACCCTTTCAAGCTAGACTGGCACACCTGATGAAGCTAAAGTCAAAGTCTTAGCATAATAATCTAAGATAGCATGATAAAGAGCTAACTAGTCCATACCTAGGATAACTTCAAAATATACCATATCTAATACAATCAGATCTACCTAGGTCTTATGCCCATTAAAAGTCACAACCAAAGGTCGGTACAGTCGATCCATCACTAAACAGTCTCCTGCGGGGGTAGATACATAAATAGGCACATCAAGAGGCTCACAAGAAGAATCAAACCCAAGGTAAAATATGCATACACATAAGAGAAAGTTGACTCCAAATAAAATAACACAGATGCATACCTGAAAAAACATAGACTATACTTGAGATGACAGCATTGGAGGCCTCTACCTTTAGCCTGACAGGTAGAGCATAACATTTACCACGTGCACTACCTGACTGGGTAATCCTTTGACCACCACCACTACTTCTACCTCCCGCACCCCTAGTAGGACCTCTACCTCTCCCAACCAATATAGGAATAACTCTAAAGACATGATAGGGACAATCCCTGGCCAAATAGCTAATCTTATCACACATATAACAAATTCTATAGCCTAGCTCAATAGAAGGAGGTATGACTAAACTAAGATGACCTCCTAAAGCAACCAAACCAAGAGAACCATCACTTGAACTCTACAAGGCTTCCTGCACTGGTCTACCATAATACCCGTACAAATCTCTAATATCTTTACCATGAGAAATGTGACCTCTAAACTTACCTTGATGGTACATACTCTTAGAGCCTCCCTAAGATGCTCAAATAATAGACTTAGTCATCTTAACATGATCTATAATACTCTGAAATGTTGCTCCATATACTACTATCTAAGTCATATCACTTTGAAGAGAAATATCTTCCCCTTCATAAACTTCAAAATCTTTTCAGATTAGGTGGCAATACTAGCATAAGAATATCTAAACAAGGTATGGAATTGTGCCACATACTCCGCAACAGTCATGGAGCCCTGCTCCAAGAGATCAACGTTATCTCTCATCTGATCCCTTAAACTAAAGGACACAAATTTATCTATAAAGGCCTCTATAAAGTATTCCTAAGGCATCTTCAGCGAACCAAGAGGTCTGCAACCAATAAGTAACCTCCACCAATCTCTAAAGTATCTTTCAAGTAGTACATAGAATAAGAAACCACATACCTTTTAAGAGAACCAAGGTTATACAACTTCTCATAACAATCCATCAAAAACTCTTAGGCATTGTTGCCTAGAACACCGTTGAACCTAGGAGGACCCAAATGAGTAAACCTCTCAAACCACTTTTAATCCTCAGAAGACAGCAATATTTGCAATAATAAGATGCATAGTAAATTTGACTGGCTAAAAATCCATCTGAGGAGGAATCATAGATAAAGGCTGAAATTTGGACTTAAAAATACCATACTCAGATACCGAAACTGAAGAGGAACCATACTCGGGGTTTATGGAGTACCATAAGTATATGTTGGTACAATAGAAGGATCCATACTTGGAATTGGAGGAACACCAAAATCAGACTCTAGCACAAATAGAGGTGTAATATTCAAAGATGGAGGAACACCGGGTGCAGTCAGAGAAGTACCCTCCATCCAGGTCAACAAGCGAACCAGTAACCTTTCATGACTGGATAGAATAACTCGATAGAACTAGATTAGGGCCTATATCTCCAGCATGCTCATCTAGAGGCTTAGGGAAGAGTTCCTAGTGTTATATCTAGATAGGTAGATCCTCATGCTTGTCCTCCACATCAAGCCTAACTAGAGCCCAACAACAACTCGTAACTCTCCCTCTAGACTAGACTTTCTCCTCAGATAATGGATTCAAATCTCAAGCCTTACTAGATCTAGTCCTCACCATTTGTATAGAAAGAGTGAAATATAACTTAAAACATAGGGTAGAAAATATCCACATAACATAGAATAAAATAAGGGACATTTATTAAAGATATCTTATAGCCTCTTGAAGATAGATACGAACGTCTACATACCAATTCGCATGAATTTATTAGATACCCCATTCTTATACAATTGAGACCAATAAACCTAGCTGCTCTGACACCAATTTGTCAGGACCTAAAAACCAAGGGTCATGATGGTACTTGTTGCGATAAGCCTTGATAACTAAGCCTATCACCCAAACTAGCATGCAATAAGAAATTAATACCAAAACCTAAGAAAAGGCTCGTGGAATGGACTCGAACCCCACATATATAGGAAAATCAAAAATACACAGTCAAGATACCATATAATATCCCAAAACCTGGTGTCACAATGTAACAACTAACTAGTACAACTCAAATGTCAATATATATTGGATAGCCAAAAAGGAGTAACACTATTTCTGAATATAAATAAAGACATAATTTGGATGAGAAAAAGGTAGAAGTCAACTCCAATAATGTAAAGATCAACTCTATGTGCATCGGCTCAGCGAGGAGACATATTATGTCATGTGAAAGCATGAGTTTAGGAAGCTAGGGAAAACTGTAATCACGATAGATCATAAAAGAACTGATGATTCCTAATTTGTTCCGTAGCCTCTTGGTCATACATATGGTACAATAACACTCATGATCAAGACTCTACATAATGTGGCTTGCCTAATTCCCTAGGACTCTTCAAAACCTTAGGCTCTAATACTAAGTTTGTAATGCCCTAAGATTTTCCCTTAGATGTCACACGATACTCAGGACTACGAGTAGCCCCAAGCTAACCCATGATATCTTTTCATCTCAGAACTCACACAGTAAGGATGGTAAACATAAGAACAAAACAAAAGATAAAAAATTTCATAACTTAAAGTAAATCTTCAACATATAAATCTTTACATAAACTTTTTCAACTTAAGCTTACACGTAGTCTGACAAGACTCTACTATAGAATAGAGAGCCACTGGGATAGACCCCAGTTGACCCGTACATAAACTGAAATCAATGTCTAAATACTCCCAATAAAGAAAACACAAATCTAAAAGACTGGGTCCTCAAACTATGAGGACTCACCGAACGTTCGGATGTAGGTAATGATGCTGAAGTCACTCGTGCTGCTGGACAAAGGCACCAAAACCTACATCATAAGACAATGTAGCACACATGCACATATATTGATCAATACTTTTGGAATGTATTGTGCAGGTAGGGGTGAATGCATATTTAAAACAATGTTGAATATATATATATAAGCTTTTAGTCTGTGCATGCTAAACATAAATGACTCACCATGGACTTAAGTAAAACTTAAGAATTATAAACTTAGAGTATAAAGAATATTAATAAACTTAGTGAGCCATTACACTTAGTTTCTCAAAATCATTACTTTTAACCTTGCTTATGGGAGATTCTTCTAACTGACATAAACCATGTGAGCTACCATAGAGTCCAACGCCTTACCCACGTAAGGCAGAGCTGTTCTACCCTTGCCATCGGAATAGAACCATTTTTTAGTGATCATTATTCTTAACTTCATATATATTGGGAAAAATCTTAACCTACATTGGCTCATAGTTTCTAGGAATTTAGGATACGCTCATCCACATTCCCTTCTCGGAGCTAAATACATCTCCTAGAATACTTATATGCTCATACTTTAGGAAATCCACCTTAAAATAGCATAAGGGTTTTTTTACTACAAACCAATTATGCTTTTCTTTTCTTGAGATCATAATCAAGATAAACAGTCATGGATTTCAAGTCTTGTCATTGAATCAAAAGATCAAACTTCCTAGTAAACTTAGTGATTATTCTTAAGCCTTAAATGTCATATTTTCTTTCATATAACTTGTAGTACAATATCATGCTTTAAACTCAATTAGAAATCTTTAATCAATGTTTTCAAATCAAACTCATGATAGTCAAATCACAATAGAAAATCTTCAAGTCAAAATAGATAGATGATAACATGTATGCACTTTAATGCTTCAATCACATGATAATTTCATAAACTCAAAAAAAGATAATTCGGGTATGAACCCTAATTGTAAATCATATAACTTTAACTTGAAAACAAGTTTTGGGAACAAGGATGAAAGAATATCCTTGTTCATAAACCCCGCATAACTTAAAGTTCTTGGCTTGGTGAAGTAAACTTAACCTTTTAAACTTGGGAGATGATCTTGAGAAGAAACCCTAATCTTATTCTTGAGAATGAAAAGAGAGTTTGTCTAGTTTACTCAACAAAAAAGAGAAGAAAAGTAATGCCCCTCAGTGTTAAATGTCGTGGGTTAGGTGTTATAAGCAGTAAAAGACTAAAAAGCCCCTTAACTTATCTTCTCAGAATTTACTCACCACTGCTTATGATTTGATCTTAGGACTCAAATGGAAAGGTACGACTAGGCATCATAAATTGTAAGATGGATAGAATCAGAAGAAAGTATACACTGATCAACTTACGAGCTCTACCTACGACTCGTATCTTCATCATAGGACCCTTAGCCCCCAATTTGTATCTTAGATAGTATCTCAAGGAGGATACACTGATGTTCTTACGACTTAGCCTCATACGACTCGTACCCTTCTTAATGACTTCTAGGGTAAAATTATAACTTGAATAGATTGCCAGCCATGCCATACTACTTTGGATACAATTTCAACATGCCACTTATATATTATGTATATGACTCAAAAGATGAGTCGTATAATGGGAAGAGAACTTCCAGAGATGGGGTATTACAATATCCCCCTCTTGGAAATATTCATCCATGAATATAGAATCTTTTAGGACAAGGTAAAGGATCAACCACACTAACAACCAACTTATAAACAAGTTTACATGTATCTTAAGGATCCAACCATACACCACATATGATACGACTCAAGAATACTTAAACAAACTTATAGAGAGAGAGTCTTGGCTGCAAATAACTATTTACCTTCAGTAGGAATTGAGTTTGAAGAAAAGAGATGAGCATACTTGGCCAACATGTTTGCTTCAGCTTCCCAAATATCTCCTTTAACCATTTGGTTTCTCCAGAGAACTTTCACTGATGCTACCTCCTTATTCCTTATCCTTCGAACTTGCCTATCAAGTATCTCTACAGGAATCTCCTCGTACAATAAATTATCTTTGACCCCTACGGTTTTTAGGGGAACTACCACGGACAGACTTCTAATACACTTCTTAAGCATTGAAACATGGAACTTTTGATGAACCACATCTAACTCTAATGGAAGATTTAATTCATAAGACATCACTCCAATATGCTTCACTATCTCATATGAACCAACAAATTGTGAACTCAACTTCCCTTTCTTTCCAAATCTCACTATCCCATTCATTGGCGACACCTTAAGGAATACCCAATCACCCATTTCAAACTGGATTACTCTTCTTCTTACATCAGTATACGACTTGTGATGATTTGAGTAGTCTTCAACCTTTCACGAATCAACTGAACCTTTTCCATGGCTTCAATAATAGAACCCATCCCAATTAAAACCATTTTACCAAACTCAAACTATCCTATAGGTGATTGGCATCTACACCCATACAATGCTTCAAATAGAGCCATTTGAGTGCTAGCATGATAACTGTTATTATAAGCGAACTCAATCAATGATAAATGATCATACCAACTCCCTTTAAAGTCTAAAACACAAGATCTCAACATGTCTTATAATGTCTTCAATATGCACTCATCATAACCATTAGTCTGTGGGTGAAATGCAAGACTAAGCTTAACCTTTTATACCAAGGCCCTTCTATAAAGATTTCCAAAACTGCAAAGTAAACTACGTGCCACTGTCTGAAATAATGGATAAGGGTATCCCACGAAGGCTTACTAATTCCTGGATATACATTTTGGCATAGTCTCCGCTGTTTCTGAAGTCTTGACAGGTAGGAAATGGGCTGACTTAGTCATTTAGTCTACTATGACCCAAATTGAGTTATGCTGACATCTCATCTGAGGTCACCCTGTGATGAAATTTATATTCACTGCTTTCCACTTCTAAGTGGGGATACTAATCTCTTGCAAAGTACCACCCGGTCTTTGGTGTTCAACTTTAAGTTGCTGACAATTGGAAAACTTCACTACAAACTCAACTATGTCCCTCTTAATACCATTCCACCAATAAATTTCTCATAAGTCATGGTACATCTTAGTAGCACTTAGTTGAATGGAATACCTTGCACTATGAGCCTAGGATAGCATCCTTTCTCTCAACCCTCTACATTTGAAACATAAAGTCTACCTTGATATCAAAGTATACCATATTCCCCTTGGGGGTAAAACCTCAAACTTCTATTGTAAGACTGTTTCTAATATATGGTTAAGGATGGGATCATTTCGCTGCTTCTCTTGCACTTCTACTACCAGCAATGATTCTGAACCATTTTGAACTAGCATTCCCCCATCATCAATGCCAAGCAAACGAACTCCTAAACGGGATAATCTATACACGTCTTTGGCTAATTCTCATCCTTCCTCCTTCACATAGGCAACACTACACATGGATAAGCTACTTAATGTGGTAACCATCATATTGGCCTTACCCGAAGGATAGAGAACACTTATGTCATAATCTTTTAGAAACTCCTACCACTTTATTTGATAAAGATTCAAATCTCGCTAAGTAAATACATACTGAAGACTTTTATGGTCAGTGAAAACATCAACATGCTAACCATATAGATAGTGCCCCAAATTTTTCGAAGCAAAACCATGGCAACTAACTCCAAATTGTAAGTTGGGTAATTCTTTTTATGATCTTTGAGTTTCCTAGATGCATAGGCTATCACTTTCCTAATTTACATCAACATACAACATAACCTGACTTTACAAGAATCATAATACACTACAAACCCATCTAACCCTTCTGGCAAAGCTAACATTGGAGTTGATGTCAATCTATCCTTCAACTCTAGGAAACTGTTCTCATACTCATTCGACCATATAAACTTCACCTTCTTTTGGGTAAGGTTAGTCAATGGTGCAGCTATAGAGGAGAACCCTTCAACAAATCTTTTATAGTACTCAGCTAAACCCAAAAAGTTCATGGTATCAGATGGTGTGATGGGCCTAGGTCAGTGCTTTACTGCATCAGTCTTTTAAGGATCTAAATAAATACCAACCCCTGAAATAACATGCCCCAAGAAGGTAATAGATTCCAACCAAAACTCACATTGACCAAACTTTACACACAACTAACGGTTCTTAAAGGTCTGCAACACTATTGTCAAATGGTATACATACTCTTCCTCACTTTTGGAATACACTAGTATGTCATTAATAAAAATAATGAAAAACATATCCAAGTACTACTTAAAGACCCTGTTCACCAAATTCATAAAGGTTGCAAGAGCATTTTTCAGTACAAACGACATACCACAAACTCAAAATGGTAATACCTCATTCGGAAAGCTATTTTCAAAATGTGCTGCTCCCAGAATTTTAACTAATGATACTCCGATCTAAGGTCAATCTTGGAGAACCACCTGGCACCCTAAATCCGGTGGAACAGATCATCAATTCTAGGAATGGAATACTTGTTCTTGATTTTGACCTTGTTTAATCGTCAATAGGCTATGCATATTTTGACAGTACCATCTTTTTTGCACATGAAGAGAACTAGAGTGCCCTATGAAGATACATTGGGTCTGATGCAATCTTTATCTAAGAGGTCCTTAAGCTATTTTTTTAACTCTTTGAGCTCAGCTGGAGCCATACGATAAGGAGGAATGGAGATAGGCTAAGTATCAGGAAGAAGATCAATATCAAACTCGATTTGTCTATCTGGAGGTACCCCTGGGGGATCTTTGGGAAAAACCTCCGGAAACTCATTTACGACCCAAACTGACTGAACTTTTGAAAGTTCAAACTTAGTATCTTTGACTCAAACTAAATGGTAAATACACCCTTTTGATATTAACTTTCATACTTTAAGGTGAGAGAAGAAATGGCCTTTGGGAGAAACAAAACTGCCCTCCCACTCAAAAACAACTTCATTAGGAAATTGGAACTTCACCATGTGGGTTCGACAATCTATCGATGCATAGCATGGATGGAGCCAATCCATACCCTTAATAATATCGAAATCTACTATCTCTAACTCTATTAGGTTCGTTTGTGTGATCTTATGGAGGATGGTATTAAGACACTCCCTATAGACTCATTTGGAAACAACTGACTCACCCACGAGGGTGGAAACTGAGAAGGGCATAGAGATATTTTCAAGACCTACCCCAAAATTTATAGGAACCAAAGGACTAACAAAAGAGAAATTCAATCCCGGGTTTAACAATACATAAATATCAAGGTGAAAGGCATGAAGCATTCAAGTGACTACATTTGGTAAACTCTCCTGCTCCTGATGGGACAGTAATGCATGGACACGACCCGCCCTAGGGCCTTATCCTAATAGGCATCCCAAATCATACCAGGACCAGAGACCACCCCCGTTACCCAACCTAACCTCCAACCGCCAGCCCTGACTTGGCTGAATTTTAAGCATGTAACAAAATAGTGTAATAGCTCACACAAAGACTATAGGATAAGATCACAACCCAATCGAGTCCAACCCTCCCATACCACCCAATCCAACCATACCAAAATAAGGGCCATAAACTAGGCCATAACTAAAGATATTGCAAAACATAATATAACAAACCCTAAAATGAAATTGGATTGAACAACCAACAATATCATCTAATGATGTCAGCTTATCAGCTTATTGCAATGCCAAGACTGACAGCTATAACAATCCCTCCCATTCCAACTCATAGAAGTACGCCTCTAAGCAAAAGAGTAATGAAATTCAGTTGGAACATGCCCCCAACCATATCCAAAACCAATATCAAAAATAAAACCAAAATGTTTAAAAATATCCATAATATGAAATAGAGCCTTCCGAAAGGATGAAAGCTCACAACTTCAGTCCAAATATTATCCTTAAGTCAATCACTATGTAGGAGAAGTAGAACGGTTGGTTCCTGCATAGCATGGGTATATAGCCGCATATAGACTGGGTTAGCAAGTGACCGCTAGCATGATCTCCGGGTAAGGGTCAAATAATGCCATTTATCAAACAAATAAAACCATCTATATGCACACAACCAAACATATATATATATATATATATATATATATATATATATATATATGTGTGTGTGTGTGTGTATGCATGCATAACCATGCAGGGAAAAGGGACCAAGTTTAGCATGCCTTTAAAACCTTTACCAGGGTTGTGTAGCTTTGCCATCCTAAACCACTCATGAGCTATATGGGTTCAGCTCCCCCTGCTGAAAGGGCCAAGTGCGTATAGACGTATGACCAAGGAAGTATCCCATGGGATGACTAGTACATCCCCAAAATAAAGTGTGACATCATGCATACAGTCACCAAGGCCAACCTTATATCAACAAATATAAGTTTCCAGTTTTGATCCCCTCAGGACCTCCATATTCCACGACTTTGATAAACATCCCGCCATTATATCAAAATTAAAACCAGTTTCCTATAACCAAACCATTTTCCATTTATTAACCAAGGCTATTAATATGGGTATCCTCATACCAACCCTTACTTGCAAGTATCATCCAAAGCCAATTATTTATAGGTTTAAGGGGACTTTTAAGTGCCCTTTCATTTACCATATTAAACCCCTTGGGAAACGTCCATGTTTCCAACAAGCATAACTAATTAGCCTTTAGCTTTCCCAAACCATTTAAACCATGTATAATTCTTTTACCAAGTTTAAAACATCCAAGAGTTCCATTAAAAGAAGTCAATGCAATGAACATATCTTTATAAGCATTTTGTCAAACATATTAGGGCATAATATGACCAAAACCAATTCCAATTGCCAATAAACCATTCTCATTAAATCCAATTACCCAAAACCACCATGAATGCATATGAAAGCATAATTTAAACCAAGGGAAACTATAACCAACCTTTTATCATCAAAACCCCTAAGTTATATTTGAAAACCAAAATTATGTAATAGTAAAACCATGAAAACATTTATATAAACCATGCATTTAAGCAAAATTTACAATAAAGGAAGAGAACATGACTTAAACCAAGATGATGAAGGAAAGAAATCACCAAGACAACCCCTAAATTGATCATTTTGTTGAAACCCTTTCCCCCTTGCCCAAAAGCTCATTAGAGAAATATGAATGTTAAGGAAGAGTTTATAAGTGTTAATGAATAGAATAATTGTGTAAATAACCCCCTAAGTAGGTTAGAAGTCATGGGACTCTGTTAGGATAAGTGCAAAAATATCCAAAATACCCCTCACTTAAGTTGCACCAAAATCCCATCGCAAGGATATGACTGACCCACACAAGTCATACCCTATGATATGATCGGTACTGGCCTGAGCCTTAGGATCAAACACTATCTAGCATATGACTCATCCAACCAAGTCGTAACCATAGCATATGATCCGTATCCCTAGCAGAATAAAATACCTGGTAGATTGAACACTGCCTACCATACGAGTCCCAGGTATGATTTGTACCCTAGCTTACTGCTCATGATGAGCCCCTCGTACTCAGATCCAACCCAAGTAACCAAGTCTAAGATTAAGTTAAGTAACTAAATGAATCATAACCACTAATACAACTTGTACCCCTAAGTCGTGTCCATTCCAGTAACCACAATCTATCCCATTAACCAACACTAGTCAGTATACGACTGGACTATACCATCCTTACCCCAACAGATGACTCGTACCCATGAGTCGTATTGGGTCTAGAGATCAAAATTCTATGAAATTTGCTAAGGTCCAGAAACTAGGGTGTTTCAGTCTCCCCTACTAGGAACATTCATTCTCGAATGACGGACAAGGTAGGGATAACCACATGCTAGAGTCATTTGCATTATGTTTTCAAACATATTCCCAATCTCTAACAAAGTTCAAAAAAAAAGGAAAATATATAAATCTTTCCTTTAACAAATTCTTAAAACAACGATGTGTTGAAGACATATACCTTCAACACGAATCCCAGGAGCAAAAAAAAACTGTGAATACTTGGACTTCATGTCCTCTTTTACTTCCCAAGGAGTTTCTTCCACCATATGGTTCCGCCAAAGAACCTTAACCGAAGCCACATCCTTGGTCCACAACCGAAGAAACTACCTATCCAAGATCTCAATGGGGACTTCTTCATAAGACAAAGAATCCGTGAGACCCAATCCCTCCAAAGGAACAACCGAAGAAGGATCACCAATGCACTTCCTAAACATGGAAACATGAAAGACAAGATGAACCAAACCCAAGATAGAATGCAACTCCAGCTCATAAGCAACATTACTAACTTTTTGCACAATCTCAAAGGATCTACATCGAGGATTGAGCTTCTCCTTCTTGCCAAATTGCACTACTCCTTCATGGGAGATACCTTGAGAAAAACCTTATCTCCAACCTCAAACTCTAAGTTTCTACTCCTTACATCCGCATAGGACTTTTGGCGACCTTAAGCCTTTAGCCTATCCTGAATCACCTCCACCTTATCCATATCCTGGTAAACCAAGTCAGGACCATACATGTCCGCCTCACCAAGCTCAAACCAACCAATAGGATATCTACACCTCCTACCATACAAGTCCTCAAAAGGGGCCCTACCAAAACTAGAATGATAGCTATTGTTGTAAGCAAACTCCACCAAAGGTAGATGCGCAACCCAATTTTTACAATAATCAATAACACAATACCGAAGCAAATCCTCCAAAGTCTGAATAGTTCTCTCTGCTTTACCATCCATCTGCGGATGAAAAGCAGTACCTAGATTCACCTTGGTCCACAACCCTCTCTAAAAAGATTGCTAGAAGTGAGATGTAAACTGTGTGTCATGATAAGAAATAATCAAAACAAATACCCCATCCAGCTTCATAATCTCATGAATATACAACTTTGCATAATCCTCCACTGAAAAGGTAGTTCGCACTGGCAAAACGTGTGTAGACTGAGTCATCCTACCACTATGACTCAAATCGAATCATATTGACTCTGAGACCAAGGAAGATTAGTAACAAAGTCCATATTGATCACTTCCAACTTCTACTCCGGAAAATCAATTTCTTGATACAACCCTCCTGGCCTCATGTGCTTAACCTTAACTGATTGATACACTATGTACTTGGCCATAAAATCAGCCATATCCCTCTCCATGTCATTCCACCAATAAATCTACTTGAGATCATGATACATCTTAGTCGAGTTGGGACGAACAACATAGAGCAACTTATGCTCCTTAGTCAAAACCTTTTTTCGCAACCTGTCTATATCAAGAACACAAAATATCCCTTGGTACCGTAAAGTACCATCACCACTGATCTCAAACACCACCATTTTTCCCACCAGCATCACTCTTGATCTTCATCAAGATAGGATATACCATTTGCTTCTTCTTAATCTCTACACTAAGAGACGATCGAACCGCATCTTGCACCACCATACCACCATCCTTGGAGTCCAAGAGTCAAACTCTAAGATTATCCAAGCAGTGAATATCCTTCACCAATTACTGCTTTCCTTCTTCCACATGAGCCAAACTCCCCATGGATAACCTGCTAAGAGAATAAGCAACCACATTAGCTTTACTTGGGTGATAGTGAAGAGTCATATCATAATCCTTGAGAAGCTTGAGCCATTTTCTCTGCCTGAGATTAAGCTCTTTTTGTGTGAACACATACTGTTGACTCTTATGATTAGAAAAGATATCCACATGAACACCTTACAAATAATGCCACCATATTTTTAAAGCAAACACGACTGCCAACAGCTTCAAATCATAAGTAAGATAGTTCCTCTTATGTACCTTCAACTGCCTATAAGCATAAGCAATCATCTTTCTATATTGTATCAACACACAACCAAGCCCTACCCGAGATGCATCATAATAAACCATGAACCTATCATTGCCTTCCGTCAAAGTCAAAATTGGAGCCAAAGTTAACTTATTCTTCAACTTCTCAAAACTCCCCTTATATGTATCTGACCAAGAAAACTTGACCTTCTTCCGAGTTAACTTAGTCAAAGGAGCAGCTATCGACGAAAAGCTTTTCACAAACCTCTTGTAATACCTGGCTAAACCCAAGAAGCTCCGAATGTGGGATGAATTCATAGGTCTAGGACACCTCGTCAGCACAACAACCTTTTGTGGATCCACCATGATCCATTCACTAGAAATAATATGACCCAAGAAAGTTACAACGTTCAACTAAAACTCATACTTGGAGAACTTGTAATACAACTGTTGTTATTTTAAGGTCTACAACACCACATGGAGGTGATTAACATGATCCACCTTACTCTTCGATTAAACTAGAATGTCATCAATGAATACAATGAGGAAGAGATCTAAATACTGATGAAAAACCTTGTTCATCAGATCCATAAATGGTGCCGGAGCATTAGTCAACCCAAATAACATCACTAAAAACTCAAAAGGCCCATAACGAGTACGAAAAGTTGTCTTAGGGATTTTCACCTCCCTAATCTTTAGCTGATAGTACCCAAGATAAAGATCTATCTTAGAAAAAAAACTTGGCACCTTGTTCTTGACCGTCACCTTGTTCAACTACCTATAGTCAATGCACATCCGAAGGGAACCATCCTTCTTGTGCACAAACAACACTGGTGCACCCCAAGGAGATACACTAGGATAAATAAACCCCTTATCCAAGAGATACTTAAATTGCTCCTTGAGTTCTCTAAACTTAGCCGGAGCCATTCTTTACAGAGGGATAAAAATTAGATGAGTTTCCAAAATTAGATCAATACCAAACTCTATTTTCCTATCCAGAGGAACACTAGGAAGATCATTAGGAAAGACCTCTGGAAACTCATTAACCACAGGAACTGACTGAAAAGAAGGACCTTCCAAGTTAGAATCTTTAACCCAGACCAAATGATAAAGACAACCTTAGGAGATCATTCTCCGAGCGCTAAGATAAGACATAAACCTCCCTAGGAGCTAAAGAAACACCCTTTCGTTCTATAATTATCTCACCAGGGAATGTAAAGATAACTCTACTGGTCTTACAATCCAAAGATGCATACTAAGAGTGTAAATAGTCCATACCCAGAATAAAATCAAAATCCATCATATCCAACTAAAACAGATCCACCAAGGTCTACTTGCCACCAACAGATACCACACATCCCCTATAGACTATTTTAGCAATAATTGAGTCACGTACTAGGGTAGAAACAAAAAAAGGATCCTAAATAATTTCTGGAACAAAACCAAAACATACAGCCACATAAGGAGTCACATAAGAGAGAGTGTACCCTAGATTAAGAAAATAATACACGTCATGAGAGAAAAGTTATAACATACCAATAACGACATCAGGTGGTGCCTTGGATTCCTATTGGGATGCCAAAGCATACAACCTATTCCGACCAACACTAGAACCAGGAGCAGTAGGAGAAGAAGATGCCACACCACCAGGTGTAGGAGCAGAAGATAAAGCCACCAAAATCTTATTCACCCCCATAGCAACCTTATTAACCAAACAATTCCTGAGCTGATGGCCTGCCTGTCCACACTTGAAGCATTTGACCCTTCCTTCATCGTAATAACCTTGATAGGGACTACCACAAAACCCACAAGGAGGACATGAAGAAACTTAATGACCTATACTTGCCTAAGATTAGGTACCTTGCACCTGGAAATTTTCATTACCATGATGACACCTGTCGCCTAACTAATAAGGAGCACTAGTAGAGGAGTAGGAACTAAAACTCCCCTTCCTGATCAGGAAATCTACTCCTCTTATCCTACCTATCCCCAAACTCTACCTACTTTCTCTTTTCATCTTCTACCTACTGCATATGAATAGTCAACCTAGAGATGTCTATGTCCTTGATCAGGAAGGCAATCTTGCTCTCCAAAATCATATCCTGATTCAACCCAGAAGAAAACTTTCTCATTTTAGCCTACATGTCAGCCACTAAATCAGGAGCATACCTTGACAATTGGTGAAATTTCAAGGTATATTCCTTGATAGACATCCTCCCCTGCTTGAGGTTTACAAACTCTTCCATCTTTGCTTCCCTCAACTCTTGGAGAAATAAATGATCCAGAAAATCATAGAGAAGGCATACCATAAAGATGACTCCTCCACATCTCCTATATCCCTATCCCACTCTCCGTACCACTGATATGCAATGTCTTTGAGCTAATAAGCTGTAAAGTTTACCTTCTCCACATTATTAGTCTGGATCACCTAAAATATCTTCTCCATCTCATCCAAGAAGCCCTATAGATCATCCTCCACCTTTACTCCAAAAAAAGTTAGAGGACTCATCATCATAAATTAGCCAACCCTTTTGGCCTCAACAGACAAAGCACCTAACACATCCCACTAAGCCTGAGCAGCAACTAGTTTTGCAATAGCTTAAATAGACAAACAAAATTCCACAATAGTCATCTTTCCTTGAGGAGGACTAGTAGCAACTGGTGAAACTCCAGAACTATCAGGGATAGGACCTTGAGATCAAAGATGAACCCCGGTTGTAGGATGCACCCCTTCAGCATTACCCCCAGATAGGATAGAAGAATTTTCTTGTGTTCTGAGGCATGATCTGAAAGATGAACAAACAAGGATTAGAGAAGATTCCAAGACTGATACTCTATGATTACAAATAGAATACCAAGAAATTGAAACATTCCTAAATGTCTTGTATCCTCTCCCTTATGAGTGTGGCACTCTACACATAACTAAAAGATACTCTACTCAACACAACTTTGTGGACTCCTAATTGACCATGAACCAAGTCTCTGATACCATCTTGACATGACCCACCCTAGGGCCTTTTCGTAATGGGTGTCCTAAGTCCGAGCAGAACCAAAGACCACCCCCATTACCCAAACCAACCTCCAGTCATTTGCCTTGAGTTGGATAAATTTTGAACATGTAATAAAATAGTGTAACAGCTCACACCAAGACTCTGGGATAAGATCACAACCGTGACTAACCCAATCGAGTCCAACTCTCTTATACCAGCAATCCAACCATACCAAAACAAAGTCCATAAACCAGGCCATAACCAAATACATTCCAAAGTATAATATAATTAATACCAAAATGAAATAGGATGGAACAACTAACAATATCGTACGATAATGTATGACCACCGACTTATTCCAATGCCAAGGACGACACCTATATCGATCCCGTTCGTTACAACCTATAGAAGTACCAGAAAGCCTCTAACCAAAAGAATATTAAAACCCTGTTAGGACATGCCCCCAATAATAGCCAAAACAATATCCAAAATAAAACCAAAATGTCTAGAAATATCCATAATATGAAATGGAGCCTTTTGAAAGGATGGAAGCTCACCACATTAGTCCAAATGTTATCCTTGAGTCGATAACAATGTAGGAGGAGTAGAACGATTGGTTCCTGCATAGCATGGGTATACAACCGCCAAAAGATGGGGTTAGCAAGTGACTGCTAGCATGATCTTACTATAAGGATAAAATAATGTCATTTATAAAATAAACTAAAACCATCCATATGCACACAACCAAATATATATATATAACACACTATTTTGGGGAAAGGGAACAGGTTTAGCTTGCCTTTAAAACCTCTATCTAGGCTGTGTAGCTTTGCCGTCCTAAACCACCCATGGGCTATATGGGTTTATCTCCCTCTGCTAAAAGGGCCCCAATGCATGTAGTCATACGACCAAAAAGTATCCCATGAGATGACTAATCCATCCCCTAAAATAAAGTGTGACATCATGCACTCCATTACCAAGACCAACCTCATATCGGCAAATATGAGTTTCCAGTTTTGGTCCCTTTAGGACCTCCACCTTCTACGGCTTTGCTACATATCCCACCATTATTTCCTAATTAAAACCAGTTTCCAAATAACTAAACTATTATCCATTTATTAACCAAGGCCATTGATATTGGTATCATCATACCAACACTTACTTGCAAGTATCATCACAGCCAACCATTTATAGGTTTAAAGGGACTTTTAAGTGCCCTTCCATTTACCATATTAAACCACTTGGGAGAATTCCATGTTCCCTACAAGCATAACCAACTAGCCTTTAGCCTTTCTAAGCTATTTAAACCATGCATAATTCTTTTACCAAGATTAAAACATGCAAGAGTTCCATTAAAAGAAGTTAATTTAATGAACTTATCTTAATAAGAATTTTGTCAAACACATTAGGGGCATAATATGACCAAAATCAATTCCAATTACTAATAAACCATTCCCATTCAATCCAATTATCCAAAACCACCATTAAAGCATATAAAATCATAATTAAAACCATTGGAAACTATAACCAACCATTTAACATCAAAATCCCCAAATCATATTTTAAAGCTAAAATTATGTAATAGTATAACCATGAAAACATTTATATAAACCATGCCTTTAAGTAAAATTAACAATGAGGGAAGAAAGCGTGCCTTAAACCAAGATGGTGATGGAAATAAATCACCAAGACAAGCCCCAAATTGATCCCTTTATTAAAACCCTAGCTCCCCCTGCCCAAAAGATCTTAAGAGAATTATGAAGTGTTTACGAAGAGTGTCCAAGTATTAATAAATAGAATAATAGTAAATAACCTCCCAAGTAGGTTAGATGTCGTGGGACCCTATTAGGATAAGTGGGGAAATGTCAAAAATACCCCCACTTAAGTTACACTAAAATCCCATCGTAGGGGTACAACTGACCCGCACGAGTCGTACCCTCTAATACGATCGATATCCACTATTCGTAACCTGGCCTCAACCCTAGGATTAAACACTGTCCAGCATATAACTCATCCAACTAAGACATAAGCATAACATACAATCTATATCCATGACCCATATCTCTGGCAGAATAAAATACCTAGAAGATTAAACACTATCAGCCATACGAGTACTTAGTACGATTCATACCTTGTCTTACGACTCATGGTGAGCCACTTATACTCAGATCCAACCTACGTAACCAAGTCTAATATTAAGATAAGGAACTAAAAGATCCATAACCACCAATACAACTTCTACCCCTAAGTCATATGCATTCTAGTAATCACAATCCATCCCACCAACTAACACTGGTCAGTATATGACTGGACCATACCATCCATACCCCAATATTTGGCTCATACACATGAGTCATATTAGAAGATGCAGCCTGGGAAGGAACTAGGCCGCCTAGCAGAGGTGTTGCACTAGTAGCCTGAGTCTAGGTATGAGTATCTCTACTTCTTAGCTTAGTATATGGACACTTCTTCATTCTGTAGCCCATCATACCACAACCATAACAACCCCGTTTACCCATCAAACACTCACCAGGATAGTTTCTGTTATACTTTGCATATGTTAAGAAATTGGGCCTCCCAATTACATTGTTTTAAAATCTGGAAATCGAAGCCTACCGCATTACTCTTGACAGGTTATGGGTGCAGGGGCACTAGCTAATAATAGATAGACACTGATGAATGACCCTAAAACTACAAATGGTTTCCTCATCCTGACCTTGAATGACTAAACTCAAACTGTCCAATCCTGGCTCTTTTATTTCTCTTCTCTTTCCTTAAACTTCTCTGCCTCAATCTATTGAGCATGAGTCATCAATCTAGCAATATCTATATCTCTAATCAGCATGGCAGTCCTATACTCCTTGACCACTAAATTAGATACCCAGTAACAAACTTTCTCATATAAGCTTTAAAATCAGTTAACAACTCGGGAGCATACTTAGACAACTGATCTTATCTTACACGAAATGAACTTGTCCAATGTATCCTCCCTTATCTCACCCTGCCTCAGGTTCATGAACTCCTCCACCCTATCCTCCCTTATTTTATGTGCAAAGAACTTGTCCAAAAAAGTATTCTAAAATACCTACCAACTCATATGAGTTGCATTCTCACTCCTACCATCCTTTCACATTGTAACCTAATCATAAGAAACATCCTTCAACTTGTAGAATGCCAACTCGATACTATCCTGTTCAATAACATGCATAATCTGAGGTATCTTTCTCACCTCATCAATAAGGAACTATAGATCCTCATTTACCTTTAACCTTTGGAACTCAAGTGGATTCATCTTTATAAAGTCCTGAATCTAGGTTGTAGCTAAATTACCATTCTCTTGAAGTAGGACCACTGCCTGCTGGTTCCTCTGAACACTGGCAGTCACAGCTTGGGCCAACACTTAAAAAGAAGCCCAAAGTTCAGCATAAGACATATTCTCATTCAGAGGGTCGACATTTAGGGGTGGTTCATCACTATTTTTGTATGCATCGGCTCAACTACAAAGCATATTATGTCACGTAAAAGCATGAGTTAAGGAAGATAGAGACAAATGTAAGAACAATAGATCATAAAATAACTGATAATTCCTAATTTTTTCGGTAGCCTCTTGCTCATAAGTGTGGCTCTCTACACACTCATGATCAAGACTCTACGTAATACAGCTTGCCTGACTTCCTTAGACTCTTCAAAATGTTAGGATCTGATATAAAGTTTGGAATTCCCTAGAAGACTCTTCAAAATGTTAGGATCTGATACAAAGATTGGAATGCCCTGGAAGAACTCCCTAGACGTCACAGGTACTTAAGACTACGAGTAAACACAAGCTAGCCCATGATATCTTTACAGCTCATAAATCACAAAGTAAAGATGGTAAACATAGGAATAAAACAAAAGATAAACAATCTCATAAATTAAAGTGAATCTTTAACTTAGAAATATTTAAACTAACTTCTTAAACTTGAGCTTACACGTAGTCTGACAAATCTCTACTATAGACTAGAGAGCCACTAGGAAAGACACCAGTGGACCCGTATATAAACTAAAATCAATGTCTAAAATACTTCTATTAAGGAAAACACAAATCTAAAATACTAGGTCCTCGTACTATGAGGACTCACCAAACATCGAGATGCGGATAATGATGGTGAAGTTACTCGTGCTGCTAGAAATGGGCACAAGAACCTATATTATAAGACAATGTAGAGCACAAACATATATTTGGATCATTTCTTCTAGAATGTACTGAGCATGTGGGGGTGAATACATAGGTAAAACAATATTAAATATATATATATATATATATATAAGCTTTTAAATTGTGCATGCTAAACATAAATTACTAACCTTGGACTTGAGTAAAACATAAGACTACAAATCATAAACATGGAGTATAAATAATATGAATAAACTTAGTGAGACATTATGCTTAGTTTTTTAAAATCTTTACTTTTAACCTTACTTATGGGAGATTCTTCTAACTGACTTAAACCATGTGATCTACCATGGAGCCCAACATCTTAACCACGTGGGGGAAAGTTGTTCTACATTTGTCATCGAAATGGAACCTTATCTTAGTGATCACTATTCTTACCTTCATCCATATTAGGAAAAAGCTTAACCTACATTGGTTCATAGTTTTAGGGAATATAGGATACACTTATTCGCATTCCCTTCTAGGTGCTAAATACTACTCCCAGAATACTTATATGCTCATACTTTAGGAAATCCACCTTAAAATAGCATAAGGGTTTGTATACTAGAAACTAATTATGGCTCTCTTTGCTTAAGATCATAATCAAGATAAATAGTCATGGATTTCAAGTCTTTTCTTTGAATCAAAAGATCAAACTTCCTTGTAAACTTAGTGATTATTCTTCAACCTTAAATCTCATATTTTCTTTCATATAAATATAGTACAATACCGTGCTTAAAACTAAATTAGAAATATATAATCAATGTTTTCAAATCAAACTCATGATATTCAGATCATAATAGAGAATCTTCAAGTCAAAACATAGATAGATAAGAATATGTATGCACTTTAATACTTTATTCACATGATAATTTCATAAACTCAAGACAAGATAATTTGGGTATGAACCTTAATTTCAAATCATATAATATTAACTTTAAAATAAGTTTTGGGCACATGGATGAAAGAATATCCTTGTTCAAAAACCCCACATACCTTAAAGTTCTAGGCTTGGTGAAGTAAACTTGACCTTTGAGACTTGGGAGATAATCTTGAGAAGAAACCCTAATCTTGTTCTTGAGAATGGAATGAGAGAGTTTTTGTTGTTTACTCGATAGAAAAGAGAGAAAAAGTAACGCCCCTTGGGGTTAAATGTTGAGGATTGGGAGTTATAAGGGATAAAAGACTAAAAAGCCCCTTAACTTAAACTTCTCAGAATTCACTCGCCAATTCTTATGAGTTAATCTTACAACTCGTATAGAAAGGTACGACTAGGCATCATAGATCATAAGATAGACAAATTCAAAAGAAGGTATACATTGATCAACTTACGAACTCCACCTACGACTCATTTCTTCATCATACAACCCTTAGCCCCCAACTCGTATCTTTGACAGCATCTCAAGGAGTCTACACTGATGTTCTTATGACTTAGAAACATACGACTCATACCCTTCTTGATGACTCCTAGGGTCAAGTCCTACCTTTAATAGATTTCCTACCATGCCACACTACTTTGGATATGATTTCAACATACCACTTATATGTTGTGCATATGACTCAAGGAATAAGTCATATGATTGACAGAGAACTTTTAGAGATGGGGTATTATACCTATACCTTCCCAACAATAGGTACCTCTCTATATCAATCCATGAGACTCTACTAGACTCGACTTGTATTTGCAAGACCAATGAAGCTGAGGCTCTAATACCATCTATCATGACCCAAATTTGGGACCGTTATGGCACCTATTTATCCCTTCATGATAGGTAATCCAAGAACCTAATCCCAAACATAACATCTCAAATGCATAAAAGTGGAAGGTAATAAGAACATAATTAACATCGAGTAATCTCAAAAAGTAGATTAATAGAGTAGTATGGTCATAGGTAAAACATAGATAATCCAATATCTAGTAGTCACTATTACAAGCACTAAATACATAAATCAACGACAAGAATAAGTATCTCAAATGCGGAAAATGTATAATTATAAGGCTAGAGTAGATTTTAGTAGTCTCTGAAAACAGTAACAGCTACCTTGAATCTCTAAAGATGATAATACAGAAGGAACCATAGAATTAATACCTTGAGGTCGTCAGATTGATACCTGCATGTAAGGTTCACAAAAATCAAGGGTGAGTATGGAGCCACGTATACTCAGCAAGCATCGGCGACTAACCCTAATTTAAAGTGGTTACGAGTAACACCATGTCAACCTTCTAAAATAATCATACAACCTACATTTAGGAAAGCCACATTAGTCTAACTGAACAATTAAGTTTAATAGTCATAAGAATATCATAACATAGTCCAAGAATTCCTCAATACAATGAAATAAAGTAACAAATAGTCAAGTACTTAATAAACAATACAAAGTCAACAATTATACCTTAATTTGAACCAGGAATAAATGAATGCATACAATGTATGTGTTGTGTACACACTTACCGATCAATGGCTGTAATGAATCTATTTATTATCCTAGTTATTCCGCACCCCCTACAAATGGTATCAGAGCACAGTAATTTAAAAGTTATAGAAGTGATATACGTGTTAGAATTAGTTAGATTAAATTTAGTTAAGTTAGAATTAGTTATTTATTAAATTAATTATGAGAAGACCATTTAAAAATACAGAAGCTTTTAGAAAAATTAAAGAATCGTTAGTTAGAGAAAATTCAGAACATATAAGTCTAAATAAAACAAAAGAAAATCCACAAAGATTAGCCTATTTAATTACATTAATATCTAGTATTGAAGCAAAATTAATAATCCATTTAAAATCTAGAAGAATGAGACATATACCTTCTAATTATAATAAAAATAGATTTAGATATCCACCAAAATATTATAAACATAATTCAAATGAATAAAGAGCAAAAATACAAAGAATTAAAACAATTTATCTCTGAAAAACGTAAAGAATTAAAAATAAGAAAAGAAAGATTACATTATAATATATTTGCCGGAGTTAGTAAAAATTCAATAAATATACAAAAAGATGAAATATCAAAATTAGAATCTCAAATAGATAGTTTAGAATATATATATCAACATGAACTATTCACAATAAAATGAATAAAGAATAATTTATAATAGATGAAAAAATATACGAAAATCACGAAGGATCAAAAATAAAAATAGTATTTTCGAATCTAGGAAGAAGATACAAGAAAATAGGAGAACATTTATATTTAATGTTAGAAAAAGAAGAATTAAAATTAGAAGATAAACTAACAGCAATGGTAAGAGTAGAAAAAGAAAATGAAGAAATAGATAGAAAAAAGGAAATAGAAAAAATTAAACAACAAACTACGGAAGAAATACGAAAAATAGAAGAAACTAAAAATAGTAGAATTGCTGAATTAGAAAAAGAACTACAAATGTTAAAAGATTTATACGAACAAAGACAAAAAGAAAAAGAAGAAAAAGATAAAGAACAAACATTAATAAACGAGATAAACCAATTTAAGGAAACATTAGAAATAAATAATATAGAGGTCGAAGAGACAGATAATTATGATTCAGAAGATAGTGAAACATATACGGAAATATTAACAAATATAAAAAATTTAGAAATTAACGAAAAACAAGAAAAAATTAATGAGGAAGAAAACTTAGAAAATACCAATACAGAAATAAATACTCTTGACAAAAAAGAAGATGAAAATATAATACCCAAAGCAACAGAAATAAGAAAACCTATATATTACAAAAATAAATTTAAAAGATATAATGAATATGATAAATGGACACCAAAACAAATAGTTAATAAAAATTATAACTTTTTAGATCTAGATTGTGTAATAGATACAGAAAAAACAATACAATTATGGATAGGATATATGACAAACAATTATTAGATAATAATATAAACATAACAGATGCACCAGAATATATAGAAAAAACATTAATAGGATCAGTAAAATTATGGTTTACAAATTTAACTGAAAATAGTAAAAAAGTATTAAGAACTAATAAACCTATGGAAGGAACATCATCAACAACAACTAAATTAACACCTATAGAATTATTGAAAAAATATGAAACAGCTATAAAAGATGAATTTGGTAGTATGCCGACATTAGAAGAAGAACAAGATGAAGAAAAAGATACAAATAGGAAATTAATGATAAAATTAACAATATGTAATATGTGTTATATAGATGAATATACTTGCGCATTTAAAGAATATTACTATAAAGGAGCATATAGTATAGAAGAAAGTAAGGAAATAAGAAAATTATATTTTAATAAATTACCCGAACCATTTAGTTCAAAAATAATAAAAAGTTGGGAAGAAGCAAAAATAGTATATACGTTAGGAGCTAGAATAAAATTTTTACACCAATGGTATAGAAATTTATGTGAAAAATATAGAGAAGAATTAAAAATGGAAAAAACATTAATAAGAAATTTAGCATGTTGCAAAAATAAAATAGCACCTCAATTTGGATGCGAAGAAAGATATTATAAGAAAAGAAAAAGACATAAGAAATATAAGAAATATAAAAAATCAAAATATAAATATAAGAAACCAAGAAAAAGATATTATGTAAAAAATTACAAAAATAAAAGACCATATAGAAAGAAAAAATCTATAAAAGAATGTACATGTTATAATTATGGAAAGTTAGGACATTTAGCTAGAGATTGTAAATTACCCAAAAATCTAAAAAATAAACAAATATCAGAAATAAAAATAGAAAATACAGAATATATGCAAATAGATTACATAGATTATGAATTAGAAAGTGAAGATAGTATATATGAAATTTCAGAAAATGAAACAGATACCGAAATATATAGTGAGATAGATGAATCGAATGACTGAAGAAGATATAAAAATAATAACAAAGGAAGAATATTTAAATGATGAAGGAACAGAACAAAAGATAATATTTGACAGTAATATATTTGATGAAATAAAAGGAAAAGAGTTAGATTTAAGTGTAGAAAAAATATTTAAAATACCAACAATAAAAAATATTTTTAGTAGGAAAAAAGATGAATATTATGTAGAATGTCAAAAAGAACATGTAATAGACTATAGATATGCAAAAGGAAAAGCTAGTATACCACTAGTAACAAAAGGAATAATTAATAAAGAAATAAATGATATAAAAAGTAAAGGAGATCCAATAAAATATGTACACCTTGGAGGTACAGAAATATTAATAAAAGCATGTTTTAGAGAAGGAATAGATACACCGATAGAATTATATTTAGCAGATGATAGAATTATAAAACCTATAGAAAAAAGCATAATAACTGCCGTAAAAGGAAATTTAATATACCAAAAATTTAAATTTATAATAAGTGCAAATTATTCAGTAGCAGTAACAGATAGGAATATAGATAAATCATTAGTATTATATTGGAAGATATCAGGAATAGAATTAACCCCAGGAAGTAAAATATTTACAGCGAGATGTAAAAATTTATATGTATTAACAACAAAACATAAAATAACAAGGAAAAATAGGATTAACAAGATACAAATAGATAGCCCATTTGAACAAATTGTAAAAACAATAGATTATAATGATTATAGTTATAGAGACATAGATATAGAAGAAAATTTTGAAATAGTAAATGATAGAATAAGTACAACAAAAAGAATAGCTAATGAAAAACCAGAATCATCAACCTCATCAAAAAGAATGAGTTATGAAACGAATCCAATAATTAACCTAAATCAATATTACATAACAGGAAAAATAAATGAAAAAGAATATTTAATACTATTAAACACAGGACAAGAAGAAAATTATATAGCAAAATGTCTAGTAAAAAATGAAGAAATAAAAACTAATAATGATATATGCCCAGATCTACCGAGAAGTTTAATAAATAGTAAAGATATAGTAGAAAAAGAAATAATAATAGGAGGAATTAGAAAAATAAAAATAGAATTTGAAGTAAAAGAAGAAATGCAAAAAGCAGATATAATATTAGGAATAAAATGGTTAGAACAAGTAAAAACCATATAATATAGAACATACACAATTAGCCATAACATATAATAGGGAAAGATTATTCTTAAGAAGAGCTTTAACATAAAATGAAAATATATGTATTAATGAAGATAGTAGTGGAAGGATATTACAGTAGATATTATACGCCTATGATAGATACAGGAGCAGAAGCTAATTTATGTAGATATAATTGCTTACCAGAAAGTAATGGGATAAATTAAAAATACCAATAGTAGTTAAAGGATTTAATAATGAAGGAAGCTTAATTACTTATAAAGCTAGGAATGTAAAAGCACAAATATGGGATAAGATATTGACAATAGAAGAAATTTATAATTATGAACTAACGTCAAAAGATATACTTTTAGGAATGCCATTTTTAGATAAACTATACCCACATATAATAACTAGAAACGATTGGTGGTTCACAACACCATGTAAACAGAAAGTAAGAGCAAAAAGAGTTAATAATAAAATAAGAAAGAAAACTTATTGGATAAAAGGAAGTGAAAAAATTACACAAAAGTTAGAAAATATAAAAAACGCTGAAGATACAATAGAATTAGTAGTATTTTCGATAAATAAAACAGAAATAACTATATTTTCAATAAATAAGATAGAAATAGTTAAAAAAAACTAGAACAATTATATAGTGAAGATCCATTAAAAGGATGGGGAAAACATAAAACTACCATAAAAATTGAATTAATAGACAAAAATAGTATAATAACCCAAAAACCATTAACATATAATTTTGACGATTTAAAAGAATTTAAAATGCATATAGATGAATTATTAGAAAAACAATATATACAAAAAAGTAATAGTAAACATAATAGTCCAGCATTTATAGTAAATAAACATAGTGAACAAAAAAGAGGAAAAAGTAGGATGGTTATTGATTATAGAAATTTAAATGCAAAAACTATAACATACAATTATCCGATACCAAATAAGATATTAAAAATAAGACAAATCCAAGGATATAATTATTTTAGTAAATTTGATTGTAAATCAGGATTTTACCATCTAAAGTTAGAAGAAGAATCTAAAGAATTAACCGCATTTACGGTACCACAAGGATTTTACGAATGGAATGTATTACCATTTGGATATAAAAATGCACCAGGTAGATATCAAAATTTTATGGATAATTATTTTAAACAATTACCTAATTGCATAGTATACATAGATGATATATTATTATATACAAAAACTAAAGAAGAACATATAAAACTATTAGAACAATTTACAGACATAATAGAAAAATCAGGAATAAGTCTAAGTGAAAAGAAAGCCGAAATTATGAAAAACCAGATGGAATTTTTAGGAATACAAATAGATAAAAGTGGAGTAAAAATGCAACAACATATAGTACAAAAAATAATAAATTCGAAAGAAGAATTAGATACAAAAAAGAAACTACAATCATTTTTAGGATTAGTAAACCAAGTAAGAGAATATATTCCAAAATTAGCAGAAAACCTAAAACCACTACAGAAAAAATTAAAAAAGGATATAGAATATAATTATAATGAAGAAGATAAAAAACAAGTTCAAAAAATAAAATTACTTTGCAAGGAATTACCAAAATTACAATTTCCGGATGAAAATAAAAAATTTACATACATAGTAGAAGCAGATGCCAGTGAATATAGTTACGGAGGAGTACTTAAATATAGATATGAAGCAGAAAAAATAGAACATCATTGTAGATACTACTCAGGTACGTTTAACGAAACAGAAATAAAATGGGAAATAAATAGGAAAGAATTATGTTCATTATATAAATGTTTATTAGCATTTGAGCCATATATTGTATATAACAAATTTATTGTGCGAACAGATAATACACAGGTACGTTGGTGGCTAACAAAGAAAATACAAAATTCAGTTACAACAAAAGAGATTCGGAGACTAGTTTTAAATATATTAAATTTTACATTTGTAATAGAAGTAATCAGTACTAACAAAAATGTTATTGCAGATTACATATCAAGACAAAGCTACACAAACTGAAATGATAGAAGAAAATATACATAAAAAGATACTCAATGCCCTGACTACGCTTTCATTGAAAGTGGACAGTATGGGTACTGAGATAGTAAAGATGGGTACTGAGATAGAAACGCTAAAGCTAAAGACTAGTGAAGATAAACTGAAGTCTATAGCTATGAATCAGCTAACTCAACAATGCGCAGAGCTATGTCGATCGGAAGACAATAAAATTCCAAAGCTAGAAGGAGATGTTGGGATACACCATAAAACCCATAACGTTTATCAATCTACTTCTGCAGGTACAAGCAAAGGAGTTAGAAAAAATATGAACCTAAACAAGCTATTTGACAAACCATATACACCAAATACATCAAAAGACCCCATGTTTACACCCCCACAAGTTACCACATATCGAGATAGCCTAAACCAAGACAAAAAGACATATAACTACACAGCCCGCACATATATAGAAAATATCTACAACGTACAAACTTTCTTAAATAGCAACCCCAAAGCTGCAAATATCCAAGAACCAGATACGAACTATATAACCCAGAAATTAACCGGATACAACAAGCTAATTGCCTTACCAAAAACTAAACCAAGCTTAGTTAAAACTTGCTACGAATATGGATTACTTAGTACCGTATATACCATAGACGGAATTGAGATACCCACCATACCAGAAATATATGAAGCATTTACCACATTTAAAAGAATAACCAAAGGTACTTTATTTTTTATAAAAATTTACACGGCACCAACAGAGATATTATATGACGAAGTTAAGAAACCTATACAAGTTGTAAAAATAGGAATGACACGAGATATGATTATACCACAAGATATTGGTACACAGCCAGAGATACCCAGAATCGAGATACCAAAATTTTATGCGAACAAAAGAGTTATCGGACTATATACGATTTTACAAGAGCTAGCAAATACATATTGCAACCAAAATCCTATATGGAGCTATTATTCAAGAAATCATGTATTAATATATTCACATTCAAAAGAGCTACGAGAAACAGATATGGAAACTATTAGGCAATGGATTATGACGTTGCTTAAACCAGAGACAGAACCTATCGCCAGAGCTATTAAAGAAAAATTTATTTCAGAAGAATTATTGACCAGATATTGCAAGACTATTGGACACAAATACCCAGATCACAGATGTTCAAAATGTAATGGAGGAGATAATGACGTCCCAGCAGTGCAGCTAGAATAAAAGAAGATAAGGACGACAGCTAGAAAGATAAGAACAGAGCAATAATGGAGATACAGCAGATATGACAAAATAGGCGGAAGACTTATTTGTACAAAGTTGTTATGTAAAAGATAACATTAGTAGCTTTGTAGCATTTATTGAAGAGTTAATGTAAAGTAAGAATTTTCAAAGTCTTATAGGTTAGGTGAAAAGAAAGACTTTTAAGTCTTTTTAGTTTCTTTTTAGTTTTTTAGTATTTTTTGAATACGGATGTAAAAATTCTGTACATTGTTCATTCTATAAATAAGAGCTCAGAAGGCATTGCAGAAGCAAGCCTTCTCACCTTCAAGCAAAAATTCTCTCCGACCAAAAATACTTTTGCTTAGTTAATTAAATATATACTGTAATGGAAAAAGCTATGGAGCAACAAACCTCAGAAATATCAAAGCTACCGGAACAGGTATATCTATTTACCATTATGAATAGCTAAATTCATAATTCCCGACAATCATGATATGATAAAATAAATTCATATTAGTTACTTTATAGTAGAATTATTCGAAAAATAATATGTTAAGAAGTTTATTAGCAAAGTGGAAACGGAGAAAAATCCCAAGGAACTATGTCATCCTAAAGGTGAAACCAATGAGGCAAGAAGCCGTGGCGGGGAGTAACCAAAGTCGAGGCGCTGTTTAAGGGAAAAGTATCCGAATTACCATGCTAGTAGTGACGGAAGAACATGTTATTTAAGAATAATCTAGTATATAGTAATCTGAGATGACTATATTTTATTATGTATATGGTTGAAGGGAATATTTTGAAAAAAGCAATTTTATGATAATGAATGATAATATATCTGATGTCATGGTAGATAAATTTAAGATACTTATTTTGTATGTACTTAGAGATATAGATGTTGCAGATATAAGAAAAATTATATTAGAAAAAGCATATGGAAAAAATTATACGGATAGAATAAATTATATACCACACATACCTAACTACTCTTATAAATATTTATTATGTTAAAATTACGTAGAGTTTTTAAAGATACGCAAAATATACAGTTACTAGAAAAACAAATAAAAATAAATATAGACAAATACATGGAAAATAAAAAATATATAAAATCTCCTAATAAAAATATGCAAAAACTACTAAGTCTAAAACAAATAGTTATAAAATATCAATTTTAAAAAAATAGCCCATTTAGACTACCTTAGAGTTTTAATCTTATATATACTTAAAGATATTGAAATAATAGATATTAAAAAAATGATATTAGAAGAAGTAATAAACTACGAAATTGAAATGATAAATGCCACAACACAAATATACGAAGACATTTACCCAGAAGGATATTATTCAGACCAAGATTGTGGATGTTAGAATATATTAGAAAAACTAGAGAAAACCAAGATAATCTAAATAACGAAGTTAATTATAGAAACCATATTAGAAAAATAATGGAATATCTAAAAGAAAAGTTAATATGGATAGAAAAAACCTTAGAAAATTTAGAAAAAAGTACATGTGACAGTTTATATAATATAAAAAACTCACTACGAGAAGAACAACACAAAATAATAAATGACATAGAAAATCTAGAATTAGATATATACTACAGTACAGAAAGAATAAATTATTATACAGAAATTTGTAACTCAGCAGTTACTACAGGATAAAATATTAAACTAAATAAATTAATGAATATATCTCACAAACAGAATAATTTATTAAAACAAAATCTAAGAAATAACCACGCACAAAAAAGAATAGATTCATTACCTACAATAAATCCATTTATTATCCTAGTTATTCCGCACCCCCTCCAAATAAGTGATATACGTGTTAGAATTAGTTAGATTAAATTTAGTTAAGTTAGAATTAGTTATTTATTAAATTAATTATGAGAAGACCATTTAAAAATACAAAAGCTTTTAGAAAAATTAAAGAATCGTTAGTTAGTAATTATTCGGAATATATAAGTCTAAATAAAACAAGAGAAAATCCACAAAGATTAGCCTATTTAATTACATTAATATCTAGTATTGAAGCAAAATTAATAATCCATTTAAAATCTAGGAGAATGAGACATATACCATCTAATTATGATAAAATTAGATTCAGATATCCACCAAAATATTATAAACACAATTCAAATGAATAAAGAGCAAAAATACAAAGAATTAAAACAATTTATCTCTGAAAAACGTAAAGAATTAAAAATAAGAAAAGAAAGATTACATTATAATATATTTGCCGGAGTTAGTAAAAATTCAATAAATATACAAAAAGATGAAATATCAAGATTAGAATCCCAAATAGATAGTTTAGAATATATATATCAACATGAACTATTCACAATAAAATGAATAAAGAAGAATTTATAATAGATGAAAAAATATACGAAAGTCACGAAGGATCAAAAATAAAAATAGTATTTTCGAATCTAGGAAGAAAATACAAGAAAATAGGAGAACATTTATATTTAATGTTAGAAAAAGAAGAATTAAAATTAGAAGATAAATTAACAGCAATGGTAAGAATAGAAAAAGAAAATGAAGAAATAGATAGAAAAAAGGAAATAGAAAAAATTAAACAACAAACTACGGAAGAAATACGAAAAATAGAAGAAACTAAAAATAGTAGAATTGCTGAATTAGAAAAAGAACTACAAATGTTAAAAGATTTATACGAACAAAGACAAAAAGAAAAAGAAGAAAAAGATAAAGAACAAACATTAATAAACGAGATAAACCAATTTAAGGAAAAATTAGAAATAAATAATATAGAGGTAGAAGAGACAGATAATTATGATTCAGAAGATAGTGAAACATATACGGAAATATTAACAAATATAAAAAATTTAGAAATTAACGAAAAACAAGAAATAATTAATGAAGAAAATACCAATACAGAAATAAATACTCTTGACAAAAAAGAAAATGAAAATATAATACCTAAAACAACAGAAATAAGAAAACCTATATATTATAAAAATAAATTTAAAAGATATAATGAATATGACAAATGGACATCAAAACAAATAGTTAATACAAATTATAACTTCTTAGATCTAGACTGTGTAATAGATACAGAAAAAACAATACAATTATGGATAGGTTATATGACGAAACAATTATTAGACAATAATATAGACATAACAGATGCACCAGAATATATAGAAAAAACATTAATAGGATCAGTAAAATTATGGTTTACAAATTTAACTGAAAATAGTAAAAAAGTATTAAGAACTAATAAACCTATGGAAAGAACATCGTCAACAACAACTAAACTAACACCTATAGAATTATTGAAAAAATATGAAACAGCTATAAAAGATGAATTTGGTAGTATGACAACATTAGAAGAAGAACAAGATGAAGAAAAAAATACAAATAGGAATTTAATGATAAAATTAACAATATGTAATATGTGTTATATAGATGAATATACTTGCGCATTTAAAGAATATTATTATAAAGGAGCATATAGTATAGAAGAAAGTAAAGAAATAAGAAAATTATATTTTAATAAATTACCCGAACCATTTAGTTCAAAAATAATAAAAAATTGGGAAGAAGCAAAAATAGTAGATACGTTAGGAGCTAGAATAAAATTTTTACACCAATGGTATAGAAATTTATGTGAAAAATATAGAGAAGAATTAAAAATGGAGAAAACATTAATAAGAAATTTAGCATGTTGCAAAAATAAAGTAGCACCTCAATTTGGATGCGAAGAAAGATATTATAAGAAAAGAAAAAGACATAAGAAATATAAGAAATATAAAAAATCAAAATATAAATATAAGAAACCAAGAAAAAGATATTATGTGAAAAATTACAAAAATAAAAGACCATATAGAAAGAAAAAATCTATAAAAGAATGTACATGTTATAATTGTGGAAAGTTAGGACATTTAGCTAGAGATTGTAAATTACCCAAAAATCTAAAAAATAAACAATTATCAGAAATAAAAATAGAAAATACAGAATATATGCAAATAGATTACATAGATTATGAATTAGAAAGTGAAGATAGTATATATGAAATTTCAGAAAATGAAACAGATACCGAAATAGATAGTGAGATAGATGAATCAAATGACTGAAGAAGATATAAAAATAATAACAAAGGAAGAATATTTAAATGATGAAGGAACAGAACAAAAGATAATATTTGACAGTAATATATTTGATGAAATAAAAGGAAAAGAGTTAGATTTAAGTGTAGAAAAAATATTTAAAATACCAACAATAAAAAATATTTTTAGTAGGAAAAAAGATGAATATTATGTAGTATGTCAAAAAGAACATGTAATAGACTGTAGATATGCAAAAGGAAAAGCTAGTATACCACTAGTAACAAAAAGAATAATTAATAAAGAAATAAATGATATAAAAAGTAAAGGAGATCCAATAAAATATGTACACCTTGGAGGTACAAAAATATTAATAAAAGCATGTTTTAGAGAAGGAATAGATACACCGATAGAATTATATTTAGCAGATGATATAATTATAAAACCTATAGAAAAAAGCATAATAACTGCCGTAAAAGGAAACTTAATATACCAAAAATTTAAATTTATAATAAGTGCAAATTATTCAGTAGCAGTAACAGATAGAAATATAGATAAATCATTAGTATTATATTGGAAGATATCAGGAATAGAATTAACCCCAGGAAGTAAAATATTTACAGCGAGATGTAAAAATTTATATGTATTAACAACAAAACATAAAATAACATAAAATAGGTGTTATTTTAGTTGTTGTTGATGATGTTCCTTCCATAGGTTTATTAGTTCTTAATACTTTTTTACTATTTTCAGTTAAATTTGTAAACCATAATTTTACTGATCCTATTAATGTTTTTTCTATATATTCTGGTGCATTTGTTATATCTATATTATTGTCTAATAATTGTTTCGTCATATAACCTATCCATAATTGTATTGTTTTTTCTGTATCTATTACACAGTCTTGATCTAAAAAGTTATAATTTTTATTAACTATTTGTTTTGGTGTCCATTTGTCATATTCATTATATCTTTTAAATTTATTTTTATAATATATAGGTTTTCTTATTTCTGTTGTTTTAGGTATTATATTTTCATTTTCTTTTTTGTCAAGAGTATTTATTTCTGTATTGGTATTTTCTTCATTAATTATTCCTTGTTTTTCGTTAATTTCTAAATTTTTTATATTTGTTAATATTTCCATATATGTTTCACTATCTTCTGAATCATAATTATCTGTCTCTTCTACCTCTATATTATTTATTTCTAATTTTTCCTTAAATTGGTCTATCTCGTTTATTAATGTTTGTTCTTTATATTTTTCTTCTTTTTCTTTTTGTCTTTGTTCGTATAAATCTTTTAACATTTGTAGTTCTTTTTCTAATTCAGCAATTCTACTATTTTTAGTTTCTTCTATTTTTCGTATTTCTTCCGTAGTTTGTTGTTTAATTTTTTCTATTTCCTTTTTTCTATCTATTTCTTCATTTTCTTTTTCTATTCTTACCATTGCTGTTAATTTATCTTCTAATTTTAATTCTTCTTTTTCTAACATTAAATATAAATGTTCTCCTATTTTCTTGTATCTTCTTCCTAGATTCGAAAATACTATTTTTATTTTTGATCCTTCGTGATTTTCGTATATTTTTTCATCTATTATAAATTATTCTTTATTCATTTTATTGTGAATAGTTCATGTTGATATATATATTCTAAACTATCTATTTGGGATTCTAATCTTGATATTTCATCTTTTTGTATATTTATTGAATTTTTACTAACTCCGGCAAATATATTATAATGTAATCTTTCTTTTCTTATTTTTAATTCTTTACGTTTTTCAGAGATAAATTGTTTTAATTCTTTGTATTTTTGCTCTTTATTCATTTGAATTGTGTTTATAATATTTTGGTGAATATCTGAATCTAATTTTATCATAATTAGATGGTATATGTCTCATTCTCCTAGATTTTAAATGGATTATTAATTTTGCTTCAATACTAGATATTAATGTAATTAGATAGGCTAATCTTTGTGGATTTTCTCTTGTTTTATTTAGACTTATATATTCTGAATAATTACTAACTAACGATTCTTTAATTTTTCTAAAAGCTTCTGTATTTTTAAATGGTCTTCTCATAATTAATTTAATAAATAACTAATTCTAACTTAACTAAATTTAATCTAACTAATTCTAACACGTATATCACTTCTATAACTTTTAAATTACTGTGCTCTGATACCATTTGGAGGGGGTGCGGAATAACTAGGATAATAAATAGATTTATTATATCTGATTTGATAATCTATTACCCTAATCTCATATGTATTTAAAAAATAGTAAGGAAGTGGTTGGTATGGCTCACTACTAGTTTTAATAAAAATATTTTCATTAACCACCAATTAAATTAATTATTTAAAATACCCCAAACTTCTAATAATTATCAAAATTTGTTTGGAACATATAGAAATAAATTAAATATGTAAATTGACTAAAAAGTACATTTTGAATCTATTGGAATTACTAAAACACTAATTTGGGGTCATCTTGATCGAATGTTGACTGTGGTTAGATTTAACTTTCTTAAGCTCAATAACCCAACTAATGACTTAAATTACTTTAGTACACCTCAAAATTGATACTACCCGTCTTTGTGAGTCATAAATCATGTATAAAAATTATGCAGAGGGTTAAGATAAATTTATAAATTAATTTCCAGGGTTGTTACACCTTTTGTTGTAGAAGGTGTAGATCTCCTATTGAGTGATATAAAGTGGTTGATACTAGCTTGTTTGGGACAGAGCTGGTACGCCAAGCAATGGAGAAAGTTAAGATCATTAGAGAGAGAGGCTAACACTACCCAAAGTCATCAAAAGACCTATGCCAATGTGAGGCAAAGAGAGTTAGAGTTCTAAATTTATGGATGGGTGTTCTTGAAAGTTCCCCCCATGAAAGGATTATGAGGTTTGGGAAAAAGGTTTGGCTCAATCCTCACTACATTTGTCTAAATCAAATTCGAAAAAGGGTTGGAATGTTTCTTACAAGTTAGACTTTCCTATGAGATTGGCATCGAAGCATCCTATTTTTTGTGTTCATGCTCAAGAAGTGTGTGAGTAACCATACCTTGGTAGTTCCCATAGAGAATATTGGTGTGAAAGATTCTCTATCTTATGAGGAATTTTCTATAAAAGTAGGCAATTTTAAAAGTTAAGAACAATAGAGATAGCTTCGTTAAAAGTGTTGTACAGGAATCAAAGAGTGGAGGAACCTACTTGGGAATGGGAGGAAAACATAAAATCTAGATATCCTTTTCTATTTCCATCTTAAAATAAATTTTTTTAAGGTAAAAATCATAATCTCAGCTTCAATATTTTAAAATTCATCGTAATTTTTAAATTCATTCTTTAAGTATTTCGATGCTCCTCCTCCTTTTACCAAGCTAAGTGTATCCATAATCTTCATTTGGGAAAAAATGATCCCAAGAGGGGATAATGTAATGCCTCATATGTTTGGACATCCGTCTAAAGCTATAAATGAGCCTGTGTGACCCCAATACAGAGTATAAATCAATTAAGGGTGAGATACATTGGGTTGGGAAAGGTTTAGAGAAAAGAAATTGATTATAGGAGGAGGCCACGCTTTGGGGAAAGGTTCAGAGTAAAGAAATTTACCGTAGTAGGAGGCTAAGTTTTGGCACCGCATCGTAGATCCTAGGGCGAGGGGCTACTGCCTCATCCCCTTGATTTCCATGCGCCACTTGACGGTGGGCCACGCGATGGGGAGTGCAATACACCTCCCTATTTTGTCAATAGGACATCATTGTATGTTATTTGTAGGGGCGTTTGGGACTTTTTACACTCAAAAACCATCAACCATCCATCCTAAATAACTCTAAGTTCCTAAATTCCCCATTACTCATAAACACATTCTACTCTTCCCAGTTTACCTAGAAGCTTTAAAAGCTATGGTTCCAAGTTCAAGGCTCAAGTCTCTTGCTATCCTCTAGATTCTTCCGTTAAAAGGGCAAGTTGAATATTTCCTACTATAACTATTATTATAAGGTGTCAATTTACTAAGTATTTACATATTTTATAATGATCATTTGAAAATAGAGTTGAGGATTTCATTTTAAAAAGCTTAATGTTGATTTTCCTCTTGTTTTAACGGTTTTCTAATCATTACTAGCAGGTTCTGAGACTTGAAAATACTATATGAAAAGGTAAGTTTGGTTATATGGATTTACAACTTTAAAGGTTATAAATGATGAAACTATGACCTTCAACTCATTTCCAAATCTCTTTCTTCAATGAGGATTATGATGTTTACCCCTTTTTGAGCAATATATAGAATGAAATAATAATGTGTTTAATCACTCTTTTGAAAATCCTATTGTGGCTATGTTGATAAATTTTAAAGACGGAATTCAGAGTTTATAATGTTATAAAAAAATGATTTGGCATGATATGAATGAGAAGTAAGTCTTGGTATGACAATACCAAAATGTAAATGCCTTAACAAAAGACTCCGTGGATATACGACTATGAAAAATATTTTAATTGGGCTTAAAGAGAAATATACAGTTCACCGATAAGACACTTGTCCTCATGACCAACAACCGAAACCCATGTTTTGCTGACATAGGGATGTCATTCATTAATTAGATGAAAAATAATTTCCTCAACATGAGGTAAAAATATTGGCTTTAGACTATTGGCGACTTTAGCCTAATCTTAATCTTTGCGGCAAACATAGACTAAGGCTGTCATGATCCAAAACTAAGGGTCATGATGTCACTTGTCAAGGAAAGCCTTGAAAAGTATGTCTATCACCCAAACTAATATAAAATGAGATAACAATATCTAATCCCAAGGTAAGGCTTCGAGAACAAAGCCAAACCACACCAATAAGATAATAAAAGGAAGTATATAACAACAAGGCCATAAGATACCAAAAAATCCAGAGTCATAATGTAAGAACCAACTAAGTATGTCATGAAATCTAAATATACAAAAAAATGTCTAAAATATCATAATTTGTCTCAAAATACAAAGATAAGACATAAACTAAAAAAAGGAGGTAGTAGATCAACTATGGAAGCATAGATCGACTTCTACCTCAAAAGTACTCCAACATTGCCTGAATAAACTCCCATGCAGTGCACTAGAACCTGGATCTGCAGCAAAAGGACACAGTAGGGGTGAATACAGTCCACTTGTACTCAATAGGTATCATAGGTTAATTGAGCAAAGTAGAAAATAAAATATATAAACACAAAGTATGGGCATGTCACCTGCAATCAGAAAATATCCCAAATGGTAGCCCATACCATTTCCACTAATTGTTCTGCAATATACACATATACCAAAATACAAGTACGAGAAAGACACACAAATAGATAAATATCAAGTCAAGAAGGAGATTACAACACACTATTTTGATAAAATATGAAATACAATATATACCATTATGGTGATGATATGATGTACGAGGTCATCGTACAACCTCCGTATACACCTACCGAGCTATGATCCCGAGATAGGACCAATGGGGGGTTCATCAACCCATATACAATCCAATATCCAATACCAATATGCATAAATCCTCTAAAGGCATATACGTCGGCAGAGGGTTTTTAAAGATGTCACTTCTCTATCAAAAAAATAGATTTCAATTTCCACAGTGATACCAAATGTTTCATGAATATATATGATATGAGTATGTAATGCTCAAAACCAACCAAAATAAGAATTTCTAAAAATCAACCAATAGACCAAGTATGTGAGCCAAAATCCATACAACAAGTCAACCATCATTGATCCAACATCATCCATGTACCAATAGAGTGGAGATATAATTTCCAATTAAGATAATTTCCACCAAGAATAACAACTAATTACACAAATACCATGCCAATAACATCAAATAAAACCCCATGTCGGCACATATAGAAAAATAATATTTCAAATCCACCAAATAACTACAATACAGGCCCCCACATGGACACAAAATAGTAAATAACAACATTTTCATGATTGGTTCCCTTACGCATAACGTATTTTTTTACCAATATTAACTACCCAACCCAGTCTAAAGAACGTTAAGCCATAACCTATCTCGAATGCTGAAAACTAATCCAAAGGGCCTTCAGCACACAGCTTTCTTTCTACGCATCAAAAGAAAGCCAATGATACTTATATTGCCCATTTCCAAATCAGGGTTAAAACGTACCCTCGAAATGGGTTTTTTAAAAAGAAGGGTAAAACCAGAATTTTAGTTCAAAATATATTACCCATGATTACAGGAACCCATAAGAGAAAACCTACATAAAAATAAGTTAAAATTGGGGTTTAAATTGAAGAATTACCAATTTTAGGCCTTTAGGGACAAAATCCCCAAATTCCATTTTTGAATTCATGTTCCACCAAGATTTAAATGACAAGGACCAAAGAAAAATAATTGAAATAGGGATTTGGATCTTATCAAAGCTTGAAAGTGGAAGAAATTGTCCAAAAACTCAAAAACCCAAGCTCCAAGTGTCAATAATGGTGAAAAATCGCAAAGGAGGGTATAAATACCACCCAAGAATCGGTTAAGCAAACACCGGGTCTCTTACACGACCAAGTGTCTCTTTTGCGATACCTGTCTGGCATGCGAGGGTCGCTTAAGTGACCCGACTATCACTTAAGTGATAGTCGCTTACGTGTTGGGGTAGTCACTTAAGCGATAACCCCCACTGGATTCCATGTCACTTAAGTGACCAAACTATGGCTTAAGCGGTGCACCAGCTGGAGACTTAGCAAATTCCAAGTCTCTACAGACCCCTCAGGATTCATATGGAATTCCAAAACTGCAAACGAACTATGCTACCCTACTAAATTGAACACTCATATGGAATTCCAGAAGTACAAACAAGCTATGCTACCCTACTAAATTCAACACTCCAGACTCAACGATGATATCATATTTAAAAAAAAAAATATCATCTCCACAATGTTGACCCTTGAAACCCAATTCCATAACTTTCTGAACTGAGGGTTGAAATGAAATACAAAAATTATAAAACCACACCAACCATATTACCAACCTAGAATCAATGTTCCAGACCTGCTGGCATAGCCCCTCTTTCCATCTAATGTACAGAATAATAAATGTTGACCAAAATCAACTATGAAGCCTTTATAACTTCCCAAAACCACAAGCTCGCACAAAAAAAATTGAAATAAATTGGAAAACCGTGCCAATCATCCCAAAACTCAAAAATACCACAAAGAAACCATAGGGAGGGGTAAAATGGTTAAATTACATGAAAACAAATAATTCACAAAATCACCAAAAAATTTAGTTGTTACATCATCCACTACTAAGAATCTAGTTCCTCCTCAAAATAAAAGCTAAGGAAATACCTAAATCAACAATAAGTTGGGGATAACTACTACACATATTAGACTCGACCTCCCAAGTAAACTCATCTACGGGTTGGTGTCTCCATTAGACCTTAACCACTGGAATATCTCTAGAATGCAACTGTCTAACATCCCTGGCTAAAATAGAGACGGGCTCTTCAACAGAGAATAACCTCTCATCTAACTGAATTAAATTCTAAAAAATGACATGAGACTCATCCAGAATGAAAAATCGAAGCATGGAAACATTAAAAATTGGATAAAAACTGACAAATCTACCATACAAAGCCTCGAAAGGAGATATCTAAATACTTGAATGGTAGTTATTGTTATACACAAACTCCGCCAAAGCTAGATGCTGCCCCACTGACCGCCAAAGTCCATAACACAAGCACAAAGCATATTCTCTAAAACCTGAATAATCAGCTCTGATAGACCATTAATCTGGGGTAAAATGATGTTCAAGATCAACCCGGGTACCTAACTCCTCTATAAAGTCTTCCAAAAAAGAGATATGAATACTAACCTCTATCTGAGATAATAGACAATGGTACACCATGAAGATAAATGTATGAGGTAATAGAGTCATAAAGTCTATAGTTATTGGTTTCCATTTTTACTTGAGAATACATAACCTCTAAAGCAAACCACCAGGCCTCAAATGTTCGATATTCACCTGCTAGCAACATAGGCAACGAGATACAAAATCCGCCACATCTTTCCTCATACCATTGATAACGCTCAAACTACACCTCTCTAATGAGAATGTAAGTAATCATTTTCAATTTAAAACCAACTAGGTTGGGTTCGAATCCCACAGGGAATATGTTGTGAACTTAAGACGTTTGCAATTTAATCAACTGATAGCTGGATGTTTCCTGAAATGGGGGATTTTACTTTAGGAAGTAATTGTTGGTCACTTTAGTTACAGTGTTCGTAATCAAGAGTTTATGGAAAACCCAAAATTATGTTCACTAGGGGTTTTGGTACTTGACAGATACTAATGGTGGTTCAAGATTCTCATAGTAGGTAGGAAAAAAAGTTATCTTTATCGAAGTTATGCCTAAACGTCTCTCGACCTACTTAAGTGTTTAATTATCTAATCCTCTCGAACTTAGGGAATTTATATTCATGACCAGATTTTACCTCAGGTTAATCAACCTTATTACAACTCAAGTATTAAATGGAAGTTTTTAGTGCTTCCAAGTCCCTGTTAATAATTCACTTCCCACTATATTTGATTTCTTTCTCAAGTAAATCAAAGCAGGTGTTATCTATCGTTTGCAACCAATTGACGATAATTAAAACCTCAGAATTATCAAGGAGTCCTACCACCTTTTGAATCTTGAACATTCAGCACCTTATTAATACTTTACCCTAGATCCCATAATTCAGGTTAAAGGAATTCGCCGCTCAGGAAGTAATAATCGAAACAACTAGTTATATTCATGATTTAAAAGATAAACTTACCACAAGATGAATAGAAACTAGAGATTCTCAGATTAGATCACAATAGTAATCCCAAAATAATGATGATAATCTCTTCAAAATAATTGCTTGTTCAAGTCAAGAAACTAGACAGTGAAAATATCAAAATAAGTGTCTCGATACTCAAGTTTTTTATTTTTTTCCTAGAAAACCCTCAACAATGCTTTAAATAATTCACCCTAATTATGGAAACAAAATAATAAAGTTCATAAATTCCTCAAATTAGGTGACGCCATTCGTGATAACCTATTAGGAGGCTAATGACTTATCACAAATATCGTCAGCTCCTCTTTGGTGGGGTACCTTTATGTTGATTACACGAGCAAGAGAAAGTAAGGAAATATTCTTGATTTTGATTGCAAACCCACACACAAAAGGAAACTTTCGTTTGTTTTAGTTGGAAAAACTTTGAAAATGGGGAGAAAATAAACTAAGTATGGAAAGAAAATAAAACTTTAAGTTAAATAGAGGAAATAAATGGGAAGGTGGAAAGACAGCCTCTTGTTGTTCTGCCATTCTTCCAATTTGTTGCAGTTCTGGATTAAGTGGTAATAATGGTTCTCTAGAATTTCTGGTGCTTGGCATACACTACAAAGATCCTGCAATAAACAAAAACAAAAAATAAATGTAAAACTAGGAAACTTGACTAACAGTCAATTAGTGCACCCAATTTTAATTTACAACCGTATTCCCCAGCAACGACGCCATTTTTGAAAATGCTCAAACTATACCTCTCTAATAAGAATATAAGCAATCGTTGTCAATATAAAATCTAACTAGGTTGGGGTCGAATCTCACAGGGAATATGGTGTGACCTTAAGTCATTTGTAATTTAATCAACTGATAGCTGGATGTTTCCTGAAATGGGGGTTTTTAGTTTAGCAAGTAATTATTTTATGTCTATTTTACTTTTTTTATTAATTATTATTAATTTTTAATACTTAGATGACTTATAATAATTAATTAGGGGTAATATAGTAAAATTACGATTGAAGCAACTGAAATAGACGTGTTATAAATGTCTATTCTACTTTTTTTTAATTAAATATTAGTAGCTTTTTAATAGTAAATGACTTAAAATAATTAATTAGGGGTAATACAGTAAAATCACAATTGAAACAGATAAAGCAGGCATGTTGACAAAGTAGTGCCTGCTTTTTCACATTTCTACTAAGTAGGAAAATATCCAGCTTGTTCAACAAGCAAATTAGTATGTTTTATATTAATATTTCATTAGATATTCAAACTAAGAGATTATATTTTAGGATTTAATATGTATCAATAATATATTCAAAACTCGATAAATAAAAATAGTTCTAATTCAAATTATATAAAATAAATATTCTGATTCTTCCTCAGCTAATACTAAATAGTTGAAGTTTCTTTTGTGGACTCTTACATGTTATTCACTCTATTTAGATCCACTTTATGTAAATACTAAAAAGTACTTATTACTTCCTCGTTTCTAAGTACTTGTCACTTTTTTGGTTTGTATTTATTCTCTCAATTCATAAATATTTGTCCACTATTGATTTGACACACACCTTAAAAAATAATAAATAATATAGGTAGTTTTACAATATTACCTTTTGCATATAATAAATTTTTTACATTGAAAAATGTAATGGGTGATGAATAGTATTTAATACCAAGGGTAAAAGAGGTATAAATGGATAAACTATGTATCAATTTTCCAACAAGCCAAGTATTATTGAATAACTGTTTTTAGTATAGTGGATAAGTAAAAATGAATGGAGGGAATACATTAACTAGAGGCTAATTTGACTAAATAACGTTATTTATTACTCATTTTTATTCAATACCTCTCTATTTCACATATACTAGTATATCTCTATATATGACTAACGTAAAGATGGAAGTGACAAGTATTATAAAATATCTATTTTTAGTAAGGAAAAAAATATTTAGAAAATAAGTAAGTAATTGCTACCATAGAATGTCAAAAGAAAGTTAAAATGATTGCCTCATTGAATATGTAATTTGCCACGAATCAAAACTAAGGTCATAATAATGACACTTATCGCGATTAAGCCTTGACAAGTAACTCAATCACCCAAATTGATATGTAATAAGAAATCATAACAAAATGTCTAAGTTGAGACTTTTAGAGAAAGTCAGACTATACACGCACAATAATACCAGAAGTCTGAGTGATAATGATACCATAAACCATCCCAAAATATGGTTTTACAATGTAAGAACAATCTAAATACAGCTCTGAATTGGTAATTACAATTGAATTCAACAAATATAAGTCTGTTTGCAAATACAAATAACGACATCAACTGGATAGGAAGAGGTCTGTGGTCGACTCTGAAGGCATAGAGCGTTAATACCTTTAATTTCAATGATCAAGCGCACGATCTTAGCTGCCGTATGGTGCACTCGTACTTGGATCTACATTGAAATGGTACAGTAGTGATGAGCACGATCTACTTGTACTCAGTAGGTATCATAGGCCGACTGAGCAAAGTAGAAAATAAGATACACAAATACATACTATGCGCATGTCACCTTCAATAAAAAAATATCTCAAATGGTAGCTCACACCATCTCTAATAACAATTCTAAATATAATAAATAACAACGAAATTGGTACATAAAAGATACAAAATAGATATACATCAAAATAAGCACAAACATACCACATGGAAGATGCATAAGATATGAAATGCAATTATAATGATATGATATGACTAAGGTTATTGCATAGCATCCATATACACCTACCGAGTCTCAGCTCTTTCGGGTAGGACCTAAGAGGGGTTCGTAACCCATATACTTTCCTAATAGTCGATCTCAATATCCGTATCTCCTCTCAGACTCATGGTCTATGGTAGAAGATTTCGTAAAATTATTTCATTTCTGTTAAAATAGTGTTTCCATAATGGTACCAATATGTCATCAATGTATGTATAATATCAAGATGTAATGCTTACAACCAAACTAGAATAAAGGTCTTGAATCTATTCAATGCATGTACACGTGAGCTCAGAATCCACTCAATATGTCAACTAACCATGATTTCGTATAAGCAATGTAACACTAGAGTAAAAAAATACTAGTAAGACATCATTAATATCACATTAAGTCCTACTTGGGTATTACTATCATGAAGAAAGCAGCCAAATGCATACACAAGGCTAATAATATCATATAAAGTCCCGACATGAGAAACACACAGTAAAGATCACTTCAAGTCACCAACAACAATAACATAAGACCCCACATGGGCACACAATAGTAATAATATTATTGAAATATGCTTCCCATGATGACTACCCACACCCATAGCATGAATTATATAAATATTAACTATCTAACCCAATTCGAAGAAAGTTAAGTCGTAACCTACCTTGTAACGATAAAATTCAAGCTTAAAGGCATTCAATGCGGACCTTTCCCCACTTGAACGGCCTTAGAATTAACTAAAACATACAAATACAAAATCTACATCTCAAAATGAAGCCAACAATACCCATATTGCCAATTTCCAAGTCAGGGTCAAAACGGACCCTCAAAATGGGTTTTTGAAAAAAAGAGTAAAATTGGAATATTTATTTATAAACACCTTACCCATGATTAAAGGAAGCCATAGCAGAAAACCCAAATGAAAATGGGTTAAAAACGAAGTTTAAATACAACAAATACCTTTTTAGGCCTCTCAGGCAAAAAATCCCCAATTTTTAATTTTGAAATCACAATTTTAAAGAGTTTTTAATGACAATAATCAACGTAAAATAATTGAAATAGTAATTTGGAGATTACCCAAGCTCAAAAATGGAAGAACTCATCCATAAATCTCTTAACCCGAAGCTCAAATTCTCAAAAATGGAAGAAAAATATGAGAAAAAGAATTTTTATATCCTTCCAGCTATGATTATTAATGCAGTCAAATGACCACTTAAGTGGTCATCGCTTAAAAACGGGTTGACCGTTTTAGCGGTCCAACCCAATTGTGTTGGCCCCCTAAAGTGGTTCTATACCATCAAAGCAGTCAAAGGTCTTATTTAGTCGTAGTTTCTTAGACCTGAAGGGCCTTCTAAATCGATTCCTATGGCTCTGAAGCGGCTACCTCAATTTACCTGTCCTTTGGCCGTTAAAGTGGCAACACCAGATTTACAGCTGTGTCGGCAACTTTGCTGAGTAGTAAAGTTGTCGACTAGCCCCTCGAGATCCGTTCAAAATCTCATGAAGGCAAACGAAATAGACTACTAGACTAAATTTGACATTTCAAACTCAGTGGCGGCATCAAATTTTTGAAAAGAGATTGTTTTCACAAAATTGACCCATGAGACCCAATTTTACAAGTTTCTAAACCAAGGGTCAAAATGAGATCTAAATGTCCAAAAATTGAACCAACCATACTACAAAATCAAAATTAAATTTTTGGATCCGCTAGTAGTCTGTTTTACCACTCGACACACAGAACAACAAATATTGACCAAAGTCAACTATAAGGCCTTTGAAACCTCTAAAAAAAAACTCAACAAACCATTCTGGATCACATTGAGAACTATGCCAACCATACCCACACTGCAAAAAAAATTACATAGCAATAATGGGGAAAGGTAATGTAATACCCCGTACTTTTCATATCTTGAAAAGTTTCCCAAGAATGTTAGAAGCCTTTTTAAAAAGATGAATCCACTTTTGTACACATGGTATTTTCAAGATTTTCACTTTGTTTCATTTGCAAAATTCAATAAGCTTTCCATCGATACCAAATTTTCCAAAATCCGACACCCGAGTGAAGAGTTAGAGCCTTTTTAGTGAGACAGTGTATCACTTGAGTCTTCAGCGTGGCGCAGAGATAGCTCAAATAGCAATTCTTAATTTCCAGTGTTGCTTTACGATAGTAGCGCATCGCGCTAAACTTTCAGGTCACAAACAAGGTGGCAACGCAATAGCTCTACGTCGTGCCACCGTGCAATTTCCCATTTGTCACTTTCCAGTGACTTGGCGTGATAATGGTGCGTCGTGCCAACGATGAAAATTGAGAAATTTTCTCAGAAATTAAAGACGCGTCTAGGGTTAAAAGGGTCAATTCCACCCCTATATGTACCCAATAACACGTGATTTAGTCACTCTACACCCAAAATATACTAGTTTCTCTCAAGTTTCTCTCAAGAACAAGCTAAGGTTTCTATTGGGGATTCAAATTCAAGAAGATTTCACCGTCAATACTCAAGAAATCACATCCCAGGTATGCATAGTGTTTATTCATGGACTCCTTTCATCCATTAAGCCTACGAATCTCGTTTCTAAAGTCAATATTTTAGATTTTCTTTATGAACTTCATGTTGGGTTTATTTTGTTTATGTTGAGAATGATCAATTGAATTCAAATCCATGTTGGGTGATTAATGTTATGTGGAATTGATGTGTATAGATGTATATTCATGTCAACCTATGATTAAACCCTAGGATGATGAAATTAGATGTTGAATCATGATGTATAATTGTTGTATAATGGTGTTTACATATATTATGCCTATCATGTGTTTGATTAAATGCTGATATGAAGGAAAAGTGCCCAACTAGCATGATATTATGAAATCCCCATGTTTGTACAAGTTTATCTATATCAAATGTTTGATGAAGTGCTTTAATATATGGATTATGAATTGTGTTGTTGGTCATGTGTTCACGTAAGTCATGCTATGTCAATTTCTTACCATCGAGTCCTGGGGGTACTTGTACCCGAAAATTTAGCTATGTGCCTAGAGCCATGTCATGTTTTAATGATAACCTAAGCCAAGCCATGATCAGTAGAATTTAGTCAGTCTCATGACTCAGGAAAACTCAATAAATTCAGTATCAGTCCAGTCTCTTCAAGAAATCTCAGAAATCTCAGTAATCTCAGTAGCTCAGTAATCTCAGTGACCTCAATGGTATATGTAACATCAGTACTCTCTGTGATCTTAGTAATCTCAGGAAATCTCCATAATGTCATGAACTCAGTCAGTTGTCTGATATCAATAGCATTCTGTCAGTTAATGAAATTCAGTAACTCAGTCCATGTTCAGGTCTATGAATCATATTCAAAGTCTATTCAGATGGGAGTAGGAATTAGAACCGAGTAAACCCAAGGATGGGAACACACACTATCAGATGAGGGTGTGATTCTTAAAAGTCATCCTTGCATTCCAAAACTATATAGCTAGCATAGGCTGAGACATCAACACTATCCAATGAGGGTTGATAAGGTAGATAAGCACTGTCAGATAAGGGCCCCACCATTCTCTTTTGGGGACACTATCAGATGAGGGTCACCCACAGCTTGTCCTTACTAGTGGCGCGGTATTGACACCCTTCCAATTGGGGTTGTAGATTGGACCCCAACTCAGCCATAATGGCATATTAGGGGTATGTCGGTTAGATAACTATTTCCCACAGTTTTAATTACAGAATTAGGACTATCAAATATAGTTATTCAGTCTCAGTAATAAAACTGAGATAGTTCTATAGAACTCAGGATTGTCAGATACAGTCAACTCAGCACAGTGCGGAACTCAGCTAGTTCCATCAGTATTAGGACTGTCAGATACAGTCACTTATGTTATCAATACTCAGACTCAGTAATCATGTTATCACGAACTTAGTTAATAGTATATTAATTATACAAAATTTATGTTATTAGTATTCAAACTCAGTACTGTCCGATACAGTCAATCAGACCAGTTCATAATCAGAACTGTCAAGAACAGTCTTTCCTACATTAGTGATACAATATCAATCTCTCAGTATTCAGTAGATTCAGCCATTCATATTCAGTATCATAGTATCAGTCCCTCAGATATCAGTAATTCCATGTTCTTAGTAAAACTCAGTAGTCAGAACCAAGTATTCAATCCTAGTACGATCTCAGATACAGTTACCTATGCATGCATGTATTCTCAGGTTCATGTTAGTTAGTCAGTTAGTATTGTTCATGCATATGAACCTATTGTATTCAGCCTACCTCACTTGCATACCAGTACATTTAAAGTACTGACGCATTTGTACTATGGTGTCTTAGACCATAGGTTTAGAAGCCTGAGCTCCAGAGAACCAATTGCATCCCAGTTCAGCGATCAGAGTTAGCAGTGAATCCTCATCCTTCGAGGACATGATGATCAAATTACTATTTTAGTTTTCAGTTTATTTCAGTAGTTAGAGTTAGTTAGGGACATGTCCCATCAACTCCTTATTCAGATAGTTTAGAGGCTTTCAGACTACAGTATGTTCAGACAATTATCTTAGTTGTTTTGGTATTCTTATACCATATTTTTCAGTTATGTACAAGTATTGAACCTTATGGCCTTTCAGTTAATGTTTCCGCATTTACGATATTATTACTATTATCCAGTGCTCAGTTTACAGATATCACTCATGGGTTAGCTTATGGTCCTTCGGGGTCATGGGCACCGTGTAGCATTTCGGGTACTAGATTTGGGGCATTACATGTAAATTGGTCAAAACACATAAACATGGAATGTTTATAGGATTAAGTCATACAACATCCACACCTAAGAATCCAGTTCGTCCTTGAATTAAAGGCAAGAAAAATACCTGATTTGGAAAAAAGTGGGAGATAACTACTACGCATGTCAGACTCGACCTCCCAAGTAGCCTCATCAATAGAACGGTATTTTCATTGGACCTTAACAACTAGAATATCACTAGAATGCAGCCGTCTAACATCCCAGGTTAAAATGGAGACTAGATTTTCAACAAAGGACAACCTCCCATCTAACTGCACTGTGTCCCAATGAATGAATGAGACTAATCCAAAATATAAAGTTGTAGTATGGATACATGAAAAAACTATATGAACGCCTAAAAAATTGGTAATGCTGGCTCGTAAGATACATCCCCAATAGTTTGAAGAATCTCAAATAGCCAAATATACCTGGGGCTAAGCGTGCCCTGCTTCCCAAATCTCATCACGCCCTTCATGGATGATACACTAAGAAAAATTTTATCACCAATAATAAATATCAAAGCACGAAGTGTACGATCTCACGTAGTACTTCTGCCTACTTTGAGCCACTCGAAATCTATCCTAAATGAACTGAACTCTATCCAAAGACTTATAAAGTAAGTCCGTACCTCGAGGTCTAATCTTAGAAACTACAAATCAAATAATCGATGCCTACCATATTATCATGACCTAACCTCGGGCCTGGCCGTGATTGGTATCTCAAGCCCACCATAGAACGGAGACCCCCTTATCCTAACCTCAAGAGCACAATAATAATAATAATGCAAAAGGTAATTAAATAGTAATAAGAAGATGAATATATAAGTCTAAGAAGACTAAGATTCAAACAACAACCAACCCACATCTATCAAACAAAGCCTCTAAAACCAAAAAACATCTAAGTTGGGACATGCCTCCGATTGATAAAAAAATCCAAAAGCACCGAGTTAATAAAGAAATAATAATGAAATGATAAGGCTTTACAGAAAATGGAGGCTCACCTCTTCACATCAACTCAACAAACATGCTCTACCACTTAATGTTGCACAAGAGCAACAAAAAAGTCTTCAAACCGCTACCTCATGAAATAATGTAGCGTTGTTTATCGAGTTCCCCAGTACATAGTTGGATTGTGTAGCTCGATTAACCTGGATTGTGTATCTCAATTCATCCTAAAGGCACCCATGGGCTATATGGGCTCAGCTCCCCTTGCTGAAAGGGCCCCAGTTATGTTAGCCGCAAGAACTGAGGAAAACTATGGGAAAACTAAAGCCACCATAGGTAATTGTCATCCCAAATATGTATATATCAAGTGTACATCAATTACACGATCATATAGAACCCCAACATCAGAAAATATGGTTTCCACTATTTATCCTATCAGGACTTACTCCTTCACGGTGAGCTACATAACCCCTTTTAAGCCGAAATTAAAAAAATTTACACATAATTCCAACTATTAACCCGAGAGTCATTCATTAGACATTTACCACTTGGTATCATCATACTAATATGCTCACAAGCTAATATATTTATGCCAAACTAATTCACCCAACCAAATTAGACTCCCAATTTCTATAAAAATCTATACCATGGCCACCAAGTCCATCCAAATCCATTTTTATATCCATTTATACATCAATGCAATGCATTGGGTTCAAAAGTAAGTTAAACCATGTAATTTTCCATAATAAAAATCAAATTTACAAAGTGGATTGAGGTTCATGAAATTTCAAGCCAAAATAAATCCAATTTGGGGAAACCCATGTTCTTCATTTCAAAATTTAAATACTGTATCAATTAAGTCTAAAAAATATCAATTTGAAGAATGAATAATCAATTCAAAACATTGGACAAGTAATTCAACTAGTAACAACCAAAACCCCTCAACCCAATTTCAAACCCATAATTTAAATCACATGAAAATCCATTCAATTAATTCCATAATGTGAAATTAAAGGTTAGGAACGTTAAACATGCCTGAAACAGACAAGAAATTGAAGTCAATTTGAAGTTTGGAGCCCAGATGATGAATTCTATGTAAAACGTTTGAATGTTCTTGGGTTTTGAGTTTTAAGAGAGAATGACTAATTTGGATCTTTGAAAACTGAAGAAAAAAGGCTTATTTTATGTTTAAAGGTGGTACAAGGGGTAAAAAGACCAAAATCCCCTTACCTTAAGTAAAAAAAATCTAGACGAAATTAATACACTAACGTGGCACGATGTTATCGCAGAGGGTAGCTTCCATGCCAAACAAATATCGCGGAAGCTAAACTCCATGGTACACCAATATCAGGGACCCTTACTGCTTAGAGGTCCTAAAATGACTCCAAACCTCTTTCAAAAAATTCAAAACATTCCTAAATTACCCTAGTAATGTTCCTAAACACAATTCAAGACAAAAATTTACATTACACACGTGTAAGGGTTACAAATAAAATGATTAAAATTTTATGAGGTCTTAAATTATCCCTTTCTTAGGATCATTCATCGCTGAATGATGAGTTAGGACACTTTTAGCATGAGAATAGTGTGAAACACCAAAATAAATTGACATACTTAACAAGAGACAAAAGAAAAATAAAACACATACCTTAAGCACTTTCATCCCAACATGGGAAACAAGAGAGGATACTTGGCCTTCATATCTTCCTCAGCTGTCCATGTAGCTTCTTTTACCTATTGATTTCCCCAAAGAACTTTCACTGAAACTACATCCTTGATCCTCAACCTACGAACCTGTCTATCTAATATCTCAACCGGGACTTTCTCGTAGGACAAGGAATTCATAACACCAACATCCTTAACAGTAACTATCAAGGAAGGACCACCCACACACTTTTTTAGCATGGACACATGAAAGACAAGATAAATCAAAGATAAACTTGCAGACAAATCTAACTCATACGCCACATTCCTAATTCTCCTCAAAATCTAACAGGGACCAACATAATGAGGACTGATATTCCCCTTTTCCCTAAACCTCATGACTTCTTTCATAGGAGATACCTCATAGGATGAAAAATCCATAACATCAACATCCCCAACAGGAACTATCAAGGAAGGATCATCCAAACATTTTTTTAGCATGGATAAATGAAAGATAAGATGAATCGAATATAAAATTACAGGAAAATCTAATTTATATTCCATATTCCCAATTCTCCTCAAAATTTGATAGGGACCGACGTAATGTGTACTAAGATTCTCCTTTTTCCCAAACCTCATGACTCTTTTCATAGGAGATACCTTCAAGAATACCCAATGCCATAAGTTAGAAGAAAAATGTGTATCTCAGTATGAAAGAATGGACACTGACATACCATGCAACTTCATAATCTCCAGAATGAACAAATTAGCATAATCCTCTCTTGAGTAGTTAGTCCTCATAGGCAAGAAGTGAACGGACATAGTTATCCTATTCTTAATGGCCCAAAAAGAATCATATTTATAGAAAGACCACAAAAGACCAGTAATGAAATCCATCTTGATCATCTCCCATTTCCACATAGTTAACTCTTTCTCTTAAGACATGCCACCAGGCCTCAACTGCTCAACCTTGACTTGCTGAAAAACCATGTATTTGACAACAAAATTTGCCCACATCCCTCTTTATATTATTCCACTACTATATTTCCTTCAAGTCATGATACATCTTGGTTAAACTCAGAGGAACTACATATCTGAACTCATGAGCCTCAGTCAAAATCCTTACTCGCGACCCATCAACATCAAAAATAGACAACTTACCTTGGTACTTTAGAATACCATCTACCCAAATATCGAAAGACATAATATTTTGTTAACCCATATCTTCCTTAATCTTCATAAGTATGGGGTCAAAATCCTACTTCTCATTCACTTCAGTACCCAGAGATGATTTAACCACTTCCTAAATAATCACTTTTCCATCCTCAGAGTATAAAAGATGAATTCCTAAGTTAGCCAACCTATGAATATCCTTAATTAATCCTCTTTTCTCCTCTTTAACATGAGATAAATCCTTATAGAAAACCTGTTAAGAGCATCAACAACAACATTATCTTTACCTAGATGGTAGTGAACACTCATGTCATAATCCTTAAGTAACTCGAGCCACTGCCCCTACCTAGGATTCAATTCCTTCTGAGTAAACACATACTATAAGATCTTATAACCAAATAGATATCTATATGCAACCCATATAGATAATAGAGCCAAATCTTTAAAGTAAAAACCACAACGACCAACTCTAAATCATGAGGCGGATAATTCCTTACAAAAACCTTAAACTGCCGAGAAGCATAGGACACAACCTTATTATGCTGTATTAAAATACAACCTAGTCCCACACAGAAAGCATCACAAAATAAAACAAAACTATCAGCACCCTCGAGCAGGGTCAAAACTAGCATCAAAATCAACTTATCCTTGAACTTCTCAAAACTACCTTCACAAGCATCGAACCATAAAAACTTAACCTTATTTTAAGTCAACCTTGTCAGCAAAGTATAAATAGAAGAGAAAGGGTCTACAAACCTCCTATAGTACCCAACCAATCCCAAGAAGATCCTAATGTCGGCTGGAGTCGTGAGTCTAGGCTATTTCTTAACTGCCTCAACTTTATATGGATCCATCTTGATCCCATTACTAGAAATAATATGCCATATAAAGGTCACAACACTCAACCAAAAATCACTCTTAGAAAACTTTTCATACAACTTTTGGTCCTAAAGAGTCTGCAACACAATTTAAAGGTAATTGGCATAATCATCTTCACTCATAGAGTAAACCAGGATATCATCAATGAAAAATAGAACACAAATATCCAGAAATTGCCTGAAAACCTGATTCATAAGATCTATTAAGGAAGTCAGAGCATTGGTCAACCCAAATGACATAACCAAAAACACATAGTGACCATACCGAGTTTAGAAAGCAGTCTTGGGAATATCAAACTCTCTAATATTCAACTGATGATAACCTAAACAAAGATCAGTTTTAGAGAAACACCTAGCACCCTGAAGCTTATCAAAAAGACCATCAATCTTAGAAAAAGGATACTTATTCTTCACTGTCACCTTACTCAGCTGACGATAGACTATACACATCCAAAGGGACCTATCTTTCTTTCACACAAAAAGCACAGGATCACCCCAAAGAAATACTAATATGGATAAATTCATTATCAAGAAGATCTTTTAATTTCTGTTTTAGCTCCTTTAGTTTAACTAGAGTCAATCTATAAGAAGGAATGGAGATAGGACGTATCCAACAGAAGATCAATCCCAAAATCTATTTCCCTATCAGGCAGAATTCTAGGATGATCATTGGGAAATACTTTAGGAAATTCATTAACCATAGGGACAGATTTCAAAGAAGAACTTTCAGAGTTGGAATACTTAACCTAAACTAGATGATACATACACCCTTTTGAAATTATTTTCTGATCTCTAAGATAGTTAATAAATATCTCTTTGGGTACTAAGGAACTCCCCTCCCATTCTAATACCAATTCATTAGGGAAATGGAACCTAACCTTTTGGGTCCTACAATCTAGACAAGCAAAGCATGAATGAATCTTATCCATCCCCAAGATAACATTGAAATACTCCATATCCAACTCTATGAAATCCACCAATGTCTCTCTTTGAAAGATCGATACCATACAACCCCTATAAATTTTCTAGAAACTATGGAATCACCCACTGGAGTAGAAACCAAAAAGAGGTAAAAAATATTTTTGGGACCAATATCAAAATGCACAACTAGATAAGGGTTCACATAAGAAAGGATAGAACCAAGATCAAGCAAACAATAAACATCACAAGGAAAAATTTGTAACATACTAGTAACAATATCTTTGGATGGATTCTTGGCGATTAGCAAATGCATAGATATTTTTTCCGCCAGTGTTGGTACCAGAGTTAACTCCATTTAGCACAGAAGCTAAAGATGTGAAAACCAAAACTTTATTAGCTCTAGTCTCAACCTTGGCTGAAGGATAATCTCATGTGTATTACCCAACATACCATAATTATAACACTAATTTCTCCTCTCATCATAATATCCATGATAAAGTTTCCCATAAAAATGACAAGGAGGTTAATGTGGGGTTGACTGAGCTCTACTAGTTTAAGACTAGGCACCCTATGCCTTAGGACCACTGCTATCCTAAAAATAACAAGCACTCGAAGGCTTAGGATAGGACAAACTAGGACACGAATAAGAATTACCCTAGTTTTTCTTCTTGGTCCACTGTCCACTATTTTTCCCACTATTCTGCGAATCCCTAACCTGCTCTGAATACCTAAACTTCTTATTTTTCCTCACTCCCATATCTGTCTACTTTTTTTCTCATCCTTAGCCTGCTACATATAAACCATAAGTCTAGAGATGTCTATATCATTGTTCAACATTGCAGCCTACACCCCAATACTAAGTCATGGAACAACCTAGAAGCAAACTTTTTTATCTTAAATCTTATATTGGAGAAAAACTCTGGTGCATAATGGGAGAACTGTTGAAATTTCAAAGCATACTCCACTTTCATCTTCCCTTGCTTCAAGTTCACAAACACTTCTACCTTTACCTCCCTTAACTCCTGAGGAAAGAAGTGACCAAGAAAGGCAACTAAAAATTACACATATTTCTTTCTCAACATTATCACCCCTCATAGCTTCCCACTCCTCATACCACTGATAAGTTACATCCTTCAACTAATAAGCAACAAAGTCCACACCCTCTATATTAGTAGCATGCATCACCCAAAAGATATTCTCCATCGCATCAATGAACCCATGTGGATCCTCCTCAAGATTAGAGTGTATAAAGGTTGTAGAATTCAACCTAATAAACTAGCCAAATGGGGTGACCTCAGTTGAATGAGAAACAAAACCCACACAGTCAGACTGATGAGGATATGATTCCACCAACTCAGTAAGCATATAAATAGACTGATGAAACTTCGCATTAGAGATATCTTTCTAAGGTGATTGAGCAATAGTTTCACTAGATTGAAAAGCTTGAGAAGGGCTAGTAGGGATCGGTGGAACTCTACATGCGGTGGCACAATCAAGAGCAGGGACCCTAGATCGGGTATGCACTCCATACACAGGGCGAGTCCCCTCCATATTGTCCTTAGGCAGGGAAGAATTCCCAGCAGAGTTTTTATGAACGTTAGATCTTTGGGGAGGCATGATCTGTAATGTGAGAAAGCCGGAATTTAGTGAAAGTTTCATAACATTAAAATCTATAACCTAAACTAAAGCATCGGAAAGGAAAGTATTCCTATTTGCCTTATAGCTTCCTCCTTATAGGTGTGTCACTCTACACATCCATAAAAGGGACTCTACTCAACACGGATTTGTGGATACCAAACTACCCTAGACCTAGCTCTAAAACCAAGCTTGTCATGACCCAACCTCAAACTTGGCTATGACGGGTATCTCAAGTCCACCTTAGAATGGAAAACACCCCTTCCCCCAAACCTAAACTCAAGAGCACAATAATAATAATAATGTAGAAGCTAATTAAATAGTAACATGAAGATGAATAGATTACACAAAAATGACTAAGATTCAATCAACAACCATCCCACCTCTATCCATGAAAGCCCTAAAAACTAGAATAACATCTAAGTCAGGATATGCCACCAATTATTACCAAAAGAATCCAAAAGTACTGAGTCAGTAAAAAAAGAATGATGAAATGATAAGGCCTTTTAAAATATAGAGGATCAACATTTCACAGCAACTTAACAAACGTGTTCCACCACCTAACACTGCACAGGAGCAACAAAAAACTCTTTTAACCCTACATCATGAAATAATGTAGAATCCTATAATGGTTAGTAGTATAAGCACTAGCATGTAACTCAGGGAAAGTGATAACATAGTGCCATGTCAAAAATCAGTCAAACCACATGCACACATTCATATTTACATATAAATGATGTCGGGATAGGGTAAATGATCATGAACATGAGAGTATTAAAACTATTAACCTAGAATGTGTAGATCGATCCGTCCTAAATGCACCTATAGGCCATATGGGTTTAGCTCCCCTTAATAAAAGAGCCCAAGTACATATTTGCCATAGGAACAGAGGAAAAGTTAAGGGAAAATTAAAGCCACCAATAGTCATCCTAAATATATATATATATATATAAATATATATATATCAAGTTTGTGTAAAGTACATAGTCATATAGCCCCTCAACACCAGCAAACATGGTTTCCAGTGTTTGTCCCCTTAGTATTTACCCCTTCACGGTTAGCTATACAACCCTCTTTAAGCCTAAATTAAAAGAATTTGCACATAATTTCAACCAGTAACTCGGGAGTCATTCAATAAGGTATTTACCATTTGGTATAGTCATACCAATATGCTTGCAAGCTAATATATTTATGCCAAACTAATTTAGACAACTAAATTGGGCTTCTAAGCTCCATAAAAATCTAAACCATGTCCACCAAGACCATCCAAATAAATTTTTATATCGATATATCTATTCATGTAATGCATTAGGTTCAAAATCAAGTTAAACCATGTAATTTTTTATAATAAAAATCAAATTTACAATGTGGGTTGAGGTTCATACAATTCCAAGTCAAAATTCATCCAAATTAAGGAAACCCATGCTCCCTATTCCAACCATTTAAATAATGTACCAATTCAGTCCCAAAATATCAATTTAAAGAATGAATAATCATTTCAAAACATAGGATAAGTAATTCAATCAGTAACAAATAAAGCCCCTTAAACAAATTTCAAAATCCACAATGTAAATCATTTGAAAGTCAATTCAATTAATGTCACAATATAAAATTAATGTTTAGGAAAGAGAAACATGCCTGAACATATAAGAAATTAAAGTCAATTTGAAGTTTTGAGCTCGGACGATGAATTATCTTTGAAACCCTTGAATGTTCTTGGGTTTTGAGTTTTCATAGAAAATAAATAATTTTGTTCTTTGAAAACTGAAAAAAGAGGTTTATTTTATGCTTAAAGATCATACAAGGGGTAAAAGAACCAAAATCCCCACACCCAAGTGTATAAACAAAATCGGACGAAATTAACACACTGTATGGCATGCCGTCATCATGGAGGGTAACCTCCGTGCTACACCAATATCGCAGAGGATAACCTCCATGGCACACTAATATTGCAAACCCACACTATCTTGGGGTCTCTAAATGACCCTGAACCCCTTTCAAAAATTCAAAAACTTTCCAAAATTAACCTTTTAACACCCGTAAACACAACTCAAGTCAAAAATTAACATTCTACATGTGGAGGGTCAAAAATTAAATGATTGAATTTTTATGGGGTCTCACACATAAATCCTCCAAATGAGCTATATCAATACTCAAATGGTAGTTATTATTATATGTAAACTTCACCAAGGCCAAATTTTACTCCAACTAATTGTAATACCCTATGTCTAAATACCACTGTACAACATATGACTCATTCCTTTGAGTCATATATACGAGTCATATGATGTAGTCATATCCAAGATAGTATGAAATGGTTGACATTTTGTTTTAGGTATGAGTCAACCTTTAGGGTCATAAGATTACTATAGAAGTCGTATGAAGATGAGTCATAAGGTCAGTAGCCTAGGTTCTTTAAGTTTCTATCCAAGTTACGAGTGGGGGATATGATTCGTATTATGATATTATTAGTCGTAGGTTTAGGCTCGTATATTAATCAGTGTATACTATCTTGATCCTGCCAAGATTATGAGTCATGAGGCTAACTCGTACCTACACCATACTAGTCGTATGGTTGACTTGTGAAGACTAGCAATCCATTTATGTGATATTCAGTTAAAGGTCCTTTTATTATTTTCCCCTCTATTAACTCCTAACCCATAATTTATAACCTAAAAAGGAGCGTAATTTTCCTTAAATTTTAGTCAATTAACAATACTTTCCTCCTCCCATCTTTAACATCATCAAGATTAGGGTTTTTCTCACCAAGTCATCGTTCATGTCTCAAATTTCAAACTCTCTTCACAAGTCAAGCAATTCCAAGTGTGTAGGGTTTTATGAACAATGTTATTCTTTCATCTTTGTGCCCAAAAAGAATAATTTTAAGATTGAATTTACTTGTGTTGAATTAGGGTTCACACCCAAATAACCATATACTTGAAGTATGACATTACCATGTGATAGAATGTTTTAAGCGTATTAATGTTTACATATATTCATTTTTTAACATGTAAGATATACTGTTAAAAGATTATAGGTTATTATTAAGCATTATGTTTTGTTAATAATTTTTATGAAATAAAGCATAATATCAAAGTCCTAAGTACAAGTACTGAGTTTACAAGAAGTGTATGGTCTTAAGATCCATTAATATGTTCTATAACATGATTTAAAGAAAGATTGATCTTTTGATCTAAAGATAAGTCATAAAATCCACAACTATTCATCTTGATTATGTTTTATAGTAATGAAAAGCATGATTGGTTTTCATTTTATAAACCCTTATGCTATTTAAAGGTGAATTTCTTAAGTATGAGCATATATGTATTCTGGAAGTAGTATTTAGCACCGAGAAGGGAATGCAGATGAGTATATCCTAAATTCCTGGAAATTATGTGCCACTGTAGGTTAAACTTTTTCCTAATATAGATGAAGTATAGTGATTACTTAAGTTAAGGTTCTATACCAATGGCAAAGGTAGAATAGTTTTCCCCAATATGGGTGAGACATTGGACTCCATGGTAGCTCACATGGTTTATGTTGATTAAAAGAATTTCGCATAAGAAAGAATAAAATTAAGGATTTTAGAAACTAAGTGTTATGGCTAACTAAGCTTATTCATATGATTCATTATTCATGTTTTATGATCTTGTAGTCTTTATTTTTACTCATGTTTGAGGTGAGTCACTTACGCTTAGAATGCATTACTTGAAAGTTTATATATATATTCAGTTCTTGTTTTACTTATACATTCACTCCACATACTCTGTACATTCCATAGGTACTGACCCACATATACGTCTATGTATTAGACTGTCTTATAATATAGGTTCTGGTGCTCGTTTCCAGTAGCACATTTGGCTTTGGGGATCATCGCCTACATCCCGACTATTGGTGAGTCCTCGTAGTCTGAGGACCCAACTTATCAAACTTTGAATCATTGATGCAAGTGTTTTAGTATTTGATTTAAGATTAAGTTCAGGTCAGCTGGGGTCTATCCAGTGGCTCTCTAGTTAGCAATAGAGGCTTGTCAGATTGTGTATGTTTTAAGTTCACATATTTTTTTTAATGTTTCAAAATTAAAAGATTTATATTAAGCCATGTAATTGTTTACATTCAATATTTATATACGTTAGTTCACTTTTCATGCAAATTTCAAGGTGAATACATATCATAGGCTAGCTTAGCGTTATTCATATTCTAAAGCACCGTGTCACGTCCAGGGGTACTTCTGAGGCATTAGAAACTTGGTATCATAGCCTATGGATTGAATAGTCCTAGGGAGTTGTACAATCCGTATTACTTATTCTTAGTCATGAGTATGAAGCATATCACATTTATGAGCAAGAGGCTATAGAATGGGTTAGGAATTATCAATTCTGTTATGATATATTGTGCTTATATTTGTATTTGTTTGCCTTAACTTGTGCTTTTACGAGATAGAATATTCCTCCTTGCCGAGCTGATGTATGCATAAATGGTGATCAACTACCCCTAAATATCGACTCTCTGAATGAGAATGTGTCTTATGCTAAATTTTGAGCTGCCTTTCAAGCATTGGCCCAAGCTGTGAATGCTAATATTCAATGAAACCAATAGGCAACAGTCCCACTTTAAAAAAATGCTAACTTAGCTATATCTCATATTCAAGACTTTATGAGGGTGAATCCACCTAAGTTCTATGGGCCAAAGTTGGATGAGGATCCTGAACTCTTTATTGATGAGGTGAGAAAGATTACTCATATTATACGTGTTACTAAATATGAGAGTGTAGAGTTGGCATGCTATAGGCTAAAAGACATTGCTTATGATTGGCTCATTATATAGAAGGATGGTAGGGGTAAGAATGCAGCTTCTATAAGTTGGTAGGTATTTTAGAGTGTATTTTTAGACATGCTCTTTCCTCATGAGATGAGGGAGGCTAAAGTGTAGGAGTTCATGAACCTAATGTAGAGCTCTATAACAGTGAAGGATTACTTTTTTAAGTTCACTTAGTTTACCAAATATTCCCAAGAGTTGTCTGATTCTAGAGCTCATATGAGTAAGTTTGTTATTGGGATGTCTAATTTGGTGGTCAAGGAGTGTAAGACTGCTATGATGATTGGGGATATGGATATTTCTCAATTTATGGATCATTCTCAATAGATTAAGGAATAAAAGTTAAAGGAAAGAGAGACGAGAGACAAAAGAGCTAGGACTGGACGGTTTAAGTATAGTTAGCCAAGGTCTAGAGAGAGAAGTCGTTCATATTTTTAGGGTCATTCATCGATGCCTATGCCATCTTCATCAAGTTCCTCTCCACCCAATAATAGGAAGGAGAAGTTGTGGAGGACTCTAAATTCTAGGTCTCATAACAGTGTAGTCGAGATGCCCAGTCACCCAATATGTACAAAGTGTGGAAGGACCCATCCTGGTGAGTGTTTGATAGATAAAGGGGGTTGCTATGGTTATGTAAAGTTGGGCCACAAGATCAAAGAGTGTCCATACACTTAGTAATGAAGTAGAGATAGTCATCCTTAGACTCAGGCTACAAATTCAGCTCAGCCAGGTCACCCAGTTCCTCAACAGGGCACATCATCCAGTACCGATGGCGGTCAATAATAAAATTTGTTTTATGATTTACAATCCCATCAATAATAGGAGATTTCATTACATGTTGTCACTAGTATGCTTTATTCCTTTTACCTTTTTATATATGTTGTTGGACCCAAGATTGAATCTTTCCTATGTAACTTCATTGGTTGCTGTAAATTTTAGGGCAGGTCCTAAAAATCTCTCTAAGCCCTTCTAAATTTCTAACCTAGTAGGTGATCCATTTATTTCTAAATGAGTCTATAGGAAGTTTCCTATCACTGTGTACATATGATCACACTAACGGATATAATAGAGTTACAGATAGTAGATTTCAATGTTATTCTAGGCATGGATTGGCTCCATTCATACTAGCATCAATAGCTTACCGTACCCACATGGTGAAGTTTCAATTTTTTGTTGAGGCCAATTTCAAATGGGAGGGTAATTCTATATCTCCCAAAGGTCATTTTATCTCTATCTTAAGGCCAGATAGTTAATATCAAAAGGTTGTATCTACTATTTAGTTTAAGTAAAAGATAGGTAGTCTGAATCCCCAACAGTTTAATCAGTTCGTGTAGTCAATGTATTTCCTGAGGTTTTCCCCAAAAATCTACTAAGGATAACTTCTTATAGAGAATTAGAATTCAGTATTGATCTTCTTCCTGATACTCAGCCAATTTTTATTCCTCCATATTGTACAGCTCTGACCAAACATAAAGAGTTAAAAAGCAGTATAAAGACCTTTTAGATAAAGGTTTCATCAAACCCGGTGTTTCTTCATGGGTTGCTTTAGTCTTTTTCATGCAAGATAGATGGCACTCTCAGAATATGCATAGATTATAAACAGATAAATAAGGTTACCATAAAGAATAAGTATCCCATTCCTAGAATCAATGATTTGTTCGATCAACTTTAACGTGCCTGGTGGTTCTCCAAGATTGACCTTAGGTTGGGATACCATCAGTTGAATGTAAGGAAGTGAGACATTTTGAAAATAGCTTTCTGAATAAGGTACGACTATTTTGAAGTTGTGGTTATGTCATTTGGACTAATAAATTCTCCTACAACTTTTATGGATTTAATGAACAGGGTATTCAAGTTATACTTATACATGTTTTTTATTTATTTATAGATGACATACTGGTGTATTCGAGGAGTGAGGAGGAACATTCATACCATTTGAGAATAGTACTACAGACCCTCAAGGACCGTCAACTATATACGAAGTTTGGTAAATATAAATTTTGGTTGGAATTTGTTACCTTCTTGGGGCATGTCATTTCAGGGTTTGGTATACATTTAGATCCTCAGAAGACTAATATAGTGAAGCACTATCCTAGACCTATCACTCTATCTGATATCAGCAGCTTTTTGGGTTTGGTTGGATATTATAGAAGATTTTTTGAAGGGTTTTCCTCTATAGCCAAACCATTGACTAAATTAACCTAAAAGAAAGTAAAGTTTATATGGTCAGATAAGTGTGAGAAGAATTTCCAAGAGTTGAAGGATAGATTGACTTCAACACCAGCATTAGCTCTGCCAAAAGGATTAAACGGATTTGTAGTGTATTGTGACTCTTCAAGAGTTGGGTTACATTGTATGTTGATGCAAAATGGGAGAGTAATATCTTATGACTCTAGGTAACTTAGTAGTCACGAAAATAATTACCTAACTCACGACTTGGAGTTATCTGCAGTGGTATTTACCCTAAAAATTTGGAGGCACTACCTCTATGGTGTGCATGTTGATGTTTTCACAAACCATAAAAGTATTCAGTATGTATTTTCTCAGCAGGAGCTGAACCTTCATACGAAGTTGGTTGGAGTTTTTGAAAGATTACGACATAAATGTGCTCTATCATCCGAGTAAGGCCAATGTGGTGGCATACATAGTAAGTAGGTTTCCCATGAGTAGTGTGGCCTATGTGAATAGGGAAGAATCAAATTTGGCTAAAGAAGTGCATTAGAAATCCATCCTTAGTAGTTCCTCTAGAGAGTATTGGGGTCAATGTTAACTTGAAGTATGAGTAAATTCTTGTGGAGCTACTTGATAGGAAGGTCCAAAGGCTAAGGAATAATGAAGTAGCTTTAGTAGAGGTTCTTTGGAGAAACCAAATAGTTGAAGGGGCTACTTGATAAGTTGAAGCAGATATGATGATCAAGTATCCTTATATTTTTTCTTCTAACCCAGTTCCTGCTGAAGGTAAATAGTTATTTTTAGACAAAACTCTTTCTCTTTAAGCCTGATTAAGTATTCTTAAGTCATATCTTATGTTGTAAGTGATTGTATCCTTGTGATAGATATAAGCTTGGTTGTAAGTTTGGTATAGATGTGTGGGTTCTTTTCCAAATCCCAATCCTAGATGAATGACATTCGAGAATGAATATTTCCAAGGGGGAGATATCATAATATCCTATGTCTAAATGCCACCGTACAATGTATGATTCATTCTCTTGACTCGTACATACAACCTACGAGTCGTATGTTGTAGTCATATCCAAGATTATGTGAAATAGTTGATGTTCTATTTTAGGTACGACTAGAAACTTAGAGTCATAAGACTACTATACGAGTTGTATGAAGATGAGTCGTCAGGTAAGTAGCCTAGGTTCTCTATGTTTCTATCCAAGTTACGAGTGGGGGACTACAAGTCGTATTATGATGTTACTATTCAAATTTTTATACTTGTATGTTGACCAGTATATACCATCTGTAATGTTCAGTTAAAAGGCCTTTTGGTATTTTCCCCTCTATTAACTCCCAACCAACAACTTATGACCTAAAAAAGAGCATTATTTTACACCATTTTCAGTCAATTAACAACACTTTTATCATCCCATCTTCAAGATCATCAAGATTAGGGTTTCTCTAACCAAGTCATCTTTCATGTCTCAAATTTCAAGCTCTCTTCACAAGTCAAGAAATTCAGGTATATGGGATTTATGAAAAAGGTTATTCTTTCATCCTTGTTCCCAAAAAGCATGATTTTAAGATTGAATTTATTATTATTTTTTTGAATTATGGTTCATACCCAAATAACCATATTCTTGAAGTACGACATTACTCTGTGATAGACAACTTTAAGTGTATCAAGGTTAACATATATTCATGTTTTGACTTGTAAGAAATGTTGTTGAAAGATTTTAGGTTATTATTGAGCATAATGTTTTGTTATGAATTTCTATGAAATAAAGAATAAATTCCAAGTCCTAAGTACAAGTATCGAGTTTACAAGAAGTGTATCTCTTAATCTCCATTGATATGTTTTATAACAAGATTTAATGAAAGATTGATCTTTTGATCTAAGGATAGGAAATGAAATCTACAACTGTTCATCTTGATTATTATTTAAAGTAAAGAGAAGCATCACTAGTTTTCATTTTATAAACCCTTATACTATTTTAAGGTCAATTTCTTAAGTATAAGCATATATGTATTCTGGTATTAGTATTTAGCACCGAAAAGGGAATGTAGACGAGCGTATCCTAAATTCCTAGAAACTATGAGCCACCGTAGGTTAAATTTTTTCCAAATATAGATAAAGTATAGTGATCAATTAACTTAAGGTTCTATACCGATTACAAGGGTAGAACAGTTTCCCCCAACATGGGTAAGACATTAGACTGCATGGTAGCTTACATGGTTTATGTTGGTTAGAAGAATCCCCCATAAGAAAGAATAAAAGTAAATATTTTAGAAACTAAGTGTTATGTCTCACTAAGCTTATTCATATAATTCATTATTTAAGTTTTATGATCTTGCAGACTTTATTTTTACTCAAGTCCAAGGTGAGTCACTTACGATTAGAATGCATTACTTTAAAGATTATGTGTGTATATATATATATATATATATATATATATTCAGTTCTTGTTTTACTTATTCATTCACCCCCACATACTCAGTACATTCCAAAGGTACTGACCCACATATGCGTCTATGTGCTACATTGTCTTATAATGTAGGTTCTGGTGCTCGTTTCCAGTAGCACAATTGACTACGGGCATCATCACTTACATCCCGATATTTGGTGAGTCCTCATAGTCCAAGGACCCAACTTATCATATTTCTATCCATTGATGTATGTATTTTAGTGTTTGATTTTCAATTAAGTTCAGGTCAGCTGGGGTTTGTCCCTGTGGATCTCTAGTTAGAAGTAAAGCTTTGTCTGACTATGTATGTTTTAAGTTCAAGGAGTTTGTTTAAGGTTTTCAAAGTTAAAGATTTATATTAATCCATAGAATTGTTTACCTTTAGTTTTTATATATGTTACTTCACTTTTCATATGATTTCAAGATGAATAGATATCACGGGTTAGCTTAGGTCTATTCGTAGTCTTAAGTACCATATGACGTCCAGTTTGTACGTTTGGGGCATTACACTAACCTCCAAAGTCCATAACATAAGCGTAAAGCATATTCTAGAAAACCTAAATAGTTTGCTTCGACTAACCATCTGTCTGGGGTGAAAAGTTGTGCTAAGATCTACCCATGTACCCAACTCTTCCTAAAATGCCTACTAGAAGTGAGAAGTGAATACTGAAACTTTATCAGAGATAATAGATATTGTACACCATGGAGACAAACTATCAAATGAACATAAATATGGGCCAACCTCTCGACAATAAAGAAAACCTAAACAGGGATAAAATGAGCAGAGTTGGTCAATCAATTCACGCTGACTCAAAAACTATCAAAACCACAAGAAGTACGAGGCAACCCAATCACAAAGTCCACAGTGATTTGTTCCTACTTCTACTTAGGAATGGGTAATCTCTGAAGCAAACCACTAAGCCTCAAATGCTAGACCTTAACCTACTGACAACATAGGTTTCTAGCTAAAAAGAATGCTACATCTTTCTTAATACCACCCCACCAATAGTGCTATCTCAAATCACGATACGTCTTGGTCACTCCAGGATGAATGGAATACTTAAAACAATGGGCCTCCTCTAAGATAAACCTCACCCAAACACCCAATTTGACACGCAAAGTCATCCTTTAATCCTCAAAACACTATCAGATTGAAGTGAGGCTTCCTTAGCCTTGCCACTTAACATATTTTCCTAATTACTGTCAAACCAACATTATTAAACTAATGAGTTTAAATCTTCTCTATTAAAGAAGATCTAGCCTCCATAAATGCCAAAACATGGACAGGTGTCAAAATATCAAGCCTAACCATCTGGTTAGCCAAAGAATGAACCTCTAAGTCCAAGGGCCTCTCCTGGGTCAAAAGATACGCAAAGCTACCCATAATAGCCATCTTTCGACTTAAGGCATCTGCAACCACATTAGCCTTGAGATCATAATCTTTAAGAAACTCAACCCAATGATTCTACCTCATACTAAAATTGTTCTTGTTGAATAAACACTAAAGGCTACGATGGTCTGAGAAGATCTCACAATGAATTCCATAAAAATAGTGCCTCTATAATATCAAAGGAAATAAAACTATGCACAACTCCAATTGTGGGTAGGGTAATTCTTTTCATAAGACTCCAATTGACGAGAAGCGTACACAATTAACTTACCTATCTGCATCAATAAGACACTAACCCAACACTAGAAGCATCGTAAAAGATGGTTAAACTCATGCCCTCCTTGGGAAAAGTCAAGATAGGAGTTGATGTAAGTAAATCCTTAAGCTTTTGAAAGATCGCCTCACAAACATTTGACCACTACAAAATTCTGAGTTAGCTTTATCTATAAAGAAGCAATAGATGAGAAAATCTCAGCAAAATGCTGATGGTAGCCTGCTAGACCGATGAAACTCTAAATCTTGATAGGAGAAGTAGGCCTATCCTAATCATAAACTTCCACAATCTTGGTCAGTTTGACCATGAAACCATCTTTGTTAAAATGTGACCCAACAAAGAGATAGACTACAATGAAAACTCCCACTTAGAGAACTTAGCTAAGATTTATGCATCTAAATGCTTTTATATAGCCTTAATTGACTTAGTTTTGAGGACTTATCGTATTCATATTAAAATAATATTCATATAATTAAGCATATAAGTGTTCAAATACATGTTTATAAGGTTTTTGGTGTGCTTAAAACGAGTTTAGAAGTAAAATTTTCACTTAGAGTTTAAACAAGAATACTAGTATTCTTAGCTTGAGCTATGTGATATGCTAGTTAATCTTGTTTGAATCTATTGTATTATGATCTCTAATTCATTGTGTTAGATATAATAGGGAAGTTTGTTAAGACTATGAACTTGATAATTGGATGATATACAAACTGGAATTAAAAGGGATAAGCTACCACGAAGCAAAGAACCAAAGGCAAAATGCATTGAGAAAGCATGAACAAAATCTAGAAAATTTGAACACAAGGGAGTGCCACACCCTTGGATATCCATTTTAAGGGAGTTACATGACCTTATAAACAATCCACAATATTTAAATTCCAATAATAATATGCGATGAGGGTGTGCCACACCCTTATCGTACCAATGTCATAGTATGGCACACCTTTTTTTAAAAAAAATGGGCAGCTTTCTCCAACTATAAATAGAACACTTATGTCTAATTTTACATATCGAGGGGATGACCATTGGGCATTAGAATACACTTGAGGAGGTTTATCTTTGTGTTTTTATTCTTTTCTTCTAGTTTACTTTTGGATTATTACATAAATGTCATGATTATGATTCTTTGTAATTCCATGAGTGGCTAAACACCCTCATCTAGGGGCTAAGGCCAAGAACATGAGTACTTTTGATTATAACTAAGTTGGTTTATGTTATTATCAGTATTGGTTGTTCATGTAACCTTTTTTAAACTATTCTATGGATTTGTGACCATTAACATAAATGCATAATTCTATCAGGATCTCGGAAGAAGGAATGATAGAATAGAACATGGGATATATGGGATAGGATCATAATCATTCTAGGGATTGAAGTTATAATTTTCATTTTGGATAGTAATATACCTAATTCACCCCATTTAGTTCATAAATAGAAAGAAATACAAATGCATTTAACTTGGTTCTTGCATCCACGCTCAATAATATAATTTAGGCTAAGTTAGATTTGATTAGAGATTCAGAAGAACCAGATCCTATTATCATCCGTGTGAATCAACAACCAAAATAACTGAATAAGCCAATGAATTAGTATAGCTAAGTAGGATTGTTCGTAGTTTCTTAACCTTAGGTTTCTCCCCATTATTGTCCAAGAACCATACAGTATTGCATTGTTTATTTTTAATCTTTATTTTTAATTCTCAAATGTTGTGGTTAATTTTGAACTTTTTCAATCTTCATAGTGAAATAAAATTAGATAGTTATTGATCACAAGTCCTGACGGGATTAAAACTTTAATTTTGAAGGCCATTTTACAACTTGGTAGACTACATACACTTGGGTATGCTCTTGGGCGCAACAAATTCTTGGTACCATTATCGGGGACATGTAAATTGACAACTGTCTTAATTAGTTTTGGTATTTAATTTCTTAAGTGCTAACAACTTGATCTTATATTTTGAATTTGCAGGTTTAGGTTTGGAAAGAAAGTAAGCTAGAAAGCGAAAGGGATTTGGTTGACCCATATCCTAAACCTTAGTGACATTTACATTAGTTGAGGAGAGAACCAATACTTCTCTATCAGATACTATATATTCAATAAGAGGGAGTTATTCCTTCACCTATAGATGAAGATCCACTATCCTATCAGATCATACATGAAGTGGAAATCCTACTCACAAATAATGTTACCTTCGCCATCTATAGATCATCACTTGGTGGTAGATTTAAGCTAAAATAAAACATGGTGCAGCTTTTGCATAGTAGTGGCCAGTTTGCTGGCTTGTCACATAAGGATCCATAGGTCCACTTGCAGAACTTCTTGGAATCAATGACACATTCATCCTCATTAGGGTCTCCACAGATTAGGTGAGGCTCATGCTTCTCCTCTTCTTACGTTTGAGGGAATCAAAAAAGTAGTTGAACACAGAGCCAACAAGTTCCATTACTATATGGGATGATTTGGCAAAGAAGTTTCTTATCTTTTTTTTCCCATCCAGTAAAACTTCAAGGCTATGCGGTGCAATCTTAAGTTTCAAGTAGAAGCCGAATGATAACTTTTATCATTCTTGGGAGAGGTTTAAATCACTTCTCAAGGACTGTTCATATCATCAGCAATCCAATAAGGTATTGGATCACAGCTTTGTAGAAGCTCTTAATCATTGTGACATCTCCAGAGCCATAACAACCTAATTATCAGCTATTTAGAGTTAGATGATGACATAGTTTATCAAATTTGGTGTAAATCAATCCTAGGATTAGATAAATGCAGTTTAGTAGGTTCCATCTTGGTGTGAGATTTGTGGGAACAATGGTCACTCTATAGACTTATGTGAAGAAAATCCAGAGTCTGTAAACTTTATGGGAAATGCACAAAATCCAAATTATGGTAATACCTACAAGTGGTAAAGTCAACCCAACTATTCATCAGAGAATAATTAGACTCAACAGTATCAATAATAGAACACACAAGCTAGCAATCTAGAAGAAATATTTAAGAAGATCTTAGCCAATCAAAATCAAATAGTTCCTGAGATAAAGAATCAACAACCTGTTTAAAATAATTTAGAGGCATAGTTGGGAAAGCTAGCTTAGGCATAGAACACCAGGCTCAAAAGGATATTACAAAGTGACACAAAGAATCCAAAGCAAGTAATGTAAATTACCTTGAGGAGTGGTAGATATATCATTGGTAGGCTTTCTAAGAAAAATAAGGAGGTACAAGTAGAGTTAATCCCACAACATATAGAGAAGAAGCAAGCTGAAGTTAAGGATACTAAAAAGTTGGGAAAGTCTGAGTATATAAAAACAAAGCCTATTAAGCATGTAACTAAAAAACCACCACCATCATTCCCTCAAAGGCTAAAAAAGGCCAAGAAAGATACATGTTGTAAGAAGTTCTTTGAACCTTCATAAAACTTTATATTAATCTTTCTTTGTTAGATGTTTTTCAGGGTGTGCCAAAGTACACTAAGTACTTAAAGGATGTGGTGACTAATAAGATAAAGCTGCAAGACATTGAGATGGTGGAACTTATTAAGGAGTAAAGTTTAGTGGTGATGAGGAAGATACCTAAGAAACTAAAGGACCCAGGAAGTTTCATCCTCCCTATACAAATTGGTGAAGTGATGTGGTATATGGATTGAGTGATTAGGGGAAAATATAAACTTGATACCATTTGTCAGTGTTCAATACTCTTGGTTTAGGTAAGCCGAGGCTATGTTGTTTGGATCTTCAAATGGCAGACAGAACCAGAGTTCATATAAAAGAATCATTGAGAGCATGCTTATTAAGGTTGGTAAGTTTATTATCCTTATTTATTTTATTGTTCTTGATTATGATGCATATGATAGGGTGTCAATAATATTAGGGCATCCATTCTTAACAATAAAAAAAGCACTGATTGATGTTAGTAAGAGCACTCTTAAGATGAGTTTGGATGATAAAGAGGTGGTATTCAAACTCTACAAACCACTCACTCCACTTCCCCATTATAAATACTTATGCATGATCATGGCTATCGAAGTGGATGAGTGTGGAGTAGTGGAGCCCAAATTGCCAATAACCTCTTTAGACAGTTTCATAGAGTTACCCACGCCTCTAATTATACCAAAAAGGGTAAAGCAGAAAGAAGAGCCTAAAAAGGCTAATATTGACAAAAATTCAGACCTTGAGAATACATACTTAAAAGGTCAAAAAAGAGTAATAAAATGGCCTCTAAGTAGAAGAAAGAGGCTAAAAAAATATGAATGAGATGTAGTGATGGGGGTTGTGCCATGACACGAAATCAGGTGCTGCTTAGGAGGCAACCCAAGTTAAGGTACGTATTTTATTTTCATATTTTATTTTTTATTTCATGTAGTTTTTGTTTTTGTTGTCACAAGTTGAAGGGAAGTTTGAATACCAAAAATCTAAGCCAAGGAGCATGGCAATAACTGGTTGTGGAGTTCACCGGACCTCACTAATGATTAATGATGTTGCTAGCTAGGCCTAGAGGCCTCAAGGGATATTTCCATCTATACTTTTGAGTATACTTTAAGGACAAAGTATGTTTTAAGTGAGGGGTGGGAAAATTTCCATTGTTTAGGGTAAAGTGTTGCTATAGGATCTCAATTCTTAGTTGCTTTCTATTTTTTCAGTAAATTTGAAAAAATTACAAAAAATATTTTCTCTTTGGTATTCCTTAGTATTAGTTTTGTTGGAGTTAGTCTAGCAGGTTCACACTTCACCCACCCTTGGTTGTTATTTTTATTACTTTTTCATGGGGGTGCCCTTTTAACCTAGTATCCTTTTTTTTATTTTTTAGGAGTAAATTTTAATTTTTTTACTAGGAGTAAGTGAGATGTTATTTGTAGTACCTATGTATGATTACATGATGCAAGTTGGTTGTGAATGTGAAAGCATGTTGATTGTGTTGAATGACTACTTTTTAGACACCTAGGCCCATGCTTATGACTCTTTTTGGATGTTTGATTAAATGAGAATTCATGTTTTTGCTTAGTTTATAGTCTATAATGATCCTTCGTAAGTTGAGCATGTGCCATATGTGAGCCTTGTTGTATATTTCTTGTTGCTTATTAATGTTTAGAACATGTCTGGTGTGTGCAGAAAGTGAAATAAAGAATGTGGATTTAGGAGATGATATAGATATTTATTTTATAGCCATTTTTTATACTCTCTTCTATCTATCCTTTTTCATGATCTTAGTTTGCCCTGTTGAGCCTTTATTCTCTTCTTTGGTAGCCTCATATGTAGCGTATTCCTTTTTTTTACTGACCATAATTTAATCCAAAGCTCGTAAGAGCTTTAGTTGACAAATTAGTAAGGTTAAGGAGTGTGAAATGGAAGAAGAAAAAGATAAAAGTGAAGACCCAAATAGTAGCTCATGGTGTTGGAAAATTTGATATATTGTGGGGATTAATGTAATGAAAAAAATAAAATTATGGAAAATTGGATCATGTGTTGATAGTAATTACTTCCTCCACAATATACATGATCTAGCTTAAAGATATGGGGCAATACAAAGGAGATGTGTGAAGGTAGAATTGGTGAAAGTATGGTTGTTGAGGAAAATAGCTCATCATATACTATGATGTATTAGAGTGCTTAAGAAAGATAGTCACTATTAATAGCCACAATAGTTCCTACCCGTCCCTTAGCCTACAGTACAATCCTTAAAGTCTTAATTGATCTTAAGGCTTAGCATTCTGAGATTAGTAGAGTACTACACGAAGGTCAAGCCTATGGTTCATCTAATGTAACTTGTGAATTCTTTGTGAGAGTGGGCGTAATTTGATTTTTATACCCATGCCTATGATATATTGTATCTAGGTGAGTGAATTTGGGTAAATAGACACATGTTTGATGATAGTTAGGTGACTTATATTATCTTTGGTTAAGTAATATGCATGATTTTTCCAATGTGGTTAGTCAATTCTTGAGGTTAGGGTGGTTTGAAGTAGTATTCATAAGTTCTTAATTGTATATGACATGCTTGAGTATGAAACTTGCTAATTGTGTAGTCATTTTACTACTAGATTGAATGCCTTACTTGTTGTAGTACTAATGTGAAGTATTCTTTGGATAATGCTTAAGGTGCTGAGTTTTTTGAGGACGAACAAGGCTTTAAGTGTGGGGTGATGATGTTAGCTGGATTTATGCAGCTAAGTGTTGTTATCTAGCTTTAATTAACTTAGTTCTGAGGACTTCTCATGTGCGTATTAAGTTAATATTCATATAATTAAGCATCTAAGTGTTGAACTACATGTTTATAAAGTTTGAGATGTGTTCAAAACAAGTTTAGAATTAAAATGTTAACTTAGAATTTAAATAAGAACAATAGTATTCTTACTTGAGCTATGTGTTTTTCTAGTTGATCTTGTTGGACTCTATTGTGTTATGAGATCTAATTTATGATGTTTTATGTTATAGGGAAGCTTGATGAGATGACGAACTTGATAATTGGATGATATTGAAGCTTAAATTAAAAAGGAAAAGCTACTAGAAAGAAAGGAACCAAAAGCCAAAAACATGGAGCAAGAATGACCAAAATATGGAAAATCTGAGCAAAAGGATATACCTTGGCCTTGGATCTCCATGTTAATGGTGTGGGACGCCCTTAGAAAAATCCACAATATGCAAATCCCTATAAGAATCTACAATAAAGGTGTTCCATACCCTTATCACGCTAACGTCATAGCGTGGTACACCTTTAGTTAAAAAATGAGCAACTTTCTCCAACTATAAATTGGACACTTACATCTTACTGTACCTATCGGGGGGCGAACTTGGGGCATTGAAATACACTTGAGGAGGCTTCTCTTAGGGTTTTTATTCTGTTTTTCTATTTTGCTCAGTTATGTAGTATCATGTGGCGATCTATTGGTACATGTTGATGCCTTCTTGTGTCTATTCTAGACATGTTATTTAGTTTGGGAAAAGGCTCATGCTTTAAACAGTAATGACATATTTCGATTTTATGACGTGATATATCAGATGACAAATTTAAAGAAATAAGAATTGGATGGAGGAATTTGAGAGGTTGATGCCAGTTGTTAGAATATTAGTAGGAACAGGAATAACATATAGGGTCCTAGTTGAAAAAAGGATTGGAATGTAGTGTCTATAAATAGGGCCTCAGTGTAGTAATGTAATTACACAATTCAATAATAATATTTTGTTTATTATTTCTCACATGGTATTAGTGCAGGTTCAGTGGGAAACTTATTGGGAAGACAATCATCGTGCGTCAATTTTCGGCGACTGTCAAGGATAATTTGAGCCCTCGTATCTTTTATAAGTGTTTTATGAAAACCAACACTACCACGAAGTGAGAAACACTCGGGTGAGCAAACCCAGTGATCGACTCAGTTTAGGCAATCTAGCACCGCCGTCAATGTTAGATCTGCGCCGCCATGTGCATCACTCGACGATGTGTATAGTTGTTTTCGGCCAGTTTTCAACAAGATTTCTTTTTCCAGTGAGATCGCCCCTTCATTCCAAGGCTGTCCCTTTAGCTATTTCTTGATTTTGGCCAGTTTCCGACAATTAAATCCAATTTTCTGGCGATTGATTTTTTTCGATGACTGACAAATGTTTTGGTGATCGAAGTAGTACTGGAGAAGAGTGATTAGCGTGACATGGAGCAGTTACAGCTTACTGAGGACATGACCCTCGATAGGAAGGTATGGAAAAAAAGTATTAAGATAGAGGGCTAAGGTGTGTGGTCTAGTCGTAGTCTGTAGCTTGGAGGGTTTGGTGTAGCTGGGTTGGTAGTTCTAGGGTTGGGGGAGGGGGTCCTTGGTTTGTTAATATACTTTATTTTTGTGGATGTCGTATCTGTGGTAGTTTATCATGTTGCTCGCTTTCAATGTTTTTGTGTACGGTCCTTTGTCTTGAGCTGGGGGTCTATCGGAAACAACCTCTCTACTTCTTTGGAGGTAGTGGTATGGACTGCGTACATTTTACCCTCCCCAAACCCCACTATGTGGGAATATAATGGGTTTGTTGTTGTTGTTGTTCTTTAGGATTATTACATTAATTTTATGATTATGATTCTTTCTAATTCCATAAATGGCAAAATACCCTCATCCATGGTTAAGGCCAAGAACATGAGTACTTTTGCTTATATCTAAGTTGGTTTATGTTATTATCAATATTGTTTTTTCACGTATTATCTATTCTAGGTATTCACGACCCTTAGGATAAATAAATAATTCTAGCAGGAGCCTGAAATGAGAAACGATAAAATCGAACATAGGATATATGGGATGGGATCATAATCATTTGGGGGATTAAAGTTATGATTTATGTTTAGGATAGGAATATACCTAATTCGCCCTATTCAGTGCATAAATGTGAAGAAATTCAAATGCGTTTAACTTAGTTCTTGCATCTCCTCTCAATGATATAGTTGTAAGGCTAAGTTAGATAGTTGATTAGAGATTTGGAAGACCACGATCATGTTATCAATCTCATGAATCAACAATCAATATAATTGACTAAAGCAATGATATTTTATAGCTAAGTAGGATTTTTCGTAGTGCTTTAAACTTGGGTTCCTCCCCATTATTTCCCAAGAACCGTACTTAACTGCATTTTTTACTTTTAATCATAGTTTTCACTTCCCAATCATTTTGGTTACTTTTGCACTTGTTCAATCTTCATAGTGAACTAGAATTAGATAGATTTTCATCACAACTCCCTGGGGGATCGATACTTGGCTTTTAAAGGCCATTTTACTACTTGGTGGACCATGTACACTTGCTTGTGTACAAACTTGATTATGATTGTCTTTAGGGTGGAGGTGTCTCATTTAAAAATGGTAAAAAGATATATCCATGGTGTGGGAAAGTTTGTAAAATCACTTGATCAAGTAATAAAAGATGTGTACTATGTGAATGTCCTCAAGTATAGTCTTCTAAGTGTTTCTCAAATTTATGACAAAGGTAATGAAGTGAAATTCTCATCTGATGGATGCACTGTGTCAAGTATGAAGTCTGGGAGAGTTATTCTCAAATCCAAAGGATAAACAATATGTATGTGGTTGATTTAAAGTCTATATTTAATGGGTAAATAACTTGATTAAGTGTTCAAAGTGAAGATGTTGATCTATGGAAAAGAAGGTCGTGACATATAACTTTCTCTTTACTAAACAAGTTGATTTCAAAGGACCTGGTCTGTGGCATGCCAAAGCTAAAATTTCTAGATAATAAAGTTTGTAATGTTTGTGTTAAGGGTAAACAAACCAGGTCTTCCTTTAAGATGAAGAAGATGGTGAGTACTTCTAAACCTCTTGAGCTATTGTATGTGGACCTATGTGGATGTATTAAGGTAAGAAGTAGAGGAGGAAAGAAGTATGCATTTGTCATTATGGATGACTATCCAGATTCACATGGACAATGTTCTTGAGAATGAAATCTAAAACCTATGAGGTTCTGGTAACTTTTGGCAAGCAAATTTAAATGAAGATGAATTGTAAGATTGTTGAATTCAGATCTGATGATGGAACTGAATTATAGAACTCCCAAGTTGCAAAATTTTGTGATGAATATGGAATCAGTCTTAAATACCTAAAACTTTGGTCCTTGCAAATTTTGTGAGTGTTGAACTTTTTGTTCATCACATGACTCACACCATAAGTCGTAAGGTATGGTGATGGGTCTAGCGACCCTAGTCATATGTTGGTCAGTGTGTTGTTGGCCAAATTTTGTCCTATTTTTGAGAGACTCCATCGAGTCACATTGTCACGTGACTAGAGTTTTAGGGTCCAATTGAATGTTGTCCGGTGACTAGCCCTTGATATTCTACCTTGGATATGACTTGATTGTACTAGTCTTATAGTATTGTTACGAGTTAAGCAAGGGAGTCGTATGTTAGACAGAATGTGTTTTCCAACCTTTTGATCCAGTGAAAACTTAAAGGTACCACTCGTATGTTGTGGTGACGAGTGGGAGGATCAACTCGTATCCACCTATGAGTTTTCTACAGCTTTTAAGCTAAGGGCATTTTGGATATTTCCTACCTCAAACCATTAATAACCCACATCTTAGAACACTTATTAAGAACTCATTATACAATTTAGAAGATCAAACACTGTCTAAACTCTCTCTAAAACCTCTTAAGAAGATTAGGCTAGGGTTTCTTCAAGGTGGTCATCTAGAGGCTAAAATATAAAATTCTCTCTGTCAATCTTCGTAACTCAGGCATTCATAAAAATCATATGTTTTAAACATTGTTCATAAATCATTAATGGTGGTTTTGAAAACCATGGTTGAGGGTTTGAATTTATAATATTGAGTATTGTTTCGGATGGTTTAAATTATGATTATACATGTTTTGCTAATGGTTTTGCATATTTGGGTGCTTGGGAATTGTGATTTAAACTAATGGGTCATGGTTAACCCTAACTTTATAGTTTTTGGCTTGAATAATGGTTTGATAATGGTATGCCTCGACCTATTTATGAAATTGCCTATGAGAATGATCTTGTCACATGTCGAATTGGGTTTTGAACTAAGGCATTGGCTAGTAATGCAAGCTATTGGTAAATGGTTTTATGAAATCCTTATTGGCCATAAATTGGTTTGAATTGTTAAATGGATTTGTCCCTAAATATTGAATTGAATTAATGTCTTTGTTTAGACAATGGGTTCGATTTCCAAATTTGATTGATAATGATTATGGCATATTGTACGCTTGCAAGTATGGTTGCTATGACGATACTAATTGGATGCATTTTGTAAGTAATTGGATTAATGGTTTATCTGGGCCATGAAAGTGGAGTCTAAATGACTAACACTGGAAACAGCACAAGCTGGTGGAGTCTGAAGGACTAACACGCACTAGGGCCCTTCCATCTAGGGGAGAGCTAGGCCTATATAGATTGTGGGTGTCTTGTTTTATGACGATTATGCTACACAGCCCAGGTTAAGGTTATTAAATACATGCTAAACCCGATTTCCTATCCCAAAATAATATATATATATATGTATATATATATGTATATATATATATGTTTATATGTATGTATGTGATTATATATGATGATTTGACTTGGTCTTGAATAATGGCATTATTTTATTCCTCTATCCCTGAGTTACATGATAGCGCTCCATCTTCTAACCATCTTTGGATGTTGTAACCCTATACGATACAGGAACCAAAATTTCTTTGACTTTATCTATGCAATGATCAAGTATTCGAGTAGGTTTGTGAGTTGACATTAAAGTGGTAAGCTTCCATAATTCGTAACACTTTTTTTCATGGTCTTTATTACCAATGTCTTAGACTTTGTTTAGATTTTATTTTTTTGGATACTACGGGGCATGTCCTGATATTTTACTGACTTTAGTTTTATAGAGGCTTTGTTGGATTATTATGGACTTAGGTATGTTATTTTGGTAGATTGGCTTGGCTTAGTGTCAAACGATTGTCTGATTATCGTTTATTGGTTAAGACTTTTTATGAAATAAATATTAGTCTTAGTTTATACTATCTTGTTATATGTTTAGAATTCATCCGACACTTGAGATTGTTGAGCTGACTAGGTTAGGTGAATGGGGTAATTTTTAGTCCATTCGGGACTTGAGATACCCATCATAACCAGGCCCTATTTCAGGTTATGAATAAGTTGGGATTAGAGCCTAGATTCATGGTCAGTTGGGTGATCGCAAAGCCATGTCAAGTAGATTCTCTTTTATGGGTGTGTATCATACCACACTAATAAGAAAGAGGCTAGAGACATTTAGGAATGTTTCCCTTTCTTGTTGTCTTAATTTTAAGCTATAAAGTCTAAGGTCTTGGATCCTTCTAAGTTTTATTTGCTCCTCTTTCAATTTATCCCTCCAAGAAGATCTGATATCAGTGGAACTCTTTTTGTCCCATCTGAGGACAATAAGGATGGAGCTCCTCTAACTTTTAGGGTCCAGACCCGATCAAGGATCCAGATCCAATCAAGGGTCGTTGCATCTGACTATCCTCATAGGTCCCCCCTGTCCCTATTGATCCTACTCTTGAGGGTGATACTCATACTTAATCACCTCTCAGGGAGGTTACTAATGTTGTGTTCTGTCACTCTATTATCCTATTAACTCAGTTGGTGACATCCCAGTCCTAACAATCGGGTTCTACTAGTCTCGCTATGGGTTCGTCTGAGGCCACTAGAGTTGGACAATTTATAAAGTTTCATCCTCCAATGTTTACTGGTGCAAAGGTTAAGGAGGATCCTCAAAGTTTCATTAATGAGATGGAGAAGATCTTTCAGGTTATGCATGCTTTTAAAGTTGAAGGTGTAGAGTTTGCTGCATATCAATTAAAGAATGTGGAGTTCGAAGAGTGGGAACATTTAAGAGGTGCAGATGTTAGTTCTACCTTGTGGGATGACTTCTATATAGCATTTCTGGATTGCTTGTTTCCTCAAGAGTTGAGAGAGGCAAAAACGAACAAATTTGTTTACTTGAAGCAAGGAAGAATGACAGTCAAGGAGTATGCTTTGAAATTCCATCAATTATCCAGGTATGCTCCTAAATTATTATCTAATATGAGGGTCCAGATGAGAAAGTTTACTTCGGGATTGTCTCGTGAGTTGATTCTTAAGAGTAAGGTTGCCTTGTTGAATAAGGACATGGATATCTCCAGATTGTTTGTGTTTATGCAGTAGGTCAAAGGGGAGAAAATAAAGAAGGATGATATTGGTGAGAGCTAGAGTAAGAAATTTTGGTATTCAATATAGGGTGGAGGCCAATAATAGAGTGGAAGGAGGTCTAAGAAGAAAAGATAAGGGAGTCCCAACTCCTATTCAATGACTAGTGCTCCCTACCCAAAGTTGTCTGGTGATCGATGTGTTTAGGGTGATGATTCTTCTAGGGAAAAGGGTGCCCAATATCATGCTAGTGGGGCCCAGTAAACACCATCCTACCCTTTCTGTAGATATTATGTCAGCACCATCATTATCAGTATGAGAAGCAAAGGAACAGAGGTTTTATGTGTGGTCAAATTGGGAATATGCAATGGGATTGTCCCTCTAGAGTTTCTTTTAGGGAAAATAAGGTTCTTGTTGCTTCTTCATCATCCCCTACACCAACAGGTGCTACTTCTATCTCCGGCACTGGTCAAAACCAACTCTATAATCTCACTACAAGTCAGGAGTCCAAGGTATCTCCAAATGTTGTTACTGGTATGTTGAAACTCTTTTCCAGTGATATGTATTATTCACTTTATTTGGGGTCCACTCTCTCTTATGTGACCCCATTTGTGGTTGTGTATTTTGACTTTGGCCTTGAGTATCTGTCGGGCCCTTTTTTGTTTCTACCCCGGTAGGAAACTTTGTGATTGTCAGAAGAGTATATAGGGGTTTTGTGGTGTCAGTTGCTGATACAAAAAACTCTGGTAGATTTGATAGAGTTAGGCATGGTTGACTTTGATGTTATTTTAGGAATGGATGGTTGCACTCGCGCTATACTTATTTAGACTGTCGGACCTGTAAGGTCATGTTTAAATTCCCTAATGAGTCAATTTTTGAATGGTAAGGAAGTTCTCCAGTGCCTAAGGGGAGGTTTATATCATATCTTATAGCCTAAAATTAAATTTTCAATGGTTATCTCTATCATCTGGTCTGGGTTAAGGATTCTAACTTGGAGGATCCTTTCTTATATTCTGATCCTGTGGTAAATGAGTTTCTTGAATTCTTCCTGAATGACTTACCTGGTATGCCTCTCGATAGGGAGATTGATTTTGATATTGATCTTGTTCTAGATACTCGTCCAATTTTTATTCCCCTATAGAATGGCTCCAGTTAAGTTGAAGAAGCTTAAGGAGAAACTAAATAATCTTTTAGACAAGGGTTTCATCCATCCTAATGTGTCCACATGGGGTGCATAGATATTGTTCGTGAGAAAAAATGATGGATCTCTTAGTATATGTATTAATTATCGACAGTTGAATAAGGTGATGGTAAAGAATAAGTATCCCATTTTGAGAATTGATGATCTTTTTTATCAGCTTCAGGGTGCCAAATTCTTCTCTAAGATCAATCTGTGATCCAGGTTTCATCAGCTAAGTATTAGGGAGGTGGATATCCCTAAGATAACTTTTCATACCCGGTATAGGCATTTTGAGTTCTTTGTGATGTCGTTTGGCTTGACCAATTCCTCTATGGAATTCATGGACCTGATGAACAGGGTCTTTCATTAGTTTTTAAATTTGTCTATGATTGTCTCCATCGATGATATTTGGATATACTCAAAGAGTAAGGAGGATCATGCCATCACATTTGTCTCATGTAGCAGACCTTGAAAGATCAGCATTTGTATGCTAAGTTCTCTAAATATGAGTTCTGGTAGAATATCATAACTTATTTAGGTCATATTGTGTATAGTGAGGGGATCATGGTGGATTCTCATAAAGTTATTATGGTTAAGAAGTGGTCAAGACTTATGACTCCAATTGATATTCAGAGCTTCTTGGATTTAGCTGGTTACTATAGAAGGTTTGTGGAAAGATTTTTTTCTATTGGTGCTCCATTGACCAAGTTGACACAGAAGAAGGTAAAGTTCTGGTGGTTTAATGCTTGTGGGGGTAGCTTTGAGAAGCTAAAAGATAAGTTGACTTCAGCTCTGATCTTGACTCTACCTGAGGGTATTGAGGGTTTTGTCATCTATTGTGATGCATCTCAAGTTGGTTTAGGTTGTGTGTTGATGAAACATGGTAAGATGGTTGTGTATGCCTCTAGACAGTTAAAGGTTCATGATAAGAACTATCTGACTCATGAGTTGGAATTGCTAGCCGTGGTGTTCACATTGAAAATTTGGCATCACTATTTGTATGGGGTCCATGTTGATATATTTTCTAATCATAAAAGCCTGCAATATGTGTTCACTCAAAAAGAGCTTAATCTCAAGAAAAGGAGGTGGCTTGAGTTGTTGAAGAACTATGATATAGTCTTCACTATTACCTAAGTAAGGCTAATGTAGTTGTTGATGCTCTTAACAGGTTGTCCTTGGAAAGCTTTTCGTATGTGGATAAGGATATGTGGGAATTTATAAAAGATATTCACCATGTGGATAACCTTGGAGTTCATCTCTTGGACTCTAAGGATGGTGGTATGTTTGTGCAATAGGTGACTCAATTATCTCTTAGTTCAAAAATAAAGGAGAAGTAGGTATTAGCTCTTCTTTTGATGAAGATCAACGATGATGAGGGAAAGCAGAAGGTGATGGCCTTCGAGATCAGTGGTGATGGTAACTTAAGGTACCAGCGGATGTTGTGTATTCCTGATGTTGATGGATTTTGAGGTAGAATTTTGGCCAAGGCCCATAAATCATAGTATTTGGTACATCCCAGCTCAAAAAAGATGTATCATTACCTTGAGGAGATATATTGGTGAAATAATATGAAATAGGATGTGGCCAACTTTAAGGCTAAGTGTATGGTATGTCAGCAAGCGAAGGTAAAGCACATGATGCCTGGTGGGTTACTTTAAGAAATTGAACTATTAGTGTGGAAATATGAGGTAATTAATATGGATTTTGTTACCGGCCTTCCACGATTGCAAAATCAGTGTGACTCTATTTGGTTTATCGAGGATAGGATGACTAAGTCAGCTCACTTTTTGCCAGTGAGGACGAATTATATTGTTAAGGACTATGCAAAGTTATTCTTTCAAAAAGATTTAAAGTTTCATGGTGATCCTGTCTCAATTACTTTGGATCGTGGTACCCAGTTCTCATCACATTTCTAGCGCTCTTTTTGCATGGTTTGTGGACTAAAGTAAGACTTAGTACAGATTTTTACCCGTAGTCAGGTAGGCAAGCCAAGAGGACTATTCAGACTTTGAAAGATATGTTGCGAGCCTGTGTGATTGACTTTGGTGGTAGTTTGTTTGACTGTCTGCCTCTCATTAAATTTACTTATAATAATAGTTATCATTCTAGCATTGGTATGGTTCCATTTGAGTCATCGTATAGTAGGAGGCGTAGATCTCCTATTGGGTGGTTTGAGGTTGGTGAAGTAAATATGTTTGGCCTGGATATAATTCACTAAGCTATGGAGAAGGTGAGAGTATTTTGGGATAGGCTTAAGATCGCCCAAAGTGACCAAAAGTCCTATGCGGATGTAAGATGAACGGACTTGGAGTTTGAGATTGGAGATTGGGTATTCTTAAAGGTATCTCCCATGAAGAGAGTAATATGATTTGGGAAGAAGGGGAAGCTTAGTCCCAGTTATGTTGGCTCGTACATGGTTTTAATAAGGGGTGGTAGTGTTGTGTATGAATTGGAATTTCCCTCTAGCATGAGTTCAATTCATATGGTATTCTATGTGTCCATGTTACGAAAATGCGTGGGTGATACTTAGTTAGTTGTTCTCTTAGAGAGCATTGGTATTTCTGATTCATTGTCCTATGAGGAGGTCCTGTGAGGATCTTGGAGCAAGTTCATCGATTGCAAACAAAAGATGTGGCATTGGTGAAGGTTTTATGGAGGAACAAAAAGTCCAAGAAAGCTACTTAGGAAGCCGAGGAGAACATGAACTCCAATTATCCATTCCTATTCCCAATTATGAAAATTCATGCTTGAGGTATGTGTTGTTCTTAACATCTTTTTTTTCTATTTTGTTAAAGGAAAAAGGGATGGTTTACTTGACATCTTTGTTTTCTAACTTGGTTAAAGGTAAGAGTAGAGGCATTTGGAGTCCAATAGTGCTTGTATTTCCTTATCCCATCATTCGAGGATGAATGATCCTAAAAGGAGGAGATTAAAATACCCCAAACTTTGTCCCTTGCAAATTTATTGAGTGTTGAACTTTCTGTTCATCATACGACTCACACCACAAGTCGTATGAAGTGGTTATGAGTCTAAAGACCCTAGTCTGATGTTAGTGTGCTGTTGGCCAAATTCTATCCTGGCTACAATGACTCCATACGAGTCGTATGGTCTTGTGACAAGAGGCTTAGGGTCCAATCGTATGTTGTCCAGTTTCTAGCCCTTGATATTCTACCTTGTATATGACTTGATGGTACTAGTCATATGGTATTATGATGATTTAAGCAAGGGAATCATAAATTGGGCACAATGTGGTGTCTAACCTTCTGATCTAGTGAAGACTTAAAGGTATCACTCGTATATTGTGGTGATGAGTAGGAGGGTCAACTCGTATCCACTTGCGAGTTTCTATATCTTTTAAGCTAAGGGTATTTGGGATATTTTCCATCCTAACCCTCCACGTATTATAACACGTATTGGGCACTCATTCTACACTTTAGAAGATCAAACACTCTTTAAACTCTCTCTAAAACCTCTCAAGAAGATTGGGCTTGAGGTTCTTCATAACTCAGGCATGTGACTCTTCCTTCATTGTTAATTCACAAAAATCATGTGTTTGAAACATTGTTCATGGATCATTAATAGTGGTTTTAAAAACTATGGAAGAGGGTTTAAATGCATAGTGTTGAGTATTGTTTTCTCATGCCTTAAATTATGATTATACATTTTTTGATAATGGTTTTGCGCATGTGGGTTCTTGGGAATTGTGATTTAAACTAAGGGGTCATGGTTAACCCTAACTTGATGGTTTTTGTCTTGAAAAATGGTTTCATAATTTCCTATGAGAATGATCTTGTCACATGTTGAATTATTTTTTGAACTAAGGCATTGGCCTAATAAAATAAGTATTTGGTAAATGGTTTTATGAAAGCCTTGTTGGCCATAAATTAGTTAGAATTTTTAAATGTATTTGAATCCCTAAATGTTAAATTGAATTGATGTCTTTGTTTAGTCAATGGGTTCGAGTCCTAAATTTAATTAATAATGGTTATGGAATGTTTTATGCTTGCAAATGAGGTTGGTATGACGATATCAATGGGATGCCTTTGGTAAGTAATTGGATTAATGGTTATGTATATATGTAATGAATATTTTCATTAGGCTTTAAAGCGGTATATGTAGTCATGTCGTGAAAGTGGAGTCACAAGGACTAACACTGGAAATCGTGCTAGCCGTGCAAGTGTCTATATGATCGGGAGGTTTGATTCCCCCATATAAATATATGAATTGAAGGTTCGGGTCCCCAATGTTATATACACTATTTCTTAAGTCACCTTGATTATGTCAGGAAGTTTGAGTCCCTCATAAAAGGAATATATGGATATGGATATTCTTTAGTTCGTGAAGCTACACACACTAGGGCCCTTCCATCTAGGGGAGAGTTGGGCCCATATATCCCGTGGTTGCCTTGTTTTATGACGGTTATGCTACATGGCCTAGGTTAAGGTTCGTAAATGCATGTTATTGCATATGATGATTTGTCTTGGGTTTGAATGATTTCACTATTTTATTCCTCTATCCCTGAGTTAAATGTTAGCACTCTAACCGCAAACCATCTCTACAAGCTCTATCCCTATGCGATACAAGAATCAAAACTTCTTCTACTTTTTCTGTGCATTGATTAGGCATTTGAGTTGGTTCGTGAGTTGACATTGAAGTGGTGAGCTTTCATACTTTAGGAGCCTTCATTTCATGGTCTTTATTACTTGTGTCTAAGACTTTGCTCAAACTTTGTTTTTTTGGCTACTATCGGGGGAACGTCCCAAAATTTTATTGGCTTTGGTTTTATAAAGGCTTTGTTGGATTATTATAGACTTGTGCATGTTGTTTTGGTGGATTAGCTTAGTGTCGGGCGATTGTACGGTTACTGGTGATTGGTTTAGACTTTTTATGAAATAAATATTAGTCTTAGTTTACACTACTTGTTATATATTCAGAATTCATCCGACACTTGAGGTTGTTGAGATTATTAGGTAGGTGAAAGGGGTGATCTCTGGTCCATGTGGGACTTGAGATACCTATCATGGCCAGGACCTGGCTTGAGTTGTGACACAGTCACACCTTCTCTGCTCCTTGAATTCCTCAACAAAATAGAGTTGTTGAAAGAAAAACAAAACCCTCATAGAGATTGCCATGACCATGTTAATTGACAGTCGGCTTCCAAAGAGCTTTTGGGTTGAAGCTGTTAATACTGCCTGTTATGTGAAAAGAAAGTGTTTGATCTAATCTCTCCTGAACAAGATCCCATATGATCTTGTATTCAATAGAAAGCCTAAGTTTGAATACTTTAGACCTTTTGGGTGCAAGTGCTTTTGTTCTAAATAATGGGAAGAATGAACTAGGAAAGTTTGACTCCAAAAGTGATGAAGCAACATTTGTGGGCTACTCCTCAACAAGAAAAGCATATAAAGTTTTTAATAAAAGAACTCTGTCTGTGGAAAAAAGTATACATGTGGTCTTTGATGAGTCAGGAAAGCTAGTGAATCTAGGTGATGATGAAGATTCTAATATTAAATAACCCATTCTTATTCAAAGGGATGATATTGCTGAAAATGATCGATAAGGATTAAATGATGCAGTTGGGAATGATGAAGGTGATAGTGATCCAGGATCTTAGTTACAAACCCTTGCTCAAGGTAAAGAACATCAAGAAGGGTCTAGTAAAAATCCTTAGGGACCTGGTCCTAGTGGAACTCATCTCAGAAGGTCAACTGGAGGCATAAATCTTCTCACCCACTTGAGAATTTGACTTCTTCATCTTTGGAATTTGGAGTCTAAACAAGAGCTCAAGTCAGAAATTTCATGGCATTCTCAGCATTCTTGTCCCAAATTGAGCCCAATAATGTGAAAAAAGTTTTGAAATATATTGACTGGATCAATGCAATTCAGGAGGACCTTTAGTAATTTGAAATAAGTAAAGTCTGGCACCTGGTTCCCAGACCTGCTGACAAAACAATTATTGGGACCAAATGGGTGTACAGAATCAAGTAGGATGAGAATGGATATATCAATAGAAATAAAGCTAGGTTGGTTGTTCAAGGTTATAATCAGGAGAAAGGAATTGAATATGATGAGACATTTGCCCTTGTAGCAAGGATAGAGCCTATCAGAATTCTTATTGCATTTGTTGCCTACATAGGGTTCAAACTCTTCCAAATGGATGTCAAAAGTTCTTTTCTGAACGAAAACTTGAAGGAATAAGTCTATGTCAAGAAACCTACAGGCTTTGAAGATGCGTATTTTCCTCATTATGTGCTTAAATTAGACAAAGATCTATATTATTTGAAGTAAGAACCAAGGGCTTGGTATGAGAGACTTTTAAAGTTATTTTTGGAAAAATGGTTTTAAAAGAGGGAAAATTGACAATACTCTCTTTTTAAAGTACAGAGAGAGCATCTTACTAATTGTTCAGATATATGTTGATGACATAATGTTTGGAGATACTTTTGAATCACTATGTGAAGAGTTTACAAAGCTAATGGGGGGTGAATTTGGAATAAGCATGATGGGTGAATTGAATTTCTTCCTAGGACTATAGATCAAGGAAACTTCTCAAGGAACAATGATTTGTCAAGAGAAGTATATCAAGGAGCTACTGAAGAAATACAATAGGAAAGATGTTAAGCCAATTGAAACTCCAACTAGAACCAGTTCAAAAATGGATAATGATGAACCTAGTCCTTCAGTTAATGAGACTGTGTATAGAAGGATTATAGAATCCTTACTATATCTCACTGCAAGCAGGCTGGATATTATATATAGTGTGGGAATGTGTGCCAAATTTTAGGCTCTCCTAAAGAAGTCTCATTTGAAAGCTGCAAAAACAATTCTCAGGTATCTAAAAGGGATAGGGGGCTTGGTCTTGTACTATCCATCTGGAGATAATTTGATCTAATACGCTATGTTGATGCTGATTATTCTAGATATTTGGTGGACAGAAAAAGCACCTCAGGAATGGCTTATTTTCTTGGTTCTTCCTTAATTTCCTAGGGTTCTAAGAAGTAGAATTTTATTGCTTTATCTACTGTTGAAGCTGAGTATATGGTTATAGCTTTTTGTTATGCTCAATTGTTATGGATCAAACATCAACTGAAGGTTTGGGATTGTCTCAAACATCATCCCTCTGATGTGTAACAATACAAGTGCTTTTAACATGGCTAAGAATCCGGTGCAACATAAAAGGACAAAGCATATTAATATAAGGCATCATTTTTAGAGAGACAATGTTGAAAACAGAGCTATATGCATAAGGTTTTGCAAGACTGAGGATCAGATAGCACATCTTTACAAAAGCTCTACACAAGGAGCAATTTATGAGGAACAGGTTGAAGTTGGGGCTAATAAAAATGAATTGGCCTACTCAATGATTTAGTTTTTCTCTGCAAAATTGGCTATGATCAAGAGACAGGTATCTTTGATAAAGTATGCACTTGCTGGTCTAACTTAGTACCATATCTTTACTAGTATACACGCATCAAAATAATATTAGAAGAGAATAGTTGATACAGACACAAATTTGAGGATTGACTCAAGAAAGAGAGGTACATAGTCCCATCCCTTAGGTTAGTATTGTGAATATGTATTTTTTTGTTCTATCAGAAAAAGTCGTGTCTTCTCTATCTATGTTGGAAAATTGTCTTATCATAAAAAGGAAAGATAAGTCACCCAAATTGAAATTAATTATATCTCATTTCTTCAAAAACCCATCTTTGTGCTTATTCATTCCCTTAAATCTTGTAGTACCTAAACCCTCTCTTGTCAAAGGAAATACCTAGTCTCAAATAGCCCTCTTTTGAAAAGGATTTCCAAATGGCTGTTAATTCCTTATTCTCATGCCCCAAAAAGTACTCTGAAGTTAATGTAGAGAAAAATCTTCTCTCAAACCTTCTTCAATGCACCAAGTTTGCTTCATCCTTCATATCCATGTCAGAACAACCTTTGACTGAACTGCTCTTAACAAATACCTATTTGGATGAACCTCTAATGAATGAAATCCATAAGAAAATGGAACCTCCGTATGAACCTATTTCTATAGTAAAGGATAGTAACAAGGTTGATCTCTCACTTGAAGTCATCCCTGCTGAAAATCGTCTTTCCTCTCCTTCCCTTTCAAAGATAAATTTATTCTTCACTCAACTCGTTGATGGAGATTCATCCCTGAAACCTCATAACCCTTCTAGTAGTATAATGACGAATGATGCTTGGGTTGTTGAAAATCTCATTTTGTTATCAAATAACCTAAGAAAGAGTGTGCTTAGTCCTAAAGAATAAGATGTCAGTAAGATAATAAGAATTTTTGGAGAGAAGTCTAGAAGCTCTACTAAAAAGCAGCAGACTTCTGAAGGACCTGGTCCTAAGAAGAGGAAAATAATGGAAAGAGAACCTATCAGTGTTTCTAAAAAGGGAAAACTAGAGAAAAAAGGAACGTATGTGTCTAAGGAAGTTCAAAGTAGGTCTTTGAGAAATAAAAAGGTGCTAATTAGTAGGATCTTTGATTCAAGTATATTAACAAAACTAGGTATGATGGAACTAATTAAGCTTGTTAAACATAAAAAATGGCTCCATCTTATGGAAGGACCTATTCCCACAGTCCTTGATGAGGTAGTTAGGGAATTCTACTCCACATAGGACATTTCTGAAGATAGGCTGAAGATGACAATTGTGGTTCAAGGGAAAAGACTGAATCTTAATGCAACACCACTTGGGAGAATTCTGGATGTTTCCATCAGTGGTGTACGGATTGTTTTAAAACAACAGCCCTCAACAGAGTTTATAGTGAATGCATCAAAGGTTAAAGGAAAATCTATAGTTGTAGTAAATAGGGGATCACTCAAAAGTGAGTTACAATTAGTCTTTGATTTTATTAATGAAGTGATTCTGCCTAGATCACAAAAAAAACACTGGTTCAGCTACTGATTTGTATGTGATGGAGTGTCTCAATAGCTTTAAGTTGATCAGTTTGTCTGCTTTAATAATGGGACACATACGTAAAATTATTCATGGGAAGAATGAAAGATATGACATGCCTTGTGGATATTGGTTGAAAAGAGTATTGATTATTTCAGAATTGTCTGTGAAAATGGAACTCCTGGAACTGTGATACAATTGTTTTGTCAAACAACTTTGATCAAAATTGAGTGTGTGGAAAAGAAATTGGGTACCATCTCTCAAGAAGAACTCAGCAAAGAGATAAAGAAATTAAAGCTCAACACATCTGCTAAGCATACAGAGATTAGCAAATTGCAAATTACAATTCAGCATCATTCTAATGAGGATCCAAGTGTCTCTGAAGAGCTTAGACCTGAGACTACTGCACTAAAGAAGAGAGTTTTCAACTTTCACTAATGAGGTTCATAGCTTGAATGCAGAGATAAATCTGCTAACTAGGGAATTGTTACACTATCATACTACAAAAAATGTTAAGATGGCACAACTTTTCTAAACCCTCTTCCTAAGTCTTTCACTTGTTTGACTTTCTTAATTCTTGTGGATTTTTCTATGGAACAAAAAATTTAAATCTTGTACTGCAATGATACTAATCCTGTTTAATATAAATGAAATCCTTGTTTCTGTGTTTCATTTGTCTCTTCTTTACTTTAAAAGTTGTTCTTCATGTTAGTGTTGCCCCAGTGGCCATGAGTTAACTGACTTGTGCTTATTTTAATCTTGGTTTACTATTTATACTTTTCAATAATGCCAAAAGGTAGAATACTAGATATATATGGTAGGACCAGGTACCAGGTGAAGTGCAGGTATATTGACAGGGGGAAGCATGCATGTATATTGACAGGGAGAGCATGGTGCATAATAATAGGGGAACATTGAATGAGGTGAATGAATTTTGATGATCCAAGATCTGTGGCTTGTCATCATCAAAAAGGATGAAAATTGATATATCTTGTTTTGATGATGATCAGCTAACAACAAGGGACCAAGTCCGTGGGTCTTCATGAATTCAGTACAGCTGTCATATGTCTTCATAGTTTTGTCTGTTGGTGTAACAAACTGCATAGGTGAGTTGTGTACCAATTAAGACAATTGGCCCAATTGAAATTCTACCATATTATTATCCTACTATAAATAGAAAAGAATGCTTCTCAATTCAATGGTTTTTGCAATCTGATTATTCAAATAACAAAATGATAAAAACTCAATATTGCTCAAGTTCTAAGTTTCTATGTGCTGAGAGAGTGACTACTCTTGAGTCAAGTCTTGGTCTATAATTGAATTACTCATCTTATAAGAGTAATATTTTTCTTGTGTCTATAGAGTTCTTAGGAAGAGTTACCTGAGTTGATATTGGTTAGAGTTAATCAATACTAAGAGTAGATCTTGGCAAAGTTGTCAAGCAGAGTTTGAAATAGATTTATTACAAATCAGTGCAGCTTAGAGCTAAGCTCCGATGGATTTTATAATCATGAGTTTGATTATTGTGGATTGCTGAGTGCTTGTGAGGGAAATCCATGGTTTTTCCTCCCTTAAGTAAGGAGGTTTTCACGTTAAATCATTGTATTCTCTACTTTCCTGCAAATTTTTATTTCCTAACTTCTTTACTGCTTTATTGCATGTATCTAACTGTAAGGGACCTGGTCCCTTTTAAGTTGGTGCACCCTCCAAGATTCATCAACTCTCTACTGTAATTATCATAATTGACTATGTAACATCAAAGAATAATATGTTGGATCCACTTATAAAAGGCCTAACTAGAGAGGAAATTGGGAGATCATCAAAGCGAATGGGTTTGATGATAACTCTACCTAGCGGACAAGAGATCTCTAGAGCTAAGTTCAAGGAGATCAAACAAATTTGTGACTGACGGTTCAACATTGTTAATTAACTTAATTCATTCTCATGATGAAGATAATGTTCAGAAAACAAGGATAAGACTTATGATTAGAAGCTTTGTAATGTTTTCTAAGTTTGGAAGGTATGACCAAATAGTTTGATCCATAGGATTAAACATTTTGGAATCACCTATGTAAGGTTGAAGTGGAGCCACTCCAAGAAGAATGATAGTAAAGGCCTATTCTCTAAGTTCTCATAAAACTAGATAGTGTTCATGGCTAATACAAATAAAATGGTGAAAATCATAAATGATAAAAGGCTAGTTGTGTGAATTTTGTTGTTTAGATATATACAAAATTTCAATGGTTCAATCAAAAATTTCTCCATTTTTGAATAAACATGAAAAAGCGCGGACACATATCACAACATACCTCAAAGGGACGCGACCCTTTGAAGTACTATTTGAGAATGAAAATAGGACTTGCATGTGCACTTGACCATCTGTGGATGCAGATGCCAGGGTAGGTTGGAACACAAGTCGAGATAAAACTTTTTGTTTTTATGAAAGTGACCTGTGGCCACATATGGCCCATCTACAGCCGCATATGGGGTTCGTAGATAGGTGTCATTTCAAAGCAGTGTGATTATTCATAAATCATTGTTTTCTTTCTAAAGCAAAACCTTTGACTATAAATACCAAATTTTTCCTCAGGTAAAGGAACAAAATTATGAAGTAAAAAAATACTCTCTTCTTCTTGAAAAACTAAAGTGTAACTTATAAATCATTGAGTGAGTTCGTAGTTTAGCAAATTTGAGGTACCACTATTTGCTTAAAGGTAATTATTTTATTCCAAGAGGATATATTTCATTAACCTTGGATGCTTGAGTGGAATAAATTATTTAAGGACTCATCATGAATTCACTGGAATTAATTCTTTTATTTCTTCATCTCTTTCTTGATGGTTTTTCTATTTTTCAGAAAAATAGTTTGAACTTTATTTTGATTGTTAATAAGTGGTTTGAACTTGTATTTGAATTTCTTATTGTAAATACAAATTTTGTACCTGGAAAATAACAATTTTAAGGAAATTATACATATGTATTTTTTTAAGAGACTAAAGTCTTTTGATTTTCTACTTTGTTTGAAATTGATAGTGATTTAAAGATATAACAAGATCATCACAAACCAAAGATTCATTGATTGACGATTCGTAGAACATAAAAACTTCATCATTAAATTAGAAATAAGTTGTTTAAAGTTCAAGACTTTATTTATAGTATTTATGTTACTAAATAGGTTGTCTATTTATGGCAGCAAAATGTCTTGAAAATTAAATCAATGATGGAATGACAGATATTGCAGCAACTGACATTTCTATTTTGAGTCGTTGGCATCAGTGGAAAAATTAAAAAAAAATTGGTGTTGATTTCAAACGATGGTAACTAAAGATGTTCTTTTACTTTACTACCTTAAGTCTGCAAAATTTCATCACGAAAAGCATTCCTGAATTGGCGGAAGAAACTTCAAAAAAGGATTTCTTCTAAGTAACTAAAGTTTGGAAACACTCAGATTTTTTATGTAAGAATCATATTTTGACTATCCTACAAGATGATCTGTACAATTGTTTATAACAACTTGGAGATCTCTATGAAATTTTGGGATACTTTAGAAAAGAAGTACAAAATAGAGGATGTTAGAATGAAGAAATTTATTGTTGCAAAATTTCTAGACTTCAAGATGGTAGAAAGTTGTAGCTACCTAAGTCAAGAGTTGTAAGTCATAATCCATGATCTATTTGCTGAAGGTAGAATTTCATTTAACATCTTTGTTAAAAAAATTTAAAAAAGTTTTAAACAATCACTTAACCTTGGTTGTAGGTTTAGTTATGAATGATGTTTTTCAAGTGGCTTCAATAATCGAGAAGTTACCACCCTTGTGGAAGGACTTCAAAAACTACTAAAAGCATAAGTGCAAGGAGATGTCTGTTGAAGATATTATTGTAAGGCTGAGGATTGAAGAAGATAATAAGGTAGTAGAAAAGAGGTACCATAGGAGTTCTACAATGATTGGGGCAAATATTATGGAAGATGATCTCACTAAATCAAAGAAGAAATTGAAAGCATCGGGACAAGAAAATCCTCGTAAGAAAAAATTTAAAGAAAATTGCTTCAATTGTGGCAAAGTTGGCCACAAGTTTACTGATTTTTGGGCTTCGAAGAAGAGCAAGAAAAAGGATCAAGCAAACATGATTGAATCTAAAGAAGAAATGGACAATCGTTGTGTTATGTCTTCAGAATGCAATCTAGCTGGAAATACTAAAGATGGTGGATTAATTTTGGTACCTCCCTTTTTTGATGTATTCCACCTCATGCATACCAGCAAAGAACAATTTGCATCATATTCTCTGGCTCAAGTTGATGATAAGATATTCATGATGAACTCTGTTATGGCAGAGGTTGAAGGAACAAGCAAGATTTACTTGAAAATGACATTTGGCAAAGTGGTGACACTAAATAATGTCTTTCATGTTTCAAAATTGCGAAATAATTTAGTTTCTACTTCACTTTTGACTAAGAATGAATTCAAATATGTATTTATTTCTGACAAAGGTGTAATAAGTAAGGTGAAGTATATGTTTGATAAAGGTTACCTCACCAAGGGCCTTTTTAAGATCAATGTAATGATAATTTATATGAAAAAAGGTTTTGGTTCTTCATACTTACTTGAGTCAAATGATTTATGACTTGAATGTTAAGGACATGCCAATTATAAAATCTCTAAAAAATAAATTAGTTTGAAAAGTTTTGCCTAATTTGGAGTGCAATAAATCAAAGTATCAAGCATTTGTTGAATCTAAGTATAATAAGCATTCGTATAAGCTTATTGAAAGGAATTCCAATTCCTTAGACTTAATTCAAACAACATTTGTTATATGAAGTCAATACCATCTCGTGTTGGAAAAAAAATTCATGATTTTTATTAACGATTGCACTAGATACTATTATGTTTATTTGCTGAATAGCAAGGATGAAACAATAAATGCATTTAGTCAATATAAAATTGAAGTTGAAAATCAATTAGATAAAAAGATTAAAATAATGAGTGGGGATGGAGAGTATGAATCTCCTTTTGCGGAGATATGCTTAGAAAATAAAATTATGCATCAAAATACTTTCCCATATTCACTCTAATCAAATTAAATTATGGAAAAAAAACGAACATTAAAGAAAATGATTAATGTCTTACTTATAAGTTTAGATTGAATACTCAATAGAGTTCTCCAAAACAAGACATAATCTATTTCATATGAGAAATGGAAAGAAAGGTAACCCAACTTGAAATATTTCAAAGTATGGGGGTGTCTAGCCAAAATTTAAATTCCTATACGGAGAAGGGTAAAAATAGGGCCCATCGGATATGCTACAAATAGTAAAGCATGTCAATGTTTGATTCATAAATTCGATCATCTGAATATCCATGATAATAATATAACTAAATCAAATTATGTTGAGTTTTTAATACACATTCATCCATAGAAAACTACACATGAGTTGTCTAGTGAAGGGTCTAAACGATCTAGGATTGAACCAAAGGAGAATGTACTTGATGAATAAAATTCAAGGTGTAGTAAACGTCAAAGGGCGTCAACTTTCTTCGGATAAGATTTTGTAACATTTGTTCTCAAAAATGAGTCTCAAACATTCGAAGAAGCGATCTAAACTGTGAACTCATCCTTTGAGAAAGAGGCAGTCAATAGTGAGATTAATTCAATCACAAGAAACCATACATGGGAGTTGGTTGATCTTCTTCCAAGAAATAAACCATTAGGTTCAAAATGAATCTTCAAAAGGAAAATTAAAGTTGATGGTACTATTGACAAATATAAGGCAAGACTTATTGTGAAAGTCTTTAGACAAAAAGAAGGCCTTGATTATTTCGACACATACTCGCCAATAACTAGGATAACGTCTATTTGAATGTTGATTGTGTTAGCTATGGTATATGATCTTGAAATCCATCAAATGAATATGAAAATAGCTTTCTTAAATAGAGAATTGGAGAAAGAAATTTACATGGAATAACCTGTGGGTTTTGTGGTTCCTAATAAAGAAAGAAAAATGTGCAAACTTGTTAAATCACTTTATGAACTAAAACAAGCACCCAAACAGTGGCATGCAAAGTTTGACCTAACCATGTTGGCAAATGAATTCAAGATAAATAAATATAAAAAATGTGTTTATATTAAAAACACTCTAAATCACAAAGTCATTATTTTTTTGTATGTGGATGACATGTTGATCAACAGTATTGACAATTCTGACATAAATGTTACTAAATGAATGCTAGAAATCAAATATAAGAATTCATAAACTCCACAAGGATTGACATTATAATAGTTTCATTACATTGAAAAGGTACTTGACAAGTTCAAATATGTGAATTCTAATATTGTCAAGACTTCATTAAATGTGAGTTTTGCACTTCAAAAGAACAAAGCAGAAAGTGATTTACAATTGGACTACGCAAGAGTGTTGAAAATTTTGATGTATATCATGAATTGTACATGATCAAATATAATATGTGTTATTAATAAATTGAGTCGGTACATAAGTAATTTCAATCAGTCTCATTGAATGGCAATGAAAAGAGTTTTGCGATATCTAAAACATACTCAAAACTATGTTTTGCATTATAAAAAATATCCAACTGTAATTGAAGGATAACATTATGCAAATTAGGTCACCGGGTCAAATAAAGTAAAATTGACGAGTGGATATGTATTTAATCTTGGTGGAGGAGCAGTCTCTTAAAAATCATCAAAACAGACATGTATTTTTTGCACTATAATTGAATCAAAATTTATTGCATTAGATACAACCATTGAAGAAGTTGGTGGCTCCAAAATATCTTGGAAGATATTTCTTATAGGCTCAAACCTTTGGCACTAGTATGCATATATCGTGATAATCAAGCGGCAATAGATAGGACAAGGAGCATGATGTATAATGATAAATCTCTTCACATAAGACAAATACATAATACTGTTGTCTCTAGTGAAATTATCACGGTTGACTAAGTGAAGTCAAAGAATAATGTGTCGTATCCACTTACAAAAAGCCTTACTAGAGAGGGAGTTGAGAGATCATCGAAAGGAATGGGTTTGTGGTCTAGGACAAGTAGTCATGACGATAACTCTACCTAGCAGACAAGAGATCCCTAGAGGTAGATTCAAGGAGATCAAATAAATTTTTGATTGACGATTCAACGTTTTTAATTAACTCAATTCATTCTCATGATGAAGATAATGTTTAAAGAACAAGAATAAGGCTTATGGTTTAAATCTTTTTAATGGTTTCTAAGTTTGACAAGTTTTACCAAATAGTTTGAAAGGATTAAACGTTTAGGAATCACCTTTATGAGGGTGAAGTAAAAGTCGCTTCAAGAAGAATGATAGTAAAGGTCTATTCTTTAAGCTCTCCTGAAATCAGGTAGTGTTAATGGATGAAATGAACAAAAGTGTAAGAATCATAAACGATAAAAGAATGGTTGTGTGATTTGTGTTGTCTAGGTGTACACACGGTTGAAAGATATCTCATCTACTGATTGACCGAGGGCATCCGATGCAAGTTCACTATGAAAAGTTCAAAGGAAAACTTACTTATCCAGATGCAATTAGTGTTTTCTTGTTGATCACACACTTGTTCGTATATTTTTTATGAAATAGCCATTCTTCATTCATGTGGATTATTGGGTTCTAAGTGATGAAAGTGAAGGGAAAATGAAGGGAAAAGTAAAAATGTGAGTTCACTTTATAAAAGAGTGTTTCTCCCACATTGGTGGGATAAAGAAATATTCTTATGATTAAATTAAGAAGCATTCCTCATCTGGATACTGAGACAAGAAGACAAGCCTCACGTCGTTGTCGCCGTTGCTCGATCAGCTTTGATTTTGGTTATGAATTTGGATTTGTCAAATAATTTATCGAGAGATTATCTTTTGGACAAAATTTATTTAAAACTTGAGAGTTAATGATGCAAATTTCAATCTGAAATTCCCTTATTTGTGAGTGCACATAAGGAAGTGCGGGCCCATGTCACAATCCACCTCGTAGGAACGCGATCCTTCAAGGCACTGTATAAGAACGAAAACGAAACCTGCATAAGCACCTGGCCATCTGAGGAGGCAGATGCTAACGCTGTTGAAACACAGGTCAAGACAAAACTTTCTATTTTTTAACGAAAGAGACATGCGGCCGCATGTGTCCCATCTACAACCGCAGGTGGGGCTCGCAGATAGGCATCGTTTCAAAGCGGTGTGATTGTTCATAAATCATTGCATCCTTTCTGAAGCACCATCTTTTGGCTATAAATACTCAATTTTTTCCGCAAGTAATCCAAAACTTTGAAATAAAAAAACTCTTCTTGAGAAACTCGAAATGATTTACAAATCGTTGAGTTCGTAGTTCAGAAAATTTGAGTTACCACTATTTGCTAAAGTGAATCATTTTATCCTGAAAAGATATATTCCATTAACCACAGATATTTGAGGAAAATCTCTTCTTTAATGACACACCGTGAATTAGGTAGACTTGATTCTTTCATTTCATCTTTTTCTTGATTGTGTTTCTATTTTTCAAATAATAGTTTGAACTTCATTTTAATTGTTCATAGGTTGTTTGAACTTGTGTTTGAAATTTTTGTTGTAAATACAGATTTTGTACCCGAAAAACAACAAATTCATGAATCAAATGTATAGCAGACTTGTTGAGACAAAAATGAACTTCCCAGTTTCCATTCTATTTAAAGATTCTTGCATCCAAAGTGGCGCAGTTTCCATTCTATTTACAAATAAGGGGCCAAAATTATTTTGTAGCTACACTATTGAAGGAAACAATGCCAATTTACACGCCAAAATTTGAAGAAAGACCTATCACTTGCTGAAGCTAGCGAAACAGATTTACACGGCAAATAAAACACGCAATTGAGAAAACTCCATTTGCATACACCTTACTCTGTTATCTACTTTGAACATTAGGCCCCCATATGCGAATAGTTTGATCATCGCTTGCTGACGCTAGCATTTGAGGCCTTTTAGGATTCCAGCTCACACAGTTCACAGTCATTGAATGGCCACACAATATCTCAATAGGCTTCGAACCTCGGCGATTCCATATGTACACCTGCTACAATGCAAACCATCTCACATGATTTACTTGGATCAATATTCAAAACAAAAAGAACGAATTGACATTGCAACTAGTGATCGGATGGAATCACATACTTCAAGAAAAATATCAGCAATAATAGCAACACCATATTTACCAGAAAATAGCATGTGCCCACTACTTGTGTATACATGGGACAAATGAAACTAGACCAACATTTAATAATATAGTCTCTTAATCTAGGACCATGATGTAATCACAACCGAGTGCCCCTAAGATTACTGCTATTTTTGGTTCAAGCGAAGAGAGGAGTTGTAAGAGCACAGAGGGGAAGTGAAAAGGAACGGTACAATGTCTCTTGTTTGGTCAGAAAGAGTGTCGGCGGGTAGGGGGTAGGGGGTGGAGGTACTATATAGCAGCTTCAACCTTCTCAAATAGAAAGGGAAGGAAGAACCAAATCAGCAAGTCACCCTCCGATTCCCTTGCTGATACAAGTGTGACTACGAAGCTCAACGTGTGTGCAAGTGCTGCCAAGGATCGTCCAAGGAATGTCAATGTTGAAACGTGAGATGGACCAAAGACACACCCAAAGCCGCCCATTTGCCCATTTGCTACACTAGAGAGGCGGCCTTTGAAGCCTTTTCATTAAAGGAACACCTTTGTCATTTTAAGTCTTATTTGTTATGTAATGTAAATAGAACAAGATAGGTCTTTTGAGAGTTGGTTGATTATTATTGTAAGACTTGAACTTTTGAAACACCAAGTCCTCTCTTCTTGAGGCACAAAACCGAAACTTGTAACTAGGATAGCATTCAAGGGTGGAATCTCTTGTGATTGCTTGTTTGTGAGAAACGTTGGTGCTTGAATGGTGGACTCCGCTCTTGTGTCGTCGTAAGAGTTAGGTGATTGTGTGTGGAGGTGTTAGGGGTCTTAGAGTTTAATATACTCTTTGGTTCTTAGGATTTACACCACCTTTGTCTAGCTATCTATCCTTTTGTTTATTGTCCTCTTGTAGTAGTTTGTGTCTTGTGTTGTAAGCCGTGGGGTGTTGTTCCTATTAAAGCATTGTCATTGTTCTTCATTGTTCATCTTATTGTTGTTCACTTAGGTTGGGTTGTTGGCTAATTTGGTGTCCAAACACCTTGTTTTCTTCTCATTCTTGTGTTGTCATTCTTGGCCAAGACTTGGTCCCTTGAGCTCTCGGTTTGTAGTGTGTTTTGTGACGTTTTTGGGGTTGTTTTGCGTCTTCCTTGGGTTTTAAGGTATCATTTGGTATCAGAGCGAAGGCTGGTTGTGTTCCTACACTACCAATGTTGGGCTCTCTTAGTCAAAAAATCAAAAAAAAAAAAAGTGTTGCAGTGTTCTTGTTCTTGGCAGTGTGTTCTAGTTGTTGTTGTGTTTGGCCGAGATTTGTGTCTAGATATGAGTGTGTTTTGTTGCCTTAGTTTGTTTCTAGTGTCGGCTCTCTTTCTTCTCAACACTATGGAGTCTACAACCCAAGTTCTTGAGCAAGATTCGAGTTGTGTTGTGGTGTTAAGTGGGCGGTTTCTTGTTGGTGGTGGTGGTGTTCATCTTGTGTTCTTATGTTGAGTTGGAGAAGTTGTTGTTTGATCTTTGAAGAGCATAGAAAGATAAAGACTTTGTGTTTTACTTGAAAACATTTCCAAGACAAACACCAAAGTAGAAAAGAGAAAAAGAGCCCTCCAAAACGCAAGTTACCAAAAAAGAGTAAGGCACATTTCAAACTTAGACAAAAGAGGAAAGAGAAAGACTACCCCAAAAAGTTGTCTTGCCAAAAGAGTGCAAGTTGGTAGAACGTTGGTGGAAAGCTTTTTGACTCTTGAAAAGAGAGTCTCTTAAGTCTTGTAAGCCTATACGATAGCTGAAATATCGTCCTCAAAGGTGTAGTATTGAACATCAAAGTCTTGGAACAAATTCTCTTCAACAACATGTGTTTTTGTCTGTCTTTGTAAACTTGTTTAGTTTTCTTGTTGCCGTTTGTGTGATGGTGTTGCTTGCGGTTCAAGACTTGAACCTTTGTTGGTGTGTTGTGTGCGACATTGTGGACTATTTTTTGGTGCAATGGAACCCGAGACCTCACACTCTCAACCCACAGGGGAACACAATGCTACTAGTATCATTTTGGCTCGCCTTGAAGCTATGTCCCAAGACATGGCTAAGATGTCCGCGGGTATTGAGAAACTAGACTCGGATGTTGTATCTATGAAGGTTGAAGTGTCCGTTATGGATGGGAGATTGGAGAGAGTGGAATGCCAAAGAAGTCGACCCTCTACCCCTCGGAACATTTCACCAACTAGTACTCCCGAGACCATGCACCAAGTGTTATATCCACCAGTTGCCAAAAACCAAACCAACCCCTACTCCCAACACCGAGATCATATAGACCAAGCCATCCTCCACTTCACCAAGTCCAACAAGAAAGATTTGGAACCCAAATGCCACCAAACCCAAGCCCTCCACTTAACCAAAGGCCTCACAGTGCAATCCAAACTCCATTAGACCAAAGGCCTTACCTTCCACCCAACCCGAATCCACTTAACCCAAATCAACCAAATCGTGTTGAGGGATATGGAAGGGAGGAACCACATGGGGGTTATAGAGCTTATGGTGGTGTTTACTTGAGGGAAGAGGAGATGAGGGGTAGACAAGGTGATCCGAGGGAGGTTGATAGACAAGGTGAGCCGAGGGAAGTTAATGGCCGAGAGGAGAGAGTTGGTCATTGGAACTAACATGGGACCCAAAACCGTGAGTTAGGCATCAATACCATCAAGGTGAGGCTTCCAACCTTCAAAGGTGAGAGTGATCCGGAAGAGTTTCTAGCTTGGGAGTCCGTTTGTGAGAGAATCTTCCAAGTTAATGACCTTACTGAAAAGAAAAAGAGTTGTTATGCGATTGTGCACTTTGAAGGTTATGCTACTACGTGGTGGGAATATGTGAAGCGGTTTGGCAATGTTTTGATTGAGGGGCAGCCCCCTCCTTGGTTTCGGTTAAGGTACCTCATGAGACAAAGGTACTTGCCCGAGAGTTACCATCAAGAGCTCCTTTCTAGGTTGTATAACTTGAGGCAAGGGAACGAGAGCGTCGTGGCTTACTATGATGAGTTCCAACAACTCATTTTGAAACTTGATCACAGAGGGGAACAAGTGAGTCACGACATTGTTTGATTCAAGGTGGGGTTGAATAGAGACATTGTTTCACGGTTGACCCTCCACAAGTTCGACACCATCGATGCCATCTTTCAAGCCTCCTTGGAAGTTGACATGGAATTACGGGAAAATGCGGGTGCTAAACTTAAACGGAAATCATCCTCAGGTTGGCACAAGGACAAGAATGATCCATCCATGGTGGGGCAACCCGAGACCAAGGTTGTCCAAGCCGAGAACAAGGCTCACTAAGGTACCCTCCGAGAAGTGAAGGTAAACCGCATTCTTCTTCTAATCCTAAGGGCTTTCAATGCTTTAAATGCCAAGGTTGGGGACACAAGGCTAACGAGTGTCCAAATAGAAGAAATATGATCCTAAGGGAGGGGAAATTGTACTTTCTTGGGGAGGAATTGGGACTTGAACCGAAGGAGATTGATGATCAATCTCAAGATGGAGAGAGGGTTGATGAGGTAGATATTTGTTGGTCGCGTAAAGGTGAGATTGAAGTGCCATTGTATATGGAAAGGAAGGTCATGCTTAGTAATGGTTTAGAAGAGGAAACCAAGAGTGAGGAAGATGAAGAAGAGGAGGAGCCGAGAGTCAAGGTTGTGGGGTTTTCCCACAAAGGACCATTATTGCTTACTAACCAAGATGCTAGCACTTTGCCTAGCATCCATTCTTCTTATGTGCAGGTTGAAGAACATGTAAGTCCAAGGAGCATGCTTGATGATCTCATTGGACCCTTGGTTGAACGTCCTAGAGAAAAGCAATGAAAAAATGATGCCAAGAGTAAAGCTTGTCGGTGATCATTGCTTGAATTTGAGGGCAAATTCCTCTCAAGAGGGAGAGGATGATACAAGTGTGACTACGAAGCTCAACGTGTGTGCAAGTGCTGCCAAAGATCGTCCAAGTAATGTCAATGTTGAGACGTGAGATGGACTAAAGACATACCCAAAGCCGCCCATTTGCCCATTTGCTACACTAGAGAGGCAGCCTTTGAAAGCCTTTTCATTAAAAGGGCACCTTTGTCATTTTAAGTCTTATTTGTTGTGTAATATAAATAGAACAAGATAGGTCTTTTGAGAGTTGGTTGATTATTATTGTAAGACTTGAACTTTTGAAAAACCAAGTCCTCTCTTCTTGAGGTACAAAACTGAAACTTGTAACTAGGATAGCATTCAAGGGTGGAATCTCTTGTGATTGCTTGTTTGTGAGAAACGTTGGTGCTTGAGTGGTGGACTTTGCTCTTGTGTCGTCGTAAGAGTTAGGTGATTGTGTGTGGAGGTGTTAGGGTCTTAGAGTCTAATATACTCTTTGGTTCTTAGGATTTACACCACCTTTGTCTAGCTATCTATGCTTTTGTTTATTGTTTTCTTGTAGTAGTTTGTGTCTTGTGTTGTAAGCCGTGGGGTGTTGTTCTTATTAAAGCATTGTCATTGTTCTTCATTGTTCATCTTATTGTTGTTCACTTAGTTTGGGTTGTTGGCTGATTTGGTGTCCAAACACCTTGTTTTCTTCTCATTCTTGAGTTGTCATTCTTGGCCAAGACTTGGTCCCTTGAGCTCTCGGTTTGTAGTGTGTTTTGTGACGTTTTGGGGGGCTGTTTTGTGTCATCTTTGGGTTGTAAGGTATCACTTGCTCTGGTATTTACGAATCTCCATCAGCAGAAAGAGTTGAAGAATGATTGTAGGTGTTATTCAGCTTTCCAACAGCAACTTCCTTTACTTTTCTCTTTTTTAAGAAAAAAAAAAACTGATCTTTCATCCACTTTTTGATTCATGTATTTCGATATAATGCTAGAATTAGTTAAACAATTCACTAGTCAGCAACTTAGTTACATGCAGTTACTTGTAGCTTTAAGAAGTTAGTCTGTTCAAACAGTTGGGGGCCATTTGGTTACAGGATAAGAGCAGAGTTATTCATGAATAAACTGCTGCATAAGTTTTACCATGTTTGGTAGTAATCTTTTGTCATGTATAAAATTCAACACATAAAACTATGGTTAGCAAATCAGAATCCCACATAATTAACACATGTATAAATTATGAGTCAATTTATGTATTATTTTATGCAGGGTAGAAGATGGAATAACTAATACATGAATAAAAAGGTAAAAGTGACAAATTTAGCATTATCACTTCCAATTAAATACTTCCTTTTCTAAAGAAAACAATCAGTTAAGAGTTCTCCAGACTTGTAAAAGTTGCATTCTATAAATATTCCTTCAGTTGGTGTCTATGTTCTGTTTGCCAGTTTGTTAATTTAACTATGGATTATGCAGGTTCTTTTCACGTTAAATGAAGATGAGTTTAATTTTATAATTGGAGCCACAACACTAGGATTTCAAGGTTGACTCAATGATGTGTTCCAGATTTGTTGGGTTCTACATCTTACTTCAGGTGCTGGGGATGTAAGCGTGTGTGTGTGTGTAACTAACACCCCTCAACCAGGGGTCAAAATAACTAAGCTCATGATATTAGAAGCATCATATCTTTACCTGCTATCTGGAATCATTTGGCTTGCAATGTAAGAGCAAAATCTGGGTGTAAAACTTTGCATTATAAATTGGCCATTTGATTCCTATTCTGGTTTCTGAATAAACAATACCAAAAATAATCTATGTATTATTTTATACCAAAGTGACATGAAAAATGAGGATACACGTATCAGCAATACATGTATTACATCACCCTTTTTTCAAGATAAGAAATAATGTCTTAGATCACCTAGATGGCAATTTCTTTAAACTATTAGGGGTCATTCGGTAGGAGGGATAAGGATAACTAATCCCGGGATTAATTTAGAAAAGGAGCTTATCCCATGTTTGGTTGGGACAAAATGCATGGGATAACTCATCCCGGATTGTAGTGTTTTTCTTTATCCCTCCTTGAGTGTGGGATAACTAATCCCGGGATCGCTCATCCCGGGATAACTTTCCAACCAAACGACCCCTTGTCTAGTTAACCATCTCTTACGTATTATCACCTAGTTTCTTCTAATAACATTTGTAGTCCGTAATATGAATTTCAAAATAACAAGTTCGAAGAGGAATCTAAATTTTAGTTTACTATATTCATTTATCTAACATTTTAGTATACCTCATATTAATTTTTCTCTAATAATTTTTCATTATTGGAGGTGGTCAGAATTGATAATGCTCAATTATGTTATGTTCATTATATTTAATCACATACGTTATAGATTCACTTTACATCCAAATTTAGATTAACCGAATAATCCAATTATTATTATCCACCATATTACAATCCCACAATTATAATTTGTGTATTAGCTGCCAGTGTATAACTTGACCCCTATGTCTCTGTATATTATGTTTAAATTAATATCATCCACTATCTGGCAAATAGACAGCAGTTAAAAGGCAGAAAACTCAATTATTTACCTCAAGAAATTGAAACATAAAATCTTTATAAAAAAGGAAGGAAACAAACACAAGGCAACATATTTTGGAAATGACAGAATCAAGTGCGATAGATTTGTGGTGAGGCAACAAGCAGTTATAATATTCTGCACATATCAACCTCTTTTTTATTTTTCCTATACAAACTAACATCCCAACCCCCCAATCCCACCCCCCACAGGCACTCCGACTGAAGGGGCGAAATAGTGCTTTCCCACTTTTTCCTCCTCAATGAACTCAACACAACCTCATGGTTACACTAGACCATCCCTCACTCTTGCACATGAACATTCAAACAAATGACAAGGTATGTATGCAAAGTTGAGCACATATAAAAAGCAGCGAACCTCCATATGACCCTTGAGAAGTAGGAAAGGGAATAAAGAAGGGACAATAAAGAAACAGTTCACAAGATTTTGAGAATGACACTACACCGCAAGGGAGGCATGTGTAGTGACAAATTTCTGGCAATATGATTCAAACACATGGAAAAGTAATATGATGATTATGCAAATTTATAATGCAGTTAGTCTGTGAAACAATGTGTGCTTGTATTACAATAGACCTAGTATAGTCTTGCTTATAAATCTTTCAAGATCTATCTAAGCATAAAGTGAGAGCTATTAAGCTAAGAAAAACGTTCTCCAACAAATCATTCACGTTAAAGATTGAAGTTCTTGATCGCGTTGCTTATTACTCCCTCCGTTTCAGAATAAGTGAATTGTTGGAGTATTTATTGGTGTTTCAAAATAAGTGAATCATTGAATTTTTTTACAAATTTGCCCTTATGATTTGACAATCAATTAACTTTTGAAAAGGTATTATAAGATCAATTTTTTCTTTTTTTGGGGTAAAAATGGAAAGTTGTGTTAAATTTATGTCTTCAATGTTTTTTCCTTAATATGTGTGCCAAAATTCAACAATTCATTTATTATAAAACAGAGGGAGTATTATCTTTTTAGGGGCGGCGGGGAGCGGGGATTGAGGCATTAATGAACGAGCATACCTTTGAATCTTCACTACCACTGGCGATAAAAGTGCTATCCAATCCTCCAAAACAGGAGCGTATCACATACTTATGTTGTCTGTGGCCTTTAAACGTCAAGGGGCTAAGCCACTTGCCTGCAATATCCCACATATGAATTTCTTGACTATTAAGGTTTACTATGAAAAATTTACCATCCCCTGATAATGAAAGGGATGTGAGTGGATGTGCCTCTGAAATCACACGTTCAGCACTTGTCCCCACATTCAATATTCGGATATCTCTGTCAGAAAATATACTGATAAGTTTTTCTCCGTCAGCTGTAATAGCAAGATCTAGAACCTTTGGCATCCGCATCCCTTTCCAAGATCTGATCTCATTACCCTCACAGTCCCACATGTATATGCCTTTTTCAGGGTCCGAACTGCCACAGACGAATCTCTTAGAATCAGGAAACCAAGCACATGAGCTGATAATGAAACCAGCATCTCCATATGTGTGCTTACATGTACCTGTCTCCACGTCCCAGAGATTGAGCACTTCTATGTTCCCACAGGTTAGCAACATTGTATCATCAGGGCTCCAAGCTACAAAAGAAACTGGCTTTTGATGGCTCCGCAGCACATGTCTCTGGGTCAGTTTCCCATCATCCAGTACCTGAAAGTAATTATTAAACCCACTCAGAAAAAAATGGTCAATCGGATCCTTGTGGCCTTGAATATAAAAGCCAATAGTTATGTTGTACTGTACAACTTGTACACAATTGATTAACCCCCATTTGCGGAAACTTGCTGATGCCCCATCTATAGAAGTGTAGTAATATAGAGAACTCATGAAGAAAAAAAAATCAAACAGGTTGCATAGATTGCTAGACGTCATTTCTGGTAAGTTTTAATTTTGTAGGTTCTGCATATCCGAATCTAAATTAAATCATCCATAATATTTTTGAAACTGGTAACAACAACAACAACAAACCCAGTGTATTCCCACCTGGCGGGGCCTGGCGGGGGTAAGATGTACGCAGTCCATACCTCTACCTCTAAAGAAGTAGACAGGCTGTTTCCGATAGACCCCCGGCTCAAGACACAAGATACCAGGCAAATACATATTAAAGCACCGAACAAGGTTACAAGACAACATAACATAAATAACATAACATAAATAACATAAATACGGCAGCCATAAATAGAAAGAAACAGAGGAAAGCACCCAGCCTCTTACTAAAACAAGGAGCACGGAATCATAACAAGAATACTACCCCCAACAAGTATAACCCTACACTAGCGACCCAAACTGGCCCTAGTCTTCTGCCCTAATTCGCGTCCTCCAGACCTTCCTATCTAGGGTCATGTCCTCGGTGAGCTGCAACTGCTCCATATCCCGCCTAATCACCTCACCCCAATACTTCTTCGGCCTACCCCTACCCCGCCTAAAACCATCCAACGCTAGTCTCTCACACCTACGAACTGGGGCATCCATGCCCCTCCTCTTCACGTGTCCGAACCAGCGCAATCGGACTTCCCGCATCTTGCACTCCACTGGAGTCACACCAACCTTCTCCCTGATAGTCTCATTCCGAACTCTATCCCCCCTAGTCAGCCCACACATCCAGCGCAACATCCGCATCTCTGCCACCTTCATTTTTTGGATGTGGGAAGTCTTAACTGGCCAACACTCCGCTCCATACAACATGGCCGGACGGACTACCACCCTGTAAAATTTGCCTTTAAGCTTGGGCGGCACCTTCTTATCACACAACACCCCCGACGCTAGCTTCCACTTCATCCATCCCACCCCAATACGGTGCGAGACATCCTCGTCAATGTCACCGTTCCCCTGAATCACAGACCCGAGATACTTGAAACTATCCCTTTTACATACCACCTGTGATTCCAGCTTCACGACCACCTCGTCCTCCAGCCTTACGTCATTAAACTTGCATTCCAAATACTCTGTCTTGCCTCTGCTCAACCTGAACCCTTTAGACTCAAGAGTTTGTCTCCACACCTCTAATTTGTCATTCACACCCCCTCGAGTCTCATCAATCAGAACTATATCGTCTGCAAAAAGCATACACCACGGCACCTCCCCTTGAATACGCCGCGTCAACACGTCCATCACCATAGCAAACAAAAAGGGGCTAAGAGTAGATCCCTGATGCAATCCCTGCAAGACGGTGAAATGCTCTGAGTCTCCTCCCGCCGTCCTCACCTGAGTTTTCGCTCCCTCATACATATCCTTAATTGCTCTGATATATGCCTGCGGGACTCCACTCACCTCCAAGAACCTCCAAAGCACCTCCCTGGGGACTTTGTCGTATGCCTTCTCCAGGTCGATAAACACCATGTGTAGGTCCTTCTTCCTTTCCCTATATTGTTCCACCAGCCTCCGTACCAGGTGAATTGCCTCCGTCGTCGAGCAGCCAGGCATAAATCCAAACTGGTTTTCCGAAATAGACACTATCCGTCTCAACCTCACCTCGACCACTCTCTCCCAGATCTTCATAGAGTGACTTAATAGCTTAATCCCCCTATAGTTATTGCAACTCTGGATGTCCCCCTTATTCTTATAGAGAGGGATGATGGTACTCCACCTCCAAGCCTCGGGCATCTTTGCCGTCTTGAAGATTTCGTTGAACAATCCAGTCAACCACCTTACGCCAGCCTCTCCAATGAACTTCCAAAATTCCACCGGTATCTCATCCGGCCCCGTCGCCCTACCCCTTCGCATCCTGTGAACAGCCTCTCTAACCTCTAACCTCTGCTACCTTAAAACGTCTACAATAACTAAAGTCCCGGCCCTTCTCTGAGAGCTCCAGTTCCCCTAACTCAATAGCTCTATCCCCTTCGTCATTCAAGAGCCTATGGAAGTACGACTGCCATCTATCCTTAACGTGGCCGTCCTCTACCAACACTCTACCGTCCTCCCCCTTAATGCACCTCACCTGGTCGAGGTCACGCCCCTTCCTCTCCCTCGCCTTAGTGAGTCTAAACAACTTTTTCTCCCCTCCTTTCCCCTGTAACCCTGCATACAAGCTCTCAAAAGCGACCGTTTTAGCTGTCGAGACAGCTGACTTAGCCTCCTTCCTAGCTAGCTTGTACTCTTGTCTGTTCACCCGCTTCTCTTCTTCGTCCATAATGTACAACAACATCTTGAACAAAATATGTTTACACAATCGCTATCAACAAAATGCTTAGTCATTAACTGTCAGATATATCAAAACCAGATGTCATGTCTCCCAAAAACTGTTGGCATGAGTTACACCCCTATAACATACCATCCTAAACCAGGAATACATCTGACAAGAAGTATATGCACTAAGACCAGGAAGTCCACTTGAAATCTTCTTTTTTTACCAATGAAGAAAGTCTTCATGAAATCATAAGCAGTGTCTTAACTAAGAATAGATTGATGTCTTTCCACGGTCTTTAGGGGCCATCTCTTGTGAAGCACATGTCATAAGCATTCTTTGACCCATATGTATTGACTGCTAAATTTGTCCTTAATAAACTCCATTAAAAACTAACCCAGTCACCAATTTGCCCAGGTGAGTAACGAACAGGCCGTAGGCAGAGGAGGCCCCTCTCCCAATCAAAGTCCTCACCCAGCAAGCCACCCCAACACTACAGCCAAAAAAGGCCACAACAGGGGCCTTCCTCAAGGGAGGAGTTCAGACCCGGAGAAAGAAAGCAGTAGACAGAAAAGAGAGAGAGTAACCATTCAACACTGTTCCAACCTCGGTGTCTAAATAGAACGTCAACAACAACAACATACCCAGTGTATTCCCACAATGTGGGGTCTGGACTAAATAGAACGTCTATACGGCAAAAATTTATAAGAGTTTAGCTTCATAATGTTGGTAACGGTTGACCACTTTAAGATTGATCTTGAGCAACCAATCCGGCAGAACAACTCAAAAGATAAAGAAGTAACGTTAATCTCTTCATGCTCGTTCCAAGCTCGAAGTACCATTTGTACAAATAAGAATCCCCTTCGCTACATGTTTTCTTCTTCATATAGATAGATATAGGATCTATGGGGCAATTTCTTAAAAGTACATTTTGTGCTACAGCCCTTCCTATCTGATAGAAAAGGATCCCATGATCCTAAACCGATCTTACCTGATCTTACCTGGGATCGCAAATCCCAAGTTTGTCTATGAAGAGCGGATCTAATTGTATTAGTGTCTATAATTGATTTCTTCTGTGTTATACTAATCGATAAGACCTCATTGGTAAGTGCTACAAGATCTCGTGCATTAGAACCTTGTGACACGACCCGAACCCAGGCCTGGCCGTGTCGGGTATCTCAAGTCCAACCAGGACCAAAGACCACCCCCAATATCCAAACCATCGCCCACCTTACACCCCGCGTCGGATGAATTCTGAACATATAACAAGATAAGAGAGTATCAAATAGAAAAAACCATTATAATAAATTTAGAACCAAAACCAACTGTTTACAACCAAACATCCAACCAATACCAATAGCAATGCCAATGTCAACACTGATACCGACACCGCCCATGCCCAAAGTAGTCCGACAAAGCCTCTAATCAAAACCAAAGAATATACAGTCGGGACATGCCCCCGACCATAGCCAAAACCAAGTCCAAAGAAATAGTCAAAACATGAAATAAACCAAAGCATGAAATGGGGCCTTCCTAAGTATGGAAGTTCACCACTTCAGTCTGACTCACGAGCTGATCCTGAATCCTAGTCAAGTGCAGGAGAGGTAGAAGTATGGCCAGTTCCTGCATCGTGTGGGGATACAGCGTCCAAAGACGGTTAGCGGGGTGAATGCTCACATGAAACTCGGAAATAAGGATAAAATAATGATATAAGCAACAGTTAAAATCATTTAAAAGCCAACGCACATAGTCAAATGCAAGTACATAGATATATATGTCACATACCGGGATAGGGAACAAGGCTTAACATGTTTTTCAAAACTTTAGCTTGGATTGTGTAGCTCAACCGTCCACGGGCTATATGGGCCCCAGCTCCCACCCCCTGGTCAGGCCCCAGTGCGCGTAGCCACACGAACTGCAGAATAATCTCATATATATGCACATGAGGGACTTGAACCCTCCAACATACAACAAGGTGACTTAAGCCACCGATCATATAATGATTTACGAGGAACTCGAACCTCCCTAATTAGTAAATAATAATAAAGGGGACTCGAATCTCCTTAGTCACTTGACCCCCGCGTCGGCAAACGCGGTCTCTAGTATCGGTCACTCGGACCTCCACTTTCACGACTCAGCTACACAACCCTTATTAGCACCGAATTTAAACAGTTGTCACACATTCCCATTCAATGAACCTCGATACATATTTAGGCATACATTGTTGGTATCGTTATAGCAACTACACTTGCAAGGTTAACACATCATGCCAAAACAACTTCCATTAACTTGGGGAGAACAACTCCCTTTGTTCATTAATACGTATTAGGGAACACTAACTCCCTTTGTTCATTAATACGTATTGGGGAACACTGACTCCCTTTGTTCATTAATACGTATTGGAGAACAACTCCCTTTGTTCATAGAAACACCAAATTGATTTTGTATTTCAGCACAAAAACTTTTGAATATAGAGAATAACTCGGAACGATCTTTCATTAAGTAAACCCAAGTACATCTTGAAAAATCATCGATAAAAGTAACAAAGTAACAAAATTCTAATGGTGAACTGTCTCTACTAGGACCCCAAATATCGGAACGAACTAAAGAGAAAATAGACTCTGAGCGACTCTCAATACTACGTGAAAATGTAGCACGGGTGTATTTCCCAAGTTGACACGACTCACAATCTAATATGGATAGACTAGACAAACTAGGCACCATCTTTTGTAGCTTGGATAGACTAGGATGTCCCAAACGTTTGTGAATAAGGTTGGGAGAATCTGTAGCGGAACATGCTGTGAAGGAATTTGAAGCGGTGAGATGGTAAAGGCCTTATGATTCATATCCTATGCCAATTGTCTGTCCCATTTTGCGGTCCTGCATTAGAAAAGAATCATCAACAGAAGTTATACTACAATCAAGGGCACGCGTCAAACAACTAACAGATGCAAGATTAAAAGGATAACCAAGGACATAAAGAACAGAGTCTAGAGTGACAAAAGATAGGGGTTTGGCTTGTCCAACTCCTTTTGGCTCTGTTCGAATTCCATTAGCTAAAGTAATAGCTGAAAGAGATTGTAAGAAAAAAAATAATCAGACAAAAGTGATTTATCACCAGAAATATGATCAGAAGCACCTGAGTCCACAACCCATGATCCAAAGGTAGGAGATTGTGCAGTTGAGGCTATTGGTAGAAATATATGCATGCTTGCTTGATACTGAAGATACCCATTATATTCCTTGTCAGATAAATACACTCATCGATCACTTGTGGTGTTAGACTGAGCAATATGAGCATTTTTAGTTGGTCGACCATGCAAAGAATAGCATATTCCACGAGTATGTCCAAGCCTATTACAATAACTACACTTAGGTCTAGAATAACATATGCAACGAGTATGTCCAAGCCTTTTACAATAACTACACCTAGGACGAGATCTTCCAAATCGACCTTCCCCTCGTCGATTCTTCATGGACTGTGACCTTTGATTTTCTGATCTTCTCATTAATCTGAGGACTTGAACTTCCAATTTTAATATTTTTGGAGCCAAAAAAAAAAATATCATGCCCAAAAGATATCTTGGGAATTTGACTTGAAAATCCTAAGAACCAGATCTTAATTTTTGAAGAAAAAAATCCCCAAAAAAAAAATTGATGTCGCCGAAATTAGGGTTCCGGAGGTCGAAATCTCAAAATAATTGTCGGAATCTGGAAAGGAGCAAGTGGTCGGAGTCAAAATAGACCGGCGACCCCAACAGAAAAAGAAACAACTCAAAAATCGACCGGAGATGGGCTCACGCGCCAGCGCGTGATGCAGATCTCGCCGTAATTTTTGGATTCCGATTGGCGTGTGGCGGCGCGTGGAGGGTAATTTTCCGGCGATTTTCGCCGGGTTTTTGTCACCTGATCTTTCCGATCCTTTTGGTGGTGTTGTATTTTTCACACAATTCACAAAATAAAAATTGACCCAAATCAGTCATCGAAATTGACGTGCGGTGACTGAGTTATCTTTTTTGATATTTCTAACCTGCTTTGATACCATCTGAGAAATAATGAAGAAAAATATTATTGAATTGTTTTCTCTAAATTATTACATTGAGACCCTATTTATAGACACTGCATTCCAATCCTATTAATAGGACACTATATTACAATCCCTTTCCAAGTAGAATTCAATATGTTATTCCTATTCATAATTCAATATGTTATTCCTATTCATATTCTATCAGGTAGTATTTCTTTAGAGAAAATAATATCAACCTTGGTAGTTCATCCTCCTAGATCGGTTTCAAGTTATACAGATGATATGTCTTATACGTATTATTTTCAGGTGAAAATTGATAGTAAATAAGTAAGTAAATTTGTTTCTTTAGCTATACCTATTCAATCTTCCAACTTCAATCTCTTCAGTTTTGTACTTACCCATTAAAAATCATCATTCATTTTGACGCGCTAATTGATACAGATACACCGTGAAGGATGTACACTGAGTAGTAACCAAACCACCATATCCATTGCATTGGTCCATTGAGATACTAAGAAATAAGGCCGATAGTTTTTGTAAAAACCATTAATAGCTGCAAACCTAAATGAGAACCGATTATTTGGCCAAAAATGCACATGTTTAGCCATTATTGACCTCCCATTTTAGCACTATCAATTGTCGTTTGATTATTAATTATAGTGCTTTGTCCTTAATACTTGTATTTCACTTTGTAGGTACATTGGAGATGAAATAAACATTTTGAAGTGTAATATACTTACAAGATTGGCCCATGATTGGAACTACTTAAATTGTGCAAGGAAACAAAGGAAGAAGATTGGATGAAGTAGTTATTTCAAATGGAAGAACTCTCGTCATTTTGATGAAGTAGTTATTGCAAACTAAATAACCTATATAACCGCAGTATAACACTAACCCCAAAAAGGAAAACATGATTTTTTTTCTAAAAGGTGGTAAATTTGAAAAACCTTTATGGGTGCTTTTGTTGTAGGGTGCTATTTGAACTCTTCAATATCAACTAGGATAAGTAGTTTGGCTTTTAACTCTTCCAGAGGGAGAGAGGAATTGGGGAATACAGTATATTAATGTAGAGAAATTGGTTTTGTACTTAGCCAAATGGATTTTAGGTGAAGGTCTTAGCCAAATGGATAGAAGGTGAACGGAAAGAGAAGAAAGAAAAAATTGGAAAAGAAAAAAATATATTTAAGTGAACCAGATGCTTACCACCGGGTTTGGATACCATACATTTTGCCACATCAGCCTTTGTGTTTAATAGGTACATTTTGAATTAAGTTAAGATTGTCAAGTAAGAACATGCCTTAGTTGAGGTATCAAAATCAAAACGGAAGCCAAGTTTAACGGGTCGTTTATATATTTGGCATTTATACTTTTATTGAAAGATAGAGAGGTTGTTACCGATATTGGCACCAAGTATGATACTTCTTCACTCTACCTTGTTTTCAACTTTTCTTCTCACCTGTATACAATATTCATAATTCACTCATATCCACAGTTTGGAATCGAGACCTATGGGTGATGCTTTTATCTACCTCTACCTCTCCTAAATCCATCCATGATTGAAGAACAAAATGTGATTGATAACTAGTACATAGTTAATAGCTCTAGATTGATTTCATATCATTGATAACATAAGAATTTGTTTTTTCTTGGTTAAAGTTCATTAGTCATTTTCTTTTTGTTCTAGTTAGTGTATGATTACAAATTCGAATTTTATGTCCTGTTTAGATAATTGCATTAGTTTAATTTAGTTAATGGTTAATCACAAATCCTCGTGGGTTCGATATTCAACTTTTAGTCACTTTATTACTTGATGATTGCATTATTACCCTAAGTTGCTCTGACTCGATGCGGGTGTCAGATACGGGCACGGATATAGAGGTCGGATCCTTCACGGTGATACGGGATCTACTACGAAACACGAAAATCAACTAAGAACACGAAGACAAGCCGAGAACAAGATGAACAACTATGGCAGCAACACAAACCGAGATATGATGACAAACAAAACAATAATGTAAATATAGATAAGATGACATAAGATCTTACAAAACAATGAGAATCAAACAGTGTATCAAACGTTAAGACCCTCAACGTCGCAAAAATCAAACACCAATCTTCTTACGGTGACCGCTAAGGGAATCAACTCCGCCTTACAACCACTGTTTCTAAGCAATGTTCAATACCGACTTTTCCAAGCCCTACACTAAAATACTCCCAATGGAGTTCTAGAATGTCTCGTGACACATATCATCTAAAAACAACTAAAGAGAAAATGACCTAATAGGAGACTATTTATAGTCTATTACAAAATAAAAGAGAAAATGACCAAAGCACCCTTAATGACAAGGGGCGGTGGCCTTGGAGTGTTGGACTTCACATGATGAAATGGCCAAAACACCCTTAATGTGGGGCGGCCTTGGAGTGTTTGGACTCCTCTTCACACTACAACATGGGCAAGCCTTTGGAGCTCTCGAGTAGTCATCAAGGCAAGCCTCCAAGCAACCCTCCACACACGGAATTGATTTATTAAGTGTCCAGAATGGTTTCCCCACACATATTCTCGTGCCTTCGATGTGACCAAAGCTTGATCCCTCATGTGTTGGCCTCAAATGATGGCATCAAAGGCTATGATGGCCATTGGATTGTATCATCCTCCCCTTCTCGAAAAGGATTCGACCTCAAATCCATACCTTGCAAAATCAAAGAAAGGACAAGCGAACACAAATTCCTCATGGCATGAGCGTTAGGATTAGCATAAACAATTATTTCATCACGCCAAGGTTGCACATACTTGAAATATAACCAAGGATCCTTTGAATTGAATATTAAAACCTCAACGAAAAATGCACAAAGGATTTGGTTATGGAAATCACTAAAAGATAAGGAAACTACAAAGGTCCTAATGGCATCACATAATCCAAAAGGTAGAATTACCTCCATCTTATGAGCCAAAAGAGATAATTGTTTCATTACCTCTTCAAGAGACCACACCAAGGGTAATTCTTCAATTGGTTCTAAAGTCCACAAGACCCATATAGCATTATCACTCAAATAAGTGGACAAACCAACAGGTTCCCTATCTCTATATAGAACAAATCCAAGACTAGCATGGAGGTCATCATAAGCAAAGAGGTAGTATAGAAAGGAATAAAGTGCAAAGGCATACACGGATGAAGACAAAGCATTTAAGCACATACACATTCTTCCTTTCAAACAAATAGACAACTTGGCATCCACAAGTTGGGATTCACTCAACCTAAGCACAAGTGTCTCAAGCAAGATGCACATTTAAAAGCATTACCCCAAGGAGACAATGACACTTTTGCTCTCGGGTTTTCAAGAATGACACTTAGCTTGTCATGTAGACCAAGCAAAAAGTTGGGTGCGCTAACATCACCATTTCCATATTTGGCATCGGGGTCAAATGGAAAGAGTGGCCATAGACACGGGTCTAGACAACACTCCCTTTCCCCCTAGGCTTCACCCAAACTACAAGATATACTCTCTATAATAGCATACACATCATCAAAGCAAATAGAGAGCAGAGAAAGTTATCACTCAAGTCAATTTCTACTAAGGTGTCCTCACTCAAGTCAACTTCTACTAAGGTGTCCTCACTCAAGTCAACTTCTACTAAGGTGTCCTCATGTATGTACTCATTACTAGTTTCCAAATCATCAGCATGAGTACTCTCAACAACAAGGTCTCACAAAGTAGAAGAAGTAATTTTCAAGACTACACATTCTTTACCCTTAAGAGTACTCTCATCTTTCAAGAAGAGATTTCCATCTTTAGGAGGAATGTTATCACACCATAGTGGGTTGGCATATAGGCTATAGCCTTCAAGACAAGTTATACCTTCAACATCATTCCCACCACTAGGTTCATTGGGAGTAATTATACCATCTTCAAACAAGATATTATACCTAACGAGAGAATGATTTATCCCGGGGGCAGATTTGGAACAAGCAAGTTCACTCTCTAAAAGATCATTATCAAGTTTCAAAGATGTTTCAAGCGCATGATTATCCCTATGAGCCAAGCAAACATTAGAATCTTTACCAAAGGACAAGCTCACGGGTTTAATCCGATCTTTTTTACCAACATTTTCAAATTCTTCATTCGCTTAACCTCAAGTGGTAGACTAGTTTCGCACACAAGTTGATCAACACAATTCCCACAAGATGATGTACTATCATTCAACACAATGGCTTCAACACTAGTGGACATAAATTGACCTTACAAGAAAAGCCAATTCGATCATCAATAGAATCAACTAGTGTATCCACACTCACAACATGTACATCATCATCGAGAGGCAAAGAATTAATAGACTCACAAATAGGTAAGCTACTACTCACACTCAATGGGCTACTAGCCACACAATCACCATTCACATGCACAAAAGTGTAAGAGTTAGCTATTTTACCTTGAAGTTCTTGAGTACATTCTCCTTTACCTGGGTGTGAAGGTCCTCCACAAGCTTCGGCCGCTTTTAAGCTCTCCCTAGTCAAGTCTTCAAAGGGATTCTTCTCCTTTAGCACTTGTTCTCCTCCGATTGCAAAGTTGGTACCTACATAAATGTCCTTAGAGATAGAAGGACAAGCAAAGTTATCTCGGTTTGGTGACAACCCCCCCACCCCATTTCACTCCTCACAACCTCTCATTTTTCCACTCTCGGATTGCCACCTTGCACACCCTTACTCCTCTCAATCTTTTGTCTCTCATTTTCATTCGAATTGGAGTAGGTAATCATTTCTCTTTTAGATTTGGGAAGAATGGACATAATGAGATGATTTCCCCATCGGTCTCTTACAACCTTAGGCCAATTTTGAACATTTGGAACTTTATGTTGTGCAAACCAATCGGCACCCAAGCGTACATGACCTTGTTTCAAGAAAAAGATATCGCACCACACTTTCTCATAGTATTCAAATTGGGTGAAGACATCCTTCACTCTCTCGGTAACCTTATACCCGTCCAAAAAATATGGAACAAGTAAAGGTTCTCGAAACAACCCCACATGATCAACCATGGGTGGAATGATGTAGTTTCTATAGTGTGAAAAATATGAGAGAAAATATTACTGAATTGTTGTATCCAAATTATTACATTGAGACCCTATTTATAGACACTATATTCCAATCCTATTCTAAGTAGAATTCAATATGCTATTCCTATTCATATGTACACTCCCCCTCAAGCTGGTGCATACAAGTCATATGTACCAAACTTGTTACAAATGTAATTAATACGAGGACTGGTGAGGGACTTGGTGAAGATATCTACAAGATGATCACTCGACTTCACAAACTTTGTAACAATATCTCCCGAGAGTATCTTTTCCCTGACAAAGTGACAATCAATCTCTATGCGCTTGGTCCTCTCATGGAACATACTGGATTAGATGTAATATGAAGGGTTATCTGGTTATCACATACAAGTTCCATCATACCAGTTTCACCAAATTTTAATTCTCTCAACAATTGCTTGATCCAAACCAGCTCGCAAGTTGCTGCAGCCATTGCTCGATATTCTGCTTCGGCACTAGATCGAGCAACCACACTCTGTTTCTTACTCTTCCAGGACACCAAATTACCTCCTACTAAAACACAATATCCAGATATAGAACGTCTATCAGAGGGTGATCCTGCCCAATCAGCATCTGTATATCCAATGATATGTTCATGGCCTCGATCCTCGAAGAGTAGTCCTTTACCTGGAGATGACTTTATATATCGCAAAATCTGAACAACTGCATTCCAATGACTATCACAGAGAGAAGTCAAAAACTGACTTACAACACTCACAGGAAAAGAGATGTCAAGTCTAGTCACTGTGAGATAATTCAACTTTCCAATCAACCGCCTATACCTTTCAGGATCACCGAGTGACTCCCTCTGTCCTGGCAGAAGTTTAGCATTTGGATCCATAGGAGTGTCAATAGGTCGACATCCCATCATTCCTGTTTCCTCAAGAATGTCTAAAGCATACTTGCATTGATAAATAATAATACCTGAGCTGGACTGAGCAACATGAGCATTTTTGGATGGTCGACCATGCAAAGAATAGCATATTCCACGAGTATGTCCAAGCCTTTTACAATAACTACACTTAGGTCGAGAATAGCATACAACACGAGTATGTCCAAACCTTTTACAATAACTACACCTAGGTCGAGATCTTCCAAAATCGACCTTCCCTTCGTTGATTCTTCATAAGCTTCGACATCTGAGTTTCTGATCTCCTCATTAAGATTCAGATTTAATCATGAAAAAGAAATACTATTGGAATTTGGCCCCAAAAAAAAGAAAAGTCCCCAAATATAAGATCTGATGTTAGAAAGTTGCTCGAAATCAGAAAATAATCATATGAGTAGCCTCAAAATGAATAAGCGAGGCTACTAAAAAAAGAAACTGCCGGAAAAGCCGTCGAAATTTAGGTTCCGGTGATCAGAATCTTGAAAGACTTGTCGGAATCAAGAAAAAACTATTGCTACAGCCTTTTAATGAAGTGGCAACCTAGCTGGAAAAAAAACTTGGCCGGAATAAACCGCACACACCGGCGCGTGAAGCGCGTGAGGCGCAGATCTGAAAGTTCTAGCGGCGCGTGGATCGTCGGAGATAAGATTCGAGCACTGGGGTTTGCTCGCCTGGGTGTTTCTCACCTCGTGGTGGTGTTGGTTTTCGCACACAATACTTAAACAATAGACGAGGGCTCAAATTGGACGTATCAGTCGCCGAAAATTGAAGTACCGAGCTGTCTTATTGAGTTTTCTTCCCAGAAATTTTCTCACACAACCTTCTCTGCTACCATGTGAAAAATATAAGACAAAATATTATTGAATTGTTGTATCTAAATTATTACATTGAGACCCTATTTATAGACACTATATTTCAATCCTATTCTAAGTAGAATTCAATATGTTATTCCTATTCATATTCTAACATATAGCACCTATCATCTAGCACAATGAGGCAGCCCGGAACCCATGATTACCTTTCCGGAGTGAACACTCCTTAGATCAAAATTGGAAGGCTTAGTATACCCCATGGGCACATGAGTACCCTTCGGCCTTTGGAGATGCATACCCTCTTCTTCTCATGGGACAACCTCCACTATAGCTAGTATAACCATCCACACCACTTTGGCCTTGATAAGAAGTACTACAAGGTGAAGAATATGAATCTTTACTCCATACATGCACTCTCACCATAGCTCTCATAAGCTTTGGAAATGAAATGGTTATACTTTACACCAATTCTAGGTTCGGAGTGGGAAGTGTAAAACTCCTCACATGCCCAACTTCATCATAAGAACCATCACAAGGCTCATCATCATCTCCATATTTACCATAAGCACTAGGCACTTCATTCATCTCATTTTCTCCCTCAAACCCATAGCCCTCTTTTCTGCCCATATCTTGATCATGGCTATATTCATAGCCCCCATAATCTCCATCATCATCGTAGCCATAAAATCTCTCACTACAATCATAGTCTCCCATGTCGTAGTCACAATAATCCGAGGCTATCGAAGACATGTTCCCCTTATATCACTTTGTACCTACAAAATGAACAAACAAGATTAGTAGTAAAAGCTCCTCACCAACACGCGTATACCCCTTATATCACATTTGTGATCCTCACAATTGGAGCAGCAAATATTGAAAGTTGCTTACACTCCGGTAGTCAATAAGGTGTCAATCACTACTTTGCGGCCGGAATAGATTCTTGTTTGATCGACTCAAGACACAAAAAAAAATCTAATTACGAACTTGAAACAAAGACGGTCAACGAATCAAAAATGAGAAAAACACACAAAGAACGAAGAAAATGGATTCAAAACTAATTCACAATCAAGTAGGTGAGTACTAGTTGCTAATTAGTACTAGAATCAAGAAATGAAACTAAAGAAACAAAGAAAAGAAACTTAGAATCTGAAATTTGAGCATAGGGTCGGCTTTTTAAGGGACGTGGTAGCCTCCTATTGGACGTTGAAATGTTAAAATTTTGGAAAATCTTCTTTGTCTCCAATTTGAATTGGTCAATTTTCTATTTGGAAGAGTGGAAAAATCGGTTTTGGGAGGGACACAACAAGACTTTGGAGCCCTTTTTTAATAATTCAAAAGAGTTTTGACTTTCCTTGCATCTTTTTGGTAAGACACCTTTCTGAAAGCCCTTTGTCTTCTTTCCTCTATTGTATGTCTTGGGATATGTTTGAAGACAAGCTATTGCATCTTTTTGGTAAGGCTCCTTTTTGAAAGCCCTTTGTCCCCCTTCTTCTTTTGGATGCCTTGGGATTATGTCTTTCAAGACAAACAAAGACCACATTTTATTTCTCCACTCTTTTAGATCAAACAACACATTTTGAATGTTCTTGTTCAACAATTTATGAAGAACACCAAGAACGTTCAAGAATGGAAACTAAGCCAAATGAGCTCGAAATTGGATGATTTTGGTTCCCCAAGCTCACGTTGGTCTCCTAAACACCAACAACACGTTTTCAAGCCACAATATCAACAAATACCCTTCCAATTTCGAAATCCACCTTTCTAGTTTCTTCAACCTTCAAGATCAACAATGGTGAATAACTCAAGACAACCCGGATTAAGCTCAAATCCAAGATCTAGACTCTCTTAGTGTTAGGGAACAAGGACCTAACATTAGAAACGAACAAAACACACAAAAACACAAGAAATCTAAGCATCAAGTTTCGGCCTAGGGGTAAAAAGGGATAGAATTCTTTTTTTTTTAGATTTTCGATTTTAGACACTCTTTTTTTGTTGATTTTCTAAGTAACAAGCCCAAGACTGATCTCGTAGGAACGAGATCAATCCTTGCTCTGATACCAAATGATATGGGATCTACTACGAAACACGAAAATCAGCTAAGAACACGAAGACAAGCCGAGAACAAGATGAACAACTATGGCAGCAACACAAACCGAGATATGATGACAAACAAAACAATAATGTAAAGATAGATAAGATGACATAAGATCTTACGAAACAATAAGAACCAAAAAGTGTATCAAAGTTAAGACCCTCAATGTTGCAAAAAGCAAACACCAATCTTCTTACGGTGACCGCTAAGGGAATTAACTCCGCCTTACAACCACCGTTTCTAAGCAATGTTCAATACCGGCTTTTCCAAGCCCTACACTACACGGTTTTTCCAAGCCCTACACTAAAATACTTCCAATGGAGTTCAAGAATGTTTCTTGTCACATATCATCCAAAAACAACTAAAGAGAAAATGGCCTAATAAGAGATTATTTATAGTCTATTACAAAATGAAAGATAAAATGACCAAAGCAACCTTAATGACAAGGGACGGCCTTGGAGTGTTGGACTTCACATGATGAAATAGCCAAAACACCCTTAATGAGGGGCGGCCTTGGATTGTTTGAAGCTCCTCTTCACACTTCAACACTTGTATTCTCGGGTAGGCATCAAAGGCAAGCCCCCAAGCAATCTTCCACACACGAAATTGCTTTATGGTATGCTCAAAAAGGGTCCTTCGTGCATGTTCTTGTGTCCTCGAGGTGACCAAGTCTTGAGTCTTTATGTATTGGCCTTCAATGATGTCATCAAAAGCTAAGATGGCTATTTGGATCGTATCAACGGTCTAAATTTAAAGATTCGGGGATATGGATCTAGGGATGGATACGGGTGCAGGGATTCAACAAAAAGTATTTTAAATATCTAAACATAGAGTTATAAAACATAAATTATGAGATATTATGCAGAAAACTTGAGGAAAAAATATTGTTCAAGAAGAAAATCCTTTTTTTTTGGTAAATTTTAGGGGTTGAGCATCACCCCAGGCTTTATTATTAATCACAAAGAATCTGTACAATCAGGGGGGCATAAACCTGACCTCAAGATTGGCAACACATTTGAATGAATGAAACTACTAAACTGTGAGAATATACTATTTGATTATATCTATTAATACAAAACAACACTAAGGTGGTTCCTGTAGTTTCTTTAATTTCCTCCTCTTAAAATTTGGTAATCCCATTTTATAAAGATGGAAGTATCCTGCTGCTTCTGAAGGGAGTTGAGAATTGTGAAAGTGTTGAGGCTGTTCTGCTTGATGACTAACTTTGGATAAGGCATCTGCTACAAAGTTGGCTTCCCTGTAGACATGTTTGCAAATGCACAGCTGAAACTGAGAGATGAGTTTGAGTAAAGACTCCAAAAGAGGCTGAAGGTTCCATGGGATTGGAATTTGAGCTCTTATCCATCTGACCTGGAGCTCAGAATCCACTTCTAACATAACTTGTTGTATACCATTGTTCAAACACCAGGAAAGTCCCCATATAGTAGCTTCCACCTCTGCTTGATTGTTGGTCCCCTGTCCCAATGGTGTAGCATATGCATAAATGAGATCTCCATGATGATCTCTTATGACCCCCTCCTGCTCCAATCTTGCCAGGGTTTGTGATTGCACTACCATCAAAATTTAGTTTAACCATCTGGGCGGGTGGTTTAGACCAATACACAGATGTGACCTTTATCTCCTGTCTGCATTTTTCAACATAAGATATCAACTTTTTCCAACCTGTAGGCCAGGGGATATAAGGGAAGGCACTGCATAATAGGTTGGAGATGTCCTTGTAGATCAGGAATTTCACTCTAGCCAATTGGGGTTGTTTCTCTCCATATTTGACAGCACATCTATGTTTCCACAGGTTCCAACAAATGATAATTGGTAGGGCCTGAAAAACCAACTAATGTGCATTATTATAGGATTTATACTTCCACCATTTCAGCATCAAAGTCCTGATTGAGACTGGGATATGAAGAATTCCCATTGAGGATGAAAAATATGCCAGATGTGAGCTGCAAAGGATCCCTCTATAAAGATGTGAGAAATGGTATCACATCCCGGAGTAACACAGCATCCACAGTTACCAGGAGCTATACCAAATTGCCTGAGCCTTGCATTTGTGAGTAATTTCTGTCTCAACAATCGCCACAGAAGAAAGGAACATTTGAAAGGAATCAGTCTATGCCAAGTGTAAGTGTTCAACATTGTTATTTCTTTATGTTCTCTGACCATTTCGCATGCTGAGGAGCAACTAAATTCCCCTTTTGTGTTCAAAGTCCGAATAGGGAGATCAGGAACCCTTTCTTGGAACTGAAATGATAATTTGAGGATGCAGTGTAACACTTGTGGAGGGACTGTTGTGATTAGCTTCTGCATATTCCACACTCCATCAATTAAGAAAGCTGCAACTTTGGCATTATTTGATCTAACACCATCAGTTCTATAGTTGTGTAGAGGCCCCAATCCTGTCCAGTTGTCCCACCAAAAGTAACAGGTACCTGATTGGAGTCTCCATAGTATATATTTTTCAGCTTCCTTCTTGTGTTTCATCATATTCTTCCATACTAGGGATTGACCATGTGTACTTCTGGCTACAGCATTGACCCCTGACAATACTTAGCAAGTAGGAATTTACCCCAAAGAGTGTTGTTGCTCCTGAACACACCCACCATTGCTTCAATTGCATAGCTTGACAAGTTTCAGCAAGATGTCTAATACCAACCCCTCCTTCATTAGTGGGGAAACATAAGGTTCTCCAGGATGCCCAGTGGTACTTCTTGGTGTCTTTCCACCCCCAAAAAAAAATCAGCAAACAAACTCACAAGTTGTTTTAAGATGGTTTTGGGAGTGATACATGCAGAGATAATATGAATAGGGATTGCTTGTAGGACATGTTTTACCAGCACCACTCTGCCACCATAACTAAGTAGTTTTGATTGCCAACCTGCGATTCTTAAAACCACTTTGCTAACCAACCCAGCATAATGACTAATTCTTTGCCTTCCAATATAAAGTGGACAACCAAGATATGAAATGGGACTCTGCTTCTGTTGAAATCCAGTTTCACCTTTGATCCTTGAAATTGTAGAGGAAAAAGTTTGGTTAGGTACCAAGAAATGGCTCTCTTCTTTGTTAATCAGCTGGCCTGAAACCTTTTCATAAGATGTCAGTGTCTTCATTATTAGCCTTAAAGTGTGTCTCCTGCCAGTAGTGAATATAATGATGTCATCAGCAAAACTGAGGTGATTTATTTGAGGCCCTTTTCTCTCCATGTGAAATCCATAATACTGAGGATGATGTTGCAGATTGTTTAAGGCCTTTGATAGCACTTCAGCCCCAAGAATGAACAGAGCAGGGGAGAGGGGTCACCATGTTTCAAACCTCTAATAGAATGAAAAAATCCATGTCTGGTACCATTAATAAGAACTGAGTACCAGTTATTCGACAGGGTTCTCCAAATCATGTCAATGAAGGTTTCACCAAAACCAAATCTTCTCAGCACATATGACCAAGACACCTTATCATATGCCTTGGCCATGTCCAGCTTTATGACCACATTTCCACCCACAGTTGGTTTCTCAGTGTCACTAATGATCTCCTGAGCAAGCATGATGTTCTCAACAATATTCCTACCCCTCACAAAACCTGATTGGTTACTGGAAATGAGAGTGGGAAGGATGGGAGCTAATCTAAGGTAGAGGAGTTTAGAAATGACTCTGTTGGTGAAATTACTCAGGTTGATAGGACTATACTCAGAAAGTTTATTGGGATGAGAAACTTTAGGAAGGAGAACCAAACAAGTATGTGAGAAGTATTTAGGCATAGCATATCCACAAAAGAAAGCTATCACTACTTGCAGTAAATCCATAGCAATGATATTCCAACATATTCCAGCAGGACTGAAAGAATCTCCCATTCATATCATCAGGACCAGCAGCTGAACGAGGATTCATTGAAAATACAACTGTCTTCAGTTCATCCAGAGTAGGTAGTGCCTGTAGGACCTCATTCTGAGCATCTGAAAGCATTTTAGGGATAGTATCTTAACATTTCTTCTGAAATATATTCTGTTTTTCCAGTAATTCTGGAAGTGTTGACAAGCAGCTGTAGCAATTGCATCATCCCCTTGAATCCACTCCCCATCATCAGTTTTAACTGTATGAATAAACATTCTCCTTCTTCCTCTGATAACAGCATGGAAATAACTGGAATTTGCATCTCCATACTTAAACCAGTGCAATTGGGACTTCTGTCTCAATATAGCATTTTCCACCTTGAGATGCCTGATGTATTCAGCTTGTACTCTGTGAAACTCTTGTCTGTTCATATCTGTGCCATTTGAGATCAAATTCTCCTCAGCCACTCTGACCTTCTCTTCATATTCTTTCACATTAGCATAAATGTCACCAAATTCTCTTTTAGACCAGGTACTTACAGTAGAGGTTAATCTCTTCAACTTCTGATGAAATTTCCACATAGGTGTTCCATCACAAGGTTTCTGCCAGTAAGCTTCCACTGTATTATTAAATGTAGGATTTTCCACCCAACAGTACAAGAATTTGAAGTACTTTATGTGTGTTTCTACCCTTTCCTGCATCTCCATAAGAAGTGGACAATGATAAGATCCTACCGAGGACAGATGAGTGATGGTAGTCATTGGCATTTTATCCAACCAGGCATCTGAAACCATTGCCTTGTCCAATCTTTTCCATATTCTACATTGAATACCCCTTAAATTGGACCAAGTAAATTTGGGACCCTAAAATCCCAGATCTGTTAGACCACAAGCCACAATTACTCCTAAGAACTCGAAGCTCTTTCTCATGTCATAAGGGATCCCTCCCAACTTTTCCTCTACTTCAGTAAAAAAAGGCAGCCCGGTGCACTAAAGCTATCGCTATGCTCGGTGTCCGAGGAAGGACCCCACCACAAGGGTGTATCGTACGCAGCCTTACCTTGCATTTCTGCCAGAGGCTGTTTCCAAGGCTTGAACCCGTGACCTCCTGGTCACATGGCAGCAACTTTTCCTCTATTTCAGTAATTACATTGAAATCACCAATTGTGCACCAAGGTAAAGGTGTTGCAGACAGTTGAACCATTTGATTCCTCAAAGGACTTCTGTGAGAGACTCCACTTGGCATAGACAAAGGTCACCAAATAAGGTTGCGCAAGGGCATTGTGAACAATTGAGCAAGTAATTTGCTGGTCCTCATTGGCAATGATATCACAAGAAATGTCCAGAGACCAGAAGAACCAAATTTTTCCATTAGGATTACAAATAGCATGTTCCATTCTGAGCAATCCTTTAGCTTCTGTAAGGTGAGTAATATTGGAGAAAGGTTCCAGAATTGTTACCAGAGAGATTTGATGTATGTGAATGAGTTGTTGGAGTTTTTCCAGCACACCTTGGGTAAAGATACCCCTTGCATTCCAAGTAAGGTGTCTGATCATTAGGCTGGTTTATGAGAGTGAGACCTGGTAAAAGGTCTGGCTGTGCGAGCAGGCATGTTGTGTGATGGTTGTTTGATTCTATTCTTGGACTTGAGTAACTGTCCCCTGGGAGAAAGTCCTTTTGTTGTCTAGCAATCTGATTCACCTCCATTGCCAAATCTTCAGCATCACCTAGATCAAAGACATCAAGCAGATCATCATTAAAAGGATCCTTATGATCCAAGTGACTATCTTCTATATCATCCTCAGAGTATATAACTCTATATTCATCATCCATCTCTTGAGAAGTGGTCTGATAACCCTTCTCAGTGGTAGTAAGATGATCCTTCTTTCCAGTGTCCTGCACATTAGAGGAAACATCCAGCATTGTTGTATTGGCAATATCACCATTCTGCATCTCCTTATCCAGCACCCCTGCAACCTCTGGTTGATTCATTTGGAGTTCTTGGACAACTCTCTGCACATACTCCAGATTGGCTCTCACATGAGAAGGGACATCACCTTGCTGCACCATCTCACCCTGCATCCTTGTAGTTTCTGGGCTGCTCATTTGGCTCTCCTTAACAGGACCCCGCATTTGCTCCAGATTGATTTCCTTATGAGAAGGTATATCACTATTATGCTCCTTCTGCAATCTCTGATCTGCTCTGGTTTGCTCCTTCATCACTACTAGCTGGGCAATCATATTCAACCCCTATATGGTCTTGTTGTAATGCTGTAAATGCATTAGATGTAGTTGGAGCATCATCCTCATGTTGGTTCCTTGTTTGTTTACCTGGAGACAATGGCTTGAATATCATTTTTTGATTGTCCCTTCTACCCCTCCTTCTGTGATTCTGCCATTCATTGAGGGGTGTCTTGCCTCTATCTGCATTATTCAGCTGTGTTATCTGGTGTTTTCAGCCTCCCTTGACACATATGAGAGTATTCATCCTGTCCACCATCCTCTGGGATGTTTTCATTTGACTCCAGCTTCCTTTTAGCAGCCTCATCATTCTCTTTAATCACACAATTTCTTACAGCATGCCCTTGATGTTTGCAATAGGAACAGTAGTCTAGAACCTCTTCATATAGAATGGATTGCCATCTGCCTTCACCATGCTCATCATCATCATATCCCATCCAATGAAGTCTTGGTTTGGTTAGATCAATTTGCAGCCTGACCTAAGCCACACTCCCCCTAGTTTTTTTGTAAGTTGCCAAATCAAGAAACAATACCTTCCCTATAGGAGAAAGTAGAGATGTCACCACTTTCAAGCAACAACAGTGCGAGGGAAGCTCAGACAATCCAACCCAGATAGGAACCAGTGGGGTTGAATGGTCATATTCATTATCTAAATCAATGTATATATGTCTAGAATTGAAGTGAGTAATTTTGACTTGCCCCTTTAATTCAGTTTGCAGGATGAATTATCTCCTAATCACCTCCATCTTAGGCATGCTATTTTCAAATTTCCCAATTAGAGTAAACCTACATCTTTGAGCCAGCTTCACTTTATAATCATTAGACTTAAACACAACTGCTAGAAGACCATGTTTGGTAGTTATTTTGGGGGGATCAATATGAATAACTTCTGCTTTCATGGCTTCTTGGGCTCTCAGCTTTGTAGCCAAAAAATGTGTGACCCTAGGGACAGGCGGGTCATGAATTTGACCTGGTTTGGACCAAACCATGCAACTGTAGAGCCAATAGCCCCTACAGCCATTGAGGCTCAATTCATCAACCCCAACATGACCTTCGCACTATCTCCATTAGTTATATTAGGGGGTTCAGCCGTTTCAGATTTCGCATTAGACGGATTAATAGAAGAAGCAGGGGGCTTACCGCCATCCATGATTGTTGTACTTGTCTCTATTACCACCTTCATCGGATTACTCTGAACAACTTGTGGTTGATGTGCATCCACTTTCAATGTCTCTACTGTGGAACGGTTCTGCGTATCTTGAGCTGAAATTGGTACCTCTGGGAATTGTATTGATTGCTGCTCCACTTCTATTTTGTCTTGCATAGCTAATTGAGCTTGATTGATAATCGCCTGAGCCCAACGCAACTGTTGCTCAGAAATACGAGCTGAACCTTCAGTGGATTGGGGCATTTGCTGAGGAATGCATGGCATGTGGATGGGTGGAGTTTTCTGTGGGGACCGGATGCAGGCATGCCGTCCCTGAGAGGAGCTGTCCGGTGGCCGAAGGAGTTCCGCCGACGGTTGCGAAGCCATAGTATTCCATTTTCTTCAATTTCACATTAGCTTTTGTTTTGATATCAGAATTTCTTAAATTTATCCGGACTTCCCCAACCGATTTTGGTCAAAGTACCCAAAATTGGTTGACCAGATTGGGTACGGATCCCACACCCACACCCATGTCGTGTTGAAACGGGTGCGGCACCGAAAGTGAAGAGTCCGAGTAACTTATATCACATTTAATCACCAGATTTGAAGCGTAAACTTAGTGGTTACTGATTGATCCTAAGATCCATTGTTTTTTTTTTCCATATGTATTCTTTTTATTTGATATTGAAGTTCCATTTATCCAAACTGCAATAAGAAAATAGATGATGAAGTTCATGGTTTTATTAAAAAATATTAATCACTACAGACAAGAGTACATATGAAGTTTCATTTTTTACTAAAAATGTCTGATAACTAGCTTAAGAATTGCAGCAAATGTCGGATGAAGCACTCTAGGAACATGTCGTCAGACAACTAGCCCACTTTACTGAAGCTCCAACATGAAAACTTTTCCGCCCAAGCATAAACCTAGAACCACTTGTTTACCTTTTTCCCCAAGAAAAAATAATTTTGACTAGATCATTTCCTGCTAGTAATGGGCAAGTGAACAACCTAAAGTATTCACTCAGAGTACGATTTCTTGATAAAAGATTCAATTGACCAAAGAAATAAAAGTTTCTTTCATAAGATTTTAAGAATGCATAAAGGACCTGCAATTAAAACCTGACTTTCTTGGTAACATTTATCAAGAAAGCAAAGCAAAATAAGCAACTTTTCTGTTTAATTTTGTTTGACTAACAGAACCCTATTCCTCCACTTCTAATACATCCTGCAAAAAGTCATAAATAAATTTCTCCTGCTTATTCCATGAAAGCATTCACTCAGACAAAATAGGTTAGTTTGACCAAAGTTCCATGCTTACGGAGTTCCATAGCTTCAGGACTATTATCCTTAACAAGTATCCCTCGCTCCTCTATTTAGCTTTATTTTTTCAACAGCACAACTCAGCAATTGCAGGAACAACCCAAAATATATTTAGGAGTAAATCCCTGGATTACTCAGACTTGCATAGTAATCTCAAGTGTATAACATGAAAACATACCTTCCAAATGATGGCCGTTTTGTCACTTGATGATGAGGCCAGGTAGCTTCCATTGTTTGAGAACTGGACATACCAGACTTCATTTATGTGGTTAGTCAGGATCTGCAACAGTGTAAAGACATTAATATATATTTCCTAGAGAGAAACTAGGAGAACAATGATAACAAATAAGTAAGGGGAAAACTACTCATGATCACAGCATGATAAGTCCAATCTTCATGAGTTTCACTCATTAAAAGATTCGATAATAGAAAACCATAGCATGTGGCAATTTCTTTATGACTAGATCATCTGAAAGTCATAAAGTAACTTTTATCACCGAATGCAATTGCAAGGCTAAAACAACAACATACCACCAAGTGGGGTCTGGGAGGGTAAGTGTACACGGTCCATACCACTATCTCAGATGTAAGATAGACAGGTTATTTCCAATAGACCCCCGGCTCAAAAAAACAATCTAAACAAGGAATAATAAAAGGACAAGATACAATAGAAATCAACATATCCAAGAATACCATATACAAGATACATCAACTAATACAACAAAAGATACCACATCCTAAACTCATACTAACCTTCTAACCTAATCTGCCTCCTCCACAACTTCCTATCTAAGGTCATGTCCTCGGTAAGCTGGAGCTATAGTTCAAATGCTCCCACCACCATTTCTTTTTGTATTTCTTTTTTTTTTTCAATTCATTTTATACAAGTATTATTAGAGTTGAGATAACTATGCTTGACAACTAGGATCTCTTTACAAAGAAAAAATATGAATAGCCAAATGAATCTTTAAAACTCATTGATAAACAACATTTTATTTACCTTTTTTTTGTCATGTCTTCTTATGTGTCGTATTTGAAAAAGCAACTATACTCACTTTTTGGCCTTTATAACAACGATCTTCTCCAATTATTCCAACACCATTGTTACTCAAAATTTGAGCTCTTTTTTGCCTCACAACTTTTTTTCTCCAAATTTCTTCTCCATTAATTCTTTCTTATTTTCGTAGTTATTCTTCTTCAGCTCCTTTATATCCTTCATCATTGATCGATTTTTTCTTCAAATTTTTTTTAGTAGATCATTTACACTCTTATTCTAAGACAATCCTCCTCCTTCATTATCAACTCTTTGTGCCAGTTATATTTTGAGATACTCACATAAATATATTTATGAAATGGACTTCATAATGATACCAAATCAATAATTACATGAGCTACAAAGTATTCCATGAAGACCTAATACTTCATTTAAATGAGAAACATAAAGTATAAAGACATATGAAACATTTCTTTTTGTATTTCTTTTTTTTTCCAATTCATTTTATACAAGTATTTATTAGAGTTGAGATAACTTTGCTTGACAATTAGGATCTCCTTACAAAGAAAATGTATGAATAGCAATCATAGATATCTTACCAATCCAATTGGGTTAATTAAGGCATTGTATGCTTCATCAAAAAGAATTAAGGCACTACATGGTCCTTTCAATTTTCAAGCTATAAAGCTATAAAAATGATTAAAAATTCTCCACCTGAATGGTCTTTATAGGAAACTGACTCCCATCACAATGGTGGTCTTCATAGAGTGAAATTCCATCAACTGAATTATGAAACACACATTTATCTATCTGTGACCATAGTGCCATTTCAACTAAGTACTCTAACCTTCTGTCCGGCAATGTAATAGGTGGCGGCAGTGCTTTTTCAAGTTCCATCAGCAAATCTTTTCGAAATTTATCGACAACATCAGGATCATCTCTCTTATCCAACCCTAATTCCTTCAAAGCAAGCAATCCAAAAGCAAGATTATGAACCTTTTCCCTCCCTACTTCTAAACCAGATATCCTTTTCTGTAAAATCTCCAAAGTTAAAGAATCTTCCCCACGATTCAAATTTTCAACAAACCACTGTTTAAGAACAAGAAACAAAGCTGAAGCTCTTGTATCACTGCTCAAGCCATTAAGTGTATTAAGGGTGTCAATACATGCATCCCAGTTAGCATAACGAATATGGGACTCGAGGGTCTCAAATTCAACAGATTTGTAGGCAATCCCAGATTCTGATTCCAAACATACAGCAGACTTCCCATAGCCTAAAGAATAGAGACATTGAATGATGACCCTCAAAAATTCATGCTTCTTTATTAGTTGTTTTGACCCAAGATTAGTCTCCATGCCACTATCCAATTTGAATACCTAACGTGCTTTCCACTTCCGAAGGAGAACAAGTTGTGAACAACTGAGACAAAGGGAAATTCAACTAATAGCATTTGGCACTTAATTCTTGTTCTCGAATTCTTGAAAGAGAATTGGGCTCGAACAAGTTGTTCGTTCACTTGTAGGGTTCGGCGTGTGATGCAGAAGTTAATAATTTACAAATCATCCGGTATAATTCATATTAGAAGAAAAAAAAATTAAAAACATATTATTTATTTAATTGACATAATTGACATATATATTAAAAATTAATATAAATAATTTGAAATTTATTTTATTTAGGGAGATGATCCATTTTTGAAGTAAATTTATTTTCTATTCGACATATATATAGTAGATTAATTATCAATTTGATATATCGATTATCGATTCAACTTATATATAAATAGATCGATTATCACTTCAATAAATGAGAAAATAGAAATAGGTCATTTTGCTAATTAAAATTTTGAATAGTGTAGGCTATTTTGCTAATTGAAAATTTAAAAGGCTTAGGGCCCATTTATTTGCATTTAATGGAGTTCTGAATCTGAATGGCTCAAAGTTCAAACCATTAAGTGCATTTATTTTTTATTAAGATTTTAGCTCTTAATAGGTCTAAATAGGTTTTAATCATTCAGATCAGAATCAAATCTTAATAGATCCAAAGAGGTATTCTGGTGTTGGATAATATTCACTGTTACTCTGTTCATAATCATCAATCACCACCTCTGCCACCGCCATCATTATCAACCACCAACCACCTCCACCACCAACCACAATAAATATCGCTACCAACCACTATTGTCAACCGCTACCACACCTACTACCTATATTATTCTAATTATATTTAACGTCACTACCGCCGTCAACACCACCACCATCATCAATCACTATCGGCTAATCTTTACTATCGACAAATTCATCTATCACAATTAGCACCACTACTACCACTAATACATCACAACCTCCACACATTCTTTAGCGATTACCACCATTGTCACCAGTCACCCACATTTACCATCACTTCAATCACTATCATCGCTACAATTTATCTACACTAACAACCATATCCACCATCACAACTAACAATATCACCAACTAGCACCAACACATCATCAACCATCATTCATTCATTTTTTAGCCATCATAATCAACACCTCCGACTACTAACATCAAGCAACATCACATCACAACCACCACTACCACTATCAACCGTCACCATCATAACAATCTATAATACCCCGAGACTCTAATCAATAGTGCAACCATGAATCAAGCCCATGAGAAATAAATTATAATATTTTGGGTTGTTTTCTGATCAAGGATGGTGTGTATTAAGGCCTTAAAGATGTCCTAACGATTGGGTGAATCAAAACATTCCTTACCGATTGAATTCTTGGGAAGGATATTGGTATAGTCAACTTCAAACGATCATATATATCATTATACTTGAAAATTTTTAGCCCATGACCTATCAACATATAGATAATTGAATTAGCTTTCCAACGATACCAATTTCGTCAAAATCCAATATCGGAGCAAAGAATTATACCCATTTTACTCTAGCATGTCAATCTGAAAAAGGGTGATGACGTTTCTGACGACCTGTCACGTTTCTGACGACATTTCCGACGACGTCGTCAGCCTTAGGTAGAAAATCATAAAATTCTACCCTTTTGTGATGACATTTTGTAACGGCCTATCACGGGTCTGACAGCCTATCACAGATGTCGTTAGCTATTTTTTTTTCAACAATTTAGAGACATTTTTTGCAAGGGTATTTTGGTCTTTTCTTATCTTTTGGAGCCCTTTATAAGTATGAGAATCCCATCGAAACCCTAGTTCCATCATTTTCTCTTCCAATTTTCTTGAGATAATATATCTAGGGTTATATCAAGAACATAAATCTTCCAAGAATCATCCTTCAATCTTTAAAATTTCTTCAAGAACCAAGTTCCTCATAGTGTGGGCTTCAAGAATTATTTATTTCAAGTGTGGATAAAGTCTTAAGCACTAAAGTTCATCCAATTTAAAAAATTAAGGTACGTAGGGTTTTGAACAAGAACACTTCTTTCGTTCTTTTGCCCAAAGATTTAATTTCTATTGAATTTCATGAATTTTGCAAAATGGGTTTACACCCAAATTACTTTATCAAGGATTTATGAGATTTGAGTTATACAAGATTGACACATATGACTACTTCATTGTCTTATTTCTTAAATTAAGAATTTATGTCACGAGTTGTATATTGTTATCATGAAATAATAATTTCTAAGTGATTTATGATAAGTGTCATGATTTATGTTTTTCCATGAGAAGTTTGTCTATTGAATATATATTGATATTGAGCTTGAGAGTCAAGAACGAGTTCTATGATGTTTTCTGGAAGATTTGATACTTGATATGATTTGATAAGCAAGTGTACTTGATGATGAGAAAGATTATTTTGAGATTTAGCCGAGTTAGGAATCCATAAGTTGATTATGATTTACAAGTGCGATATATATTTATATTTTGGTCTTTATGATATACCCTTGAGTTGATTAAGGTGTATTTTCTAACGCGTTCTGAGCTTAAGTTTGGGAGTAGTATTTAGCACCGAGCGGGAAGTATAGGTTCAGCGCATCCTACTTTCCCAGAACTACGTGTCACCGTAGGATTAAGATTAAAGGCCAAAGGCTAAGACAGTTATCACTAAAGTTAAGGTTCTACTCCGATGGCAAGGATAGAACAACTCTCCCCAACGTGGGCAAGACGTTGGACTCCATGGAAGCTCACATGGTTTATGACGGTTAGAAGAAACTCCCAAGTCCATAATAGTCCAAGTTTCATGAGTTACCGAGTCACTCTAAGTCATAAGTCAAAGAGTTTGAGTTGAGTCCAACGGTTTGTGAGATTTATGAAGCATGTGTTATTATTGATGATTTATGGAAAATATGTTTCAGGTAACTTAAGCGAAGAGAGTCATTATTATCAGCATGCATGATTTTCTTATATATTTATGATATTATTTAAATGTTGCCTGCACCCCCATATACTTAGTACATTCACAAGTAGTGATTCCCATACTCTTCTGTGTTCTATATTTTCTTGTGATGTAGGTTCAGGTGCTCAGTCTCAGCAGCGACAGTGATCTTCGAGTACCTCTATCTACATTCGTACAGTTGGTGAGTCCTCATGGTTCGAGGACCTATGTCCCTAATTTTTGTCTTGATAATAGATGGTTGTTTATTTCTAGTTCAGTATAGGTCAGTTGAGGATCTATCCCAATGGATCCTCAGTCTTATGTAGTAGAGGCTTTGTCAGACTAGAGTACCAGTATGTACAGAACTTCAGTATTTTGATTGTATAGGATAGTATTTCTTTGTATTCCAGTATGTTCATGACATGATTATTCTTCTTTATTACAACTTGATTATTGATATAGTGAGTTATAGAGGTGATGACAGGCTCAGAGGGTTAGCTTGAGGTCGCGTGTGGCCTTAAGCACCGTGTGACATCTTGGGATGGGATCTTGGGGCATTACATGCTTGGTATCAGAGCCTAAGGTTTAAAGGAGTTCTAGGGAGTCTAACAAGCCGCGTTGCGTAGAGTCTTGATCATCGGTGTGTAGCGCACCACATATATGAGCAAGAGGCTACAGGACATTTTAGGAAAAGTCATTTCTTTCTTTCAGAAGTCTTTTGTGCCTAAGACTGTTTCTCTCTGTTATTAATTCGTGCTCTCTTATGGCAGAAATGCCTCTTCATAGAGCTCGCAGAAACAACGAACGACCTCAACCCGTTGATCCTTTAAATGAGATGATGACTTATGCTGAATTTTAGGCAGCTTTTCAAGCACTAGCCCAGGCAGTTACCGCCAATGCTCAGGCCAATGTTTAGGCCGCTGTTCCACCTCCATAATAAGGTAATTCTACAGCAGCTCGAGTTCGGGATTTTATGCGAATGAATCCGCCAGAGTTTTATAGGTCAAAGGTAGGTGAGGAGCCACAAATGTATCTTGATGAAGTGAAAAAGATCACCCAAATTATGCATGTAACAGAGGAAGAAAGTGTGGATCTTGCTTTCTATCACATGAAAGATGTTGCTTATGATTGGGTGGAGTTGTGGAGGAAGAGTGGAGGGGAGGATGCCGCTCCCATGACTTGGCAGTTGTTCCAGGACGCGTTCTTAGACCAATTCTTTCCCCCGGAGCTGAGGGAAGCAAAACTAGAAGAATTTATGAACTTGAGACAAGGCTCCATGACAGTTAAGGAATATTGTCTTAAATTTAAGCAGTTGTCTAAGTACGCTTCCGGTATGATGGCTGATTCTAGGACCAGTATGAGTAAGTTTTTGACTGGCACATCGAGTTATATTATGAAAGAGTATAGGTCCACTATGCTCAATAGGGACATGGATTTTTCTAGATTGATGATACATGCCCAGCAGATTGAAGTAGACAAGGTAAAAGAGAGAGAGAGGGTGAGAGAGAATAAGAGAGTTAGATCAGAGCAGCAAGGGTATAGTCAGATTAGATTTTCTAGAGGGATCCGCCCTCAATTTTAGAGCCGTTCTTTTGCACCAGCACCGTCATTAGCTAGTACTCCCGCATCTAGAGTCAAGCAGGAGCAGGGTAATAGACCTACTGTGTCTAGGTCTCAGGACAGTGTGAGTAATAGACCTAACTATGTGCTAAGTGTGGTAGGACGCATCCTGGAGAGTGTATGGCAGAGTAGAGAGGTTGTTTTAGTTGTGGTAAGTTGGGCCACAAATTTGGAGATTGCCCATATGCTAGACAGGGGAGCCGTGATGTTCGTCCCCAGAGTCAAGCTATTAGTGCTCCAGCCCCTTGGGTTCGTCCTACTCCTTCTCAAGGTGATTCATTTAGTACTACCGGGAGTCAGTTCCAGAATCACTTTTATGCTATACCACCCCGCCAGGAGCAGGAGGATTCACCAAATGTTGTTACTGGTACGCTCAGTGTATTTTATTTTGATGTGTATGTGTTGATGGACCCTGGGACCTGGGTCAAGTCTTTCTTATGTGACTCTGTTAGTAGCTGTGAATTTTGAGATCAATGCTGAAAAGATTCCTGAGACTTTTCTAGTTTCTACTCCAGCAGGTGAACTTGTTATTGCTAAGCAAGTATATAAGAAGTGTCCTATCACTGTCCTTCAGAGAGTTATGTTTACAGATTTGATTGAGCTAGACATGGTTGATTTTAACATTATTCTGGGTATGGATTGGCTTCACTCTTGTTATGCGTCTATAGACTATCGTAGCCTTGTAGTCAAGTTTCAGTTTCCCAATGAGCCATCCTTTGAGTGGTCCGAAAATTCTGTATCTCCCTGGAGTCATTTCATATCCTATCTTAAAGCTAGGAAATTTATATCCAAGGGTTGCATCTATCATTTGGTTCGAGTTAAAGATGCTAAGTTCGAGACTCCGACCATTCAGTTGATCGGCATTGTTAATGAGTTTTGTGATGTTTTTCCAGAAGATCTCCTAGGGGTACCTCCCGATAGAGAGATAGAATTTGGGATTGATCTTCTCCCCGACACGCAGCCTATTTCTATTCCTTCATATCGTATGGCCCCCACAGAACTTAAGGTGTTAAAAGAGAAACTCAAAGATCTTTTAGATAAGGGTTTCATAAGGCCTAGCGTATCTCCTTGGGGTGCACCCGTTATGTTCGTGCGAAAGAAAGATGGTTCATTACGGATGTGCATGGATTATCGTCAAGTACCCTCTTCCTAGATTTGATGACCTGTTTGATCAGCTGCAAGGTGCTAACTATTTCTCAAAAATAGACTTGATATCCGGTTATCTCCAGCTTAAAGTTAGGGAGTGTGAAATTCTAAAGATAGTTTTTCGCACCCGATATGGACATTTTGATTTCTTGGACATGTCCTTCGGGCTAACAAATGCCCCAGCAGCCTTTATGGACCTCATGAATCGGGTGTTCAGATAGTACCTAGATATGTTTGTTATTGTGTTCATAGATGATATTCTTGTATACTTCCGAAGTGAGAACAACCATGCAGATCATCTCCGAATAGTCTTGCAAACCCTTAGAGATCATCAACTATTTGCCAAATTTAGCAAGTGCGAATTTTGGCTAAGGTCAGTTGTTTTTCTGGGTCATATTGTTTCTTCTGAAGGTATTCGAGTTGATCCTCAAAAGATAGAAGCTGTGAAAAATTGGCCTAGACCTATTTCCCCGCCTAATATTAGGAGTTTCTTGGGTCTAGCTGGCTACTACCGTCGTTTTGTTGAGGGTTTCTCTTCCATTGCATCTCCTTTGACTTGGTTGACCCAAAAGAAAATTAAATTCCTATGGTTTGACTCTTGCGAGAAGAGTTTTCAGAAGTTGAAGACTCGACTCACTTCGGCCCCTGTGTAGACCCTTTCAAATGGTGTAGATGATTTTGTGGCGTACTGTGATGCTTCTAGAGTTGGGTTGGTTTGGGTTGTGTCTTGATGCATAAAGGTAAGGTTATAGCCTATGCCTCCAGACAGTTGAAACCGCATGAGAAGAACTACCCAACCCATGACTTCTAGTTAGCTGCAGTGGTTTTTGCCTTGAAAATCTGGAGACACTATTTGTACGGTGTTCATGTTGATGCCTTTATGGATCACAAGAGTTTGCAGTATGTGTTTACTCACAGAAAGCTGAATCTTCGTCAAAGGCGATGGTTAAAATTGTTAAAGGATTATGATATAAGTGTGTTGTATCACCTGGGCAAGGCTAATGTAGTGGCAGATGCCCTTAGTAGGTCGTCCATGGGTAGTGTAGCACAGGTCGAGGAAGATAGGAAGGAGTTAGTTCGTGAGGTGCATCGTCTGGCTAGGTTGGGAGTTAGATTGCTTGATTCAGCTGAGGGTAATGTTTGGGTCTAGAGTAGTTCCGAGTCTTCTCTAGTTTCGGAAGTAAAGGAGAAGCAATATATGGATCCTAGTTTGGTCAGACTGAAGGAGTCAGTTAAAGACCAAAAGGTGGAGGTTTTCTCCCAAGGGGGTGATGGTGTATTGAGATTTCAGAATAAATTATGTGTGCCTGATATTGAATATTTAAGGCAGAGAATTATGGCTGAAGCGCATGGCGCGCGATATTCTATTCATCCCGGTGCTACCAAGATTACCGCGATTTGCGAGAAATCTATTGGTGGAATGGTATGAAAAAGGATATAGCGAAATTCGTAGAGAAGTGTACAACTTACCAACAAGTTAAGATAGAACACCAAAGACCCGGTGGAATGATGCAAAAATTCAGTAATCCTACTTGGAAGTGGGAGGAAGTAAATATGGATTTTGTGACTGGTTTACCTCCTTCTCGATGTCATCATGATTTGATTTGGGTCGTTGTAGACAGGTTGACTAAGTCTGCGTATTTCTTGCTAGTGCATACATCTTTCACCGCTGAGGACTATGCTAAGCTGTACATTCGAGAGTTAGTCAGGTTACATGGAGTTCCTTTGTCTATTATCTTTGATAGGGGTACTCAATTTACTTCTTATGTTTTGAGGGCTTTTCAGAAGGGTCTTGGTACCCAAGTTCATCTTAGCTCCGTTTTTCATCCGCAGGCCGATGGCCAGGCTGAGAGGACTATCCAAACCTTGGAGGATATGTTAAGGGCATGTGTTCTTGATTTTAAAGGAAGTTGGGATGAACATTTGCCATTGATTGAATTTGCTTACAACAATAGTTTTCATGCTAGCATTGGAATGGCTCCATTTGAGGCTTTATACGAAAGGCGATGTAGATAACCCATAGGTTGGTTTGAAGTGGGTGAAGCCGCTGTGAGTGGACCTGATGCTATGTTTGAGGCTATGGAGAAAGTTAAGCTGATTCGGGAAAGGTTGAAGACAGCCCAGAGTCATCAGAAGTCATATGCAGATGTGAGAAGAAGAGCTCTTGTGTTTGAGGTTAACGACCTGGTGTACTTGAAGATTTCACCCATGAAAGGGGTGGAAAGATTTGGTAAGAAAGGAAAGCTTAGTCCCCGATACGTTGGCCCTTATAGAGTTTTGAATAATGTTGGGAAAACAGCTTACGAGATTGAATTGCCTACCGAGTTGTCGATTGTCCATCCTATCTTTTATGATTCTATGCCCAAGAAGCACATTGGTGATTCTGTTGTTGTTGATCCGTCAGAAAGTTTTGATGTTTAGGATAGCCTTTCGTATGATGAAGTTCCGGTTGAAATCCTAGATTATCAAGTTCGTAGACTAAGAAATAAGGAAGTTTCCTTGGTCAAAGTTCTGTGGAGAAATCAATCAGTCGAGGGTGCTACTTGGGAAGCAGAAGTAGATATGTGAACCAGATACCCTCATCTTTTCTCCGCGAGTTCAAATTAAGCCGAAGGTACTATTCTTCCCTAATCCAGTTTCCTTCTAATCGAGTGTATTTAGCTATATGGTTATTCTCTCTATGATTCATGCATTTTGTGAAGTACTCAAAAATTTAGAATGAAGTAAGCTCTTTTAGTAAGTCGTTCCAGCTATACGTCCTCATTTTCTCTTGTTCTTGGCCTATCTAGCCACATTTGAGGACGAATGTTTCCAAGGGGGAGATATTGTAATACCCTGAGACTCTAACCAATAGTGCAACCATGAATCAAGCTCATGAGAAATAAATTATAATGTTTTGGGTTGTTTTTTTATCAAGGATGGTGTGTATTAAGGCCTTAAAGATGTCCTAACGATTGGGTGAATCAAAACATTCCTTACTGATTGAATTCTTGGGAAGGATATTGGTATAGTCAACTTAAAACGAGCATATCTCTCATTACACTTGGAATTTTTTAGCTTATGACCTATCAACAGATAGATAATTGAATTATCTATCCAAAGATACCAATTTTGCCAAAATCCGATACCGAAGCAAAGAGTTATACCCATTTTACTCCAGCATGTGAATCTGGAGAAGGGTGACGACGTTTCTGACGGCCTGTCACGTTTCTGACGACATTTCTGACGATGTCGTCACGTTTCTAACGACATTTATAATGACGTCGTCATCCTTAGGTAGAAAATCATAAAATTCGACCCTTTTGTGACGACATTTCATGACGGCCTATCACGGGTCTGACGGCCAGTCACAGATGCCGTCAGCTATTTTTTTTCCAGCAATTTAGAGACATTTTTTGCAAGGGTATTTTGGTTTTTTCCCATCTTTTGGAGGCCTCTATAAATATGAGAATCTCATTCAAACCCTAATTCCATTATTTTCTCTTCCAATTCTCTTGAAATAATATATCTAGGGTTATATCAAAAACATAAATCTTCCAAGAATCATCCTTAAATCTTTAAAATATCTTCAAGAACCAAGTTCCTCATAGTGTGGGCTTCAAGAATTATTTATTTCAAGAGTGGATAAAGTCTTAAGCACTAAAGTTCATCCAATTTAAAAGATTAAGGTATGTGGGATTTTGAACAAGAACACTTCTTTCGTTCTTTTGCCCAAAGATTTAATTTCTATTGAATTTCATGAATTTTGCAAAGTGGGTTTACACCCAAATTACTTTATCAAGGATTTATGAGATTTGAGCTATACAAGATTGACACATATGACTACTTCACTGTCTTATTTCTTAAATTAAGAATTTATGTCATGAGTTGTATATTGTTATCATGAAATGATAATTTCTAAGTGATTTATGATAAGTGTCATGATTTATGTTTTTCCATGAGAAGTTTGTCTATTGAATATATATTGATATTGAGCTTGAGAGTCAAGAACGAGTTCTATGATATTTTCTGGAAGATTTGATACTTGATATGATTTGATAAGTAAGTGTACTTGATAATGAGAAAGATTATTTTGAGATTTAGTCTAGTTAGGAATCCACAAGTTGATTATGATTTATAAGTGAGATATATATTTATATTTTTATCTTTATATAGACCCTTGAGTTGATTAAGGCAGATTTTCTAACGCGTTCTGAGCTTAAGTCTGGGAGTAGTATTTAGCACCGAGCGAAAAGTATGGGTTCAGCGCATCCTAATTCCCCAGAACTACGTGCCACCGTAGGATTAAGATTAAGGTCCAAAGGCCAAGACATTTATCACTAAAGTTAAGGTTCTATTCCGATGGTAAGGATAAAACAACTCTCCCCAACGTGGGCAAGACGTTGGACTCCATGTAAGCTCATATGGTTTATGTCGGTTATAAGAAACTCCCAAGTCCATAATAGTCCAAGTTTCATGAGTTACCGAGTCACTCTAAGTCATGATTCAAAGAGTTTGAGTTGAATCCAACGGTTTGTGAGATTTATGAAGCATGTGTTATTATTGATGATTTATGGAAAATATGTTTCAGGTAACTCAAGCGAAGAGAGTCATTATTATCAGCATACATGGTTTTCTTATACATTTATGATATTATTTAAATGTTGCCTGCACCCCTACATACTCAGTACATTCCCAAGTACTGATTCCCATACTCTTCTGCGTTCTATATTTTCTCGTGATGTAGGTTCAGGTGCTCACAGCGACAGTGATCTTCAAGTACCTCCATCTACATTCGTACAGTTGGTGAGTCCTCGTGGTTCGAGGACCTATGTCCCCGATTTTTATCTTGATAGTAGATGGTTATTTATTTCCACTTCAGTACGGGTCAGTTGGGGATCTGTCCCAATGACTCCTCAGTCTTATGTAGTAGAGGTTTTGTCAGACTAGAGTACCAGTATGTACAGAACTTCAATATTTTGATTGTATAGGATAGTATTTCTTTGTATTCCAGTATGTTCATGACATGATTATTTTTATTTATTACAGCTTGATTATTGTCATAGTGAGTTATAGAGGAGATGATAGGCTCAGAGGGTTAACTTGAGGTTGCGTGTGGCCTTAAGCACCGTGTGACGTCTTGGGATGGGATCTTGGAGCGTTACACAATCACCACAATACCAACCATCACAACTATCACCACTAACATTACTAATAGTTAACATCAATCATTGTCATCGCAACAACCATTATAAACTATCTCCACTATCACTAACAAAAATAATTTTTTTTTTCAATTAGATAATAATTTTGTTGTATTAAATTACATACTTTTCTGAAATATAATTAGTTTTTTATTTGAATTATATTTTTTTTAATTATATATACAAATAATTTTTTTTTGTACATTTAGATGTTGAAAAACAATCAATCTTAATCATTCAGTTTTAAGATCTAGAGACAACATCTTAATCATTCGACGTGCATTCATATTCAGACGCCTGAATCTTAAAAAAACAAATGCAACCTTAATAGCACAATTTTATTGTTCTTCCAAGGGGAGGGGAGTACAATTAGCTCCAACACTTTTAATGAAGTATTATTGGCTGATTGCCACGTGCTTTAAAAAATTATTTTGCTTTATACTAGACGCGTCACATATGTCTATCTCGCTTTAATAAGCTTAATTTTAAACTCGTTCGTTTTAAAAAGAATGATTTAATTTGATTTGACACGAAATTTAAGAAAATAAAAAATATTTTTAAATATTATGATATTAAATTAAAGATATGTCAAATATACCAAAATGTCCTTCATTCTTATGGTCTTAAATATGTCATGCGAAAAAATTCCTTTTTAAACGGAGGGAGTAATATTATAAAATATATATCTTATTTAAAAATAAATTAATGATTTTATTAAATATGAAAAATACTTAAATAGAAAATTAATATATTCTTATAAAAGTATTAAAAATGACTTTAAACTAAATTAAGAAAAACTATTACCGCTATAGAACGACAAAAAAAAACTTTAAAAACTTTCTCGATGTGACATATGGAGCAATTCATATATCGTTAGAAAGTGTTAAAGGGCAATAAATTAACATTTTTATTATTATAAGGAAAAATAATATTCTACGAAAAAAATTTACGTGATGTATTCCTATTAGACACTTTGAATGTTGAAAAAATATTTTTCTAATATCTAAGTTAAATCACATAAAATTTGTGAGAACATTAATATAAAGACTTTATTATGTGTTTCGATGTTCGATAGATGTAAATTATAATTTGTGCGTTAAAACTAACTTATAAATTTAAAGAGTTGCCAACCTATTTTGTTAATATATCATCTTATTGTATTTAACATGTGAAAGATAGCATCTACTGCTTCTCAAATTACAATTAATTATGTTTTTATTATTTTGTCCATACGCTAAGTTTGGTGATTATCAAAAGGATGACCCCAGGTTATTCACTTTGAATTTCTCTTTTTCATTGTTTTTCATAATTTATGTTTTATTTACTGCTATCTCAGTTCTTGTAAATAATATTGCTCAGGATGTTCTTTCTTATCCCAATGTCATTAACATAACAATTTGAAGTCATAGATGTGCAAGTTCTTTTGTCTCTCACTAAAGTATGTTTGTCTTTCACCTTAAATATGCATTTGGTATGTCCAATTCACCATAAGAAATCCTCTCCACTTTACGAGATATGAAAATTCTTCAAATTACAATCACTTTTGGAAGTTCTCAATCATTTAAGTGTCTTCTGAGGATCAAATTTCATTCTTTTTGTGTCCCTAATTTTTGTAGTTGTCTTGTAATTATGTTGGACCAAAACAAAGATATAAGAAAATAAAAGTTGTAAATTAACAGACATATCCACTTGTCTATTCAAAGGGATGTCAAAATAGCATAAGGTGTTGTGTCTTTAAAATAATGGATGGTGTTTTTAAAAGTAGGATACAAAATAATTATTTTACATAGAGCAGTCATGTCAATCTTTAACAAGCTTTATTGGTGTTGCACCTGAGCAAATTTAGGAGCTAGCAACTAAGACGGAAAATAACATATATTGCATATAAATGTGTGTTACATATGAATTCACATATTACTTATTTTTAATATTAATAACTAGTTAAAAATAGCAAATTACTTGGCATTGAAAAAAATAAGTCTGCGGTTTTTTTGTGAGGTCAAAAATCTATAATATAATTTGAACTCAAACGCGACAAGGGAAAGTAACAAAGTAAGGATTAAAAAACAAACCTAAAAGTCATATTTCATAAATTTCACTAAGCTATTAACTTGTAGCTATAAAATACAAATTTCAAATTGGAAAAGAAGAATTTATTTTTACTTTTTTTTTAACAAAAAAACACTAAAGTCAATCAACAAATATACTAAGTCAATCAACAAAATATTTCAACATGAACTATACGATGCAATAAACAAGCATAAGAAACCTGTCGAAAAGGAAAAAAATAATAATTAAACCAATTGAAATCATTATAATAATACTGTTATACGATGTTCCTTTACAAAATTTAGCACTACACATTATCAAAATATGTAGCAAAACTATCAAATACACGTTAAAGGGGTATAATTTACAGTAGTCAGAAAGAGAAATACTACTCCCACAAAAAGTAATTGAAAAGGGAATTCTAGCTACTTTATTTGACGGAACATGCTTGTTTCGTGTAATTTTTCAACTGAAAGAGAAACATGAGAAATTATTAAAAGGGAGAATCCATTGTCAATTATGCATAACACAACAAAACAACAACATACCCAGTGTATTCCTACATAGTGGGGTCTGAAGAGGGTAGACAGTAGGCAGATCATACCACTACCACAGGTAAAGTAGAAAAGTTGTTTTCGATAGACCCCCGGCTTAGAAATGTAAGAAGAAAACTTTAATCAATTATCAATCAAAAAATCAAAATAAGAAGAAAATGTAGAAGTACAACAATCACACATATGTTTCTAGTAAAATTTGACTATTTAAATATAATTATAGACATTCTTTGTAAGGTAAAATTCTAATTAATTTGAAAGTGTTTAAATATTATAATTTCTTACCTTCGCTATTTTAATTAATTTGTAATAAGAGCCCGTTTGGATAAGATTAAAAAAATAACTTTTTAGCTTAAGTGATTAAAAGTTTAAAACAAGTGCTTATAAATTAAGCAAATAAGTGTTTGGATAGAAGTGCTGAAACTGAAAAAAAATTATTGATATGTTTGGTAAACAAGTGATGTTAAGTACTTTTTTTGTTGTTAAAATGACTAAAATGTCCTTAAAGTTGTTAACACCATAAATAAGGTGAATTATTTATAATTTTTAATTCAAAAATAAAAATTTTGAACAAACCTCCAATGTTATGATGGATTCGACGAAAATAAAAAAAAATAAAGCAAAAATTGGAGGGAAGAGATGAAGCGAAGCGACAAAGAGAAAAAGAAAAAAAAACTATATATTTAAGGGCTACAAGTTTAGGATATTATTGGAATTAGAGAAAAATATAAGGGAAAAAAAGGTAAATATTTTGGTCAAACCTAAAATAATTTTAATTTAAAAAACAAAAAGCTGGGGTACCCAGCTTCTCACTTTTTGATTTTTTAATCAATTTTTAGATTTTTTAAGAACTTTTTAATTTTACCAAATACCTGAAAAGCTAAAAAGGAGATTAAAAACTGGTTTGATCAGATTTTAATCCAATTCAAACGGGCTTCTAAACGTAAGAATAATTATTATACTTTCTTATCTTTTGTAACGACAAAAAAAAATTGATAAAATATGTGAAATTTATGATTTTGTGTGATTTGATATTTTACACCTTCCCATAGTTGCATTATTATATTTCTGGGATGTGGGAGTGATTAATATGATTTTTGATGTATTTTGGTATCATTTATGCAATGTTGTATTTTTGTATGGATTCGAGAGCCTTATTTTAAACTTATGTGGATATCTTTTGATTCGTACGAGAAATGGCCAAATGGACTAGTCTAGCAGCTTCGGAATATCGATTTTATGCTAGGTATACCTTTGGTTTGGGTCTCGGTGCACCCGAACTCATTTCGACCTATTGGTTAGAAAGTTGGAAAGTTAGAAATATGGGTGTGGGACCCACATTTGATCGAAACGATCTCGGATGGAAAATCCGACTTCGTCAGCAGATCCAGAATGTCAATTTTAGGGTGCTAGGGTGTTAGCATATTTGATATGATTTTACGACTTTTAAATCTCATTTCGACTCTCGGTTTGGAAAATTATAATTTCGGGTTTTGGGGGTCAACTTTGTGAAAATGATATTTTTTAAAAAATATGATATCGCCATCACGTATGTAACGTCAAATTTAGTGTGGTTGCATAAGTCATTTGCATGTATCGGACTCCGAACGAATTTCGGACACCCTATCGAAGTCCGGAGTGGACTTTATCAAAAAAAACTGCAGATTTTTGGTTCATTTTAGTGCAACTTTTCTGTACTTATAAATAGTTTTTGGGGCATTTTGCTCATTTTTCATCTTGCCTTGTGAGAGTTAAACTCTAAATAGTTTGAGAGCATAAAAGTAAAGTTTGTGGGAGTTTGGGTAGAAAGATTAACATCTATTTATTAATTTTATTATGGATTTAAGGTAAGAATTCACCCCTTTTCTTAATAATTTCTTGATAAATTCCTCAAAACCCCAAAAATCTTAGGACATGATTTTAAATCAAAATTTTACTCTTTTTACTTTAATAATATTTTTATCTCATAATTACTAGTTTTTCATCAATTTAACCTTCAAAACAACTCTGATTCTTGATTTTAACCCGGATTTCAAAGAATTTACCCGGTAAAGCTCAAAAATGGGTTTGTTTCGATTTGAACCCCATTTTTGACTCGATTTAACTTGAGTTTTAAGATGTAAGTTCCTAAAAATATGTGGAACATATTTTTGAAGTAAAGTTCTAATTTTGCCCTTTTTTTTTGGAAATCCATTTTGGGGGTACGTTTTAACCTCGAATCAAAAGTAGTCAATATGGGTGTCGTTGGTTTTGTTTTGACGCGTAGATTTTATATTTGATATTTTTAGTAGAGTTTGGGATTATTCATGAAAAGTAAGGTCGCGGGTTCAAGTATAGCAGACCGATTTCGGCTTTCGAGGTAGGTTATGGCTTCATTCTTTCAGAATGGGTTGAGTAGTAAATAATTATACAAAATGCATGTTAAGGGTGGAAACTAATCATGAGAATGACAATTTATGTGTTGTGCCTGTGTGGGGGCCTATATGTGATGTAATTGGTGAAATTGATTTATTATGTGATATGTGTGACCGTATGGGGTCCTATGTGATATTGATATCCTTGAATACATGTGAATAATTGTATTACAACAACAACAAACCCAGTGTATTCCCACAAAATGGGATCTGGGGATGGTAGAATGTACGCAGTCCATACCGCTACCTTCAAAGAAGTAGAGAGACTGTTTTCGATAGACCCCCGGCTCAAGATAGAGAATAGTAAGCAAGAGTGTAATGCACCATTCAGCATGGTGAGTGGCATAACATAAAAGGAATAAGACATACTAAAAATAAAATAGAAATCAGATCAATACGAAATAAGATAAATAAGCGCAATAGGAAATAAGAGATAACAAATATGGCATTCGAAAAGTACGACCCCCGCTTATGGACATAGTCCTTGGATGAGCTATTCTTGTTACAATACTAAGTGTGTATCAAGAGATTCCAACCAACACAAGAATAGTAACATGAACAAAGTGCTAGTGAATCGAAAATGGCTAAACACGGCTTTACTAGGCTTGCAACACTTGTTTGAGCTAGAAAAGTGAGTTTTAACAACAAGAACAACAAAGACAATATTTCTAGTGAATCGAAAGAGCCCCACACGGATTCACTAGACTTTTATATTCAACAATACATTGTTAGCAAGATTTACAAAGAAAGAGATAGAAACTTGACAAACAATATTCATTAATCTAAGAACCCTAACAAGAGAAAGGACCCTAAGACTAATAAATATCAATACCAAGTTCTTACTTGGACCAAGAGGAACTCAAACAGCCCCAAGAACCTAGTTTCTAGCCAAGATACAACACTAGTATCACTCTACTAGTGAGAATTTGATTTTGGCCTCTCCAAATGAGAAAGAGAAGTAAAAAATTTACAAGTTTTTTGTTTCTTGAATAATAGGAATGAACTAAAGCAAGACTAGCCCTATTACATGGCTTAAATAGTCACTTAGAAAGGAGAGATAAAGACCAAAATACCCTTGGCATTTAAGTGGGTGGGTTTGGGGTGTCTAGGTGGGCCTCTTCACATTTTATTAAATATAGGCCCTTAGATGGGCTCACAAGGGCCTCACACATGGCCAAGAATGTAAACAAGTTTTTGCAACTCACGTGCTTGGCTTCATGTGAAAGGTATCGAGCTAGGAATCCCGTATCATCCTCTCCATCTTGAAGGGAATTTGTCCTTAAATTCGAATCATTGCTATCCTCCACCGTTTTCACCCGAGAGAGATCACACACGTTGAAAGTGTTGTGTACTTGATATTCCGGGGGTAAATCAATCTTGTAGGCATTATTGTTGATCCTTTCTAATACTTGGAACGGGCCATCACCCCGTGGCATCAACTTAGCATTGCTTTGAGATGGGAATCTATCCTTCCTTAGGTGCAACCACACCCAATCTCCCGGTTCAAGAATGAGGTTTATTCTTCCTGTGTTGGCTCGCTTCACAACTTCTTATTTTTTCTTCTCCAACCGCAACCTCACCTTCTCATGTAGCTTCTTCATGGCCTCGACCCATTTGCCTTCATCTAAGCTATCACAAGATCACTTGGCAAAGGGGTTAAATCAAAAGAGGTGAGGGGGTTGATACCGTATACACACTTAAAGGGTGTCATCCCCGTGCTCGAGTGTATAAAATGATTATAAGCAAACTCAATCAACGGTAAGTGCTCCTCCCAAGAAGTTATTTTTTCTTTAACCCTGGACTGTAGCATAGATCCTAAGGTCCTATTTACTACTTTCGTTTGGCCATCGATTTGTGGGTGGCATCAAGTCAAAAACAACAACTTAGTACCGAGTCTACCCCATATGGACTTCCAAAAGTGGCTAAGGAATTTAGAATCCCTATCACTCACTATGGTCCTCGAAACACTATGAAATTTTACAACAGTATCAATAAACAAAGAGGCTACACTAGGTGCATCATCACATTTAGAACAAGGAATAAAGTGAGCCATCTTGGAAAACCGATCCACTATGACAAAAATACTATCCCGCCCCCTTCTAGTCCTCGGCAATCCCAACATGAAGTCCATTGATATGTCAAGCCAAGGTCGCAAAGAGGTGGACAATGGGGTATACAACCCGTGGGGTTGGAGCCGTGACTTTGCTCCTTTGCATTCAACACATTGGCTGCAAATCCGAGCCACATCCTTGTGCATTCTAGTCTAATAAAATTGTTCTTCCAAAATTTTGAGTGTTTTCTCGACCATAAAATGGCTCATTAGACCGCCATTGTGTGCTTTCCTCATAAATAAGTCTCTCCACGAACTTAAGGGAACACACAATCGTATACCTTGAAACAAGTATCCATCAAATTTGGTATAGGGATGGAAACCCCTATCCGTAACCCACCTATCCCTATCCAACTTTTCACTTTCTCTATAGATAGGAGTGAAGTCAGGGTACTCGGGACATAAAGACTTAAGGCTTTCAAACCCCATCAACTTAGACGACAAAGTAGACACAAGCACATGTTTTCGGGACAAAGCATCAGCAACCACATTGTCTTTACCCTTCTTCTATTGAATAACTCAAGGGAAAGTTTCAAGAAATTCAATCCATTTGGCATGCCGCCGGTTAAGTTTGTCATGTGCCCGTAGATGCTTCAAGTATTCATGATCCATTCGGATCACAAATTCTTTAGGCTACAAATAATGTTGCCAAGGATTTAATCAAGGCATGCAACTCTAAATCATACGTAGAGTAGTTTAGAGTTTCTCCTTTGAGCTCTTCGCTAAAGTAGGCAATAGGCTTCAATTCTTGCATTAAAACCGCGCCTATGTCGACTTTGTTAGTATCACATTTGACCTCAAAAGTCTTGTCAAAATTTAGCAATTGTAGCAAAGGGGGCGAGATGAGCATAACTTTTAAGTCTTCGAAGGCCTTAGCTTGTTCATCTCCCCACTTGAAAGGCCAATCTTTTTTAATCACTTCGGTCAAGGGGGCGACCATGGTGCTAAATCCTTTAATAAAATGTCTATAAAAACTAGCCAACCCATGGAGGCTTCTCACTTCACCTACGGTTTTGGGAGTTGGACAAGTTTTAATGGCGTCAATCTTAGATTCATCCACTTTGACCCCTCTTGAGCTCACCACAAATCCAAGAAATACAACCTCATGGACACCAAAAGAACACTTTTCTAGATTAGCATATAAATTCTCCTTTCGGAGGACACCAAAAACATATTGTAAATGCTTTACATGATCATCTAAGGACTTACTATACACCAACACATCATCAAAGTAAACAACAACAAACTTTCTGATAAATGGCTTCATCATATGATTCATTAGCCTTATGAAAGTACTTAGAGCGTTTGTTAGGCCGGATGGCATAACCATCCATTCATAGAGACCGAATTTGGTCTTGAAGGCAGTTTTTCATTCATCACCCGGTTGCATACGAATTTGGAGATAGCCACTCCTCAAATCAATTTTAGAAAACAAACATGAACCACTCAATTCATCAAGCATATCATTTAACCTAGGAATAGGGGGTTACAATATTTTACCGTTATCTTGTTGATGGCTCAGCAATCAATGCACATACGCCAAGTCCCATCTTTCTTGGGAACCAGTAGCACCAGGACCGCACAAGGGCTCATACTCTCCTTGATATACCCTTTGTTGAGGAGTTCCTCAACTTGGTATTACAATTCTTTGGTATCCATCGGGTTGCTCCTATAAGCCAGTTTGTTGGGTAATTATGAACCCAACACAAAATCTATTTGGTGTTTAATTCCCCCAAGTGGGGGCAATCCTTATGGTAATTACTTTGGTAAGACATCCTAGTAATCCAGCAAAACATGAGAAATAGAAGGAGAAATAGAAATGTTAGTGGCGTTAGTATTAAAACAATAAGCCAAGAGGAGCATCGAAGTGTCCTCGTCATGATCCACAAAAAATTTTTTCCTCCTAGCCATCATCACCACACTTTTTTGCCCCTTATAAATTAGGAGCCCCTTGGTTTCCCCTACTTCCTTACTCTCGGGTTCCCCGCCTTTTCCCCTCACTCTTGGCCTTCTTTTCCTTTTCCCTCAATTCTTGCATCTTTTGGTATAATTCGTTCACTTGGGAAGGCAATAATGGATAAAGAGCGACCTTGCAGCCATCCTTCTCAAGTGTATACCAATTGGACCTTCCATCATATTTGGTCGACCCATCATATTGCCAAGGCCTTCCTAACAACAAGTGACAAGCTTGTATTGGTATCATGTCACAAAGCACCTCCTCATGGTAGTTGGCTACCTTAAAACGTATCACACATTGCCTTCTGACCTTTAACTTGCCACATTCATTCAATCATTGCAACTTGTAAGGACTAGTGTGAGGTGTAGTCGGTAATTTCAAGAAGTTCACCGTTGCAACACTAACCATATTCGCTCAACTTTCACTATCTATTACTATAGTGCACACACTTCCCTTCACATGACATTTAGTATGGAATAGATTCTCCCGTTGGCTAGGATCATCTATTGCCTTACTAATCATAGCATGACTCACTACAAAGTTTGGAACCACACACTCCCCTTCTTGCGGATAAGCATCCTCACAATCTTTATCATCATCATGTGGATCATTTTTGGGTTCCTTTCCATCTTGAGGCTCAGCCTCATTCTCTTCTTTTTCAATACCCACTTCCTCATCAAGGTAATACAATCACCTTTCCCTTAGGATCATATTATGCCAGTTTGGACATTCATTGTCTTTATGTCCCCAACCTTGGCACTTGAAACATTGGAACCCTTTAGGATACTTGTGAGCTTCTTACCAAGGAGGAAATTTATGGACTGTTTTAGTCTCAGGCAGCCTTATAGTGGTGGGTTGGTCCTTGTTTTTAGGCCAACCCAAAGATGGTTGAACCATATCTTTTTTCTCAGCCAACCCGAGGTTGATGGTCCCTTTTATTGAACGACGACCTCTCTTTAAGCTCTTTTTTAATCTCAAGAGCCGTTTGGAAAATCTTTTCAACGGCATCAAACTTGTGAAACATCAAATGGTTGGAGATCTCTTTGTTTAACCCACACTTGAACCGAATAATGTCATGGCCAATTTGTTCTGCCCGATGATCAAGCTTCAATATGAGTTGTTGAAACTCGTCATAGTATGCCATAACACTTCGATTCCCTTATCGCAAATTGTATAACCTAGCAAGCAACTCATTATGATAAATTTCGAGAAGTATCGTTGCCTCATTAGGTACCTCAACCGAAACCACGATAGTGGTTGTCTCTCTACCAACTCGTTGTTGAACCGCTTGATGTATTCCCACCAAGTGTTAGCATAGCCTTCAAAATAAGCTATGGCATAACAACTCTTCTTCTCCTATGAGATATAATTCACTTGAAACACTTTATCACACGCCGAATCCCAAGCAAGATACACCTCAGGGTCACTTTCACCCTTAAAGATAGGTATCCTCAATTTGATGGTATTGATGCCTATGTCTCTCTCTAGGTGTCGATTTCCTCTTTCTCGATACCCTCGGTATCTCCTTAGATCCATACGCCCCCCTCTCATCTCTTCCTCTCTCATGTAGGCATCGTCAAAGGCTCCATACCCTTCATAATCCTCTCTACCATATTCCTCAAGGTGGACGGGATGGTTTTGGACATTTGAAACTTGATTCGGAGGATTGGATTTTATGAAGGTGATGGTCTTTGGTTGAGTGGAGCTTGTAAGGGGGGTTCGGATTTTGTGGAAGCATTTGACGTCTGAGTACCTCTTGCGAAACATGAGGCATTTGGGAATGGGTTGTTCTATTGGATTCTCGGTTTAGAGAGTTATAAGTGGTTTGGCTTGCGACATTTAGTGGAGCTAGTGAAGAATTTGGCAATTGTGGCCATGTTTCGGGAGTAACGGTGGCGGAGGAATTTCTATCATGTCCACTTGACGAAAATTGTCGAGGATTAGAAGGACGAGAGTTTCTTTGACTCTTCACTTGTTCTAACCTCTCACTAGTAGTCGTCACTTCTTCCTTTATGGCTCCCACTTCCGTACTCAACCTTTCAAGAGCTCGGGTCATAGCCTCAAGAGTGACCCTCATATTCTTCATTTCATTAGAATCCACGATTTGGGCCGTGGTTCTCTCCATTATTAAGGTATCACCTACACGATCAACAAACAAGTTAGTTTAAAATCCCTCTCCTCACTCACACTCTCTTGGTTCACTCACACTCAAGTTCCACAAGTGTTGTAGATTGGCTAGGAACCCAGGAATCCGTAAGGTATGAGTATGCTCTTGCCCAGAATGGATTCTTATTTGAAACTCAAAGAATTATCGTCAGACTAGAGCCAAGAGTTATAATGTATTCAAATGAAAAAAGCACACAAACAAACAACATTAACACAAAGAATGTACACAAAACTAACTTACAAGCTAGTAGGGTATTAGTAGGTTGTTAATTAGTGTCGAGCAAACAAACGAAACTAGGAAACAATAAAATGAAACTAAGAAATCTAAAATTTAAACTTATAAATATTGCGTGAACAGTACTTTAGTGACATGACATTCCACTATTGGCCTCGAGTTTTATTAAAATTTTATTTCCAAATTTCAAGTCTTGATCAATATATAATTTGGAATTGGTGGATTTGGTTAATGGAGGGAAAAGTGATCTTGGAGCCTTTTTGTTCAAATTTCAAAAGCAAAACTTGACTTCTTGGAGCTTTCTCCTTGAAACAAGGTCGTTAAATCAAGGAAAAGTAGATGAAAAGTCTTTGACGTGATAGGGACAAGTCTTTCACTAGCAACTACTACAAGCTTGTCTTTCACCTTTTTAAATCTAGTTTGTACTTTAAGGATTAACAAGATGATGAAAGGGTGAAAACCTTAAGAACACAACAACAAATCCAAGAACAACAACAATTTCAGTTTCCAACTCCACTACAACAAGACCATCAAATCGGCCAAGGTTTAGGTAACAACAACATCTAACTCGGCCACACCTTGTTCACATCTTCAACTTCAAGAAGTTCAAGTTCAATCTTAGATTTGGACACTTTTTAGTGTTGATGAGAAAGAAACCAACACTAAAAACACTCTAAACAAACGAAAGACTACAAGTTCTAGACACAAAACAAACAAATCTTGGCCAAGATAACAACAACACAATTTTCAGCCAAGAACTCAAAATGGACAGATTTGCACTTTTCTGGAATTTTTTTTCAGTTTTCAGTTTTTTTTTTCTTAGCAAGAAAGCCCAAGATTGGTATTGTAAGAACAATACCAAAGATGGCTTTGATACCAAATGATACAATACTAAGTGTGTATCAATAGATTCCAACCAACATAAGAACAACAACATAAACAACAAAGTGCTAGTGTATCGAAAACAACCACAGACGACTTCACTAGGATTGCAACACTTGTTTGAGCTAGAAACGTGAGTTTAACAACAAGAACAACAAAGACAATATTTCTAGTGAATCGAAAGAGCCCCATACGGCTTCACTAGACTTTTATATTCAACAACACAATGTTAGCAAGATTTACAAAGAAAGAGATAGAAACTTGACAAACAATATTCATTAATCTAAGAACCCTAACAAGAGAAAGGACCCTAAGACTAATAAATATCAATACCAAGTTCTTACTTGGACCAAGAGGAAATAAAAAAACCCCAAGAACCTAGTTTCTAGCCAAGATACAATACTAGTATCACTCTACTAGTGAGAATTCGGTTTTGGCCTCTCCAAATAAGAAAGAGAAGTAAAAAATTTACAAATCTTTTGTTTCTTGAATAATAGGAATGAACTAAAGCAAGACTAGACGTATTACATGGCTTATATAGTTACTTACTTGGCATTTAAGTGGGTGGGTTTGGGGTGTCTTGGTGGGCCTCTTCACATTTTATTAAATATAGGCCCTTAGATGGACTCATAATGGCCTCACACATGGCCAAGAATGTGAACAAGGCTTGGAGTCGTTGCAACTCATGTGCTTGGCTTCGTGTGAAAGGTCTTGATCTAGGAATTCCTGTATCACTTCTACTACTAACTACAATCCATGCATGTGCCCTAGCCTTCTACCCTTATCCGCGACCTCTACACCTTCCTATCTAGGGTCATGTCCTCAGTAAGCTATAGCTGCTCCATATCATGTCTAATCACTTCCCTCCAGTACTTTTTCAGCCTACCACTTCTCCTTCGAAAGCCATCCAACACTAGCCTCTCACTTTTACTAACTGGGGCATTCGTGCCCCTCCTTATCATATGCCCAAATCATCTCAGCCTTCCTTCCCACATCTTATCCTCCATCGAAGCCACTCCTACCTTCTCTCAGACTATCTCATTCTAAACTTTATCCCCTCTAGTAAGTCCAAACATCCAACATAACATTCTCATTTCCACCACCTCCAGCTTTTTAATATGGGAGTTCTTGACTGGCCAATACTCTGCTCCATATAACATAGCTGGACAAACTGTCACTTTATAGAATTTGGTTTTAAGCTTAAGTGACACGTTTGTATCACACAATACACCCGAGGAGATCCTCCACTTCTTCCAACCTACTCCAATATGGTTAGAGATATCCTCATCAATCTCACCATTCCCTTGAATCATAGAACCAAGAAACTTAAAACTATCCCTCTTACAAACATCCTGGGAATCTAGCCTCACCACTACATCATCCTCCTACCTCAAGTCGCTAAAATTATATTCCATATACTCCGTCTTGGACCTACTCAACCTGAATCCCTTGGACTCCAGGGTTTGCCTTTAAACCTCCAATTTTTCATTCATACCCCCTCGCGTCTTATCAATCAACACTACATCATCCACAAACAATATACACTATGGCACCTCCCCTTGAATATATCACTTCAACACACCCATCACCAATGTAAATAGGAACGGACTAAGAGTCAAACCCTGATGCAAGCCTGTCTCAACTGAAAAATGTTCTGAGTCCCCTTCTGCCATTCTCACCTGAGTCTTTCCTCCATCGTATATGTCCTTAATTGTTCTGATGTACACCACCGGGACCCTTCTTTTCTCTTAGAATCTCCAAAGAACCTCCCTAGGGAGTTTGTCATAAGCCTTCTCCAAGTCGATGAATACCATGTGCAAATCTCTCTTTCTTTTCCTATACTATTTCACCAATCTCCTCACAGGTGTATTGCCTCTGTGGTCGAGCGACCGGGCATAATACCAAACTGATTCTTTGAAATGGACACGATCTTCCTTATTCTCTACTCCACCACTCTCTCCCAAATCTTCATAGTATGACTCAGCAGCTTGATACCTTTATAGTTAGTGCAACTCTGAAATGTCCCCCTTATTTTTGTATAAAGGAATCATTGTACTCTACCTCCAGGCTTCAGGCATCCTCGACATCTTAAAAATGCCGTTAAACAAATCAGTTAACCATCTTAACCCTGCCCTACCTGAAAACTACCAAAAATCCATCGAAATTTCATCAGGCCCCATTGCCCTTCCCCTCCGCATCGTACGAATAGCTTTCCTGACCTCCTTAACCTTAAAGTGTCTACAATAATTGAAATCACATCTCTCCTCTAAGTGTTCCAGCTCACTTAACTCAATGCGTCTGTCCTCTTCCTTATTTAAAAGCCTATGGAAATACTCCCGCCATCTCTTTTTAATATGGGTATCCTCCTCCAAAACTCTACCATCCTTCTCTTTAATTTACTTTACTTGGTCGAGGTCCCGACCCTTCTGCTCCCTAGCCTTAGCAAGCCTATACAACCTATTTTCCCCGCCTTTCTCCTCTAACCCAGCATACAAGCTCTCAAATGCTGCTGACTTTGCTGCCGTAACTGCAAGCTTAGCTTTTTTCTTTGCTAATTTTTAGACTTTCCAATTCATCCTCTTCTTCTCCATATCCTTACTCTCAAACAACTTAACATACACCCCCTTCTTAATCTCCACTTCCTTCTTAACATTGTCATTCCACTACCAGTCCCTCGTATGTCATCCTGCCCGACCCCTCGAAATACCTAAAACTTCTCTAGTAGTCTCTATGATGCAACTAGCAGCCTTATCCCACATGGAATCTGTGTCTCCCCTATGATCCCACACCTCTGAAACCGCCACTTTTTCTTTTATCTTCAGTGTACTATCTGGCGTCATGCCACCCCACCTAATTCTAGGCCTCCCTCCTCGACCCTTATCTTCTTGCTCCTCTTCATAAATAAGTCCATCACCAGAAGCCTGTGCTGAGTCGAAAGATGCTCACTCAAAATGACTTTACAGTCCTTACATAAAACCCTATCCCTCTTCTTTAGCAGTATAAAGTTAATCTAAGTCTTGACTATCGTACTTTAAAAGGTAATCAAGTGATCCTCCTTCTTCGAAAAGCTCAAATTCACCACCACCAACCCAAAATCCCTCACAAAATCCAATGAAGCTTCTCTCTTCCCATTCTTATTACCAAAATCAAAACCTCTATGCACATCGTCATAACCTCCCGGCATAACCCCAATATGCCTATTGAAGTCCCCTACTATGATAATCTTCTCCAAGCTAGGCACGCCTCTCACCACCTCATCTAAACCCTCCCAAAACCTCGCTTTCACCTTCTCTCCCAAGCCCAACTGCAGAGCATAAACACTACACACATGCAGCGTAAACCCCCCAATGACCAACTTGATCATTATTAACCTATCATAGACCCTCTTTACCTCCACCACCTGCGCTCTAAGCTCCTCATCCACTAAGATTCCCACACCATTCCTATGCCTGTCACTCTTTAAGTACCACAACTTATACCCATCCATATCCCTAGCTTTAGACCCTACCCATTTAGTCTTCTGAACATACACAATATTAATTTTCCTCCTCTTAAAAATCTTCACCAGCTCTATGGACTTACCCTGAAGGGTCCCTATATTCCAAGACCCTACCCTCAACCTATCTACTCCCGCCTATCGCCTATCTCTACCACCACTCACTACCTCAGCCCTAATACCCGACCTAGACCCCACACCTACCCTTGACCATCTCTTTTTACCCCCATGTAAAGCCGTCCCCAACCTCAACCCCCTCGGACATAACCCTACTCCACCATCAACCCCTATAGCCACCACTTAAGGCCAAAACTATGCCCAAACAAATCCCCAAGACGATAGATAAGTAGACACCAGAAACAAAGCACCACCAGGAAAGAAAAAAAGAAAAAGGAAGAAAGTAGTAAAGAAATAGTATTCAGTCATAAAAATACTCAATCCGGTCTAGCAGCTATAACAACACATAGATATCCGCCAATAAGCTACGAAAACCAATACTTAATATGGTACCATTGGTGTATTGTAATTATATTCATACTTTATTGACATATGGGACATATGGAAATTTATGATGAAATGAAAATAATGAGTGAATATTAGCTCTTGTAGTTGTGGAAATGTATCATTATGGTTGGTTGTGGAAATATATCATTATGGTTAGTTGTGGAAATATATCATGTGGTTGATTGTGGAAATAGTCATTGTGATTGGTTGTGAGCATTACATCTTCATATCATTCTCATTCATGAAACATTGGTACCACCGTGGAAATATCTGAGAAATACTGGTAACACCTTTTTAAGAGATATAGTAACACCTTATAAAACTCTTTTTGAGGGATATGATAAAAAGGAGGTATGAGATATATAGATTGTATATGGGTTAACGAACCATCCATGGGTCCTATGTCGGGAAGCTTTAGCTCCGTAGGTATATACGGGGATTGTGGGATGATCTCGGAGGTTGTGTGACGACCTCATGCATCATCATCATCATCACATACATTGTAATTACTTTATTGTGTTTATATTATGTTGTATTACCTTGTTGAATTGTTATCTATGCATTTGTCTTATCTTTCTTTAATTGTATTTGTTGATCTTGTAACTATATATTCTCTATTATTCTATTTATATGTGACATAATGTATACTTGTGTTCAATATCTTGGTGTGTCGTTGTAATATATGTGATATATATTAGAACTATTAGTGCAAGCGGTGTGGGATACCGTTGTGGGATATTTTCTGATTGTAGGTGACATACTTTTAGAGTATATTTTGTATGCTTTATTTACTACTTTGCTTGGTCGGCCTATGATACCTACTGAGTACAAGTGGACCGTACTCATGTTTACTGCGCCCTTTCGGTGTAGGTCCTAGCTCGAGTGCGCCTCAAATTTCTTGACTCAGGCGGTTGTTGGAGATTTTAAGGTAGTGGTTGGATATTTATGCGTCTAACATTCACCTCTATCTTTCTAAAGTAGTTATATATTTATTAGTATTTAGAGATAAATATTATTCCATTTGTGGTTATTTTTTCGATGTATTTGACTCTTGGATTGTATTAGTAGTTCTTACACTATTGACACCTGGTTTTGGGCATAATTGATATTTTGGATAAGTTCTTTCCATATTATTATGATTACTTATATGGTTAGGCTTTGTTCTAGAAGTCTTACCTTGGGAAATTTTTGTCTTTTCCTTTTTTTCATATATATTTGGGTGATATGCTTACTTGTCAAGATATGTCGCAACAAGTGCCATTATGATCCTCATTTTTAGGTTATGACAAATTGGTATCAGAGCATCCAGGTTTTATTACTCTCAACAGTGTAAGAATGGGATGTCTAATAGAGTATCGCAGACTGGTACATAGACATCCGTATCTATCTTCGAGAGGCTATAGGACATCTTTACAAAACTTTCCTTATTTCATTCTTTATCGTGTGAAGTTATTTCATACCTTGTGTTTCGAGTTGTTTTTCACTCTTTCTATACGAATTTAGTTGCTTTTACCTCACATCAGTTGAGAGATGTCAAAATTAGTGGATATTATTTGTCAGTTATAGGGTTGTTGATGCTCCTGAGTTGCCTTTGGATCAGTTTATTGATGCCTTTCTTGAGAGATTTGTGCCTTTTAGTTTGAGAGATCGTATGCGGGATAAGTTTAATAATTTGTAGTAGGGCTCTATGACAATTTTTTTAGTATAAGTCATGTTTTCATGCTATGTCCAAATATTCCAATGATGCCATTTCCACCAAGTTTGAGAAGATTTGAAATTTTGTAAAGTGTTTGGATATTTCTAGTTGGCTATATCTTAGATGATTATGCTTAAAGCTCATCTTTAGAGTATTGTGGATTATGGTAAGATGATAGAGGGTATTATTAGTGTATCTCAGGGAGGCGCCAAAAGGGTGCATCATTTTGGTGAGTTCAGGAGTCAGACCTATCAAGGTAGAGATTTTAGAGGTTCTCATGGACACCATGGTAGGCCAATGCAGGTGATTTTATAGAGTTCAGCTGGTGGATCTTCTAGTTTAGTAATTTAAGGTGGTCGTTCGGTCTTAGTTGTTCTTTCTCTTATTGAGATTGGTTGTAGAGGTTTCTATGTGTGTGATGAGATTGGCCCTGTGGTCAAGGATTATTCTCGCTGTGTATTTAGAGCTACTTCTATTTTATGTATAAGAGGTAGAGGTTGTACTAAAGGTGTAAGAGGTAAATATGATCGAGCCCGTGGTGGTGGTCGTGGGGCTACTTTGCCAGTGGGTAGTGGTAGATAGTCTTATGCTATACTAGCCAGACCTAAGGCAGATGCTTCTGATGTTGTGATTACAGGTATCTTTGTCGTTTATTTCAGACCTGCATCTGTATTATTTGATCCCAAATTAACGCTCTCCTATGTGTCTGTGTATTTTACTTTGGGTTTTGATTTTGTTAGTGGGACTCTTGCCATGCCTATTTGTGTGTCTACCCTGGTAGGTGATTTTTTAGTGGTGGATCAGGTGTACCGATCTTGTGTTGTGACTTTTATCGGGCGTGAGACTTTTAGACTTGCTTGTATTAAACATGGTCGATTTTGATGTTATTTTAGGCATACATTAGTTGGCACCTTATTATGCTGTCTTAGATTATTTTGCTAAGACTATGACTTTAGCTTCATCGGGTGTGCCAAGGATAGCTTGGAAGGGCGCACTTTATTTGAGTTCTAAAAGGATTATATCTTATGTTCAGGCTCATAAATTGGTTGAGAGGGGATGTTTATCTTACTTGGCCCATATTCGTGACACCAGTGTTGTTTCCCTTCATTCTTTAGATTCTGTCAGTATTGTCCTTGAGTTTATGGATGTGTTCCCTACGGACTTGCCTAGTATGCCTCCAGATCGATATATTGATTTTGCTATTGATGTTGAGCCAGGTACCAAGCCCATTTCTATCCCTCCTTATAAGATAACCCGAACAGAGTTGAAAGAACTGAAGGATCAATTGCAGGAGTTGTTGGACAAGGGATTTATCCAACCTAGTATTTCACCTTGCGGTGCACCTGTCTTATTTGTAAAGAAAAAAGATGGGTCTATGCGGATGTGTATTGATTATCGACAATTGAATAAGGTGACGGTTAAAAATAGGTATCCTCTTTCTCGCATTAATGATTTATTGGATCAGCTCCAGGGTGCTATAGTGTTTTTGAAGATTGATTTGAGGTTTGGTTATCACCAGTTGAGGATTAGAGCTTCGGATATTCCAAAAATTGCTTTTTGGACTCGATATGGTCATTATGAGTTCTTGGTCATGTCTTTTTGGTTGACTAATTCCCCTGCCTTGTTCATGGATTTGATGAATTGGGTGTTTTGATCATGTCTTACCTCCTTTGTTATTGTTTTTAAAGATGATTTCTTAGTGTAATCCAAGAGTGAGGTTGAGCGTGAGGAGCATTTGCAAATTGTGCTTCAGAGATTGAGGGACGAGGAGTTGTATGCTAAGTTCTCTAAGTGCGAGTTTTGGTTGGTGTCTGTTTCTTTCTTGGGACATGTTGTGACTAAGAAAGGTATTGTGGTTGATCCAACCAAGATTTTAGCGGTTCATAATTAGGCTAGACCTACTTCACCCATCGAGATTTAGAGTTTTTTTAGCTTGGACGGGTATTATTGACATTCGTTGAGGGTTTTTTTATCCATTGTAGCTCCATTAACCAAGTTGACCCAGAAAAGGATTTCTTTTTAGTGGTCCGATGCTTGTGAGGCGATCTTTTAAAAGCTCAAGGATTTGTTGACTCCAACTTCTCTGTTAGCTTTGCCTAAGGAGACTGTGGGCTTTACTGTCTTTTGTGATACTTTAGGTGTTGGGTTAGGTATTGTGTTGATGCAGGAGGGAAAGGATATTGCATATGTATCTCATCAGTTGAAGCCTCATGAGATGAATTATCCTATCCATGATTTGGAGTAGTGCGCGTTGTGTTTTCCTTGAAGTTGTGTAGGCACTACTTGTATTGAGTCCGTTGTGAGATCTTCTCAGATCATCGTAGCCTTCAGTACTTCTTTACCAGCGAGATCTTCATATGAGGCAGAGCCATTGGCTTGAGTTCCTTAAGGATTATAACTTGACTATTCTCTACCATTTAGGCAAGGGTAATGTGATTGCGGATGCTTTGAGCCAAAAGTCGACTAGCATAGGTAGCTTGGTGCATCTTTTGACCCAGGAGAGGCTTTTGGCCTTAGAGATTTAGTTTTTAGCTAACCAAATGGTTAGGCTTGATATTTCGATACCGGGGTGTATTTTGGCATTTATGAAGGCTAGATATTCTTTGATGGAGCAAATTTGAGCTCATCAGTTTGATGATGTTAGATTGAGGTTGATTCACAATAAGATGTTGAGTGGGGAGGCTAAGGTAGCCTCACTTAATTCAGATGGAGTTTTAAGGTTTGGGGGCAGAGTTTGTGTGCCTAGAGTGGTGATCGGATTAGGTTGATCTTGGAGGAGGCCCATTGTTCCAGATATTCCATCCATCCAGGTGTGACTAAGATGTATCGTGATTTAAGACAACACTACTGGTGAGGTGGTATGAGCTGATATATAGCAGATTTTATGGCTCATTGCCTATGTTGTCAGCAGGTAAAGGCCGAGCATATGAGACCTAGTGGTTTGCTTCATAGGTTACCCATTCTTAAGTGGAAGTGGGAATGCATCACCATGGACTTTGTGACTGGTTTTCCTCGTACATCTCATGGTTATGACAGCGTTTGGGTCATCGTGGATCGATTGACCAAGTAAGCTCATTTTATTCTGGTTCAGGTCTTATTTAGTGTTGAGAGGTTGGCCCGTATCTACATTCATAAGATTGTGCGTCTGCATGGTGTGCTGGTGTCCATTATTTCAGATCGAGGTCCCGTGTTCACATCTCACTTTTGAAAAACTTTTCAGGATGAGTTGGGTACTCGAGTGGATCTTAGAACAATGTTTCACCCCTAGACTGATGGCCAGTCAGAGCGGACTATACAAGTTTTGGAGGATACGGTTCATGCATGTGTGATGGATTTTGGTGGCCAGTGGGAGCAATCTTTTTCTTTAATGGAGTTTGCATATAATAATAGCTACTATTCCAGTATTGATATGGCTCATTTTGAGGCATTGTATGGTAGGCGTTGTCGCTCCCCAGTGGGTTGGTTTGATGTTTTAGAGGTGACACCTTGAGGTACAGACTTGCTTCGTGAGTCTTTGGATAGGGTCCAGATTATTCAGGATAGACTTAGAGTGGCTTAGAGTAGGCAGAAGTGTTATGCTGATCGTAGACTTCGTGTCTTGAGATTTGGAGTTGGTGATCGTATTTTTCTTCGAGTTTCACCCATGAAGGGTGTGATGAGGTTTGTGAAAAGGGGCAAGCTTAGCCCCAGGTATAATGGTCCATTTGAGATTCTTCGGACTGTTGGTGATATAGTTTATGAGTTGGCTTTGCCTCTTTATCTATCAGTTGTTCATCCAGTTTTCATGTTTCTATATTTCGTTGCTTTATTCTTGATGAGTCTCATGTCATTCATTGGGAGTCATGTTCAGTTAGATGAGTGGTTGTCCTTTGTGGAGAACCGGTTTCCATTTTTGCTAGGGATGTTAGGCGGTTGCGCTCTAAGGTGATCCCTTTGGTTAAGGTCCAGTGGTGACATCAACCTGTAAATGAGGTTACTTGGGTGGTTGAGTTTGATTTGCGTAGTTCCTATCCCCAGCTTTTCATTGATTCAGGTATTTCCTTGCCTTAGTTCGAGGACGAACTAGATTTTTAGTGGTGGATGATGTAACGACCAAAAATAATTTGATAAAATATGCGAAATTTGTGATTTTGTGTGATTTGACTATTTTACCCTTCCCTGTAGTTGTATTATAATATTTTTGGGGTGTGGGACTGATTGACATGATTTTCGATGCATTTTGGTATCATTTATGCAATATTGTGATTTTTGATGGCTTCGAGAGCCTTATTTTGAACTTATGTAAATATCTTTTGATCCGTGTGACGGATGGCCAAACGGACTGCGTAGCAGCTCTGGAATACCAATATTAGGCTAGGTAGACCTTTGGTTCGGGTCCTGGTGCACCCGAGCTCATTTCGACCTATTGGTTGGAAAGTTGGAAAATTGGAAATATGGGTGTGGGCCCCACATTTGATCGAAACGACCTCGGATGGAAAATCCAACTTCGCCAACAGATCCAGAATGTTAATTTTTTGGTGTTAGCATGTTTGGTATGATTTTACGGCTTTTAAATCTCATTTCGACCCTTGATTTTGAAAATTGTAATTTTGGATTTCGGGGGTCAACTTTGTGAAAACGATATTTTTTTTAAAAATTTGATATCGCCATTGCATGTGAAACGTTGATTTTAGTGTGGTTGCATAGTTCGTTTGCATGTATAAGACTCCGAACAAATTTCGGACACCCTATCGAAGTCCGTAGTGGACTTTAACAAAAAAAAACTGCAACTTTTTAGTTCATTTTAGTGCAGATTTTCTGCACTTATAAATAGTTTTTGGGTTATTTTGCTCTTTTTTTTTCATCTTGCCTTTTGAGAGTTAAACCCTAAATAATTTGGGAGCTTAAAAATAAAGTTTGTGGGAGCTTGGGAAGATAGATTAACATCTATTTCTTGGTTTTATTACGGATTTAAGGTAAGAATTCGCTCTTTTCTTAATAATTTCTTGATAAATTTCTCAAAACCCCAAAAATGTTAGGGCATGATTTTAAACCAAAATTTCACTTTTTTAACTTGAATAATATTTTATCTCATTAAATTACTAGTTTTTCATCAATTTAACCTTCAAAACAACTTTAATTCTTGATTTTAACCCGGATTTCAAAAATTTTACCCAGTAAAGTTCAAAATGGTTTTTTCTTCGATTTGAACCCTATTTTTGACTCGATCTAAAAATATGGAGAACATGTTTTTGAAGTAAAGTTCCAATTTTGACCTTCTTTCAATCCATTTTGGGGGTCCGTTTTGACCCCGAATCAAAAGTAGTCATTATGGGTGTCGTTGGTTTTGTTTTGACATGTAGATTTTATATTTGATATTTTTAGTAGAGTTCAGGATTGTTCGTGAAAAGTAAGGTCGCGAGTTCAGGTGTAGTGGATCGATTTCGACTTTCGAGGTAGGTTATGACTTAACTCTTTCAGATGAGCTGGGTAGTAAATAATGATACAAAATGCATGTTAAGGGTGGAAACTAATCATGAAAATGGATATTTATGTGTTGTACCCATGTGGGGCCTATATGTGATGTAATTGTCGAAATTGAGTTATTATGTGATATGTGTGACCGTGTGGGGTCCTATGTTATATTGATAGCCTTGAATACGTGTGAATAATTGTATTGTGTTATTAAAATACTTAATGTGGTACCATTGGTGTATTTTTATTGTATTCATACGTTATTAGCATATGGGACATATGGAAATTCGTGGATGAAACCAAAATAATGAGTGAATATTGGCTCATGAGGTTGTGGAAATGTATCATTGTGGTTGGTTGTGGAAATATATCATGTGGTTGGTTGTGGAAATAGTCATTGTGATTGGTTGTGAGCATTATATCTTCATATCATACTCATTCATGAAACATTGGTACCAGTGTGGCAACATTTGAGAAACACTGGCAACACCTTTTTAAAAGATATGGTAACACCTTATAAAATCCTTTTTGAGGGATGTGCCGAAAAGGAGATATGAGATATGTGGATTGTATATGGGTTGATGAACCCCCCATGGGTCCTACGTCGGGAAGCTTTAGCTCCGTAGGTGTATACGGAGATTGTGCGACGATCCCGGAGGTTGTGCGACGACCTCGTGCATCATCATCATCATCATCACATACATTACACTTACTTTATTTTGTTTATGTTGTGTTATATTGCCTTATTGATTTGTCATCTATATATTTGTCTTATCTTCCTTTGATTGTATTTGATGATCTTGTATCTACATGTTCTCTATTGTTCTATTTATATGTGAAATAATGTATACTTGTGTTCTATATCTTGGTGTGTCATTATAATATATTTGATATATATTAGAATTGTTAGTCCAAACGGTGTGGGCTACTGTTGTGGGACATTTTCTGATTGCAGGTGACGTGCTCTTAGTGTATGTTTTGTATGCTTTATTTACTACTTTGCTTGGTCGGCCTATGATACCTACTGAGTTCAAGTGGATTGTACTCATTCCTACTGCGCTCTTTCGGTGCAGGTCCTAGCTCGATTACGCTTCAGATTTCTTAACTCGAGTGATTGTTGGAGCTTCCAAGGTAGCAGTTGGATATTCGTGCATCTGAAGTTCACCTCTATCTTCCTAAAGTAGTTATGTCTTTATTAGTATTCAGAGACAGATATTATTCCTTTTGTGGTTATTTTTCCGATGTATTTGACTCTTGGATTGTATTAGTAGTTCTTACACTATTGACACCTGGTTTTGGGCATGATTGGTATTTTGGATAAGTTCTTGCCACATTGTTATGATTACTTATATGGCTCGGCTTCATTCTAGAAGCCTTACCTTGGGATATTTTTGTCTTTTACTCTTTTCGTATCACTTTGAGTGATAGGCTTATTTGTCAAGGTATGCCGCGACAAGTGCCATCATGACCCTCATTTTTGGGTCGTGACATCTTCCCGTAAAAAGTTCATTGGACTTTTTTTTCCCTACTAAAAATTTAGAACACCCTACCCCCTTCCCCATGAATTCCTCAAATTTTGGCACTTTTAATTTCTTCATCGTTCTTTTATAAATATTATTTTAACAGAATTATAAGAATCCTTTCTTATGTAAGGTAAATTTTAACTAATTTAAAAGTTTTAATTAATGTGATTTCTTACTTTGATAAAAAGAACTTTAATTAATTTTAAAACACTAAATATTAAAATAATAACTTTATATTATAATAATATAAAAAAGGTAAAAAGACGATTTTGTCTAAAGTAAAAGCTTTTAATGAAGGGTGAAAAGTTCAAATCACTTTTCTAAGGATCTTCACACTTTTATATATCATAGATTTGTCATAATAAAGTTAATATTAAATAAATATTTATTAAATATAGGTAGTACTCTCTTAGTTCAAAAATACTTGTACACTACTGACTTACACACATATTAAGAAAAAATATATATAATGGGGTTAATTTTACTATATCACTCTTTCATTATAATTAATTTAATGTCTTGAAAAGTGCACAGACAGATGAAAAATATTTAATAGCTAGGGCAAAATAGATAGAAAATAATATATTATCCATTGATTTTCCAAACTCGACAAATATTGCTAGACATCTATTCTTAGTGTAGTGAAAAAGTATTATTAGACAGAAAAAGTAGTTAAAAACTGTTCTAAAACTTATCAGAAATAAATGCTATATGAATCGCCGCTGCTACTCTTATTTTGGTATTTACAATAAATAAAAATATCAAATTGTTGTTGTTATAATAATAATAATAATAATAATAATAATAATAATAATAATAATAATAATATAGATAATAATTTTTTTTATTAATTGAAAACATATTACAAGTAAAAATTTAAATTACGAAAAATGGGTAGCATCCGACGCACTTCATAAGTTTAGTTAACCACAAAGATAGTAATATTACAATCCTTATACCACTATTATCCCCTACCGTGTGATAGGCAAATATTGTAGTGAGAGGAGCTCTAACCATTCTATATATTCCCTAACCACCCACCCCTTATATCATCTTAACCATCTTCTGCAGGATGTAAAGGATCTAAGTCCCTCAATTTCATCCGAGTCATCAGACAATGATCACCCCAAGGAGATCTCGTTAATTATGTTTGGCTCTCTTACAAAGAGATCATAAAGGAAAGAAATTATACATTAAAAAAGTTTTATGATTTGTTGTTCAATGATCAATTATGAAAGAGGAATCACGTGACACTTAAAATCCAATACTCTTGTCTGATAAAGAAAGTAACATGATTAACCAACTATGAAAAAATTCACTTATCGTTTAAGTCTTTGGAGAAAAGTCTTGCATCCTCGACACAATATGCATTGAATTGTGGAAATCAACTAAATAATTGTCTCTCATTAATCTCTGATGAGACTTTTTCATAATAAACTTTAATCTGGAAGAAAATATGTCTTAGGGCCAAAACTCTTGATTGGTTTCAGATTTCATTCTATCTTATAAAAATTGGAACCAAACTTTGTCCCCAATGCCATTTGGTTGCGACTAAGACAACTACCAACCATTTTGTGACACAACAATCTAAAAAAATTGGAAAGCTACTAAAGTATTAATACACTTACACATCTGCTACAGTGAAATGTAGATATGCCCACATCTATATTTAAATTTTCCTGGATAACCTTGTTTAAACCTTGGTTACTATTAGCAATCATAGAAAGCCAGTGGTCTATAAGGAAGGGGAACTTCTCTTCAAGAATTGTGAGTGAATAGGACACACAGTTAGAAATTATTCCTTTAAAATTACAATTCCTAGTACCTCAAAAAGGCTTCTGAAATTTTTATAATATCATCCCAGTTAAGGATGAGGGTGGGCAAACACTAACATTCCCTATAAGGAATAAATTTCAAATCATTCAACTTTATATAAATCATACAAACAAGAAAATTCAAAGGTACAATAGACTATAACGTAGGTAAAAGTCCTTAATGAAGCCATAGGTAAGTTGTTTTCTAACACATCTATTCCTAATAGCACTTTTAGTTTTATTTCCACCAACAATCTCATAGTTGAATCTAGTAAACATGGAAGAGAAAGAAATGAGAATAACATTAATGGGAAAAGAAAAAACTAAACCCACCCTAAAGGATTCCTTCCCTTCCTCTCCTATCAATTCAACTTTCAGAGTAAACTCCTATGATATTCACAATGAACAAGTCCCAAATTCTAAAGGAAAGCCCTATTAAAGCTGACAAAGACGGATAAATGGAAATGATGCATCAAATTTTATGAAGAAGCATATTAGCGAAAATGTCAACCCACAAAGGGATTCCACCCCAACAAACTTAGAATCTCATTCTCAACCCTCATTCAATGCCAAATATATTGTGTTGTTAGTTATTTATCTATTCTCTGAAGATCAACACTCAATCCCTACTCTAAGAAAATATTGAATCTAGTTGCAATAATTTTCTTTCAAGTGATTTGACATTCAGAGATATCTTGAACAAATCCAATATCTTGAACAAATCCAATTTAGCTAAGATTAACACTCCCACTAGAGACATTGGAGAGCATTAATCACTCATCTCAACCTCCTACCTTTCTCAAACCCCTCTGTAACTTAATTTAGAATGAACTAGGCCTAGAAAATATACCAATGATAAATGAAGAGCAAGAAATCATCATGAACGCAACCCATTTCTTGTTGAAGCACATCTCGACCTCATGGATAGAACTGCGGTTATAAGGATTTGGCGCTAATACACAACACAACACTGGAAAATAAACTTCCCATAATCCTCATCCAAAACCCTTTCTTTTTAACCCAAATAGATGCGAAGGAATTGAATCAAACCCTATAAAACTTTGGAAATCAACTTTGTCTTGTCACTTTTATGAGGGATTAGGTCATGTAGACCCCAAAACCCTTTATAATGGTGGAGCTGAGAAACCTCATAAATTATGTATACCAAATAATGGCCTTCTTCCTAACATATTAACTGTAAACCCACCGATCCTATCAGTAAGTGTTCCATGGATACAAACCTAGGTACCGCAAAACTGGAACATAGCCATGGTGGAAGTAGTGTAAAAACCACCACTAGCAGTGCCACAAGGATTGATCCTAGATGCATTAAAGGACTCAAGGGAACAATCCATGAGGTACTATCAGAAACTAATAAGGATCTAGAAATGATCTTATTAATAACTAGAATACAACATCCTAAGGCCATCTCCATCTTTAAAATATACGAGATTAAATTTGTAAAATCTTAGAGAGAGAGACACAATAGTGTCACTTTTACAAAGGAACTGAACAAGTGTGATGTGGAAGTTAAAACAATACCAAAAATGGAGTTGGGAATATCAATGATTAAACTGACACCTCTTCTATAGATAAAGAACCATATAACTTAATTTCTATCTAGAAAAGAAAGGTTTGAAGTAGAAAAAACACAAACCAAAAATATTTCCTAATAAATTTCATTATATAGAACTTTAGAGGTTCTAAGAATGCTGAATTCAAAAGGCAATGTAAGGCTATGAAACAAATTTACAAGCCATCCATTTTAGTCTCAATACAGTTTAGTCCTCACTGAGGCTAAAATGTTAGAGCATAAGCATTTGTTCGTGTCTTGGGTTTTCTTAACCAACTCTAGTCCTCTATTTTTGATCTCCGTAGTGACATTGTCATCATGTGGAATGATGATACCCTCAATAATTAAAAAGTATACATCTCCACTTAAGGTATAAATGTGATGGTCAATTGATGTGAAATAAGAAAATAGAAACAATATAGGAATTAAAGATACAAAATAAAGAAAGATAGACACAATTAGATTCAAACAATCAAAAGATGTAATGGTGAAACTAACCAAAACACTCCTTAATTGGGAACTAAAAGCACCTAATCAATTAGAATCCTCAAGACGGTAGTAAACTTACTTGCAAATCTTAGAAAACAAAGGGCTTTCAAGCTCTCAAAGGAGGCACAAATATTCAATATCTCAAAAACTAGTAGTTCAACCCTAATAGCTAACTATTTATACTAAGGGCTAAAGGAAATAAAGAAATACCAAATTGTCCTTTATTTAAATTACAAGCTAATTTAAAGGTAGACACTTAGAATATTAAATATCTCCAAGTCATCCATGTTGGAACCTTCCAAATATTCCATCTTCATCCATAAAGCTTGAAATACTTGAAGGTCCTTAGCTTGACTTCTTGTGAAAGGACTTCTTGAATTAGTGTCACTTTGATGTACATCACTCCCCCCTTATTCAAAAAAATTCATCCTCGAATTCTCTAATCCTACATCAAAAAGAGATAAAAAACCAACATTAAAAACATTATGGATCAAATACTCACTTGGTAAGTTTACTTAGTAAGAATTATCTCCAATCTTCTCAAGCACTTGAAAAGGTCCACATCCTCTTGGAATAATCTTGTTCTTTTTTTTGCTTGGAAACCTCTCTTTTCTAAAGTGAACCCATACCCAATCACCGGGTGCAAAGGTAATTTTTTTTCGTCCTTTGTTGGCTCTTTTGGTTGCATCTTTGTTGGCCTTCTCAATTCGTATTCTTACTTTCTCATGGATGCTTTTCATATCTTTTGCCTTAGCTTTTGCATCTACACTCACAATAACATCTTTGGGAAAAGGATTTAAATCTAATGGAGTCAAGGGATTAAAACCATAAACACACTCAAAAGGGGTTATACCAATAGATCGATGGATAGTTCTATTATATGCAAACTCAATCAATGGAAATTGATCCTCCCAAAAATTTAACTTTCTTTTAACCATAGCTCTAAGCATGTTACCTAAAGTTCTATTGACCACCTCGGTTTGACCATCCATTTGAGGATGAGAAGAAGTAGAAAATAGCAATTTGGTTCCCAAATTTCCCCACAAACACCTCCAAAAATGACTAAGAAATTTTGAATCTCTATCACTAACAATTGTTTGGGGAACACCATGCAATTTCGTCATTATGAATGAATAAAGTAGCAACATGAGATGCATCATCACTTTTATGACAAGCAATAAAGTAAGCTATTTTTGAAAATCTATCCATAACAACAAAGATGCTATCCTTACCGTTCCTAGTACTAGGAAGGCCAACAACAAAATCCATGGAAATATCTAGTCAAGGACCGATAGGAATAGGTAAGGGGTATACAAACCAAGGGATTGGGTGCAAGATTTAGCATGCTTACAATTTAAACACCTAGCACAAATTCTTTCCACATCTCTTATCATTTTAGGCCAAAAAAAATGTTCATTAAGAATAGATAAGGTTTTTGACACTCCAAAATAACCCATCAAACCTCTATTGTGTGCCTCTTTCACCAATAACTCTCTCCATGAAGACATAGGCACACAAAGTTTTCCATTTCTAAACAAGTAGCCCTCCTTCAATTCAAATCTAGGAGTTCTAACTTCATTTTTCTGTCTAACAACTTGCACACACCTATCCAAGTTCACTTGACACTCTCCATAGACTTTTTCAAAATCATAATAATTAGAATATAACTCCTTCAAACTCTCAAAACCCATCAACCTAGACGTCAAGGTATTCATTAATGCATATCTTCTTGATAAAGTATCCGCCACAATATTCTCTTTACCTTGCTTATAATTAATCACATATGGAAAAAGTTCAATGAACTCTATCCACTTGACATGCCTCTTATTAAGCTTTTTTTGGACTCTATATGCTTCAAAGCCTCATGATCAATTCTAATCACAAACTCCTTATGTCACAAATAATGTTGCCAATTTGTTAAAGCTCTCACTAAGGCATAGAGTCCCTTGTCATAGGTAGAATATTGTAGTAGTGCTTCTCTTAATTTCTTACTAAAACAAGCTATAGGTTTCCCTTCTTGCATCAAGATCGTACCAATGCCTACTCCACTAGTATCACACTCAATTTTAAACATCTTTTCAAAGTTGGGAAGTTGAAGTAATGGAGTGGAACTAAGTTTCTCTTTTAAGATTCTAAAGGTTTCTTCTTGCTTTCTACCCCAAATGAAAGACTTATCCTTCTTAATGACCTCGGTTAGATGAGCGGCTAAAGAACTAAAACCCTTCACAAATTTACTATAAAAACTTGCCAACCCATGGAAGCTTCTAACATCACTAATGGACGTAGGAGTTGGCCAACTTCTAATAGCCTCTACCTTTTCATCGTCTACCTCAACTCCTCTTGAACTCACAACAAAGCTAAGGAAAACAACATGGTCCACACAAAAAAAACACTTTTTTAAATTCACATACAACTTTTCATTTCTCAACACATCAAATATCATTCTCAAATGTCGCACATGATCATCCAAACACTTGCTATAAACCAAAATATCCTTAAAATAAACCACAATAAAATTATTAATAAATGACTTAAGCACATGGTTCATTAATCTCATAAAAGTGCTTGGTGCATTGGTTAGCCAAAAAGGCATCACCATCCACTTATATAATCCAAACTTAGTTTTGAAAGCGGTTTTCCATTCTTCTCTGTATTTCATTCGAATTTGATGATATCCGCTTCTCAAATCAATTTTAGAGAATAAGGCAGAACCACATAATTCATCTAGCATATCATCAAGTCTAGAAATGGGATGTCGATATATTATCATAATTTATTAATGGCATGAAAATCTACACACATCCACTATGTCCCATCCTTCTTAGGTACTAGAATTACGGGCACCACATATGGACTTAAGCTTTCTCTCACCAAACTTTTATTCACAAGTTAATCTACTTGTCTTTGCAATTCTTTTGTCTCTTGAGGATTGCTCCTATAAGCCGCTTTGTTGGGTATTTGAGAACCCGGCAAAAAGTTTATTTCATGCTCTATTCCTCTCAAAGGAGGTAACCCACTTGGTATTTCTTCTGGAAATAGATCTTCATAATCTTGCAACGAATAAGAGACAACACTTGGCAAAGATAAGGAGGTTAGTTTATTATTAGCAAGAAAAGAATAACGTTCGGTTTAATAAATATGACTTGAGTAGCATCCTCAATGTTTAGGTTTTTCATTCTCTCTTGATTTTGCAAAATCATGTACATTTTCTTTTTTTTTTGATATTTTTTGTTTTTCTTTCTCACTTTTTTTTGTGATAACTCATTCTTACTTGAGATCTCAATCTCTCCTTTTTATTCTGTTGAGTTATCATTTTTCACTCCCTTACTGCTCTCTTTCTTTTCTCTCTCAAGTTTTTCTTTCAACTCTTCCATTTTTCTATATTCCTCACTTACTTGAAAATGAGAAAGTGGATTAAGAATGTGCTTTTTAAAATCCTTAACAAATGCATATTTATTTAACCTCCTATCATTTTTAAACCCCACATCATATTACCATGGCCTTCCCAACAATAAATGACAAGCTTGCATTGGTATAGCATCACAAAGTACTTCATCATGATAACTTCCAACCTTGAATTTTATCAACACTCTCATGGTCATCTTGAGTTTACCACATTCATTGAGCCATTGCAATCTATAAGGTTTTGGATGCCTTCTTGTTGGAAGTTTCAATTGTTCAACCATAGACACACTAGCAACATTGACACAACTTCTACTATCAATGATAAAAAAACATAATTGTTCTTGAACTATACACCAATTATGAAATAAGTTCTCCCTTTGATCAAGATCCGCTCTTGCTAGAGCACTCATACTTCTCCTCACAATAAGAACAAGCTTCCCGTCATCATTAATTTCTTCTCCATCACCTTCTTCCATAAACTCATCACTACTATCATCCTCCACGTGATCATCTTTAGATTCATCTTTGGTTTGATAACCACCATCATTTAATGCAATGATAGTTTTTTTATTTGGACACTCATTTGCTTTATGACCATATCCTTGAAATTTAAAACACTTTATTTTAGATGGAGTTTCAAGTTTATCTTTGTTACCTCCATCCTTGTAGTCAGCCTTTGGTTTGTCTTTGTCCAAGTTGCACTTCAATTCTTGCTTTGCACCTTTGGATTTGTCCCAAGTGGGAGATGATTTCCAATCTTCCTTGTTTTTAGCCCATGAAGAAGAAGAAGATTGCACCTTTGACTTATTTTCCTTTTGATGACCCTCCACCTTGAGTTCCATTATAAGCTTCATATAAAGTAGAAAGATGATGGAATTCCAATTATTGCCTTACCTCTTTATTTAAGCCCGAGATAAATCTTGGCATAAGATTCACCTCTTCATTTATGCCAAGATATTCATTTGGGTCACTACTTTATTTGAAGAATGGAAAGGTAACCTTGATGTTGTTGAATCCTTGATATTCATCATCATTCCTTCTATTATATTCTCTACCACCAATCAGATACCACCCTTCATTTTCCCCTCTTATTCCTCTCCTACCTAACCTCTCTTGTTGAACTTGATCATTGGCTCCATAATCATAATTATCACCATCAAAAGAATCATGCTCTTCAAGGTTATGTTGGGCTCTTACTTGAGTATTGGCTTGTGATGGAAGATCTCTTTGTTGATTCCCCTTCTTTAAAAGTGTTGCTTGATTGCAAACTTTTGGTAAAGTAGCATTAGGAGAGAGGGTATCTTGCACTACCATGTGGGATGGAGTTGTATCAAGAGGAGTCTTACTTGATCCCTAATCATGTTAACCAATGGGATTGAAAACCTCAAGTGGTTGCTTTGATATTTCTTGATTTCTCACCCTTTTATCCACATCTCCCAATTTTCCCTTTATTTCCTTTATTTCTTCCAATAGCTTTTGAAGCAAAATTTCCATTTTTCTAGAGGATTCTCCCTCCAATTGAGTCATTGTACCTATAAAATAAATAAAAAGTTGGTAGAAAGAGTTCCTCACCACTCACTCATATCATGTTTCCCTGTTTTTGTCACTCACACTCATGTATCACTCTAAGGCCAAAGGCTTTTAAGGCCACTCTCAAATGAACTCACCTCACTCTTTCTTGTTACCACTCTTGAATAACCCAAGGTTGAGAGTCAGCACCATCAAATAATTCACAAGTAGTACTACTTCTTCGAGATGGAGTGGAGTTTATGTAATCAAGAACAGACAATTAAAACTAATGGACAAGGAACCAAATAAGCACGCAATGAAATGAAAGAAAAGAAAAAAGCACGAAAAAATTGACATGAACAAATTAAACGGACACAAACTAGTTTAACATTAAGTATGAACTAATACTCAAAGAAAACTAGCTAGAATTAACAAGAAAAGAAGAAACAAGTTTGAAAGATTTGAACTGTTTTATAATTCTCAAATTCATCCTCTTCAATACTCAAACAAATGAGCTCAAATTTGAGATATAACTTCCCTACAACTTTACCAACAACTTCTAACCAACTATTTCTTCAACCAAACACCAAATCAACAAAACCCATTTTCAAGTTTATTCTTCAACATGATATTTAATTTTTTTTGGACATGTATTTTTTTTTATTTTTTTCAACTAGAAAACAACAACATGTAACTCAAGGAATAATATCTAACAACATTCAATCAAATTTGATTTTTTTTAATTTTCTTTTTGAAAATATCAAAACTCCATGACTTAGGTTTGTTAAAACAAATTGAATTCAAGCTCTTGATACCAATTTGATGTGAAGCAAGAAAATAGAAGCAAGATAGGAATTAAAGATACAAAATAAAGAAAGATAGAAACAATTAGATTCAAACAATCAAAAGATGTAATTGTGAAAACCAAAACACCCCTTAATTAGGAACTAAAAGAACCTAATCTATTAAAATCCTCAAGAAAGTAGTAACCCTACTTTCAAATCCTAGGACAATTGTTGAAAATCAACAAAGGTATTTCAATCTCTCAAAAGAGGCACGAATATTCAATATCTCAAAAACTAGTAGTTCAACCCTAATAGCTAACTATTTATGCAACGGGCTAAAAGAAATAAAGAAAGACCAAATTGCCCTTCTTTTAAATTACAAGCTAATTTAAAGTTAAACACTTAGAATATTAAATATCTTCAAGTCATCCATATTGGAACCTTCCAAAGATTCCATTTTCATCTATAAAGCATGAAATACTTGAAGGTCCTTAGGTTGACTTCTTATGAAAGACGTTCTTGAATTAGCGTCACTTTGATGTACATTATCAATATTGTCCACTCTTTAAATCTTTGACTATTTACTTCTATTTATGCTAGTAGCATCTATGCTACCCACAGAAACCTGTGGTCTAACCTCATTAATGACTCTACCTATCTCAATCAGGGGGAACTTATTGGTGGGGATTTTAATAAGGTCCTCAAATCCAAAAACTAGTTAGGGTTAGTAATATTAGCATCCTCTAAAACTAATTCATTTTGGAACTATAGTTATAGATGTAATCTGTTAAATATAGACTTAGAGATAGTAATTACACTTAAGGCAACAACAAACTCTCTAAACCTAGTGATACCATCATAAAAAGACTTAACAGATGCTTTGTAGATATTGAATAGATTCATGATTATCTGATCACACCCAAGCGCACATAAGTGTACGTGGTCTCACCAAGTAATACAGAGGCCTTAAATAAAACTAAATATCTATCCTTTAGTTGTTCCAACTACTATTCAATTCAAGTTCAACTATTAAGATTAAAGTGGTGCAATGCAACCAAAAGAGTTTTGAAAGTTTGTAAACTAAGAGTAAACTAAAATAATGTAAAAAGACTTAGGACAATTAATGGATGAAAAACCGGGGCTAGCACTACGAACAATCATACTGTGCTATTAAACTTCATCAGTTAAGTTACTTATCTTGGTTGTTGATTCACGGGGTTGATTTTATGATCATGGTCTCTCAACCTCAAACCACTTATCTAACTTAGACCCACAACTACATCGTTGAGCGAGGATGTAAGAACTAAGATAAACACATTTATATTTCATCTCGTAGTGAACCACGTAAGGCTTCTAGGTATATCTCTATCCTAGATGCTAATTTAAACCCTCGATTTTATAAAGGAATAAGAACCCTACTCTATTTACCCCCATGTTCTATCTTCCTATTCCCCCTCGAGAACATAAAGTTAATAATATATGTATTCTAAGGGTTCAAAATCCTTAAAATAATAATAAAAAAGGTAAATAAACAACCAAATCTTATAAATAAATAAAACCAAATCAATTTGTAGCAATCATAGCCATGTTCTTGGCTTTAACCCAAGAAAGAGGGAGTTTAGCCACTAATAGACATAGTTATAATCATAGTAATTGAATACATGATTAAATCCATTAAAAAGATAAAGTAAAGAGAAATAAAACCTAAAAGAAGTTTTAAGAATCCCTTCTTTTGCTTCCAAGATGTCCCAGTATCCACAATATGTTTAAAGTGTTCGATTTATAGTGGAAGACATTTAGCTGTGTGGGAATTGGCCAGGCGTCACGGGTTCTACACCACTGGAGCATAGGAGGCACTACAGGATCTAGTCCACCACTCTAGAGGGGGTGAAGTGGGACTTAGTAAACCGATATAAAGGGGGCGCCGCCCCTATATTGCCTGCTCTCATTGAAATGTATCATTTGACGTTTAACTTGGCCTTGCACCTTTTTCGTCCATCCCAAGCCTTTTGATGTTGTTTCCACTTGCATTTAATCTTGTTCATCGTCAACATTTCAATAAAATCCACTCAACAAGCATCTTACATCATAAAACACCATATATTAGAGCTCAATACAACAAATAATCCACAAGGATGAATTAGAAACTCAAGTTAAGCCTAGTTTTGTCCTATTATTCTTTACCTTATTAAATTGACTCAATTACACTTTGAACATTAAAAAAAAGTTGTTCCACTAATAAATACATAATAATAACATTCGGGACTCGTAAAAAACATTAGAATCCATCGAGATCAACTAGAACGACACCTAGCTCAAGCTAGTAAAACTAGTTTTCTCGTCTAGACTCTAAATGATCAATTTGAACCCAAACTTGTTTGAAAACACCTTTACACATTGTAATCACATTATTAAACACTTAAATGCTTATTTATATCATCTTTAACACCTAAATCACACTAATTGTCCTAAAAAAGGCTAAATAAGCTAGCATAACAACACTATAGTGGATAAATACACCCAACATTACCACCCTGACTTAAAGCCTTGTTCATCCTCGAACAACTCATTACTCTAAGCATCATAAGCTGAGGAGAATCTACACTTATACTACAAGTAATACACTCAAGATAGTACTACAATGACAACACAGAATGCAAGTTTCTATACTAAGCAGGTTACATACAGAATTGACAGTTCAAGAATACTACTTCAAAACGTCCTAGCATCAAGAATTGATTCACCTAGTTAGCAAGCTCATAAATATTATTCAATAAAAGACATCATATAATTCACCCAAAATTCATCAAACATGTGCCCTCACAATAAAATATTTACCAATAATTACTCACAATCATGCAATCCATAACAGAATGGGTACAAGAATCAAATTGCGCTTACTTTTACAAAGAATACAAGTTACACAAAATGAACCATATGCTTGCCCTTAGTGTAGTACTCCACTAATATTAGAAAGATGAAACTTAGGATCATATAGGTATTTATGAGTTGTAATGTAGGCTAAGGGATGGGTAGGAACTAAAGCGCTTTAATACATTACATTATACAAATAATTCACCTTCAATAACCAAATTACACCAATTTTGTCTACCACATTCTTTCATTTTCCATATCTCATTAAGATAACTTACATACACTATGGTGGGAGTATTTTCTATGCCCAACTTATTTAATTTGAATAAATTTTTATTCTTTTCATTACCCAACTCCCAATCACAACACATATTATTTTTTTAAAAATAATATCTATTATTGAGGGGGCTTAAATTTCACCTTTTCCTTCTTGAATTTCCAGCTCCTTAACTTAATTAGATTTCAACTAAAACGCTTAAGAGCTTTAGATCAAATTATAGTCTATCAAAGAAGGGAATACATGCTACATATGAGGCTACCAAAGAAAATAATCTAAAGGCTTAATGGGGTTCACTAGGATTATACATGAGGGTAGGTAAAAGAGGGTATCAACATGGCTATCAAAGAAATGCCTATATCATCTCCTAAACCTACACTCTTTATTTCACTTTTCACGTACACTAGATAATTTCTAGATATCACATACAACAAGGAATATACAACAATCTTACATCACATATAGCACATGGTCAACTTCAATAGGATCATCATAGTTTCTTAACTATACAATCACATGAATTCAACATCAAGCCAACATGTACAAGAGTCATAAACTAGAGCCCATGTGTCTAAAAAGTAGTAATTCACATAATCAATATGCTTTTTACATCCAAAATAGTTGTATCATGCAATCACACATAACACCAACAAGAATATCTCACTTATTCCTAACACAAAAGAAGAATTTTAAATTTACCTAAAAATGGGAATTTCCCTGCCCCCACACTTAAAAATCTACTTTGTCCCTAAAGTATACTTAAAAGTAAAGATAGAAATACTTCCTGAGGCCTCTAGGCCTAGATAGTAGCATCTTTTATACATTAAGAGGGTCTAGGGGACCCCACACTTAGTCTTCACCATTCTTCTTAGATAAGGTTTTTCGATACTCAGACTTTCTATCAACTTGTGACTCAATAAAAACAAAGACAAGTGAAGTAAAAACTAAAATACTAAAAATAAAACCTACCTTAACTTAGGTTGCCTCCCAAATAGCCCCTAATTTAGTGTCGCGGTACGACCCAATCTATGACTCATCCATTTTTATTCATCCTCTTCCTCACACTAGGTCACCATCTTTTTATTCAGTTTTAACCTCTTAAGTGTGAACTCTCAAAGTCAATAACATTCTCAACTTTAGCCTTTTCAGGATCATTAATTTGCATCATGTTAGGCTATATTATTGAAGGCTTGGGCTGCTCAATAAGGAAGTACGAATAGGTATTTTATGGAATAGACTCTACCACCCCACACTTATTCTCTTCAAACACTATAATCATGCATAAATCTTTGTAGGGAGATAGTGTCTTGAGTAGTTTGTACATTTTGAATATCGCCTCTGCATCATCCAACCTTACTGTGAGCATGCCCTCTCTCACATCTATTAAAGCTCCTCTCATTTCTAAGAATGAATATCCCAAAATGATAGGTACTTTTTTATCTGCCTGAAAATCTAAAATAATAAAGTCAGTAGGAATAATAAACTTACCAACCTTAATATAAACATCCACTATGATTTCTTCAGGATGGGTTAGGGTTCAATCTACCAATTAAGGTATCACAGTGCTCGATCTCAGCTTTCCCAGTACTAAGGTGTTAATTAAGGAGCGGGGCATCAAGTTGATACTTTCCCCTAAGTCACTAAGTGCGTAGACCACTTCATTATTGCTAATTTAAATCAAGAGAGTAAAACTCCCAGGTTCTTTGAGCTTTTAGGGTATTTTATGCATTACCATAGAACTACACTCCTCAGTGAGTGATACTGTCTTAACATCCTGCAACGTAACTTTGTTAGTGACCATATCATTCAAGTACTTAGAATACTTTAGCATTCCCTGCAAAACATCTAAAAAAGAAAGGATAAGTTGAAGTTCTCTGAATGTGTCAAAGAACTTCTTAAAGCATGCATCCTCCTTTACCTTTATATGTTTCTGTGGGAAAGGTAGTGGTAGTCTCTCCTTCACCTGTTCAACAACTTTTGTTTTTGAGTACTTAGACTTCCTTGAATTTTCAGTAGCTTTTTTGGATACCTGTGGGGGACTCAACTTTGCATCTATCTCCTTAGTTTTTTTGGGAGTTTCTTCATTCATCTCCTTACCACTCCTCAAAGAGATTGCCATTACTTGTTTAGGATTTTTAGTATCACTTGGCAAACCACCTTGAGGCCTTGTATTTTATGCCTGTTGCATCTGCCCTAACCGTATCTCCAAGTTTTTTTTATAGAAATCTGCTGACTCTTCATCTCTGCCTGTTGGCTCTTCATATTTGTTTGTTGACTTTTTATTTTTGTTGCCAAATGCACTTGACCAGCTATAATTTGTTTCAACATCTCCTTAACATTGTTCGTTTGAGTTGTGCACTGATTGCTCTAAACTTGCGACTGCTGAAACTATTATAGCTGATTGTTTCAGTAATGAATTGGGTGCTGAGTCTACCACTTTATATTTTGGGCGTTCCTATAATTCTTCCTTTGAGCATTGCCCACAAACATCGCAGACTCAGGATTTACGGTATACATAGCCGCTGAATGCCCATTGTTACCACAAACTTCATACCAACCTGCAGTTTATTGAATTTCATTCACTATGGTTGCAGGCTATGTAATCCCCAACTTTATATTGCTTATCTGATTTTGTAGAGTAGTAATCTGGACGGATATAGCATTAAATTGGTCCACTTCTAACACATCTGCAACCTTCTTTGTAGCTTTTCTTAAGTTAGAATGCCACTTAGGATTCCCTTGAGTAATCCGGCTTAACAAAGTATATAGATCATCATAAGTCAACTCCAAATCTTTACCATCTCCCACTGAATCTAGCAAAATTTTATGTTATGGTCAAGTGCCTCAACAAAAGTGTGATCTAATACCTTATTAGACTACCGATGATATAGACAATCCCGAAGAACAGTTTTGAAGCACTTCCAAGCATGATATAAATTCTCATTTGGCTTTTGTTTGAAGCACACTCACTGTGTAGTCTCATAGTCTTTCCATATGGAAAGAATCGGATAAGAAATATTTGGCCTAATTCATCCTATGTTGTGATTGAACTTGCCAACTCAGTCTTCATCCACTTTTTTACTTCCCCTAATAGTGAAAAAGGAAAAGTATTAGCCTAACATAATCAGTTGACATACCTGTAGAGAGGGATGTGTCACTGATCTCCAAAAAATTTCACAGATGGTCTTGTAGATCTTCACGTGAAAGCCCCATAAACTTTCCACTGCTGATCAAAAGTTGCACCATGTTTTATTTCAGCTCAAAATTACCTCTAGCAGTCAGTTTATGAAAAAAAGAGGTTAAATTTATCGGAAGTGGGATTGCCACTTCACGAACTGTCCTTTGGGCTAGTTGATCTTCAACCATTAGAGCAGGATTGTCTTGTTCTGCTTGAAATTATGGAATATGGGAAGAAGGATTGCTTCTCTCTTTTGTTTATAGAAGCATTGCTCAGGTTTGGGGCTTGGTTCAACCATTTCCCTAACCCTTGCTAGCTTATTAGCCTGTAAACTTATTTCTTACAAAATCAATCCCAAGACAAAATGTAAAGCACCAATGAAATCTAAAAACAGAAACTAAAACAAAAATAGGTTCCAATTTACAAGTCCCCGGCAACGGCGCAAAAACTTGGTTGTGCCCAAGCATACACGCAAGTGTACATGGTTTCACCAACTAGTACAATAACCTTAAATAAAGATGAATATCGATCCCTCAGAGACTTGTTTCAACAACTATAAATTCAAGTTCAACTATTAAGATTAAAGTGGTGCAACATAACCAAAAGAGTTTTGAAAGTAAACTGGAACAATGCAAAAAGTAAAGACATAGGACAATCAATGGATGAAAACCCAGGGCTAAAGCACTACGAACAATCATACTATGCTATTGAACTTCATTAGTTAAGTTACTTATCTTGGTTGTTAATTCACGGGGTTGATTTTATGATCATGGTCTCTCGACCTCTAACCACCTATCTAACTTAGACGCACAACCATATCATTGAGTGGGGATGTGAGAACTAAGCTAAACACATTTATATTTCATACCATAGTGAACCAAGTAAGGATTCTAGGTATATCCCTATCCTAGATTCTAATATAAATCCCCTATTTTATAAAGGAATAAGAACCCTACTCAATTTACCCCCACGTTCGATCTTCCTATTCCTCCTTCCGAGATCACAAGGTTGACAATATATGTATTCTAAGGGTTGCGAATCCTTACAATAATGATAACAAGGATAAATAAATAACCAAATATAATAAATAAATAAAACCAAATCATTTCATAGCAACCGTATTCATGTTCTTGGCTTTAACCTCGGAAAAGGGGCATTTAGCCACTAGTAGACATAACCATAATCAAAGTAATGAAATACATGATTAAATCCATTAAAAATCTAAATTAAAGAGAAATAAAACCTAAAATAAGTATTTAGCAACCCCTCTTTTGCTTCCAATACATCCCAGTTTCCACAATATGTTTAAAGTGTTCTATTTATAGTTGAAGGCATTTAGCCATGTGGGAATTGGCCATACGTCGTTGGTTCTACACCAACATAGCAGAGGAGGCACCGTGGTATCTAGTCTAACACTCTATAGGGGTCTTCGTGGGCCTTATTCCACCAATATAAAGGGGGCACCACCTGCCCTCACTGGAAAGTGCCATTTGATATTTAACTTGGGCTAGCACCTTTTTCGTCAATCCCATGACTTTTGGTATTATTTCCACTTGAATTTCAGCTTGTTCATCATCAATGTACCAATAAAATCCACTAAAAAATCATCCTAAATCATCTAAAACCATATATTAGATATCAACACAACAAAAAATCCACAATGATGAACTAGAAACTCAAGCTAAGCCTAGTCTCATTCTATTAATCTTTAGCTTATTGAATTGACTCTTGGCTTGACTCAATTATACTTTGAACATTAAAAACATATTTTTACACTAATAAATACACAATATTACCATTAGGGACTTATCAAACATATTAGAATCCATCGAGATTAACTAGAATGATACCTAGCTCAAGCTAGTAAAACTTGTTTTCTCGTCTACACTCTGAATGATTAATTTGAACCTAAACTTGTTTGAAAACACCTTTACACATTGTAATCACATACTTAAAAACTTACATTCTTATTTATATCATCGTTAACACATAAAACACATGAATTGTCCTTAAAACAAGGGTAAATAAGCTAGGCTAACAATACTAAAGTGCATAAATACACTCAACATCACTATCTTAATTCCTCTCTAACCCATATTTCTAAAATTGAATCTGATCACTGTCTTATTTAGTCCATTTTATAAACCAGACCATAATATTTGAGAAAGAACTTTTAGGTTTAAACCCATATGGTGTAGACATCCCTATTTCCCTTCATTGGTTAGTTAGTATTTTGAGAGAAATAAAGATCTTCTCAAGTCCACCTTATGTTTCAAAAATAATTTAAAAAATAAAACAAGTATATTTTAAGAAGTTTGCATCTTTTGTGCGAAAAATGCCTTGATAGTTGGTATTTAAAAATATCCTAGCTACTCCAAGAGTTTCTATCTTTAATTTGGAATATGGAAATCCCTCAATCCTTAAGAATGAGAAAGACTTTTGGAAGCTAAAATCCAAAATCTCGTGGCTAATATCCCTCAATCCTTAAGAATGAGGAAGACTTCTGAAAGCTAAAATCTAGAATCTCGTGGCTAATAAAGGGGATACCAATACAAAGTTTTTTCATAATATAACTTTAACTAGAAGAATAAGAATTAAATATTCACTTATTGATGACGTTGGAAACACCACCCAAAGCCTTGAGAAATCAAAAACTATGTCTTACTCTTCATATTTTCCAATCTATACTCTATTGAATCACACTTTTCTAATAAAGAGGATATATTATTTCATCGGCCATTCCATTTTCATTGTTAATTCTCTCTTACTTGTTATGCCCTATTTATACATCTCCTATTGTTGATTAACTAAACATGGAAGATGAGGCAATCATAAATTTCATCACAACATTTTTTATATTTCTGTATGAATATCGCCAAACTGCATAATTTGAATCAAAACTTTACTTAATTTATCTTTTAATCATAGTTATGGTCCAATCTAGCAACACATCCCTTAGACTAGCCTATCTTTTCTTTCTAAATACAACCTCTTACTCTATATCATAATATATCATCCCTAACTATTGGTGTGCAAATTCAAGAATGTATCCTTACCATCAATGAGAGAATAGAATGAAAATATTTAGTAATAGATGATCCATGCAAAGACACCATGGAATTAGGTTGTGATAACTCATATAGTGAAATTTGGATTTATATATGTTTTGATTGTTTAACCTCTCTCGATATTACTTTTTTGGTATATGTGGGTTGCAGGAGTAGGTGATATAATTTTCAATTCTTTGGTTGAGACTTAAGGGAGTTTTTGTTTTGAAAGACATTAGAATTAGAATGATTGACTATGATTAACATTTCAAGATGTAAGGATAGTATGATGATTCTTTTAGTTCCATCAGCTCTGGATGTCTATTTAAGGTTAGTAGTTTGGTTGGTTCAGGTATAACACCTTATAAATTTTGAGCTAAGATCCAAACCATTCTCCATATATGTATAAGCCTGAACTCGATGTTTTCTAATTAAATATAAGAATTAAGACCATTTCTTTAATTTGGGAAGATCTTTGGAGATGAATCATGATTATAGAAATCCTCTAACTCAAAGTTGAGGCGAAAACTTTCTTACTAATTGAGTTTTTATAAAAGTTCTTACTATGTTCAACTTTAAATTATCACTTCTCCTAGAATATGAAAATTTGGTTGCTCAATACCCACCAAATGAAAGAACTTTGAGTCTTCTTTCCAATGTTACCAAATGTTTGTTAATCCATATCTATAATGATAAGTTATAATTATTTTACCAAAGGGTAGCAAGCTAAAAGTATTATACATACTGGTTTGCGCTAGTATATCACATAAAGTATTCCTAGTACACACAATGATCATAAGCAAATTATTTAAAAAGGTTACTAGAAGTGTTATGTAGCTATTGCGTGGCCTCTTACCAGATTGTGCAGTCTTTACAAAGACACAAGGGAAATTTTTAGTGTTGTTATTTAAGTGGAATTTTGGTCATTCTCTTATACTAAAAATCATTCCCCATTTATTCATAATACCCTAATTCATCAGATCTCTCTAAGAAATACATTAAAATCTCTTCCTCTTCTTCCCCAAGCTTCAAACTCCTAGGTTTCACAAAGAATCAAGATCTTAAGAGCGCTTTCAAGGTTTCTTCCTAATTTCTTCCTTTCCAACGTATATAAAGATAATTATTCCATTCTCTTCACAAATAATTTTTTTTTGAAAATTCATAAATGATGTTAGGGTTTTACGAGTTAAAATCTTTGAATTTTGTTCTTGATGAAATTCCTTGAATATTTTATGATTTTTAGTGAGAATTCCATGAGTTTAGAGTCATTTCATTGACTTGATTTCCAATATATGGCTATTGATTCTTCTAAGAAACTTAATGAATTTCTTTCATGAATTTGAAGCCTGTTTGAGTTTTAAAATGTTATTTTTATGTTATTAGAGTTGATTTATATTTTATGACTAGTTTGATTAAGAGATCTAAGTTTTGCTTATGAAGATTTCACAAAGAATCCTTATGATATAATCATATATTGAAGAGGGAAGAAGTTTATCATATCTTGAAATTTAAAGTTCAGAAAAGTTAAAGAGATTTGGAGTCAAGGCTCACAGAGAATAAATATGTTCATGATTACGATATTTTGAGTCTAGCTTGATTTTTAGAAATTCTTTAAGACTATTTGATGAGCAACTAGTATATTCTGGGAGGACTATTTAGCATGATACCAGTTTTAGCAATAGATGCCCAAAACTACATTGCCACAATTGGATAGGATCATTTTGGGGTTAGGAGCGACTTCTATTTTAGCCTTCGACCTTAGTTTTTGATCCTTAACTTATGTTTGATCTTATACTTTGTAATGTATAAGATATGCTCCTCAATATGGACAAGATGTTGAATTCATGATGCTCAGATATTTTATGTCGATGAAGAAAAAATTCCTAAAAAGAAACTTATTTATTTTTCAAATAATATATGATCGTTCAAGGTCATTAGTTCAAATAGAATTTTATGAAGCATTATTTTTAGTTATTCAGGTTTTAATTATTCAATTTTTAGTTGCAATGTTAGCTTTAAAAATGTTTTATAAAAGTTTTACTTAGACTTCTTTAAGTTTCAACATTTTGGTTAATATCCTTCTTTTAAATATTTAATTTTGTTTTATGATTATGTTATCCATGTCTTAGACTTCCATCTTTATCATTTTAGATATTAGTACCATTTTACTTTACATTGCTTTACATACCAACACATTCAAATATCAATGCCTTTATTTTTTGGAGCTGCATCACTGGATAATGTAGCCCTTAGTTTTCAAATATACAGGTTTGCATATAGACTATGGTATCAACTTAAGTAAGTTCTCATTATTCTTGAGGGCTTAGTAGCATTCCAGTAATCATTTTGATTTGTTACATAAAGGTAGTTGTACTTAGAATATAGTGGCTACTTAATAGACATAGTCCAGTCAAGTTAGTTTCCCTAGTTTTAAATTCTTGTAATATTTCAGTTAATAAGAGTTCATATTATTTTCATTTTATTTTGTTTAAAAAATTTAGCCTATATTTTAGTTTTCACATTTTATTAAAAGTTTATCTTTATTAGTTACATGCCATGCAAAGCGGTTCACTCAGGCCATTCGTGGTTTTGATTGTCGGTCACGTCTAAGGTGTAGGCTCAGGTTGTGAAAATAATAGTATCAGAGCATAGAGTTCAAGTATATTAGGGAGTCTATGAATCCATGCTTGTAGAATCTCATTGTGATGGCTCCACTTCTATAATAAGGGACTAAGTATTTAAGAAAAGTGTTTTGCTCTTTCTTACTCAAGATTATACTATAAAAATACCCCATAAGAAATATTTGTAAATTCATGCATTGCTCCAAGTTTCTTAATCTATTCCTTATCTTATAGGTGGTAGAATTAGTAAAACTCAAACTCCTACCAAGGTGATTTCCTCAAATAGAACCAACCAAAATTTAAGAGACTAAAGAAGGGCTTAAGAGGAGCCCCATTGTGTACTTTTTTTGTTGATTCAAAGAATTATATGCTTGTTCTCATGATCCATACATTAGAGCTAGAATATGATGAGTATCCAGACCTTTCTCTAAGATTTATTTTAAATGGCACCTTATTAGGGAAGGGAGTATGTATTTAGGGTTGTATGTAGTGATGTAACCTATGGATAATATTAGTGATGGGGTGATATTTTCTTAAGTATTGGTTCAAGTTTAGTTAGTGTCATATTGATTTATAGCAGTATTTAGAAGATGGATTGCTCATTATTCTATTTTAGAGAATGTCATGGTGTTATTATCGATCCGTATTGGTTTTAAATGGAAGCATATAGTAGTTAAGAATGGATAAAACTCGACTACAACTTGTGGCTTTAAAGCAAGAACACTTTGATATTTGTAGAGTTATGAAGCTGGTTTATATAGATAATTGAATGAGTAGTATTGATGTGTGAAAAGTAGTGATGCTTTTAGACTGTAATTGTATAGATTGCAAGATTAAGATGACCATTTGATCATGAGGCTACAGAGGACTAGTACTTTTTAAATATTATGTGGTAGCTATAAGTTAGTGTAATATGTGAGAAGTTGTTTGGCTATTTGTGATAAGTGTTAAATTCTAGGTTTTAATTGTGAATAATCACAGAGATAGAAAAAATATTTGTTTGGAGGTGGTAATAAAGTGTTTGTGGAAATGTATCTAGTAGGCTTGATATGGCTTGTGGAAGAGCTTAAGTTGATAAATTATGAGAAATAGGAGTGTGTAAGCCTGATATATACATGGATTAGAGTTAAAATAGAAAATTGTGGCTAATCAGGAGATGTATAGACCTTGTGAGTCCCCATGGTTCCAGCTAGCTTTATAAAGTAGTAGATGTTTACTGATAGGACAAACAAACACTATACTATTCATCAATATTATCTTTATTTGAATATGAGGCATCTACCTTGAACATTTTATCCATCAAATTATGTTGCCTTGCTGTGGCGTGTGGTCAATTAACTATGTAATATAATAATTTTGACTCTCACTTTTTATGTGTTTTAATCATTTTTACCCTTCTCTTAGTTGTTATTTGCTATTTGTGAGTTGTGGGATTATTGGCATGGTTCCTGATGCATTCGAAAGTGATTTGGGTGAGTTTGAGACTTTTAGTGCCTTTTAAAGTCTTGAGTTTAACTTTGGAAAATACTTTGTGTTTTGAGCACCAAACGGTAATTTGGATAGTTCTATAGATCTGGAATGTCAACTTTGGTTAGAAGATTGGTTAGTGATAAGTGCTGAATGCAACATTTATTTGCCCTCAAAATTCTTGCACACTACTACGATTTGAACGTATGAATGACACAAATTTGTGATTAAGTGCACTAATTTCTACATTTTTCAAGCTTATAGGTGATAAGAAAGAAAGATATGGATTTGAGTTGAAAAGGATCAAAAAGAGAAGAGAAGTGCAGTTGGAAGACCTAGAGTAGAAATTGGTCTTGGTTATCACAGTTGCAGTCTGAGGGCTACTATTCTGGCCAGTCAAGTTTGGTTATCTTCCACGATCGCTCTAATCTGAATGCATTCGAGGTAGCCGCGATCCGGACAAGCTTCAGTGATGGCGGCAACACAGGAATATGCCCTGGGGCAATTTTGTAATTTTATACAATCGATCCCAAATCCTTTAAAAGGCTCAAACCCTTTTCCATTTTGGTATTTTAGACTTATGGAACAATTGAATTTAAAGTTTACGAACCCTAAATTGGGCAAAAATTGTATTTGGATTTTATACTTTGAATTTAGTGAAATTGAATGATGGATGCTTTGAAAACCCCAAATTCTTGAAAGCTCACATTATCCTTGAAAGAGGGATATGGGTGAACTTTTAGAACCCATATAATCCCTGAAAGAAGAATATAGGTGACAAAGTAATAGTGGACAATAATGGATGTAATTTTCTATCTTAGAAATAAGGGTGAGTAGAGAGTTATCTATGTCTTGGTCATCATCCTAGAAATATGGATGCCCAATTGAGGTATTAGGTGGTTGTAATTGACATACTTGTTTGGTGCTCGAAAGAGTTAACTAGTGATATTCTTGAGGTTTTGTTGACAAACTAGCCTCAAGGACCTTTGACTTAGTATACCAAATCATTAATGACTAGAACTTGCACCAAATTATCATGTTTTCATGCATAAATTGCCCTTAGGTAGACTAACTTCATTTGGATCCATTGGTTGAGGTAGGTTACAGTTTTATTGTAGTTTAGACTCGATTTAATTGTGTGTATGCTCCTAAATTGGATACTTTTTGATTGGTATTCGGATATGCTTGAAATTAATGATATTTGGATTGTTAAGGCGTGTATACATAATTATTAGAAATTTACTTAATGGAATTGTCTTATGATTTTAAGTGTACTTATAAATTTAGTGCATCGTATTGTATCCTGAGATGTAGTGTGAATTTGATAAAACATACTTAATATGGTTATCGAGGATCGGGTACCACTCTAGTACAAATATATATATTGATATTGCTTATTTATGGAGGATCGAGTACAATGCTGGTATGAATATGTATATTGATATTACTTACTTATGGAGGATCGGTTACCACGCCGGTACGAATATGTATATTTATATTACTTATATATGGAGGATCGGGTACCACACCGATATGCATATGTATATTGATATTACTTATTTATGGAGGATCGGGTACCACACCAGTACGGATATATATATTGATATTACTTACTTATGGAGGATCGGGTACCACACTGGTATGAATATGTATATTGATATTACTTATTTATAGAGGATCGGGTACCATGCCAATACAAATATGTATATTGATATTACTTATTTATGGAGGATCGGGTACCACGCCGGTACGAATATGATATTGATATTACTTATTATTGAGGATCAGGTACCACACCAATACAGTACATGAACATAGATTGTTCCCTGCAAGTCATGACTAGTTGGGCAAAAATAAGTCCCATAGCATGGGTGTACATATTTTTGTTGGATTTAAGAGGTTGTATGGGTTATTAGGAAAATAACGAGCTAATGGTGTTCTAATTGTGAGGTTTAGAAGATTGTGGTTGTTATTTATGGTATTATTGTTGACTATATGGATATTTATAGCATGGTTTATACTCTTGATGGTTATGTGGCTTGTTTGTAAGCACTCTTTGACCTACTATTGTTGAATTTTTGATTCATTGTATATTTGTTATGTGACGATGCTTGTCTACTTGTGATTTGATTTATGTTGTGTACATGATATTAAATTGAGATGGCCTATGATACCTACCAGTACATAGTGTTTTGTACTGATACTACATTGTATTTATTTTTTGTCGTGTGTAGTAAGTGTTCCAGAGGCTCAGACATGACCTCACCTCTAGAGTTTGATAGCAGATCTTGATCCAAGGGTGAGAACTCCATATCCAAGATGCCATGGGTCATCTTATTTGTTCTTGTCCATCTTTCAAGAAATTAAACATTCTTTATTTACTTTATTTTTGGATATTATCTTTAGACATGATCTTTGTTAGAAGTTCTTGTACGATGACTTTCGGTTCTTGGGGATTTTAGTAAGTAGTTTATTTGACTTTTGCATTTGTAATGATTAGCTTTGGATTATTGGTATTAAGGTGGTTTTATGATAATATTGTCTTAATATTGACTAAGTAATTGGGTGATGGTGCGGTTTAGATGGATCTCCCACAGGAAGATTAGTGTGGGTGCCACTCATTACCAATTGGGTCGTGACTTCTTTCTCGAAATAGGGATGCACAGTTGAGGTATTAGGTGGTTGTAATTGACACATTTCTTAGGTACTCGAAAGGGTCAATGAGTTATATTCATGAGGTTTTGTTGACAAACTAGCCTCCAGGACCTTCGACTTAGCCTATCACATCGTTAATGACTAGAAATTGAACCAAATCATCATGTTTCCATGCATAACTTTCCATTAGGTAGACATAATCCCAAGATCCTTCTCATATTGATTTTTAAATCATAATTGTTGCCTTAATTTGTTGACAGGAGTTGATATTGATAAATTCTCGTTCCAAATCAATCCCCCCATTTTAAATCATGAATTTTACTTTGTTTACATTACGCGTATATTTTTAGTAACTATTAACACCCATAGGACTAGAAATCTAATTTCACTCCTCGTAGATTTGACCTCATCATAAGTTGACATATTGACAACGACCATGCTCTACTAATTTAAACAGTATAGGTAAGTGTTATCAGTTTATTTGGTTCTCGAGCCTTCTTTTGCATTCATCCCTTTTGATGGAAAATAGCCAAAATAAGCCTAAAAGGTCCTTGGGGCTAATTTATCATAAATGACCTCTTTTAAAAAATTTGGCAGTGTTGTTCAGTCCAGAACTTTAAAATAGGATAGTTGCATATCTAGTTTACTTTTATAGGGTACTGAATGAATCTCGCATGTTCGGTTAGAGGTTCTGGTATCATGCAAACTTCAACAAAAATTATTGATATTTGGTGCAACAGTTCTTATATGTGAATGTGGGCCTTTGGTCCTGAACATGGAGATGGAAAATTTCCTTCATCATGAATGCAACGGTTGGACCGTATTTATGAATGGTTATCAAGGATCGGGTTGGATTTTTCTTTACCATAATTGCAACCGAACCATCACAAATATGATGGTTCAAATCATCAACCTTTGTGAATGCAAAGAGTTGACTGCAAATGCGAAGGCCAGTTTAATAGACTAGTCAGCATTGTACCTTATGAATGTAAAGGATTGACAACGTTCGCAACATACTATCACCTAAATAGTATATAAAACTCATTTTCTTAATTTTTATCATTTTTAGACTTGAGAGCTACAAAAAAGGTGATTTCAAAAGGGTTTCATATCTATTTTTGCTTAGGTTACCTCTAAACCCTTATTTCTATAATTTCCTAACAATTTTATTTTCAAAATAGTTTTAAAAAGGTGATTTCAAATTGGATTTTTGGTTTTTTAACCCGATAGGCTTTAAATTGGGTTTTCTTTGATTTGAAAGTCAACTTGACCTTGATTTTACATTGGTTTTAAAATTTAGACTCCTCTTGGTATGAGAAACATGTTTCTAAAATAAAATTTCAAATGTACCCCTTGAAAATTAAAAATTAAACTAATTTTGAACCTAATTTAAATATAAGTAATATGGGTATCATTATACCCCTTTTGATGTATAGATTATATTCTTAATATATTAGTTTATTTTGAGAATTCTTTTAAAGAAAAGTCTCCATGGTGAAGGGTCTAGGCTTAGATTTCAAATTCTCGAGGTAGGATGTGGTTTGACTTTCTTCAGACTGGGCTGGGTAATTAACTTTTCTTGTAAAGCATGATACAGATTTGGATTTAGGTGTGAAAGTTGTGTTTTGATTTATTATTGTTATCGTGTTACCCGAATGGGTGCTCATATTCATATTATTGTTGAAATGAGATATTATATTTGAAGCGATACCTGTGTAAGGGATTTATTTGACATCGTAGTACTTATTTCTGTATTAAATGTCATTATTATTGTTTTGATGCCTATGATGAGGCTTGAATAGATATTATAAGACTTATTTGAACGTTATTTGCCTCTACTATTATAGTGATACTTGAGTGATGGGTTGTAAAATATATTATTGATGTCTTTCATAACTATTTGTTCTTGTGGTGTTGAGTGAGGGAATATATAATGAGTTATTGACATGTCGAGTTGATTCTAATCTATTATCATCTTCAAACTAATTGGTTGTGAACATTACATCCTCATTTCTTACATACATATTCATGAGATACTAGTACCACCGAGAAATACTAATTTTTGAGAGAAATATTTTATAAGACCCTTGGACAAGGTTATTAGTTGGAAAGGTGATTGAGATATTCTTAAAAACCCTTGGCCAAGGTCATTTGCTAGCAAGGTGATTGTTATATTTTAAAAACCTTGGCTAAGGTCATTATCGATAAGGAGATTGAGATATGATATTAATATTGTGAGAGTATATGGGTTGTAAAAACCCCTTTGAGTCCTATCCAAAGCTCTGAGGCTTAGAAGGTAAATATAATAGTCATGTGATGGCTCGTATCATTATCCCATCCTCATTGCATGTGCATCATTTACACTTACATTTTTGTGTTTTATCATCTTGTACCTGATTCTCCTTATATTTTCATATGTAGTTACTCTTTATTGGAATTTATATTATAAAACTATTAGTAAAGATGATGTGGGCTACCATTTGAGAACTTTTCTATTTGCAGGTTGAATATGCTTATAGTATCTTTGCTTTATTTAGTTTTCTACTTTGAACAGTTGGCCTATGATACATACTAAGTAAAAGTAGACTGTACTCACTCCTACTTTTGTTCCCTTTTGGTGTAGATCCTAGTACATAGGTGACCCATGGTGGCTGATCTTGTGCTATGAGAGATTGATGTTCATCGTATGGGTAAGCTCTAGAGTTTGGGGCAAATATCAAACCTTCTCTTATTTTATCTCATCTTTATTTACTTTTTGATACAGATTATGTATTTTAGATTTCGATTATGTATTAGATGCTCTATACATTTATGATGATAGGTTTTGGGAATTGTTGTATTTCTTTGGATATTTGTGTTATAATAAGTATATGGCCTGACTTCATTAAAGAAGTCTTGCATTAACTAGTTTCTTTCTTCTTTGATTTCTTTTCTATTATGGGTGTTAGCTTACCTACCGAGGCTGGGTTGAGGTAGATGCCATCACGACCTCAAATTTTGGATTGTGACAAATTGATATTAGATCACTAGGTTTACAAGTCTCATAAGTGTAAGATCAAGATGTATAGTTGAGTCTCGCAGAGTGATACACTAATGTCTGTATATATATTTGAGAGGTTATAAGATATCTTTGGGAAAAAATTCTCTAATTTGATTCTTTATTATGCGGGTTATTCATACCCAATATTCTAAACTTATATTTTATTCTTTTCCTTACATATGGTGTGGAATAGATTTAGAGATATTTAGGATACTGAGCCAACACCCGTTATTGGAGCTCCAATCAGGAATGAGGAAAAGATCATGGTCGTGCCAGTGGTAGAGGTTAAGCACAAGGAGAAGCTTTGCTAGAGAATAATTTAGGGTGGTCACTCCTAATCTTGATAGTTATTATGATGACGAGGACCATCAAATAAAGGATATGGGTCTATCATAGGTTCCATAAAGTTTAGTTTATACCTTGGTGTTATAGGATGTATTGATTTATTTGTTGTGTCGTCTAGATGGTATTCCCAAAATAGGTGTTCCATTGAGTGTGCCAGGTATTTCTCAAACTCTAGGAGGTATTCCACCATCAAGACAGGCTCATGGTTTACCATCTCAAAGGGTATAACTATCTACTGTGATACCCCCTCATGTTGACTCATTGCCTACTATGCATACTATTTCTCATGTTGCTTTTGGTCATGTGATGTCTTCTGATGATCAGAAGAGATTTAAGAATTTATTCAGTTGGCTCCTCCCAAGTTTAGTAGTGCCATTGGAGAGTAATCCTATGAGTTTTTTCTTGAGTGACAAGAGAGGTTTCATAACCTCAGTATCACTTGAGTCCCATGGTGTTGCCTATAGTACCTATTAGTTAACTATTATGGATAAAAAATTGTGAGATCTCTTATTAGTTGTAGGTCATTAGGTTCACTTGCTATGATATGGATCCAAGTTTATTGAGGATTTCCTAGAGAGGTTCATTCCTTATAATTTGAGGGATTATATTACAGACAAGTTTGATCGCCTGGTGCAGGGCTCATAACTATTATATGGTATGAGGTACATTTTCATGCACTATCTATATGTCACTAGCAATATCTTCACTGAGTCAAAGAGGATACAAGATTTTGGTAAGGTCTTGGTAGGTTATTATTAGTTGGCTACAACTCAGATGGTTGCTTTAAGAGCTAATTTCTAAAGTATTATAGAGCATATTAAGTTAATTAAGTCGATTTGTCAGGGCACTTAGAGTAGTGGTGGTACTAAAAGGATCCGTCGATAAGGTGAGTTCATTAAACATGCATCTCAAGGTAGAGATTTATCTAATAGATGTACTTATGGTCATTAGGGTAGACTAGTTTAGGAAACTATATAGGGTTTGGATAGTAGGTCTATGCTTTTGGGGGATTAAGGGAACCAGAGGCCAAGTCATGCAGATAGAGACTCCAATTTTATTTCTTTCAGGCAAGGAGAGTGTTTTGGTTCTTCTAGGCTCTTTCAATGTGATACAGGTGTTAGAGAGTGTTTCATATGTCATGATATTATTCATTATGCACTGGGCTATTCTCAACGAGTATTAGGTCCTGCCTAGTAGGTTTCTCAGCTTCATCTTCAGGCTACTACTATATCTATAGTTAGAGGTGGTTTACAGAGTGGTGGTGGTGGTAGTAGAGGTGATCGAGGTAGAGCTTGAAGAGCTCATGATGGTGGATATGGGGTTTCTTAGTTTGGGAGTGGGCGTAGATAATGCTATTCTATGCTTAAGAGACTTGAGATAGAGGCTTTTAAAGTAGTTATCATAGGTATCATCTTATTTTTTCATCATTCTACTTCTGTATTATTTGATCTTGGGTCTACATTTTCTTATGTGCATATATGTTTTACTATTGGTTTTTATGCTACATATGAGTCTCTTATTGTGTCTATTCATGTTTTTACCCAGTAGGAGAATCTTTAGTGGTAGATTTTGTGTACTGATCATGTATAATGATCTTTGTGGGGTGTGAGAGTTCGATAGACTTGATTATCCTACATATGACTGCTTTTAATGTTATCTTGGGTATGGTTTGGATGGCTCCTTATCATGCCGTTTTAGATTGTTTTGGGAAAACAAAGACTTTAGCTACTTCAGGCGTAGCAAGATTGGCATGGAAGGTTGCTTTTAGTTTGGGTCTAAAGGGTTTTTTTCTACTTTCTTGTCGTATGGTAGAGTAGGGGTGTCTTTCTCCTTTGGCTAATTTTTTGATGCTAGTCTTACTTGATCTCCTCTTTTGAATTCTACTCGAGTTGTAGGGAGTTTTAGGATATGTTTTCTATGGACTTACCTGGTATGCCTCCAAACTAGGTGTAATGACCTAAAGTGTAGGATTTTGCTTTCTTGTTCTTTGATATTTTTCCCTTTCAAGTAGTTTCTATATGTTGATTTTAGAATTTGGGCATGGTTGGCATGGTTCCCGATGCAATCGGGAGTAATTTGGGAGAATTTGTGATTTAAGTTTCATAGTTGACTTCGATCAACATTTGATGTTCTGAGTTTCGGATGGTAATTTGGACAGTTTCATTAGGTGTGTAATGTCTTATTTAGGTTAGTAATGGGGTTGGTTTGTGTTCAAGCCTTTAGTTTGCATTTTGATGCTCCATTTGAAAAACTAGTGAAATATGCCATATAGGGGTCCCGAGGGTCAATTTGTTGAAAATGATTTTTTTTTGAAAATATGATGTCACAATTGATTTCAAGACATTGAAAATATTCTAGTATCATAGTATGTTTGTATTCATAGTATTCCAAACAAATCCTCAGGGTTCGATCGAGCAACTTAGCCTTTTAGCTAAGTTGTTGTGCAAGGTATTAGCTGGTGTTGCCTCTTAAGAGGCCAATTGGTTATTAAAGCGGAAGCCGCTTAAGCAATAATGGGCCTCTAAAGGACAAGTCTCTTAAGCACCTATGGGTTTCTTTAATGGTGACTGCTTAAGCGGTGACCAATTGTTTTAGCTATGATCACTTTAGAGATCATTTAGCCGCTAAAGCAGTCAACCTGTATATAAACCCCATTTCATAATTTTTCACCATTTTAGACCGTTGAGCTTTAATTTGGGAAATTTTTGATGATTTCTTCACCAAGCGAGTTTCTTAATTTTATTACTTCTCACTGATTTATATAACACTCTTTAATCTTGGGTTTAATATGAAATTGTGAAAATTTTCTTGGTAAAACTTAAAAATAGTTTTTTTTTTGATTTGAACCTCGTTTTTAACCCATTTTTTTTTATGGATTTTCAACTACATATTTCTTTAACCTTGGGGAATTTATTTCTAAAACAATATTGTGGTTTTATGCCTTTCGTTTTCAAACTCATTTTTTGAACCTATTTTGGACCTGACTCAAATATGGGCAATACAGGTATCATTAGCTTTTTTTATGCGTAGATTCTATATTTGAGTGTTATAGTTTATTTTGAGGCTTTTGAAAGGGGAAAGCTCTATGTTGAAGCACTTTAGGCTTGGATTTTATTGTGTTGAGGTATGTTATGACTTAACTTTTTTCAGATTGAGCTGGGTAGTTAATGGATAAGTAATGCATGCTATGGTTGGGGAAAATACCTATGATGTTTTTATGTTAAGATTATTATTACTGTTATGTGCCTGAGTGAGGGATGTTGTTCTATTGTTATTGACTTGTGATATCTAATATTGCGTTTTTCCAATATGGGGGCTTTATTTGACATCATTAGCCTTATTTGTGCATTTAAATACCTTTATTCTAAATATAATGTCCGTGCAGGGGCTTGAATTATTATTATAGGTCTTATTGAGGATTGATTGACTTTATCCTGATAGAAATGCCCGAGTTAAGAGTTGATATAATATTAATGATGTCTTACATACATATTTATTCTAATGGTTCCTAAGTAGAGTTGATAATCAAGAATTTTGGACATATTGAGTTGATTTCTAGGCTCGCTTATATATGTATTAAATGGATTGAATATCTTTATATTGATTTAATTGTGAGCATTACATCCTCATTTCATACAAATACATTCATGAAATACCAGTAACATAGAGGAACATATTTTTGAAAAAATGAGATATTTTTATAAGCACCATCTCTATGAACACGATCAGGAAAGGTGGGTTGAGATTTGAGATATGAGTTAGAGTATTTGGGTTGCAAACCTCTTGGGTCCTATCTTGGGAGCTTTGAGCTGGTAGGTGTATACAAAAATTCAGTCAATGACTTTAACTATTGATCACATCATCATTACATTGCATTGAATATGCATCCTTCATGATTCTTTTAATCTTTCTTAACTTATGTTTAGCTCTCTTATACTTTTTGTGTATATATGAATTGTTTCAATTTAGTATTTGTACTGGAACTACTAGTGAAGACAGTTTGAGCTATTGTTTGGAAATTTTTCTATTTGCTGTTGATGTTATCATAATTTTCTTGACTTATATTATTTTCTATGTTGTTCAGTCGACTTATGATACCTACTGAGTACTAGTGGATCGTACCTACTGCTACTGTGCCTTTTTGGTGCAAATCCTAACTCGAGTGAGATATGTGACGTTGAGTTTGTGTTATTGAGTCGGTGACTTTTCGAGGTACTAGAGCACTCTAGAGTTTAGAGTTGCTTTTCTTGGACCTTATCCTACCTTTATTTATATGTTTCTGTCATTCCTAGAGACAACCTATGTATTTTAGATTTTGTTATATATTAGATGCTTTTACATGAGACCAAATTTTGAGGGTTTTATATAACTTCTTCATACTCCGCTTTATTTATATTTTGTGTTGGCCGGACTTTATTCTACAATTCTCGTCTTGCCTAGTTTCTTATTATGTTCAGATTTTTTTAATTTTAGGGGATGGTTTTTTTATCAAGCTTAGGTCACAAAAAGTGTCAACATAACCTCATTTTTAGGTCGTGACACCAGGAGATTGATTTTTCCATTGATATTGAGCCAGACACTAAGCCTATTTTCATCCATCCTTATAAAATATCCATGATTGAGTTAAAGGAATTGAAGAAATAGTTGCAAGATTTGTTGGATAAGGGCTTTATTAGACCTACTGTTACTCCTTGGGGTGCTCTTATCTTATTTTTGCATAAAAAGGATGGATCTATGTGCATGTGTATTGACTTATTTGATTAGCTTCAGGGTGCTTCAATGTTTTCTTAGATTTACTTGAGATCCGATTATTATCCATTGAGTATTAAATCTTGGGATGTTCCAAAGATAGTTTTTAGACTCAGTATTTATCAAGGCTTGTTCTTCTTTGAAAGACTCTATTAAAGCTTATCCATTTGATGATAAGAGGTTGAAGGTGATTTTTATGAAAAGGTTTTGAGTGGAAAAGCAAAGGGGAATCTCTTGATTTTGATGATGTTTTGAGAATTAGTGGCCAAGTTTACGTGTCAAGAGTTGGTTGATAGGTTAGATTATTTTTGAAGGAGGCTCATTGTTCTTGATATTTCATTCACTTTGGAGTGGTGTAGACGAATCATGAACTAAAGCAACATTATTTGTGGCTGTGGTATGAAGAGAGATATGGATTTTGTGGCTAAATGTTTGAATTGCCAGCAGGTGAAGTATAAACACCTACTATCAGATAGTAATATGTAGAGGATTCCCATTCCCGAGAGGAAGTAGGAGTGAATTACCATGAATTTTCTTGGTAGCCTACCCTAACCTTGGGGAAGTTTGACTCTATTTGAGTGATTGTGGTTAAATTGATCAAATCAGCCTATTTTGTACCTGTGAAGGCAAATTATAATGTAGAGAAGTTGGATAAATCTACATTAGGGAGATTTTTCAATTACATGGTGTCCTGTTGTCCTTTATTTCTGATAGAGGTACTCAGTTTACCTTGAGTTTCTAGAGGACTATGTAGCATGAGTTAGGTACATAGCTTGATTTGAGCAAAACTTTTCATTCTTAGATGGATGGTCAGTCTAAGAGGACTATTCATGTTTTGGAGGACAAACATCGAGCATGTGTTATGGATTTTAGTGGTCATTAGTGCCAGTACTTTTCCTTAGCATAGTTTAACTACAACAATAGTTACCTTTCCAATATTCAGATAATGCTTTTTGAGACTTTGTATAAATGAAGATGTAGATCTGCCATGGGATAGTTTGAATCTTTTTGGTGAGGCCTTGGGGAACAGATTTGTTAAGATACTCGATTGATAGAGTGAGGATAATTCAACAGAGTCTAGTGGCTACCTAGAGTATGTTAAAGAGTAATATCAATTATCGAGCCTGTAAAGTTATATTTATGATTAGAGATCGGGTTCTATTAATAGTTTCTCCCATAAAGGGTATAATGAGGTTTTGGAAGAGAGGGAACTTAGTCTGAGTTTTATTGGACCTTTTGAGATCCTTGAGAAGTATGACTAAACTTAGTTTGAGGTTTATTGGTCAACCCCTTTTGAGAACATTTAAATGTATGGGTATGTAGCTTAGAGGCTAGCATGATGATGGGACCACATTCACAATGGCCTATCGGGGATTAGGTTGGGTTTTACATCACCATAATTGTGATTGAAATTCATGAATATGAGTGATATTGGTTATCAGCCTATGTGAATACAAAGGGTTGACCGTGAACATGAAGGCCGATTCAATTGGATGATCAGAGTTGACCCTCACAAACGTGAAGGGTTGACCGCACCTGTAAGGTACTATTCACCTGAACAGTACATAAAGCCCATTTTCATATTTTCACCCCTTTTTATATTTGGGTGCTTTGGGAAAGGTGATTTCAAAGGGGTTCCGTCTCCAATCTTGCTTGGATAACCCTTATTTCTATAATTCCTTATTGATTCTATCATCAAAATGGTTTTAAAAAGGTGATTTCAAATTTGATTTTTTGGTTTTTACTCGATAAGCTTTAAATTGGTTTCATTTATTTTGAAGGTCGATTTCACCTTGTTTTTACATGGGGTTTTCAAATTTAGACTCCTCTTGGTATGAGTAACATGATTCTAAAATAAAATTTCAGATTTACCTCTTCTAATTTCGAACCTATTTTTCAAACTAATTTTTGACTTCATCTAAATATAGTCGATGTGGGCACCATTATATCTGTTTTTATGTGTAGATTATACTTCTTATATATTTGGTTTGTTCCATGACCACTCATAAAGAAAAGGCTCCACAATGATGAGTTTAGGCTTGGATTTTGGCATCTTGAGATAAGTTATGGCTTAACTTTCTTTAGACTAGTCTGGGAAGTTAAAGTTTCTTGTAAAGCTTCCTATGGGTTGGGGATTTAGGTGCTAGGATTGTGTTTTGAGTTATTATTGTTATCATGGTGCTTGGGGGCTCATATTCACATTATTTTTGTATTAAAATATTATATTTGATGTGATCTCCATGTGGAGTCTTTATTTAACATTATAGGCCTTACTTGTGCTTTAAATTCCATTATTATAGTATTGATGCCCATGTAAGGGCTTAAATAGATTTTACACACCTTATATGAACACTACTTGCCACTACCATTATAGTGATACTTGAGTGAGGGCTTGGAATGATATTATTGATGTCTTACATGACTATTTATTCTTGTAGTGTCGAACGAGAGTTTATATCATGAATTATTGACATGTTGATTTAATTCTGAGCTTAATCATACCTGTATTGAATTGATTATCATGTTTATATTGATTTGTTGTAAGCATTGTATTATATTCACTATCTACTGGTACCGCTATGAAATAAGATTTTTGAATGATATATTTTATAAAACCTTTGGCTGGGGTCATTTGAGAACAAGGTGACTGAGACACTTTTATAAACCCTTAGTTGAGGTCATTTACCAACACGGTGATGGTGATATCAAAACCCTTAGCCGAGGTCATTTTTCCGGAAAGAAGATTGAGATATGATATTAATATTATGAGAGTATATAGGTTGTGAACCCTCGTGGGTCCCATCCAAAGTTTTGGCGCTTAGAAGATGTATACGGAAGTCATGTGATGGCTTATATCACTGTTCATCCTCATTGCATAACATTTACATCTTGCACTTGTATTTATGTCATTTGTTGTCTTGTACTTGATTATCCTTATATTTTTGTATGTAGTTACCCTTTATAGACATTATATTGTAGACTATTAGTGGAGATAGTATGAGATACTGTTTGGGAAATTCTTTTCTTACAAGTGCTTACAAGTGAAACATGTTCATGGTATATTTTACTTCTTTAGTTTTATACTTTGCTAAGTTATCCTATGATACCTGCTGAGTACAAGTGGACAGTACTCACTTTTGCTTTTGTGTCTCTTTGGTTCAGATCTTGGTACGAGTGTAACTCGCGGTGTTTGATTTTGTGATGTGAGGGATTACTATTTGAGGTACGGATGAACTCAAATATTTGGGGTAGATTTTGAACCTCCCCTTATTCTATCCTATCTTTATTTATTTTCAGAGACATATTATGTATTTTAATTTTGGTTATGTATTAGATGCTCGATACATTTATAACACGAGGTTTTGGGAATTGTTGCATTTCTTTGGATGTCTTTGTTATATTGAGTATTATGGCTTGACTTTGTTCTAGAAGTATGACACTTAACTAGTTTCATTCTTCTTTGATTATTCTTTTCTATTATGGGGTGTCGGCTTACCCACCAAAGCTGGGTTGAGGTAGGTCATCATGACCTTAACTCTTGGATCATGATAGACTGTGAGATTGAATACTTATATCTTTTCTTCAACAGTTGTGAAACATGGGTGGATCATGTAAATATGAATTGTTATTTGTATGTTGACATTGACTGTTAGACTAGGTAATGTCTTCCTGAGTGCAATTTCTACAATTGTTTTAGATGTTTGGTGTTGGGTGGTTCTTGACACCACTTTGAATTAGAATAAATTGATGCTACTGCTAAGTACACATATCTTGTACTGACACTTACTATTTTTTTTGCACCTATGTGTAGCTACCCATCCAGTGGTCCTAATACATTGATCTTGCAGTTGAAGATCCTGAGGTAGCAACTATTAAATCTTGGTTGCCCTGAATTTCCTTATATTTTAATCTTATTCACTTTCTCTCATTTAAAATATTCTTGGACTATTCCTTGTATACTTTTGTTAGAGGCTTATACCTGTGACTACTTGATGCTGGGTGTATTTATGCACTTTAGTATGGTTATCCTAGCTTGTTTAGCCTTGTTTTGAGGATAATTCGTGTGCTTTATGTGTTAATGATGATATAATTGAGAATATAAGTGTTTAAGTATGTTATTACAATGTTTAAAGGTATTTTTAAACAAGTTTGGATTCCAATTGATCATTTAGAGTTCAATCGAGCAAACTAGTGTTACTAGCTTGAGCTAGGTGTCGTTCTAGCCTGTCGTGATGGATTCTAATTTTTTCAAATAGTTCATAAGGTTATTATTTTTTAATTAAGTATGGAACAAATTTTTTATGATGTTCAAGGGTTAATGGAATTAAGCCAAGAGTAAAAACTAAGTAAAGATCAAAGTGGACGAAACTAGTGCTCAGCTTGAGTTTTTAGTTCACCGTTATGGATTGTTTGTTATTTTGAGATCTAATCCGTGCTGTTTGATTGTGTAGGATGCTTTTTGAGTTTATTTTCAGGATATATTGATGATATAAAATCTGTAAACTAAGTGGAAACAATACTACAAGGTGTGGGATGAAAGACAAAATCAAAAGGCTAAGTTAAGCGTCAAAGGCAATTTCCAGTAAGCCAATGGGAATTGGCCGCGACACGAACCTTTACCCATGTAATAAGAAAATATCCGAGATTCTCTCTCCCCTGGAATAATCAAGGCATCATGTGGCTTATTCCTTAGGCATCCATAAACGTGATGCACCCCTTATTCCCCTACCGACAATAATCTTTTACTATAAATAGGACTCGTGTACTTGTTTGAATTAACCTTAGACACTTTTGGACGTTTATGGACTTGGATACGGGATGATCAACACTTAATTTAGGGTTTATTTCTCTTTACTTTAGATTTTTAATAGATTATATCATATATTCAACTAATTGGATTACGGTTATGTCCATGAGTTGCTAAAAGCCCTTTTCCGGGGTTAAGGCCAAGAACATGGTTACTTTTGCTTTGAATTGAGTTTGTTTTTATTGATTATCATATTTGGTTGTTTGTTTATCCTTGTTTTAACTATTTTAAGGGGTATATAACCTTAGAATACATATATTGTCAACCTTGTGATCTCGGGTGGGGGAATAGGAAGATAAAACGTGGGGATAGATAAAACAAGGTTTTTATTCTTTTGTAAAATAAGGAATTTGAATTAGTGACTAGTATAGTGATATACCTAGAAGCCTTGTTTGGTTCATATGTAGGATGATAGCTTCATGCATCTAATTGGATTGTTAAATCCTCGCTCAACTATGTAGTTATAATGGCTAAGTTAGGTAGACAATTAGATGTTGGGAGACCATGATCATATGATAACCCCTATAAATCAACAACCAAGATAATTAATCTAAAACTAATAAAGTTTAATAGAGTAGTTTGATATTTTGTAGATCCTTAACCCCAGGTTTCTATCCATTGATTATCCAAGCACTTTACTTCTACGTATTATTTACTTTACGTTTAGTTATCATCATCAAACTCTTTTGGTTATGAATTGCATCAATTTAATCTCAATAGTTAAACTAGAATTTGATAGTTGTTAACACAAGTCCCTGTGGGAACAATATTTGGCTTTGTAAAGGCCACTGTATTGCTTAGTAAGACCATGTACACTTGAGTGTGCTCTTGGGCACAAGTTTTTGGTTCCATTGCTGGGGACTTGCAATTTGGAAATTGTTCTATTTTTAATTTTACTTTTGAGATATCGTTGGTGCTTTACACTTGGTATTGGTACTGAATTTGACAGACACAAGTTTATAGGTTAGAAACTGGTAAGGGATAGGGATTTGGTTGAACCAAGCCCCGAACTCGAGCAAACTTCCATTAGTTGAGGAGAGAAGCAATCCTTCTCCCCCAGATTTCACAAATCCAAGAAGACCAAGATGATCCTGCTATCATGGTTGAAGATCAACTAAACCGCAAGGCAGTTCGTGAAGTGGCAATCCCACTTCCGACGAATTTGACCTCCCCTTTTCAAAAATGCTGTTGAAGGTAATTTTGAGCTGAAAAAAACATGGTGCAACTTTTGATCAGCAGTGGACAGTTTATGGGGAGGGCTATCACATGAAGTTCCACAAATCCATCTGCAAAACATTTTGGAGATCATTGACAGATTTATCCCTACGAGTGTGTTAACTGATTATATTAGGCTGACACTATTTCCCTTTTCACTATTAGGGGAAGCAAAGTAGTGGTTGAATATTGAGTCGGCAATTTCAATCACAACCTTGGATGACTTAACCCGGAAATTCCTCATTAGATTCTTTTCATCTGGCAAGACTGCGAGACTACACAGTGAGATTGTGTGCTTCAAACAGAAGCCAGATGAGAATTTATATCATGCTTGGGAGCACTTCAAAGCTCTTCTTCAGGACTGTTCACATCATCATCAATCTAATAAGGTATTAGGTCACACTTTTTTTGAGGCATTTGACCATAACATGAATCTTGCTAGATTCAGCTGCAGGTGGTCAAGCTTTAGAGTTGACTTGTAATGAGCTATATACTTTGTTCAACTGGATTGCTCAAGGGAATACTGAGTGGTATTCTGATTCAAGAAATGCTACAAAAAAGGTTGAAAGTGTGTTAGAGGTGGACCAATTTACCGCTATATTTGCCCCGATTTTTGCTTTGCAAAATCATATAAGCAGTATAAAGTTGGGGGTTACACAGCCTGTAGCCATAGTTGATGCAATTCAATAGACTCTAGGTTGGTGTGAGGTTTGTGGCAACAATGGTCATTCTGTGGCTATGTGTGCTGCCAATCTTGAGTTATTTACGTTTGTGGGTAATTCTCAAAGGACGAATTATAGGAATCCAAAATCTTAAGTGGCAAACTCTGCACCCAATAAATTACTAGAACAATCAGCAACAACAGTCTCAACAACCATAGGGTCAGAGTAATCAGGACACAACTCAACTAAATAATGTTGAGGAGATGTTGAAACAAATTATAGCTAGTCAAGCACAATTGACAACAAAAATAAAAAGTCAACAAGCAGACATAAAGAGCCAACTGGCAGAGATGAAGAGTCAGGAGATTGCTATAAAAAACATAGAGATACAGTTGGGGCTTATGCAATAGACACAAAATCCCAGGCCTCAAGGTGGTTTTCTATGTGATATTAAAAATCCTATACAAGTAATGGTAATCACTTTGCGGAGTGGAAAGGAGCTGAATGAAGAACCTCCAAAGAAAATTTAGAAGGTAGATGCAAGTTGAGTCCCCCATAGGTATCTGAAAAAGTTGCTTAAAATTTGAGGAAGTCTGAGTGCTAGAAAGCAAAAAGTTGATGAAGAGGTGAAGAAGAGACAACCATCACCATTCCTACAGAGGCTGATACCTAAGGAGGATGCATGCTTCAATAAGTTCTTTGACACATTCAGATAGCTTCATATTAACCTTCCTCTTTTAGATTTTTGTAGGAAATGGCCAAGTATGCGAAGTACTTGAAGAAAGTGGTAACTAACAAGGTTAAGCTACAAGATGTTGAGAATAGCACTCACTAGGGAGGGTTGCTCTGTGGTGATGTAGAAGATGCCTAAAAAGCTCAAAGACCCTAGGAAGTTTACTCTCCCCATTCAAATTGGGAAAAGTGAGGTGTTCTATGCACTTACTATCTTAGGAGCGAGCATAAATTTGATGCCACTCTCATTGTTTAACACTTTGGGCTTGGGTAAGTCGTGACCAAGCTTTGTGATACTACAATTGGCAAATGGGACATAGACCGTCCTAAAGAAGTCATAGAGGATGTTCTCATCAAGGTTGGTAAGTTTATTAATCCTACTGAATTTATTGTGTTAGATTTTCAGGCAGATGAAAAAGTACCAGTCATCTTGGGACATCCATTCTTGGCAAAGGGAGAAGCTTTGATAAATATGAGAGAGGGAATACTTCAGCGAGGCTAGATGATGAAGAGGTAGTTTTTAAAGTGTACAAACCACTCAACACAATATCCCACTACAAAGATTTGTGCACGATACAGTGATTGAAGGGGAAAAGTGTGGGGTGATGGAGTCTATTCCACAAAAGACCTCTTCAGACTTCCTTATTGAGCTGCTCAAGCCTCCAATACCTAAGACCTAAATGATGCAAATTGATGAGCCTGAAAAAACTGTTATTAAGAGACCTATTGAACTTGAGAGTTCACTCTTAAGAGGTTAGAAATGAATACAAAGATGACGTCTGAGTGTAGGAAGAGGATGAAGGAAAATGGTTAAGTTTATGTGGGTCATGTATCGACACTAAATCAGGTATTTCTTGGGAGGCAACCCAATTTATGTTAAGGTAGGTTTTATTTTTAGTATTTTAGTTTTAATTTCACCAGTTCTTATTTTTGTTGAGTTACAAGTGGATAGGAAGTCTGAGTATTGAAAAACCAAAGATACAGAGCATGCCGAAGAATGAGTTTGGGGTTATCGGACCTCCTTGATTTGTAAAGATGCTACTAGATAGGCCTAGAGGCCTCAGGGAGTATTTCTATCTCTACTTTTAAGTATAGTTTGGGGACAAACTAAATTTTTAAGTGTGGGTTAGGAAAATTCCCATTTTTAGGGTAATTTTAATTTTTGTGTGTGTTAGGAATAAGTGGGATGCTCTTGTTAGTGCTATATTTGACTATATGATACTAGTGTTTTGGATGTAAGAAACATGTTGATTGTATGATTACTACTTTTCAGAAACTTGGCTCTAGTTTATGACTCTTGTACTTGTAGGTTTAATGTTGAATTCATGGGGTTGTTTGGTTAAGAATAGATGATAATCCTGCTTGACTTAAGCATGTTCCATGTGTGATGTGAGCTTCTTGTATAATCCTTGTTATACTTAATGTCTAGAACTTTCCCAGTGTGTGTGCAAAGAGAAAAAGAGAGTGTGGGTTTAGGAGATGATATAGGCATTTCTTTAATAGACTTGTTTTATACCTTCTTTTTACCTACTCTTATGCATTTTACTAGTTAACCTCATTGAGCCTTTAGCTTATTCTTTAGAAGCCTTATTTGCAGCTTAATCCCCTTCTTTGATAGACCTTAATTTGATCCAAAAACTCCTAAGTGATTTAGTGTTAAATTGAGTAAGTAGTTGAAAATTCAAGTAGGAGAAAGGTAAAATTGAAGCCCCAAAGAGATAGTTATTGGTGTGTAAAGATTGTTGTGTTGTGGTTGGGATTTAGAGAAATTTGTGCTAACGAAATTCCTATTTTTAGCCCAGGCATGTTATAATGAACCTATTTTGGCCCTGGTCCTCCTTGGACACTATGCACCTCAACTAAGGTAATTGCTTAAGTTGAGGGTGTCTATCATAGGGGTGTGTAACGTATAATGGGTGTGAAAAAGGGTAAAATTGAATGATGTGTACATAGAATACTCCCACCATATTGTATGTGAATGAGCTTAATGATATGAGGTAAGACAAAAAATGTGTGAAGGTAGTAGAGGTAGAGGTTGGTTGTTAGAAATTGGCCTTGATTGTATAATGTGATGTATTGATGCGCTTAGGGAAGATACTCACTATTCTTTGCCAAAATAGTTCCTACCCACCCCTTAGCCTGCATTACAACCTTTAAAGACCTATTTGATCCTACGTTTAACATTCTGATATTAGTGGAGTACTACACTAAGGGCAAGCCTATGGTTCATCATTTGTAACTTTTGAATTATTTGTGAGAGTGAGCGCAATTTGATTCTTGTACCCATTATGTTATGGAATGCATAATTGTGAGTGATTATGGGTAACTCTCTTATTGTTAGAGTACATGTTTGATGAATATTGGATGAATGATGTGATGTCTTTGATTGAACAATGTGCATAAGTTTGCCAACTAGGTGAGTCAATTCTTGAGTCTAGGATGTTTTGAAGTAGTATTCTTGAACTGTCAATTGTGTTTGTAACATGCTTAGTGTAGGAACTTGCATTCTGTGTTGTCATTGTAGTACTAGTGATACGAACCGCCCTGGGGCCTTGTTGTAATAGGCATCGCAAATATGACTAGGACCGGAGACCACCCCTGTTACCCAACTCAACCTCCAGCCACTTGCTCTGAGTTGGTTGAATTCCAAGCATGTAACAAAATAGTATAACAGCTCACACAAAGACTCTAGAAATAGATCACAATCGTGACCAACTGAACCAAGTCCAACCTTCCCATACTAATAATCCATCCTTATAAAATAAGGGCCATGTACTAGGCCATAACCAAAGGCATTCCAAAACATAATATAGTAAGTCCCAAAATGAAATAGGATGGAATAACCAACAATATCATACAATGATGTTAGCCCTTTATCTCATTCCAATGCCAATGCTGACCCCAATATCGATCCTGCCCATTCTAACCCATATAAGTGACATAAAGCCTTTATCCAAAAGAGTAATGAAATACGGTTAGGGCATGCCCCCAACCATAGCCAAAATCAATGTCCAAAATAAAACCAAAGTGTCTAGAAATATCATAACATGAAATGGAGCCTTCCAAAAGGATGGAAGCTCACCACTTTAGTCCAAATATTATCCCAGAGTCAAACACTATGTAGGAGAAGTAGAACAGCCGATTCCTGCATTACGTGGCTACACATCCACCAGTAGATGGGGTTAGCGAGTGACCGCTAGCAAAATCTCAGGGTAACTATAAAATAGTGCCATTTATAAAACCAAGTAAAACCATCCAGATATATATATATATATATATATATATATATATATATATATATATATTATATATAACCATTCCGGGAAAAGGGACCGATTTAGCATGCCTTTAAAACCTTTACCTGGGTTGTGTAACTTTGCCGTCCTAAATAAACCATGGGCTATATGGGTTCGAATCCCCCTATTGAAAGGGCCCCAGTTCATGTAGCCACATGACTAGGGAAGTATCCCATGGGATGACTAGTACATCCCCCAAATATAATGTGATATCATGCACACAGTCACCAAGACCAACCTCATAATGGCAAATATGAGTCTCCAGTTTTGGTCCCCCCCGAACCTCCACCTTCTGCGGCTTTGATACATATTTCTCCATTGTTGCCCAATTTAAACCAATTTACAAATAACCAAACCATTATTCATTTATTAATGAAGGCCATTGATATTGGTATTGTCATACCAATCCTTACTTGCAAGTATCATCCACAACCAACTATTTATAGGATTAAGGGGACTTTCAGGTGCCCTTTGATTTACCATATTAAACACTTTAGAGACTTCCATATTCCCCACAATCATAACCTATTAGCCTTTTACTATTTCAAGTCATTTAAACCATGCATAATTCATTTACCAAGTTTTAAAACATGCAAGAGTTCTATTAAAATAGCCAATGCAATGAACATATCTTTATAAGCATTTTGTTCAACACATTGGGGGCATAATATGACCAAAACCAATTCTAGTTACCATTAAACCATTACCATGCAATCCAATTATCCAAAATCACCATTAACGTATTTAAAAACATAATTAAAATCATGGGACCATAACCAACACTTTAATATGAAAACCCCCAAATCATATTTGAAAACCAAAATCATACAATTAATGAAATCATGAAAACATTCATAAAAACCATTCCTAAAGTTAGAATTAATAATGAGGGAAGAGAACATGCCTTAAACCAAGATGATGATGGAAAGAGATCACCAAGATAAGCCCCAAATTGATCCTTTAGTTGAAACCCTATCTCCCCTTTCCCAAAAGCTCTTGAGAGAATTATAGAATGTTTAGAAAGAGTTTCTAAGTGTTAATGAATAGAATAATAGGGTAAATGTAACACCCCAATTTGCTGAATCGGAATGCTACACGATGCTCATAACCCCGAGGGACCACAAGCTAACCCATGATTGATATCTGTACCTGTATACTGCAAATCATAATATAATAATGCGGAATACATGGACCTTTAAGGCCATAAGGTTCAACTGAATAAAATTATGTGGGCAAAAATACCCAAAATATCTAAATCTGAAAGCCTCTAAGCTGTCTGAATAAGGAGTTGAAGGAACATGTCTCCAACTAACTCTGTAATACTGAACTGAAGAAATAGATAAATGAATCAAATCATATTATCCTCGAATCATTGAGGACTCACTGTGTCTCCGCGACTGGAATGCTACTGCTACTGCTGGGTTGTAGCTCGTGTCTCGGAACCTATGGTGTAACATAAAAAGAAAGCACCATAATGCAAGTGCGTTAGTACAACTGGAGTACTGAGTATACAAGGAAGGTAGGCTAAACATAAAGGGTTTCATGCATGAACAACATTGACTGACTAATATGAACGTGGGTGTGCAAACACACATATATAGTAGAATGACTTGTACATGGTTTACTGATAACTGTCATGACTATTACTGCAACTAATAACATGGATGACTGTATCTGACAGTCCTGTATATACTGAAATCTGAAGAACGCCCTGAGTTCTTTTACTGAAACTGTTACTGAAACTGATAACATGGATGATTGTATCTAACAGTCCTATATATACTGAAATCTAAAGAACTATCTGAGTTCTGTTATTGAGACTAATACTGAAACTGTGGGAAGTAGTGTTTAACCAACATGCCCCATGTATGCTGTTATGGCTAAGCTGGGGTCCAATCTCTGCCCCGACTGGAGAGGTGTCAATACCGCACCACTAGTAAGGACAACTGTGAGTGACCCTTATCTGGAGGGTACTCAATGAGAATGGTGGTAACCCTAAATTGACGGGTTAGGATGTCTCAACCTACACTGGCTACGTAGTTCTGGAACACAAGGATTGCTACTAAGAATCACACCCTAAACTGGCGGGTGATTTCCCATCCTTGGGTTCGCTCGGTGCTAACCTCTACTCCCATCTGGAGGGACTGGACATGAATAACTGATTGTACATGACTTGATCTTACTGAATTCCATTGACTGGCGGAATGTTACTGATATCTGACAACTAACTAAGATCATGAGGTTTTCCTAAGTCACATGACTGACTGAAGTCTATGGAATCATAGCTTGAGTTCGGATATCATGAAACATGACATAGATCTAGGCACACAACTATAGTTTTTGGGTACAAGTACCCTTAGGACTCAATGGGAGAAAACTGACACACATGACTGATTTGATCATAAGAGTAGAGTCCATAAATTATAATATCATAAGTAGGGATCTCATACTATGCATGGTTATCAACAATGTATTACATGGAAAGGATTTCATATCACATGGAAGTACTTGCATAATCTTAACATCATGTTCGTTGCATAATCATATTGGCAACCCATACTAATAGCATGGAAGTTCATCTGGGATGCATGGTCATCATACATCTTGTTCATAAGTAAGATTTGCAAGTAAACATAGCATAATCTCATAAGAATAGATCATGGGTGTTCCAACAACATTTACAAGGCACATTAACAACATAGAAGTCATTGGAACGTAAGGGCATATCATGAATCCTTCACTTAGTCACAATTTAGCTATATTGCATGATTTCTAGTTCTTTAGGAATTTTTTCAAACACCTTACATGAACATCTTAAGCATAGGTGAATTCATCAAATTATACATCATGAACAACCAAATTTACATGTTTCCAACTCATATGATATCATGAATTCAGAAAAACATATATAAATATTCCATCTTGGGAATCACCCAATATCAACAACATGATCATCAACACCCAACAATATAGAAATCATACTTTATAATGAAAAAGAGGAAAACAATCAAGCATAAAAATGGGTATGATCATATTACCACAATCAACCAAGCTTTTGTATTTTAAAGATTGATTCTTGAACTCTATGAATGAATTGAATCCATATATGAACACTACGCATACCTTAGAAGGAAGATTCTTGATGATTGACGGAGGAATTTACTTGAAATTGGATCTTCAAGCTTAATTATACAACCCTAGTTCTTTTTCTCCTTTAGTGCTCTTGGATGATGAGCTTTGAGATGAAAATAAGGTTTCAGTATGTTTAGAAGATATATATTTCGTAGGGTTAAGCTTAGGGACGTGTAAGGAGTATTTAAAGACTTAATTACCTTTAAAATAACTCAAGACGGAGTGTTTTTGACACCTGGAATTGGCTTAGGTGGCGCCCAAGTAATCACCTATGCTTGGGTAGGGCGGCGCCTAACCAATCGCCTATGCTTGGGTTAGGCGGTGCCTAACCAATCGCCTATGCTTACTGTCTCTCATGAAAATGGGCATAACTTTTCACTCGGGTATTGGATTAAGGTGAAATTGGTATCGTTGGAAAACTAATTCGATTCTCTAAAATTTGGTGGGTCTAAATCAGCCAAAATACCATATTAACATCGACTTATACTCGTTCAAAGATGACCCTTGGAAAATCAAACACTAAAACTTGATGGATTCAAAATTCTTAGCATGTATTACCTTAAGTGACTCATATGAACATTCTTAATGAATCATAAGCTATCCTATCACTAGGATATTCATTGTAAGTCATATACTCAAGTATGAATCATAGGATAGGAGATTTCATACGTAGGAATATTATTCACTTCCTAGCTTAGAAACATGCGGGGTATTACAGTAAATAACCTTCCAAGAAGGTTAAAAGTCATGGTACCTATTAGGATAAGTGGGGAAATATCCATAATACCACACTTAAGTTGCACCAACATCTCATCATAGGTATATGATTGATCCACAAGAGTCGTACCCGTCGATATGATTGGTATCCACCACTCGTATCCTAAATCTCCACCCTTAGACCAAACACTGTCCAATATATGACTCATCTAACCAAGTTTTAACCATAACATACAATCCGTATCCATGACCTGTATCCCTGGTAGATTTACACCCAAGAAAGATTTATACACAATCACCGTATGAGTCCTGGGTACGATTTGTACCTTGGATTACGGCTCAAGGTGAGCCACTAGTACTCAAATCCAACCTAAGTAACCAAGTCTGAGATTAAGTTAAGGAGTCAAACTATCCGTAACCACCAATACAACTCGTACCTTTAAGTTTCATCTATTCTAATAACTAAAATCCATCCCACTAACCAACACTGGTAAGTATATGATCGGACCATACCATCCGTTCCCCAACATATGACTTATACCCATGAGTCAAATTTGGTCAAGAGATCAAAATTCTAGGAAATTTTCTAAGGTTCAGAAACTAGGTTGTTTTAGTCTCCCCAAATAGAAAAATTCATCCCTAAATGATAGATATGGTATGGGTAACTTCACACACAAGTTATTTACATTATTTTATCAAACATATTCCCAATTGATATTGGGTGTATTTATGCACTTTAGCATTACTATTCTAGATAATTTAGCCTAGTTTTGAGGATGATTCATGTGCTTAATGTGTGAATATGATATAAATAAGAATTTAAGTGTCCAAGTGTGTGTTTACAATGTTCATAGTGAATTCTTAACAAGTTTGTACTTAATAGAGTCATTTAGAGTTCAATCGTGGAAACTAGCATTACTAGTTAGAGCTAGGTGCTTGTCTAGTTGATCCCGTTCGATTCTATTATGTTTAAAGGGTTCCAAATGGTTTAAATGTGTAATTATGAGTGGATAAAATTTTTGGTGATGAGCAAAGTTCAATTTGATTAAGTGTAGAGGTGGAACAATAAGTTGAAGATCAACACAAACTAGCCTAGTCTTAGCTCTTATTTTGATTTATCGTTATGGAATTTGTGTTGTTTAAATCTCTAATTCATGTGGTGTGATTTTGTAGAAAGATTTGTGAGCTAAATATGGTGATATTTTGATAAGATAATTGCTATAAATCCATGGTAAACACACCATAAGAGCTTGGATAGAAGGAGGGGTGACCAACAGTTAACCAAAATTGAAGAAGCAAATTCCAGTGAGGGGTCATCATAGGGTCGTACCGCGACCCCTCTTTGACCCAATAAAGGGGTTAACCATGCCCCATAGTTGACTAAAATAAGTAGGTCATCACGAACCCTTGTCAAGTCTAGTAAAGGGTGCGGTGCGACCCCAACTTCAAACATAGCCAAAAGTGCACTTTAACTCCTACATGGCTTGGTCTTTGGAATTTACTATAAATACATCATTGTACATGTTTTTTAAGATCTTGGAATGTATTGGAGCATAACGGAGGCTGCTAAAACTTCATATCTTAGGTTTTAATTACTTTAATTTAGTTCATTCATGTCCTTAGTTGTTAATTACAATCCAGTGATTACAATTATGGCTATGCATGGCTAAAAGCCCTCTTTCTGGGGTTAAAGCCAAGAACATGATTACTATTATTTTGAATTGATTTTGTCTAATTTTCTTATCATATTTGGTTGTGTGTTTATTATTATTTTAATTATTTTAAGGCTTGATCACTCTTAGAATACATCAATTGTCAACCTTGTGATCTCAAGAGAGGAAATAGGGCGATAGAGCATGAGAATGAAGTATGGTTTTTATTATTTTATGAAATAAGAAATTCAAATTAACATCTAGGACAAGGATGTACTTATATGCATTACTTGATTCACATGTAAGATGATATCTTAAAGAAATTAATTATATTATTACATCCCCGCTCAACGATGTAGTTATAATGTCCATATTACGTAAACGGTTAGAGGTAGGGAGACCATGATCATGCAATTAACCCTATACATCAACAACCAAGATAAGCAAGTTAATGAGTTATGTTCAATAATATAATATAATTTTTCAAAAGTGCTTTAACCCTGGGCTTTACTCCATTGATTGTTATAAGGCCTTTACTTTATGCACTATTACTTTACTTTGCAATTTACAATTTCCAAACTCTATTTTTGGTTTCCTTTGCATTAAATTAATCTTAGAAGTTAAACTAGAATTGAGTCATTGTTAGATAAAGTCTCTATGGGATCGATACTTTTCTTTCATTAGGCCACTTTACTATTTGATATACTACGTACACTTGCATGTGCACTTGGGCGCTGTCAAGTCTTTGGTACCGTTGCTAGGGACTTGAAATTTTGCAACTGTTTATTTTATTTTTTCTTTTATATTTCTTTGATGTATTTTACACTTGGTCTTGGTTTTCTTATTGTAGGAAATAGGTTTTTAGGTTGATATGTTGGCAGATGATCGAGAGTTAGTTCAACCCATCCCTAAGCCTGAGTAACAACTTCATCAACAAAGGAGAGAAAAAATCCTTCTCCCTCGTATTCCTCAAATATTAGATGACCAAGAGAATCCTGCCATTATGGCTGATGAACAAGCAGCCCGCAGGAGAGTTAGAGAAGTGGCAATCCCACTTCCAACTAATTTGACATCCCCATTTCAGAAGTCGGCAGCTGGAGGTAATTTCGAGCTTCAACAGAATATGGTATAACTTCTGATTAGCAGTGGATATTTCACAGGGCTTTCATATGAAGATCCATTGGTTCACTAGAGAAATTTTCTAGAAGTTAGTGACACATATATTCCTATAGGTGTGAATTAAGATTATGTAAGGATAATGTTGTTCCCCTTTACTCTAATTGGGGAAGCAAAAAAGTGGTTGATTGTAGAGCTGACAAATTCAATCACATCATGGGATGACATGGCCGAAAAATTCCTTATACAGTTCTTCTTATCTGGTAAGACTGCGAGACTTCATAGTGAGATGGTGTGCTTCAAACAAAAGACAGACAAGAATCTTTATCATGATTGGGAGCAGTTCAAGGATCTTCTTAGGGACTGTCGACACCATCAATAGTCTAATGAGGTACTATCTCATTCTTTTATAGAGGCTCTTGATCACAATACAAGGATTTTGCTAGATTCAGCTGTAGGTGGTCAAGCCCTTGATCACATATGATTTGTTGTATACTTTATTGAATTGCATTGCATAAGGAAATCCAAAATGGCACTCAGATTCTAGAAGTTCCACGAAAAAAATATAGGTGTATTGGAGGTGGACCATCTCACAACCTTATCAACTCAAGTTTCTGTATTACAAAATTTAATAAACACTTGGTTCAGCGCATAAAATTGGGATTAGAAGAACCTACAACCACAATTAATGCCATCCAATAAGCTATAAGTTGGTGTAAAGTATGCGGTAATAGTGGTCACTTAGTGGTTATGTGTGCTTCTAATCCAGAATCGAGGATGCATGTAGGAAATATTCAAAGGCCAAATTATGGTAATGCCTATAACATGAAGTGGAAGACTCAGCCGTGTAACACAAAACAACAAAAAATTCATCAACCTCAAGCACAAGAGAATCAGTCAACTAGCAATGTGGAAGAGATGTTAAAACAGGTTCTAGCTTATAAGACTCAGTTAGTTGCATACGTAAAAAATTTACAAGTTTCTTAGAGAAGCTTAGAGTTGTAGTTGTGTAGTTAAAACAAGCATTAAATACTAGGCCACAAGGTGGTTTTCCAGCAGATATAGAGATTTCAAAATAAGTTATGGCAATCACCTTGAGGAGTGGTAGATAGCTTCAATGAGAACCTCCAAAGAAAACTAAGGAGGTAGATGCTGATGTGGGGACCCAACAGGTATCCAAAAATATTATTAATAAATTGAGGAAGTTTGAGTATTCAAAATAAATATATGCTGAAGAATTCAAGAATATTCCACTACTTCCCTTCCCTCAGAGGCAAATAAAAGCGAAGGAGGATGCAATGTTCAAGAAGTTCTTTGACACGTTTAGAGAGCTTTACATTAACTTACCTTTGTTAGATGTTTTATAGGGTATGCCCAAGTATGCTAAGTAATTGAGGGATGTGGTTGCTAATAAGGTAAAGTTGCAAGAGGTTGAAATAGTAGCACTCACTGAAGAGTGTAGCACAATAATAACACAGAAAATCTCCAAAAAATTCAGAGATCCAGGGAAGTTTACTCTCCCTATCCAAATTGAGAGTAGAATGTTCCATGTATTGAGTGACTTAGGGGTAAGTATAAATTTGATGCCCCTATATCTGTTTAATATATTGAGTTTAGGAAAGCCTAAATCGACTACTGTGGTTCTGCAGCTGGCAGACAGGTCTATTGTCCATCCTGAAGAAATTATAGAGGATGTTATCATAAAGGTTTGTAAATTCATGATTCCTTCTGAATTTATTGTTCTTTATTTTGATTCATATGAAAAGGTACCAATCATCTTGGGGCATCCATTCTTAGCAATCGGGGGAGCATGGATTGATGTTAGAGAAAACACGCTTACGATGAGGTTGGAGGATGAAGAGGCAGTATTTAAAGTTTAAAAAGTGTTCAATATAATGTCCCATTATAAATATTTGTTTATGATCAATGTTATTGAAGGGGGAAAGTGTGGGGTGGTTAGTCCATCAAAGACCTCTTTGGACTACCTCATTGAGTTGCCTATGCCACAACTACCTAAGCCCGATTTGATGCTAATTGATGATCCTAAAAAGGATAAAGTTTAAAGATCTGTTGCTATTGAGAATTCACACCTAAGAGGAGTGAAAACAATAAGAAGATGGAGACCAAGTATGAGAAATAGAAGAAAAGAGAATGACTAAGTCATTAAGTTGGGTCGTGCCTCGACACTAAATCAGGCGCTGCTTGGAAGGCAACCCAAGTTAAGTAGGTATGTTTTATTTTTAGTTTTTAGTTTTTAGTTCACATAGTTTTTCTTTCTATTGAGTCACAGGTTGATGGAAAGTTTGTGTACCGGAAACCTGAGCTAGGGAGTATGGCAAGGATAGAGTGTGGGGTCTCTGGACCTTCTAGATATTTATGGATGCGACTAGCTAGGACTAAAGCCCTCAGGTAGTATTTGTATATTTTACTTTTAAGTTCACTTTGGGGACAAAGTAGATTTTTAAGTGGGGGGTGGGGAAATTCCAAAATTTAGGCTCAATTTTTTTTTTTGTGTAAGATATTCTTTTTGGTGCTATTTTTGATGGCATGGGGCAAGTTTTTTAATTTTAAAATAATGTTTCTGGAGTGAATTGGTACTTCTAAGACTTCCAGGCTCATGTTGGTGACTCTAGTACTTGTTGGCTTAAAATTGAATTCGTGCTATTGTTTGGTTGGGAGTCTATGATGATCCTATTGAGTTGAGCATGTTCCATACGCGTGTAAAGTTTTTGTTTATTCCTTGATTATATGTGATGTCTAGAACTTGCCCGATATGTATTCATAGCAAAATAAAGAGTGTGGGTTTAGGAAATGATATAGGTATTTCTTTGATAGCCTTATTTTATACCCTCTTTTACCTACCCTTGTGCATAATCCTAGTTAATCCCATTGAACCTTTAGCTCATTTTATTTGGTAACCTTATATGTAGCCTAATCCACTTATTTGATATACCATAATTTGATCCAAATCTCCTAGGCACTTTAATGAAAAATCAATTGAGTTAGGAGTATGAAATTGAAGAAAAAAAAGGTAAATTTTAAGCCCCAAGGTAATAGTTATTGATGTTTATAATTGATGTGTGGTGGATAGGTGTGACATACATTATCCTAAGAATATTACCATGGTTGTAAAAAATAAGAAAATATTTGATTAATGTGGTAATAAACAATACTTCCATCATGTGTTTGTAAAAATGCTTAAAATAGATGGGCAAAACAAAAAATATGGGTGGATGAAAAAAATGTAATTTAGTTGTTGGAGATTGGTTTTAAATTTATGATGTAGTGTATTAAAGTTCTTAGAGAGGTTAGTCACTATTCCTAAATAGTTCCTACCCATCCTTTAGCCTACATTACAACCCGAAAAAGACTTAGTTGATCTTACGCTTCATGATTCTGATATTAGTGGAGCACTAGACTAAGGGTAATCCTATGGTTCATTGTGTATAATTTGTGAATTCCTTTAGAGAGTGATCATAATTTGATTCTTGTACCCATTATGTTATAAAATGTGTTGTTGTGAGTAATTATCGACAACTCTCTTAATTTGAGGGGCACATGTTTGATGAATGTGGGTGATTTGTATGATGAATTGATGGAATGATAAGCATGAGTTTTCCAACTAGGTGAGTAAATTATTGAGGATAGGATGTTTTGAAGTAGTGTTCATGAGCTATCAATTATGTATATAACATGCGTAATGTAGAAACTTGCATTCTGTGTAGTCAATGTAGTACTAGCTTGAGTGTCTTGTATTTAGCGGAAATGTAGAGTCTCCTTAGATATTGATGCTTAGATTTAAGAGTTATTAAAGGACGAACAAGTCTTTAAGTGTAGGGTGGTGATGTTGGGTGTATTTATGTACTTTAGCATTACTATTCTAGCTTATTTAGCCTAGTTTTGAGGACGATTACTGTGCTTAATGTGTGAATAAGATATAACTAAGAATTTAAGTGTCCAAGTGTTTTTTACAGTGTTAAAAGTGAGTTCCTAAAAATTTTGTACTTAATAGAATCATTTAGAGTTCAATCGTGGAAACTAGCGTTACTAGCTTGAGGTAGGTGCTTGTCTAGTCGATCCCATTGTATTATATTATGTTTAAAGGGTTCCAAATGGTTTAAATATGTAATTATGATTGGAAAAACTTGTTGGTGATTATCAAAGTTCAATTTGATTAAGTGTAGAGGTGGAACAATAAGTTGAAGATCAACACAAACTAGTCTAGTCTTAGCTCTTGTTTTGATTCATCGTTATGGAATTTGTGTATGTGATTGTGCAGGAAACTTTGTCAGCTAAATATGGTGATATTGTGATGATCTAAGGGATGGAAATCCATGGGAAAAACACCACAAGATCTTGGATGGAATGAGGGACGACCAACACTTAACCAAAATTCAAGAAGCAAATTCTAGTGAGGGGTCGCGATAGGGTCGTGCTGCGACCCCTAATTGACCCAAGAAAGGGGAGTTCTGTGACCCCTATTTGACCCAAGCAAGGGGTGCACCATGACCCATAGTTGACTCAAAACAGTATGGAACCGTGACCCCTAGTCAAGTCAAGCAAAGGGTACGGCGCGACCCCAACTTCAAATAGGCCAAAAGTGCACTTCAACTCCTACACGGCTTGGGCTTTAGACTTTACTACAAATACATCATTGTATATGTTATTCAAGATCTTAGAACTTATTGGACCATAAAGGAGGCTGCTACAACTTCATATCTTAGGTTTTAATTACCTTAATTTAGTTATTCATGTCCTTAGTTGTTAAGTACAATCTAGTGATTACAATTATGGCTATGCATGGCTAAAATCCCTCTTTCCAGGGTTATGGCCAAGAACATGAGTACTATTGTTTTGAATTGATTTTGTCTAATTTTCTTATCATATTTGGTTGTGTGTTCATTCTTATTTTAATTATTTTGAGTCTTGATCACCCTTAGAATACATCAATTGTTAACCTTATGATCTCGGGAGACGGAATAGGGTGATAGAACATGGGAATGAACAAAGTATGGTTTGTATTCTTTTATGAAATAAGGAATTCAAATTAGCATATAGGACAAGGATGCACTTAGATGCCTTACTTGATTCACATGTAGGATGATGGCTTTAAGAACTTAATTAGATTATTGCATCCCTGCTTAACATTGCAGGTGTAATATCCATATTAGGTAAATGGTTAGAGGTCGGGAGACTATGATCATGCAATTAACCCTACGAATCAACAACCAAGATAAGCAAGTTAACGAATGAAGTTTAATAACATAGTACGATTATTCAAAGTTGCTTTAACCCTGGGCTTTACTCCATTGATTGTTACAAGACCTTTACTTTACGCACTGTTACTTTACTTTGCAATTTACAATTTCCAAAATCTTTTTTTTTTACCTTTGCATCAAATTAATCTTAGAAGTTAAACTAGAATTGAATCATTGTTAGATCAAGTTTGTGTGGAATTGATACTTGGCTTTCATTATGCTACTTTACTACTTGATAGACCACGTACACTTGCGTGTGCGCTTGGGCGCTGTCACCAATCTATAATAAAGTTCGAATATAAAGAGGCAAAGATATTAATCTTTCCTTTAACAAAATTAGAAAACAAAGATGTGTTGAATACACATCCCTTCCGCACGAACCCCAGGAGCAGAAAACAAATGCTGATATTTTGAATTCATGTCCTCTTTCACTTCCCATATAGCTTCTTCCACCTTATGGCTCTACCAAAGAACCTTAACCGAATACACATCCTTGGTCCGCAATCGATGAACCTACCTCTCCAAGATATCTATTGGGACTTCTTCATAATGCAAAGAATCAGTGATATCCACTACTTCCAATGGAACAACCGAAGAAGGATCACCAATACACGTCCTTAACATGGAAACATGAAAGACCGGATAAACCAAGCTCAATCTAGAAGGCAAATCATGCTCACAAGCAATATTAACAACTCTTTACAAAATCTCATAAGGACCCACATACCGGGGGCTGAGCTTCCCCTTCTTGCCAAACTACACTACTCCCTTCATGGGAGATACCTTGAGGAAAACCTTATACCCAACCTCAAATTCAAAGTCTCTACGCTGAACATCCTCATAGGACTTTTGGCGACTTTGGGTATCCTTAAGCCTATCCCAAATAACCTTCACCTTCTCCATAGTCCGGTAAACAAAATTGGGACCAAACATGTCCGCCTCACCAAGATCAAACCAACCAATAGGAGATCTACACCTTTTACTATACAATGCCTAAAAAAGGGCCATACCAATACTAGAATAATAGCTATTTTTGTAAGAAAGCTCTACCAAAGGTAGATGCTCAACCCAATTGCCACCATAATCAATCACACATTCCCGAAGCATATCCTCCAATGTCTGAATAGTTCACTTCGCTTGACCATTCGTTTCTACGAATTGAAAGCAGTAGTAAGACTTACCTTGGTCCCCAACCCTTACTGTAAAGACGACCAAAAGTGAGATGTAAAATACATGCCATGATAAGAAATAATCAAAACAAGAACCCCATGCAGCTTCACAATCTCTTGAAGATATAGCTTCGTATAATCCTACACCGAGAGGGTAGTCCGTACTAGCAAAAAGTGCGCAGACTTAGTCATCTTATCCACGATGACCCAAATTGAATCATATTGACACCAAGACCAAGGAAGACCGGTAACTAAGTCCATATTGATCATTTCCCAATTCTGTTCGGCCAAATAAATTTCTCGATACAGCCCCCTGGCCTCATGTGCTCAACCTTAATCCGTTGACATACCATGCACTTGGCCACAAAATCAGCCACATCCCTATTAATGCCATTCCACCAATAGATATTCTTGAGATCATGATACATCTTAGTCAAGTTGTGATGAACAACATAGCGCGACTAATGTGCCTTAACCAAAATTCTTTGTTGCAACCCATCGACATCAGGGCCACAAAACCATCCTTGGTACCGTAAAGTACCATCACCACCGATCTCAAACACTACTACCTTTTGCCCACCGACATCACTCTTGATTTTCATTAAGATAGGATTTAAAACTTTCTTCTCCTTAATCTCCACACCAAGAGACGATTGAACCACTTTTTTCACTACTATACCACCATTCTTGGAGTGTAAGAGGCAAACCCCAAGATTGGCCAAACGGTGGATATCCTTCACCAATTCCTGCTGTCTTTCTTCCACTTGAGCCATACTCCTCATGGATAACTTGCTAAGAGCATTAGAAACCACATTAGCCTTACCTGGGTAATAGTGAAGACTCATATCGTAATTCTTGAGAAGCTCATGCCACCTTCTCTGCCTGAGATTAAGCTTTTTTTGGGTGAACACATACTGTAGACTCTTATGATTAGAAAATATATCCATGTGAACACTATACAAACAATGCCGTATATTTTCAAAGCAAACATAACCGCTAGAAACTCCAAATCATGAGTAGGATAATTCCTCTCATGTACCCTCAACTGTCTGGAAGCATAGGGAATCACCTTTCCATGCTGAATCAATGCACAACCAAGCCCTACCCGAGATACATCACAATAAACCATGAATCCATCATTGCCTTCAGACAACGTCAGAATTGGAGCCGAAGTTAACTTATCCTTCAAATTCTCAAAACTCCCTTCACAATCATCCGACCAAGAAAACTTGACCTTCTTCTGAGTTAACTTAGTCAAAGGAGCAGCTATCGATGAAAAGCTTTCCACAAACTGCCTATAATACCTCTCTAAACCCTTGAATGTCTGATGGAGCCATGGGTCTAGGACACCTCTTCACCACAACAACCTTTTACGGATCCACCATGATCCCTTCAATAGAAATAATATGACCCAAGAAAGTTATAGCATTCAACCAAAACTCACACTTAGAGAACTTGGCATACAACCTCTGTTCCTTTAAGGTCTGCAACACCACATGGAGGTGATTAGCATAATCCACCTCACTCTTCGAATAAACCAAAATGTCATCAATAAGTACAATGATGAAGAGATCGAAATACTGATGGAAAACACTATTCTTCAGATCCATAAACAGCACCGGAGCATTAGTCAACCCAAATGACATCACCAAGAACTCAAAGTGCCCATATCGAGTATGAAAAGCCATCTTAGGGATATCTACCTCCCTAATCTTTAGCTGATGGTACCTAGACTGAAGATCTTTCTTAGAAGAAAACTTGGCACCTTGCAACTGGTCAAACAGATCATCTATCCTTGGAAGAGGATACTTATTCTTGACCGTCACTTTGTTCAACTGCCTATAGTCAATGCACATATGAATGGAACTATCATTTTTGCACACAAACAACATCGGTGCACCCCAAGGAGATACACTAGAAAGAACAAACCCTTATCTAGAAGATTCTTAAGTTTCTACTTGAGTTCTGTTAACTCAACCGGAGCCATTCTATACGGAGGAGTAAAAATTGGATGAGTGTATGGAATTAGATCAATACCAAACTCTATTTCCCTATTTGGAGGAAGACCATGAAGATCATCCAAAAAGACCTCTGGAAGCTCATTAACCACTAGAACAGACTGAAAAGTAGGACCTTTTGAGTTAATATCTTTAACCCAGGCCATGTGATAAAGACAACCTTTGGAGATTAACCTTTGAGCTCTAAAAGAAGAAATAAACCTCCCCCATGACCTAAGGAAACACCCTCCCATACTATAACCAACTCACTAGGGAACCTAAAGATAACCCTACGAGTCCGACAATCCAAGGACGCATAACAAAAGTGTAACAAGTCTATACCAAGAATGACATCGAAATCTACCATATACAACTTAAATAGATCCACCAAGGTTTGCTCACCACCAACAGATATTACACCCCCTACAGGCTCTCTTAGCAATAATCAAGTCACCTACTAGGGTAGAAACAGAAAAAGAATCCAAATTAACTTCTGAATCAAAACCAAAAATATACAACTACATAAAAAGTCACTTAGACCCCGAATTAAGAAAATAATATACGTCATGAGAGAATATTTGTAATATACCAATAACGACATCAGGTGATGCCTCGAATTCCTATTGGGATGCCAAGCATACAACCTATTCTAAAAAACACTAGAACCAAGAATAGTAAAAAAAGAAGGTGCCACACCACCAGGTGTAGGAGCATAAGATGAAGCCACAAGAATCTTATTCGCCCATGTAGAAACCTTGTTAACCGGATAACCCTGAGATGATGGCTTGCCTTACCACACTTAAAGAATTTGTCCTTTCCTTCATCTCAATAACCCCTATGAGGACAACCACATAATCGACAAGGAGGACATAGAGAAATTGACTGACCTTCACTTCCCTGAGATTGGGCACCCTATGCCCAAAAATTGTCACCATCATGATGACGCCTGTCGCCCGACTGGTAAGAAGCACTAGCAGAAAAGTAGGAACTAGAACTCCCCTACTTTTTTTTCTATCATTTGCCACTATCTCGACCACCTTGAGACTGAGCACCACCCTATTCAAAAAACCTGCTACTCTTACCCTACCTATCTCCAAACTCAATTTGCCTCATATTTTTATTCTCCACCTATTGCATATGAATAGTCAACCTAGAGATGTCCATATCTTTAATCATCAAGGCAGTCTTGCTCTCCAAAATCAAATCCTGATTTAACCCAAAAATAAACTTCTTTATTTTAGCCCGCATGTCAGCTACCAAATCAGGAGCATAACTTGATAATTTGAGAAACTTTAAGGCATATTCCTTGACAGACATTTTCCTCTACTTGAGGTTCACAAACTCCTTCATATTTGCTTCCCTCAACTCTTGGGAAATAAAATGATCCAGAAAAGCACGACAAAAGGCATCCCATAAAGATGACTCATCCACATCTCCTCTATCCCTATCCCATTCTTTATACCACTAATATACAACCTCTTTGAGTTGATATGCTATAAAATTCACCACCTTTATATTAGTAGCCTGCATAACCCAAAATATCTTCTCCATCTTATCCAAGTAGCCTTATGGATGCTCCTCTATCTTCACTCCAGAAAAGGTGGTAGGACCCATCTTCGTAAATTAGCCAACCCTTACGGCCTCAACAGATAAAGCTCTAGATAAGTCCCGCTCAGCCTGAGCAGTAACTAGTTTAGAAATAACACGAATAAATTGATGAAATTCTGCATTAGTCACCTTGCCTTGAGAAAGACTAGAAGCAACCAGTGGAACTCTAGAACTATCAGGGATAGGACTGTGAGATCGAAGATAAACCCTAGAAGTAGGATGCACCCCTTTAGCATTATACTCAGATGGGATAGAAGAATTTTCTTGTGTTCCAGATCTACGAGGCATGATCTGAAAGACGAACAAACAAGGATTAGAGAAGATTCTAGGATTGAGACTCAAAGCTTGAAAATAGAATACTAAGAAATTGAAACATTCTTAAATGACTTGTAGTCTCTCTTTTATGAGTGTGCGTGCTATACATCCCTAAAAGAGACTCTACTCAACACGGCTATATGGACTCCCAATTGACCATTAACCTAGGCTCTAGTAACCACTTGACAAGAACCACCTTGAGGCCTTATCGTAATGGGCATCCCAAGTTCGACCAAGATCAGAGACCACCCCCGTTACCCAACCCAACCTCTAGCTGCCTGCCTTGAGTTGGCCGAATTCTGAGCATTAACAAAATAATGTAACAGCTCACACAAAGACTCTCAAAATAGATCACAATCGTGACCAACCCAATCAAGTCCAACTATCCCATACCAATAATCCAACCATACCAAACTATACCATATAAGGGCCATAACCAAAGGTGTTTTAAAATATAATATAATTAATCCCAAAATGAAATAGGATGGAACAACCAATAATATCATCAAATGATGTAAACCCTTCAGCTCATTCTAATGCTAAAACTGATACCAATATCGAACTTGCCCATTATAACCTATACAAGTACCACAAAGCCTCTATAAAAAAGAGTAATGAAATCTGGTTAGGACATCCCCCAACAATATCCAAAATAATGGTCCAAAATAAAACCAAAGTGTCTAGAATATCCAAATAATGAAATGGAGCCTTTTGAAAATATGAAAGCTCACCACTTCAGTCCAAATATTGTCCCTGAGTCAATCACTATGTAGGAGAAGTAGAATGGTTAGTTACTACATAGCGTGGGCATGTAGCCGCCAGTAGATGGGTTAGCGAGTGAATGCTAGTATGATCATACAACCTCTCCACTAGCCCATATGACTGCGAATGGAAAACAGTTCTCATACTAACCTTAGTCCCCAATCCCTTATGGAAAAACTGCCAGAAATAAGAGGTAAACTGCATACCATGATCATAAATAATCAAAACAGGTACCCTATGTAGCTTCACAATCTCTTGAAGATATAAATTCTCATAATTCTCTGCCAAAAAGGTAGTCCTTACCGATAAAAAGTGAGCAGACTTGGTCATTCTATCCACGATGACCCAAATCAAATCAAGATGATTCCAAGATTGAGGAAGACTGGTAATAAAATCCATATTGATCATCTCCCAAATTTATTCAGGCAACTCTATTTCTTGATGCAACCTACCAGGCCTTATGTGCTCAACTATAACCGGTTGACATACGATGTACTTGGCCATAAAATCAACCACATCTCTTTTCAAACCATACCACCAATAGATCTTCTTAAGATCATGATACATCTTTGTCGAACCAGGATGGACAACATAACATTACTCATGCGTCTCAGCCAAAATCCTTTGTCAAAACCCGTCGATATTCGGAACACATAACCTCCCTTGGTACCATAAAATACCATCATTACTAATCTCAAACACCGCCACTTTTTGTCCACCAATATCACTCTTGATTTTCATCAAGACCGGATCCAACACTTTTTTCTCCTTAATCTCTGCACCAAGAGACGATCAAACCACTTCTTGCACATCACACCACCATCTCTAGAATATAAGATATAAACTCCAAGATTGTCCAAGCAGTGAATATCCTTCACCAATTACCGCTTTCCTTTTTCCACATGAGCCAAACTTCCCATAGACGACCTATTAAGAGCATCGACAACCATGTTAGCCTTACCTGAGGGTAGTGAAGACTCATATCATAATCTTTAAGAAGCTCAAGCCATCTCCTTTGCCTGAGATTAAGATCCTTCTGCGTGAATACGTACTGAAGACTCTTATGATTTGGAAATATATCAATATGAACACCATATAGATAATGCCGCCATATTTTTAAAACCAACACAATTGGCAACAACTCCAAATCATGGGTAGGATAATACCTCTCATGCATCTTTAACTTCCTGAAAGCATAGGCAATTACCTTCTCATGTTGTTTCCAAACAAAACCAAGCCCTACCCAAGATGCATCACAATAAATCATAAACCCATCATTTCTTTCTGGCAAAGTCAAAATCAAAGGCGATGTCAACCTATCCTTCAATTTATCAAAACTCCCCTCACAATCATCCAACCAAGAAAACTTAACCTTCTTCTGAGTTTAACTTAGTCAAAGAAGTAGCTATCGATGAGAAACTTTCCACGAACCACCTATAATGCCCTGCTAAACCCAAGAAGCTCTGAACATCACATGGAGTCGTGGGCCTAGGCTACCCCTTCACCACAATAACCTTTTTAGGATCAACTATTATCCCCTCACTAGAAATAATGTGACCCAATGAAAGTCATAGCATTCAACCAAAACTCACACTTAGAGAACTTGGCAAATAACTGCCATTTCTTTAGGGTCTGAAACACTACGTGGTGGTGATTAGCATGATGCATCTCACTCCTTGAATACACCAGAATGTCATTAATAAAACAATGATAAAGAGATCTAAATACTGCCTAAACACCCTATTCATCAAATCTATAAATGCCGCCAGAGTATTTGTCAATCCAAATGATATCACCAAGAACTCAAAATGCCCATATCGAGTACTAAAAACTATTTTATGGATATCCACCTCCCTAATCTTAAGCTGATGGTACCCAGATTAAAGATCTATCTTGGAAAAGAACTTGGCTCCCTTTAACTGATCAAACAAGTAATCTATCCTTGAGAAAGGATACTTGTTCTTCACTGTTACCTTATTCAACTGCCTGTAGTCAATGCATATCCGAAGGGAACCACCCTTCTTATGCATAAAAAACATCGGTGCACACCATACAAAAATACTAGGATGAATAAACCCCTTATCCAGAAGATCATTAATTTGCTTCTTGAGTTACCTTAACTCAACTGAAGCCATTCTATATGTGGAATAGATATAGGATGAGTGTCCAAAAATAAATCAATACCAATCTCTATTTCTCTATCTGGAGGAACACCAGGAAGATCATCTAGAAAGACCTTTGAAAACTCATTAACTACTAGAACTCATTGCAAAGAAGGACGTTTCAAGTAAAAATATTTAACCTGGACCAAGTGATAAAGACACCCTTTAGAGGTTAACCTTCTATCTCTAAGATAAGAAATAAATCTTCCCATAGGAGCTGAAGAATAACCCTCCCACTTTATTTCTGGCTCGTCGGGGAACCTAAAGATGACCTTAAAAGTCTGATAGTCTAAAGATGCATAGTAAGAATGGAACCAATCCATACCTAAAATTACATCAAAATCCACTATTCCCAACTCAAATAGATCTACCAAGGTTTGCCTGTCACCAACAGATACCATAAACCCCTATAGACTAGTTTAGCAATGACCAAGTTTCCTACCGGGGTAGAAACAGAAAAAGGATCCAAAATAATTTTTGGATCAAAACCAAAAGACACAGCTATATAAGGAGTCACATAACAAAAAATAGAGCCCAAATCAAGCAAATAATCTACTTCATAGGAAAAGAGCTGTAATGTACCAGTAATAACATCAGGTGATGCTATAGATTCCTGTTGAGACGCCAAAGCATACAACCTATTCTGACCAACACTAGAACCTGGAGCAGTAAAAGAAGCAGATTCCATACCACTAGGTGTAGGAGAAGAAGATGGAGCCACCAGAATATTATTTGCCCCTGTAGCAACCTTATTAGCCGGACAATCCTTGAGCCGATGGCCTACCTAACATCACTTAAAGCACATATTTCTACCTTTCTCCCAAAATCCATAATGAGGACGACTTCTGAATCGACAAAGTGGGCATGAAAAAATAGACTGACCTTTGCTCGTTTGAGATTGGGCAACCTATGCCCGAGAATTATCACCACCTTAGTGATGACTGTCGCCCGACTATTGGGGGTAAGGGGCACTAGCAGCTAAGAAGGAACCATAACAACCCCACTTCTTTTTCTTCCACTTGCCACCATCTCTACCACCCTGAGACTAGGCACCTTTCTAATAAAAAAATTCCTACTTCTCTGCCTATCCCCAAATTCAGCCTATATTCTCTTTTCATTCTCAACCTACTACATATGAAAAGTCAACCTAGAGATGTCCATATCCCTAATAAGCAAAGCAGTCTTTCTTTCCAAAATCAGATCTCTATTCATCCTAGAAACAAACTTCCTTATTCTCAACCTCATATTAGCTACCAAATCAGGAGCATACCTTGACAACTGATGAAACTTTAAGTCATATTACCTTACAAATATTCTCCATTTCCTAAACTTCACCAAATCCTCCATTTTTGCTTCCCTCAACTCTTGAGGAAAGATATGATCAATGAAGGCATTAGAAAAGGCCTCCCATAACCCTTTATCTTCCATATCACCCTTATTTCTGTCCCATTCCTCATACCACTGATAAGTAATATCTTTGACTTGATAAGCTATAAAGCTAACTCCCTCCATATCAGAAGCCTACATAACCCAAAATATCTTGTCTAGTTCATTCAAGAAGCCCTATAGGTCTTTCTCCATCTTCACTTCCATAAAAGTAGGAGGACCCATCTTCATAAATTGACCAACCCTTGTGGTTTTAACAAATAAATCACTAGTCGTACCCTAATTGGCCTGAGCAATGACCATTTGAGCAATAATATAGATAGACTGATAAAACTCTACGTTTGTCATGTTACCCTAAGAAAGCTAAGGAGAAATAGAAAGAGTAAGAGAAACTCCAGAATAATCAAGAATAGGACCATGAGATCGAAGATGTACTACAGACGTAGAAGGTACCCCTTCAATATTATACCCAGATGAGGCAGAAGGATTTTTTTGTATTTCAGATCTAGAAGGCATGATCTTAAAGACAAATAACCAAGGATTAGAGAGGACTACAGGACTAAGAATTTCATAAAAGTGAAACATTACTAAATGCCTTTTAGCCTCTGTGTTATGAGTGTGGCATGCTACACACCTCTAAAAGAGACTCTACTTAAAAAAATTTGTGGACTTCCTAGTTGACCATTAACCTTAAGATCTGATACCAACTTTTCATGACCCAAACCAAGGCCTAGATATAGTGGGCATCCCAAGTCCAACCAGGACTGGGGGCCACCTCTTTGACCCATCCCAACTACTTTTAATCCAACTCTCGATAGATAAGAGAAAATCAAAAATACCTTTTATCTCATACAACTCTCTCAATTTCCAAATATATAATAAGATAGCATTATTATTCACATCAAGACTCTGAGATAGGATCACGATTGTGATCGACCCAACCTAATTTAACCGTACAAAAACCACCCATCCATACCATACCAAACTAAAGAGAATATTAAAACATAATATGATAATCAAACCCAAAATGTAATATGATGGAACAACCAACATATCATCTAATGATGTCATCCCCAACACCAATGCTAATCCTAAGGCCGACACCAATATCGATCCCGCCTATACCAACCTACAAAAGTACCAAAAATCCTTTATCCAAAAGAATACAAATATCCAGTTGGGATATGCGCCCAGCCATGGCCAAAACGAATGTCCAAAATAAAGACAAAATGTCTAAGAGTATCCATATGATGAAATACAACCTTTCGAAAAGATGGAAGCTCACCACTTCAATCTAAATACTGTCCCCAAGTCAATCACTATATAGGAGGAGTCGAACGGTCAGTTTCTGCATAGCGTGGGTATACAATTGCCAGTAGATGGGTTAGCGAATGACCGCTAGCATGTAACTCTGGATAAGGATAAAGTAATTTTATTTAAACAACCATCTAAACCATTCATTATGCATACAACCATACATATATACAAGTGTCAAGAAAGGGAATACATGCTTAATATGCATTTAAAACCTTTACCTGGGTTGTGTAACCTTGCCGTTTAACCATACCCATGGGCTATATAGGTCCAACTCCCCCTATTGAAAGAGTCCCAGTGCGTGTAGCTGCACGACCAGGAAATATCCCATGGGATGACTAGTACATACCTCTAATATAAAATATGACACTCGCACATGGCCATAAAAGACCCCTCATATCGGCAAATATGAGTTTCCAATTTTGGTTCCCCTAGAACGTCCACCTTCCACGGCTTAGTTACACATCCATCCATTAATGCCCAAATTAAAACCATGTCTAAAAAATCCAATTACCATTTATTAACCATGGACATTTATTAGTGGTATCTTCATACCAACCATACTTGCAAGATTTATCCAAAGCCAAACATTTTAGGTTAAGGGGACTCTCAAGTACCCTTTCTGTTTATCATATTAACCTCTTGGGAGACTTCCATGTACTCCACAAGTAAAATAAATTAGCCTTTAACCTTTGTAAACCATTTATAGTTTTATGCATAAGCTGAAAACAAGCAATAGTTCCATTTAATGAAGTCAATGCAATAAACAATCTTTATTAGTATTTTATCAAAAATCTTGGGGGTATAATATAACCAAAACCAATTTCAAAAACCATTAAAATATTACTATGCAATATAATTGCCTAAAACCACCATTAATGCATATAAAAGTATAGTTAAACCATAGGAAAGCATAACCAAACCATTTGCACCAAAACCCCCAATTATTACTGGAAAATGATAACCTATGCAATATTGAAACCATGGAAACAACCATATCATCCACAATTTTTTAGAAATAATTAGTAGGAAAGAGACACATGCCTTAAACTGAGAAAGATGATGGAATAAAATCTCCAAAGCAAGCCCCAAAGTAATCCCCAAGATGAAACTCAAGCTCTCTTACCCTAAAAACTCTTAAAAGAATTATTGAATATTTAGGAAAAGTTTTCAATGTGTTAATGAATAGGATAATAAGGTAAATAACATCTTAAGTATATTATAAGTCATGAGTCATAATTAGGGTAAGTAGGGAAATGTCTAAATATCCCTACTTAAGTTCCTTAAAACCCCATCACAAGGATATAACTGACCCTCTTATGAGTCGTACCCTTCTTTATGATTGATTCCCACCAGTCATACCTAGGCCTTAACCTTGGATCAGACACTATCTAGTATATGACTCATCCAACCAAGTTGTAACCTTAGCATATGATCCATACCCATGATTCGTATCCCTGGCAGAATGAATTACCAAGGGGATCAAATACTTCCCAGCATATGAGTCCCTGATATGACTCGTATCAAAGCCTTACAACTCATACCCTTAGTTCATGACCATTCCAGTGATAAAAAAACATCCTACCAACTAACACTAGTCAGCTTACGACAGAACTATACCACTCGTAACACAACATACGGCTCGTATCCATGAGTCGTATTTGGTCTGAAGAATGGTTTTCAAGGAAAAGTTTCTAAGGCCAAATCCTAGGATGTAACATATATGGGTTCAGCTCACCCTACTAAAAGGGCCCTAGTGCGTGTAGCCACACAGCTAGAGAAGTATACCATGGGATGACTAGTACATCCCTGATGATAGGCAAATTTACACGCCTATATCAATATATTTTGCCCATATTTTAGCCTAGTTTTGAGAACAAATTATATATTTCATGCACTTTTAGTCCTTTTTCCTGTAAATGAGCTAACAAACATGATTAGGAAAGTTTCAGGTATAAATGATGCAAAATACAGCATTTTATGGCTTACTTGACGCAAAAGAAAGCTCACAAACGAAGTAGAAGGGAGCTGGACGCCTAAGGACCAAATCTGCTACATGGAAAATCTGTCCCAGGCTAAAACAGCATTTCTGAAGACTTTGGGGACTTACAGACACAAAGCTGGATTTTTACAAAGATACATTAACCTAATACAATTAGGTTATGTATTTCACTATTCTATTTGGATTATGATATTGTAACCTTACCCTAGTACATTTGGGTCAAGGATTTCATTAGTATAGTAGGATTTGTCTATTTATTTCATTAGCTTAGTAGGAGTAGGATAGGAGTATTATAAATACCCTATCATGCTAGAGATTTTGAAGGAAGTCCTCCCTTAGTGGAGAGGCAACTCCTCCCTTAGTGGAGAGATACATTCATTCTTCACTTAATTCAACAATTAATTTTCTTCCATCCCTCTCATCTTCCACCACAAACAATTCTAATCTACTCTTCTATTCTTAAATTCCACAACAAGAGAATCGTTACTTGCTAGGGAATCACCAAAACCACACGCCTATCACCTACTTCCCATGCCATCAACCATGCAAATCGTGATATCCTTCGCATTCATGGGTAAATAAACCTCTTAGTTGGGGTTATGGAAGCCGAATGAGTTACTATCTATTGCTGTGAGTTTGTGAGTTCAACACACGTATATTGCTTATATCATTATTCTCTTCATCTTAATCTACATTCTTTGCGGTTGCAAACGCAAGAATACACCAGTCTAACATTTAACTTGTTCGCGAGAAAGGTTATTTGTCTGGAAAAGAGATAATGTCAAGGTAGTAGGACACCCTTTCCTATTAAAAAGCTAGTGCCGTAACTGGACTAACCTCTTGGAGAATTCGTACCGTTAGACACACTTTAAGCTCGCGAGAGTTAAAGTGAAATAGTCCTTGTTTAGGTCGCGAGACGCTTGGATTTACCATCGACTACAATTCTCTTTAAGCAATTGCATGTCAAGACTCTACACACTCATAGCCGATAGAGACGTATACCTCAGAAGGTGGACATAACCCCAACGCTTCAATTCTCATTGTTTACAACTTACGTGACAATCTTTCTCTTTTACTTTGCTATTTTCAGCTTTTATTTCATTACTTTGATTACATATTACAATTCCCCCTTCTTACGAGACTTGCACCAAAAGTCTATTAATTTTGCTTACTTGTTGACCAAGCTATTCCCTGTGGGATCGACACCCAACCCAGGTTGGGTTCTATATTTGCAACGACCGCTTTACACTCCCACGAGAGCTGTAGATTGAGCGTTATCAATCCCCCAAATATAGTGTGATATCATACACACAGTCACCAAGACCAACCTCATATTGGCCAATATGAGTTTTCAGTTTTGGCCCCCCAGACTTTTACCTACCATGGATTTTCTACACATCTCACCATTATTGCCCAATTAAAACCAATTTCCAAATGACCAAACCATTATCTATTTATTAACCAAGTCCATTGATATTGGTATCATCATACCAAACCTGACTTGCAAGTATCATCCATAGCCAACCATTTATAGGTTTAAAAGGACTTTTAAGTGCCCTTTTTCATTTACCATATTAACAACTTAAGAGACTTCCATGTTCCCCACAAGCATAACCAATTAGCCTTTTACCATTCCAAGACATTTAAATCATACATAATTCCTTTACCAAATTTTAAAACATGCAATAGTTCTATTAAAATAGTCAATGCAATGAATATATCTTTATAAGCATTTTGTCAAAAACCTTAGGGACATAATATGACCAAAACCAATTCCAATAACCATTAAACCATTCCCATGCTATCTAATTATCCAAAATCATCATTAATGCATGTAAAAGCATTATTAAAACCATGGGAAGCCATAACCAACCATTTAATATAAAATCCCCAAATCATATTTGAAAACCAAAATTATACAATCAACGTAATTATGAAAACATTCATCAAAGCCATGCCATTAGTTAGAATTAACAATGAGGTAAGAGAACATGCCTTAAACCAAGATGATGACAGAAATAAATCACCAAGACAAGTCCTAAATTGATCCTTTTGTTAAAACCTTAGCTCCCCATGCCCAAAAGTTCTTGAGAGAAATATGGAATGTTTAGGAAGAGTTTATAAATGTTAATGAATAGAATAATAGGGTAAATAACCTTCCAAGTAGGTTAGAACTCATGGGACCTATTAGGATAAGTGGGGAAATATCCAGAATACCCTCACTTAAGTTGCTCCAAGATCCCATCACAGGGATAAGACTGACCCACACGAGTCGTACCTTCCGATATGATCGGTATCCTCAACTCGTATCTTGAAACTCCACCTTTGGACGAAACACTTTCCAGTATACAAATCATCCAACCAAGTCATAACCACAAAATATGATCCGTATCCATGATCAGTATTCCTGAAAGATTTACACCCAAGGAAGATTTTGATACTTTACACCATACGAGTCCTGGGTACGATTAGTACCCTAAATTATGGTTTAAGGTGAGCCCTCATACTCATATCCAACCTAAGTAACTAAGTCTAAGATTAAGTTAAGGAACCAAATGATTCGTAACCACCAATACGACTTGTACCCCTAAGTCATATCTATTACAATTACCAAAATCCATCCTACCAATTGATGTTGGGCGTATTTACACGCCTAAACACCATAATTTACCCATGTTATAGCTACGTTTTGAGGATAAAATATATAATTCCTGCACTTTTAGTCCATCTTCCTGTAAGTGAGCTAACCAATGTGATTAGCATGTTTTCAGGTATTAATGATGAAGATTTCAACACTTTGTGGACCCTTGGGCAGCAAAGGAAAACTTCACGTAAGAAGTAAGGCAGCTTTTAGAAGCTTGTGGACTGAATGTGATGCATGGAGAAATTGTCCCGGGCAGAATCAGTATTTCTTAATACTTAGGGGTGCAACAGTAACCTAGTAGGACTAGGACAAGGATGCAGTAACCGAGTAGGACTAGGACAAGGATGTTATAAAAACCCTATTTGCTGAATTTTTCAGCATTCATTCTTACTGTCATTATTTTTCTTTCATTCGACAAGTGGGATTATTCACGTTACAATTTCTGACAGAGGAACACGGCTCTCTTGAGAGCAACAGACCAAGAGGAAAAATGACATCCCTCTTTGACGTTAAAATCATCCCCTCACGAAGATTATTCGAGTTGTGGTATGATGATTATATCTATTGGGAATTCCGTTGTAATCATGAGTTGCTAAAATTCTCTGTTAGGGTTATGGAAGCCTTGTGATATACTATCTATTACTATAAGTTTGTGAATTCTTGATGCATATGCTACTTATATCATTACTCTCTTCGTTTAAATTAAATTCTTGTGGTTGCAAACATATAGAATATGCCATTATAGCATTAACTTGTTCGAGAGAAAAGTTACATGTTTGGAAAAGAGAGTGTGACAAGGAAATAGGGCTACCAACCCCTGTTTACACGTTAATGCCTTAACCGGATTAACCTCTTGGAGAGTTTGTACCGTTAGTTAAACACTTTAAGCTCGAAAGAGTTAAAGTAAAATAATCCTGGATGGTCGAGAGACACTAGGATTTACCATTAGAATACGAATCTCTATAAGTGCATGCATGTCTGAATTCCGCATAACTCATAGTTAATAGATACGTAGAACTCATAAGGTGGACATAACCCTAACTTATTATTCTCTGTGATTAAATTTTACTAAACAAAGCATTCAGTCGTTACTTTGATACTCTTAATTCACGCCACAAGTAAATCCCCCCTTTTCGTAGAATTTTAGACCAACAGTCTGCTAACGATTACAACACTTAGTGACCAAGTATTCCCTGTGGGATTCGACACCCAACCTAGTTGGGTTCTATATTTGACAGCGACCGCTTACACTCTTACGAGAGCTGTAGTTTGGGCATTATCACCAACCAACACTATTTAGTGTATTACCAGACCATACCATTCGTACCCCAACATACAGGTCATACCCATGAGTCGTATTGGGTCCAGAGATCAAAATTTGAGGAAATTTTCTAAGGTCTAGAAACTATGATGTTTTAACTAGATTGAGTGTCTTGATTGTAGTAGAAGTGTAGAGTATCATCAGATTATGATTCTTAGATTAACGAGTTGTTTGAGGATGAACAAGGCTTTATGTGTGGGGTGGTGATTTTGGGTGTATTTATGCATTTTAATTTGGTTATGCTAGCTTATTTAGCCTAGTTTTGAGGAAAATTCATGTACTTTATGTGTTAATTAATCTAAGTGTCTAAGTACTTGATTACAATGTTTAAAGGTGTTTTTAAACAATTTTAGATTCCAATTGATCATTTAGAGTTCAACTGAGAAAACTCGTGTTACTAGCTTGAGCTAGGTGTCGTTCTAGTCTGTCACGATGGATTCTAATGTGTTTAATGAGTTTCTAAGGTTATTATTATTTAATAAAGTGTGTAATAAATTATTTATAATTTTAAAGGGTTAATGTAATTAATACAAGAGTCAAAACTAAGTAAAGATCAAAGTGGACGAAGCTAGTGCTCAACTTGAGTTTTTAGTTCACCGTTATGGATTGTTTGTTGTTTTGAACTCTGATACGTGGTTTTTGATTGTATAGGATGCTTGGTGAGTTGATTTTAAGGATATATTTATGATATAAAAGCTTTAAACAAAGTGAAAACAATACTACAAGGTGTGGGATGAAATATAATAGAAAAAGGCTAAGTTAAGCGTCAAAGGAAATTTCCAGTGAGCCTACGCAAATTGGCCGCAACGCCCACCTTTCCCCCATGTAATAAGAAATGCCTAGTGATTATCTATACCTTATACTAAGAAATTTTTTGTGTGGCTTAGTCCCTAGGAAGACACCAATGCGACACACCCCTTATTCCCCCACCTACAAAAATCTTCTGCTATAAATAGGACTCGTGTACTTGTTTGCATTCGCCTTGGTTACTTTTGGACGTTTTTGGACTTGGAGAGGGTGTTACAAACATTTATTTTAGGGTTTATTTCTCTTGAATTTATCTTTTTAATATATTATATTATGTAACAATTAATTTGATTACAGTTATGTCCATGTGTTGCTAAAAGCTCTTTTTCGGGGTTAAGGCCAAGAACATGTTTATTTTTTTCCGAATTGAGTTTGTTTGGATTGCTTATCATATTTGGTTGTTTGTTTATACTTTTTCTAACTATTTGAAGGAGTATCTAACCTTAGAATACATATATTGTTGACCTTGTGATCTAAGGAAGGGGAATTGAAAGATAGAACGTGGGGATAGATAGAACAAGGTTCTTATTCTTTTATAAAATAAGGAAATTGAATTAGTGACTAGGATAGGGATATACCTATAAGAAATTTTTTAGTTAAAATGAAGGATGATAGCTTCATTCATCTAATTAGATTATTACATCTCCGCTTAATGATGTAGTTATAATGTCCAAGTTAGGTTGATAATTAGAGGTCAGGAGACCATGATCATATGATAAACACTAAGAATAAATAACCAAGATAAGTAATCTATAACTAATGAAGTTCAATAGCATAGTATGATTGTTTGTAGAGCCTTAACCCCTGGTTTCTGTCCATTGATCGTCCAAGCACTTTACATTTATGCATTATTTACCTTATGTTTTGTTACCATCATCAAACTCTTTTGGTTATGAATTGCATTAATTTAATCTCAATAGTTAAGATAGAATTGGATAGTTGCTAACACAAGTCCATGGGGGATCGATATTCGGCTTTGTATAAGGCCACTATATTGCTTGGTGAGACCACGTACACATGCGTGTGTGCTTGGTCGTAACACTACTAGACCCAGAAGTTATGTCGAATTCTACATAATCCTTGTCATCTATGTACCCTTTTAAGTTTATTTCAGTTTTTTGATTTATATTTCTTCTTTTGCTTAATTATTATTTTATTTATTAATATTGGGATAGGTTTAGGATTACCTATTATGGTGGGTGTGCTAGGCTCTACCAGAGTCCCAATTTTGGGACCTGAAAAGTTTGTAATAGATCCCTAGGTTCATCGATCTAAATATAAGTCAAGTCTAATAGAGTCTCACAGATAAGTGCGATGATAACCATTTTTTATCATTGAGAGGCTATAGGACTTTAGGAAAATACATTTCTGCTTTCTTATCATATGAATGCTCTATTTGTTTGATCAATGGGATTTTGGTATTAATCTCTAAAAGGTGGTAAAGACATATATTTTTCAACAAAGGTCAGGGGTATTCTAGCTCCAGTACCTACTATTAATATTGGTGCACACAGATGGGGGGGGGGGGTAGAGATGTGGTAAGGAATAAGGCAAGAGGTCATGGTAGGGATAGAGTTCAAAAGGTCGTTCAGATTCTTATTAGGATGGAGTCCTCGATGGGGGAGATTGAGGTTGATAATGGTTAGGTTCAGGAATAATAGGTGGGTCAATTTATAGCTACACTTAGTTTTGTTACTACACTAATGATTTAGGATGCATTGGTTTGAATTTTGAGTGTTTAGGATGGTCCAGAATCTTGTTGTGATTACACCATATCGCGGCACCTCCTTAAATTATATTAGGACATACACGTGCTTCGGGGTCATTATTTTGGGAATCGTATGAATACAGTGGTGTTTCGCATGCATCCATTGGGGCTTTTCTACAGTCCACACGCACCTAAGACATTTCAAGGGTCCAAATTGCATCAATTTTTGTATTGTGCTTTCATTGAGCCATTCCAAGTACTTTTGAGTTTTTTTACACTTGATTTGATTATTGTGTATCCTTTATCATCATAATACATTAACCAATAATCCTATGTCATTAAACACAACAATTTAGAGCTCAAAACAACACAACATCCAACATGGTGAATAAAAAACATGAGCTAAGCATAGGCTAATTTCACTTTGATCTTTAACTCATTGTTTTGACCCTTTGATTGATCCAATTGAAACTTGAACAACACAAATAAGTTTTTTCACATATAATTAAAAAATAACAACCTTATTAACTCATTAAACACATTAGAACCCAACACGATATACTAGAAAAACACCTAGCTTAAGCTAGTCACGCTAGTTTTCTCGGTTGACTTCTAAATGATCAATTTGAATCAAAACTTTTGTGGAAACACCATTAAACATTGTAAACACATAAATGGACACATAGATTCACATTTATCTCATTATCAACAAATTAATCACATGAATCATCCTCAAAACAAAGCTAAAAATGCTAAAATAGCAAGGCTAGAATGCATAAATACACCCAACATCACCACCCTACACTTAAAGCCTTGTTCGTCCTCGAAAAATTATTGACAATAAGAACCAAGAGCTGGAAAAACTCCACACTTCCAATAAAACCAAGAACTCAAGCTAGTACTACAATGACTACACAGAATGGAAGTTTCTACACTAAACATATTATACATAATTGAAAGCTCAAGAATCCTACTCCAAAACATCCTAGCCTAAAGAATTTACTCAATACATGGCAAACTCATTTATATTGTTCAATATAAGACATCATACAAATCACCCACAATCATCAAACATGTTCCCTCACAACAAGAGATTTACCCATAAACACTCACAATAATGCAATTATCATAATGGGTATACATATCAAGTTACGTTCACTCTCACAAAGAATTCACAAATTATACATAATGAAGCATAGTCCTGCCCTTAGTATCATACTCCACTAATATTAGAATGTGAAATTTAGGATCAAATAGGTCTTTTACGGGTTGTAATGTAGGCAAAGGGACAGGTAGGAACTATTTTTGCCAAGAATAGTAATTATCTTTCCTAAATGCTTTAATACATCATAATTGTTACATGAAACAACCTTTCAACAACCTATTCATTCCTTTTCCATCTACCCTTATCTTTTTGCTTTACCCCATCTCTTTTAAGCATTTTTACAAATACATGGTGGGCGTATTGTCTATTCTTTCAAGATTCCATTTTTTTTCTTTTTCACAACCATGGGAATATTTCTAACACTATTTAAATCACTCTCAACCACAACACATCAAATATAAACACCATTAACTATTAACTTAGGGCATCAATTTCACCTTCCTTTTACTTGAATTTCACACTCCTTACTCAATTATTTTTACAATTAAAGCACTTAGGAGCTTTTTTGATAAAATTAAGGTCAATCAAAGAAAAAAGGTTAGGCTACTTATGAGACTACCAAAGAAAATAAGCTAAAAGGCTCAATGGGGTTTAACTAGTATTATGCACAAAGGTAGGAAAAAAGGAAGGTAAAAATAAGGCTATCTAAGAAATGCCCATGTCATCTCCTAAATCCACACTCTTTAGTTTGTTTTATACACACACCGGGAAAGTTCTAGACATCACATGCAAAAAGGAATATATAATAAAATCACATCACACATGGCGCATGCTCAACTCACATAGGATCATCATAAACTCTGATAATGCTCAAACTACAGCTCTCATAAGAGTGTAAGCGGTTGTTGTCAAATATAGAACCCAATTGGGTTGGGTGTCGAATCCCACAGGGAATACTTGGTCACTAAGTAAGCAAAGATTATTAGACTTTTGGTGAAAGTTTCATAAAAGGAGGGGATTGTAGCGTGAATTTAAGAGTATCAAAAATAGTAATGTAAGAACGGAAAATAAAAGAGTAAAACGGATTGCTTGGTTGGTTTTGATCAATGAGAATTGAGAGTTAGGGTTATGTCCACCTTATGAGTTATACGTATCTATTGACTATGAGTTATGCGGAATTCATACATGCATGCGCTTATAGAGAATCGTATTCTATGGTAAATCCAGGCATCTTTCGACCATCAAGGATTATTTCACTTTAACTCTTTCGAGCTTAAAGCGTATCTAATGGTACAAATTCTCCAAGAGGTTAATCCAATTACGGCACTAACTTTTTAACAGGGGTTGGTGCCCTATTACCTTGACATTATCTCTTTTCCAGATATGTAACCTTTCTTTCGAACAAGTTAATGCTATACTGGCGTATTCTATATGTTTACAACCACAAGAATTTAAATTAAGATGAAGAGAGTAATGATATAAGCAGCATACGTGTCAAGAATTCACAAACTCATAGAAATAGATAGTATCTCATAAGGCTTTCATAACCCTAACAGAGAAGTTTAGCTACTCATGATTGCAACGGAGATCACAATAAACATCATCATGATCTCACGTTGGTCACAAGAGCCGTGCTTTCTCTGTCAGAAAGTGTAACGTGAATTAGGATCAAACGTTGAATGAAAAACACTTGAATTAATTAATGAGTGAATAAGAATTTATTAGAATGGGAAGGAATAGAAGGGGGAATAAGAAGAGAATGCTCAAAAGGTTCAGCAAAATAGGGTTTATATAACATCCATATCCTAGTCCTATTGAAATAGGGTTTTTATCCTTGTCCTAGTCCTACTGGATTACTGCATACTTATCCTAATCCTAATAAATTACTGCATCATTATCCTAATCCTAATAAGTTACTGCTGATCCCCACAGTCTTGAGAAATGCTGTTTTTTCCCGGGACAGGTTTCCCATGCGTCACTTTTAGTCCTAGGCGTCCAAGCTCTTCTCTCCTTCTTTCGTAAAGCTTCCTTTGGCGACAAGTTATCCATAAAATGCTGAAATCTTCATCATTTATACCTGAAAACTTGCTAATCATGTTTGTTAGCTCACTTACAGGAAAAAGGACTAAAAGTGCATGAATTATATATTTTGTCCTTAAAACTTAGCTAAAATATGGGTAAATTATAGCACTTTAGGCGTGTAAATACGCCTATCATCAAACTCCCAACTAAAAATACCATGAATTCAAATTTAAGCCACCAAGTACAAGAGTCACAAACATGAGCCTAAGAGTCTCAAAAGTAGAAATTCCCTCAATCAACATGCTTTTACCAAATAAAGCACTTGCACCATGCAATAAAAAATAGCGCCAACTCAAATATCTCACTTATTCCTATCCTAATTTTTTTAAAAAAAATTGAGCCAAAAATTGGGAATTTCCCCTCCACCCCACAATTAAAAATCTACTTTGTCCCCAAAGTGAACTTTAAAAGTAAGAGATAGAAATACCCCCTAAGGCCTCTTTAGACCTAGCTAGTTGCATCTTTTTTCACCAAGGAGGTCCGTAGGATCCCACACTCAGTCTTTGCCATGATCTTTAGTGCAAGTTTTTGATACTCAGACTTCCCATCAACCTATGATTCAAGAGAAACAAAAACTACGTAAAGTAAAGTGAAAAAAATTAAAAAAATAAAACATACCTTAACTTGGGTTGCCTCCCAAGAAGCTCCAAATTTAGTGTCGTGGCACGACCCAATCAACTTTTTCCTTCACTTTGAGGATCTGAATTTCACCTCTAGCTTAGCATCCATCTTTTTGTATCGCTCATAGGGTGGTGCTACAAATATTAAGGAACCGATTAATGGATGATGCATGGTAAACCACTCGACCTTAAAGTAAGGTGTGTTTTTATGTTGCTTGTCTTGTGTAAAATTAAGAATATAGGATTCTTTTTTCTCATCTTCTCACTCTTCCACTATTTTAAATGATTCCACATACAAGACATCATCTAAAAATAATGTAGAAAAGTGCTTTGAGTGAGGCCCAACTAATCCCACTTTAAAATCTACACAATATACAACACACTCACTTTTGTTCACCTTCTCAATTTCAGTCTCAAAAGAAAGATGACAGTTGAGTGGCTGCGATTCTTATGTCTGCTCCACAAATTGGCTAGTATCCTCATCATATTTTTCTTTTCTTAGCATCTGTGGACATGGTGGTGCTGGTATCTCCTTAACCTTCTTATTTGTCTTTTGAGCATCACCCTCAAACATGACTGAATTAAGATTAAAACCACATATATCTGTAAAGTGATATATACTATAACAAACCACACATGAACTTGTGGGCTACTTTATAGTTTGGAAACAAGCAGGTCCCCTCCAAATGCTTAGAACAAAATTGGGACAAAAGGCCTCGTGGTGGGGTCCTATTTAATAATGACAAGAACCATCATACCTCAAAAACTATCTATCCAAGGCTGGCATCTCAAGAAGTGTGATAAAAAACAATAAAAGAAACTAAGAAAACTAAAACAACGAAACTATGTGAATCTTTATATGGAAAAACTAAAATAAGATAGTTGCCTATTTACAAGTCCCCGGCAACGACGCCAAAAACTTGACAGCGCCCAAGTGCACACGCAAGTGTACGTGGTATACCAAGTAATATAGTGGCCTTCAAAAAAGCCGAATATCGACCCCTTAAGGACTTTTGTTGACAACTACCCAATTCTAGTTTAACGATTGAGAAAAAATAAATAATAAAGTTTTAGAATTGAAAACTAAAATGAAATAAACTAATGCAAAAAAGTAATGACTTAGGACAATCGAAGGATAAAATCCCAGGGTTAAAAAACTTCGAACAATCATACTATGTTATTGAACTTTATTCGTTCACTTGCTTATCTTGGTTGTTGATTCATAGGGTTAGTTTCATGATCATGGTCTTTCGACCTCTAATCTTTTACCTAATATGGACACTACAACTACATAGTTGAGCGGGGATGTAATATTCTAATTAAGTTATTAAATCTATCATCCTACATTTAAATCAAGTAAGGCTTCTAAGTACATTCCTGTCCTAGGTGCTAAGTTTAATTCTTTATTTTATAAAAGAATAAAAACCCAAACTTTTTTTATTCCCATGTTCTATCTCCCTATTCCCTCTCCCCAAATCAAAAGGTACACAATAGATGTATTTTATGGGTGATCAACCCATAAAATAATTAAAAAAGAATAAACAAACAACCAATAATGATAAGAAAAATTAAACAAATTTAATCCAAAATAATAGTACCCATGTTCTTGGTTTTAACCCTGAAAAGAGGGTTTTTAGCCACTCATAGCCATAATAATCATCCAAATAATTGTATGAATGATTAAAACCATAAATAAAGATAAATTAAAGAAATAAAAAACTAAAAAGAAGTTGTGGTAGCCTCCAATGATATCCAAGTTGATCTAGGGTGTTCCAAGATGTCCCAAGATGTTTAAAACATGTTTTAGGAAGTTATACTTATAGTATACAAGTTATTAACTGACTTTGATTAGGTTTCCATGTTGTTTTATTTCATATGGGAAGAATTATCCCAATTTTAGGCATCACTGCGTCACAATGTTGAGCCAAATCGCAATTATCAAATTCCATAATCTTGTCGCAATTACACCGCATTGTGAGGCCTCCTTTAACTCTATTAGGACCTACACACGCTACTGGGTCACTATTTTGGGAATCTTATAAATCTAGTGGTGTTTCGGACAGGTCCATTGGGCCTCTTCTACAGTCCACACTCACCCAATACATTTCAGGGGTTCAAATTGTATCACTTTTTGTATTGTGCTTTTGTTGAGCTATTCCAAGCATTTTTGATTTGTTTACACTTAATTTTAAGCTTGTATATCATTTATATTTCATCATAATCCATTATAAAAGCATCCTATATCATTAAACACAACAATTTATAGCTCAAAACAACACAACATCCAAGATATTGAATCTAAAACATGAGCTAAGCATAGACTAATTTCACTTTGATCTTTAACTCATTGTTTTGACCCTTGACTTGATCAAATTGACCCTTGAACATTAAAACTAAGTTGTTTCACATATAAATACATAATAACAACCTTAGTAACTCCTTAAAAATATTAGAACCCAACACGATAGACTAGGAAAATACCTAGCTCAAGCTAGTCACACTAGTTTTCTTGGTTGACTTCTAAATGATAAATTTGAATCCAAACTTGTGTGGAAATACCATTAAACATTGTAAATAAATACATGTACACTTATATGTATATTTATCTTATTATCAACACATTAATCACATGAATCATCCTCAAAACAAGGCTAAAAATTCTAAAATAGCAAGGCTAGAATGCATAAATACACCTAACATCAGTAAATGACTTAGTCCGTATTTAGATATAAATTACCCAGTGTATAGATTAGTTATCCATTTACATAGATTTCAATCATTCAGCAGACAAACATCGGTTATTCGGTTAATCAAATCAGCCTAGTATATGTTATGTTGGTTTTGTATGTTCTTGCATTCATACTAATTATATTGTTATATTCAGATACTTGAGTTATGTCAGTTTCCATCCCATAGTTTTAGACTCAGGATTCATACATGATCCTCAGTATAGTTCTACAATATGTTTAGCTTAACATGTGATTAATATACACTATTCATGATTTATCGCTTCCCAGCTTCTGTTCTATTCATTCTACAAAAGTAAAGTTTAAAGAAAATAAGTGTAGTGATTCACCAAATTATCAAATTATATTTTTTATGCATGTTTTAAGATACTTCAGCTTTCAGTTTATTTTAGTCTCTTGGTGAGTCTACTTGCACTTAGCATGCATGTTTTAAGATTATGTATCTACTTAGTTTTACTTATTGCATTCACCCCTTATTACTCAGCACATTCCCAAGTATTGATCCACATATATGTGTATGTGCTACATTGTCTTATAGTGTGGGTGCCATTTGTAACCTATACATTATAATCAGGAAGTTGCAGCTTCCAGTTAGCGGGTGATGAGTTCTCCTATTTTGGGGACTCTAGTCTGTTGTAGTTCATGTACTATATTGTATTGTATTTATTCGTATGTATTGATTTTAGGTAGTTGGAGGCATGTCCTAGCTATCTATATTCAATATAGTAGAGGCTTCATAGACAGTCAGTCAGAGTCGTAAAATGTAAATCCCAGTTCTCTTTTCAGTTTTATTAGATTTTAAACTTTATCATTATGATGTTTATTCAGATTATGTCATGATTATGCTTCCACATAGTAAATTTTGATATTTTATACATTCTAAATCAGTTGCTCAAGTATCATGCTAGTTTATGGGTTAGCTTAGGATCACTTGTGGTTCTAAGAACCGTGTTACGACTAGGAGGGAGTCTTGGGTCGTGATAGATTTCTTACAACCAAAAACATTCAAATCATGTATTATTTACTATTTGATACAAAATCCCCCATTTACTTTCCTACATTTTTGGCTACTTTAGCAAGTTTGAGAGATAAGTATGACCTATTCCTTGTGGGTTCGACCCCAACCTAGTTGGGTTACTATATTTTGACGTCAACTACTTTATATCTTCTTGGAGGGTATATTTTTGGACAATATCAGCGACTTCAGCTGGGAAATTCTGGTTTTCTTAAGAAACCGATTGGCCACTTAATACTTAAGTGACTCAATAGGTGCTTAAGTCAATGCACCAGCTGAGTGCACCAGTTGAAGACTTGGAAAATTTTCCTTTTCCAAGTCTTCACCAGCCCCTCGAGATTCCTCTAAAATCTCATAAATGCAAATGAAATATGCTAGCATAAAAATTTTTGATGCTTCAGACTCAATGGCAAGGTCAAAATTTTCATTTGAGGTCTTTCATTGAAAAGTGGGTCCCACACCCAAAGGCCATTTTTCTTAATTTCCTTCTAATAGCCGAGAATGAGTTTGGGATCCTTAAGACCCAAACCAACGGTCCATATAGCCTAAAATTAATATTTCAAAGTTGTTGGCACTGTCAAAATTGGCATACGAGGTTGTCTGACTAAATGTTTTTCCCAATGGCCAATTCTTACCCACAAAGACTTCAAAATAGGGAATTATCTCTAAAAAATAAATGAATTGCCTAGTAACTAAACTATCAACTCTAGCAAGTCATAATTGACTTGGAGGAGCTGTAGGAAAGCTCTAAATAGTAGAAATAAGTAAAAATTCTAAAAATGACCTAGGGGGCTATTACAGCTACTATATCAATCCTTTCAACCAGCCTTGTCTTATTATCATTCAATTCATGAAATTCAAGCTATAATTGCCAATTAAGTCACATAACTATAACCATTCATCAAGGAACTCATGCAACACATAGAAGTACAAGAATTTGGTGATGTTTTATACACCCTGGGTTTTGACCCTTAGAAAATTTCCTAGAATTCTTGTCTCTATCCCCAATGCTAATCATAGGAATGAGTAATATGATGGGGTACAAATGGTATGGTCCTATCGTATGCTAATCAGTGTTGGTTGGTGGGATGGATTCTAGTTACTGGAATGGATACGACTAAGGGGTACGAGTTATATTGGTGGGTATGGATCATTTGGTTCCTTAACATAATTTGAGACTTGATTACTTAGGTTGGATCTGAGTATGAGTGACTCACTGTGAGCTATAAGCCAGGGTATTAGTTGTACCATGGACTCGTATAGGGGACAGTATCTAAATATTTCTTAGGTTTATTTTGCTAAGGGTAAGGATAAAAGGTACAAATTGTATGCATTGGATATGACTTGGTTAGATGCGTCGTATGCTGGACAGTGTTGGTCTAAAGGTTAAGGCTAGGATATAAGTAGATGGTACTAATTATATCGAAGGGCATGACTCGTGAGGGTTAATTGTACCCCTGTAGTGGGATTTTTGTGTAACTTAAGTAGGGGTATTCTGGACATTTCTCCACTTATCCTAATAAGGTCCCACGACTTCTAACCTGATTGGGAGGTTACTTACCCTATTATTCCATTCATTAACACTTAGAAACTCTTCCTAAACACTATTATTCTCTCAAAAGCTTTTGGGCAAGGGAAGCTAGGGTTTCAACTAGAGGATTAATTTGGGGCTTGTCTTGATAATTTCTTTCCATCATCATCTTGGTTTAAGGCATGTTCTCTTCCGTCATTGTTAGTTCCAACAAAGGCATGGATTTTTTGAATGGTTTTCATGAATTTGTTGTGGTATGATTTTGGATTTTTATATATGATTTAGGGTTTTTGGTTATAATGCTTGGTTATGGATTTCCCATATTTAATTAATCTTTTGTATGAATTAATGGTGGTTTTGGATAATTAGTTGCATGGGAATGGTTTTTTGGTAAGGGTCTTTGGTTTTGGAAGTACTATGCCCCCAATGTGTTTGATAAAATGCCTTTAACAATGTTTTCATGAAAATATTGGTTTTTCAATGGAACTTATGCATGGTTAAAAATTTATAATGGAACCCTAAATGGTATGAATAGTTTAAATGGTTTTTAGTGGATTGGAAAGACCTTGGAGGCCATGTTTGTGGTTAATTGGATATCATGAAGGGTACATGTAATCCCTTAAACCTATATACGGTTGGCTATGGACAAAATTTGCAAGTATTATTGGTATGACGATACCACTATTAGTTTCCTTGGTCAATAAATAGTTAATGGATTGGTTGGATGCTTGGTAATGGTTTTAATTGGGAAATAATGGCAGGTACATAGAAAAACTGTGGAAGGCGAAGGTCTTAGGGGGACCGAAATTGGAAACTCATATTTGACGATGTAAGGGTGGTCTTGGTGACCGTGTGCATGATGTCACACTTTATATTTGGGAGATATACTTGTCATACCAGGTTTTGTTCCCTGATTGTGCAACTTCACGCATTGGGGCCCTTTTAGCAGCGGTAGCTGAACCCATATTGCCCATGGGTGTTTAGGATTACAAAGCTATACAACCTAGGTAAAGGTTTTAAATGCATGGTAAACCCAGTTTTTTTTCCCTACATGGTTATATATATGTATGGTTGTGTGCATATGGATGGTTTTACTGAGTTTTATAAATGGCATTATATTATCCTTATCCTGAGTACATGCTAGCGATACTCGCTAACCCATCTTCAGGTAGCTGTATACCCATGTTATGCAAGAACCAACTATTCTAATCCTCTCATATAGTGATTAACTCAGGGATTACTGTTGGATTAAAGTGGGGAGCTTTCATCTTTTTGGAAGGCTCCATTTCATGTAATGGATATTTTTAAAAATTTTGATTTATTTATAGATATTAGTTTTGTCTATGGTTGGGGGCATATCCCAATTGAATATTTTTACTCTTCTGGTTAGAGGCTTTGTGGTACTATTATGGGTTAGAATTGGTGGGATGGGTATTGGTGTCAACCTCAGCGTTGTCATTGGTATTAGGGCTGACACTGGTTGATGATATTATTGGGTTTTCCATCATATTTTATTTTGGGATTAATCATATTATGTTTTTGAACTTATTTGGTTATGGCCTTATTTATGGCCTTTGTTTTGGTATTGGTATAGTTTTGGTATGGTTGGTACAACTTAGTATGACGGGATGACTTGATAGGGTTGGTCTAGGAATAGAACTATCTCAAAGTTAGTCTTTGTCCAATTATGCTATCTTGTTATATATTTGGTACTCAGCTCACTCAAAGTATGCTTATGGTGGTTGGGTTGGGTAACAAGGGGTAGTCCCCGATCCTAGTTGGACTTGGGTTTCCTATTACGACAAGGCCCCTGGTTAGGTCATGTCAAGTTGGTATTAGAGCTTTAGCTTTATGGTCAATTGGGAGTCCACAAAGCCATGTCGAGTAGAGTTTCTTTTAGGGGTGTGTAGCATGCCACACTCATAAAGGAGAGGCTACAAGGAATTTAGAAATATTATACTTTCTTGGTATTCTATTTTTAATCTTGGAGTCTCACTCCTAGAATCTTCTCTAATCCTTATTTGTTCATCTTTTAGATCATGCCTCGTAGATTTAGAGCACAAGGAAATTTTTCTGTCCCATCTGGGGATAATTTTGAAAGGGTGCATCCTACTTTTAGGGTTCATCTTTGATCTCACAATCCTATCCCTGATAGTTATGGAGTTCCACTAGGTGCTACTAGTCCTCCTCAAGGTAAGGTGACTAATGCTGAATTCCTTTAGTCTATTTATGTTATTGCTCAGATCGTTGTTGCTCAGGATGAGCAGGGTGTAATGGGTTCTTTGTTTGGTAAGGCCACAAGGGTTGGCCAATTTATAAAGGTGGGTCCTCCCACTTTTTTCTAGAGTAAAGATGGAGGAAGATCCATAAGGCTTCTTAGATGATATAGAAAAGATATTTCGGATAGTGCAGGCTACCAATGTGGAGGGGGTAAACTTTGCAACTTATTAGCTCAAAGATTTTGTATATCAGTGGTATGAAGAGTGGGAGAGGGATAGGGCTAATATAGAAGAATCAGTCTTATGGGATACTTTTTCTAAGGCCTTCTTAGATCGGTTCTATCCTTAAGAATTGAGGGAAACAAAGATGGAGGAGTTTGTTAACCTCAAGAAGGGGAGGATGTCTATCAAGGAATATGCCTTGAATTTTCACCAATTGCCAAGGTATGCTTCTGATTTAGTGGCTGTATACGGGCAAAAATAAGGAAGTTTGCTTCTGGGTTGAATCAGTATTTAATCTTGAAGAGCAAGACTACCTTGTTAATTAAAGATAAGGATATCTCTAGGTTGACTTTTCATATGCAACAAGTTGAGAATAAAAATAAGAAACAGGCAAAGTTTAGAGATAGATAGGGTAAAAGGAGCAGTTTTTTTGATTAGGGAGTTGCTCTATCTCAGGGTAGTTGGGATAGTAGTAAATAGCAGAAAAGAAGTAAGGGAGTTCTATTTCCCTCTCCTCTGCAAGTGCTTCTTACCAGAAGGGCGACATGGATCATCAAGGTGGTGATAATTTGTAGGAACAGGGTGCCCAATCTCAGACAAGTAGAGGTCAGTCAGTTTCTATATGTCTTTTTTGCCGGTTCACTGGTCATCCTCATTGAGGTTATTATAATGAAGAAATGGAAAAATGCTTCAGGTGTGTCCAGGAAGGCCACCAGCTCAGGAATGTTCTGATTAATAAGGTTTCTACGAGGGAAGAATAAGATTCATATGGCTTCATATTCTGCTCCTACACGTGGTGATGTTGCATCTACTTCTATTACTGCTCCTGGTTCTAGTGTTAGTCGGAATAGGTGGTATGCTTTAGTGTCTCGATAGGAATTCGAGACATTACTTGATGTCGTTACTGGTATGTTACAACTTTTCTCTCATGACATATATTATTTGTTTGGTTTGAGTTCCACTCTCTCCTATTTGACTCTTTATATGGCTGTATCTTTTGGTTTTAATCTGGAAGTTATTTTGGATCCTTTTTCTACTTTTACCCGGTAGTTGACATAGTTATTTCTAAGATAGTCTATGGGGGGTGTGGTATCTATTAGTGGTAAGAAGACCTTAGTGGATCTATTTGAATTGGGTATGGTGGACTTTGATGACACTCTGGGAATGGATTGGTTGCACTCTTGTTATGCATCCTTGGATTGTCGGACCCATAGGGTTATTATTAGGTTCCCTGGTGAGCCAGTCATAGAATGGGAGGGTGGTTCTTTAGCTCCTAGGGGGAGTTTTATTTCTTATGTTAGAGCTCAGAGGTTAATCTCCAAAGGTTGTCTTTATCACTTGGTCTGGGTTAAAGATTCTAACTTGGAAGGTCCTTCTTTTCAGTCAGTTCCAGTAGTTAATGAGCTTCAAGGGGTCTTTTTGGATGATCTTCCTGGAGTTTCTCTGGATAGGGAAATCGAGTTTGGTATTGATCTAGTTTTGGACACTCATCCAATTTCTATTACTCCATATAGAATGGCTCCGGCTGAGTTGACAAAAGTCAAGGATCAACTTAAAGATCTTCTGAATAAGGGGTTATTCATCTTAGTGTATCTCTGTGGGGTGCACCGGTTTTGTTTATGCGCAAGAAGGATAGTTCCTTTCGTATGTGCATTGACTATAGGCAGTTGAACAAGGTGACGGTCAAGAACAAGTATCCTCTTCCAAGGTCCTTTCGTATGTGCATTAACTTTCTAGGGTCATATTATTTCTAGTGATGAGATCATGGTGGATTCACAAAAGGTTGTTTTGGTGAGAAGGTGTCCTAGACCCATGACTCCATTCGATATTTAGAGCTTTTTGAGTTTAGCTGGGTATTATAGGCAATTTGTGGAAAGCTTTTCATAGATAGTTGCTCCTTTAACTAAGTTGACTCAGAAAAAGTTTAAGTTTTCTTGGTCGGATGCTTTTGAGAGGAGTTTCCAAAAGTTAAAGAATAAGCCAACTTCAGCCCTAATTTTGACTTTGCCAGAAGGCAATAATGGGTTCGTGGTTTATTGTGATGCATCTCGGGAGGGCTTGGTTGTGTGTTTATGCAGCATGGGAAGGTGATTGCGTATGTTTCTAGGCAGTTAAAAGTGCATTTAGGAACTATCCTACTCATGATTTGGAGTTGTTGGCAGTTGTATTTTCTTTGAAAATATGGTGGCATTATTTGTATGGTGTTTATGTGGATATCTTTTTTGATCATAAGAGTCTACTGTATGTGTTCACTCAGAAGAAGCTCAATCTCAGGCAGAAGAGATGACATGAGCTTCTCAAGGACTATAATATGAGTCTTCACTATCACCCAGGTAAGGATAACGTGGTTGCTGATGCTCTTAGTAGGCTTTCCATAGGGAGTTTGGCTTATGTAGATAAAAGAAAATAGGAATTAGTAAAGGATATTCACTGCTTGGCTAATCTTAAAGTTCATCTCTTGGACTCCAACGATGGTAGTGTAATGGTACAAGAGGTGGTTCGATTATCTCTTGGTATACAAATCAAAGAGAAGCAATTGCTAGACCATGTCATGATAAAAATCAAGAGTGATATTGGTGGGCAAAAGGTAGTGGTGTTTGAGATCAATGATGATGTTACTTTATGGTACCAAGGGAGGTTGTGTGTTCCTGATGTCGATGGTTTGAAAGAAATGTCTTTGGTTTAGGCGCATAAATCGCGCTATATTTTTCATCACAACTCGACTAAGATATATCATGATCTCAAGGAAATCTATTAATGGAATGGCATAAACAGAGATGTGGCTGATTTTGTGGCCAAGTGCATGGAGTGTCAGCAGGTTAAAGTTGAGCACATGAGGCTAGGAGGGTCGTATCAATACATTGATTTTCCCAAATGGAAATGGGAAATGATCAATAGGGATTATGTTACTGGTCTTCCGAGTCTCATAATTGATTTGATTTGATTTGGGTTATCGTAGATAGGGTGACTAAGTCTGCTCATTTTTTGCCAATGTGAACTACCTTTTTGCCAGAGGATTATACGAAGTTGTATCTTCAGGAGATTGTAAAGCTGCATGGGGTGGCTGTGTCGATTATTTTTGATCATGGCATGTAGTTTACATCTCACTTCTGGAGATCTTTCCAGAAAGGGTTCGGGACTAAGGTTAGTCTGAGTATTTCTTTCCACTTGCATATGGATGAGGAAGTAGAGAGAACTTTTCAGACATTGGAGGATATTCTTCGGGTATGTATGATTTATTATGGTGGCAATTGGGTTGAGTATCTACCTTTGGTAGAGATTTCTTAAAATAATAGCTATCATTCTAGTATTAGTATAGCTCCTTTTGATGCATTGTATGGCAGAAGGTGTAGATTTTATATTAGTTGGTTTAAGCTTGGGGAGGTGGATATGATTGGTCTTGACTTGGTTTACTAGGATATAGAGAAGGTGAAGTTTATTAGGATAGGCTTAAGGCTGCCCAAAGTCTCCAAAAGTCTTATGCGGATGTTAGGCATAGAGACTTGGAACTTGAGGTTAGGGATAAGGGTTTTCTCAAGGCATCTCCCTGAAGGAAGTAATAAAGTTTGGGAAGAAGTGAAAGCTTAGTCCCTGATATATTATTCCTTATGAGGTTTTGTGGAGAGTTGGTAATGCTACTTATGAGCTGGAGTTGCCTTCTAGCTTGAGCTTGGTTCATCCAGCCTTTTATGTTTCCATTTAAAGGAAGTGTATTGGTGATCCTTCTTCTGTTGTTTCTTTGGAGGGGTTGGGTATCTCCGATTCTCTGTCTTATGAGGAAATCCCGATTGAGATGTTATATAGGCAGGTTCGTCAATTATGTACTAATGATGCGGCTTCGTTTAAGGTTCTGTGGCGTAACCATAAGGTGGAAGAAGCTACATGGAAAGTGGAGGAGGACATAAAGTTCAAGTATCCGCATCTATTTTCTGCTGTTAGGATTCATGCGGAAGGTATGTGTCTTCAGTACATCTTTATTTTCTAAGTTTTTTAAAGGAAATATTAATATCTTTGTCTCATTGTTTAAAACTTTGTTAAAGGTTGGAAATATATTTGATAATGCAAATGAGTAGTGTGTGTGGTTACCCCTACTTTGTCCGTCATTTGAGGATGAATGTTCCTAGTGAGGGAGTCTATAACACCGTAGGTTTTGAACCTTAGAAAATTTCCTAGAATTATGGTCTCTGGACCTAATACGATTCATAGGAACGAGTCATATGAAGGGGTACGAATGGTGTAGTCCTGTCTTATGCTGAGTAGTATTTGTTAGTGGGATGGATTTGAGTTACTAGAATGGATACGACTTAGGGGTGTGAGTCGTATTGGTGGGTACGGATCATTTGGTTCCTTAACTTAATCTTAGACTTGGTTAGTTAGGTTGGATCTAAGTACAAGTGGCTCACCGTGATCCGTAAGCCAGCGTACGATTTGTACCATGGACTTATATGGGGGACAGTGTCTACAGATCATATGCTTCGGATACGACTTGGTTAAATAAATCGTATGCTGGACAGTGTTGGATCCAAAGGTTGAGGGTTGTATATGGGTGGAGGGTACTAATCATATCGAAGGGTGCAACTCTTGAAGGTCAGTCATTCCCCTGAGATAGGATTTTTGTGAAACTTCAATGGGGGTATTTTGGACATTCCCCACTTCTCCTAATAAGGTATCATGACTTTTAACCTACTTGGGAGGTTATTTACCCTATTCTCCATTCATTAACACTTAGAAACTCTTCCTAAACACTCTATAATTCTCTTAAAAACTTTTGGGCATGGGAAGATAGGGTTTCAACTAGAGGATTAATTTGGAGCTTGTCTTGGTGATTTCTTTCCATCATCGTCCTGATTTAAGGCATATTCTTTTCCCTCATTGTTAGTTTCAACTAAGGCATGGTTTTTATGAATGGTTTTCATGATTTCATTATTTTATGATTTTGGATTTTTAAATATGATTTAGGGGTTTTGATTATAAATGCTTAGTTAGGGTTTTCCCATGTTTTAATTGTGATTTTGTATGCATTAATGGTGGTTTTGGATAATTGGTTGCATGAGAATGATTCTTTTGTAATGGACTTTGGTCTTGGAAATACTATGTCCCCAATGTGTTTGATAAAATGCCTTTAACAATGTTTTCATTATAATATTAGTTTTTCAATAGAACTTTTGCATGGTTTAAACTTGGTAATGGAACCCAAAATGGTATTAATGGTTTAAATGGTTTTAAATGTATTGGAAAGGCCTTGGTGGACATGTTTTTTGTTAATTGGTAATCATAAAGGGTACATGGAATCCCTTAAATCTATATACGGTTGGCTATGGACAAAATTTGCATGTATTGTTGATATGACGATACCACTATCAATGGCCTTGGTCAATAAATTGTTAATGGATTGGTTGGTTGCTTGGTAATGGTTTTAATTGAAAAATAATGACGGTGTGTGTAGGGAGTGGTCCCTAGTCCAGGTTGGACTTGGGATGCCCATTACGACAAGGCCCCTGGTCGGGTTAGGTCATGTTTACATAGTTTTCTTGTTACTCTCTATCTACATGCCATGTTACCATTAAATTGATAAGTAACACCTAACATCACACAGACACTATCAATTAATAAACATCAAGTGATCACAAAATTTAGTTACACATTCACTGTGACTCTTATTGGTAGGTACTAATTAGAATCGACTAGATTTTAGTAGTGAAACCACCAAGATACTAATTGGACTCATCCAGGTATCAACTCGAATCGACTATATCCCAATTAAAATAAACCTAGTGGACGATAGATTGAAACAACATGACGTGAAAAAGCAAGAGAAATAATTCTTAGAAAGCCTCGTAACTTCCCAAAGATTTGATATAGACATACACACACCAATCTGCAGGACTCTACTCGATATTTGATTTTGTACTTGTGAGACCGACAACATAGTGCCCTGATACCAACTAACATGCTTCAACAAACCTAATTGTGTGAAAGCCTACTCTATTCTACCTATATAAGAGTACCTTTTTACCACCTAATTAGAAATATGCGGAAGTCACAAACAATACTATTAATCTATTCAAAAATTCTATAAAACTTATTACATTTTCTTTAAATAAATAAAAAGGAATTTATTACCCCAAGGACCTAGACTAAAAATCCAAAGCTTCTAATTCTGGTAAAAGATAAAATACAAGACAGAGCTCGCATAGTAGGAATGAAATGAGTAGAAGTTGTTGGAGATTACCATTCAGGTCACTTAAGAAACATCAACTGATCCTGCATCTAGACTATGCACAAAAAGGGTATAGCAAGAGTACTATCATTACAATCAAACATACTAGTAAGCATCATCAGCCAACCGAAGTTAAAGGACATAACCTATAGTATAGAAATCCAAGATTAATTATGTTCATAAAATGTGACAGTTTAACTTTCCTGTGTCTACAGTTCAGATCATCACTTAATGTAAGTAGGTTTCATTTTCCACTCAAATATTTCAACCTTTAGATCTCCAGCCTAAGTCAAATATAAGAGCAAACAACTACATTGCCGAGCTAGGAATATGAGAATTAACTATCCAATATTTCCTTAACCCTCACCATTCATAAATCATCACTCTCAAACCATTTGTCCCTATTGAACCCACCAACACTCCAGTATCCAATTATCACTTTATTCACATCCTTAAAAATTAATCAATTATAACCATTAATAGATACCATGAATTTTGTACAACTGGGTAGACTATCTGTAGGGAATCACACTTTTACCATCATAAAATCATTAAAGTTACTTATCCAAGTAATCTACTTAATTGTAAATTATACAATTAAGATATAATTTGCCAATATCAAGTAAGACCATTATTATCATCTCTATTTATCATATTACAGGAAACAACCATGGAATATATTCAAATAACCAACAACAATGTCGATACTTAGACCAATATACACTCAATTACAAGTCAACATACAAGACTATTGTACAATAAATTCTAGTTATTCTTTATTTAATAAAGTGTTGTCTAATATTGTTGTGCTGAAGCGCACATGCAAGTGTACATGGTCTCACCAAGTAATAAAGTGGCCTTAAATAAAGCTGAATATTGATTCCTCAGAGATTTATTTTGACAACTATTCAATTCTAGTTCACTATTGAGGTTAAAGTCATGTAAAAGTAGTCAAAAGAGTTTTAGAGTTGTAAACTAAAAGTAAAGTAGATAATGAGGAAAGGTAAATGCCTTAGATAATCAATGAAAATGAAACCCGGGGTTAAGCACTATGAACAATTACACTATGCTATTGAACTACATTGGCTAAGTTATTTATCTTGGTCATTGATTCATGGGGTTGATATTATGATCATGGTCTCTCGAGCCTCCAATCACCTATCTAACTTTGCTTCACAATGACATCGTTGAGTAAGGATGTAGTTACTACGTTAAATGCATTCATATTTCATCCCATAATTGAACTAAATAGGTCACTTATGTATATCCCTATCCTAAATTCAAATTACAACTTCATTCTATCGAATATTATAATCCTACTCTATTTACCCCACGTTCTAACCTCTTATTCCTCCCCCTGAGCTCACAAGATGACAATAGATGTATTATAAGGTATATAATCCTTAAAATAGTGATAAAAAGGATAAATAAACAACCAATATTGATATATAAGCAAAACCAAATCAATTCTATTCATGGCCATAACCCTAAAAAATATCTTTTAGCCGCTTATGGACATAACTGTAATCGCAAAGATAGAAAACATGTTAAAATCAATAAAAAAAATAATTTAAAGATAGAAAAACCTTAATTGAAGGTTTTACATACCCCCTCTAAGTTTCAAAGTCGTCCAAGGTGTTTATCATCATGCACAAGTGTCCTATTTATAGGTGGACAAAACTAGACAAAAAATGGCACGCCTCCATGTCGCGTCTCATATCGCTGAACCTAGGGTGTGAGACGCTCTTTAATCATGGAGAAACACTTTTTTTAGTCCCTTAATAATACCCCAAGGTGTTGAACACGCCCCATATCAGTGTCTTGGGTCCGCGGCATGCCAAGGACTCCTAAAGTGTCATTTTTATGTCAAGACTTGTCCCGTACTATTGTCCATCCATTCAAAGCCTTGTGGTGTTGTTTACACTTGATTTTCATATTTTGTATCATCCATATATCATAATAATAATCTCACCAAGAATCGTATATCATCAAACACCACAATTTAGAGCTCAAAACAACGCAACATCCAAGACGGTGAACTAGAAACTTAAGCTAAGAATGCTAGTTTTGTCCTTTTGATCTTTAACTTAGTTTTGACTCTTGGCTTGTTCTATTGAACATTAAATATTATAAACAAGTTTTTCCATACATAATTACACAATCATAACATTAGTATCTCATTACATACACTAGAATTCATCGAGATCAACTAGAACAACACATAGCTCAAGCTAATAACACTAGTTTTCTCATTTTCACTCTAAGTACCAATTTAAGTACAAACTTGTTTGGAAAAACCTTAAGAATTGTAATCGAGTACTTAATCACATTTATTCTCAATTATATCATTATTGACTTATTAATCACTCAAGAAGTCCTCAAACAAGACTAAATAGGGTCAGATAATAACACTAAGGTGCATAAATTCACCTCAAATCATCACCCCATGCTTAAAGACTTGTTCGTCCTTGAACAACTCTATACTCTAAGCATCATAATCATAGAAGACTCCATACTTCTACTGCAAGCAATACACTCAAGATAGTACTACAATGACTACATAGAATGTAAGTTTTTACACTAAGGATGTTATTCACAATTGAAAGCTCAAGAAGACTACTCCAAAACATCCTAGCCTCAAGAATTTACTCACCAAGTTAGAGAACTCATGCATATTACTCAATCAAAGACATAATACAGATCATCCAACTATTATCAAACATATTACATCATAATAAGAGAGTTACCCATAAATACTTACATATTTGCAATTTATCACAAAATAGGTACAAGAATCAAATTACGCTCACTCTCTCAAAGAATTCACAAGTTACACAAGATGAACCATAGGCTTGCCCTTAGTGCCGTACTCAACTAATATTAAAATGTTAAAGCTCAAGATCAAATAGGTCTTTAAGGATTTTAATGTAGGATAATGGATGGGTAGTAACTATTTTGGCCAAGAATAGTGGCTATCTTCCCTAAGCGTTTTAATACATCACACTTTTCCTTCAATTCACCTCTAACAACACATGTACACCACTTCTATCTACCCACACCTTTTGTTTTTCCCCATCTTATTAGGCTCATTCACATACGCTATAGTAGGGAGTATTGTCTATTAATACATGATTCAACTTTTAGCATAAATTTCTTTCACTCCAACCTTAACACATCAATTGTACACACCAATAAGTATTACTTTGGGGATTCAATTTCACATTTTCCTACTTGAATTTCAAACTCCTTAAATCAATTGAATTTCAATTAAAGCGCTTAGGAACTTTGTATCAAATTAAGTTTAATCAAAGAAAGGATTAGGCTGCATATTAGTATGCCACAGAAAATAAGCTAACGGCTCAATGGGGTTGACTATGGTAATGTACAAGGGATGGTAAATGCGGGTATGAAACATGATTGTCAAAGAAATGCCTATATCATCTCTTAAACCCACGCACTTTATTTCGCTATGCATATACACCAGGAAAGTTCTAGACAAGAAGTTTAACAAGGAATACACAAAACCTCACACACATGGAACATGCTCAACTCAAGAAGGATCATCAAAGACTCTAAACCAAATAGCAGCATGAATTCAAAATATTAAGCCAACAAATACAAGAGTCATAAACTAGATCCTAGGAATCTTAAAAGCAATAATTCACACCATCAACATACTCTTTACATTAAAAAACACTTGCATTATGGAATCACATATAGCACCAACAAGAACATCTTACTTATTCTAACATAAAGAATTTTAAAATTGTTATCCCATGGGAATTCCCCCGCACCCCACACTTAAAGCCTTGTTCATCTTTGAACAACTCTTTACTCTAAGCATCATAATTAGAGAAGACTCCACACATCTATTGCAAGTAAGACACTTAAGCTAGTACTACAATGACTACACAGAATGTAAGTTTTTACACTATATATGTTATTCATAATTGAAAGCTCAAGAACACTGTTCTAAAATATCCTAGCCTTAAGAATTTACTCACTAAGTTCGCAAACTTATTCATATTGCTCAATTAAAGACATCATAAAAATCACCCAACTATTATTAAATATCTCCCCTCACAATAAGAGAGTTACTTATAAACACTCACATAGATACAATTTCTAAAAAAATAGGCACAAGAATCAAATTACGCTCACTCTGTCAAAGAATTCACAAGTTACACAATATGAACCATAGGCTTTCCCTTAGTGCAGTACTCTACTAATATCAGAATGTTAATTCTCAGGATCAAATAGTTCTTTAAGTGTTATAATGTAGGCTAAGGGATGGGTAAGAACTATTTTGGCTAAGAATAGTGACTATCTTCCCTAAGTGCTTTAATACATCACACTTTTCATTCAATTCACCTTTAATAACCCATTTACACCACTTTTATTACCCCACATCTTTTATTTCCCCCCATCTCATTAAGCTCATTCACATACACTATGGGAGGGAGTATTGTCTATTAATACATAATTCAATTTTTTAGCATAAATTTCTTTCACTCTCAATCTTTACACATCAATTGTACACACCAATAAATATTACTTTGGGGCTTACATTTTACCTTTTCCTACTTGAATTTTCAACTCCTTAAATCAATTCAATTTCAACCAAAGTGCTTAGGAGCTTTGGATCAAGTTATGGTTAATCAAAGAAAGGACTAGGCTATAAATTAGGATGCCAAAGAAAATAAGCTAAAGGCTGAATGAAGTTAACTAGGATTATGCACAAGGGAAAGTAAAGGAGGGTATGAAACATGATTGCCAAAGAAATTCCTATATCATCTCCTAAGCGTACACTCTTTATTTCTCTTTGCATATACACCAGAAAAGTTCTAGAAATCAAGTTTAACAAGGAATACATAAAATCTCACACACACATGACACATGCTCAACTCAAGAACGATCATCATAGAATCTAAGCCAAATAATAACATGAATTTAAAACATTAATCCAACAAGTACAAGAGTCATAAACTAGAGATTAGGAGTCTCAGAAGTAGTAATTCATACCATCAACATGTTCTTTACATTCATAAATACTTCCATCATGCAATCACATATAGCACTAACAAGAAAATCTTACTATTCTAACAGAAAAATTTTAAAATCACTCCTATCCCATGGGAATCCCCCCACCCCATACTTAAAATTCCACTTTGTCCTCAAAGTATACTTAAAAGTAGAGATAGAAATACTTCTTGGGGCCTCTAGGCCTAGTTAGTAGAATCTTTATACATCAAGAGGGTTTAGGGACCCCACACTTATCCTTCCCATGCTCCTTTGCTTAGATTTCTAATACTCAGACTTCCCATCAATTTGTGACTTAACAAAAACAAAAACTAGTAAAATAAAAACTAAAAATATGAAAAAGTAAATACCGACGCCTCTCAAGCAGTGCCTGATTTAGTGATGTGACACAACTCAAAATCATACTTAGTTTTTTTCTTTCATCCTCTCCTCATACTTAGAGACAATCTTCTTATTTATTTCTAACCTCTTGAGTATGTACTCTTAAGGTCAACAACTTTCTCAACAATCACCTTCTCAAAATCATCAATCAACATCACTTTGTCCTAGGGTATTTTTGGCTTGAACAACTTAATGAGAAAGTATAAAGAGGTGTTCGGTGGACTAAACTCCACTACACCACACTTATCCCCTTCAATCACAGAAATCATGCACAAATATTTATAGTAGGATAGTGTGTTGAGTGGTTTGTAAACTTTGAAAACTGACTCTTCATCATCCAACATCATTATAAGTGTGCCCTCTCTCACATCTATCAATGCTCCTCCCATCACCAAGAATGGATGTCCCAAGATGATCGGCACCATTTTATCTGCCTAAAAATCTAAACTAATAAAATCACTAGGAATAATAAACTTACTAACTTTGATAAGAAAACCCTCTATAATTCTTGATAAGAATATCCTCTATAATTTCTTCAGGATAGGCTAGGGTTCGATCTACCAATTGAAGTATCATAGATCTCGGTCTTAGCTTTCATAAATTGAAAGTATTGAACAATGATAAAGGCATCAAATTGATTCTTCCCCTAAATTACTCAGTGCGTGGACCATCTCACTATTGCCAATATAAATACAGAGAGTGAAAATCCTAGGATCTTTGAGAGTTTTATGCCTTCAACATCACCATGGAGCTATACTCCTTAGTGAGTGTTGCTGTCTCAACATCCTGTAACTTTATTTTATTAGTTACCACATCCTTCAAGTACTTAGATGACTTGGGTGTTTCCTGTAAAACATCTACAAGAGAAAGGTTAATATAAAGCTCTCTGAACGTGTCAAAGAACTTCTTAAATCAAGCATAATTCTTTGCTTTTATTAGTCTCTGTGGAGAAGTGGTGGTAGTCTCTCCTTTACATGCTTAGCAACTTTAGTTTTCTAGTACTCAGACTTCCTTAAATTATCAACAACTTTGTTTGCATCCAATTGAGAAATTAACTCTATTTCTACCTCCTTAGTTATCTTTGGAGGCCTTTCATTCATATCTTTACCATTACTCAAAGTGATTGACATTACTTATTTAGGAGGTTCATTATCACTTGGCAAATCACTTTGAGGTCTAGTGTTTGGGTCTGCTGTAATTGCCCTAACTAATCTCCAAATTCTTCTACAGTACTTGCTAATTTTTGAGTCCAGCATCTATCAATTCTCGAATTGTTGTGATCTTATTTAACATGTAATCTATGTTACTAGCCTGTGTGTTTTCTTGTTGCTGCTAAAATTATTTTTGTTGGTTGTTGTTCCAAGATTGATTTGGTGCTTGAGTTGGCCACTTTTAGTTGAAGGTATTACTATAATTTGACCTTTAAGCATTTCCCAAAAACATGAATGACTCAAGATTTTCAACACATATAGCTGCAAAGTGACCACTATTTCCATAAACCTCATACCAACTTATGTCTGCTGCACGACATTCACTTGAATTACAGTTTGATTCATACCCAATTTTCTTAATTGGGTAGTTATTTCATTCTTCATGGCTGAGTGTTGAGAAGCCAAAGTTGTAACACTGTCAACTTTAATCATACCTGTAGCCTTTTTCATTGAGCCTCTTGAGGTATCACCATGCCAATTTGTATTTCCTTATGCAATCCGGTTCAACAAAGTATATAGGTCATAATTGTCTTTTCCAACACTTGACCACCTATAGCTAAATCTAGCAAAATTTTTGTGTTATGGTCAAGTACCTCAATAAAGGTGTGAGCTAGTATCTCATTAGACTGCTGATGATATAGACAGTCCCAAAGAAGAGCTTTGAACCTCTCCCAGGCATTATACATGTTTTCATCTGCTCTCTTCTTAAAGCTCACAATCTCACTGTGAAGTCTCATAATCTTTCCAGATGGAAAGAAGTAGATAAGGAACTTTTGGGCTAAGTCATTCCAAGTTGTGATTGAACTTGTTGGCTCAACATTCTACCACTTCTTCACTTCCCCCAACAGTGAAAAAGGGAAAAGTGTTAGCCTCACATAGTTAGTTGACACACCTGTAGGGATGAATGTGTCACTAATGAAACACCCTGGTTTTTGGAACTTGGAAATTTCCTAAGCTTTGAGCTCACTATCCTTGTAACGACTCATCATATGAGTCATATAGTATGGGTACGGGTCAGGTGATCCTAATCATAAAGAATCCAATGGATGGTGGTTAATTTTCTATTATGGTCATGACTTGGTGGTATGGATCATTGGGGGTGGTGATGGGTCTTTAAGATGATCCTTCATCAAATTATATAATTAGTGACTTGACTTGGATCTTAGTACGAGTGGCTCACTAAGAGCCCTAAGAATAGGGTACGAGTGGTATAGTTGGATTGTATTTTGTCCTGTGTCAATCCCTTTTGATTATGTCTTGGGTATGACTAGGCCATACGAGTTGTATGGTTTGGTAATGAGTAAGATTAGAGATTTGTATGGTGGACAATGTATGGGTTTCCAACTCACTATATTGGTGATGCCTCAATGGTATGAGTCATATGTTATGGTCATAGGATCGACTTGTAACCACCTGCGGTTTTTTATAGTTTTAAGATGGGGATATTTTGGACATTTTACCCTTTAACTCCCTTTGATACCATGACTTAAAACACCTTTTCGGACTCCATTAACCATTTATTCCTAATCAAACACTCTTAAAATCTCTCTCAGACTCTTGGTTCAAGCAAATTTTAGGGTTTCATCAAGATAATCAATTAAGACTTTCAGGGGTGGTTTCTCTCTATTTTTATTGGTGTCTAAGGCATGTTACTCCTCCTTCATTGTTAATTTACAAAAGATAATGTGTTTTAATGTATGGTTTTCCTAGTATTATTATGGTTTTGTAATAAAGGTTGGGGGTTTTAGGTGTTCATGATTGAATAATGTTTCTCATGGTTTAATTATGTTTTCTTTCATGTTTTAGTATGAATTTGACATTTTGGAATGCATTTTAATGGTAAATTGATTTTTGGGTACTATGGACTCCTCGTATTACTTTGTTATGGTTTTGAAACTTATGTGCCCTCAACCTATTTGTTGAAATACCAATGAGACTATTTTTTTGTCACCTGCTTGACTATTCTTCGAATCCTTGCATTGCATAAATGGTAATGGAACATAAATTGGTTTGGTTTTCAAATGGTTATGGGAATTCCTTGGTGGCCATGGTCTTGGTTTAATTGAAAATGGTGGAGTCTGATTTTGGTTTAATGGTTTATATGGCACGGTTGGAATATGCTTTCAATCTCTAATTTTGGTATGATGATACCAATGAATAATTCTTAATTAAAAATACTCCTTGGTAAGTAGTTGTGAATGTGTAATTGGTTTTAGTATGGGATTAAAGAGGGTTCTGTAGCAAAGCCCTTGAAGGTGGAGGTACCAGGGGGACCAATACTGGAAACTCATGTTTGTCGATGTAAGGTTTGGTCATGGTGACCATGTGCATGATGTCACACTTTATATTTTAGGAGATGTACTAGTCATCTGAGGTTTTTATATGGTTTGTGTGGCTAACATGCACCGAGGCCGTTTCAGCAGGGGGATCTGAACCCATGTAGCCCATGGGTGGACATTTAGGATGGCAAAGCTACATAGTCCAGGTTAAGATTTTAAATACATATTAAACCTTGTTCTCTATCCCGGCATGATATATATATGTATACATATGATTGCATATGGTTATTTGATTTTGTTTTTAATGATGGAATTATTTTATCTTTATCCCTGAGTACATGATAGCGTTCACTCTTCTAACAATCTTCAGGTGTTGTATCCCCAAGCGATGCAGGAACCAGCTATACTACCATTTCTCCTGCTCACTAACTTGGATTCAGCGATAACTTTGAGTCAGATTAAAGTGGTAATCTTTCATACTATGAAATACTCTATTTCATTCTATGGACTTCTTTTTATTAATGTTATTTCTTGGATTTTGGTTTTGTCTATGGTTGGGGGCATGTCATGACTGAATGTTCTTTGACTCTGGTTAGAGGCTTTGTCATACTATTGTGGGCATGGGTTGTGTCGGTATTGGTTTTAGTCTTGGTATTGGTATTTTCATTAGGTTTGGCACCGGAAAAACCAAATCAATTCATAACAAGAGTAATCATCTTCTCGGCTTTAACCCCGGAATAGGGATTTTAGCCACTCATATATATAATCGTAATCGCAAAGATAGAAAATATGTTAAAATCCTTAAAAAAACTAACGGAAATATATAAGACCCCAACTGGAGTGTTTTACAATATCTCTCCAAGTTTCAAAGTCCTCCAAGGTTTTTAGCATTATACACAAGTGTCCTATTTATTGGAGGACAAAACTAGACAAAAATGGCATGCCTCTGCGTCACGCCTCTCATCTTGGGACCTAGGGTGTGAGACGTGACCTAATGTTAGAGACACACTTTTTTTGGTCCATTAGGAATCCCTCAAGATGTATCACTTTCCCCGTATCAGTGTCTTGGATCCGCAACACTCCAAGGACTCCCAAAGTGTTATTTTTTTTATGTTAAGACTTGTCCTGTGCTATTGTTCATCTATTACCATCCTTGTGATGTTCTTTACCCTTGATTTAAAGCTTTTGTATCATAAATATATCATAATAATAATAATCTAATCAGGCATCCGATATCATCAAACACCTCGAATTAGAGCTCAAAACAACACAAAATCCAAGACGGTGAACTAGAAACTTTAATTAAGAAGGCTAGTTTTATCCTTTTGATCTTTAACTTAGTTTTGACTCATGGATTGTTTCAATTGAACCTTAAACATTATAAAAATTTGTTCCATACATAATTACACAATCATACCATTAGTAACTCATAACACCTACTAGAATTCATTGAGATCAACTAGAACAACACATAACTCAAGCTAGTAACAGTAGTTTTCTCGTTTTCACTCTAAGCGACCAATTTAAGTACAAAATTTTTTGTAAAATACCTTAAAAAATGTAATCAAGTACTTAAACACCTTTATACTTAATAATATCATTATTGACTCATTAATCACTCAAGAAGTCCTAAAAATAAATAAATATGCTTGCAGTCGCTTAAGCAGCATGGGGACTGCTTACACGATATCTGTGGACTAGGCGGGTATTGTAAAATCAACATATGGTATCTTAAGAGATATCTTCTTAAGCGACTCAATGATTGCTTATGCGATTCCTGGTTGGTATAAACACCTCTTTTCCATATTTTTTCACCATTTTTAAGACTTAGAGCCTTGAGTTTTAAAGTTTTTGGGTGATTTCTTCCATTTTCAAGCTTGGGTAAGTTCCAAATGACTATTACAATTATTTTTATTCAATTTTATCATCTACATATTATTAAAAATCAATTTCAAATGTGCAATTTAGAAATTTTGGCTTGAAAGTCCTAAATTAGTATTTCCTTCATTTAAAGACCAATTTCAACCTGTTTTCACTTGGGTTTTGTTCTATGGGTTTATTTAATCATGGGAAATATATTTATGTAGTAAAATTATAGTTTTATGCTCTTTTTCAAAAATCCATTTTGGGGTTGCATTTTGATGCCAATATAAAAATAGGAGATACAGGTAGTGTTGGCTTTCTTTTGATGCATAGATTCTATATTTGCATGTTTTAGTTGATTTTCAATCCATTCATGAGGTAAAGTCTCCATGGTGAAGGATTTCGGATCCAATTTTCTCATTCAAGGTAGGTTATGGCTTAACTTTCTTCAAACTAGGTTGAGTAGTTAATATTGATATAAAAACATGTTATGGTTATGAGAACTAATCATAAAAATGACTTTATTACTGTTTTATGTCTGTATAAGGTCCTATATTATTGTTATTTGGTGGCTTTGAGACATTATTTGCTGTGTGTGCCCATGTGGGGATTTATATGATGTTATTGGCCTTGTATTTATGTAATTGCTTGCTTGTTCTTGGTGGAAATTGTTTAAATTAGGAAATATGTGGTATCAAATGGCATATTGTGGTATATCTTACTCCATTGGTAGGTGGATTATATTGGATCATGGATGGTTGGCTTATTGAGTTGATTTTTGTCTCATGTAGTTGGTATATTGGTTGAATTTTGTGAATTCTCATCCCGTTTGGTTGTAAGAATTACATCCTCATATCATATACATTCATGAAACATTAGTACCACTGTAGAAACACTTATTTTTTTTATAGAAAGTGACATCTTTAAAATCCCCCTACCAAAATATACCCAGAGAAGAGTTATGGCTGTTGGATTGGTATTAGATATTGGATTTGTATAAGGGATGATGAACTCCCCATGGGTACTACCTTGGGAGAATAGCTCAGTGGTGTATATGAAGTTTGTGTGATGATCTCGTGCATTACATCGTCATCATCTTAATTGCATGTCATACATTATTACATTCAGTGTTGTATTTTCGTTCTTGACTTGCTATCTATCTATTTGTATTTATTTCTCATACATATATTTGGTATATGTGTATATTATAGAACTGTTATTGGAGACGGTGTGGGCTCTGTTTGGGATGTTTTCTATTTGCAAGTGAGTATCCATAGTGTGTATTTATATTCTTTATTTTCAACTTTTCTCATTTGGCCCATGATATCTAATAAGTACAGGTGGACCGTACTCATTCTCACTGTGCCCTTTTGGTGCAAATCTAGGTACGAGTACACCGTTCAATAACTACTTTGAGCATGTTTAGAGCATTTTTGATGTAGAGGTCTGTCCATGCTTCCAGAGTTGATCTACTACCTCCTCTTTTTAGTTTTTTTTTTTTTCGTATTCAGAGACAGATTATGTACTTTTGAACTATTGGTTGTATATTTTTACATTAAGACGTACTTAGTTGGTTTTTACACTATGAACCTATATTATGGGGCATCTTATGGTATTGTTATTATGTACTTTTCCTTTATTATCATAATTCTGTGGTTTGGCTTTATTATATTAGCCTTACCTTGGGATGTGGTGTTGTCTTCCCTTTTCATATCAGTTTAACTGATTGGTTTACTTGTCTAGGCTTGTTATGACGAGTGCCATAATGACCCTTGGTTTTTGGGTCATGAAAAATTGATATTAGAGTAGCCATTTTCATTGGTGTCATCAGTGTAAAAACGGGGTGTCTAATAGATTCTTGTAGATCGGTACGCAGATGTTCGTAACTATCTTCAAAAGGCAACAAGAAGTCTTGAGGAAACTTTCCTTATTTTGTTCCTTATCATATGGATTTTTTCATACCTTCTATTCTAAATTGAGTTTTTTAGACACACAGTTTAGACCCTCCCGGATCCCAAATTTCAAATTTACCCATTCACTGCACCCTTCCCTATCTAATAACTCTTCCATAACAAAAAATAACTAAGTCATAACAAAATACCCCCCCACACCTCACTTCTCCCTAACCACCGCTACTTATGTGTCCCCTCTCACTCATTTTTTTCACTCTTTTCTCACCATAATAGATTACACACACACAATTGAGAATATATACACAAACACACACACACACACACACACATATATATATAGGGGTAGCACGAGATACACACCCATGGTATATTGAGAGGAGCTCACATTGAGAAGAGGGAGGAAAATTGAGAAATAAAAGGAAGAGAAATATGTACACACTTACATATAGTATACACAGAAAAATTGAGAGAGAAGGATACAGGGATCAATAAAGGGAGAGAATATGGTAGGATGAGGGATTTTGGATTTGTTTTATCCTTCACCAGTGAGGAAAACAACAAAAGCAACCATTAATAGTTAAGAGAACACTATGAAAAACAGAAAAGGGGATCAGGGAAAACCAATGGTAACACTCCTTTTTTACAAATTTCCCGATGAATTCTTATCAAAAACACCTTGACAAATAGTTGCGCAACTAAAACCACCCCCAATGTCATCTCTCTATTGACTACAAAACCCAACCAAAATCAACCAAAAGTTGGTTCAGGTGAGGCACTCTTTCTATTTATAGTGAGTTCTGGCGAAGTTCCACCTAAAAACAACCACTCACCGTTCTAGTAACAAAACCAGTACCACTACTCAAAAACTCTAAAATTAGCTTCTCCACCAATGATAAAACCACCCACCATCAGGAAATGCCTAAAAACTAGTAATGCAACAAACTATCATAAAACAATCTACAAATCATGATCGAATCATCCCTTGTTTGAGTATTTTGTTTGAATTACTGAGTTGGGTTCGGATTAAGTTCATTGGTTCAAATCTTGTAAATATAGTTTTGTTTGGTTGCTCAGTTTCAGTTCAAAATTTTGATCAAATAATACTCATAGCTTGAAATCCCTAATTTGAGGTCTATCTTTTATCTTTTTCTTAGTTAATTCATTGGTCTTGTATGTGATTGATTGTTATCTTCTTAATTTTTTATTATATTGTGTGTGATTTGAATGTTGAATATTGAATTCACAGTGATTTTGGATTGTTGGAAATGGTAATTGTAAATTGTTATGTTGAAACCTTGATTTAAAATTTAGATTGGAAATGGGTTGAAGATTGATAAAAATGGATATGATTGTTCGCTTTGATTTGTTGGTTTTTGTTTAATTTGGAATAGGCGTTGATTTTGTTAAACACAATAGTATCATGATTTGTTCATTAAATGGAGTAGACAAATTTTAGGATTCCATATTTATTGAATGTTTGAATGTTTGTTTGAATGATTTTTCTATTTTTATCGTACTTAATTTAAATGTATTTATTCACCGGGGAATATCCCTAGGTCACATGTATATATTTGCTGGGGAATGCCCTATGTGTCACAACCCAATTTACATTCATGATGTCACCTACTAAACCCCACAAGTAGGCAAGCCAAAACCTAACTTGAAGATAGCACAATGGTGGAAATTCAATAAGCTTAGACTAATTGGTTACCTCCCCCTCCATTTCCCAATAATAATTTGAAATATCTTTCTAGCTTACCTCTAGTGTCACATGAAAAATTTCCTATTTCTATTGACATGCCACAATATGCACCAGGGTTTACTCCAGGGCAATACTATCCCAACACTTTCAATATTCGTTTCCTAGCTTCTCAACACAAACTACCACATACTCAGCACCACTTACTATTTCCAATGTTGCAGCTCCACCCACATGAAGCTCCTTCTTCTGATGTCCATCCAATAGTTATGCTTCTCCATTCTGCAAGTGATCCTATATCGATTGTATCTTGTGATCAGCATTATTCTCCTAAGCCTAGGTTTAAGTTGACTGATCCTAATGGCTACACTCAAACCCCTAAATTTCCTCTTAAAAATGAGAAACCCCTTTTGGTAAAACAATAAGAAGAAGTGAACAACAACAAAAACATACTCAGTGTCTTCCCATATAGTAGGGTCTAGGTAGGGTAAAGAATACGTAGACCATACCACTATCTCAGATGAAGTAGTGGGGTCTGAATGATTTATTGATAAAGACATTATTAAATAGAACAGTTTGGATGATATGGTTATTGAATTTGTGCAACAATTTCAATATAATATTGGCTTTGTCCCTGATGAAAATTACTTAACCAACATGACAAAGAAGAGTGTCAAAAGTTTCAAGGAATATGCCATTAGATGGGATGAACAAGCGGCTTAGGTGAAACCACCAATAAAAGAAAGCAAGATAGTGAAGGTGTTTATTTAAGTACCGGATGAAATATATTTTCAACACCTTTTACCAGCATTAGGCAAGCCATTTATTGAGGTCCTCAAAATGGGGAAGATGATATTGAAGGGGAATAAGATCATCCGCATTATGAGTTTTGCAACATTGAAGGCAACTACTCAAGCAATTCAAAATAGTTCAAGAGATGTTAGAGGGGAGAAGAATAAGAAAGATATAGCTATTGTTATATTTGGATGACCTGCACATCCAAGAAGACCACATCACAATTACCCTCTGTCTCAAGACCAAGTTTGTACCCAAGTTCTATATAATCACTCCTAACCTCTCCTCCTCAAAACCCATTATCCCCGACCACTACATCCTGTATATAGCAAAAAACTATATGTTTAACCCTTTTCTTACCCACAATGGTGCACCAACTCCTTAGAGTCATCCTCTAACTCTGCAAATATACCAAATCCCTTCTAGGCCTACTTTTTGATCCAAGCCAAATAATGAATAGAGTCAGAAGATTAAGGATAGTTTTACAGTAATTGGAGAATCGTATACCAATTTGTTCTAGAAATTGATATAGTAGGGAATGATCTGCATATCATTTTGATTTTAGGTCACAGTATTGAAGATTATTGTGCTTTAGAAAGAGAAATACAAATGACGATTCAAGATAAATTGATTATGGTGTAGGACATAGATAGTGGTAAAATATTTAGGCATGATGATGTTCAAATTAGTGGCTAAGATGTCAAGCTCAACAATTAGGAAGTCACCCCTTTCCTTACTAGAAAGGATTGTTAGTAGTTGTTTTGTTTTTTCTTTTTGTTATCCAAATTATTTTAGGGTTCTAGTTTGGGGCCTATGTTGTTTAGTTTCTTTGTTGTTTAGGTTCAAACGCTTCTATTCTTCTTTTCAATGAAATATGGTGCCCCTTTATTGCATTTTAGTTTGTGTTGTTTGATGATAGGCGAATTTACACGCCTATATCAATATATTTTGCCCATATTTTAGCCTAGTTTTGAGAACAAATTATATATTTCATGCACTTTTAGTCCTTTTTCCTATAAATGAGCTAACGAACATGATTAGTAAAGTTTCAGGTATAAATGATGCAAAATACAGCATTTTATGGCTTACTTGACGCAAAAGAAAGCTCACAAAGGAAGGGAAGAAAGTCTACACGCCTAAGGACCAAAACTGCTGCATGAAAAATCTGTCCCTGGCTAAAACAACAATTCTGAAGACTTTGGGGACTTACAGACACAAAGCTGGATTTTGACAATGATACATTAACCTAGTACAATTGGGTTATGTATTTCATTAGTTTATTTGGATTAGGAGAATGTTACATTAACCTAGTACAAATGGGTTAAGTATTTCCTTAGTTTAGTAGGATTTGGTTATTTATTTCATTAGCATAGTAGGAGTAGGATAGGAGTATTATAAATACCCTATCATGCTAGAGATTTTTAATCAAGTCCTCCCTTAGTGGAGAGACACATTCTACTTCTCAATTACAACTCTTCTAATCTTCCCATTAATTCTATTTTTCTTCTTCTATTTATCTATTCAATTCTTAATTTCCGCAACAAGAGAAACGTTACTTTGCTAAGGAATTCACGCCTAACGCCTATCACTTGATCTACACGCCATTACTCAATATTGTGATATAATAACAATGTCAATCCTGATCTCCTTCACATTCATGGGTAACTAAACCTCTCTGTTGGGATTATGGAAGCCGAATGAGTTACTATCTATTGCTGTGAGTTTGTGAGTTCGAGACACATATATTGCTTATATCATTATTCTCTTCATCTTAATCCACATTCTTTGCGGTTGCAAACGCAAGAATACGCCAGTCTAACATTTAACTTGTTCGAGAGAAAGGTTATTTGTCTGGAAAAGAGATAATGTCAAGGTAGTAGGACACCCTTTCCTATTAAAAAGCTAGTGCCGTAACTGGACTAACCTCTTGGAGAATTTGTACCGTTAGACACGTTTTAAGCTCGAAAGAGTTAAAGTGAAATAGTCCTTGTTTAGGTCGAGAGACGCTTGGATTTACCATCGACTACAATTCTGTATAAGCAATTGCATGTCAGAATTCTACACACTCATAGCCAAAAGAGACGTATACCTCAGAAGGTGGACATAACCCCAACGCTTCAATTCTCATTGTTTACAACTCACGTAACATTCTTTTTTTTTATTTTCAGCTTTTATTTTGATACTTTATTTAATTACTTGTACGACAAGAATTCCCCCCTTTTTACGAGACTTGCACCAAAAGTTTAGTAATTTTACTTACTTGTTGGCCAAGCTATTCCCTGTGGGATCAACACCCAACCCAGGTTGGGTTCTATATTTGCTAACGACCGCTTTACACTCCCACGAGAGCTGTAGATTGAGCGTTATAAAAAATTGGCGCCGTTGCCGGGGAATACGAGTGTCAATTAAGTTTGTGATAGTTACTAGACCCTTTGGTCAAAGATTCTCGTACTTTTACGTTTAGTTTTTGTTTTTGTTTACTGCAAGTTTTTACTTTAGTGCATGACCCATACTAGAAGTTCTGGTCAACCGTTATTACCAATCAATCTTGAACCACAACGAATTAGAAGAATGGTAGCACAAGCTGAAATCGACAGGATGGCTGCTCAACACGATCAAGCAAGATTAGCTGCTCTTGCCACTGCTCAAGTGCAACAACAAAACATTGATAATCCTGGGCGAGCCACAAATCCTGACGATGAGGATTTAGGTGACGACGAGTTGATAAACCCAAGGCATGTTGCTGAAACTACAACACCTGCCAACAGAAGAGGTCGACAAGCGCGGTATAGGTATGATCTCCAACCTTTGCAGCCAGCTTTCGACGATGATGATGATGATCTTGATGGTTCCGGAGCCACTGGAGCTATAATTCCACCACCATTAGCGCCCGGAACCAAGTTCAACATCACAAGCACCATGATTCAGTTATTGCAACTCAAGGGATTATTTGGTGGACTAGCAGGCGATGATCCGAATATGCATCTCATCAACTTTATTTCTACATGCAAGTCTTTTGACAATCCTGGTGTTGGTCAGAATGCTATTCGATTACGTCTATTTCCATTGTCTCTGTCTGCGGAGGCAACACTATGGTTGAATGGGCTGACTCCTGATTCAATTACAAATTGAAGGCAATTGAGAGTCGCTTTCCTAGAAAGATTCTTTCCGCCATCCAAAAGAGCACAATTGAGAGATGAAATCAGCAACTTCCGCCAGCTTCCCACTGAAGCTCTTCATGAAACATGGGAGAGGTTCAAGACAAAGATAGCGAGATGCCCAAACCATCACATGACTAATGTTCACCTAATGGAGATCTTGTATAGAGCCTTGAATTCAATAACTAAACCAGTGGTGGATAATGCAGTTGGAGGTTCTTT